>OY856415.1:263153753-264428753 GCA_963693085.1 Alisma plantago-aquatica | reverse complement strand
TTCACCAGCATTTTCAACTTGACCTCATGCTCTCGGTACCCCTCAACACATAAATCTTCTCTAAGGACCATTACAATGATGTAGACGACCAACCAAAAGAAGATTTTCGCTCAAGATTTATGTATCCACACCGTCAAGTTGCTAGACAAGTTTAGACCAACAAGTCTATGAATCTTTTTTACTACTAGGGTACAATGTGTTTGTATTTCAGTAACTATACATCTTTAATTGGTTTTCTATGTCTCTTGTCAGTGACAAATTATGCAATTTGTGTGTATTACACAAGTGATTCTGGAGAAATCATAGATGTATTTGATTCATCGTGCCACTTGTAAATAATTGTTGGCATTTGTAATGCTTGAATCATTTTCCATTTTTTTGTAGATTTATATCTTTTATATTGTTGAAAATGTTTGATTTGGTCTAATAATAAGGGTTCAACAAAATTCAAATGCATTAGTTCAACCATACAGGCAGTCCATTGCATACTAGGAGCCATAATAGGTTGTCATATTTCGAAGTATGCCAAAATAAACCTCCTTCTACTTCGAGTTAAACTGACTCAGGGTTTGGTCAAGATACATTTACATCTTTTACTGGTATTTTTGACCCATCCTTGGATTCAATGATAATGTCCATATTTTCCTACAAAGAATTGTCCATATAAGTGTGGAATTATTTGTTCTATGAGGAATATGTACCATCCTTGAATTGATTGACGTCCTAGACAATATGACGTTATCTCTTGTGTCTGTCCTCTTGTTATTCAGTGTCATGGTTAGTATATCAATGATGTGTGTATTTTATATCATCTTTTAGATCACTTTTGATTACATTACCAAATCATTTTTACCCAATAATCACTCTTAATCATTATTGATTTTCTAATTATTATCTTTACTTGCTCTATGGTTTGGATTATAGGTATGACATTTTGGCATTCAAATGGAGAGAAAATTGCATCATATCACCCTTCAACACATTCCCTAATCATGTAAACTTTCATAAAACAAATGTTGCTGAAACTTTCATGGAAACATCTTATCTAGAAAAGCACATGGTGTGTTCAGACCTCAGACACGTGTCTAGAAAAACACACATTGTGTCCCGGTCTAGAACTTGAATCTAGAACTCCCTGAATTGCAGAAGCAAGCCATGTCAACTTTATACATAACGTGTGACTTTCCAAAACTTGGATTCAGAACTTCCCAGATGGCAGAAACATGGCATGTTGCCCAATCAATACGTCATCTCATCATCAATCGAGGCATTTTGACTTCAATTATCACATCAAACACGTTGTGTTGACCGTCTAACACGTCGTGTCACTTGCAGATTTCACTCAAATGTGAATTTAATTATTTCACGCTTATATATACGACCCCAAGTCATCTCGAGACATTTATGAAAAACTATTTTGGATCATTTAGAGCGGAACTCAAGTAAGGGAAAAACTAGGAGGAATTGAAGGTGTTCCATGGGAGAAAAGGTAGTTTTTTGAGAGAGAAACTTCTTATTCTTCCTTCTTCTCCAATAATTGCAACAGGGATCTATGTTGTTCTCTTCTTTCCACTCTAGCCTGAAGCTTTTTGGAGAGTTTCTTGTAGCAAGGATGGATTTGTGACTATTTGACCGGAGTTCCAACTTTATCTTACTTCTTCCACGGACATCCAAGTTTATTTTATTCTGTTACGATGTCTAGCCTTGTTCTGTACTACTTGTATCTACTTTCTACAGCCATAGACAAGTGGATCTCCTTTTCTTGCACATGGGGGTGTAATTTCCATGTCATAACTCTATTGAACACAAATTTCATGTATAATATTATTTGTTTCACTATTGTAAGATTCACCAGTGTTGGGGCGATCGATAGCTGAAGTGGTGCGGCTCGGTAACACCTAAATGAAAGGTCCCAGGTTCGACTCTTGGCATCGGCCGAGGTGCAACAGTGGCTGGCATTTTATTGGGCACATTGTGGTGTCCCCCCAATGACATGGCTAGTCTTGGGGTTTACTCTTGACTGGGTGGGGTCCAATAGTGGCCGATCCCGGGAGGGGTTCCTCATTATAAATAAATAAAAAATTCATCAATGTTGATTTCTTCTTACATGCTTTGTTGGCCACTTTATGTGTATGATTTATTGTCTTTGTATGATCTAGGAAGATATGCACATGAGTAAGAAGACCACGAGAGTGGATATGATGTGTTGGGAAACAAAGGTTTGAAGTTTGAATTTGAGTATATCCACGAGAGTGATACACAAAGTTAGGACTATTCTACACTATTGGGAGGTGTTGTAGGATACAAACCTCCCTAGTGTTATTTCTAGTATTCTTGATCTTTGTTGTTCTTCAAGTTATGATGCGGATGTGAAACCATGTCCTCAAGAATTCCTAGTCCAAGTTGATCCTTAACACAAGTGATTTTGGTTTTCATTTATTTATTTTTAATTACTTAGTTAACTAAACAAAACTACTTTTGTTAAAAAGATCTAGATTGTTGAAGTTCAATACTCATGCGCTCAAAAAATCCTTGCCCTTAGACGACGTCGATAATACTACATGTACCTGTTTACGTGCATTATAGTGTTTGAGTTTATAAATTTAAGAGAGTAGGAAGAGACTTCTTAATAATAAACTCTCCTACATCAGCTTCATGAATACCAATCCTCTATATCATTGGTATTTCATATCTTTAGAATAATATATCCCCTTATTTACCCTCTTAATAAGGAAAATACAGACAAAAATAAGGAGATATTAGGTAAGACACCATGCAAATGAGACACAACTAAGAACAAATATAGAAAATTTTTAATAGGCCACGTTTGGTTGGACAAGAACAATTTAGGTGGGATATATGCTTGAACATCTATATTCATATTATGAATCATAGGTAATGGAAATCATTTTTTGGATAATTTTATTTTTCCACTTCTTAGATTATAATTTAATTCTTCTTTTTTATTTTTTTTTTGTTTGTATGCTTCCTTATTAGTTGGTAATGACAATTGTTATCCTGTGATGTTTCTACTATACTAAACTTTAATTATTACATTTTAGATTTTCTATATGCAAGCAATATAAAGATGGTTGGTTATATGACTGTAAGGTACTGTATTTTTCTATGAATTTTACTCATATTTCCTATGGGCTTGAGATCGTGTGTTGGGAAATAAATGGTACTTCTTATTGGATGTGGTGAGTTCCAACATTTTAAAATTGAAATTGATCGTAACTATTTTTTGTCATTTCTTTCCTCTTTTGAGTTTCTTCAAATAGTTTTAAACTATACCTTGGAGAACAACAACCCTCTTTTATAAAATGAATAACTAACCATACCCAAACATATAAATTGTATTTGATTGAGTCATTTTAGGAAATATTTATTATGAAATCTAAAGGAGCAATATACTACAACTTTTTCCTATTTTGTTCTAGAAATTTTATTGTAATGTATAATAGATAGCATGTTTGTTAATTTGTTCTAGTAGGCATCCTAATTAATTATGGTAGGAAAGTATTATTCTGAACTTCTGAAGGTAAACACATCATCACATTGCCTACGTTACCAAGTCACATCCACCAAAGCCTCCTTGCTATGTATTTTTTCCTTTTCTTCAGTATTTTTTAAGCATCTCCCATGATAAAAAAAGATCTTATTCATAATAATATATGTCTAGTGTATCTACTCCCTAGTGAAATTCTATTTTCACCATGTCTTTATAGTGCTATGCCAAGAAGTAGTAAAATCCAATGGCATCGATAGCGGTCGGCACCTGATCCAAAATTATGTAATAAGAGGATGGCAATTTTTTGCAATGACTGGGGGAGGGGGATTTAATAGGAAAGGGGCTATAATTATGTAGAGACTTGGAGAAAGCACCAATAGAAACAACGTGGTAAATGCACCTAGAAGACTACAACATCTAGGGAACCAACAATACAACTACAAATTTGGTTCAAGCAAGGTGCAACTCCTCCAAGTTAGGCCAGAGGTTTTGAATGTGGGGAAGTAGGGGTGATTCAACTAAAGAGGGGATATTAGGGTTCGAAGCAACTCCTTTTAGATAGAGTCAAGGTTGGATGGAGCATCTCAGAATGAGATTGCCCAAAATTCTAATGATTTTGTTTCTTGTATGGGATTAAGAGAGAAAGATTTTTCTCCCCCTCTCCTATAACCTGTGGAAGAAATCAGATGTTTGGGAGGGTGGTAATGATTTTGTTTCTTTACTCGGTCAATGATCTTAACACTATAAATAGAAGAAGAGGAAGGTCTAAATTAAAATGGGATGAGCTAATAAAGAGAGATTTTGAATCTCTACATCTCAATCATAATATGGCCCATGATAGAGCTGAATGGAAATGAAGGATCCATGTAGCCGACCCCAACATAGTTGGGACTGAGTTTTAGATGATGATGACGATGATGATGATGATGATGATGATGATGATGATGATGATGATGATGATGATGATGATGATGATGATGATGATGATGATGATGATGATGATGATGATGATGATGATGATGATGATGATGATGATGATGATGATGATGATGATGACTCTATCAATGATCTTACTTTTGAGTAACCAAAGATTTTTCTATTACAAAACTTTGCACTACATAATACTAGATTCCTAAAAGCACCAATAGCAACAACATGGTAAATGCACATAGCAGACTATAGTGTCTAGGGAACCAACCATACAACTACAGATTCAATTCAAGGGAGGTGCAACTCATCCACATTAGGCCAGAGATTTAGAATGTGGGGAAGCAGGGGGTGATTCTAGTTAAGAGGGGATATCAAGGTTCGAAGAAGCTTCTTGTGAATAGAGTCAAGGTTGGGTGGAGACTCTGAATGATATTGCCCAAAATTCTAATGATTTTGTTTCTTTACTCTATCAATGCTCTCAGTTTTGAGTAACCAAACATTTTGTCATTTCAATACTCTAGACTACAAAATACATGATGTCTAACCATGAACATTCAATCTAAGGGTGAGATTTTCAACCAAATTCCATTCCTAGAATGAGTTTATTTATTCTTTGATAAGGTGAAAAATATTATTTTCATTTTCTCTTGTAGCTCCCTAAGTACCCTATAACCTTATACTGAAGATTAAGAAACAGAAGACATTCCTTCTAAAGTTCTATGCAAAAACAACTCAATCAACTCAATGCATACAACTCAATCAGCTCAATCAAGTTTTAAGCATAGAAAAATATGTCGGTGTTGGGAAAATTTTGAAAATTTGACAAGGATGCCTATCGTTGGAGTCGTCGATCTTTCTACATGTGTCTGATTTATCAAAAATTGTAGATGGTGTGCATCGTTCTTGTCTAGAGTTCACATTTTATTTTGTATACTTCTTTAAAGTTTGATAGGAAAAGCTACTCTTATTGCTTTTGCAAAATATGTAATGAATCTTTTAGCCCACTTGCTATAACATTCCATTCTTCTATAACACTTCGTGTGAGGTAAATTGCACCATGCATAAATTGTGTTACTTTATGCTTATGTTTATTTATAAAATACTTGTGTGAACTGCTACTATAAAATGAATATATCCTTACCAACACCACCATTGCCACTCTTTCTCTCCAAAATTCATGAACCACCATGGCCTCTCTCTCTCCCAAATTCATGAAATGATATTGATATAGTAGTTGGGATGTATGAGGTATTGGGGTGTAATAGGTGTATATGAATTTCTTGATATCATTATTTATTAACAAATAATGTGTTCTAGGTGCTAACTCATGCACATCTAAGTGGTATCCTAGCAGTGTTCTTTTATGGCATAGTAATGTGACACAATATATGGCACAAATTGACTGAGAATGTAAAACATGTGTAGCACATGTAGCGCCTCTTTGGGAACCTGAATTCTTTAATATTTTTCTTTAAAATCTATTTTGAACAATGTGTAGGTCTGCCTTTCATCGAGTATGGAAAAAGGCTAAATAGATAACAACCATATTGTTCTTTGAAAAGTCCTAGTCATTAAGGGAACCAAGGGGATGAAGACGATTCTTGATTTTTAGATTGGTAGGATAGTAGATTGTATTACTTACTGTGATTTGTTACAAATTATGTTTTAGAATGATGGGTGATTAGAAAGTAGAAACCATTAATGATGGACCTGATGAATTTAGCATGGAACTCAATGGTCCAAAAGGTAATAAGTTTATTCAAACTTATTTAAGAGTGTCTTGCAATTTAATATGGACTTAATGATTATGTTTTTCGGTGGATGTATTCATATATTTGCAAACTATATACAGAGATCAAGAGCAAGAATAGTGATGGTTTCTTTCTAGCTTCTCTCTGTCACGGGTTTATAGTTTAGTTTCTTCTCAATGAACTATATATAGATTTTCATATTGCACTAGTACTTTAGAAATTTCAACTTCCCATTGGCAGAAAAATTTAGACCAACAAGTCTATGAATGTTTTTTACTACTAGGGTAAAATGTGTTTTCATTTCAATAACTATACATCTTTAATTGGTTTTCCATGTCTCTTGTCAGTGACAAATTACGCAATTTGTGTGTATTACACAAGTGATTATGGAGAAATCATAGATGTATTTGATTCATCATGCCACTTGTAAATAATTATTGGCATTTGTAGTTCTTGAATCATTTTTCATTTTGTTGCAAATTTATAGCTTTTATATCATTGAAAGTGTTTGCTTTGGTCTAGTAAAAAGGGTTCAACAAATTCAAATGCATTAGCTCAACCATATAAACAGTCCATTGCATACTAGGAGCCATAATAGGCTTTCATATTTTTAAGTATGCCAAAATAGGCCTCCTTTTACTTCGAGTTAAACTGACTCAGGGTTTGGTCAAGATACATTTACAACTTTTGCTTGTATTTTTTACACATCCTTGGATTCAATGATAATGTCCATATTTTCCTACAAAGAATTGTCCATATTAGTGTGGAATTGTTTGTTCTGTGAGGAATGTGTACCATCCTTGAATTGATTGATGTCCAAGACAATATGATGTTACCTCCTATGTTTGTCCTCTTATTATTTGATGTCATTGTTTATAAATCATTGATGTGTGTACTTATATCATCTATTGGATCACTTTTGATTACATTACCAAATCATTTTCACTCAATAGTCACTCTTAATAATTATTGATTTTCTAATTGTTATCTTTACTTGATCTATGGTTTGAATTGTAGGTACAACATTTTGGCATTCAAACGGAGAAAAAATAACATCATATCACCCATTAACACATTCCCTAATAATGTAAACTTTCAGAAAACCAATGTTGTTGAAACTTTCATGGACACATCTTATCTAAAAAAGCACATGGTGTGTCCAGACCTCCGACATGTTGTGTCCAGAAAAACACACATTGTGTCCCGGTCTAGAACTTGAATCCATAACTCCCTGAATTGTAGAAGCACGCCATGTTAACTTTATACATAACGTGTGACTTTAATTGAGCCCAATCAACACGTCATGTCATCATCAATCGAGGTAGTTTGACTTCAGTTATCACATTGAACACGTTGTGTTGACCGTCCAATACGTCATGTCACTTGTAGATTTCACTCAAATGTGAATTTAATTGTTTCACGCTTATATATATCATCCCAAGTCTTCTCGAGACAATTATCAAAAACTATTTTGGATCATTTGGAGTGGGATTCAAGTAAGGGAAAATCCAGGAGGAATTGAAGGCATTCCAAGGGAGAAAAGGTAGTTTCTTGTGAGACAAACTTCTTCTTCCTTCTTCTCCAACAATTATAGTAGGGATCTATGGTGTTCTCTTCTTTCCACTCTAGCCTAAAGCTTTCTGGGGCGTTTCCAGTAGCAAGGATGGATTTGTGACTGCTTGACCGGAGTTCCAACTTTATCTTACTTCTTCCACAGACATCTAAGTTTATTTCATTCTATTATGATATCTAGCCTTGTTCTCTACTATTCGTATCTACTTTCTACAGCCACATATGAGTATATCTCCTTTTCTTGACCATGGGGGAGTAATTTCCATGTCATAACTCTATTGAACACAAATTTCATGTATAATGTTAACTGTTTCACTGTTGTAAGATTCACCAGAGTTGGGGTGGTCAATAGCTCAAATGGTGCGTCTCGGTAACACCTCAATGAAAGGTCCCAAGTTCGACTCTTGGCATCGGCTGTGGTGCAACAATGGCTGGAATTTTACTGGGTGCGCCATAGTGTCCCCCTAATGAAATGGCTGGTCCCGGGATTTACTCTTGGCTGGGTGGGGTCTAATAATGGCCGATCCCGGGAGGGGTTCCTCATTATAAAAAAAAGATTCACCCATTTTGATTTCTTCTTACATGCTTTGTTGGCCACTTTATATGTATGATTTATGCTATTTGTATGATCTGAGAAGATATGCACATGAGTAAGAAGATGTACCTTAGTTGCACTACCTTGACCATGAGAGTGGATAGGATGTATTGGGAAACAAAGGTTTGAAGTCTGAATCTGTGTATATCCATGAGAGTGGTATACAAAGTTAGAACTATTCTACACTACCGGGAGGTGGTTGTAGGATACAAACCTCCCTAGTGTTATTTCTAGTATTCTTGATCTGTGTTGTTCTTCAAGTTATGATGTGCATGTGAAACCATGTCCTCAAGAATTCCTAGTCCAAGTTGATCCTTAACACAAGTGATTTTGATTTTAATTTATTTCTTTTTAATTACTTAGTTAACTAAACAAAATAACTTTTGTTAAAAAGATCTAGATTGTTGAAGTTCAATACTGTTGCGCCTAACAAATCCTTGCCCTTAGACGACCTCGATAATACTGCATGTACCTATATACTTGGAGGGTAGTGTTTGAGTTTATAAATTTAAGATTTGTGCACATAGCTAATAATCACCATAGAGTAGGAAGAGACTTCTTAATAAGAAAATCTCCTACATCAGCTTCATGAATACCAATCTTCCATATCATAGGTATTTCAAATCTTTAGAATAATATATCCCCTTATTTATCCTCTTAATAAGTAAATACGAACACAAATAAAGAGATAATAGGTACGACACCATGAAAATGAGACACAACTAAGAACAATTATAGAAACTTTTTAATAAGCCATGTTTGGTTGGACAAGTTTAGGTTGGATACATGCTTGAGCATCTATATTCATATTATGAATCATAGGTAATGGAAAGCCTTTTCGGATAATTTTATTTTTCCATTTTTCATATTATAGAATTAATTTTTCTTTTTTCATTTTTTATAGTTCCTAATTAGTTGGTAATGACAATTGTTATCCTGTAATGTTTCTACTATACTAAACTTTAATTATTACATTTTAGATTTTTTGTATGCAAGCAATACAAAGATGGTTGGTTATATTACTGTAAGGTACTGTATTTTTTATGAATTTTACTCATATTTCCTAGGGGCTTGAGATCGTGTGTTGGGAAATAAATGGTACTTCTTATTGGATGTGGTGAGTTCCAACATTTTTAAAATTGAAATTGATCATAACTAATTTTCTGCCATTTCTTTCCTCTTTTGAGTTTTTTCAAATACTTTTAAACTATTCCTTGGAGAACAACAACCCTCTTTTCTAAAAATAAGAACTAACCATACCCAAACATGTAAATTTTATTTGATTGAGTCATTTTAGTAAATATTAATTTTGAAATCCAAAGTAGCAATATACTACAACTTTTTCCTATTCTGTTTTAGAAATTTTATTGTAATGTATAATAGATAGCATGTTTATTAGTTTGTTCTAGTAGGCATCCTAATTAATTATGGTAGGAAAGTATTATTCTGAACTTCTGAAGGTAAACACATCATCACATTGCCTACGTTACCAAGACACATCCAACAAAGCCTCCTAGCTATGTATTGTTCTTTTTCTTCATTATTTTTAAGCATCTCGCATGATAAAAAAGATCTTATTCATATTTATATTTGTCTAGTGTCCCTACTCCCTAGTGCAATTCTATTTTCACCATGTCTTTTCAGTGCTATGCCAACAAGTAGTAACATCCAATGGCATCGGTAGCGGTTGACACCTGATCCAAAATTGTGTAATATGAGGATGGGAATTTTTTGCAATGAGTGGGGGAAGGGGATTTAATAGGAAGGGGCTATAATTATGTAGAGACTTGGAGAAAGAACCAATAGAAACAACATGGCAAATGCACCTAGCAGACTACAACATCTAGGGAACCAACCATACAACTACAAATTTAGTTCAAGCAAGGTGAAACTCCTCCAAGTTAGGCCAGAGGTTTTGAATGCAGGGAAGTAGGGGTGATTCAACTTAATAGGGGATATCAGGGTTCAAAGAAACTCATTGTGGATAGAGTCAAGGTTGGATGGAGTTTCTCAGAATGAGATTGCCCAAAATTCTAATGATTTTGTTTCTTGTATGGGATTAAGAGAGAAAGATTTTTCTCCCCCTCTCCCATAACCTTTGGCAGAAATCAGATGCCCGAGAGGGTGGTAATGATTTTGTTTCTTTACTCTGTCATTGATTTTACTTTTGAGTAACCGAAGATTTTTCTATTGCAAAACTTTGCACTAAATAATACTAGATTCCTAAAAGCACCCATAGCAGCAACATGGTAAATGCACCTAGCAAACTATAGTGTCTAGGGAACCAACCATACAACTATAGATTCAGTTAAAGGGAGGTGAAACTCATCCACATTAGGCCATAGGTTCAGAATGTGGGGATGCAAGGGGTGATTCTAGTTAAGAGGGGATATCAGGGTTCGAAGGAGCTCCTTGTGAATAGAGTCAAGGTTGGGTGGAGCCTCTCAGAATGAGATTTCCCAAAATTATAATGATTTTGTTTCTTTACTCTATTGATGCTCTTAGTTTGAGTAACCAAAGATTTTGTCATTGCAATACTCTAGACTTCAAAATACAAGATGCCTAACCATGAATATTCAATCTAAGGGTGAGATTTTCAACCAAATTCCATTCCTAGAATGAGTTTATTTATCCTTTGATAAGGTGAAAAATATTATTGTCATTTTCTCTTGTAGCTCCCTTAGTACCCTATAACCTTATATTGTAGATTAAGAAATAGAAGACATTCCTTCTAAAGTTCTATGCAAAAACAACTCAATCAACTCAATGCATACAACTCAGTCAACTCAATCAACTCAATGCATACAACTCAGTCAACTCAATCAAGTTTTAATCATAGAAAAATCCATTGGTGTTTGGAAGAATTTGAAACTTTGACAAGGAATCCTATTGCTAGAGTCATCGATCTTTCTACTGGTCTGATTTATCAAAAACTATAGATGGTGTGTATCATTCTTGTCTAGCATTCACATTTTACACAATATACTTCTTTCAAGTTTAACAGGAAAAGCTACTCTTGTTTCTTCAGCAAAATATGTAATGAATCTTTTAGCCCACTTGCTATGTAGGTAGTGACTTCATCCTTCTATAACACTTCGTGTGAGGGAAATTACACCATGCATATATTGTGTTACTTGATGCTTATGTTTATTTATAAAATACATATGTGAACTGCTACTACAAAATGAATTTATCCTTACCAACACCACCATGGCCACTCTCTCTCCTAAATTCATGAACCACCATTGCTACTCTTTCTCTTCCTAATTCATGAACTGATATTGATATAGTATTTGGGATGTATGAGGTATTGGGGTGTAATAGGTGTATATGACCATGTATCCTCTACAAACTCAATTTAGTTTTAGTTATTGATATCGTTATTTATTAAGAAATAATATGTTCTAGGTGCTAAGTCTAGCAAGACACCTCTAAGTGGTATCCTAACAGTGTTCTTTTATGGAATAGTAATGTAACACAATATGTGGCACAAATTGACTGAGAATGTAAAACACGTGTAGCACATGTAGCGCCTCTTTGGGAACCTGAATTCTCTAATATTTTTCTTTAAAATCTATTCTGAACATTGTGTAGGTCTGCCTTTCCTCGAGTATAGAAGAAGGCTAAATAGATAACGACCATATTGTTCTTTGAAAAGTCCAAGTCATTAAGGGAACCAAGAGGACAAAGACGAGTCTTGACGTTTAGATTGGTAGGATAGTAGATTGTATTACTTATTGTGATTTGTTCCAAATTATGTTTTAGAATGATGGGTGATTAGAAAGTAGAAACCATTAATGATGGACCTAGTGAATTTAGCATGGAACTCAATGGTCCAAAAGGAAATAAGTTTATTCAAACTTATTCAAGAGTGTCTTGCAATGTAATGTGGATTTTGTGATTATGTTTTTCAGTGGATGTATGCATATGTTTACAAACTATATACATAGGTAAAGAGTGTGAAGTAGTGATGGTTTCTTTCTAGTTTCTCTCTGTCACGGGTTAATAGTTTAGTATCTTCTCAATGAAAAATATATAGATTTGCATATTGCACTAGTACTTTAGAAATTTGAACTTCCCATTGGCACACAAGTTTAGACCAACAAGTATACGAATTGTTTTACTACTTGGGTACAATGTGTTTGCATTTCAGTAACTATACATCTTAAATTGGTTTTCCATGTCTCCTGTCAGTGAAAAATTATGCAATTTGTGTGTATTACACAAGTGATTCTGGAGAAATCATTGATGTATTTGATTCATCATGCTACTTGTAAATAATTGTTGGCATTTTTAGTGCTTATATCATTTCCATTTTGTTGCAGATTTATAGCTTTTATATTGTTGAAAGTGTTTGCTTTGGTCTAATGATAAGGGTTCAACAAAATTCAAATGCATTAGCTCAACCATACATGCAGTCTATTGCATACTAGGAGCCATAATAGGCTGTCATATTTTGAAGTATGCCAAAATAAGCTTCCTTTTACTTCAAGTTACACTGACTCAGGGCTTGGTTAATATACATTTACATCTTTTATTGGTATTTTAGACACATCCTTGGATTCAATGATAATGTCCTTGTTTTCCTACAAAGAATTGTCCATATTAGTGTGGAATTGTTTGTTCTGTGAGGAATGTGTACCATCCTTGAATTGATTGACGTCCTAGACAATATGATGTTATCTCCTATGTCCATTTTCTTATTATTCAGTGTCATGCTTAGTATATCAATGGTGTGTGTATTTTATATCATCTTTTGGATCACTTTTGATTACATTACCAAATCATTTTTACCCGATAATCATTGTTAATAATTATTGATTTTCTAATTGTTATCTTTACTTTCTCTATGGTTTGGATTTTAGGTATGACATTTTGGCATTCAAACAGAGAGAAAATAGCATCATATTATCCATCAACACATTCCCTAATCATGTAAACTTTCATAAAACCAATGTTGTTGAAACTTTCATGGACACGTCTTATCTAGAAATGCACATGGTGTGTCTAGACCTCAGACATGTTGTGTCTAGAAAAACACACATTGTGTCCCAATCTAGAACTTGAATCCAGAACTCCCTAAATTGCAGAAGCACGCCATGTCAACTTTATACATAATGTGTGACTTTCTAGAACTTGGATTTAGAACTTCCCAGATGGCAGAAACATGGCATGTTGCCCAATCAACATGTCATATCATCATCAATTGAGGCAGTTTGATTTCAATTATCACATCAAACATGTTGTGTTGATCGTCCAACATGTCGTGTCACTTGCATATTTCACTCAAATGTGAATTTAATTGTTTCACGCTTATATATACAACCCCAAGTCATCTCGAGACAATTATCAAAAACTATTTTGGTATCATTTGGAGCGAAACTCAAGTAAGGGAAAATCTAAGAGGAATTGAAGGAGTTACTAGGGAGAAAATGTAGTTTCTTGAGAGAGAAACTTCATCTTCTTCCTTCTTCTCCAGCAATTGCAGTAGGGATCTATGTTGTTCTCTTCTTTCCACTCTGGCCTGAAGCTTTCTGGAGAGTTTCTAGTAGCAAGGATGGGTTTGTGACTCCTTGATTGGAGTGCCAACATTATCTTACTTCTTCCATGTAATAAGGGAATCATGTTTTACTGTTGGGTTGTGAACTCCTAATATATACGAACACATCCAGGCTATTACAGATGTAAGTCATCCTTTTGTTCTTAACATAAACTTCTTACTTCATAGGCATGCTAGCTATAACAGCTACAAGGTAGTCATATTTGTAGTGCACCTTATATAGGCTAGCATGTGTCATAAAAAAGGAATTTTAACATGAAATCATTTTTTTCATAGAAAGGTCTCCTTACATATCCTTTAACTTTCCTAAACTAAGATTTTGACTGACTGTATGATCTCAAGATACTCTTCATATGGTTTTCAATAAACTCTAGTAGTGCATACCTTTTCAAAAAGATTCTGAGTTATAGACTCTTCCTGCCTCAATACAGGGATGTATGTGAGACAATCAATCAAGCTCTTTGTGTCTTCTATCTAACACACTAACAACTAGAGGTTTACTTCAAGACAATGACATTCACAATGATGTTCAAGACCATGGAAGTAGCTCTCTCCTTTTTCATATTTTGACCTTTTATTCTTCTATCTTGATCATGAACTTCAACCATGCAACTTGGCCATTGGAAATTCTAAAGGGGAATATATAAGAAGAAATAAATCCTAACTAAGATTCCTTTACAATAGGTGGACCATTTAATTCAAATGTGGATTCTTCTATAGGTTACTTACATCTATATCTATAGGAAAATCCTTCATCAATTGTTAGAGAACAAAGGTTAAAAGTTACATTTCCATTATAATATGTGTCTAATCACATTCTGGATAGAAAGACATGATACCTCCTGAAAGTAGGAAAATTCAAGTAATACTTATATTCATCTCTCAACTTGGGAAGGTATCAAACCCATCTAGGCCCTACTCATACTATGATCCCAACTAAATCTTCTATGAAGTTTGTAAACTTTACTAGGTACATTTATAGCATTCATTTTAGTTATCTATAGATTATGCCAAGAAGAAAGGTTGCATGACAATATGTTATATTTTTAAGCATTCTTTGTAAAAATAATATTGTGAAAATGTGAAACACTTATTCTTTGATTTTCAAATTAAATTAAAACTCACTTTAAAGTCTCATTACAGCAGACCAAACAAGCAATCAAGATTGGAAGTCTTCATAACATCATGGAAAGATCTGGCTTATTTCTTCCTATATCAAAGAAGCATGATTTTTCCACCACTAAATGTGAACTTATTTGGAAACTGTGAATACATTTTTTTCTTAGTATCACATCGGTTTCATGTTCGATCTATTTTCTCTCAAGAACCTTGATAGATTCCTACTTATATTAGTGTTATGATTAATTTGAGGGCACGATATGAGTTCCTGATATGCTTATTGAAGAGAAAGATCCTCTTTCTCTTCATAATGTTCCTCATGCAATAGTTCATGCATGAATAACTTCAAATTCCAATATCTTGCAATCAATACTATTTCTTATATATTTGTTTGAACTTAATCAAGACTTTTAGTTTTTCATGGGCCATCTTAATTTAGATATCACATTGTGAAAATCAATCTTTTTGTGTAGGTGGAACATGGACTTTTTGTACCAGTTATCAACGTAAGTGACATACTCTACATGTATGCATTATTACCATCCGAATTTGTTGTTGTCTCATGATCTAGTGGGCATATTATAGGATTATGACAAGAAGGGCCTATCCATCATTGTTGACGTCAAAAAATTGACACAAAAGGCAAAGGAAAATGGCCTAAAACTTGGAAATTATGAGCCTTAAAATGTCCTAAAACCTGAAGATGTTTTAGCTTTTTGCTTTTTTTTCCATTAGTAATCTAGCCTGGCGATATGAAATTAGAACATGATCCTACAGGTCCAGATCCAAGTGACAGATGCATGATAATTTTGATTTCAAGTTTTTATAAATGTTCTAAGACCTATAGTTAATAGTGAGGTGATACTTCGAGAGTGTTGTAAACCTATATTCTAATGGTGTTCATTGTATACATATATATATTCTTTACATGTTGCAAAAATTGTTCAAGGCTAATGTCCTACTCATGTGTACTCAATTTTTTAATATAAATGAAAGTACGATTATTGACATCACAACTAAAACTTGATCTGTATCACTGTTAATTTTTTCTTATTTTTGAAAAGTGATTTTGTATTGATATTTGATGATTGTACATATAATCTAACTACATATGCATGCATGTATAGTACATGATGTCTCTCACTACACACTAACTACAATTATAAGTATTGTATGTGCCAATTTATACTACACATGAATTACAAATACAATTGTAATAAAGTTCATCTTCCCCAATATATTATAGCTACAAATACATTTGTAGTCATATATTTAACTACAATTGCCACTACATTTTTATATGTAAGGACATTTTTTACCTACAACTAGGGTTACATATGCATTTGTAGATAGATGAATATCTAACTACAATTTGAAAAATGTAGCAAAAACAATTAGCTACACATGTATTAATTTCATATTCTAAATGTAAGGATAAATGCCGCTAAATCCTTTAGCTATAAAATTTGGGGTCCTGCTACATTTTTTGTGATAAAGGCCATTTTTTTGTAGTGCCCTTGTTGATTCCTAGCAATGAGATACTGAAAGAGGTTAAATAGCTCTTTTCCAGCCAACACCTTGATGCTCTTTGCTAGAAATGCATGACCTATAACATCTTCCTATTGAGAAAGAAAGTGGTGCATGAGTTCTATGTGAATCTTACCGGGAATTACACAGCTTTAGAGCCTCCTCTCAATACCCAAGTTATTTTGTCATCCATGATTGGGGGAATTAAGGTTCAAATATCTATGTATTCTTTAAATACTTACTTATAGTGTTCCTCAGAAAATTGGATGACTTCCTATCCTACATACTATGACCTCCTCGATCCTGAAGCCTTCCGTAAGAGTTTTGAACCCAAGTTAACCCTTTATGATGTTCATAAAACCTTGAAGAAGTAAAAGGTTCTATATAGGAAGAAGGCCATCTTACCGTCTTCTACTGTAGATATTAAGACTCATTGATTGCTCTCTTAGTTAGCTTCACTGATTGCTCTCTTAGTTAACTTCAACATCCATCCATAGAAGAATAAATTGAATATTACAAAAAACTTGGCAGTCATCATGTATTATCTTCTTTAGAATATTTGTGTCAAATAGGAAAGATACATTCTCCATCACATGACTTTCTTTGAAATAAAGAAGAACACTAGAGACTCCCACCCTCCCTACCCTAACCTGATTTATGGTGTCTTTCAAGATCATAACAAAAAATCCCTTTTCAAGGATCGTGCCTACAAACTCTATGGAAAAGGAGTCTACATCAGAAACCACGATCAAGAAATCCTTTCACCCCACCTCCACATCATCCCCTAGTGCTTTGACCTCTACCTAGGATCCTACACCTCCTCCTAGACCTTAAAGTACCACCATTTCAGTGTCTAATGAAGCCCTCATGGGCTACATGATGCACTAACATGCTTATAATATGTGTGTCCAGGAGCACTTACACTAAGACCTTGTTCAAATAATGTCAAACATGAACTTGTCCTACTACTATCCTTATCCCACTTTCCAACCCTTCCCAGTTGCAGACTATGCCTCTTATACATATGATTAGTTCCACCTTGCCTGCCTGCCTGCTACTACTGTTGTACCTCCTACCTCTGATGATGGATCTACCCATGCTTCCTTTCCTCAACCGAGTGACTCTCAGTTGTTTTCTCTTCCTCGTGGCCCTTCTTCCACCTTACTTGCTAGTTTTGATGGGGCCTCTATACCCAACTTTGAGCAAGCAAATGCACTTTATGTGTGTGGTATGTTTTAGGAGCAGCAACATTGCAAGTGGATAGCTACTCGCTCTTTTAGACCTTTCGAGGATGAGGAGATGGATGATGAGGATGATGAGGATGAAGAAGAGGGTGATGGAGATGAGCATGAGGATGATGGCTCTGATGGTGATGGAGATGGTGGTGAGGATAGAACTAATGCCACTATGGCACCCTCTGAGACAGTCAACGATGAAGACTACCATCCTGATGATGATGAGGAAGCTGACATCGAGGAGCTTGATATTTAGTTCTTAGTCCTTAGAGTGCTCATATCTATGTCTTTTTGTAGTTTGTCATGTACTGAACATTAGGCATTGTATCTGAGAATTACTATTTTCATATCTCATTGCTTTTCTTAGTTGTTTTATAGTTTTCATCTTGACAATACTATAGAAATAGCTTATAACGTCACATTTATAGGCATCGGTTGTATACAAGAAACTGAAGCCTAACGCATACAGTGTCGGTTGACTACACAAACTGACATCTATTTGTGAAGAGCGGGCAGACATGGGTATCACTTTTTATGTAGGGTCAATTCGTCAATAAGCAATCGATGCCTAAAATCGACAGCCAAATCTAAATTTTCCAGGGCAAAAAATTACCTCCAAAATTTAACATACGACGTCGGTTGTTAACAAATCAACAGACGATGAAAGGTTTTTTGCGAGACAAAAATTGGGCCCATTTTGATCGTCAGTTTTCTTGAAATAACCGATGCCGATGTGTTTTCGCGCATTGTACCCGTGAAAATTTTCACCCCCTGTGGAGTAAGTTCGTCTACGGAAACTAACGATAATGGTCATTAATTGAGAACATTTATTTTTTTCGGCATATGTTGATAGACGTCGATTTTTCCTGTAGGAACCGACGACTATCATTGAACATAGGTGTCAGTTTTTGGGTGATAACCGAAGCCTGTTGGTTTAAGTGTCATCTTTTTTCGATAACTGATGCCTATTGTTAACTTAACCCGCACGAGCCAGACTATTTCCCTTTCTATGTATCATTGTCGATTGATTACTCTTCCGCCTGTTAGGTCTTTGGCAATTTCTCTCTGTCGTCGTTCTCTCCTCCGCCGTTGCATCACCGTTCTCTTCTGTGCCTACCCTACAGTCGTTCTCCTCCGCCACCGCACCTGCTCCTCCCCTGCTCGCACTTGCTCCTCGCCTGCTCTGCACCTGCTAGTCACCGCTGCTGCTCTCTAGAGTTCCTCGCCAGCTCGTTGCTCGCACCTGTTGGTCATCGCCGCCACTCGGGGTACCCTCTTCCTCCTCTTCTTCCTCCTCTTCTCCCTACACTAGAGGTAGCTGGTCAGGACCTGGGGGAGAGGTCGACTGTAGGATGTGGTGGGGAGCATCTTTGATGCCTTTATCACTGTTGTTGCTATTGTTTCTTCTTATTGTAATGTTGACGGTGGTAGGGTGTGAGAAAAAAATGTATTAAGTCAATCCTTAAACCTCAGTAGATGGAATATGTATATGAGTGTGCTCATCGAAACAGTAGGATTTTTTAAAGGGAGTGTTTTTTAGATTAAATGACTGCAGAAGACATAATATTAACTCCAGCATAATCTCATGCGTAGGTGATATTAATCTTTGAGATATTAATTTTTGCTCAGACCTAGGTGATATTTTGTTTGATTTAAATAGGATTGGAGGTATGTAATCTTCTCTATTATTATAATTGGGCATTATTATGACTAATTTTTCCCATAATGAGGCAATTTTTACAATACTTGCTCTTGTTCCAATTGTTGGACAATTCATATACTCTCAATTGGGAAATATTATTACTCTTCTAAAATTATTCTTATCATGTTGAATCGGGTCAATGACCACACCTGCTATTGTGCCTGAATTATGCCATGTATGTTTGTAAAAAGTGAATCTTGTCGCTTAATTGTGAATTATTGAATGCATGTTTGAAACTATTGAATTCTTGATTTATTATTTAATAATGCTCTAATTGTGAGTGATGCAATGTAAGTGAGAAAATACATGTAGTGGATATGTACTCATTAGCCTAGAAACCCATCCAAGATTTACTCATTAGGAGTAAATCTTGGATAGTCCCCGGTTTGGGACTATTCTTGAACACCTAATCTCACTTAGGATGTAAGTGTATAATGTGTATTGGGTTTTCAAGAAAATTTTGGTACCATTTCCCCGTTTGTTCTCTAAGTACATATGTACTTGGAGAACAACAGGGAAATGCTGCCGAAATTTTCTTGAAAACCCAATACACATTATACACTTACTAGTGAGATTAGGTGTTCAAGAATGGGATAGGTGGTACACATTTATTATATATAAGAATGACATCACATGTATTTGTTGGCCTAGAAACCGGTCCAAGATTTACTCATTAGGAGTAAATCTTGGATAGTCCCTAGTTTGGGACTGTTCTTGAACACCTAATCTCACTTATGATGTTTTAACCATTAATTATATATAAGACCTTAAACCCTAAAGTTTTAACCATAAACTCTAATATGTAAACCCTAGACCCTAATATTGTTTTAATATATACTTGTTTTCTCTTTGAGCATAGAATGGATAGATCATGGATGTCCATTCCAAATCGCTGCACCCCAGAGTTTATTTCTGGTCTTGATCAGTTTATTAGATTTGCCGAGGAACATAGGAAACAACCTAGAGATAGGTTCTACTGTCCATGTAGGCACTACGGTAACAACTTGAAAGTCAGCACTGGTGACCAAATCAAAAGTCATGTCATGTGCAACTGGATTGTACAAGGCTATATAGAATGGCACTGGCATGGAGAGATTTCAAACCTGAAATCAGTGGATGTCGATAGCAGTGCTTGTGTGGAAGAAGAAATTGCCTCCGATGACGTAGATGTGAACGAACCAGTTTCAGTAGACATCGTTGATGCGATGTTGCATAGTTGTGGGGTAGAGCACACCAATCCACCTCCCATGTTTAGAAACATTGTGCATGATGCTGAGATACCGTTATATACAGGTTGTAAGTTGACAAAGCTTAGCGTTGTGTTGAGAATTGTATAAGATGAAAGCTAACAAATAGATGGAGTGACAAAAGCTTCACGTCATTGTTGTCTTTGTTGAAAGAAATTCTTCCTGAAGGAAATGAGCTGCCAATCTCAACATACCGGTTAAAGAAATTTTTGTGCCCAATGGGAATGGAGGCCAAGAAGATACATGCATGCCCGAATGATTGTGTATTATTTCAAAAGGACTGTGTGGATTTGAAAGATTGTCCCAAATGTGGTGCGTCAAGGTACAAATTGACGACTTTGGGAGAGTCCAAAACTAGTTCTCCTGTCAAGGTGATGTGGTATCTACCTATAATACCACGGTTTCAACACTTGTTTTCCAATCTGATAGATGTGAAGAATTTGAGGTGGCATGCAGATGTTAAGAAAAATAATGATGGGATCCTACGACATTCGTCTGATTCCCCATAGTTGAAGAAGATTGATTTATTGTACCCTAAATTTGGTGAAGAAGTTAGGAATCTAAGACTTGGGCTTTGTACAGATGGGATGAATCTGTACGGTACATTGAGCAGCCAACATAGCACTTGGCCAGTTATGCTTGTTATATACAATCTTCCTCCCTAGTTGTGTATGAAAAATAAGTACGTTATGTTGTCACTGTTGATATCAGGCCCTAAACAACCTAGAAATGATATCTACATTTATCTTGAACCTCTGATTGATGACTTGAAGAAACTCTGGGGTGAAGGTGTGATGGCCTATGATGCTTCACGAAGAGAGACATTTCGTTTGCACGCTATGTTATTTTACACTGTGAATGACTTTCCAGCATATGGGAATTTGTCTGGATATAGTGTCAAAGATCTAAAGGGTGTACTATATGTGAAGAGAACACTGATTCAATATGACTAAAACACAGTGACAAGACTGTATATCTTGGTCATTGAAGGTTTCTTCCAAAAATACATATGTATCGTAGGTTGCGCAAAGCATTGAATGGACGGAATGAGGAACAGAGTGCACCTAAACCTATACTAGGAGAGGATGTTTATGAAAAAGTAAAAGACTTTGCCAATGAATTTGGTAAGAGATCACAATGTACGATGACCACACAGAGTGATAAATCTTTATTCAAGAAGAAGTCAATATTTTGGGATCTTCCTTATTGGAGTTCTTTAGCAGTCAGACATTGTATCGATGTCATGCACGTTGAGAAAAATGTCTGTGATAGCGTCATCGGTACTCTATTGAATATACCAGGTAAGACTAAAGATGGGATAAAATCCAGAATGGACCTACGTGAAATGGGAATAAGGAAAGAATTAACAGAATTAGTTAGTAGAGATCGGAGAACATACTTACCTCCCTCTTGTTACACGTTGTCGAGAAAGGAGAAGAAAGCTTTTTGTGAATTCTTGTTAAATGTTAAGGTGCCACAGGGTTACTCATCCAACATTTGTACATTAGTATCAATGAAAGATCTGTAGTTGATAGGTCTTAAAACTCATGATTGTCACACTCTAATGCAACAAATATTGCCCGTGGCAATTTGATCTATATTGTCGAAGCATGTAAGGTTTGCAATCACCAGACTTTGTTTCTTTTTCAACAGTCTGTACAGCAAAGTTATTGACCCTGATACTCTCGATAAATTGCAAAGAGAAGTGGTTGTTACCCTATGTCAGCTTCAGATGTATATTCCTCCTTCGTTCTTTGATATCATGGTACATCTTGTTGTCCACTTGACTAGGGAAGTGAAAATGTTGGGACCAGTTTTCTTGCACTGGATGTATCCTTTTGAATGATACATGAGCATTTTTAAAGGTGATGTTTGAAACCGTTATTGGCCTGAAGGGAGTATTATTGAGGGTTATGTTGCGAGAGAGGCTATGGGTTTTTGCAATGACTTTCTGAGTGGTAATGACGCTCCTATGAATGACAAGAATATTGAGGAGCATTTTGGCAAAGGAATTTTGGGATCACGGATGAAAGTAATCAACCGTGAGCAGTTGGAACAAGGTCACTTGTATATTTTACACAAAATCGATGAAGTGAGTGTTTATATCGAGGAACATACCAATTTCATCAAGAGACATTATCCTCGAGCCAATTCAATGTGGCTTTCTAGAGAGCATAACAAGACATTTATTAAGTAGTTTGAAGATAAAGTCTTACATCAACTACCTCAAACACCAGATAATATTACTGAAACTATCAAATGCCTCGCCTTTAAACCAAAATTGAATGTTATGTCTTATGAATGGTTTGACATAAATGGATTCTCATATTACACAAAGCATCAAGATGATAAGAGTGTCGTCCAAAACAGTGGGGTCACCCTTCAAGCGTCTTCATTGTTTTTTGCAAGTGTAAAGGATAAGAGTCCACGTGAAGCTAAAATGTCATATTACAGTGTCATTGAAGACATATGGGAGTTTGACTACGTAGATTTTAGAATTCCGCTCTTTAAATATAATTGGGTTGATAACACCAAAGGATTTATAGTGGATGAATTGGGTTTCACATTAGTGAACTTTGAAAAGATTGGCGAGAAGAGTGAACCATTCATATTGGCATCATAGGCAAAACAAGTATATTATATCGATGACCTTGTAAATGATAAATGGTCAGTTGTTCTTCATGGTAAAAGATAGTTCATTGAAGATCCTATAGACAAAGAATAGTACTATGATAAGTATGATGACTCCAGTGCATTCTCAGTTGGGTTGCCAACACCATAAAATATTGAAGCTAATGATGACTTGTATGCGTCTGGAGATCACAATGAAGGATTGTTAATTGATAAAAGATTGCAATATTACAGGCATGCATGTTTATATTTTTTATATGATTTATTTTTCTGAATGTGAACTTTACAATGTGAATGTGAACTTTACAATGTGAATTACTTTACAATGTGAGTGTAAACTTTACAATGTGAATTACTTTACAATGTGAATCTTAAAATGTGAATGTGAATTTTCAAATGGCTAAGCATTCTTATGATGACCGTGTTGATGATTATCATGAGGTGAGGATGTCAGTGCGCCACCTCACAATGTAAGTTTTAAAAATATATCCCTAAGGTTTCTATCTATATGTTCATTTATAGTTATATCCTGTAAGTGTGTTTTTTTGTCAAAATTTAGGTTGGTGATGTACCCCCTGAACAAATTGGGGCACTTGATGAGCAGCAAAAAAAATTTGAGAAAGTGAGGGGCATCACTGATGAACAAGTTACTACAGCAAAGGGGCAATGGACCCAAACTGGCTGTGGATTTCGATCATGTAGGAAATCCAGTTGGAGTGAACCACAACTCATTTGTTTCATATCTTGGGGTTCTTACTCGCAGCCATTGTAGTCTTATTTTTTAATCCTAGCATAACGTTCCTAAGGGGAAGAAATACTTGGTATGGAAGGAACTATGAGTGAGTTATTATTATTTGCAATTCTATTTTTGTAGATTACTAATTTTTAGGATACTAGTTAATAACAATTCTATTTTGTAGAGTATATTTGATCTGGATGAAAAGTTGCATCGTAAATGTGTGATGCAACGTTGTGGGAGGGTCCTAAGGAACTATAAGACAAATCTCACCCGAGATTACATACACAATGCTGAGAAGAGGTTCTTGATTGATTTCCAATTCTAGACATTCATCACTTTTTGACTAACTCTACACTAATAATTTTTTTTGTATTCTCTTTAAAAAATAAATTTAGGAAGAAGGCAGCCACTGAGCAATGGAACTACCTGGACCCCAAAGTCTGGGAGGAGTTTGTTTCCCAAAGAAAAATAGATGAATTCAAGGTATTAAGTGCCACTCCCAATTTAATTAATATACGTTCTTATGTATTCACCTATTCAAGATTAACCTTTAGTGTTACTAACCAAATCAATGTGCTTACTAACAAGGCTATCAACGATGCTCAAAAAGCAAGGCGTGCATTGAATGTGCATGACCACACAATGGGTCCAAGAGGCTATGCAGGCATTCACCAAAGACTACAGGCTGAGTCTACTATTCAGACTGTTGCTACTCAGGAGTCCTCTACTATTGGTCCCGCACCTCTGCCTCGCCATGCTATATGGATAGCGAGGAGGAAAAATAAGAAGGGAGATATAACAAAGCCTGCAACTGCGGAGGTGGCTGCAAAAATGGTAAAATTCAACTATTACAGCAATCGATCGATATTGATTATTGTTATGTTTACTTACCAATTTCTGTCGATGGAAATTAGCGGGAGCTGCACGAGCAGAGGAAGGAAGGAAAGTTCATCCCTGAGGGCATAAGGGATGAATTGACAGTTGCTCTGGGTAACCCAGAGCATCCTGGATGTGTTAGGGGTGCATGCGCTGGTGTGGGCATCAAAGCATTCTTTGGGCCATCACAGCGCAAACCAATCCCAAAAGCAGGACTTTCACAAGATGAGGTAACTTATTCTTTTTTTAGAATGTTATTGCGAAAGAGAATTCAATAATCATAAGGTAGCATTTCGTTTGTTTTTCTATGTATAGGTAGATCAGTTAATTGATAGGAGAGTCGATGAAGTACTTGATAGGAGAGTCGAGGAAGCACTTGATAGGAGAGTCGAGGAAACACTTGATAAGAGACTCAATGAAGCAATTAGAAAGTGGCAGATGTCTTAGACTGCCACTCAGACACTACTTGTGGTGGGCCACTCTTCTCCTACTACAGAGGTTGGGAGTAATCCTGTAGACCCACCACCTAGCACGTCTGTTCTAAGTATTTTTATGACATATATAGTAGCTAGTTCTTTGAAGATGATATGTTTATGTATATATGTATATAACATTCTTTACATAAATTTGTAGGGGTTGAAGCCATGCCATCTAAAAAGTCAAGAATATGTCATTGCAGAGGTGTCATCTTACCCAGCCCTTCCAGGGGAGATGTTTAATGGGACTCCAGTACCAGCTGGTGCGGTTCATGTGAGCCCGATAAGTGTATTCCCTAAATTGAGGGATCTTACATTGCCATATGCCCACCCAGACATTGAAACGCTTGGTGATTCAGAAGGCAGAGTGATATTGTGGCCCAAAGAGGATGTCGTCTATACTAATATTGTATGGTAAATTTACATTACATTAATTTGTTAGTGTGTACATATATATGAGTCAATTGATCTGAAATTATATATACAGGTTAAAAGGAAGACACCCACTACATCTCGGCCTCCACCTCCACCTTCTGAAGTACCAAGTTGGCTTCCAAAGGACCTACATGCCTCGTTAGGTCCTAATTGTAGAGGTATGGTAGATTGGATAGGCAAACATGATCCAAATTTCCCTATAAATATTACTATTCCGGAGGAAGCTGCAGGTCAATCATACGATAACAAGCTATTTATACAAGATATTTTGGAGATGTTTCGATATGCTTGGCTGAATACATCTATGATAGAGCTATGGATATGGTGAGATCTTGTTTATACATCCATATACCTTATTTTATATACGATGATTTGGTTTCTTATATATTAATGCATACGCAATACATGTTTTGCAGCCAGTTACATAGGATATGTACATATTTTTCATTTCTCCATGTGGGATTTTTGGTTCCATCTTTGATTAGTCTTATAGGTAAAAACCCTAGGTTAGTTACTTCATACTGCTGTGATGTTTTTATATATTTTGGTAAAAACAAGAAGACGGTAATAATAGCTCCATTCAATGTCGGGTAAATTTACTTTGCTTATAATTTGGACTGAAGAAAATTACATTTTTATTGTGAATTTTGAGTTATTAATTTTTAACTTTCTTACCTCTAGTGGTAAGCATTGGGAGTTACTAGTTATTGTCCCCGAGACGTTCACTGTCTATTATCTAGATCCTGTGGGGAAGGAATTGAGTATATATGGATACCCAATGAAAAGGCCATTATTCCCGTGAGAAATATTTCATATTTTTATATTTGTTAACATATGTTATTACATTACTATTTAATTATGCAATTTAATATGTTATATTAACATGTAGGGCTTTAGAAGAGTACGCTAAAGCTGGAGGAAAGGTCCCCAAGAAAAAGAACCAGCCACTAACCTGGCAGAATGTGAAAGTAATTTGGACTCCAATGTATACAATGGTTGATGGAGTGCATGAGGAGCCTCAATTTGACCCAGTGGTCATGGAAAATCCCGCTTTCAGGGCTTTGTTTGGACATTTCATGACCACAATGACGCATATGGTGGTTAGGATACATGTACCCCAAGCTAGGGCCGTTGTCCCTAATTTTGAATCTCAAGGTCCTGGGAAGACCTTCAAGAGGCTTTGACATGTTGGAGCATTGGAGGATGTGGGTATGTCAGACCCAGATGATGCTTACATGTGGTAGATACCAAGGCGAGGAGTCCTAGTATCCAGGAACTACCAGTTGTTTGTGAGTTTGGGGAAGTGTTTCTCAATGAGTTCCCTGAAGTGCCCTCACCCAGAGAGATTGATTTTGAGATCAATCCGGTACCTGATACATAGTCGATAGCACAAACATCGTACAGGATGGTACCATCCAAGATGCAAGAGCTGAAAAAGCAGTTGTAGGATTTGCTTAAGAAAATTTTATCAGACCGATCATGTCCCCTTGGGTGCTTCAATGTTGTTTGTGAAGAAGAAATATGGATCCATGAGGTTGTGCATTGACTATCAATAGTTGAATAAGGTGAAAGTCAAGAAGGAGTACCATTTATTGTGGATAGATGATATGTTTGACCAATTGCAAGGAGCCATAGTGTTTTCAAAGATAGATTTGAGGTCAGGGTATCATTAGTTGCCGATCAAGGAATATGACATACCCGAGTCAGCTTTTACGACTCAGATGGTCATTATGAGTTTTTGTCTATGTCGTTTGGGCTAACCAATGCACCAACAGTGTTCATGGACTTGATGAACAGGGTGTTCTGACCTTATCTTGAGTAGTTTGTGGTGGTATTCATAGATGACATCATGATATACTCCAGAGACATCCAGTATCACGAGAAACATATGTAGTAGGCGTTGACTTAGTTGAGACAGCACAAGCTATAAGCTAAGTTTAGCAAGTGTGAATTCTGTTTAAAGGAGGTGTCTTCTCTAGGATACGTCATATCTACTTAAGGTGTACGTGTGGATCCCAAGAAGGTTCAATCTGTGTTAGAATGGGAGCAGCCAAAGACGGTAATAGAATTTTGTAGTTTCCTTAGTTTGGAGGGCTACTACATGAGGTTTATCAAGAACGTTAGTGCATTGGCATCCCCCCTAACAACGTTGATGAGGAAAGGCGTGTCGTTTGTCTAGGATGACATGTGTCAGTGCTCTTTCCATATTTTGAAGGAAAAGTTGACTAGTGCACTAGTATTGGTTCTGCCAGAACAAGGGAAAGGATACATAGTTTTTTATGATGAATTGAAGAATGGTTTGGGTTGCGTGATGATGCAAGATAAGAATGTGATTTCGTTTGCTTTGTGACATCTTAAGAAATGGAAGGATAGCTACTGAATGCATGATCTGAAGGTTGCAGTGATGGCCCATGCTTTGAAAATAAGGAGGCACTACCTTTATGGTGAGAAGTGTCAGATCTGCACCGAACACAAGAACATGCAGTACATCTTTTTGAAGTAGGAGTTAAACGTGCGAAAAAGATACTAGATGGAACTGGTCAAGGACTATGACTACACAATAGACTACCATCCAAGGAAGGTGAATGTGGTGGTAGATTTTTTGAGCAAGAAGTCCTCTTCATAATCATATGTGGATAAGGCAAAGTTATGATCTTTGGTGTGCGATAAGAGAGACATGTTGGTCTCCTTGCATCAAATGAATGTAAAGTTGGAGGTATCCTTATTGGTAGGTTTGTTAGCCCAGTTATAGATGAAGCCTACATTAAGGTAGAAGATCAGAGATGCATAATGCAATGATACTGTGATAGAGTAAATTTGAGTAGAGTTCGATAGTGAAAAGCATGATGGCTTCCACGAGTCAGAGGATGAGACAGTGTGTTACCACGGTAGAGTAGTGGTTCCTGATGTTGATGATCTGAGGAAGTTGGTTCTTGAAGAGGCTCACTCTTCGATGTATGTCGTACATCCAGGTAGTACCAAGATGTACCATAATTTGAAGGATCTACATTAGTGGCCTGGTTTGAAGCGAGACGTACATGAGTTCATGGTGAAATACCATGTGTGTCAGTAGGTTAAGGTAGAGCATCAGAAACCTACAGGAACTTTGCGACCATTTCCTATACCATAGTGGAAGTGGGATCATATCACGGTGGACTTTGTTATTGGACTTCTTAGGACATCCAAAGGTTATAATTCCATTTGGGTGATCGTTAACAGACTGACTAAGTCAACACTTTTCCTTCATGTGAAGATAACAAATATGGAGGAGAAGTTAGCACAAGTTTATGTTAATGAGATCGTTTGTTTGCATGGTATCCCAGCTACCATCATGTCAGATAGAGGTACTCAGTTTACCAATTACTTTTGGGAGCGTCTGCATACAACCATGGGTACGCAGTTGAGGTTTAGTACCTCGTTCCACTCACAAACAGATGATAGTCTGAAAGTACTATGCAGACCTTGGAGGATCTATTGAGAGCTTGTATCTTGTAGTTTTTGGGCAGTTGGGTTGTACACCTCGGTTTGATAGAGTTTTCATACAACAACATTTATTAGAGGAGTATTGACATGACACTATATGAGGCATTATATGGGAGACCTTGTAGATCTCTATTGTGTTGGTATGAGACTGGTTATTATCAGCTTCTAGGTCTTGAGCTTGTGCAGTAGACAACATAAATGATTAAGATGATACAACAACAGTTGAAGGTAGTCCAAGATAGGTAGAAGTCTTATGTTGATACTTTTTGTAGACCATTGGAGTTCCAAGTGGGAGATAGAGTATATCTCAAGGTCTCTCCTTGGAAAGGCATGCTGAGATTTGGGAAGAAGGGTAAATTGGTTCCCATGTATATGGGACCTTACCATGTGGTGGCATGTGTTGGGAAGGTGACCTATAAGTTGGAGTTGCCACCTGAGTTGTACAGGCTGCATCCAGTGTTCCATGTCGTGATGTTGAGGAAGTGTCACCCTGACACTGAGTTGGTGATGCAGCTAGTGAAGGTTGATTTGGATGAGGATGTGTCGTATGTGGAGGGTCATGCGTTGATCCTGGATATAAGGATCAAGAAGTTGAATAAGAAGTATATCATTTTGTTTAAGGTTTTGTGGCATCACTGTGGTGTTGAGGAAGCCACGTGGGAGCTTGAGGAAGACATGTGTAGGAAGTACCCGACTCTTTTCACGTAGGATTTTGGGGGAGAAATTCTTATTAAGGGTTTATGGTTGTAAGACCCCTGACCTAGATTAGTGCTTGATTTGCTTGCTTTGCTTAATAAGATGCTATAATCTTAATATAATCTCTTGAGATGCCTTAATAACATGTGACAAGTTTATGTTTTTCAGTTTGGTCCTCTTTGGTTGATGTTTGAGCTAGTTATGCTTGTTTTGGACCAAGTTGCAATTTACCCATGTTGAGGGTTTATTTTGCAATTTGTCACATGTAGATTGTTCCCTTTGTACCTCGACATCTTGAGGGAGAAGATGATTCTATAGGGTGCCTTGATGGACCTTGGTTGATGAGGTGGCATCTTGAGGTGATATTGCGGTTTGCATGAGTTGTATGGATGGTGGGAGACCATGTGTGTTCTTGAGTGTTGTGACCAGTGTAGCAACCTTGATGTTGAGTCTTGAGAGTGTTTTGACCTATACACCTTCTTTTGGTTGAGTTGCTTTGGCCTAGTTCCTTGGACCTTTGGTTTTGGTTGCTAGGGTTCCTTGTGTGTGTAGCGGCTGATGCATTGTGCAGTACGTGTTGCAACCGCTACACTATGTTTGCTTTGACCAAGTTGTGTTTGGGGATCAAGTGGTCGCTACACCACTTTGGTTTTAATGTTTCTCTTGCATGTGTGAATGCTTGGTCGATCCTTTGTGGGACAAGTGTCATTTTTATTCTCTAACATCATGACACCTCATATCTTTTGTGTCCCTCCTACCCATGCGTATGTAAGATCTCTCCTCTACATGCAAACAATCCTTTTATCTCTCTTTTCTTTCTCTCACTTTCTTGGACTGACCTTGGAGATTGGTGGGGCTAACGAGTGTTGATTTTGGTGTTTGGTGGTTGATCATCCTTGCATGTGATGATCTTGAGCTTGATCATCTTTTTTGTGGTGACTCTTGGTGATCATCCTTGTTGGTAAGTGATTCTACACCTTTGATCAAGTTTTTCCTTTAGAACCCTACCTCTCTTCTTCCTTCCTTGGCCATGAGACTATGGTGCAAAAAAGGTGGCTATTCTTATAGAATCTTCTCATCACTAAGGTCAGAGACTATTGATTGATTGTGGTGGTACCTATGTGAGAAGAATCTCTCGTCTTTCTTCTCTCTTGTTTGGCCTAGGGTTGAGTTTTCTTCACCTTGAGCTATCTTTTGACCTTGGTATGTTTCTTATTATTCTTGAGGTGGCCTTATGGCCATGGAGTTGATCCAAGTTGAATTTTTTCTTCTTTCTTGGAGCTTGTGGCTCTAGATCTTGGTCTTCTTTCTTAAGGCGGGTTATATAAATTTCCCCCTACTATTATTGCACCATTTACTTTACTTGCATGCTACTGTTCTCATCTCTAATTTATGATATTAAGATGTTATATGACGTTATCATGATCTAGGGTTTATAATTTTGAAGTTTTTGTGTAGATTACTCCCTCTCCTACACCCTAATTGCGTGCACTCAATTTCTAAGTGATGGAGGTGTTGTAGCACTTACATGCATCTTAGTTACTGGTCTATCATCTTGAGTTATGGTTCGTCCATCATGTTTTGGATGAGGTTTTGAATAGGTTTTCATGTGTTTGAGGTGTGGTTTTCTCTCCCTTAGTTTGGTTTTCCTTGTTGATCTTGTTGAGGATCATTTTAGAGTGGATGTTCATGCCTTCATGAATTTTGATCTTGGTAACATTTGGACTCTCAGTGTTACACACCTGTTTTGGTTGACATATGGTTCTCTTGGTATCTTGGGTTGATACACCTTGGTTTTACATGTTTTGGTTGCTATACTGACCACATTGATGATCATTATATGTGGCTCTTGTGTCAGACAACACTTGTGCTCTTGATGTTGCAGTTGTGACACCAAGTTGGGAGGTCGTTACACTTGCTTTAGTTGGTTTTGGATGTTACCCTAGTTTGACCATGTGTTCGACATGGTTGCTTAGGGTTTGGGGTTTCTACCCATACTTTATTGGTTGCAACACTTTACCCCAGGTTGGTTTGACCACAAAAAACCCTCACCCTAATGGAAAGTCGCTACATGGCTGACCCTAATCACCTATGATTTCGACACATGTTTGCTTTGGTTGGTCTCTACACTTTGTGTGTGTTTCAATCACAACATGTGTTCTAGTTTGAGGGTCTCTACTCATGGATACCTTCGCTTGGTCACAATGCATGTTGTAGTCAATTGGTCACAACACCTTGTTTTGGTTGGTTTACATCGGTACCTTGGGTGGTGTGTTGCAGTCGCAACAAGGTGTCAGATGTTTTACTTGGTCACTACACCTGCCTGGTCTGGTCACAATAGGTACCTTGGTCTTGTAAGTCTCTACCTATCTGTTGCGGTCGTAACAAGGGGATGACCTAGTGGGGTCTCTACAAGATGTTACCCATGGTGGTTGCTACTTATGCATGAGTGTTGAATTCTACATGAATTGCACTAATGGTCGATACATGTTGTCCTATAGATGATGATGGTATAGGTTTTTGATAGAAATACTAAACCCTAACATGTTCCAAGAAAGTGGGAGGTGGTATATCAAGGGTTTAATGATGATTATTGAAATCGAAACCCTAATCGGCTATATGAGAAATGCTAACTCTAATTCTCAAGTGTATTATGTGTTGGTCGAGCCTTCTTGAATGAATATCTTATGATTATGTTTTCTCTCTACTACTTGTGTAATCATAACCTTGTAGGTGGAATGAATAACATAGATAGTGAATGTTATGGTGTGTTTTGGGAATGACAACCGGATCCACTCATGCGCAAGTCGGGGTCAACTTCCCTACTGGTCACCCATCCTAGTACTACTCCAAGTTGAGCACACTTAACTATGGAGTTCTTTAGTGATGGGCTCTTGAAAAAGTAGTTGCACCTTGGTGATATGGGTAGTCCAATCATTCTTTTTAAGATCATGTTATCCAAGGCCTCAAATCATGGGACGTTACAATCTCCCCCACTTAGACTCTTGATGTCCTCATCAAGGCTCAATTATATGGCATTGTAATCTTTTCCCCATTTCTATGTAGATCAAAATGACCCATGTACACCCAGCTCCCGGCCACAACTACCAATGCAAGGGTGGCCCCATCAACTCACGTAGCCCTTTCCATCATGCTTGGACACTACCAGTGCATGGACGGCTCCATCAACTCGGATAGCCCTTTCCAACATGCCTAGACCACATGGCTCAAAGAATGGCATGCCACATGCCCATGTGGACCCCACCTAGTACAGGGGAATTGGCTTTGATACCATTTGCAATGTCTGGGTATATTGTCCTAGGCTCTAGTAGAGTTTCAGGAATGACGATTGGCCCCAAAGACCACCACTAGCCTTAACTGTGCACATTGTCCTCACTCATGCGCAAGCTGGAGTTAACTTCCCGATAGGTCACCCATCCCAGTACTACTCCAAGTTGAGCACACTTAACTATGGAGTTCTTTAGTGATGGGCTTCCGAAAATGGAGGTGCACCTTGGTGATATGGGTAGTCCAATCATTCTTTTTAAGATCATGTTATCCAAGGCCTCAAATCCTTGGATGTTACAATACATCATACGTTTTATATCTTCTGGAGTAGTATCCTGACCTTATCTTTGTAAAGTTTGTTTAGTATTTGTACATTGTAACTTGAGTGATGCTAAAAGACACTCAATTGGCTTAACTAATCAAGTGAAACCCTAATCATGTAGATGCCATGTGTCATTGATCCATTCTAGTGATAGAACTTGCTGGATGGTGAAAGGAGTCATTTCTACATAAAACTTAGAGTGCATATTGTTGAATATGCAGGGGTACAAGTGGTTGATATATCCTTGTGTCCACAATTACAAGTTTGGAGAATGATTGCGGTCATGCCTCATGGTGTTGTGATATATGAAAGGCAGTAGTGTAACTGTAGGTTGCCCCTTTCTTAATGGTCATGAGTTGTTCTCTAGTACCATGACCTACACCAAGGTGAGACTAGTTATTTTCTTTCAGCTTGACTATATGTCATTGTTGGCATTTAACTATTATGTCTCTACGTTGTCTCTTGTACTGACCAGGATTTCTGTGGTGAGATCATGGATTCTGGCTTTTCCGTTGATCTTGTATGGCACTGATATTGACTTAGCAGTGGTCAGTTGGATTTGGGTGGCACTACTCAAATCCTCAGGGAAAATAAAAGATGTAATACATTTGTATAGTATATTTACTTAGGGTCAAATATCATTCATATTATATGACCCCTTTGCTTGATGCTAGTATGGATTCCTTGAATTATAATCCGGTAAGAGAAATCAATTATTATACATGTTCTTCATATTCCTTCTAAAATTATAAGATGATCTACTGCTTAGTTAGAGATGCCTAAACTAGTTAATCTATGTTAGCTACCTTGATTATATGGTTTAGTTGAATCTTCTCATCCTGATAATAATGATATCTTCTTGATTAGATTATATGTTCTTATAATAGTTGTTGGCGGGGAATTATATCTATCCCTAGGATGTTGGTCTCACCTTGTGGGTGTCCAAATCTTTTAGATGGTTGGGCACAATGAGGTAGTGATTGTTCACTTGAGACTGAGCAGAAAGAGGAGCAGTAGTTGTTAAAGGTTGGATATGCTTCTAGTGTTTCATAGTATAGTTTATAGTTGTATGTGTCATCCTTATACTCTGAGGTCCTTGGGGGGGTTTTGTAAACATTGTACATTGATAATGAGTTTTTATGCCATGGTTGTAAGGATATGGCTTTTATATGATAATGATATCCTATGCGACAGGTTGGTGGAACGCTAGCCAGTGAACAGTGATATGTACTATCTTTTAGAATGTTATGTGATATAGGTGGCTTCTTGTGGACTCATATATTATATGTTTCTACTTTTGTAGATATATGACATCAGTTTTTTATTTACCCTATTTTTTGGCAACCCGATTGATTGGTACTAGTTTTGCATTTTATTTGAGTGATCTCACTTCGAGTGATGATGGGTGTCACAAAAAATCCTTTAGCTATCAATCATAATGCAGAAGACAAATCAATCATAAATACCTTTAAAAATCAGATTGATCATCCCTCTACTGATGATGCCTTGAACCTCAGACCATTCTGACTATTCATCAAGACTCGACAGTCATACAAGTCGATATTGTGGTGAATCACATGAACCTTCAATAAAATGCCCAGTGTCATATCCAGGGATTCCTTATGGAAATGGATAGGGGAACCACTTGGATCATGTCTGGGACTTATTCAATGGAAGATGAACTTTATGCAATATTGGACAGACTTACATTTTGTGTTGACAATTGGCTGGAGGGAGTCCTGGATACTGAAGGTAGTAATGTTGTTAATTGGATATTCAACACAAACAAACCACATAATAAATATTGACTAATGCTCAAAGCAATCCAAACTACAAAGGATCAAACAAATGTCGAGAGTATATCTCACATTAGAAGAAATTAGAACAAACTAGTGGATCTACTAGCTAATCAATACCTGAAGCAGCTAGACATGCCCTCAACATGGCAATCATACCCCCCTTTCTTTTAAATTTATACCTAGAAGATGAAGATAATTTTTCTTCCTTGTTCCCCATTTCAAAAGTGTAATCAGCATTGTTGATATTCAAAAAAATGATCATGTTGAAGTTGCCTTGTTTCATGTCATAATGCATACTGCATGTTTAAATTTGTCTTTTGCAAAATGTATTATTGGCACCTATCCGGGTTGGAATGTTGAACTAATTGATGGTGATGGTAAAAGTAAATGATGTTGTTTATGAGCCTCTTTCTACCTCTAATAGTTAGTTAGGTACTAGAGTTGACATAACAAAGCATGATAGTTTCAGGGACGTGAAAGGTTAGAGGAGCTTGTTATTGGATTTTTTTGTACAAAATATTTTTACTGCTACAACTTATCCTGATGGTAAACACAATGGTGCATATATGACATTGAGGGGAAGCTTTATAAAATTTTGTAGTGATTATATGATGTATGTTACAAGTGTTATTCTCTTTGTCTTTATATCTAGTCTTGTTACAAAAGTTTTAGAAATTTGGATAGAGGCATCTATATTGTTAGGTGTAATGGAGTCCAAATCTAAAACAATGTACAAACATGCAGGTACGTACAGTGACAATAATGACTTATTGTATTAAAATCTGTCATTGTAGATGGTTCACAACACTTCCGTTGGTTGTGCCTAATACACATGAACAGCAGCTTGTAGCACGCCAGCATGTCTGATTATGCAATCTTTGATTCAGAGGAAGCAAATGTTGATCCCCTTTCCTCATGGAGTAGAGTCACTACAAATCAAAGAAAAATATAAGCAGAGGTTGTTGGTGATGTAGAGTGCATAGAGACACTAATGGGATAAGTTATCGTATTTTATTACATTTGTTGAAAAACCACGATAAGTAACATAAAGAAACATCAACTTGTTAGAAAGATGCATAGATATTTATATACATCTTGTATTGGCTTAGAACATATATCCTCCCAATCTAAAATCTCTCAAAGTGTGAGGGTGTTTTACTGAAGTCTTATTAACTAATTGTAACATCCCTGACCTGGGTTATGGCATAAAACTAGAAGTTTTGCCTAAGTAAGTTATTTATAAACTTATTTTAATATTTTCAAAAAGTAATTAAGACTCAAGGAGAGTTTAATTTTCAAGTTTGAGTTTATTTGCAAACTGTTTGTGCATTATATGATAGTTTGGGTGTAAATTGCAATTTACCCAAGATGAGGGATTATATTGAAAAATGTCACATCTTGAACGTGCCTCAAGTGATTTAGCATCATAAGAGAGAGAATGATGCTAAGGTGTGGCTTGTGGAAAGCCTAAGTTCCAAGTTGAAGCTTGTTTGAATAATGTTTGTGCCTTGTGTACCAATTTTGGTGCAAATTGCAATTTACCAAAAATGTAGGGTTGATATGCAAATTACCACTTCTAGAGTGTCCCTTATCTCTCTTATCATCATCTAGAGGATATATAAAGAAAGAGGCACCTTGTTTGAATCATATTTGAGTGATGGTATTTTTGGTGATGAAAAGACCAAGAAGAGTTGTATAGTTGAAACCCTAAAATGAGTTGTATTGAGTTGTAGAGCTTATATGGGAGTGCCTATCGACCAAGAATCCATAGAGGAAGTCCCATATCGTTTTTTAAACTCTTGGCAAAGGCCATGATGAGTTAAGCAGCTCAATAAGGTGATGGATATTGGTTTACAACTTTCCTTGGAAAAATTGTATCAGTTTGTGAATAAAGTGATGTTGGGTTGAAATATCTTGTTCAACAAGATAACTAATGCCCCAAATCTTATCCCTAGATTATCCCCAAGAGTTTTTCATGTCAATATAAATATGTTTGCATGCATGGACATGTGTCAACCCATGCATGGACATGTGTCACCTAGTAGGATAAGGTGATGACACCTCTTATACACTCTCTCTCATGAGCCTTAATTATATATACCACTCCTTTCACCTACTAGTGAAACTTTTCAAATAGTACAACTCTCTTTCTCATAGATATCGTGCATAGTAGTTGAAGAGCAAGGAGGATCTCGAACCTTAAGCTTAAGGTGAAGTCATGGTCATCTTCAACCTTGGTTGAAGCATGAATCTTGGGTTGTGATTCTTCCTTTCTTTTCTTCATCGTCAAGTCTTATCTATGGTGATTCTTTGCATATAGAGGAGTTGTGAACATGTCTTGGATCTTTGATAAGTTCATCTTCAACCTTGGGAGCGTGAAGCTTTGAAGCTTGGTTCTTTGAAGTTCTTCTTGAGGTGGGTTATATAACTTGAACCCAAAATTTTTTTAATTCACCTTCAATCTTGCTATACTTGTTAATCTACTTTCAATTTTGATTTTTCTTGAATTATTGATGATTATATGAGTTCTAATAGTTACATAGGACTATTGTCCATGAACTAGAATAGTAAAGTATGAAATTCTAGAGCTTGATGATGATGACATCATCATGGCACAAACTGATATCAGGTTGAAGCACCTCTAACCTGATATGGTAATGAAACCCAATATGGTGATATGAAATTTGCTATACCTTGGAACCCCACACCCCTATCAATTTGTACATTTGGGTTGGTTTAAAAAGGACTAACCAGTTGTCTAGCATGTCACTCAACACATGGTAGGTTGATACTTTGAAGGTTTGAAAAGGTATGAGCATAAGGCTCTAACCCGATATGCAAAACCCTACACTTGAGTAACCTGATATAAGTGAGACACACACACCTCTTGGATGATATGGTAATAAGCACACACCTCTTGGATGATATGATGATAATCACACACCTCTTGCCCGATATGGTGGAAGCACACACCTCTTGCCCGATATGGTGGAAGCGCACACCTCTTGCCCGATATGGTGGAAGCACACACCTCTTGCCCGATATGGTTGAAGCACACACCTCTTGCCCGATATGGTGGATGCACACACCTTTTGCCCAATATGGTGGAAGCACACACCTCTTGCCTGATATGGAGGAAGCACCTGAAAACTAATATGGAGGTAAGCACCTCAAATCTGATATACTTGATTAACACATGAAGTGTGTTATGTCAAATGATGCATTAAGATGTAAAGAGTTTAATGCATTTTGATAAGGGGCCATTTGGGTAGCCCCTTTTTAATCACTGTAGTAGTCAGTAAAAATGGGATTCCAACCACCTTATTAATAAATACCAGAATTGTTAATTATATTGTTTGGATGAGATAATGTCGTGGAGGGCCAAAGCTAGGCACTGGGCTCGGTAGGCTTCGTAAGCCCCCCACACTCCGTGTCGACATCGACGAACTCGGTGGTACTTGCAAAGGCCAGTCACTGTTGCTATGTGGTTGGTTGCAGATTCAGCTCGGCTAGCATGTGCTCCCTTGGGCCCGCAACACCGGATCGGGACCAACAGTTGTCTGTCGCAGAAAGGGTGACGTGGAGCATCAAGATATGTAGGCAGCCACAGGATCCTACCAGTGCGGATGCAACCGACAAAGGGACCCCTGGTTTGACACTGCCGGTATCACCCGCGATGCCCCCGCCGATGTTGCCCTTCGCCGGTTAGGAGACGTTGTGGTTGCTGATTCTCCATGGCTTGCGGAGAGGGACGATGTGGTTGTTGATTTTCCATGGGTTGCAGAGAGGATGGTCATGATTAAGGAATGCATGGCAGGGACGGGCCTAAGAGGGATGAGGTTGTAGAGGACCAGGAGGTCGTGGAGGATCAACTCTAGAATCTCGAACCACCATGGCCACACGCCACCACGTCGAAACCCTAGTCCCGCTATTGGGTAAAGGAATAATGTAGAGAGGAAAAGGGAGGAGCAGTGGTAGCGGTGTAGGGAGATGGGGGAGGAGACGATGATGAGAGGATGTGATCGCGGGAGCAGACGGTCTTCGGGGGAAAAGAGAGATCAGGAGAGAAGAAGGTATCGGGGGCGAGTGGGGGAGGACCCCTTCCGTAGCAGTTCCAAATAATGCCAATATTGGCGTACTTCAGGACGGTCGTCGATTACACATAAGTAGAAATACGACTTTCTGAATCTAACAGTCATGAAATCTCCTACAACAACCCAAATGATGACATGTTAAATGCAGTAGTTAGAATACCTGTTACGACCCCACCTCCCGATAACCCCCAATTAAGGGAGACCGAGAGGTCGAAGCCACACCCATAACTTCCGGATCAAAGGTTCGGCAATTAACCAAGAATAATTATCAAATTTTAACAGACTAAATGGGAAAACTGTAAGAAAATAAACTTTTGCATACCTTTTTGAAAACATGGATCTCTAAACTTCTATCCACTTATGGATTCTATTCTAACTAATCCTCCTTGTATTTTACTTCATGTATTTCGCAATATGACGATTTATTATTTGTCCTTTTGGCTTGAACCTAAAATGTCGACAAATAAAACGTCGGTCAGCTGAAGATGGTATGTGGGGGAAACAATAAATGTGCAACAATGATAACAACGTAATCATTCAATTAATCATTTAACAACTAAGATTATGTTTTAAATATAACTCCACGATCCATGAGTACCCTATCCTCTATGTTATCCCTGCAGTGGACCTGGATACTACCTTCCTTATGGTAGATCCCCATTAAACCCCTCATGGTCCCACCTATAGGTGAACCAGTTTCTAGGGTTGAGTCACATAGCACTACTTGTAAGTAGCCCACTCCTTAACTCATGGCATGCTAATGGGTCTCATGGCACTACACTTGGTAGCCCAATTTCTAACCCACGATAACCTAGACCTTACTCTAGTTTACCCCTTTTTAGCCTTTACAAGTCACAGAGGTGGACCCGGATCTCGCCAGTTATACATGTATATTCATAGTGATAGAAATAGTCACTCTATAGTTGCATGAAATAAAAGCATCCAACAGTTATTTTCAAGCAACCAATAAAACCATTTGGAAATCTCCGTGAAACTAAGGCGATTATTCATATGCGTAACCACATACCTGATTTGATGATTTCACAAGCATTAAGCAAGTCCAACCAAGAAAGAAATCCAAGCAAGCAATTCATCAATCACATAATTCCGGAAAAGATTATGTACTCTATTTATTACACACTTTATCAAGAATCTACTTTATTGACTTGGATTCACTTTCTAGGGTTTCTAATCCGCATTAAGGTTTCACTAATATTCATTAGGGTTTCTTAGATCAATTTCTCAAACTTTATCCCTTTTAGGTCAACAAACCCTAAAATACTCTTTTCTACTTATATGAACCTCAATTGCTCAACCATCCATTTTAATAGTCTTTTATACCCAAATTGACTTAGGATCATTGTATCCCTATTTATTCATGGATTTGAACAATTAAAAGACATATTCACCTAAATTAGGATTTTCAAGCTCATTAAGGCATATTCATGCACAAAACCCTAAATTAAGCCAATTATATAAAAATATCATCTTTTTAGAAGTTTGGCGATAATGGGATACAAGTTGATCCTGGTTAGTGTAAAACATCATCTTTTAGTGGGATAGAAGTTGATCTTGGCTTGCGCGTGAGTGATGATAATGTGCGTAGTTAAGGCTAGTGGTGGTCTGTGGGGCCAGTCGTCATTCCTGAAACTCTGCTCTGATACCATTTGTAACGCCCGAGCCTACTGCCCGAGGCTCTAGTAGAGTTTCAGGAATGACGAATGGCCCCACAAACCACCACTAGCCTTAACTGTGCACATTATCATCACTCATGCGCAAGCCAGGATCAACTTCCCGACTGGTCACCCATCCTACTACTACTCCCAGCTGAGCACGCTTAACTATGGAGTTCTTTAGTGATGGGCTTCCGGAAAAGGAGGTGCACCTTGGTGATATTGGTAGTCCAATCATTCCTTTTAAGATCATGTTATCCGAGGCCTCAAATCCTGGGATGTTACAATCTCCCCCACTTAGACTCTTGACGTCCTTGTCAAGTCTCAACTATATGGCCTCATAATCTGACCCCATTTCAGTGCAGACCCACAATGGCCCATGGACACCCAGCTCCCGATCATGGAATACCAGCGCAAGGGTGGCTACGTCAACCATGGACAACCCTTTCCTACATGCCTGGACCACACGGCTCAAGACTGGCATGCCATGCCCATGTGGGCCCCACCTACTGGAAGGGTTATGGCTCTGATACCATTTGAAATGCCCGAGCCTACTTCCTGAGGCTCTAGTAGAGTTTCAGGAATGACGACTGGCCCCACAGACCACCACTAGGATTAACAGTGCACATTATCATCACTCACGCGCAAGCCAGGATCAACTTCCTGACTGGTCACCCATCCTAGTACTACTCCAAGATGAGCACACTTAACTATGGAGTTCTTTAGTGATGGGTTCCCAGAAAAGGAGGTGCACCTTGGTGATATGGGTAGTCCAATCATTCCTTTTAAGATCATTTTATCCGAGGCCTCAAATCCTGGGATGCTACAATCTCCCCCACTTAGACTCTTGACATCCTCGTCAAGTCTCAACTATATGGCCTCATAATCTGACCCCATTTCAGTGCAGACCCATAATGGCCCATGGACACCCAGCTCCTGATCATGGAATACTAGCGCAAGGGTGGCTACGTCAACCATGGACAACCATTTCCTACATGCTTGGACCGCACGGCTCAAGACTGGCATGCCATGCCCATGTGGGCCCCACCTACTGGAGGGGTTATGGCTCTGATACCATTCATAACGCATGGACCTACTGCCCGAGGCTCTAGTAGAGTTTCAGGAATGACGACTGGCCCCACAGACCACCACTAGCCTTAACTGCGCACATTATCATCACTCACGTGCAAGCCAGGATCAACTTCCCTACTGGTCACCCATCCTAGTACTACTCCAAGCTGAGCACGCTTAACTATGGAGTTCTTTAGTGATGGGCTCCTGAAAAAGGAGGCGCACCTTGGTGATATGGGTAGTCCAATCATTCCTTTTAAGATCATGTTATCCGAGGCCTCAAATCCTGGGATGTTACAATACCAGATCTAATTACATTACCGCTTTCAATTACTCTACCCAAACAACCCCTAAGTGTAGGCCAATGTACCTTGAGAAAAGGGTTGAGCCAACTTAATAAAGTATGATGTAATCAATATCCTAGTGAGGATGAGAGAGAAACTCATTGTAACGACCGTCACCAAACCAACAACCAAAACATTACTAATTTTGTGGAATAATCATAAAAAGTGGATTAACAAAATCACTAAAAATTAAAACCATTTTGCTAAGAGATCCATTTCCAAGAAACTCTCTTAAAGGAAGAACCAAACTTTATATACATCATGGTTCACATTGTACATACTTTGTATCATCTCATTTCGAGGATAACATATAACAGTTGCTTTGTCAAACCTTATACATAAGCAACATAAAACCCTCAAAGTAATCAAGCCAAAATCTTAGATCGTTCATAAAACCATCACGTACTAAATCCAAGGACCTGAGAGTATAGAGACGACACATAGGACTTCTATCTACAAGACATGACAGACAATACACTCAACCTGAGTTATTACTGATGTCCCTACTGTTGTTATCCTTCCTCTGCAGAGTGGTCTCTACCTCCTCATGCACGTCCACCTAAAAATTGTGGATCCCACGGGTTGAGACAATTATCCCAGTGAGAGATATAACTCTCCGCCAACAATGTTATTATCACAGGTAAATAGTATAAAACTAAGAAGAGGTTCTTTTATATTAATATGCATGATTAATCATTTTTATAAGAAGTTTAGGACATTCTCATCGTTTAAAGTATTACAATTGTCTATGATAGAATAGTAAATCACATATTCACTTTATAAGGAATATGAAAGACATGTGTATTGTTTACCCCTCATATTATGCCAACATCTCAAGATTATCCTATGATAATATTATCATGGTATGATATTCATGAATCATTCTCATTTCTAGTTGTTGGCCTCAGCCAATCCGCTAGTCAGGTATTGGATTATATCAATCTTGTAAATACACATCATTATATTTTTCTAGGTATTGGTTTATACCAATCCTGTAAAATTATAGCCAGGTATTGGATTATGCCAATCCTGTGAAATTAAAGCCAGGTATTGGATTGTACCAATCATGTGAGATTATAGCCAGGTATTAGATTGTACCAATCCTGTGAGATTATAGCCAGGTATTAGGTTGTACCAATCCTATGAGATTATAGTCAGGTATTGGGTTATCCCAATCCTGTGAATCCTTACTTTTCCTACAACAGGTGGGGTTACAGCCAATTTTGGTATGTTGGGTCAAAGTCAGCCAGTGAGACGATGGGGGATAAGCTTCATCGTCGAGAGGGAAACAACCCAGATCATATTGACTTTCATGAGATCTTTTCTTGTAGACGGTATAGTCATATATTTTTCCTCGATTCGTTATTTTATGAGTTTCTCAAAATGAGGTTCATAAAAAATAGAAAATCTAATAATTCTTATTTCTAATTTAATAGTAATTTTTTACTACTAATCAAAATTCTACTAAAATATTCTAAAAAACTAATAATATATAATAATAAAAATCAAAATTTAATAAATTGATTTAGTTTCAATGAAATTAACGAGTTTTTTGCTCTCAAATATCCAGTTGACTTATTAATTTTTTATAGCGTACTCTATTTTCCTTTGCCAAATACACTAGCAACTGTTGGCGTTTTCCCAGAATTATTCGAAGACCCCTCTGAGATGAAAAATCTTTTTGTGCAATTCTAGATGTGAAGTAAGTCTCTGTATTTTATTTGTAAAACTGAATACTTAAAATTCAACGGATCCCTTGTTTTCTTCTTTTTCTTCTTGTGAAATTGCTGAGATGAATGCATTTTTTATCTTTTTTATTTTTAAATATTATTCAATTTCCCCGCTTAGTGTATAACCATTTAATTTGATACCATGGGGAATTCCTTCTCATCCCAAATCGAGACAATTGGGTTTGCACCAATAGAAACCATAAATTCCAAAAAAGTATATAAGAAATCCTCATTTTTCATTTCGATAATATTCGATGAAAGTCGTATGTACGGCTTGGAGGGAGATCTTTCATATCTTTCAGGATCCACCCTACAATATGGGGTCAAAAAGCCAAAATAAGTGATTCATTTTTAGTCCTTATAAAAAGAAAACTAGTTCTTGAACCTGTTTCACGCTCATGTCATGTTGGCTTCGCCCCCCAACACCGTCGAACTCCCCACTCGGCATTCACATGGTTATCAAAGCAGAGGAAGGGTGGGCAGCAGGTACCATGAGCCCTCTGGATTATACCAATCCTGTGAAATTATATTCAAGTATTGGATTATACCAATCCAGTGTATCATGGTCATATTGCTAAGGATTCCATAGTAGTGGAATACATTTATGTTTCCCTTTCACTTTCATTATGGGATATCAATCCCTTAAACTCATCATTGAATACCACATCACCTTTATTAGGCAATATGCCTCGGTCAAGCCATCATATCCATTCACATCCTTTATATAATACAAGTATTCCTCATATCTCATTTTAGCATATTCAAAACACTATAGCCCTTATTTGGCTATAACCATAAGGCATGTATAACCAAGATTTCATTATTATTTATTATAACCATTTATTATTATTATTATTATGTTATGGGATTCCCACTTCCCTAGTTCATTTTTGAGCATTTCCATCTCTTACATTAATCTCTAGATCATTAGACTTTTTATAAACATCTTGTCACCTCTCACTAGGCAACATCCATCTCTAGGTCATAAGACTTATACAAACATTATACTTGTTGTACAAGTATTTCACATGACTTACAAGACCCATATAATTTGTATTATATGAAACATCATATCTCATACTTAGTTATGCTCTTTATCTCATGATATCAACATGGTTAGTATTTCATGATAACAGCAATATCCAATACATATCATTACCATGCAATATAAGAGAAATACAACCTTCCCATCATTAGGGTTAGGGTTTTCCTTTCTTACCGATTAGGGTTTCAAGTCATATCAACTTGCTTTAGGGTTAGGGTTTTCCTTTATTAACCGGTTAGGGTTTCCAGTACGTTCATCAAGAATCAAAACCCTAATTCATACTCCACACATTTTAGGAGTATCAATGTATACTCATTACATGATTATTATACAAGTATATGTTTCTCTTTCACCCTAACTAGGATGTTGATTACATCATACTCCATTAGGTTGGCTCAATCTTTCTCTCAAGGTACATTGGCCCATATTTTTCAAAATGTATTAAACTCTTTATGCCTTAATGTATCATTTGATACAACGCACTACATGTGTCACTCAATCAAGTGTATTAGATTGAGGTGCTTCCTCCATATTGGTTATAGAGGTGTAGGTATACTTCCACATTAGGTATAGAGGTGTATCCTCATCACCTATATCGTACATCCATATCGGGTTACTCAAACTCAAGGGTTCGCATATCGGGTTAGACCCTTATACTCATATCTATCCAAACCTTCATGGTATCGGTCTACCCCTTCACTATGTATTAAGTGATAGGCTAGACAACTGATTAATCTCCACTAGCTCAAGTGTACAACCGATAGGGATGTGGGGTTCTAATACATACTGGGTTTCACTTTCCCATGTTGGATTTCAACACCATATCGGGTTAGGGTATCTTCTTGTTACCATATCGTGTATAAGGTGGGTGCTTGGCCCCATATCGTAGACAAGATGTATGTATATGTTACTCATATCGTCCATGAGGTATAAATTCATCATTATATCATGCTAGTGGTGTATTCATATCATCATATCCGGTTGATCATCATCTAGGGTTTGTCATATCGGGTTTGAGTATATGCTTGACTTCATGTCGTGCATATGGTGTATACTTGACCTCATATCGTGCACATGGTGTATGCTTGACACCATATCATTCACAAGGTATCTACTTCATCATCATATTGTTTATAAGGTGTATGCATCCTCATGGTATCATGTTAGTGATAGGTTCACTTCACCATATAGGGTTAGAGGTGCTTCAACCCAATATCGGGTTGAACCATGATGATGTCATCATCATCAACCTCTAGACTCTTATTATTATTGTTCTAGTTCATGGACAATAGTCCTAGGTCACTAATAGAACTCATGGATTCATCAATTATGCAAGACAATTTTGGATTGAAAGTAAATCGTTAACTAAGGCAAGATTGATGGTAAATAATAACATAAATGAGTTCATGTTATATAACCCGGCTCAAGAGCAACTTCAAAGCTCCAACATCCAAAGCTTCACATTCCCAAAGTTGAAGATGAGCTTCTCAATGGTCCAATACTTGATCTCCTCAGCACTATGCATGATACTTCACCACTTGTGGCCGATATCCCTCTTGTGGCCGATATCCCTTCACTTGGCCGATATCACTTTGCTATGGTCGATATCCCTTCACTTAGCCAATATCACTTTGCTATGGCCGATATCACTTTGCGATGCACGATACCCCTCTTCCTATGCACGATACTAAGATACTATGCATGATATCTAAGAGCAAGAGGGTAATAAATTTGAAAATTTCACTAATAGGTGAAAGGAATGGTATATATACTTGATGTTCATAAAAAAGTGTGTATATGAGGTGGCTTTCTGTAACCCCGCACTCTCTCTAGTTCAGGAGCTCATGCTTCTCTCTAGGGCTTTCCCCTGCTGGGGGGAGGGGCGCCGCCCTCAGGCGTGCCCTCCCCTTGGTCCTTCTTTCGAAAGTATGGAGCTGGCTGGAGCTTCTCCTGAGATTGGGTTCTGGGTCCATACGCCTTGACTAGTCTCTTCTTGTTGGATCGCGGGGGCCTCTCGGCTGGCCAGAGCGGATGGATGCGGGATGCGCCGCTAGTCCTGATCTAGCTATGGGGTCGACTTTCGATTTGATCGACTTCAGCCCGTTCAAGAGAGACGGCTGGAGAGAAACGTCCCCACCTTGGATAGCGATTTGTGTGCTGCTCCATTGTGCAGGTGAGGAACAGGTTGTGTTCTTGTCCCTCTCAGGCGCCATCTACCCCAACGGCTGAGGGGAGCTTAGCTACCTAGGCTGTCGGCGACCCTCTCGACGTACGATGAGATCCCAGATAGGTGGTGCGGTGACGGGTGGTTGTGCTCGCTCTCCTGGTGTGCCATCCGACGGTTGGGGTCCTCGCTTCCGCCTCCTGCACTGTGGCTGCCTTCCCAGGCCGCCGAGTGCATCTGTTATCCATGGTGGAGCTTGGGTTCCTCGACGGGTATCTGGTTGGGACTCAGATTCAGCATCTTCCAGTCGTTGGGCTTCACCATCGACCCGATCCCAACAGAGCACAGATCCAACGTCTTCCAGTCGTTGGGCTTCTCCATCGACCTGATCCTGACAGAGCAGACGTGCGACGCCCTGGTGGTGTCTGCTACCCACTACTTCTGGTTGATGGAACACTTCAAGTGTTCAATGTTTTGCCTCTGTGCAAACAGGGCAATGAACGTTGGTGCTTTGTTCTCTAGCCGGGGGTTCTTTGAATTTCTGTGGTTCCAGTTTGTTCGAGATGAGTGCAGGATCTATGCAGGATTTCACTTGGCTGGTTTCCTAGGTTCTTGGTCATTGGAAACCTTGATGTCGTTGCATACTACCACGTTTTGTGGGTGGCTATAGTGATAGTTGGTGATGTGCAAAGCATGAAAGGTGGAATCGGCTGCCCCTTGGTTGCTCTCCGGGGTGTGTATGCATTGTTTATGCCTTCCCCAAATGGTTTGGTCCTTTCGTGATAGTTTTCTTGGGGTTTCTTGGTATATGTACAATCCATGAAGATACCCAAGATCTTGATATTCAGAGAAGGTCAAATAGGTTTAAAGCTAGCTCGAGATAGGAGGTCCTGGTGGTTTCTCTGCTTTAGTCTGCAATTACTGTTTGTGGGTGGGCTGAATGAATGTAATTGTAGGCTTTAATATCCATTCCCCTGATCGAATGTCTAGTTTTAGTTTTATAGCTTGTTAGGCTTTCTTCATTTTTTCTTGATTCTTGAGATCATCTGAGTACCTCCTGCGTGAGGTTTCTAATCCAATGCTGAGTTTTTTTAACTCCTATATTGTAATGGGGTACTTAGTGCCCAAAGTTTTTGGTATCTTAGTAACACGCTTTTTGACTGACAAAAAAAAGTGTGTATATGAGGTGTCATCATTTTAAGCTACTAGGTGCCATGTGTCCATGTATGGTTGACACTTGTCGTTGTATGCACTCATATTTATATTGACATGCAAAACACTTGAGGATAGTCTAGAGATGATATTTCAGCCATCACTTATCTTGTTGGATAAGATATCTCAACTCAATCACCACTTTATTCACAACCCGATACAACTTTTCCAAGGAAGTTGTAAACCGATAAACTTCACCTCCTTGAGGTGTTTAGCCCATCATGGAAAAGTCCAAGAGTTCAAAAACCGATATGAGACTCCCTCTATGGCTCCTTGGCTGATAGGCACTCCCATATGGACTCTATAACTCGATACAACTCAAATTAGGGTTTCACATTCAACCCTTTCTTGGTCTTTTCATCACCAAGAGTACCATCACTCATAAATGATTCAAACATGGTGTCTACTTATTTGCCTCTCCTCTAAATGATACTAGGAGGGAGTAGGGACACTCTAAATGTGGTAATTTCATATCAACCCTACATTTTGGGTAAATTACAACTTGTACCAAAATTGGTATACAAGGCACTAGCATTATTCAATCAAGTTCAAGCTTGGAATTTAGGCTTTCCACAAGCCGCCCCTTAGCATCATTCTTATTATTATGATGCTAAAACACATGAGGCACTTTCAAAATGTGACATATTACAATATAACCCCTCTTCTTGGGTAAATTGCATTTTGGTCCAAAATAAGAGAACATTGCTCAAACATTATTTAAACAGGACCAACTTGAAACATAAGTTTGTCACCTGATAACAAAACACTTTAGAGGATTATATTAAAGTTCTAAGAAACTTATTTGGGCCAAACAAATAGGGTTAGCCCTAAACCTAGGTCAGGGATGTTACACTCATACTTTCTGTGATAATCATTTAATGATAAATGATGAGAATAAACAAGTATGATTGAATACTTATGATATCAATGTATGCTCCTAATATGTGTGGATATATGAATTAGGGTTTTGATTCTTGATAATATGAACTTGAAACCATAATTGGCTAAAAAGGGAAACCCTAATCCTAATAATGGGAAGGTTGTATTTCTCTTGTATTGCATGGTGATGATATGTACTTGATACTGTTTTTATCATGAAATACTAACCAAGTAGGTATCATGAGATGATGAGCATAGCCAGGTATGAGCTATGATGTTTCATATGATACAGATTAAATGGGTCTTGGGAGCCATATGAAATACTTGTGCAATAAGTATAATGTAATAGGGATTGCTATGTGATCCCCCTCAACATCATAAGAGTATGGCTATATGCCATGACTCAATATTAATATACGGGGGTTGATGTATGATCTCCCTGGAGAGAGTGCATGCTACGGCTATAACTCTATAGCGAAGATGCCACTATACCCTAGCAAGCTAATTGTAGCTTGACACGTGATGTCACTGCTAGTGGTCTCGTCGACTCTTCCTTTGACTATCTATGGTATCGATGCTTTACATAGCCATGGTCGGTTAGAGCATGAGCGGTATACCTCATCTCCTTAGGGCATATGTGTGATTGTAAATATGTAATCATCCGTGTAGCATATTTGCTTAAGGATTGAATATGGAAACATTGGTTGATGTTACACTACTTTTATACATCTTAAATGGATAGATGTTATATATGTTCTTCGTATTCATTATAAAGTGAATAGATGATTTATTGCTTTATCATAGATAGTTGCATTGCTTTAAAAGATGATATTGCTCTATTCTACTTGTAAATAGTGATTAATCTTGATTATTAATATAAAAGATCCTCTGCTCAGTTTTATACTGTTTACCTGTGATAATAAAGTTGTTGGTAGGGAGTTATATCACTAACTAGGACTTGTGTATCACCCCGTTGGTCCTAATATTTCTAGGTGGACACAGACGAGGAGGTAGAGACTGTACTACAGATGGAGGACAATGACAGCAGGGACAGTAGTAATAGCTCAGGTTGAGTGTATTGTCTGTTGTGTCTTGTAGATAGAAGTCCTATGTGTCATCTATGTACTCTCAGGTCCTTGGGAGTTAGTGCGTAATGGTTTTATAAACGATCTGAGATTTTGGCTTGTATTCCTTGAGGTTTCATGTTGCTTATGTATATGTTTGGGCAAAGCAACTAGTATATGATATCCTCGAGATGAGATGGTACAATGTATGTACAATGTGAACCATGATGTATACATTACTTTGGTTCTTTCCTTAAGAGTTTCTTGGCAATGAATCTCTTTGCAAAATGGTTTTAATTTTTAGTGAATTTCATTAATCCATTGTTAATGGTTATTCCGCATAATTACTATGACGGTTTGGCTGTCGGTTTGATAGAGGTCGTCACACTAAATCTAACAGATCAAAATTAGGAGCTGGAACTCTATATGGTATTTTATATGTTATGTTCAAAATCGTGCAACATATAGATTCTTGGTTCTTAAAGTTAGAAATGATATTGTAGAACCTAATAATATTGTTGAATCTAAAAATGCTAAATTTTGAGCATATCTTTTCTATGAAAAACCCTATGGAAAAAGTGTTGAATCCTTCAAATGAAATTTTAGAGAATATACCAAGTACATCAAATACTAATGATGTTTTAAAACATGATGATGTAGAACCTAGAAGATCCACGAGGACGAGGAAGGAAAAGAATCTTGGTGATGACTTTTGTTCCATTATGTAGATAATGAACCTTAATCATATCGTGATGCTATAATTTATCTTATTCCTCCTTATGGAAGCAAGCAATTAATGGTGAGATTGAATCTATATTATCCAATCATACATGAGAGTTAGTGGATCTTCCACTGGATATCAAACCCATAATATGTAAATGGATATTCAAAAGAAAATTAAAAACTGATGGGACAGTTGATATATACAAAGCTCAATTATTTGCCAAGGGATATAAACAACAAAAGGATTTTGAATATTTTGATACTTTTCTCCAGTAACTAGAATTTCTTTAATCAGGATTTAATATGCTCTGACATCTATTAAGAAATTAATTATACATCAAATGGATGTCAAAACTACTTTCTTGAATGAAGTTTTAGATGAAGAAATTTATATGGATCAACTGAAATGTTATGTTGTTCTAGGAAAAGAACGTATGGTATGTAGACTAATCAAATCACTCTATGGCTTGAAACAAGTGCCTTAACAATGGCATGAGAAATCTGATAAAGTCATTTTATCATATGGATTTATATAATTGAAGGAGAGTAACTGATATATTCTAATTCAATAATGTGTTAGTATATGTCTTTATGTGGGTGACATACTTATTTTTAGCACTAATGTTGATATCATAAATAGTACAAATGGTTTCTTGGCTTCTAATTTTGACACGATAGATGTGGGAGAAGAAAATGTAAATTTGTGATTTAATCTTCTAAGGAGTGTTGATTGCATCATGCTCTCTCAAGAACATTATGTTGAGAAAATCCTCAAATGATTTTCAATGTTTGACTATAAGCCAATAAACACACTTTTTATTTCTAATTGCAACCTTAAGAAAATAAAATTACTAGTGTTCAACAATCCAAATATGTGTAAGTAATTGGAAATCTAATGTATTTAATGAAATGTACTCGTCCAGATCTAGCATATGGAATAGGAAGATTAAGTAGATATTACTCAAAATCCTAGAGAGGGCCATTGGGATGCTCTACATAGGGTTTTAAGATACCTAAAGGGCACAATTAATCATGGATTGATTTTTTGTAGATATCCAAGTGTGCTAGAAGGGTATTGTGATTCCAATATAATTTCTATTCAAATGAATTAAAATTATAAATGGCTACATATTCACCATTGGTGGAGGTACTATGTCTTAGAAATCCACCAAGAAAACATGTATAGCCCATTTCACTATGAAATCTGAGTGTATTTCCTTAAAAAAGGATGGAACTAAAGTGGATAAGACATGGTTTAATGGATCTTCCCATTTGGTAGAAACATTCTCCACCAATGTTTATTACAGTGATAATCAAATCACCATAGCAAGAGCTAAAAACAAAGTTTATAATGGGAAGAGTAGACATATTCATATACGTCATAATATTGTGAAGCAACTTATATGAGATAGCATAATCTAAATGGATTATGTAAAGACAATATTAAACTTGGTCGATCCTCAAATTAAGCCATTAAGTCAAAGATGAGTGAGAAGCACATCGAGAAGAATGGGATTATGCCCAGACTAGAAGTTGAAGTGATGGTTACGCAACCTTGATGAATGATGATCCTGAGAAGGAGGTTCAATGGGAAAACTCAGTCAGTGGATGACTCAATGTATTATATTATTTTGTATCTCATTCTTATGATGTAAACAATAATTTGCAATGATTTGTTGAATATATTTTCCTCAATGGATTTCATAGCCATTGGTGGTAGTGTATATAACTACAATATATACTAGATAAAAGTCCAACTATATGAATGTGTAGTGGGCCCATTCCTTTTTATATTAAGGCATATCTCTAGATCACTCATGAATATTCTCAGTAGGTGTGTAACATCCCACGATTTCAAGAATAATTTAAACCTTAGAATGTGGTTTTTCTTAAATAGAAATAGTTGAGGGTCTAAATGCAAAAGAATCATGAAATGAAATTCCTTAAGAGGTAATGAAGTAAGAAGAGTAAAATAGGACTCAAAATACTTTTGCTCTTTCATATGTACATTATGTGTTACTATTAACTCAAAGATATAAATGTTGGTTTCTTTTCTCTCTCCTCCAAAGAAGTTACTCAAAAAGGCACAAAAGAAAGATGAAATAACTTTTGAGTAGACAATATGTTATTATCTCGGATTTTGACTCAAAGGATCCCAAAAGTGAAGAAATTCCCAAATTATCTAATGTATTAATGCATTACATTAAAATTCAATGACTAATAAGGAATTGTGTGGAAACTTCTAGAAAAGGTAGGTTGAGAGTAACCAATGGGCATAATTCGACCCTAACTTGCACCCAAGATAAATATAAACTTGAATAGGATTCCTTGCCAAGTTTGGATGGAAAAATAAGTAATTTAATGCATTAAAATAAATCAAATATGTCTTTTTCTTGAGGGGCAAGAAAAGGATATCTAACTTTCGTGTTTTGGGCCCAAATCTTTCCTACACTTAGATGAAGTCATTAAGAACCTTCCTTCAAAATTTAGGATGAAAAGGATTAACAAAGTGAGAGATATGGAATTGTCTAGAAATCCTAAAGTGAATGGATTATGTTAAATGTATATTAAATGTCACACATCCTATTCATAACATAACTTTACCTGGACCCTTTTATTTTGTCACATGATTTGTGACATTGTGATCCATATCTGATAGTCGGGAGTTTGTCTCCCACCTCCAACCCGTCAAGGAAACCAGGGAACGGTTTGTTCCTAATTGTACCTGCGGCTTCCTTTCTTTCCGATTCACCAGGACTCCTAGAAACCATCCCAATGTGATTAGGAAGCAAAGTCGTGCCTATTCATCCTAGGTTTTACCCCCTTTGGAAGGCTATGTGAGAATACCCCAATTCTCATACCTTCGTCGGCTACTCTCCATAGCCCCGATCTATATAAGCGGTCATAAAGCCCCTGTGAGGATAGTGTTTACTCTAAGAGACTCATCTCGTCTTCACGATCCTCACCCCTACCCCCAATTCCTCTGTTGGGCCTTCTTTCCCCGGTTGTTGCTTCTCTTGTCTATGCTGAAGGTCCCCTACATCGTTCACCCTACTCCGGCCACACAACTGGACAATCAAAGCCACCGGAGAGTTCGATGCTCTAAGGCAGAGATTTTGGCACGCTTTATTGCCGCCCAAGAGCTTCAGAGCCTAGAGTCAACACTGCAGCTGATCGCGGCTGGGCACTGCTTTGCAGAGGTAGCAGCTCGCGAGGTTGAATATAACCTCGATGCAAAAGACACTACTGCCCCCGCGTTCTTTGCATCCAGGTAAGGGTGTTTTTGTACTTTTCTATTTTTTGCTTAAGCATGGGCGAGCCCAGATGCCAGTGTGGCGTGAGCCGATTGGCTCCGTCCTAGCCGCATGTCGCGAACCCTGCTGCCTAGTTGGCCAGCTCCAATTGGCCATTGGTAATTAATTTTATAAAAATTATAGTAAATTATAGGGACATCTGATAAGTTATATATGAAAATTGATCAGAAAAATTCAAGGAATGCAATAAAAATATAATCAAGGCCTAATTTAGTCTCAGATTTTAAAAGTGCCTAAAGTTTCTAGCTTTAATATGATTAATGAATAAAAACCCTAATTTCTAGGTTTGATGATCTTAATGTGCTTAATGGATCTTAATAATCAAGTATTGACCTTGTTGGATAAAAATATCATCTTCGATCTACTTCAAGATTAAGAATTCATACGTTATCACAATTAGGGTTTTAGGTGATGAATGGAATACAATTTGATACATTGAATGTTATGAACAGGGTGTTTTGGATTTTCCGACCCCAAGAACATGATTAGGGTTTACTAAACCTAGGAAGGATGATCAGATATCCACTAAGTACAAGGTAAGTGGTCCATGCTAATTGAACATGGTTACTATTTTATTTTATGTATGTATGCATGCAATGAATGCTATGAATGTATGATTTACTATTTCAAATGCTTAAAGTAAATGAATTTATGAAGATTTGAATGTCATGTTTATATTGTTCTCATTATTATATCACCTTCATGAACATTAAGAGTAAAGTTAAAGTTAAATTTTAAGAGCAAAGTAAGAGTTTTCAAGAAAAAGATAATGTAAAAGATAGCTTATATAAGGTCCTCATTAAGAGGCTCCTCGGAGCAAAATTTAAGAAGCATTTCGGTGCATAAGAGAAGAGTCACTTCGGTGCAATCCAAGAGGCACTTCGGTGCAACCCAAGAGGCACTTCGGTGCATAATAGAAGAGGCACTTCGGTGCAAAACCCAAGGATCTTTATATTGGTCAAGATAAAAGACATAATCTAAAAGCAATTGTCTCTTTTTCAACGTTTAAATGTTCAAAGCTTATTTTCAATTTACATCTTTCCTCTAAATTATAATATGTTCAATTCCACTTACCATTGGTTTTATGCATGGATGGGGGTGCGATTCCCGTAGGTAAGGATCAAGCTTAGGAGGAAGAAGCTTTTTGACATCCAAGGAGTAGCTCAAGAAATCTTCAAGAAGAAAAGACCTAGTGGGGTGCCTTTTACCAAGCCGATCTAAAGTTTAGAAATCTTTGACACTATGTAAAATCTTGTTATGAAAGTATATTAGATTAACTTGATGTAGTTTTCCTTTTTCCAAAACTATGTATGAATCTATTTTCCAACTAATGCATGGTGTTTCATTTATTTTATTGCTATTGTATTTCATGTTTTGTAATGTTCCTCCAAGCCAATTGACCCATGTTATGGACAACATAGGGTTTGCTTCCGCTGTAATGTATGTACTTGGAGGGGCATTACAATATGGTACCAGAGCATTTTGGTAAATGGCCACTAGGAAAGTGTGATTCACACAGTCACCCTAGAATGAAGATATGAGATTAAGGTATATGAAAGGACTCCATGGAAGAGTATCAAACCCTAAAATAACAAGATTTTTCACCCTAGAGTAGAAATATATGTATTAGGGATGGGTGTATATATCGTTTAGATCTTGGGTATTAACCTAATCTTAGATAATGACATCTCCTCTCTTTTCTCAATGGACATGGCTAACCAATTGAGGGTTGTAGAGGGAATGTCATTACATGAGTCTTATTATGAATCTCTTCCTTTCTTATTAGTACATGTGGTATGGTACATGTGTGCTATTAGGTTGGTGAAGGGTATCATAATAGGATTTCACATTGTTGGGTATGTGCCTAATCAACACATGCCTAGCGATGTTAAAGGATGGGCAACATAAAAGACCTAAAATAGATTGTCATCTACACCCAGTGTTAGAAAATCATCGCCTAGGTATAGTTATGAATTGGTTTCTTAACCCTAACTATAATTTGAGAAGATGAGTAGTAAAGTAATAGTTTATTCATGTCCACATAAACATAATGAGATTTAGATGTCTTATGATATTTTCTGTTATGCAAAATTTTATACATAAATGAACCTTGAAATGTCATCTATTGTTAAATGAAGAGGTAAGCAAAACCCTAAGGTGGGTAGTAGCCTAAGGAAAATTTTGAGGATGAAATTTATTTAAGGTGGGTAGAATTGTAACATCCCACAATTTCAAGAATAATTTAAATCTTAGAATGTGGTTTTTCTTAAATAGAAATAGTTAAGGTTCTAAATGAAAAAGGACCATGAAACAAAATTCCTTAAGAGATAATGAAGTAACAAGAGTAAAATAGGACTCAAAATACTTTTTCTCTTTCATATGTGCATTATGTGTTACTATTAACTCGAAGATATAAATGTTGGTTTCTTTTCTCTCTCCTCCAAAGAAGTTACTCAAAAAGGCACAAAAGAAGATGAAATAACCTTAGAGTAGACAATATGTTATTATCTCAAATTTGACTCAAAGGCTCCCAAAAGTGAAGAAATTCCCAAATTATCTAATGTATTAATGCATTACATTAAAATTAAATGACTAATAAGGAATCATTTGGAAACTTCTAGAAAAGTTAGGTTGAGAGTAACCAATGGGCATAATTCAACCCTAACTTGCACCCAAAATAAATATACACTTAAATAGGAGTTTGTCTCCCACCTCCAGCCCAGCAAGGAAACCAGGGAACAGTTTGTTCCTAATTGTCCTCGCGGCTTCCTTTCTTTCTGATTCATCGAGACTCCTAGAAACCATCCCAATGTGATCATGAAGTAAATTTGTGCCTATTCATCCTAGGTTTTACCCCCCTTTAGAAGGCTATGCAAGAATCCCCCAATTCTTAGACCTCTCGCCGGCTACTCTCCATAGACCCAATATATATAAGGGGTCATAAACCCCCTATGAGGATACTTTTTCCTCTGAGAGACTCATCTCATCTTCATGATCCTCTCCCTTACCCCCAATTCCTCTACATGGCCTTTTTTCCCCGACTACTACTTCTCTTGTCCACGTCGAAGGTCCCCTACATCGTTCACCCTGCTCCGGCCATACAACTAGGCAATCAAAGCCACCGGAAAGTTCGGCGCTCTGAGGTGGAGATTTTGGCACGCTTTATTGCCACCTAAGAGCTTCAAAGCCCAGAGTCAACATCGTAGTTGACCGCGACTGGGTGCTGCTACATGGAGGTAGTGGCTTGCGAGGTTGAAGATAACCTCGATGCAAAAGACACTACCGCCCCACGTTCTCTGTAGCCAGGTAAGGGTGTTTTCATCCTTTTCTATTTTTATGCTTAAGCATGGGCAAGCCCGGGTGCCAGCGTGGTGCGAGCTGATTGGCTCTGCCCTGGCCACATGTCGCAGACCCTACTGCCTAGTTGGCAAGCTTCGATTGGCCATTTGTAATTAATTTTGTAAAAATTATAGTAAATTATAGGGACATCCAATGATGATAAGAAATATATGAAAAATGATCAAAAAAATTCAAGGAATGTAATAAAAATATAATCAAGGCCTAATTGTGTCTCAGATTTAGAAGTGCCTAAAGTTTCTAGTTTTAATATTATTAATGTATTAAAACCCTAATTTCTAGGTTTCATGATCTTAATATGCTCAAAGGATCTTCATAATCAAGTATTGACCTTGTTGGATAAAAATATCGTCTTTGATCTAATTCAAGATTAAGAATTCATGCATTATCACAATTAGGATTTTAGATGATGAATGGAATACAATTTGATATATTGAATGTTATGAACAGGGTGTTTACGGTTTTCCGACCCCAAGGACATGATTAGCATTTAATGAACCTAGGAAGGATGATAAGATCTCATCTAAGTACAAGGTAAGTGGTCCATGCTAATTGAACATAGTTAATGCTTGATTTTATGTATATATGTATGCAATGAATGTTATGAATGTATGATTTACTATTTCAAATGCTTAAAGTAAATGAATTTATGAAGATTTGAATGTCATGTTTTTACTGTTCTCATTATTGTATCACCTTCATGAACATTAAGAGTAAAAGTTAAAGTTAAGTTTTAAGGGCAAAGTAAGAGTTTTCAAGAGAAAGATAATGTAAAAGATAGCTTATATAAGGTCCTCATTAAGAGGCTCCTCAGAGAAACATCTAAGAGGCACATCGGTGCATAAGAGAAGAGGCACTTTGGTGCGTAAGAGAAGAGCCACTTCGGTGCAAAATCTGATGATCCTTATATAGGTCAAGATAAAAGACATAATCTAAAAGCAATTGTCTCTTTTTCAACGTTTAAATGTTCAAAGTTTATTTTCAATTTACATGTTTCCTATAAATTATAATATGTTCAATTCCACTTACCATTGGTTTTATGCAAGGTTGGGGGCGCGATATTGATCGGCCTCGAATCACGCGTCTGGAAAGGGAGGCAGACTCAGAAGGAATCAAACTTTTAAATTTATAACCTGAAACCTTCAAGGACCCCCGCAACTTTTATTACGTGGTCGAAGTAGATATACGGGGTTGAACACAGGGACATGGTGACGTTTAGGATGCTTGAGATTTTTTCCCTAATTCAGATAAGCCAAGATGATAGTCGGGAAAGTAAGGGGCTAGAACTAGTCTAGCGGGTTGTCATGAATTAAAACAAAACAAAGAAAATAAAATAAAACAGACTCCGTAGGATTATACTAAATCAGAGAGAAGGAGTTCCCAGCTATGTAACCACAAGTTGGGCAGTCTATGCACCCATTCTCGGGCATAGACAACCCTCAAACACCTCAGCAATCAACCTACATTCAAACATAGCATGCACTATGGTATATGTTCTTGTGGGGTCATCCCATTCGCTCTCATGTAGAGTGACTAAAATCCATCGATGATATGAAACCTCTCTTGAGGATGACAAACAAATATCCTAGAATATTCTAGATACCCTCTCAGGTCTATAATATTCTGGGTTGTTAGGAACAAACGACCTTGAACCGTCCTCCTTTCAGAATTCAATCCAAACTATCTTCTCTTGTCTACTTCTACAATGAATATCTCGATATAGGTAGAAATAGAAGTTCAAGCAAGAAAAAGATCAACCAAACTAGAAATCATAACCACAAAGAGGAGGTAGAACATAAAACATGCTAGATCTGAGATAAAACTACTTGCTTAAGGTAAAAGTACATAATCACGCCCAAAACGGGATACATAGCCAAGAAGGAGTTCAACTAGCCATGGACAAGCATAGTTGGCACTGAACAAAGATGGAAGAACATCATTTGTACATAAACAATGGAGAATAGAGGAAGAAAAGAGGAGAAGAAGAGATTTAGCCCATAGAGGAGAAGTGGCTCTCGCTCCCTAGCCTCCGTATAGGCCAGATCTCATCTTTTAGGTCATCCTCCTTGATCCTCTGGACTCCTTGGCCTCCTTTCTCTCTAGATATCACCCCTAAACATCAGCTTGGTGAGTGAATGATGGTGGAGGATGGAAGCACGCTGAAGAGGCAGGCGTAGAACAAGCACTTCAGCCTTCTCGGACCTCCAGACTCTCGTATGGGGCTCTGGGAGCCGCACCAGATCGGAACCAACACCTAGAACCTCCTAAAATGTGGAACAGGCAGATGGAACACCCCAAGGTGCGGAACCCCTCTCCAGGATGTGGGGGGTGCGTATTTATAGGAGAAATGGTCGAGGTACTGATCTAGACCGCGGTCTTGCTCGGTCACGGTCGAGGCGCACCCTGCGGTCATGGTCGCGGTCGAGGTTGAGGTCGCGGTCATGAAAGATGTACCTTGGTCACGTTTGCGATCGAGGTCGAGGTCGCGATCATGGTCACGGTCACATTTGAGGTCAAGATTCCTCCCGCGGTCACTGTTAGTCAGAAGTTGCGGCGATGGCTTGGATCACGGTCGCACTATCTCCCTAGACCACGGTCTCGGTGGAGATAGACACCGCGATCGCGGTTGAGGTGAACACGGGTACCGCGATCGTCGTCGAGGTGTCCTATTGGCCTCGATCGTGGTGTAGGCTTGGTTGCTGCAAAAACACATGCGTTGGGGAGAATCCAATTGAGAATATATGTCTTTTTGGATTCGGTGCCTACAAATCCCAAAAGTGGCTAGTTGAGCAACTTTATCTAAGAAAAGTCATAAATTACTAAAAGATAATAAACATGGGTTATTTTGAGCATATTAAGGCTATAGTGATACAAAACCATAAATAAATGCTTAGCATAAATACATAAATTTGGGTGTTATAAACTATCCCAAGCTTAAACCTTTTCTTGTCCTCAAGCAAGAATGTTATCAAAGAACAAAAAGATAACATCCAAATTAAGCTTGACAAAAAATGATAAGGATAAGAAAAATAGTTTAAAACATCAATTCTCTTGATCCATGTCGTTTCAGAATAAACCCCCACCAATCGAACACAATCCTGCCAAAGTAAGATAAAAGAGCAACCAGGCAAGATTAAGCTAGTCCACTGTAACCTATCGATTCTCGTGAGGGGTTGAATCAGAATTATACAACATAAAAGCATTGTCACATAGATGATCACGCGGGTGATGAGAAATGAGCAATCATCATGTATCCATGTAGACCAATCCGAGACAATGCGCCTCTCACTTATTTAGGTCCTAAGAAGCAAAGCGAAAAGTCTCTAATGACTTTTGAGGATCTCGATCTGTGTCAGGCTGGTCCGTGTAATGAGCAACAGTCCCTGTAATCTGAGCCAGTTGGCCCAGAGCAGTGAGAGGAACTCCTCATACTATGCTTGAATCAACCCTTCTACTGGAACTATCTCATAGGTCTCCTAGGGGTTCCCAGTGACTCTCTAATGAGCTTATGGGGTGGCACTACTAGGCACGACATATCTGTGTTCATGAGCGCAGTCATACATCGGCTGGACACCATCGTCAACTATCCTAAAAGAGAAAATAAGCGCTCATTTATTTGCAATCAGGCTCTTATTCTCTGCATTCTATTTTTGTAGGCTTGGGTAAGAACTATATTAATATTTTTGGGATTTTGTGGGCAGCCAAGCCTCTTTTGCAAATTTTTTATTTTTCATCTTTTTGACTCAATCAAAGGTGAGAGGGTGCGTAGTCCATCAAGGAAAATGTTTCAACTTGATTATGGCTCAAAACTCATCATGATCCGTTTGACACATGTGAAGCAGCAATTATGATTCAAGGATCCTTAGAATAGAGGCAAGTTTGTGAAACCGCAGTTAGGAGTCTTTGATCGTGCTTTAGCTCATTCCAATGGTCCCGTATCTTGGATTTGTCATTCACAACATAGATCAAGGGAATAATGTTTTAAGCTATGAAAAAGGCGCATAACCTTAGGTTTATTACCAAACTTAAGGAAAGAGTCGTTGGGCAACTCAAGCAAAAGATCAATGCAGTTTAAGGTGGGAAAAAAAGGTGCATTCATGCATAACGATAAGCATTTAGTTCTAAGGTTTGTATTGCATAGCCTTAATTGTGGAGCTAAAAATTACAAAATAGAATCTTACACTAAAATTACGCTAAATGCTGGGAAAAAGAGGAATGCATGCATGCTATGGAAGAAATAAAAGTGAAAAGTGGCAAAAATAAAGGGGTATACACCCTGACCACCACCCCAAGCTTAAAATCCTTGCTCGTCCTCGACCAATTCTTCTGGACTTGGATGGGGAGGAAAGCAGCTGCTTATTAGTAGTTGCTATTTAGATATTGGTCTAGCTTTTCTAGACCGCTCGGTGCTTTATCAAAGTTCTAGTTAAATTCTTGTTGAAACCGAATTGGCTGGTCAAAGCATTGGGTCGGATGATAGAAGGGCTCGGGGGGTTGCTGGAACAGTTTCTAAGGAAACATCTCTAGAGGAAATACCATGCCAAACCTCTCTCTGAGGTAATGTATGTCTTGCTCCAAAGTGTCGAACCGTCTTCCAGAGTCATCTCTGAAACCTGTCATGAATTCATAGAAGGTCTCCTGATTATCATACGGCTCGTATGGCTGCTGTGGAGGGGGTTGTAAATAATCTACAGTTAGCATCTCTTGAGCCTCGGGTATGTTGTAGGGCCCTCCCTGATAAGGTATGTTGCGGAAGGTTTCCCCTATCTACTGCCCACCCTCTTGAGCCTTGGGCACTAGTGGTGCAGAAGAAGAAGCTCCTGCAGCTCCGCCTGTATGATGAACGTTACCCTGGGCGTCCAAGAGAGAGATGTCCATGAATGATGTTTGACATGTGAAATCTGCATTTGCTGGCAATAAAATTTTGTACTTGTAGTGACCAAAGATGTATAGATAGCCAGTGTTGCATTGTTTGATCACTCCTAAACGGATCAAGTGGTCTAAATCTAACTTGGACCACTCGGAAATTTCTTGCATGAGCACTAATTGTTCATCCCCAATTCCCAAATGGCATGCCATAAAAGTTATAAATCCCTCCATAGGCATCAAATGAACCTATTTCTTGAAAGAGTTGTAAATGTGGCAAATTATGAAATTCCCCACATTCACTTTCTTTCCTACCACTTCACACCACAAAAAGTAGAGGTCAGTTGCACTGAGCACTCCTTGAATGTCTTGTTTTTCCAAGATGCAGTTTGCTATCACCTGGTGTAGATAACGAATTGTTGGGTTGTGGATGTGCGAGGCTTTGGAGCTTTTTGTGACGTACTTGTCTTCCCCCATAATCATCTTCCATTCTTGGACAGTGTTAAAGTCATGGTCCCATATCTCCAGCCATCCCCTAGACATCTCAGTGCAGTCTTCAGCAGACCTTGACAACCAGCTATTGAGTTTTTCCATTGTAACCTCACGGGGTTGGTTAAGGAGATGAAACACAGCACGGTGTATTGGTGGTCCTTGCATGTCTCTAGCATGGCATAAAACTCACAAGTGAATCTATGGTAAGCATTGCACTGTGCATACGCGAGCACATTAAGGCCAACAGTTGAAAGAAACTTGTTGACTTATTCTTGGATCTTGAGTCTAAGTAGTGTTCTTAGATCAACGTACCTCGGTCCCACAAGTCTGCGTTTGTTTCTAATAAGAGCATCAAAATTTTGCCTTTTCTTTATGCTTTGAAATAAGGGAGAGGGGAGTGAGCTTCAATCGACACCACTATGAGATGTTTGGCATTTGTTCCCCTAGAAAGAATTATGTGAGGAAGTTGATCGTCATATGTATGTTGAACGTTCTACCAACCGTCGACGCTGGTCTCCTGCAGATGAAGCTCTATGAAGAACTGACGGGCCTTCTTGATACCCGGTCAAAGTCCGCAGTTCAACGTCACAACCTTTTGTCCACATCCTTTCACTTGATGCTTCTTGCACTGACTCACCGTTGAAGGTATCCATAGGTGTGGCAACAAGGTTGCGGTAGCCCGAGCCGAACTCTTGCGACCCGAACCCTGATGCATAGAGCATAACTTCATCTTCATATATTGGTTTCGTAGTTTGGGAGGCGTGTTGTGGGTAGGGGCTCCCTTGATTCGAGGGTGATGTGGAGCTCCCTTCCCCTTTCTTCCTGGTCATGGACTTTTTGAGCTTTTTGAATCCACTCTTCATGGCATCCATGGTGTTGATTCTTTTGATGTAGACTCTGTAGATTTTACTATGGCAGAGGTCGATGTAGATGCTCAAGAATGCACCCAATCAGCCCGTGATCTGAACCGCAACCAGGTTGAAGATCGCGATCACGGTATTGAAGACAGCAACCTTAGTGAGTTATCTCGGTACCGCGACCTATGCAACCATGATCAAGGAGACCGCAACCTTGATGTAGGATGGGATACTGTGACCTTGACTTCTTGATCACCGCGACTACGATTAAGAATGCAACCACGGTTTAAGGAACCGCGACCGTAAAGCAAAACTTGATACTCCCAGCTCGCGTGCATTGGACATTGTGACCTGGTGTACAAGGTGACTTCGACCTTCAAGATCACGACCGCAAAGACCACGACCGTTCTCACCAAGGAGCTCTGATCACCGACCCACTCATTACGAAGGGGACCACGATCAAGACCTTGGAACTTGGTGTTGCTTGAGGCGTGTGGCTGGCAAGCTACTGGGCGACTGCTTAACGACCGTGGTTGCGGTCCAACTGTGCTTGTAGTTGTCGGTGTCGACGCGCGTGCTCCTTTCTTGTCATCCTACATTGGGGACAAGGAGAAGAGGGAAAAATAGGTGGAGAGCACCATGAAGGTGGTGGGAACTCTTTGGTTAGGCAAGGAGGTGACGCTTCGACCCGGGGGTATTTATAGACCGGGCATCCATCCCAGCCCTCACGTGAAACGCGTGAGGTCACGGAAAAAATGCCAATATAATTGGAAAAGGTGTGGAAGACTCGGTCAAAAAAGTGTGAAAAAACTCGGTCAAAAGAGCAACAGACGGTCAAAAAGAGCAAAAATGTAGAGAAAACTCGACATGTTGGTCAATCCAGGCCGAAAGAGCTTTCCCAAGTCTTGTGAAACTGCAGTCGCGATCTCAATTATACATGACCGTGGTCGCGGTCATGGCTTTCGGACTGCTGTCGCGGTCTTGCTAACAAGCCGTGGTCGCGATCTTGCTAACAAGCCGCGGTCGCGATCCTTGTCTTCATACCGCGGTCGCGGTCCCAGCTATACCACGTGGGGAAGATGAGGGTGTGGAGCCTATAGAGGACAAAACCCGAATCAAACACCAAGGAGGGGCAATTAAAGGAAAGATGATTAAGATACGTACCAAAAGCAGCTACTAGGGTGTGAAGATGTGAGTGTATGAAAAATTAGAAGAAAACTAGGTGATGCAAAATAAATTATATTTCTGGTAGTTAGGGGAAAGATAAAAATTAAATTGGCTTTATTTGTATGTAAAAAGTAAAGTAAATATTAAAGAAAATTTGTGTAGGAAATAGGGGGTGGCTTCCCTACAACTCCTACACTAGGATCCCAAATCCTTAGTTTTTGGGTTCCGCTTACCTGTATCTCGACGCTTGTGCCCATGGTGTAGTGGTAGGGCATGAGGAAAAATGACCCCCTCTGACTCTAGGAGACAGGGATAAAATCTTCCCATATGGGGAAATCATCCCTATGCCTAGATTCACTTGAACTACACTGGGATGAATTCTTCAGCAGCTCGTCTTTAAGGTAGCCTTCAAGATATGGATCTGAACAAGAAGGCCCCACGATGTCGACGGATGGGAGAGGTTGAATGCCTTCTAGAGGGCTCTTCTTTTATCATCCCATCTCTAAACTTGAGGTTGGATGCTCGGGTAAGTTTTTATTTACTGTCTGAGTCATCCAATCATCTTATGAATAAGAGGTTCCCCTAGGGAAACATGTTTGTCGTTCTTATACCCCAAGCTTGTCACCTTCTATGGGGAATAAGGTATCTTCATGCTCAACAGCCATGTTGTGATGGATTATCTATCATGCTCCTTCGATGTCCACCAAGCCTTGTCAAGGGATGGTGGAGAATGACGGCTCATGCTGCTTCAACCTGTCTTCATCAGTATACTCACTGCTCCAATTCGAACAGTTTTCGTCCTCCTCCACCTCAAACAAGCTATTCCAGACCATAGTAGGTGTGTGGGTGGTGGCTAAGTGATAAGTCTAAATGTGAGAGTCATCACCTTGGTCTGGATCAATTTCTGATTCAAGTTCTTCAAGCTGACCCCCTGTTGTGAGGTTGTCTGACGTTCCTGGTGAGGTCAGGAGTCATCGTCATCATCATTAAACCATTCATATGTGCTATTAGTATCTTCCATTGGTTGATCAGCTGAATCATCTAGATAAAATGAAGAGTTCCCCCTGATTGGCAGTTCTTCACAGAAAAATCTTGATGAACCCATTTGATGGTCTGAATAGGATGGTAGGACAAGATCCACTTCAGGCCCAAGGGAATGGTTTTGATGACTATAATCTTCATGATCTTGTGATGCCATTTTTAACCGAACTATAACCAACTCAATGAGCTATTGGAGATTCCTACCTTGTTCAACATCTTTATCATGAAGTTGTTGTACTTGAGTAGAAATGCTTTCGAGACCCATCAATTCTACCATTCACAGCTGATGGGAATCCACTATATCAAACTGATGTTTTCGGATGAATCCTTGTTCAACAGTTTGAAGTATACTTCTACTGCGGTCTGCAATCTTCATTGCTATTTGGAGTTGATGCTCCTGCTTTTCTAGTAGTTGCTGGAGCAGATCGACACTTTCTTGGAGATGAGGAGTTAAGGAGGAGAGTGTGTTGACACTTTCTCCAGCTAACTCCACTGCCTTAATCAGATCTTGATCCCATGATAGCATGGAAGTCGAGGCCTGACTGGCAGTCTCCATTGTAGGAGCGTCTACATATGACAACGGTGGAGGTGAATATAGCTCGACGAGTTGTAAGGCATGACCTTCAATTATTTGCCAGCAGTCAGAACTGTGGAAAAATTCAGGAGGATAGGTGGACAAGATGACTTGTCTTGCAGAAGCAAGATCCATGGCTGAAAAGTATAAGATAAAGGAAAGCTATTCAGTATATATGGACAAATATGTTTAAAACAAAAGAAAAACTATGCATATATATACAGGCTTAAAAGTGACAGAACAAAATCTTTTAGGCGTATAAATGTGGAAAACCACGTCCCCGGAAACGGTGCCAAAAAGTTGATTGGCCTCGAATCACGTGTCTAGAAAGGGAGGCGGACTCAGAAGGAATCGAACTTTTAAATTTATAACCCGAAACCTTCAAGGACCCCCACAACTTTTATTATAGGGTCGAAGTAGATATACGAGGTCAAACACATAGATATCGAGATGTTTAGGACGCTTGAGATTTCATCCTTAAGTCAGATAAGCCAAGATGATAGTCAGGAAAGTAAGGGGCTAGAACTAGTCTAGCGATTGTCATGAATTAAAACAAAACAAAGAAAAGAAAATAAAACACAGTCTGTAATATTCTACTAAATCAGAGAGAAGGAGTTTTTGGCTATGTAACCACAAGTTGGGCAGTCTATGCAACCGTTCTCGGGTGTAGACAACCCTTGAATACCTCAGAAAGCAACCTACATTCAAACGTAGCACGCACCATGGTATCTGTTCATGTGGGGTCATCCCACTCGCTCTCGCGTAGAGTGACTAAAACCCATCGATGATATGAAACCTCTCTCAAGGATGATAAACCAACATCCTAGAATATTCTAGATACCCTCTTAGGTCTAGAATATTTTGGGATGTTAGGAACAAATGACCTTGAACCGTCCTCCTTTCAGAATTCGATCCAAACTAACTTCTCTTGTCTATTTCTACAACAAATCTCTCGATATAGGTAGAAATAGCAGTTCAATCAAGAAAGAGATCAACCAAACTGGCAATCATAACCACAAAGAGGAGATAGAACATAAAACATGCTAGATCTGAAATAAAACTATTTGCTTAAGGTAAAAGTACATAAACATGCCCAAAACGAGCTACATAGCCAAGAAGGAGCTCAACTAGCCATGGACAAGCATAGTTGGCACCGAATAAAGATGGAAGAACATCATTTGTACAGAAACAAAGGAGAACAGTGGAAGAAAAGAGGAGAAGAAGAGATTTAGCCCATAGAGGAGAGGTGGCTCTCACTCCCTAGCCTCAGTATAGGTCGGATCTCGTCTTTTGGGTCGTCCTCCTTGATCCTCTAGACTCTTTGGCCTCCTTTCTCTCTAGATCCTGCCCCTGAATAGTAGCTTGGTGAGTGAATGACGATGGAAGATGGTAGAGGATGGAAGCAAGCTGAAGAGGCAGGCGTAGAACAAGCACTTCAGCCTTCTCAGACCTCCAGACTCTCCTACAGGGCTCTGGGAACCGCACCGGGTCAGAACTGACATCTGGAACCTCCCAAAATGTAGAACAGGCAGATGGAACTCCCCAAGGTGTGGAACCCCTCTCCAGGTTGCGGGGTGTGTGTATTTATAGGAGAAATGGTCGAGGTACTGATCCAGACCGTAGTCTTGCTCGATCGTGGTCGAGGTGCACCCCGCGGTCGCGGAAGATGTACCTCAGTTACAGTCGAGGTTGCAATCGCGGTCACGGTCACATTCGAGGTCGAGATTCCTCCCGTAGTCACAGTTAGTCAAAAGTTGCGGCGATGGCTTGGATCGCGGTCGCAGTCTCTCCCTAGACCGCAGTCTCGATGGAGACAGACACCGCAATCGCGGTTGAGGTGAACACGGGTACCGTGATCACGGTCGAGGTGTCCTGTTGTTCGCGATTGTGGTGTAGGCTTGGCTGCTGCAAAAACACATGCGTCGGGGAGAATCCAATTGAGAATAGATGTCTTTTCGGGTTCCGTACTTGCAAGTCCCAAAATTGGCTAGTTGAGCAACTTTATCTAAGAAAAGACATAAATTACTAAAAGATAATAAACATGGGTTATTTTTAGCATATTAAGGCTATAGTGACACAAAATCATAAATAAATGCTTAGCATAAATGCATAAATTTGGGTGTTATCAGATGCCCGCAGTTAAGGAGCAAGTTTAGGAGGAAGAAGCTTTTTGACATCTAAGGAGTAGCTCAAGAAATCTTCAAGAAGAAAAGACCTAGTGGGGTGCCTTTTACCAAGATGATCCAAAGTTTAGACATCTTTGACACTATGTGAAATCTTGTTGTGAAAGTATATTAGATGAACTTGATGTAGTTTTCCTTTTTCCAAAACTATGTATGAATCTATTTTCCAACTAATGCATGGTGTTTTATTTATTTTATTGCTATTGTATATCATGTTTTGTAATGTTCCTCCAAGCCAAGTGACCCATGTTATGGACAACATAGGATTTGCTTCCGTTGTCATGTATGTACTTGGAGGGGCGTTCCAAGGTACATGGCCTAAAAGTGCCAAATAGTAAGAATGATATGTATTCATGTGAATGTCATGTGAATAATGGGTCTGTAATGAGATAAAAGGGGAATTGGTTCAAGAACATGGTTCTACCAATCCTCTATGAATTACACACTTCTACTCTATGCTTTTGTTCAAAGAACCTAGTTCTACTAAAATTTATGCATGTCATTCGTTTAAGTTTTTCCAATGATCTTTATTTAAATTGCTTTTATTTTTCTTTGAAATAGTGGGGATTGTTGTGTTTTGTTGTATTTTAAAGTAAAGGAAACATGTAGTAGTCCCATATTGGTTGTTTTAGAACTTCCCTCCTCCTTATATATGGGTTATTATTTAAAGGTTAATTGAGGATGACAATGGGGCATGGGTTTCGCATATATGGGTTCTTATCTAAAGGTTAATTGAGGATGACAATGGGGCATGGGTTTCGCATATATGGGTTCTTATCTAAAGGTTAATTGAGGATGATAATGGGGCATGGGTTTCACACCTGCATGGTGGAGCAACCCAACTGAATTTGGGTCGGCCCGATCTAGAAACTCTTTAACTGGGTGAGTCAGTGCATGTCATGACCCCCACATAGGGGGATGCAAATTAGGCCTTCCGAGGCTCCTTGCATAGGTGTGGGAATGAAATGGTTTTGCCATTTGGCCCACTCAACTGATTTGCACATGTGATGGCCCTAAATTGTTCGTCTGGAAAGAGGTAGATCAGGAAGGATCAAACTTTAAATTTATAACTCGAAACCTTCAAGGACACCACAATTCAATACGGGATCAAACACATGAAGGTGGGGACATTTAGGACACTTAAGATCTCGCTCTTAAATCAGTTAAGTCAATCTAATAGTCGATAAAAGTACATAACTAGAACTAGTCTAGCAAAATGTCACCAAATTAAACAAAGTAAAGAAAACAAAATAGAGTTTGTCAAATGATACTAATCAGAGAGAAGGAGTGCCTATCCATGTAACTATAAGTTGGGCAGTCTATGCACTCATTCTTGGGCATAGACAATCCTTGAACATCTCAACAAGCAACCTACATCTAAAAATAGCTCAAACTATGGTATATATTCATGTGGGGCTCATCCCACTCGCTTTCGTGCAGAGTGACTATAACCCATCAATGATACTAAACCTCTCTCTAGGATAATAGATCAACACCCCTAGAATACTCTAGATACCCTCTCGGGTCTAAAATATTCAAGGATGTTAGGAACAGATTTGATATGGACAGAACTCGGACATTGGGTTCGGGCAGGTCGAGATGGACCTGACCGTGACCAAGGATCGTGTTTAGTACAGACCACCCTTGAACCTTCCTCTTTTCAGAATCCGATCCAAACTACCTTCTCTTATCTATTTCTACAACTAATCTTTTGATCTAGGCATAAATAGAAGTTTAAGAAAGCAAGAGATCAACAAAATTAGCAATCATAACAAAAAAGAGAAGATAGAACATAAATCCTACTAGATATGAAATAAAACTACTTTCTTAAGGTAAAAGTACATAAACATGTCCAAAATGGGCTACATAACTAAGAAGGAGCTTAATAGCCATGGACAAGCATAGTTGGTACCGAACAAAGATGGAAAGAACATCATTTGTATGGAAACAAAGCAGTACAGTAGAAGAAAGGGGAACAAGAAGAGATTTAGACCATAGAGGAAAGGGGGCTCTCGCTCCTTAGCTTTCGTATGGGTTGGATCTCGTCTTTGGATCGTCCTCCTTGATTTTTTGAACTCTTTGACCTCCTTTTTCCTTGATTCTACCCCAAGCAGTTGCTTAGTGCATGTATGGAGGTGGAAGTTGGTTGGAAATGGTGGGCAGTGGGTGAATGGTGGTAGAAAATGATGGTGGATGGAAGAAAACCGAAGGGATGAACGTAGGATAAGCTATTCAGCCCTTTCAGACCTTATAACTCTCCCACGGAGGTCTGGAAACAGCTGGTTGCCAAAAATGGGAATAGGAACAAACTAAGCAGAAGAACCACCCGAACCCTTTATGAGGTAGTTAGGGGCGGATATTTATAGGAGTGGTTGGTGGTCGCTGATATCATTGGTCACTAAACCTAGATCTTTGCGACCGATGATGTGGTGGTCGCTAAGGATGAGGTCGCTAGATATTTTTGTTGTCGCTAAGCCTGGAATAATGTTCATCGGTCACTGACCTTAGCGGTCGATGATGTTGTGGTCGCAGACGATTTTAGCAGTCGTTGATCCTAGACCTTCAGCAACATATGGAAATGAACTTCAACGGTCAATAGTTATGGATTTTGACAGTCACTCAAGATGGTGGTTCTCAATGGTCACTGAGGGTGAGGATCCTTGGTGGTCGTTGAGGGTGGACATCCTTGGCGGTCGATGAAGGTGCTCCTTAGCAACAGGCTATTACAATAGGTCGACAGGCCTGCGTCGGTGCAACTTCTGACCGATGAGGATGATCGTTGATAAAGGGGCTACCCATCAAAATTTGGGTCCAAGATATCAAAAGTTTTTTTATCCTGCGAGTCAGTTAGCGGGACCACCGTCTCCTGAGTTGGTGCACATAACGCGACGTTTGTGGGGCAGAACTTGGAGAAGTGATGTCTTCTTGAGTTCGGTGTCTGCAAGTCCCAAAATTGGCTAGTTGAGCAGCTCTATCTTTAAAAAGATATAAACTACATAAAGATAAGAGTCTAGGGTTATTTTGTGCATATTAAGGCTATAACGGCACGAATCCATAGATAAATACTTAACATAAATGCCTAAATTTGGTGTTATCAACATATGATACAACTCTTCAATGTGTGTGTTTGTTTGACGGTTTCGAACTGCCATCTGTTGGAATCTCCAACTGAATGCATCTTTACATCGGGTTTGTGTTTCTTGTTAAGAATGGTGTTGTGCCTATTTTTCTAAACAACGAAAATTTGAACGCTATCTTTCTCTCTATCATCTATTTGGTCGTTGGAAGAACGATCAAGTCCATTCGCCTGCTACCATAATTAGTGTGTGCATGCTTCACACCGTCAAACATTGTTGCATCTTGGGAGAGTAGCTGACATCTTCGTTTGTTGTACCGACGTTCTTCGTTGACAGCCGCGAATATACTCTTAATGACAGTGCATCTCTCACACCTCAACGACACCGATTCGGCATAATGTTTATATATACACATATTAATCGTATTTTTGTACCCTATAGGAAGAAAACTCTATTCCGATGTTAGACTATGCGTGTCCCAATCGACCGGATTAGCTCAAATGGGGCCTTATACTTTGTTAGTGTTGTGTGGGCGGAGCCTAGATGAATGATTTTGCTGGTTCTTCTGGTGGTGGTGCGGGGAGTAGTCTAAAGGAGTTTGCTGTAACTGATAGATGGTGGTGGTGGTCGGAAGGCATACAATTGGAAGCTAGGTTAGTTAAACGTGGTGAGCTTTAGATCCGTGGTGTAACAAATGATGCAACTTCACACTTTGAGGGTGTAACAAATGGTGACCCGCGATTCCAGCGGCGGTGCGCCGCCGTGTGGCGTTCTCCGAGTGGGACCACCGGGATGAGTACGTGATTCGGCACCGAGCAGGACGGGTCCACATCTGCCGAACTCGACCAGTGGCCGCATTTGCCGCCGCTAAGTAAAGAAAGGATTAAAAACCCCGACAATGATTTCTTTTCTTTTCTTTTTCAATCGAAAAAGAAACTGGTCTCGCGCGCCGCGAGTTGCGAACCCCATCTCGCGTTTGTCGCATCCATTCCCGGCTTTCGGTGTACTTTGCTATCTGGACCCCGGTATGTTCTTTATTTTTGCCTTTCTACCCTCGAAACTTCACTACCCCTGGAATCCTGGGTGTGGACAACAATCCTCAAAAACAATCCATAACTTGTGGGGTTTTATATATTAAACGTAACAAACCACGTGCAAGATCCTTCTTTCTTCTCCCATCACATGAATAATTAAGCTGTTGTGGTAATCTTCGCTCCCCACTAGTACAGCAACCAAAAGATGCTCCGTGTCTGTCTGGTCTGCAAGCTTCCGAGCGTGGTTAGCTATAACTAAAACAAGCAATCAAAGACCGACCACCAGTGCTGGTGATGACACACATCCTTGTAAGCAAGAGATGCTCCAAAGTCCCAAAACAGCGATGTGTTGACAACATGCAAGTTATGCGTGGGTACAGCAAGAGACCAGAAAGCCTCCACCTTAAACAAAGAGAACTCTTAATTAACTAGGATTATTTTGATAGTTGTGCTTGTCCAGCTGTTAGTTAGAGTTTCTGCTGCATACTTGCACACACACACGCCAGAACAAATCCCTGTGTTTACTTGAAATGGCGGTTTGCAAATCTTGAGAACAGAACACACGATCAAATAGATATTACTTGTTTAGAAAAAATCCACTCTGAATGCCCTTATTAGTGTTCGGAATTTCAAGCCACACGTGCAACCCAATTCAGCATATGATGAAGCTATGTGATTTTTCTTTCATGTTATCTGTAATTCTCGGCAACGTTATTACATGGATGCAAAGATATTTAGGCATAGCAATTTGATTTCATTTACTTTCCATTACCATTTATTTGGTCAGAAATGAGTCGGTTATCATGCGGGCTAAAGTACCTCGTAGTGAAGCTTAATATAAAGGGGGCAAGTAAGGAAGGGGTAGGTGATTGGGGACATTCTAGTAGGTGAAATGAGAGGAGGGAGAAGAGGATGATGTTGACTAAGAGAAGGGGATGAGTGATCAGAGTAATCGTGGTTGTAACGTACTAAACTAAACTTCCTAATTCCCTAGAAAACCATAATTCCATGAGCTTTACGCCATTGGACTATGTTCGTGAGAAAACTGTTGGATCTAGGGCTCTAGAAGGGGGAGTTGAATAGAGCTTTAAAAATTCTCACAAGATAGATTAGACCTTCAAATTATATCAAACAAAACCAATAACTTAAGTGTAATTTGAAGTCCTAACTAACTAGCATAGCAACGATGAGAAGAATTGATAGAAAGCACTTGACAAGGTCGTTTAGAGTGGTTCTACTCTCCAAACTAGGAGAGAGTCAGTCCACTACCTAGAGAGATCAACCTCTAGGACTTTACAAGTATTTTTAACTATATATTTACCAATAAGAGTTACAACACAAGATCACCAAAAGACTTACCCATCCAAACACAAAGAGTCTTCTACCTTACCAAGGACTTACCCACTTTGCCAAGAGTCTTCAGCCTTTTTCCAAGGTCTTACCTACTCATTCACAAGTCTTTAGCCTTCAAGGGTTTACCCACTCTTCTTGGATCTTCGGCCTTTGTCTTCTCCTTCACCTGGAGGAGATATTTACCTCTTCTTCAACCTTGAAGAAGAACAGCAACAGCTCCACCTTCACTCAGAGTAGCTTGCTTCACCTTTGCTTCATGGAGGAAAGGGGTAGGGAAGATGGAATGGAATGAGAGCTTTACAAGCATAAGGAAGTAGCTCTCTTACAACTTTCCTATCTCACTCATAATCACGAAATGAAGTATAAACTAGAGATAGAGAAAGAGGCTCAAGGAGTTGTAACACACTCAACTATAGCAATGACTTAGAATAGCATGAATGAGCAAACTTGGAATGAACTCCAAGGGGTCTCGTTTATAGTTGGGGGTGTTCCCTTGAGTGTGGGATCACTTAAGCTCAAAATATAGCCATTTTTCAAGATGCAACAGATCAATTTTTGCCCAAAATAACTCACCAACGGTTATAATCACTTTTTCTGCATTTTCCGTACAGTACATTCGGTCGAGTTTCAATAAAGGTAACTCGACTGATCCACTAACGGACAAAGTCAATTTTCAAACTATCGGTCGAGTTTGTTCTGGGAAACTCGACCGATGAGCTTAAATTAGTTTTACTCAATGAGTTGGTCGGTCGAGTTCTATGAGAGTGCAACTCGATCGATGGGTCATCTTCAGAAAATCCATCATAGGATTAGTCAAATTTCCAACTCGATGGATAAACAGCCTGTGACGAATTTTCTAAATTGATATTTGAGTGATTAAACCTTTGAAATAAGTGTCCCTTATTTTTTTTCATCTTAGTTACAAGTCATATCATCAATACAAGTGATTGCAAAAAATCATCTAAGGTCATTTGGAGTAATTTTCTAAAACGTACACTTGTATTTCATTTGACTTGAACTTGAACATGCTAGGACTTGTATAATTTGATCCCTTTCATGTACCTAAAGCCTGAAAATAATCTTGAACACACATATTAGATACATAGGAATGGAATGGTTAAGTCATTATCAAAATATGGGCAATGTATAACTCTCAAGTCAACAAAAACCCCAAATGAAGTGTAAGAATGAGATATGATGAAGCTACACGAACTTAGTGTCATCTTGTAACTTAAAGATCATACACGGATTTATATAGTGAGGACTATATGTTTATGTATATGAATTGAATTGACTCGTGCTTAGATAAATAATATTAATGGATAAATAATAATGGGACATTTTACATGATAAATCCTAACTCACTTGATGTATATATTTGTTACACTTAAATTGATAAAGGGACTAATCAAGCGTGAAATACATTATCAATACTCATATAACAGTATATGGCCTCTAGATAGTTACAAATTCCATATAATGGATAGCACATGTATATAAATCTTTCAAAATTTCACAACCCTCATTAAAAGTCTACAAAATCTAATTATGCCTGAAATGAGATAAACCATATCATATCAATAAACATGATGGAGAGGATCATTGCAGTCATTATAGATAATGATGTAGATTGATAGAAAACTAGTTGGTTCCCAATTAAACTACTATGGAAAGATATGGTTTAAATAAAGGACTTGGCTAATTAAATGTGTAAGGTTTTCAGAAAGGTGTCATCATGGAAGAACAAAAAAAATCTTTCTTATTTTACCTTTGCTGTCGGATCCATCATAGCTATAAAATATCGGTGAAAAAATGACATAGAAGGAAAAAAGATTATACCTTTACACACAAATCGTCCAACAACTAGACACACCTATGTCAATGAAGAACTCAAACTCTCAGATCCAAATCTGAATGGGCCACCAACCGACTTTTTCATAGAGTAGATCTATCAGTAGACCTTGGGATAAAGAGAGGCATTCTCTCCCCCTATCCCATGCCCATGACGGAGGCCGAATGTCCGGGAGGGTGATAAATCAAGGCGGCAGCTAGGATTTGAACTCGGGTCCCTTCGTGAGGAGACATCGTGCTTGACTACTTGAGCCACTCCTTGTCAGCAGTAGACCTTTCAAGATTAGAGGAGGAAGAAGGTGTGTCAAATACAATCTCTCAACATAGCCACCAATTTTTACACATCTTGATATCGTCTACATGGATGATCAAGAACCCCATCTTGCACTCCTAGAGCTGGTGTGGAAGGAGTTGTCTATCTGTTGACAATGTGCTAGCATTGCATAACTTCTCCTCTCTGCTTCTTTCCTTATGGGTAATGATGGTTGGTAATAAGTGTACCAAAAAATTCTCCCAATACCCCTGGCTACTATGACACTATATATAGGAAAGGTAAGGAAACAAGGTTTCTAATAAACCTTGAGAAATGAAAAGGCAACAGTCGCTTTTCAACAATCTACCCACAAATAGTCAGGCGACTAGCTTGATCGGTCTACTTTATAGTGTCATACCCAAGGTTTTCAATTGTCTGACTGGCAAGTCTAGTTGGTCAACTGGAGTGGTTTAAAGTGGTTCAGACTGATCCATAAATCAGTCCATTCGAGTGATTGGATATGGTCGGTAGATTGGATGATCGAATTCAGTTATTTGGTAGGCGAGCTAGTTGTTCGATTGGGTGGATCATGACCCAGTCAATGAGTTGGACCATCCAGTCAGTCGACTGATCTATCCAATCAGGCGACTGGACTTTCCAGTCAGTCGACTCAGTTTGAAATCAATCTATTAATGATTCAATTGATTACCTAACATTATACTAATCTTTTACTCATATATACTCCTCTTCTCTATGCATCCTATGTGTGTGACCTTATAGGCTCCAAATTACATTTTTAGTTATATTTTTAATTATACTATGATCTCATAGATAATGATTAGTATCTAGAAAGACTTCATTGTCACCCAAGTAATTGAAGAAGTTAGAGATCAACTTCAACCTATAAAGTGACAAATGTTATTATGGTCGTATAATCCCTTTGTCACAGATATTCAGACTGAATCTAAGGCAAGGAATTATCATCCTCTTCTCATTCGATCTATGTTCCTTGAACTAGAGCAGACTATTTGAGATATTGTGTGCTCTAGATCATTATCGACACACATGAGCATGTTCATGCATTTTGTAGTCTCGTTTATCAAGTGGATGGGATATCACTCTAAACGAGGGACAAATTCCATCTATATCACTCACAAAAATCCACAAATATTACAGTACATTCGATCACCACATCTCTGGCAACCCTTATTTAGAGTCACATTGTTCAAGTATCAAATTATAGAGGACAACATGTGATTACTATAGTGGCCTTAGGTCTAAGGATCATAGTCACCACTGTCATATTGAGATATGACTCTGACATGTCATTACACGACTTCCATGTGTCATTCTTAAGGTGGGTTTGTCCAGTATAATTTGTTCTCTAACATGTATCTGTGTATATGAGTTGATATTCAATATTATGACTAAGGAGACAATAGTCACTCACAATACATGCTAGTCTTTTGTATTATTGTTGTCCTATAATATCTATAATAATAACTGACTAGGAACATAACAAGAATGGTTACTCTAAGTATACATATGATCTTATGTTTAGATCCTCAACCCAAACCATATGTCTTCATGTCAAAACATTCTTAGGTCTTTATTAGGTTCACTCATTATCTTAATATTGTACTAACAAAATAAGTGGAATTTCCTTTATTAATAATCAAATATATACAAAGCATCCATGTTAAAATCATCACATGATGGCTCTCAGGACATACAACCAACAATCTCCCACTTTCACTAGAGCCAATCACTCACAAATCTTATTCTGAGTGATCTAACATAATCATCATGCTTTTGTTGTCAAAGTATTTTTATCAAGGGATTAGAAACATTGCTTTTAGTTAGTACTCAGAAAATCTTAACATCTCTATATGATCTCTCATATGAGATGGTAATGCATGAGTGTATGCTTGGAATTTTGGTGTGATCTGGCCCCTTAGCTTGTACAAATAACTCTACTATTGTCAAAGTATATGTCTACTACATTATCAATACATGGAACCACTCCTAGTTCACTAATGAACTTCTTGATCCATGCAGCTTCCTTTACTGCATTAGAGGAAGCAATGTACTTGACATGTTGTAGAATCAACTACTGTTTCTTTCTTGGAATTCTTCCAGATTACAGCTCCACCATTCAGGCAAACTACATATCCTGGTTGTGATTGATAATCTTCCTTGTTAGTTTGAAAGCTTTCATCGGTGTAACATTTTACGACCAACTCTTACTCACAACCATAAAGTAGGAATTGATCCTTAGTTCTTCCCAAGTACTTAAGGATGTTCTTTACAACAATCCAATGACATTCATTGGGAACTGAGTGGTACCTACTTGTCATACTCAAAGCATACATGATGGAGTTGACGGGTACAAAATATTACATACATTATAGATCCAATTGTAGATACATATAGAATCGTATTCATGTGTTCCCTCTCTTCAGAAGATTCGAGGCCTTGAGCCCTAAAGGGACTTATTCCATGATACATGGGTAATTTATCTCTCTTAGAATCTTGCATGTTGAACCTGTTTAGCACTTTGTCAATGTATATACTTTGACTTAGACCAAGAAGTCTTCAAGATCTATTACTATGGATCTTGATTTCTAATATGTAGATGCTTTTCCTAAGTCCTTCACGAAGAGGGTACTTCCCAACCATGCTATATAACTAATTATAGAATAGGAATGTCACTCCCCATTAATAATATGTTATCAACATAGCATATGAGGTATACATCATGCTCCCACTAACCTTCTTGTAAAACAAGGTTCATCTTTAATTTAGATAAGGCCAAACTATTTTATTGTCTCTTCAAAAAGGAAAATTCCATATATGAGATGCTTGCTTCATTCCACATATTGACTTTGTTTCTTATAGAATTTTTCAGCTTCATTCGAAGTGATAAAACCTTCAAGTTGTGTCATGTATACATCCTTTAGAAGATTCTCATGAAAGAAAGTAATTTTAATGTCCATTTACCAAATATCATAGTCATGAATAAGTTGTAATGACAAGCATGATCCTGGTGGATTTAATCATGAAAACTGGTGAAAACGTTTCATCATAGTATACACCTTGTACTTATGTGAAACCTTTAGATTTTTATATTACCATCCAGTCGATCTTCTTCTTGAAGACTCAATTTCACCCTATGGGCTTTTATGCTTCATGTGGATCCACCAAGGTCCATACCTTGTCGGTATACATGGAGTCTATCTTAGATCTCATGGCTTCTAACCATCTTTTCATAATTGGGTCCCTCAATAGCCTCATTGTAGGTTGTTGTCTCATCATCATAAATGACCAACACATAGTCTTGTTACATCATGAGAAATACATATCTCTCTAACTCAAGACATGCCCTACTAGACCTTCAAGGTTCTTGTTTTACAATAGAAACTTGAGATCGGCAACAACTTATGATTCTTCTTATTCCTTATCGACCTCTATAGGTTCAATGTTATCTTGTTGGACTTGTACTTCTTCAAGTTCTATTTTTCTTTCACTGGTTCCTCTGGAAATAAATTCTTTTTTGAGGAATACATAATTTCTGGAAACTTAAACTTGGTTTTCAAATGAAATATAGATGTATTATCCCTCTATTTCTTTAGAATATCCAATAAAATGTTATTTTTCATATTTAGGTCCAAATTTTTCATAAAATTATTTCCTCATATAAGATGTACATCCTCAAATATTTATAAAAGACAAATTGTGATGTTTCCTAGTCCATATCTCATATGGTGTCTTTTGAATCAATTTAGAAGGTATGCGGTTAAGTAAATACTGTAGTTTCTAGAGCATATCCCAAAAAGAAGTTGGAAGAATAGAAAAACTCATCACAGATCATACCATGTACTAAAAGGTATGATTCTTTCTTTCTGATACACCATTATGTTGTGGTGTTCTAGGTGATGTCCATTGTGATACAATACCACAATCCCTCAAAAGGGCCTCAAACTCCTGGCTTTAGTTTTCACCATCTCAATCTGACCAAAGTTGATTTTATACTCGATTTATGAATTCATTGATCTTTTCAATGGATTTTGACTTGTATTTCATAAGATACATGTAGCCAAATATACTAAGGTCATTAGTAAATGTGATGAGGTATTAATACCCACCTCTAGAATTTGTGCTAAAAGGTCCACATACATTAGTATGTATGAGTCTTACTAAGTCACTTCCCTTCCACTATTTCTAGTAAACGGTGCTTCATCATCTTTCCTAATAAACAAAATTTGCATGTCCTTATTGGTTCAAAATGAGTCCATATGATCATGTTATGGATTCTAGAAATGTGCTTCTCATTTTTTGCCCTAGACAATAGTGCATATGTAACGAATTGAAATCCATATATAGTCTTAGTTTAGCCTTTTCCTATGCTTTTTCTTTCATTTTTGTCCTTGATGTTGAATTAGTGGAAATTATAAAGGTTTGGTGTACATTTGTTCCCAATAAATTTTTAAATTATAAGGAGTTAAGCACAAATACCTTAGTGAAAGTTTACTAATGGGTTTAATTTGCAAAATTTCCACTTAAGATGGATAAGGATAAAATAAAATTGATCCAGAATTTTCTATGGTTTTGTGTGGGAAAAAGAAAATAAAATCCTAAAACTAAGATAATGTGACATTAAATGAATTAATTTTCCCATTAAGTGAAAATAAGAGTAAATTGCCTAAAAATCATAAAAGAATAACTCAAAATATAATTCTAAATCCAAATTCCTTTTCTTTGAGTACAAGTTTGTTTGGGTAGTAAGTTTCACAAATTTTGGAAAAATAGTAAAGTATAATTGTATTAATTGAATGGGAAAATAGGAGATAACTCAAAAAATGCCAAATAAAATTTTTAATGACTCCACAAATAACAATTGATGCCAAATTCATGATCTACACATTAAAATATGCCTTTGGGTGAATTTTCACTCGATTTGGAGAATATTTGATCAAAAGGTGAAATCAGGAGAGAGAAAGTGTAGAACCTTCAAAATATTTAATAAATGAATAAATAATTCCAACATGTAAAATTGATGGCAAATTTGTATCCAAGGCACTTAATGTGACTTGTGAGTGAAGTTTCATCAAATTTGGATAATCTTATGACAATTAATGATGGAGGAAAGAGAAAATAAGATTTGATTTATTTAACACATAAAATGTTCTCAAAAGGAAAAAATAATTACATATTCAGATTCCTCATATAAAAAATAGTCTATCTGTCAATTTTCATATAATTTGGAGCATGTTTGCCCTCTCAAACGAGGAGAGAGAAAAGAAATTAATGCATATATACACTATATTCTAATATGCTGGGAATTCGATTTATCTGTCGCACTTTGACTTTGACCCACACAATCTAAACTATTGGATCTGTGATCCAAAGGCTCACAAATCGTCTCCTAGATCCCGCTGATTGGGAAACAGGGACCGAAATAGTAAGATTTAATTTCATTAATTTCTCGTTCGTTTCTCAATCAAATTTTACAAAATCTTTTCCAAATGATTCCAAATACTAAACCACACCGACCAATCCCTTATTTGTAGTGTTTTGTCAAGAAATTGGAAAATGTCCAATTCTTGCATTCCAAGGATCTCGGTTGACCTAGCCATCTTTGGCTTCAGGGTCCCCCATCTATAAATAGCACCCCCTCGATCTTCGTATCTTCTTGCTCGACTTTTCTCTAGCTCCAATTGCTCGTATTCTCACATCCTTTCTTGCTGATGTTTGATTTTTGATTCAGGGCTTGCGGAGGATTGTGCTTGCTCTCTACTCCACCTCATATCAAATTGTCTTCACCAACAAGTTCATGGTGATCCCCTCTTTCTTTTCGTACTCTTACTTTTGAGTTTGATTGCATGTAGCAAAATTGCCTAAAAGCAAGCTCGAAGCAACTTTGTTGCTTGTGCGCATGGTGCCTAAACAAGGGGATGAATCCCCTAGGCACAATTGTGCCTTTGCCCCTAATTCCTTCTCTCTTTTCGTTCTATTATGTCACGAGGGTAGCGTGGTCTTTTTGCTGTCACCTTCTTTGCTTGAGTGAGTTAAAGACCCGCGTTTGACACCTAACTTGGCCGGCTTTGATTGGTTCGAGTAAGTGAGGTGGGCCCATTCTTTTCTCTCACTCTCTTCATCTCTCTACTATGAATTCGTTGACATGGCATTCTCTGCTTGGTCAGAATAGGAAAAATCATATCTTTTTATTCCTTTGTCCAAAAATTAAAAGAAAATATGTTTTGAAATCAGAAAAATATAAGCTCTTTAATAAAAATGTTTTTGAGACTTGGTTTTGATTTTTATCAGAAGGTGCTTTCTAAAAATGAATTTAATACATAAAAATCACCAAAAATGCACTTTAATCCTCATAACTCCAAAATAGACAAAATTATATGTTTTCTTTATCAATAGAACCTAACAAGATCAAGGTGATAGTTTTAGAGTCTAAATCAAGGTTTTGCTCAAAAAGTCCAAAAGTTAGGGTTTCCTTACCTTTATACATATGTAAAACCCTAATTCATGATTATGTATTGAAAATAGGAAAAGTGGGCTTTGGACTCAATTAAAGTAGTGAAAGAGAGTAATTGGATTTCATTAAAAAATGTACATGCTTTCCTTCACCTAAGTTGGGAATAATTGCAAACCCTAACCTAGTTACCCTAATGAGGCTTTTGTGAAACCCTAATTTCTCTTTTGTTATTTTCTTTGCTATATTTGCCTCAAAAATCAATTTTTATACTTATTTCTTATGTCTTGTACCCCACTTCCATGTTTCTATTATTTGATGCTTATACTTGCCATAGTTCTTAGCGTGTTGATTTTATTAGACTATTTAACTAGTTTAGCAGTACTTATGCACAACCACCCATAGATAGGGCATGTGTAAATTTGCCCAGGGGAATGTGTTACTCTTCCCATTATAGAATATTTGTAGGTGATTAGAATGTGTTACTCTCCCTCACCTATTGGTTGAGGTTAGGTAGGCACCTCAACCCTACATAGTTTAGGTAGTAAATATTAATTATGCATGTAACATGTTACTATTTTGTTATGGAAAGCATCTATTTACTTATGCCTCATACTTTTCATCATCTTCATCTTATGATGAAATCTTAGCCTTACTTTCCACGTTGTTTCTTATCTTTTGTACTTGTTCATTTTCTCTGACAAATACCTTGTTCTCTTTCCCTTTTGTTGGGTGCTTTCCCAACCACCCAGGGTTTGATCAAGGTGTTTAACAAGGACAAGGTGACCAAGTTTTGGAGTAGTAGATACAAGTTTTGCAATCAAGGATGATTAGGTTGCTTATTTCTAGATCCTATAGTTTCTTTTCAGTTTTTCCTTTTCAAAGAAAACTCATGTAGTGAACTAAGTTCAAAAAGCAATGTAATAACTTAGTTTCTTTTTACTTCTATTGACATTTTACATGTATCTGAAACTTGCTTATTTACTTGAATTATTATACATGCATTCCACAAGGTCTATTCTTCTTGGAAAAAGTGGATATTTTGTATTTCCTTTAAATTTTAGTAAGGAAGTGATCTCGCCACTTTACATCATAGGTAATTTTGTTTAAGACATCAAAATTGAATCTCTTGGTATTTATGTTATATACATGTGTCTCAAGTTCTAATAAATAGAAACCATAAGACATTGGGGCAATGCCATAGAATATATCATTTGTTGAAATATAGTTTTGACCATTCTTTATTAGAAATTCAAACCATTCTTGTCCAGTAAGATACAAAGATAATGTTTTTATTTATGGCAAGTACACAATAGTAGTTCTACAACTCTATGATAAGCTCATTGGATAGAGATAAACAGTATGTGCCTAAAATAGTGGTAGTAACTACTGCTCCATCTTCAATGTGTAGTTCTACCTCTTCATTCTTCAAGGGTTTACTTCTTTATAGATCTTGTATATTTGAATACATGTGAGATATGCATCTAGTATCTAATACCCATTTTGAAGAAGTAGATAAGTTTATCTCTAAACATATACCTAAAGTGTAGATCTCTATCTCCTTCTTCTTGTTCTTCAATTCCACTAGGTAGAGAACACAATTTCTCTTTTAGTGGCCAACTCGGTGACAATGGTGACAATTGCCTCCCTTAGCCACCCCTAGTTTTGCCTTAAGCTTAGAAGACTTTTATCCAGTCTTATAACTTTTCTTGGATTTGCCTTTGCCCTTGGGCTTTCATTTTCATTTGATGACCATCAGTACAGATTTGGGCATGTCTTTTATTTCCCCCATCAATTCCCAACATGCCAACTAGCTATGTCAATGTCTTACCAAAATTGTTCATGTTGTAATTCATGACAAATTATTTTTATGAATATGACAACAATTGCAAGATCATATCTATGGCCAACTCTTGCTACATGAAATCACAATCTAGACATACTTTCCACATACCTAATTAACTCAAGTACATGGGTCCAGCTGGATCAACTTCTAAAATCTTACACTTAAAAAATGCCTTGGAGACATCATACCTCTCTTGTCATGCTTATTCTTGATACATGTTCTTGACATATGTTATCATCTCAATAGCATTCATTTTCATGTTATTTTTGAATCTCATGATTCATGGAACAAAGCATAAGGCAGTTGATGTATGGCATCAACAAAATGCTTCTTATGACCTTCCCTTTCCATCGAGGTGCATTTTGAGTTGGTTCATTTGGTATTGGTGTGTCCAAGACATAGAGATTATCCTCATGAGTGAGAATGATTCTCATTGTCTTAAACCAGTCATTGAAATTATTCTCATGTAGTTTTCACTACTACAGAAATAGCATTCAGTGTCGCTTTTCTGGGCGTCGGTTATTAAGGAAAACCGACGCCTAACATATAAGGCGTCGGTTGTTTAATAAAACCGACGTCTATATTCGAAGACCAGCCAGACACGGGTACCGCTTTGTATTAAGCGTCGGTTTTTTATAAACAACCGACGCTTACAGTCGCCCGCGAAATCCATTTTTCGATAAAAAAATAGTGTCATTTTTAGCGTCAGTTATCCCTCTCTAACCGACGCTGAAGGTGGTTCCCGCCAAAAATTTCCATGAAAATATCGTCCAATTGGACGTCGGTTGTTTCAACCAACCGACGCTAAAGCTGTTTAGGCGTCGGTGGTTGTAAACAACCGACGCTATTTGGGAACTTATAACCCCCCGCGATCGCCCGACTCTTCCCCTTTCTTCTGTTTCATTGCTACCCTATTGCGGCGATTTTCCCTGTTGCGGCGACTTTCCGGCGCTTCTCTGCTGCTGCTTCTCTCCGGCGCTTCTCTCCGGCGCCCCATCTCCGGAGTCCTTCTTCTCCGACGCCCTTCTTCTCCGCCGCCCCTGCTACTGCTGCTGTCCGCTCATCTCCGCCGGTCGTTGCCCACCGCCCCTGCTCTCCTCTAGTCGTCGCCGCCAGTAGAAGCAGCTACGGTGCTGTCGTCGTCACCTCCGCCCCCGCCGGTAGAAGCAGCTTTACTCGTGCTGTCCTCGTGCAAGGTAACCCACAAACCCTCACCACCTTTTTTGTCCTCTGCCTTGCTTTTCTCTGCCGCCGCCAACGTAGAACTCACGCAGGCAGCGCCTAAGTAGGTGCCAGGGCACGCCTAGGGTCCCAAGCCCAGGTGCCCTGCCTAGATAGGCCTCTGGGCAGATGCTTGGGCGGCGCCAGGGCACGTCTACGCTGCACGTCTAGTGGATTTTTTGCTAAAAGTTATTTACTGATTGTGTTTATTTAATAATGTACTGATTGCTAAAAGTTATTTTATTGTTGAGTATATTGAGAATCCTAATCACCCTTCTTGCTTAATGATGAACTGTAATGCACACATATGAATGCTTGGAATTTAAATGATGAACTTTTCCCTAAATTGCCAATCATGCTTTTAAAGACATCAATAATCACCCTAATTTGAAGAACTAGGATTTTAGGTATAAGAATGACAACACATTATTTGTTGGCCTAGAAACCCGTCCAAGATTTACTCATTAGGAGTAAATCTTGGATAGTCCCCGGTTTGGGACTGTTCTTGAACACCTAATCTCACTTAGGATGTAAGTGTATAATGTGTATTGAGTTTTCGAGAAAATTTTGGTAGCATTTCCCCGTTTGTTCTCTAAGTACATATGTACTTAGAGAACAGCGGGGAAATGCTGCCGAAATTTTCTTGAAAACCCAATACACATTATACACTTACTAGTGAGATTAGGTGTTCAAGGATGGGATAGGTGGTACACATTTATTATATATAAGAATGACATCACATGTGTTTGTTGGCCTAGAATGTGAACAATCATTGTTTTTTATATTACTTGTACATTGATATAAATTAGAATGAACAATCACTAAATTATATATTGTTTGTATGGAGTCCGGCTTCATTGTAGATATCTATTATTGTGTTTGTTGGCCTAGAAACCCGTCCAAGATTTACTCATTAGGAGTAAATCTTGGATAGTCCCCGGTTTGGGACTGTTCTTGAACACCTAATCTCACTTAGGATGTAAGTGTATAATGTGTATTGAGTTTTCGAGAAAATTTTGGTAGCATTTCCCCGTTTGTTCTCTAAGTACATATGTACTTAGAGAACAGCGGGGAAATGCTGCCGAAATTTTCTTGAAAACCCAATACACATTATACACTTACTAGTGAGATTAGGTGTTCAAGGATGGGATAGGTGGTACACATTTATTATATATAAGAATGACATCACATGTGTTTGTTGGCCTAGAATGTGAACAATCATTGTTTTTTATATTACTTGTACATTGAAGGATTGCTAATTGATAAAAGATCACAATTTTAGAGACATGTATGTTTATACAAATGCTAAATGGTTTCCTTATTCTAGTTGATACAAATGCTAAATGTTTTCCTTTTTAATGAAATTTTCAGATGGCTCACCATGATGAGAATGATGTCCATGATGAGCATGAAGTCCATGATGAGCATGATGTCCATGACGAGCATGACGAGGATACCAACGTAAGTTCTAAAAACATATCCCGTATTTCTATAAAATTCATTATCTTCTAGTTATGTCATATATCCTGTATTTCTATATTGGCTTAATTCGGTGTGTTTATTTTTGTCAAATTTTAGGTTGATGATGCACAGCTACCCACTGAAGCAATTGAGCAACTTGATGCGCAGCAACAAAAACTTAACAAGAAAAGGGGTATCACTCTGTTGAAAAAGTTACTTGCGCTAAGTGGCAGTGGATCCAAATTGGTTGTAGAGTTTGATAATGGAGGGAATGCAATTGGAGTGAACCGCAATAATTTTATAAACTATCTTGGGGTTGTCACTCGAAGCCATTGTGGTGTTAAATATGATAATTGGCATAAAGTTCCTCAGGCGAAGAAAAACTTGATATGGAAAGATTTATGCGTGAGTTATTATTATTTGCAATTCTATTTTGTAGATTACAAATTCTATTATTTGCAATTATATTTTTGGTACTAGTTAATAACATTTCTATTTTACAGAATCTGTTTGCATTGGATGAGATGTTGCATCGTAAAAGTGTGATGCAACGCGCTGGAAAGATGCTTAGGAATTACAGGACAAATCTGAACAGAGAATACATAAGACAGGGTGATAAGAAGAAGAAGTCAGCCCTTGAATAATGGAACTTCTTGGACAAAGAAGATTGGGACAATTTTGTTGCTTCAAGAAAATCTGAAGAATTCAAGGTATTAGGCGTCACTCCCATTTTAATTAATATACATTGTATTCACCTATTCAAGATTAACATTTAGTGCTACTAACCTAATTATAAATGTGCATACTAACTAGGCCCTCAGTGACGCACAAAAAGCAAGGCGTGCACTGAATGTACATGACCATACTATGGGTCCAAAAGGCTATGCAAGCGTTCGCCAAAGACTACAGGCGGAGTCTGCGGCTACTCAGGAGTCTGTGGCCACACCCTTCCCTCGCCATGATATCTGGATAGCTGGAAGGAAAAACAAGAAGGGTGAAATAAAGAAGCCCGAAACTGCTGAGGCGGCTGCAAAAATGGTAAAATACAACTCTTAGAGCAATCATTTGAATATTGATTATTTGTGGTGTTAACTTACCAATTTTTGTTTATGGTGATTAGCGGGAGCTGCACGAGCAGAGAAAACAAGGCACGTTCATCCCTCAGGGCACAAGGGATGAATTGACAGTTGCTCTGGGTAACCCAGAGCATCCTGGACGTGTTAGAGGTGCCGGCACTGGTGTGGGCATCAAAGCATTCTTTGGGCCATCCCAGCGCAAACCCAGAGCGGGACTTTCTCAAGAAGAGGTAACATATTCTATTTTTATAATGTTACTGCAAAAGGAAATTCATTAATAAAAAGCTAATATTTGTTTTATCCATGTATAGGAGAATAAGAGAGTCGAGGATATAGTTGCTAAGAAGCTCAACGATGTGGTTGCTGAGAAGGTCAAGGAAGAATTGCTGCGGTGGCAGACATCTCAGGCTTCCAATCAGCCTATGCCGACCCACTCTTCTCCTGGTGCACAGACTGCAAGTAATCCTAGAGACCCATCGCCTAACACGTCTGCTGTAAGTATTGTTTATGACATTGTAGCTAGTCTTTTCAAGATGATATGTTTTCAAGATGATATGTATATATGTATAACATTCTTTACGTAAATTTGTAGGCATTGAAGCCATGCCGCTTAATAATGGAAAACTATGTTGTTGCATAGGCGCAAGCTTACCAGTCCCTTCCTGGGGCAACGTTTCATGGGACTCCAATGCCGCAGGGCTACATTCGTGTGAGCCCGATACATGTATTACCCGATTGGAGGGAAGTTGAGTTGCCATATGCCCACCCAGATATTGATACACTTGGTGAGGCAGAAAGTGGGGTCATATTGTGGCCCAAAGCAGATGTCCTCTACACGACTGAAATTGTAAGATAAATTTACATTGATTTAGACTGTTAATGTGTATATATGATGACAACTGATCTGAAATTATATATACAGGTTAAAAAGAAGACACCAGGAGCACCTAGGCCTCCACCTCCAATTCCCGCATTACCAACTTGGGTTCCAACTGACCTACAATACCCGTTAGGTCCTGCTTGTAGGGGAATGGCATGTTGGCTACGGGCACATAATATACTTTGCCCTATAATTGTTTCTTTAGATGCAGATTATGCAGGTCAATCATACGACAGCTCTTTATTTATACAAGATATTATTGAGCTGTTTATGTATGATTGGTTGAATACATCAATGATAGAGACATGGATAAGGTGAGATCTTGTTTATACATCCATATACCTTGTGTAAGATCCGGTGATCTAGTTTCTTATATATTAATGCATACGTCTATATGTTTTGCAGCTACTTAATCGAAGATCATTGCAAACAATTTGCATATGATCATGTGGGATTTTTGATTCCATCATTGATTAGTATGGTAGCTAAAGACCCTGATAGTGTTCAACAATACTGTATAGATGCTTTTACAATTTTTGGTCATCAAATGAAGACGATAATAATAGCTCCATTCAATGTCAAGTAAGTTTGCTTTATTTATAATTTGGACTTAAGAAAATTCCATTATTATTTTGCATTTTGAGTTATTAATTGTTAACTTTTTACCTCTAGTGGTAGACATTGGGAGTTACTAGTTATTGTCCCCGGGACGTTCACTGTTTATTATCTAGATCCCGCAGGAAGTACATTAAACACTAAAATTGGACACGTAATGAGAATGGCATTATTCTGGTGAGAAATATTTCATTTTTTATATCCGTTAACATCTTTTATTACATTACTATTTACTTATGCAACTTAGTGTGTTATATTAACATGTAGGGGTTTAGATGCATTCAAAAATGCTGGAGGAAAGGTCCCAAGGAAAAAGAACCAGCCATTGTCTTGGGAGAACGTAAAAGTAAGTTCCCAACTCCCCGACTCCAATGTATATATTATTGATGTGAATTGTGCTTAGTTGTATTAATTTGTATGTTTCAATTTATAGTGCGCTACATAAGACAATGGCTGGGCATGCGCATACTATGTGATGCGATTTATGCAGATGATCATCAAACATGCCGCATTGGACATCGATACCATACATGAGGTATTATATATAGTCTCATTAGTTAGTATGAAATATATCAATCTTATTTTTATATTATTACTTATATATATACATCATTCTCTTTGCAGGTGTTTAAAACTGACCACACTATAGGCAAACGCTTAAAAAATGTACATGCTCCATATACGAGGGAATCATTAAATGAAGTAAGAGAAGAATGGGCAATAGCTGTACAAACAGTGGCAACTGTAAGATATAATTGGGATGTTGATAGTGATGATGAATGATACTTTGTAAATGAATGTTTCTGAATGTTAAAACATGTATTTGAATGATTCTATATGTGTGAACGTGACAATTGAATTGATGTCTGAATGTATCTACTTGTGTGAATCTTTTTATGTTAATTTTGCAGGTTTGTGGCCTGTTTGTAGGCTGATATCAATGGATGTCGTAAACCTGCAGTTCAGAAAACTGAACTGCAGGTTCTCATCCTGCTGACCAGCCACAGCAGGCCTGCAAACAGATTTATAAAAAAAATAGATATAGGCGTCGGTTATTTACCGATAACCGTCAGCACAGACTTACAGCGTCGGTGTTTTGTTGAACACTGACGCCAAAAGTGTTCGCGCTACAGGAAATGGGAGTCATCTAGGACACTTTTATGCGTCGGTTGTTTAGTATATAACCGACGCATAAAGCGTCCTAGATGACGCTGTTTTCTGTGGCGCGAACCCTTTTGGCGTCGGTGTTTTATAATAAACCGACGCCTTAATGTTAAATAGGCATCGGTTTTTTAACCGACGCTGAAGTGTCCAACCTTTTAGCGGCGCCCACATAGGCGTCGTTCAGAAACCGACGCCAAAGGGGGTTAAACAACTGACACTAAAAGGCACTTTTGTAGTAGTGTTTTTTAAGGAATGATCGCAATGAAAAGGGATTGTTGCTCGTGTTTGCCATTTGATCTACATAAAAGTATTTGCACAAGTCTTAGATTCATTTGAAAATCAATTTTGACTTCAAAATATGATTTTATGGAATTAATTTGATCTTTAAATAATTACACTCCCAATATATTATTCAAAGTAATATCCCTCACTATTATTTCAAAAGATTACACTAAGCAATCTTCTAGTAACCCAAGATCCATATACATTAAGTTATGAGTCAAATTTTACTGATTTCTCATAACTTAACTGTTTAGGTAGGTAATAGTTACCAATTGCACCCAAAAAAATTCTTGGATAGGTGGTTGCACAACCCATTGTCAATTATCATCTTTATGCCTCTAGGTGCTTAATCTTATTAACATAACCTCATTAAATTTGGCCCAAAATATAATACAAAATAATATGCACCCTGCTTTGATAGACCACAAAATTATTCTCACACTTCCATGATATAGACAGTGCATCATGCTTTGGTGTTCCCACACTTTGTCGATCAAGATTTTCATGTGTATTGCACATTAGAAAGTATCTAAGACTTAGTATTTTATTGAGAGGTTTATATATCCAATGTGTCCAATGACCATTTGTATATAAATTATTATACATAACATATACTATAACAATCACCACATGTGATAAAATGGGATATTGATACCATCACAACATCTTGAGCCAAGAAGTCTTGTAGAAAAATAACCAAGAGGTTCACATCTAATGCAACTCTAAATCTTCCTTTTATAGGATTTCCAATCGTCTCATTGGGTGAGATAGTCAACCAATTGGCAGTCCCTATTTTTTCTAGTTCTTAAGTTATGATAGATTCATCTTGTAACACCCCAAATTTTGTATCACACGAATGGAAAATAAATTATGTAAGGAGGCGGGATCACCCCCTTACTAAAAAATTTTGAAGAACTAACATCCATTCCAAAAACACTCAAAGGTATGTTGGAATAGGTATAAATTTTCCAAAATTATTATAATGGTATGCAAAAGACCAAAGTGTAGCAACAGAATAAAAATAATTGACTATATTCAACTTTCATAAAATATTACAAAAGTACATCAAAACCTCCATTTCCTTTATTAATACTTCCGTTATACAAATAGCCTCAAAATCAGATTTGATATATTCTTTCTTGGGTCTTGGTACCCCACTACTATGCTCTACTTATGTGATGCTATTACTTGCCATGGATTCTTTTCTAGCATGATGATTTTATTATACTATTTAGCTATAGTAGTGGTACTTATGTACAACCACCCATAGTTAGGGCATGCTAATTTGCCCTGAGGAGCGTCTTATTCTTTCCCAAGGGAATGCGTTATTTCTCCCCTATAAAATTTGTATAGGTGACTGGGAATGTATTAATTCTCCCCTCACCTATAGGTTGAAGGTCCAGTAGGTGCCTCAACCCTACTTAGTTAAAGTAGTCAATATTAATCATGCATGCAATTCTTTTGTTATATTTTTGTTGTGGCAAGCATCTAATTGATTATGCCTCATTCTCTTGGCCTTCTCATCTTATGATGATTCAAGAAGCTTTATGTTTCATGTTATTTACTTATCTCTTGTACTTGTTCATTATGTTGACACATACTTTGTTTTCCTTTTCCTTTTGCTGGGTGCCCTCCAACATAGCTCTGGGCACAGATGTAGCACTTGGAGATGTTAATCTGGAGACAAGATTTGAAGTAGTTTAGACTTCCCTCTATTCAGATCCTTATGTTGTATCATACATGTAAACCCATAACTCCAATCCCTGATCTTGGGTCAAATGGTGTTTTATCCCTCTCTCTCTTCGCTTGTCTCGTTCGGTTTGATGATGTGTCGATTTCTGATTGGCCAAATTTCAATAATTCATAACTTTTGATTTGTTTGTCCAAAAATTAAAGTAAAATATGTTATGAAATCAGGAAAACATGTTATTTTTAATAAAAATATTTTCAAGTATTGGTTTTGAGTTTTGTCGAAGGTGGTTTTCTAGAAAATGATTTAATCACTTAAAAATCACTAAAAATACACTCTAAACATCATAACTTCAAAATATACAAAATTATATATTTTCTTAATCAGGAGAACATAATAAGATCAATGGTGATATTTTTTGAGTCTAAATTGAGTCTTTGCTCAAAAAGTAAAAAATAAGGGTTTTCTTTACATTAGTGCATATAACCTACACTAATACATGGTCATACATTGGAAATAGGAAAAGTTGATCTTGGACTCAATAAAGTGATGAAAGTTGGTAGTTGAAATCTTATGAGAGGTATGTGCAATTGCTCTTTATGTATGTGCAATCCCTATTTATGTATGTGCATTCCTTACATCCTAAGTTTGGATAATTGTGAGCCAACCCTATTTTCCCTAATGAGGCTTGAAAACTAGATTTGATAGAGAAGGTAAAGCATAAAGAAACCAAAACCCTATAAGAACATGGTGAATAGAGATGGATATCATCAATTTTAAACATAGAAGCATGAGTTTTAAGCATGTAGTAAGCAATATATGAGATGGGGGTTAAAAAAACTCACCTCTAGGAAGGTAAGAAGGTCCAAACATAAAGGATCTTGAGATTAGAAGGTATGGTTGCTCCAGGACAAGCTCCTTTCATGAACAAAGATCACCTTATCCACTTTAGAGGTGCAAACCCAAGCAAAAGAGCATGGAGATGAGATGTTTTAGGGCTCTAGGTGGAGCTTTACCATGGAAGGTCATGGTTACGACCAGGAAGAAGGTGGGAGGAAGACTAACAGCATGAAAATAGGGAATGAAAGGAGGAAACTTGCTATTTTTTGTCGAAATCACCAAGAAGGAGCTTTAGAAACCCTAAATAGAGCAAATTTGGAACCCTATGAGCCTTCTTCGTCAAGGTAAGCACTCTCTTTTACCTTGGGACAACACCTTCATGGACAAACAGAGTAGGAACAATGATCTAAGATGGGGGAAAGAGAAGTAGAGGATTTATTCTTGGATTGGGAGGTGGGAAGGGGTAGGCATGGCATTATAAAGAAGGGGGCAAGCATGAGGTGTCTATGGGACTTTCCATGTGTCCTTAGGCTAGGGCTTCATGGCCATGCAAGAGGACAACTCATAGAGACTTCTTGTATATCCAATTTCAGTCCTAAAAGCCGATGGATACTTCTAGGACACCCACCATCCTCCAATCATAGAAATAACCCCATTGGTTGATAGCTTTTAAACATAAGCTCATTTATAAAGAGTGTAATCCCTATAATGCCCTTGGAGAGAAATACCTTAAAACCAAGGTGCAACCAGGTGCCTCATGGTTAAAAATATCAATAATATAAAGGGGATATCGAAGGATTATAATACATGTGACAATTTACAAAGAAAACCTCCGAATTGGGTAAATTTCATAAAAGTCCAAATGTGCATATAATTGCATAACTTGCACAAACAACATCTAAATTGGACCAAACATGAAACTTAACGTAGTTTCATGATTTCAAAACAACTCACAAGGTTATATTAAGGTTTAGATTACTTAATTATGGTATTTAAGCTTGTTCAATATATTAAGTAAGGTTTGGGGCCTTACACTTCTAACATGGATTTATTTACCATTGTTCCACTTAAGCGGTGATTTTACATTTTAGATCCTTAAATAATATTTCATCAAGGTATTTATGCATAAACCCTTCCATTCATATAATTATTGAATAAATGTTCACCAAACCACTATAAATTCCACAATTTAAGCATCAAGGCCAAAAAGGATAGAAATGATAGGAAAATATTGGGAAAGGGATAAAAAGAGAAAATTTCAAAGTTTTAGTATGCTACAAATTATCTTTTCTTCCACACAAGAGTGTTACAAACAAGATTGTAAGATCCCTAACTCAGCTTTCTGGTTGATCTTTCTTTCTTAGCATAATTAGATGCTTAAAACCTTAATCTAACCTCATGATGTGCTTTGATAACATGTGACAATCTTATGTTTTAAGTTGGTCCTATTTGGATGTTGTTTGAGCTAGTTACGCCTTTATGTGCTTATTTTGGACCTAATTGAAATTTACCCATGTTTAGGATTTTTCTTGTAATTTATCACATGTTGTTGTGCCTCACATTTTTTGACATCATGTTGGAGAGAGTAGTGCTTTGGGGCATCTTGTTGTGCCTTGGTTTGACATGGTGACACCTCATGTGTGAGATTAGGGTTTTCTTGGATGTCGTAGTGGATGCATGACCTTGGTGTATGTTGACTGATGATCACCTTGTTTTTAGTGATCACCAAGCTTTCCTTTGGCTAGTGTTCTCTTTGTTCTATGGGGTTTTGGATGTTCCTAGTGGTTTTGGCGGTCGGTGAGCCCATGACCCTCTTCGGTCACTAAGAAACCATAGGGTTTGATCTTCTATGTGGTTATTATGTTTCCCCCTTTAGGTGGCTATGTTCTCATCGGTCGTTGAGTTTTCCTAGAGTTAGTGGTCTCTAGCTTTTCTTGGTTTTATCACCCAAGTTGCATGTTTGAGCATGGTTCTTGCATGGAGGAGATATGGTGGACACATGGCATGTGTTTGCATGACACCTAACCTCTCTTCTCTCTCTCTCTCCAACCCTTGGTTATATAACCTCTCTCCTTACATGTAGCTAAACCCTTTGTAGCATTTCCCTCTCTATTCTTTCTTGGATCTTGTCCCTCTTGTTCTTAGAGGATAAGGTGAAGCTTGATCTTGGAGTAGGTGATCGAACCTCTTGCATGTTGAGCTAGGGTTTGGAGCAACCCTTACTTGGTGATCTTTTCTTCCTTCTTCATCTTGGTAAGAAATTTACCTCTTCATATTTGTTTTCTTTCTCTACCCTCTTCTTCTTTCTCTTATTGTCTGAACCCATGGTTCTCTGTGGTAGTTCTTGAGTTTCGGTTGAGGGCTTCCCTTCTTATATTTTCGGCCTAGGGTTTTTCTCTCCTTCTTACCCCTTTGACCTAGGGTTTGTTCTTTCCTTGAAGGTGGTGCTAGCTTGGTCGAGAAGTGGTGACCAAGCTAGGGTTTTCTCTCTTTGTCTTGGAGATTCCTTGATGTTGGAGTCTCTTCTTCTCCTTTGAGGCGAGCTATATAACTTTCTCCTTGATTATTGTTTACAATTACTTTGCATGCAAGTAATATACTCTTTAAACATGGTTCTAAGTAGGATGGTGATAATATCTATGATCTAGGGTTTATGTTCCATGGTGAACTTGAGTAGATAATCCCTTTTGATTAAACCTTAATCTTGGTGCATAAAATCTATCTTTGATGGTGAAATTTTGATGCATGCATGTGTGTTGGAATGTTGGTTTTCTCTCTCTCAACTTATGGTTTTGTTCTCTTTCTTAATGATGGTCAAACTTAAGGTTTTGGAGTTGATTTCTTTATGTGTTTTACACCTTGATGCTTTTGGTTTCATGGTGTTGATCAACCTATTGTGCCTTTTGATTGATGAGGAATTATGGTCACCAAGCTTTCTCCCTTCTTATGAGGTTTCTAAGACGATTGATGTGGAGTGGTAGCCAAGATTTCTCTTTCTTAGTGGTTGATGAGTTTTTCTCATGTTCATTTGTCACAAAGACTTGAACATATGTTGTCATTGAACCTTGTATCTTAAGTGGTTGTTGAGGGTGTTAACCCTGGTTCAACGGTCACTGAAAGTGGTCAACCTCAGCAGTCAATGAAGGGCTACACCCTAGTTTTCTTCGGTCACCAATTATGTGTTTTTCAGTGGTCGATGATGACGCTTGAACCTATGCGGTCAATGAAGGGGGTTCACCTCTTCGGTCAATGAAGAAGGTGAGTCCCATTATCAACAGACGATGAATATCTCTGGACTTGTGAGTGTCTTATGTGGTTGACTTTCGTAAGGCCCCTAAACTTGCTTAAAGAGTTGAATAATCTTAATTATCATAATTGAATTCTTATAACCCTAATCTAACCTTGTGATATGCTTTGAAATAATAAGAGAAGCTTAAGTTTCAAATTTGGTCCAATTTTTATGCACATTTTGGACTTTTTTGTAATTTACCCAATTGAGAGGTTTTCTTTGCAATTTATCACTTGCATTATATTCCTTGGATATTCTCTCATCATTCTTGATCTTTTTGAGCCATGGGGCACCTATTTAATCCTTGGTTTAAAGGTGCTTTCTCTAAGGGTATTTTAGGGTTTACCCCTTCATGGATGAGCTACCTTTAGTAGCTATCGACTAATGAATTATGTGATTGGCTGGGAAATTCGACAAAAGAAATCTAAGCAGGTCTATAAGGACTATGGGGGGGTTGCTTGTGTGTGTTCTTGTATATTTTTTATATTTTAAGGCCATAGACACATGGGGAAGCTACTTTTACACCTCATGATTGCTTCCATCCTTATCCATGGGCTATATTTACCTCTTCCTTGCCCAAGTACGAATCTATGCTTGCTTTCTCTTTCCTATAACCTGGAGAAATGACTCCACTCTATTTTCTATGGAACCAAGTTCTCTAGGGTAGAATACAACCTCTTTTTGGAGAAGAAGGTCGCCTAGAGCTCCATTTAGCCCTACCTAGGGTTTCCAAGGTCATCTTCTAGGGATTTTGACCAAGGCAAGTTGTTTTATTCCTTTATTGTCCATTTCTCTTACTCTTCTCCTTCCTTAGACCTTCCTCCAGGTAGGAATCTTGCTGTTACATGCTAGAAATTGCTCTAACGATCTAAAACCCTACCTTTCTTGCTCCTTATGCTTAGGGTTTGCTCATTTGATGAAGAAAGGTGCTAGATGGACGAGTTCATATCTTATGCTTGGATTTTCTACCCTACCTGCTCGAGATTTCTTCTGTGTGGGGTTCCATATTCTCATTAGAGGCAAGTTTTATAACTTTCTCCACATTTATTGCTTACCATAAGCTTTCTAGCTCATGTTCTTGCTTGAAAATGATGATCCATGCACTAAAAAGTTATGCTTGACTTTGATTTCGATTTTTATAATGTTCCCTATTATGATTTCAGTTCTAGATGAACCTGTGATCATGTGTACATTATTCCTAAGGTATAATATGACTTGGATCAGGTTGGTTTGACAACCTATGGTGCTAAGCACCTATTAACCAATGGTCAATTTTAGGGTTTTAAGTTGATTTCTTTTATAAACCCATGACCCGATGATGGTACCATTGCAACAACCCTATGGTGTTGTCTTCATGACAACTGATGGTCGAGATCAAAAGTGTCAGATGATGGTGACAACCTATGGTCACCCCCTTAGGTCAGGTTTTGGATCAATTAGAATTTAATGATCAACCATTAAGTACCCTAATAATGTTATCAATTAATGAGGACATTAGCTTAATATTTGATGTTGATTACTGAATATAGTGTTAATCTAACAACCTATGGTGACTTAATGGTCACAAATGATGGTGGATCAGGTCTCCAAAACCTATGGTGAGTTAATCATATAGTTGTAGCATCAATTAATCCGTAGACCAATGGTTTCTTGGGTAACTTGATGCAATGGTCAGACCTATACTATGATTGATGGTTTGAATATATGAACTTGAACCAATGGTAAATATATACTATTTATTCCTTCAATAAAGTTGAATGATGACTAATGTAATATGTTGATCCTAATAATGTGATTTAGATGGTTTCCTTTATATGATCAACTTAAGGATCTTACTAGTTGACAATGGATGGCTTGTTTTAAATGAACAGTCGATTGTGGGTTTTACCCTACTTTCAATGGAACTTTTTGTGTTGTTAATCAAGGGATGTCTAGGATTAGATGGTGAATCTTTATATAGAACAAATCAAGGACTTCCGATGTAGTTTATCCAAGGTGTTTACTTATGTAAAAAACCAATGGTCTTCCCTTTAAACATCCAATGGTTCTGGGTGACATTGTGGTATGGTGATATGGGTTGAATGATGATGGAACAAATGGAGGGTTATCCTTAATAAGGTAGTCTTAACTATTTACTCATATGAATAGAAGGGATAATAATCATATTGTGTTGATATGTAACCCTAATGAGGTATATCTTGTTATACCTAGTTTTAATATAACTAAATGACAGCAATTGGGTATGAATAGTCCTTGAATGACTAATACAATCATAGAGTACTCTGCTACTATTGTTGAAACCCTAGTATGCTATAACCCGATGGTTACACCTTGATTTATGTGTGGGTTCATACTTGAGAATAGTATGGAGTGTGATGGTGATGCTTCACCTTATGCATGCACGATCCAATGGGGATGTCTTGAGTTAGGGTTTGGGTATAAGTGTTGATTAGTAACATTAATATAATTTATCTTGTTGAACCTAACTCTAATGCAAATAGATAAAGATGAGTATTCATGTTTAAAATTCTTATATGATGGCATGATGGTGAAATAACCTCCTTAACATGATCATAACCTTAATGTGTTAATTGGTGGTTGTCATAGCCACATGGTTGATATTGGCTTATGTGAAACATGTGAATTATGAATATGATGATGGTTAATCATATCTAGATTCCTTGCATGTTGATGTAATAAAGGAATGTTCTTACTGTTAATATAAACCTGCTATGATTGTTTATGAATATCTCCTAGCTCATTAATGCAATATTGTGCTGATATGGTGTATTATATGTAAGTGATGTTGTTGAGCCTTGTTATAAGGCATGCAAAGATAATGATGATCTTGCAGGAATAGTATGATGATCTTAATGACCTTTGGGCATGGTTGAGCCCTGAATGAGGTGTAATCCTCTTATGTTGATAAGGGTTGATGCCCTATAATATTATGAAAAGGATTTATATCTTGTGATAGTATGATGACTAGTGTGGTCTCATGAATGGCAAGTGAATAATACCATGTGATGATGATATGAGAAATTATGTTTCACACATTTTATATATTTTCAAAGTTGTGATATGTATATGCTTGCTAGAAGTGAATTAGGGTTTGTAGGTCCACTTCTTTGATGCAGCCTTAATTCACCCAATTGGCATAACTAATCAAGTGCAACTCTAACCATGTAGTGCCCTATGTCGTAGAACCATCTTTAGTATTAGAACTTGTTGGATGGTGAAATGAGTATTCCTAAGGGAAACTCGAAGCGCATACTATTGAGTATGTAGGGGTGGTAGGTTGAGGATATATCCTTTTCATCCACAATGCAGATTGTAGAGGTTGGCTATGGTCATGCCTCATACATTTGATGTGATTGAAAATGGCTATGGTCGTGTCTCAGTGATTATAACATGATGTGATTAGAGGACAATTGCGGTTGTACCTCAGTGATTGGGTTTGAATACCTTAGATGCTAGCGTTGTGACCTGTACCAAGGTGGTATAGTTATAGGACTTCATGTCACTTTGGTGGTAGCTTTGACTGATATGTCACTACCTTTTACTCGTACTGACCGAGGGGAAGAGATCTTAGGATACCGGCACTCCTAGATCTTGTACGGAACCGAATATCCCTTTGTAGGGGTCAGTTCGACTTTGAATGGTACGATTCAAAATCCCCAGGGCATAATAAAAGAAGTAATATAGATGTGTAGCATATTTTTTAGGGTTATACACGACGTTTCACATTAGATGATAACCCTTGTTTGTTATCTTTACATAAATATGATGCTTAGTGCAATTAAGAGATAGTATATATACTTATGTTGTGGATATGCTTAAGATTGTAGATGACTACATACAGTAGACATGCTTATGTTGATAACCATAATGCTACTACTGATTATGATCATGATGCTAGATATCTCATGTTGATAGTTATGTTTAGCATGCTATCCATGCCTTTGTTACTAGAGATGCATATACTGCTAATCATTCTTATGCAGATACTTGTGCTTATGTTGTTATCTCTTCTTATGATGTTAATATGTTTGACCTGTTAGACATGCTAATGTTGTTAGCTATGCTTATGTGGCTAGACTTATTCATAATGATAGAGATTCTATGTTTTTAGACTTGCTCATGATGCCAGATATGCATATGCTACTAAATTTCTTATATTGTCAACAAGATAAAGGGCGATAGTCTGGCTAATGATGATAATTATTATATGCTCCTTTATGTATTCTGTCAATCATCCCTACTATTGATCCTATTTTTTATATCTGATTAAACTACTTAACTGTTTAATTACTTAAAAATGTTGTAATCAATAAACGTTGTTGGAGGTTATATCTCTTGTTGGGACATGGGTCTCACCCTTGTGGTTCGCCACATTTTTTTAGGTAATCGGAAGTGACGAAAACAAACATGTGGCAGCAAAAAGGAGCTATAGTAATGAATCTTTGATAAACTTGATTATATGTCTAGTGTGTCCTAGAGTCGTCCTTGTACTATCAGGCCCAGGGAGGAAAAGTTTGTATATGATGTTTCAAATAAATCAGACTTTTATTAGCATATTAATGCTTGTTTGTGTGGCATATACGATTATTGTTCTTATGTATATATATGTTGTGGCTAAGATGATAGAACATTTTTTTATCAAATTCTTGGCATAGTATGGATACAAGAAAGATGTTGGGCTCTTATGCAAATGTTTCTGAGCAGGTGCTGATGTTGAAATCATTTTTAATTTATCCATATTTTTGGGTATGTGGTTAATTGGTAATTGATTGTATTTTATGTTTTGAGTAATCTCATTTAATGTAATGGGTTCTCACAACTTTAGTATGATGGTGGTGGTTGACTTTTGCTTCCAATATTGTTGGAGATGATGATAATTAGGGTTTAGTGTTAATTGCTGATTTGAAACCCTAATTTAGTTTGCTTTGTTGAAATTAACCCTAATCTAAGTAAATCATGATGATGATGCTTACCTTTATTAAGTAATTAGCATGATGATAGAGTACCTTCTCTCTCCTAAACTATTATAACCCTAATTTGTTATCCTATGAGCATCATAGTTCTTAAATGCATGCTTATGCCAAACTTATACAATGATGTATGGTGGCAGTGATGAACCTTGATGAGGCACGGAGAGATGATGATGTGTTGTTGGGAACTATGTGGATGGTATTATGGCCTTGGACAGGGTTGGTTACCCTAATTGAGGTTATATCTTCTGATTATGTGACAAGGGATTGGTATCCCATGATGATGTGATAATGATGATGGTATCATGAGTGGTAATGAATAGTACCATGTGATGATGTGACGAGTTTATACTTTATGTGTTTATATCTTCTAAAGTCATAATTCACCCTTATCTTTGTAGAATCTTTCTAGGGTTTGTATGTAACTTGATTGATGTACTTAAAAGATACCCAATTGGGATTAACCAATCAAGTGAAACCCTAATCATGTAGTGCCATGTGCCACATATCCATTCTAGTGTTAGAAGTTGCTAGATGGTGAAATTAGTATTCCTAAGGGAAACTCAAAGTGCATTTAGTTGAGTATGCGAGGTGCAAGTGAATGTGTCCTTGACATCTTGACCCCAAGTTTATGGAGGATGGCTACGGTCATGCCTCAGTGTGAGAATGGTTGTGTTCGTATCTCAATTATTTGTGCACTTGATGTGCTTGAGGGCAATGATGATTGTACCTCGGTGGTGGGGCTTTTTACCCTGGTGTCTAGTGCCATGACCTATATACTAAGGCAGACTAGGTGTTTTGTAGTTTGACTTCATATGTCACTATGTTGGACTCATATTGGACTGAGGGCGGATGAGATCTGAGGAATCCTGCTCTCCTATAGATCTCGTATGGCACTATTATCAAAATCATAGTGGATAGTTGGAGTTTGAGTGGTATACTTCAAATTCCTCAGGGCTTAAAAGATGTAACACAGTTGTGTAGTATAACTATTTAGGGTTAAATACGATTCACATTGGATGTTTACCCTTGCCTTATTTCTTATGTTGTTTATTGTCTATATAACGTGGTAAGAGAATTGACTGTCTAAGTAGGTGATGTTCATACATGTTCTTCATATTCCTTCTAATCATGTATAATGATTTACTTATATGTTTTATCTACTCAACATGCTTAACCTAAATTTTCTCATGGTGTTTATGATAAAATATCATGTTGTATCAATAATCATTGGTTGAGAGTTATATCTCTCGATGGGACGTTGGTCTCACCTCGTGGGTTACCACATATTTTTAGGTGGTCATCAGCGGTGTAGGCAAGATTGAGTTGTTGAGGAAGAGCAGCTTGAAGATCAATAAATGTTAAAGGTTGAATAGCTGGTAGTTGTGTAGTAGAATCCTACTATCTTCCATGTACTCTCAGGATCGGGAAGGGATGTGTTTTGTAGATGATGTATATACGTGATTTTGGGAGTATGCCTATGTTTGCATAGTGGCATGTATATGTGATAGGATCTCTTTTGTATATAGGTTTGTGCAGATGGCCATTGGACAGATGTTAATACCTGATATGGTATGTGATATGATACAAGTTGATGGATCTTTAAGTAATACATTTCCGCACATCATGGTGGTGTGATATTAGTTTGAATTTAAGTGATTTTATGGTAATTTGGTTGTTAGCTATGATCGTATGTTTTGTTTTGAATAATCTTGTTCGTTGTGGTGATGGGCATCACAATGATATGCACTACAATATTATATAAAAAACCAACATAGATTTTCCTCATAAATTTTAAGAAAATAAACAATAAAAGTCTTCTTAGATCGTGTAAATGGATCCCAACAAAATATACCTCTTAAAATTGTAGATGTATCCTTATGTCATGATTACTGTAAGGACATGTCCCTTGATCAAATCCTAAGTGATCATTAAGACAAGTCCCTAGACAAAAACTCACCTTAAAACTAACAACCATAAAAAAAGAGTTTAAATTTTGAATAAAACAATCCTCTTAAAGGTATTATTACAAACAATCATCACAAATATCAAATGATATCATATAAAAGCATAATAACTCCCATTTAAATCATATTAAGAGTAAACAAGATAGAAAGACAAACTGAAATCACTTCATTAACTACAAAAACTAGGTTTACAAGATGATCCATATCTATGAACACACAACAATATAAGATGTATACTCAAGTTACAACTCTTAATCATAAATAAACAAGGGAAGGATCCCATCATATTCAAGATAAACTACCGACCCATCACTCGGGAAAGTGAGAGTACATGAACAATCTAGACTCAACTATGTTATATCTTATTACATCTTGACCATCACATCATTTCCGCTAGGCTAGCATACCTAAAAACATTATGCAAGAACCATGTGATACTCTAAAGGAGTCACAAGGAGAGGAATACTCCCAGCAATCTATAAACATACATAGATAGCTTTAAGATAAACTAAAAATAATAGAGAGAAATTTATTATTCATTTCAATTTTCAATCATCCACATCACTCCATAATTTAGTTTAAGGCATAATAATGACAAGAGTATAATAAATTTCATATTATAATAACAATCATCTCGAAGTATAATCATCTCGAATTCAATAAAGATAACATTGCTTACAGTGCTTTAGGTGATCCCTGTAATTATTGAGAATTCATAAAGCATGATAAGACTTGCATATAATAAGAGCACAATAGTAACATCCAACATTATTTTCCAATATAATCCATAGTAACATCCAATTTTATTCACCAATATAATCCTAGACAGATATACTAAGTGACTTGCGTTACATATTTTATTAAGCCTTAGTAGTTTGAGGTGTACCACTCAAACTACTAGCAGACCACTATCGAGATGCAACCAGTCCCATATAAGATCTAGGGTGACCGAAATCCTAAGATCTCTTCCCCTTAGTCAGTATGAGTAACAACCATAATGGCACATTGGCCCAACTAAAATAGCCTAGTCCACCTTGGATACACAAACCATGACATTGGTATACAACCCTCAAATACGAGCTACGACCGCAATCTCTCTCAATCACATATAAACTGAGACACAATGGCAATTGTTCTCAAAATACCTTGAGGTTAGAATGATAGAGAAAACCCTCCCTCCACCCGCATATACTCAAAGTTATATGACTCTGAGCTCATTCTCACAATATAAGATTGCTACAAGGAAACTCATTTTTCTGTGCAGAAAGTTGTGACACTGAGATAGCTCTATAGTCACAAGGCACTACATGATTAGCGTTACACTTGATTAGTTAAGCCAATTACTCATAATTGCATTTAACAATTTACAACACATAGAGTTATAAATATAGAAATTAATAAGTCTAAATACTTCCTTAGACATAAAATGTATCCATGCATTCCAAACCACGTACAATTGGATTCATGTTCCATCCTTGGCCATATCAAGGCCCCAATTCATAAATTATACGACACAACAAGGCCCAATATATCATTAAGATAAAAATAGGAATAAGTACTAGTAGGAATCTCATATTCACCTAGAATTTTGCACATATTCTCAAATTATAGTAACCAAGGAGAATCCAAAATTTTAGATCAAAACTTAAAATGGTGTAAAATTTATGATAAATTCATAATAGGGAACATGAAGGCCAAAACTAAGAATAAATGAACTATATCGACTTATCAAGTCTATTTCAAACTAGCTTCCAGCAACATAATTGTTATGTAAAGTCAGTAAATTGTTATAAGATTTGTCTTTAATATTAGGTGCATCACATAGAATCTTCCTTCTAAGAACATTTCTTCAAAGATATTCATTTCACATATATCCTCTAGGGCCTACTTGATTATTTGTAAAGTATATCTCATCTTCTCAAGGGCAAGTGTATCAAAACACATGACCACAGAGAACCTCATATTAAGTACACGATAATATTTCACATTCATTTCTAATTCATTTATATCCAATCATGGATTAAACTCTAACCATCGGATCCTACCATTATCGCCATGATGGTACCCACATCATTTCCTTCACAATAAAAACCCTAAAGACATCAAGACTACTTCCAAATATTGTATCCAAAATACATCATATAAGGTAACATTATTCACATTCTTATAATTATAGGAAGATAAGAGAATAGAATCATAGATATTAATTCAAGATGATGAGATATTCCATTTGGTGGCATCTTTCAATTAAGGTAGCCCTCAATTACATATAGTTAATATTTGATTTGTAAACCCCCAAATCACTTCATGTTTACTTCATAGTTATGATCCCATAATCAGAAGTTATGCATGTAAATAATTTATTTTCAAAATTTATTTTTGACTTAGTAAGAACATAGTTATATTTAGAAGATATAAAATGTCCCACAAATATATGTCCAAGCACCCATTAGGGCACAAAAAATCATGATAAGGTTCAAATAACCATTAGGCCATATCAATGCCAAGTTTACAAAGTAACTTCATATTAATTTTCAAGGGTTCTTTAGATATAAAAGTATATCACCATAAGGGTTATGTATATAAACTCGTGGGAGTCAAAGAAGGTTCATAACATCCTTCGAAGTACCCATTTAATGCACAAAATGTCGTCTTTGCCATTAAGACGCTCAACACAATTATGTCTTCGTTTTTACCACCCAAAGTATATTTCTATTCATGTTATAGACATGAAACTCCATAAAAAGTTTCATGGTCAAATTCTAACGTATGAGCAAGTTATGGTTAAAGTAAGATTAAGCACATATATGTCATTTTGAAGTCTAGATGAGCTACTTCTAGGTATATGACATATGTTTCAAGAAGCATGAAAGTTATAGAAATGTGTTATAAACAGTCTATATGATCTCCCATACAGAGGCAAATATCACATAATTTGTTTTCCATTATTATGGTATCCCAAAAGCTATAAGTGAGTCATTTTTAAGCCAAAACCACACATATTACGAATTTTCAACCATAAGGCCACAAGAAAGATAGTTATTAACATTATGGATCGACAATAGAACATAAAAATACAAAATAACTTCTGAGACTTCCATAGGAATGCAAACTAATCTACAATAATCATACATTTAGGCGTATACAACAAGATCTAGGTATGTAAGGTGTGATTTAAGCATTTCTTTATTAACTAGGCTATGTGTGCATGATTAAATCAAGGCAAGAGTAAGCAACTCACCTAAAAACGTGTGAGAAGGATCCTCCTCTTCCGATTCACGTGGATCCTCCATTAATCATCACCATCAACCTCTCAAAGCTCCATCTAGACTCCATCTTGCTAGATCTAGTCTCACCTAGGTCAAAGAGAAAGAAAATGTGGGATTTTTATCTCTAGGAAGCTAAAACCACCATGGGTGGTCATGGGATTTGGCCAAGAGGAAGAAGAAGTAAATCAAAAAAAATAAAAAGAGAGAAGAAAGAGATGATCTTACATGTTCAAGGCTAGAAATGAAGCCAACAAGCTTGGGATCTCCCATGGAAGTGTGGTCATCAATATGCATATATATGCACAAACATATAAGCATATACAAGCTCCTTCCTCAAGATAGTGAGCCTCCATGGAAGAATAGCTACATCAAGATCCACTTTACAAAACAACAAACTCATCATCACAAATCATGGACATCCCTATAAAGGTCCCAAAGAAGCTACTTTATGCAAGATCTAGGGCAAATCTTGGGCAAATTAAAGAGGATAAAAGAGGGTGATTTAGTTATTTGGAGCAAGAAACACCATCAATATCCATGGAGTTCTGTGACGCCCATCATCACACCAAAGCAAGATTATGCAAAACAAAGCATGGAACTAATACTAAACATTCAAGGTTACCTTGAAACAGGGTAAATGAAAACTAATTCCATATTACCACAAAAGTGGAAACATATTACATCTAGGTCCACGTGAAATCACATGTATTACATATCATGCCATAAGATGATGCATATCACTATTCACTTGGCCAAGTTTCCACAGCCTATTACATATGATAACCTATTCATATATATATATATATATATAAATAGAGAGAGAGAGAGAGAGTCAAGCTAGAATACACTTGAGTGTACAGATTACACAAATACTCTCAAGTGTGTTTGCATATCAAGACTACTTTTTGCAAAATGTAAACAATTGGTCTTCACTGTCATACTATAACTAGGCTACATACAAATTTTGAGCCCATTTGGATGAGAGTAAGTCACTCATCCAAGGGAAACAAAATCGACGTGCGAAACTAATTTGAAATGCATAATTTTTGCGGTCTTTATAACATGACCTATAAATGTACAAATGTGCTCAAATTTTGCTTATGAGTTATCAACAAGATGTTTAAGAAGATCGACAGATTAGATTTTTGAAAAAAAATATAGCATCATGAAAAACTACTTGAGTGTATTCTGCTCTGAATACACTCAAGTGTATTCTAGCCTGACTCTCTCTCTCTCTCTCTCTCTCTCTCTCTCTCTCTCTATATATATATATATATATATATATATATATATATATATATATATATATATATATATATATATAAACAATATCTATACAACCATGTCCTACTGTCAAAACTTGTGTCGATGTACAACGTCTACAAACACCTTCAAGGACCTGAGAGTATAGGGACGATACTTATGACTCTACTACAAAATACTAGAAACATATCCAATCTTTAATAGCTACTGCTCCTCTTATTTCTCAACCTCAACCGCACGACCTCTACCACGTCATGCATGACTACCTAAAAGATGTGGAAACCCAAAGGGTGAGACCAACGTCCTCATGAGAGATATAACTCTTTGCAAACAACTATTATAAGCATAGATAAGACAAAATAGGAAAGTAACATAATTAACTAGATGAACAGATTCAGCTAAATGATATGAATAAAACAATTAACATTGTTTGAGCAAATCAAGAATTTGCAACTAAGTAGTAGAATATCTTATACTTTTAGAAGGAATATGAAGAACATGTATAACAGTTGCTTTCTCTTATTGCATTATAAATCAACTAAACAGTACAAGAGATAAGGCAAATGGTCATTCATTGTGAGTGGTGTTTAACCCTAAGAAGATATACTACACGGCTATATTACGTCTTTTATTATGCCCTAAGGAGATATGGTATACCACTCATGCTTCAACTAACCACCACTACGTAAACATCAGTGCCATACAAGATCTAGGAGGAGTCGGACTCCTATGATCTCCCACATCCTCAGTCAGTTTGAGTCCCCCACAATGACATATGAAGTCCAACTGCAAAATAACCTAGTCCACCTTTGTTACGACCCGTGTCGAGCTTATCCCGTAAGTATGCTGTTAAGCAAGAGTTTAGCTGATGTGTTAAGTTATAAGCTTGTTTTTGTTAATAATGTTTAAAATGGACATGATATGTGCTTAGTGTGTTTTCTAGCTTCTAAAGCGTGTAGTATCTTACGCTTTAAGCGTTTCCAGAGAAATCGTTCGAATCCGACCTTCGAGTCAAAAGTTACAAGTTTTTGGGCTTCTAGGGACCTGATTGTAATTTTGCGAAAGTTTGAAACTTTGTGATTAGGCCCCTAAGTTTTCTCCCTTATCCTACCTCTCTTCCTTTCTCGTTTCATTTCACAGAAACGAGAGAACGCTCCTGCGTTCTGCTCCTTGTGTGAGAAAGAGAGAGAAAGAGAGAGAGAGAGGGAGCTGAGGAGGGAGAAGCACTGGAGCTTCGTTTTGCTCCAATCAGTTGCTGCAGATCATCCCTTTCCCCCGTAGATCTTCATCTTCATCGATTCGAATCGATTTCGCAGCTGGAGTTGCATTTGCAAGGAAGACGGTTTGGTGATTGGGGTGCACGGTGCAGCCCCAGTTCGTTTTCTTCCTTCCTTCAGGTACGGTTTAGTCATATACGTCGTTTGTGATCGTTTGGTGGTGTTTGCTCGAAGTTTGCCCGTCGATTCGAGAGAAATCGACTTCTGCAGGCCGTTTTTATGTTCTGCCTGTGCGCGGTTCGGCCGAGTTTCAATTCGGTCGGCCGAGTTCTTATTTAGGGCTTTTGTACAGCGTTTTCTTATCGGCCGAGTTTTGGTCTTGGATCGGCCGAGTTTCCTAATTAGATATATGAACAGCATTTTGGTCGGCCGAGTTTGGTCCTGATCGGCCGAGTTTCCTTTGTAGGTTTTTCAAGCGGTGAGTTGGTCGGCCGAGTTCCCCAGGGGATCGGCCGAGTTTCCAGTTGGTCGGCCGAGGTTGGTCGGCCGAGTTTCAGGATCTGGGAAGTGATCGGCCGAGTTCCATAGTGTTCGGCCGAGTTTCAAGTGATGAGTGGCAATTCATTTAGAAATCATTATTTAACTCGTTTTAAATGTCTAATTGCTTCAGTAATAGTATATTAAGTTCATTGGAACTTGAAATGTGTGATAAGAATGATGAGAAAGAAGAAATTCTGTGTTTTATTGTTATAATGTGTTATTTCTGTTATTTGTTAATCAAGTATAGACCTAGATGCCCTAACACCGTAGAACCCCTTAGACGGGTCTGCAACTTTGGGGTGAAACTCGTGTTGCAACATCATCTGTGCTTGTGTCGCGGACAAACGAGGAAAGAGAAAAAGGGCAGTGTCTAACAACAATTGTGCTTGTGTCACAATGGCATTGCGATATCACCAGAAAACTTGGTTATCTAACACCATTCGTGCTTGTGTCGCGAAGGTAACCCTGTGACTCTCCGCCGGTGTACTCAGGTTTAAGGAGGAGTTGAGAGCACACGTGGTTGTGCAGCACACGTGGTTGTGTGAGGAGGCCGAGGAGCCTGTGTCCTGTGCAGACCAGGACGAGTAGTCAGACTTAGCACTCCCCGGGTGTGTCGCTAAGTCTTGTACGGTGGGGTCGTAGCATGGACTTGTTGCGGATCCTTATATGCAGAGTACACTGCATATATTTAGGGCAAAATAATAAAATGGATAAATAATCATGTAGGATCACAGTAAATTTATATAACTGGCTATCTACTTGAAATACCCGATGATGCTTAGAAATGTGATTATTATCTGTATATCTGCTATGTCAATAGAATTGCTCTGCTTAAACTGTATCACCAGCATCAGGAGTCAGAAGGATCGTATCATCCTAACGCTTAGTTGATAGAAGGTTTGTAGTTAGTCTAGTTAGAGGTCTCTTAGTCCATTCCCCTCGATCTTTGGGACAAGGTGTGAGTGAGAGAGAGAATATGTACAAAGATGTAAATTAACTGTTATGCTTTACTTTATATCGAACAATGTAATATACTGCAGACTCTGTTTATATTTCTTGTCAGTTAATAGAAATGCTTCCTCAGCTTGTTTAGTTTCATTTACAGCATAAATCAGAATTTTCCTATTAATGTCGTTAATTGTTTTAAAATGTAATGACATGGTTGATTGTGTGTAAATCCCACCTGTCGTGCCTTAATCTCGTGGTTTGCGGTTAATGTGAGATTGGGGCGTGACAATTTTTGGTATCAGAGCCTAGGTTTGAGTACTTAGTTACTCAAGGTCAGGGGACGATAAGAGACCAATAGGATTAAGGTTTAGGTGTCTTTCTTCTATCTGTAGTTTTCTAACAGGAAATGTTCTGTTATATCATTGCAGATGGCAGGAAGAGGCTTTGATCGTGATGATCAGGCTGAGAGCCATGTTGGCCCTGATCCTTTGTACTTGGGTCCAGGTGGTGGTGACCACGTGGATGAAGCATCCCGGATGTACAGGATGTTATTGGAGACTAAGGAGAGGTACAAGGCGGATAGGCGAGAATTTTCTTCTACCAGCAGTAAAGACCTGATGCGATCTTATGAGCTTGTGAAAAAGCTTGGTGGCACAGAGTTTAGTGGCACCACAGATCCCGCCGAAGCCGACGAGTGGTTTAGACAGATAGAGAAGGTCTTTCGTCTGATGGAGCTTCCAGAAGACAAGAAGATCAATCATGCAGTTTACCTTCTGACAGGTGATGCAGAGCTGTGGTGGCGTGGTGTGGAGGAAAAGAGGAGAGGTACAGAGCTTTCCTGGCAGGATTTCTCTGAGGAGTTTCATCTCAAATTCTATCCACCCACTTTCCTTAATGAGAAAATCAGGCAGTTGCAGAATATCAAGCAGGGGAATATGACAGTTACAGAGTATGAAGCGCTTTTCACACGGTTAGCTAATTTCTGTCCGCAGCTTGTTCCAAATAACATAGAGAGATGCAGAAGGTTTCAGGAAGGGCTAAGGCCAGAGATCCGGCATACAGTCTCTGCTACTAGCAGGAGGAACAGAGAGAATTTTGGTGAGTTTGTTGAGGCTGCCAGACAAGTTGAAGAATCTATGAATGCTGACAGAGTGCCCGAGTCTAAGAAGAGACCTGCAGAGTTCAGTGGAGGACAGTCCAGTGGTGGATACATAGGTGGAGGTAGAGGTTTCTTTTCTAAACTTGGGCGTGGCTTTGGTTGTTTTGGCAGACAAAAATCTGAGGATGTCTCTACTTTTAGAGGCAGAGGAGGATATAACCCAGGAAGATGGAGCAGTGCCACTAGTGGACAGTCTTCAGGGTCGTCAATGTCAGTGTCAGGTCCCCAGAGACAAGAGTTACTGCCATGTGACAAATGTGGAAAGCCACATTCTGGGCCATGTTGGAGTTCAGGTTGTTATGCCTGTGGACAGACAGGACATATCAAAAGGGATTGTCCTCAACTTCGACAAGCAGCATCACAAGCTTTTCAGCCTCAATACCATGATGTTCCGAGTTCCTCTGTGGCTTCTGGTTCTAGAGGTGGTGGAGCGTCTAGTGGCAGGAGTGGTCAGAGAGGACAGCGTGGCAGAGGAAGAGCTTCAGCACGTTTCTTTTCTTTGACACCTCAGGAAGGTATAATCTCTTCACAAGTTGTTACAGGAGAGATGCTTTTGTTTAATAGTATCCCAGTTTCAGTTTTGATAGATCCGGGAGCTACTCATTCTTTTATACGATGCTCTTTAGTTGTTGAACTTAATCTGTTAACTCAAGAGTTGACAGATGAGTTAGTGTTGAGGGTTCCACTAGGTGGACCGACAGTTTTATCTGAGTCTTGTCCCGGATGTTTGTTATCTTTTGGAGGTTTCGCCTTTGCTGCTAATCTCATACCCTTGGATGTAAATACTTTTCAAGTCATCTTGGGTATGGATTGTCTTGAGACTTATCGAGTGCAACTCGATTGCTGGAAAAAGGAAGCTACCTTTCAACTAGGCGAATTTTCTTGTGTCTTTACTGGAGACAGGAAAGTTCTGCCTACGTTCATAATATCAGCTGTTGTAGCTGATAAGATGTTACAGAAAGGATGTGAAGCGTTCCTTGCTCATGTAGTTGACACCAGAGCAGAGAAGAGCACCACCAGTGTTTATGATGTGCCTATAGTTCGTGAGTTCTCTGACGTTTTCCCAGAAGAGTTACCAGGCTTACCTCCTGTCAGAGACATTGATTTTGAAATTCAGATATATCCAGGTAGTCATCCAGTAGCGCTGCCAGCCTATAGAATGGCACCTGCAGAGTTGAAAGAACTCAAGGTACAGTTGCAGGAGTTGTTAGATAAGGGTTTTATTAGACCCAGTTCTTCACCATGGGGTGCTCCAGTCCTGTTTGTTAAGAAAAAGGATGGAACCATGCATCTCTGTATAGATTACAGGCAACTGAACAAGATCACAATAAAGAATAGGTATCCTTTGCCGAGAATAGATGATCTGTTTGATCAGTTGCGTGGAGCAACGATCTTTTCTAAAATTGATTTGAGATCCGGGTATCATCAGATCAGGATAAAGGCTACCGATATTCCCAAAACAGCTTTCAGAACCAGGTATGGGCATTATGAGTTTTTGGTCATGTCGTTTGGACTGACCAATGCCCCAGCAGCCTTTATGGATATGATGAATCGGATTTTCAAACCTTTTCTAGATCAGTTTATTGTAGTCTTTATAGATGATATTCTGATCTATTCCAGAGATGATGAACAGCATGAGCAACACTTAAGAGTAGTGTTGCAGTTGTTGAGACAACACCAGTTGTTTGCTAAATTTAGCAAATGTGAGTTCTGGTTGGCTGAGGTAGCATTTCTTGGACATGTTATCTCGAGAGATGGAGTTAGTGTGGATCCTAAGAAAGTTGAGTCTGTGCTTCAGTGGGAACAGCCTACGACTCCTACTGAGATCAGAAGTTTCTTGGGTTTGGCAGGTTATTATAGAAGGTTTATAAAGAACTTCAGTGAGATAGCATCACCTTTGACACGCTTGACGAGGAAGGATGTACCATTCGTTTGGTCTGATAACTGTGAGAGAAGTTTCCAGATTTTGAAGAAAAAGTTAACTTCAACACCAGTGTTGGTTTTGCCAGAAGATGATAAAGGCTATACAGTGTTCTGTGATGCTTCCAGGAGAGGTTTGGGCTGTGTACTGATGCAAGAAGGTAAAGTTATTGCTTACGCATCTAGACAGCTTAAGAAAAATGAAGAAAATTACCCTATTCATGATCTGGAATTAGCTGCTATAGTTCATGCTCTTAAGACATGGCATCACTACTTGTATGGCGAGACATGTCAGGTGTTCACAGATCATAAGAGCCTCAAATATATCTTCACTCAGAAAGACTTGAATCTAATACAGCGTAGATGGCTAGAGCTGATTAAAGACTATGATGTGACAATCGATTACCATCCTGGTAAGGCGAATGTTGTAGCTGATGCCTTGAGTAGAAAGTCAAGTTCAACAGCCAATGCATTTTCTATGGCATGTTTCAAGAGAGACTTGCTCGTAGATATGCGAAGGATGAACTTGGACTTGGAGGTGACAAGACAGAGTGGGCTGATTGCACAGATGCAAGTTAGACCTACTTTTTATAATCAGATTAAAGAGTTGCAGCAGAGTGATGATGAATTATGGCAAATCATGCAGGAGATGTCAGAGGGTAAGAGGACAGAGTTCAGGTTTTCTGATGAAGGCATGTTGTATCTACATGATAGGTTGTGTGTACCTGGGAACAGTGAGTTGAAAGAGCAGATTCTTGAGGAGGTGCATACTTCTATGTATGCCATGCATCCAGGTAACACAAAGATGTACAGAAACCTCAAAGAGCTGTACTGGTGGTCTGGCATGAAAAAGGATGTGGTTGAATACGTGGCTAGGTGCGGGGTGTGTCAGCAGGTTAAGGTTGAACATCAAAAACATGCTGGTATTTTACAGTCGCTTCCTATACCAGAATGGAAATGGGAGCACATCACGATGGACTTTGTGGTCGGATTACCCAGAACGCCTAAGGGTTCAGACTCGATATGGGTGATTGTGGATAGAATAACTAAGTCTGCTCACTTTCTTCCTGTCAAGTCAACCTTTGACGTTCCAAAGTTGGCTAAAGTTTATGTGAATGAGGTAATCAGGTTGCATGGGATTCCAGTCTCCATTATTTCTGACAGAGATCCAAAGTTTACATCTAGATTCTAGAATCAGTTACATCATGCGTTGGGCACAAGGCTGAAGTTCAGTACAACGTTTCACCCACAGACAGATGGTCAATCTGAGAGGACCATTCAGACCCTTGAAGACATGCTGAGAGCATGCGTGCTACAATTTAGAGGCAACTGGGAAGAACACTTAAGCCTAATGGAGTTTGCATATAATAAAAGTTACCATTCTAGTCTTGGAATGGCTCCATTTGAAGCTCTTTATGGCAGGAAGTGTAGATCGCCAGTTTGTTGGTATGAGGTGGGTGAGAAGGAAATTCTTGGACCTGAGTTAGTTGATGTAACTACTGAAAAGATATATGTGATCAGGGATCAGTTGAAAGCTACACAGGATAGACAGAAGAGTTATGCTGATAGACGACGTTGACCACTTGAGTTTGAGGTTGGCGACGAGGTTTACTTGAAAGTTTCACCGTGGAAGGGAGTTCTGAGGTTTGGCAAGAGGGGTAAGTTGACCCCTAGATATATGGGTCCATATCCTATTGTCGAGAGGATTGGACCTGTAGCTTACAAGTTGGATTTGCCATCTGAGTTGGCAAATCTTCATGATGTCTTTCACGTGTCTATGCTGAAAAAGTGTCATCCTGGTACAGATAAGATTCTAGATTCAGAACCGGTGCAGCTTAGGATAGATGTGTCCTATGTTGAAGGACCTGTGCAGATAATTGATTACCGGATTAAAAAGCTTAAGAACCGCGAAATTCCTTTAGTAAAAGTTTTGTGGAGAAACCATAATCTTGAAGAAGCTACGTGGGAACTAGAGTTGGAGATGCGTGGCAAGTTTCCTTTTCTCTTCTAGGAATTTCGGGACGAAATTCTTATAAGGGAGGGAGATTGTTACGACCCGTGTCGAGCTTATCCCGTAAGTATGCTGTTAAGCAAGAGTTTAGTTGATGTGTTAAGTTATAAGCCTATTTTTGTTAATAATTTTTAAAATGGACATGATATGTGATTAGTGTGTTTTCTAGCTTCTAAAGCGTGTAGTATCTTACGCTTGAAGCGTTTCCAGAGAAATCGTTCGAATCCGACCTTCGAGTCAAAAGTTGCAAGTTTTTGGGCTTCTAGGGACCTGATTGTAATTTTGCGAAAGTTTGAAACTTTGCGATTAGGCCCCTAAGTTTTCTCCCTTATCCTACCTCTCTTCCTTTCTCGTTTCATTTCACAGAAACGAGAGAACGCTCCTGCGTTCTGCTCCTTGCGTGAGAAAGAGAGAGAAAGAGAGAGAGAGAGAGAGGGAGTTGAGGAGGGAGAAGCACTGGAGCTTCGTTTTGCTCCAATCAGTTGCTGCAGATCGTCCCTTTCCCCCGTAGATCTTCATCTTCATCGATTCGAATCGATTTCACAGCTGGAGCTGCGTTTGCAAGGAAGACGGATTGGTGATTGGGGTGCACGGTGCAGCCCCAGTTCGTTTTCTTCCTTCCTTCAGGTACGGTTTAGTCATATACGTCGTTTGTGATCGTTTGGTGGTGTTTGCTCGAAGTTTGCCCGTCGATTCGAGAGAAATCGACTTCTGCAGGCCGTTTTTATGTTCTGCCTGTGCGCGGTTTGGCCGAGTTTCAATTCGGTCGGCCGAGTTCTTATTTAGGGCTTTTGTACAGCGTTTTCTGATCGGCCGAGTTTTGGTCTTGGATCGGCCGAGTTTCCTAATTAGATATACGAACAGCGTTTTGGTCGGCCGAGTTTGGTCCTGATCGGCCGAGTTTCCTTTGTAGGTTTTTCAAGCGGTGAGTTGGTCGGCCGAGTTCCCCAGGGGATCGGCCGAGTTTCCAGTTGGTCGGCCGAGGTTGGTCGGCCGAGTTTTAGGATCTGGGAAGTGATCGGCCGAGTTCCATAGTGTTCGGCCGAGTTTCAAGTGGTGAGTGGCAATTCATTTAGAAATCATTATTTAACTCATTTTAAATGTCTAATTGCTTCAGTAATAGTATATTAAGTTCATTGGAACTTGAAATGTGTGATAAGAATGATGAGAAAGAAGAAATTCTGTGTTTTATTGTTATAATGTGTTATTTCTGTTATTTGTTAATCAAGTATAGACCTAGATGCCCTAACACCGTAGAACCCCTTAGACGGGTCTGCAACTTTGGGGTGAAACTCGTGTTGCAACATCATTCGTGCTTGTGTCGCGGACAAACGAGGAAAGAGAAAAAGGGCAGTGTCTAACAACAATTGTGCTTGTGTCACAATGGCATTGCGATATCACCAGAAAACTTGGTTATCTAACACCATTCGTGCTTGTGTCGCGAAGGTAACCCTGTGACTCTCCGCCGGTGTACTCAGGTTTAAGGAGGAGTCGAGAGAACACGTGGTTGTGCAGCACATGTGGTTGTGCGAGGAGGCCGAGGAGCCTGTGTCCTGTGTAGACCAGGACGAGTAGTCAGACTTAGCACTCCCCGGGTGTGTCGCTAAGTCTTGTACGGTGGGGCCGTAGCATGGACTTGTTGCGGATCCTTATATGCAGAGTACACTGCATATATTTAGGGCAAAATAATAAAATGGATAAATAATCATGTAGGATCACAGTAAATTTATATAACTGCCTATCTACTTGAAATACCTGATGATGCTTAGAAATGTGATTATTATCTGTATATCTGCTATGTCAATAGAATTGCTCTGCTTAAACTGTATACCTGTTTACTTTCAGTTATTAAACCTGACGAGTTGTTTATTGATAGCTAAGTGAAATGTTATTCACTGAGCGAGTAGGCTCATACCTCTACTCAAACATTTTCAGGTCGGCACCAGCATCAGGAGTCAGAAGGATCGTATCATCCTAACGCTTAGTTGATAGAAGGTTTGTAGTTAGTCTAGTTAGAGGTCTCTTAGTCCATTGCCCTCGATCTTTGGGACAAGGTGTGAGTGAGAGATATAATATGTACAAAGATGTAAATTAACTGTTATGCTTTACTTTATATCGAACAATGTAATATACTGCAGACTCTATTTATATTTCTTGTCAGTTAATAGAAATGCTTCCGCAACTTGTTTAGTTTCATTTACAGCATAAATCAGAATTTTCCTATTAATGTCGTTAATTGTTTTAAAATGTAATGACATGGTTGATTGTGTGTAAATCCCACCTGTCGTGCCTTAATCTCGTGGTTTGCGGTTAATGTGAGATTGGGGCGTGACAACCTTGGTATATAGGCACAACACTAGTGAAAATTGAGTTACGACCGCAACAACACTCCTACCGAGGCATGACCACAACCATCCTCAAAACACATTATATATATATATATATATATATATATATATATATTGAATCACATTACATGAGATAAGGCCTTGAATGTTCTCATGTTAGGGTATGACCGCAGCCAATCTTGTGAAATTCATATACTTAATAGTATACGACTCTAAGCTTCCACTAAGGGAGAACCCATTTCACCATCCAACAAGTACTGACGTTGAAGATGGATCTATGGCATAGGGAAACTACATGATTAGGGTTTCACTTGATTAATTAAGCCAATTGGGTTTTTTTTAGCATCAAGCAAGTCACAACGTATAAACCATAAACAAACTCTACAAAGATAAGGTTATGTTACAACTTCACAAGATATAAAATGTATGAAGTAAGAACTTATCACATCATCTCTTGATGTCAGTGCCATATGAGGCCATCAACACTATAACATCACTAGGGGATGTCAATCCCTCTTCTAATCACTGGAGGATATCACCTCACACTAGGAATTGAGCCTCTTCCAAGTCACAAGACCCAAACCACATAATTCTTGCACATCATCATTATCTCATTATGCCTCATAAAGGCTCATAAACATCACCTTATATCATATCAAACACACCATAGCATTCAATAGTTATGACAGTTATTCAATGTGCAACGTTTAAGTTATACAAGTAGGAGAGAGAAAGAATACTTTATTGCATGCAAGATACTTCAAACAAAGAAATCATTACAACATGTGTTCATAATTAGTGTGACGCCCTGCACCACACAAAATGAGATTACTTAAAACATAATCACAGAAGAAAGATTAACGAACAGATTACTAAAAACACTAAAAATTAAATCCTTTTTCATGAAACAACCATATAGCAAGAACCTTTACATATAAGTCCTTTCTTGCCTCAAAGCATTCACAAGGCATGCTATCAACCTGTGACCAAAGAACTATTTTAGAACATATATAGATGATTCCACCATATCTGGTATACAAAGGACACATAAAGAAAGCACATTCTTGAAACATCTATAAAATGCTCCCAAAGACCCTAGTTTACAGGGACGACTCTAGGACTCTATCAACAAAAGACCTCCAGCAGCACTTCCAACCTTATCAGCTACTGGTCCTCTAGCTACTTCTCAACCTCCTCTGCACGATCTCTACCTCTTCGTGCTCATCCACCCAAAAAGGGTGTGGGAAACCCACAGGGTGAGATTCTAAATCTCAACGGGAGATATAACTCACCACTAACTCTATTATTATCAAACTGAGCAACAATATAAATACAACTAAGATGAATCAGATAATAATTATGATCAGGAAAAGCATTTATTGTTGATTTATGAAACTTATTAACAATTTAAAAGGAATATAAAGAACATGTATATTTTGTATCAACAACATTGTGTAAAGATCAAGCAAAGCCTCAACCAATGGTTTTGTATTTGATCCTATACAATTATACTACATGGTTGATTGCGTATTTCATTATGCCCTGAGGATTTGAGTCGTACACCCAAATCCAACTGACCACTTGTTAGGTCAAAATTGATGCCACACAAGGTCTAATGGGAGAGCTGGAATCCACGACCTCACCATACATATTGGTCAACATAAGAGAAAACACTACAAAGACATATTAGTCAACTGCAATCATGACATTTAGTTAGATTAGGGATTGACTCATGCATGGCCATCCACATATATAATCATAACTAGCCCACCTTGGTACAGGTACAACGCTAGAAGAACATGCTCACGCATGGCCTTTCTAAAAAAAGGAGTGGCTCACGCATGGCCATCCATATCACAACGAGATCGACTCATGCATGGTCATCACACACATCATAAAATTAAGGATACAAGGAATTACTCAACTTGTACCCCGCATATTCAAAAATATGCTCTCCAAGTTAAACACATTTCACCATCCATGAATAAAGCTGACACTGGAATGGATCTATGGCATATGGCAACTACACTATTAGATTTCACTTGATTAATTAGATCAATTTAAACATCATTAAGCATCAATCAAGTTACAATGTATAACCTCTAAACAAGATCTACATGAATAGGGCATAACTCATTATATTAAAAAACTAAAACATAGTAGGTGGGATCTCATCACATCATCACTTTATGCCTATTATTCATCATATGTTTATCTCAAGGACCAATGTCCATCACAAGGACCAATGTCCATCACAAGGACCAATGTTCATCACAAGGACTAATGTCCATCACAAGGACCAATGTTCAACATAACATAACCATCATATTTCACACTTGGCTATGTACATCAATTGATATCATCTACATGGTTAGAGACTGAAAACAAGAAGGAAAAGCATCATCATCTCATAGAACTCATGCTATACATTTACATCATACACTTCATATCATAACAACTAGGGTTTCACTATACCCGATTAGGGTTATAAGGTTGGATCAACAACCACCCTTAGGTTTTCACTTTCACCATCATTATGAGATATGTTATGAGACATAGAAATATAACCCTCACATCATAATTACAACTACTCCATAGAGTAACACACTTAACCATTTGGCACAAACATCAACATGGTGTGTCTCAACGATCACTACAAGGTACTGATTAGGGTTTACACCTATGGTATCGGTTAACCCTAAGTGTATCGGGAAACCACACTAAGATAGGGTATCGACCATCATACTAACGTAGGATATCGACCTATCTACCCAAGGTATGAATAGGTTTAGGTACCACCATGGTTGCATCAAGCATAGCACCTCAGGAAGAGAGGGTGTCAGCTACAAGGGGTATCGGGTAACGCCTCCAAGGCAAAATGTAGTCAAAGTGATAATGTCAACATTGGTATGTCGGACAACACCCAAGCCGTGAAGGTTGCTAGGGTTATCGGGCTTGCAAAGCCTCCACCATGATGGCTCAGTGACACACAGATATCGACAACAGGGTGTATCGTCCAACTTCTCCTATTAGCAACATCAACACAAGGTGTCGGTCACCAGGGGTAACATGCAACACCCTAGGGTACCGACGTAGCAAAGAGATGATCCCCTAGGTTTCAGAAACTCTTCAAGCAGTGCGTCTCTGGCCGTGACACCAAGTCGTAACGGCCCAAGGCATATCGGCCAACACTCCTCATATCACAATCCAATACCATGTCATTTAACAGCCACCAACAAACTATCACCCTCATCTAACATTGGCTCACCCATTCCTAAATGCATGATGGTCATAATGAGTCATCCTAGACCTAACCAAGGTTGTGACGACCTTCCACAAGGGTAACGGCTAAGGGAGTCACAAACCGTGGTGACCACCCAACATATTGGCCTACCCTATGTGTCAGCCTCCACCAAGCATATCCGCCTCCACATACATGTCGGCCTCCTCCTCTTCAACCACAAGATGATGTCATAAATGAGGTAAAAGAAGGTGCAATGCAAGCAACAACTAAGAAAATTCATTTTCTAAAACAGAACACAAGGCTACCAAGGAAAAGTTACTAGCATGCAAGCAATAGCGAGCCATAGATCAAGAGAAAGATGACTAGTAAAAGGTGATAATAACATAGTGGGTTTAGAGTTATATAACCCGCCTCAAGGATCACCACCAAGCTCTAAGCTCCAAAGTCAAGCTCCAAGCTTCACAAGCTCATGGTAGAAAAAGATCCTCCAAGCTCGATCACCACAACAACTCCAAGAAAAGATAGGACCAAGGTTAAGAGATCATGAGAGGGAAAGAGAAGCAATCAAGGTCCATGGATGATGTGGGCTCTGATCTCCAAAACACAAGATAAACATAGCGAAAGCGATTCGATTAACAGCGGAATACAAAAAATCACGAGAAATTAAAACTTTTTGAAAATGAGATCTCAAAAACCTAAAACTCCTTTTATAAAAGTAAGATGAACTGTTTACATCTATGATAAATCACTTCTCGAGTGATTATATACATCATGATACAAAATCTCAAGACTTCAAAATTCTCAGATCAACAAACTCCTAGGACCTGAGTGTACAGAGACGACATAAGACTATTCTGACTACAAGACTAGACAGCACAGTGTTTCCACCTGAAATCACTGTTGCTCCTGGTTTTGCTGCTGCTGCTGCTGTCCACCTGCAGATCGATTCCTTCGACCTTGATGTCCACCTAAAGGTAGAAATCTACGGGGTGAGACAATTTCAAATAATTGTCCCAGCGAGAGTTATAACTCTCCGCCAGAAACTTTGTTAAAAGCTATCAAAGGAATATCATGAGCAGGTAACTTAGATTACTCACAGCAGGCTTGATAACAATTACTCACCTTTATTAAGGAATATGAAGAACATGTATACTAATACTTGAACAGGATATTAAATGCAAGCGATGTAATAACAATCAATGTGATGAACCTGATTTTAGGATTTTTGATATCCAATATAGTACTTTAAGACTATAGATGCTTGTATATGGTTGATCTCAAATTGAAGAGTAGTTTATTCAATTATGAATTATTTTCACCTATAAGGTAGGATTCTAGATATTGTTGACGATTATGATACCTATTTAAGTTGAACTATGAGGAGTAGTCTCTATTAGTCAACTTGAGTATTTACGAGTCAAATATCCAAACTAGGACATACATGCACTACTTTGTAATAGGAATGGATCATGATGTGTTGTACGATCAAAGAAAGTTATCACAAGTTGTTCAGATCTTTAGTGATTAATTGGTAATCACATTTACCATAATACCCCTAAATATGAGGATGTTTGGAGGAATTAATTGGTTGTCAAATAGTGGATCTTTGGTATCAAACTTGGCTAAATATTAGATTTCATTCTAAGGAACTAACGAATAAGATGTCATAGCATTTGCACTAGCCATGTGAGAGATATGGATTCTTGAAATTTGATCGTATGATTATTGATTAAATGATTTCAGACCTAAGTTTAATTAAAATGTGTCACACATCCAATATTGTCATGTCTTTGTGAGTGTACTAAAACGATGAGTTTTGGGCTTGTGGTACCATTCAAACTCTAGGATAAGTAGTATCGTGTCATGCTTCATCTTCTACATCCGTTTCTTACGGAGGAGTTGGTACCAGAAAGACCGAGTCCCCTGGTGCCACACACCTGAAGTAAAGGGAATGAGATTTGAGAGAATCCCTTAAGCCCCACTAGTCGTAGATATTTCTAGATACCCTTGTTGTAGGTTAAGGACACCAAGTGAGTGAGTCCAGTCTAGACCTTCTCCTCCCTTTGCCATCGCTACTCATAGGAAAACACCAGAAGGCTGCGAAGGGGTTGAAGGGGCCTGAGATCTAGTTTAAGCCTTCCCCTGGATCGAAGTTTATTCTCTCTCCGCCTTCCAATTGCAACTCGTTGTTAGTGGGGCATGAGACGGCTTCCTCGCTAGATCTTCAGTGTGCAGCGACACTTGCACATAGCAGAGGAATAAACCTGCAAACTAGAGGTGGCGTGAGGAGGTAAACCAGCTGTGTGGCCCTGTGTGGAAGTAGGAGAAGAGACCGAGGAGCCGGAGGTGCAGGATCTCATGCCGGAGATATGCCTGTTGCGGCGGCGCCCAGGTTGGAGGAAGCAGCTCGTGGCAGCGGGTGTTGATCGGGGGCAATATCAAGCGGACGTAGAGAGAAAGGAGAGAAGGAGGTCGATTCCTCGTCGTGGTCAGCCTCGTGAGTTACGGCGGCAGTAGTTCAAGGAAGAGAATGGGATCTGCAACACAGTCTCACCGGAGGAGAACCCTCCACGGCTTCGTGCTCTCCGAGCCGCATGGAGGCACAACGGCGAGCTTGGAGGCTACATCCGCAGAGGCGGCTCCGTGAGGAGGAGGTCTTGTTGGCCGACCATAGGCCCAGGAGAAGATCGACGGCGGCGGGCACTTGGTGGCATCTCGCTGGAGAACCTGGCTGCAGCGGCGCGCGTAGAGGAACGTCGGTCCCCGCGCCCGAGAGGAGAAGCCTCGCGGCGGCGAGCGCTCGCAGGCAACAGGCGCGATGTGGGGAAAGAAGGATCACGTGAAAGGGGGAGAGACGCTGACCGGTCCAGATTCCAGCGAACCGGCTGGCTCAACGTGAACCCAGGAGTTTTGTTGGACACGTGGCGACACCCAAGTGGCTGGAAAAAGGTAAATCCCAGAAAATAATGGAATCTTGTATAATTCCTAGTAATTAGCTCTGTTGTCATAAAAATACAAACAATATACCAAAATTCTCAGAAAAATGCGTAGAATGTATTGGAAGCATAATATCTATTATTTTATCCACTAATCTCAGTTATATCATATAAGTTGTGAAATGCTCGTTTAATGGATAATAAATAGCAAATGATGACATAAAATCATGGGAAAATGCCAATAAGTCTATAATAATGCTTATAGTGCACCTGATGTCAGTGATGATCATGTTGATGCACGAAATTATATAATTTTCTCCATATGGCTAATTAGGGCTAATAACCCTAAAGAAAATGTAATAAATACATGCATGCTTAATAAATGATGAAATTCACAGAGTAAACTTTATCAGTATATTGAACCTCAATTTTAATTATGAGATCATAAAGATGAACAAAATCCATGTTATATGAAGATGAATCTTAATGCATGTTATAAAACCCTAATCTAGGTTAATGATGTAACCTAGGGTTAATATGTGCACAAAAATAGAATATGGAACCTAATATTCAGATAAGGAATCATAATCTGGAAAATGACATCACTAAGATAAATATAAGACAATAATGCAAGTAAACGTTGGAATATCCTAATGAGATAACATAAATCCTAATGAACACGACTAGGGTTAAGATGATGAGAAATTGATGATAGTATGTGGTCTTGTCTTAATCAGGTGATGTCCAGACTTCTAGATGATCAAGGATAAGTTAGAAATCTCTGAACTCAGGTACGTGGGATTTATTAAGTATAAGACTAGTTTTCTGGTTGCCTATGATATGCAATATCTTGAATGCTCGTATTTGGATATGATTGCTTGGTTGAACTAGTATGAGTTATACTTTGCCAAATTTAAGTGAAACCTAAATGATCATGATGGGTTGTAGCTACTAGAGCACATAGCCTGGTGTGGATGTATGTTGCCTAACATGGATGTATGATTCCTTGGCCCATGTTAGATGTATGATGATATTTTGTTGCCCACACTAGATGTAAGTCAAGTGCAATAGGTGTAGTACAACCGCATCAAAATGAAAGCAATAAAAGGAATGTTTACCTGATTATCACTTTAAATAATGTTTTCTTTTAATCTTTCTTTCTCAAGTTATTTCAATTATGCAAACATATTAGTATGTATCTTTCTACCCACGTACACAACACATTGTGTGTTGATTTGTTGTTTTGCATATGTTTTAGGTTCAGAGCTAGCGTGGGATAAAAGACAGGAAATGAGCAGTTGTCCAGGTTGTAGCTATTGTCTAAGATCATGTTAGCATACATGTCCAGACTTGTAGAATTTCATTCAATATGTAACTGTAAATCATGTTGTAATAATTCATATTGTATAAATTTACATGTTGAATGTTGAGAATGTTATGGTTGTATGTTCATGTATGCGTATTATGCTTCCGCATCGCTTTCTGATATGATTGGATGATGTTTTCGGATTCTGACATCTCATTCCCAATAGGGTTTGGAGAAATCAAAATCCGGGGACGTCACAATCAATGTTCTTCGTAGTTCAACCTAAGTAGTTATGCTACGTGGTTGATTATGTTTTACAAACATCATTATGCCCTGCGGAGATGAGGTATACCGCTCATGCTCCAACCGATCACTAGTAAGTCGCATCGGTATCATACTAGGTCATCGAAAGAGCTGGATTCTCATGACCTTCAACTACCTCAGTCAGAATGAGGGTAAACATGCAGGACATCTAGTGTCTCTGCTATTATAGCTCACCAGGGTATTCTGGTACTTCACTATTAGAGTCACAGTGGCATTCTGCACTCTCTTCTCTATCGAAAGATTTCATGTTTATCTCTCATCGATGCGGTATAAAAGATTTCCTTGGGAGAATAGTGTTACATCGCCCCAGCATAAACACATAGTGATGGGTTGATGGATTAAGATATATACACATCAACTTCTAAACTAGGATGTAAGGGTATTCACATCCATATTCCCCACATACTCAAAAGTATGTGATCCAGGAGTTCCCTTAAGAAAACCTGTTTCACCATCATTTAACTCCTGACAATGATGGATCTATGATCAGGGCTCTACATGATATGATTATACTTGGTTATTAGGTACATTTCATTATTCTTTTAGCATCATACATGTTTCCAAACATTCAAGTACTAAACATCACTATAACAGAAGAATACTAAATGTAACAGGTATTACTCATATCCGTTATTAGATGGATATCAATTCTTAATCATCTTATCACTATGATTCAGGAACATGGTTACTTACACCCTTATATCATCATAACACTTGCTATCAAGTGACATGTCAGCATCAAGTCATCTATTAGCATGACCTTGATGTCATTCATGGCCCTCAAGGCATATTAGTTTCATATGATGCCACTTGCATCTAGGCAACATAGTTATTTCGGTTCATAAGCTATTGACATACTTTCAATGGATATGATGTCATGATCCTTACCTGGATATGATTATTCTCTTATAAGAATCTGCATGATTAAATCAATTGATAATAATCAACAATTCATAGTCAGATTAGTAGTCAATAAGACAGAATTGACCTTTCAATTCAAGGTTATACTTTTATGTCCTTACAAAGGGTAAGATTCCCTTGTTTATATCATTTAGGGTTATTCAACCCTTTCATTATGATTAGGAATAATGGTTCCTCATCTCATATTTTGATTATACAATTCATGCTTAAAGGAAAATCATGAGTTTAGAGTTTATTGTTCATTTCAACATATTACCATGAACTAGGGTTTACTATTCACATTACTCATGATTACCCTAAAACTAGGGTTTACTATTCACATTACTCATGATTACCCTAAAACCAGGGTTTACTATTCACATCATAGTGAAATGAGCTCATAGTATCATCATGAATGAGAAACATCATCATTGATGCTTTCAAATTAGGTAAGACTCATCAATTATCTTAATTAGGGTTTTCATGATCTCTCATAAGTGGATCATGCCCTAATCCTGCATATTCATATACATTGAAGGTACTTTATTTGAGTTTTAACCATAAATGGTACTTTCTCTCTCTCCTTACTAATAGATGGTGATTATATCACTCTAGATAGGGTTGGTTTAAGTCCTCATTGATTAACATAAACCAAATCATCACTATCAAGTGATTAGGGTTTGATTAGAACAAGGTATCACTCAAATTAACCCCTCAAGGGCATTTTGGTAATTTACCCATTGATCATCATGGGTCAATTCATTAGTCATTTAGTCCCTTAATGTCTTAAGTTACCATTAGAGTTTAGATTAGATCATCATTGAATCATTTACACCTTCAAGTGATTAAGTATATACAACCTTGAAAATCTCCAATTGGTTTAGGGTTTAACCTTCAACCTTCAACCCATTTAGGTTTTAAACGACCTTGAACTCATTTAATATCAAACGACGTTGAACCCGTTTGAGCCTTAAACGAGTGTGGACCCACTTGACCTTAAACGAGTGTGAACCCATTTGACCTTAAACGGGTGTGAACCCATTTGACCTTAAACGGGTGTGAACCCGTTTGAGCTTAAACGGGTGTGAACCCGTTTGAGCCTAAACGAGTGTGAACCCATTTGACCTTAAACGAGTGTGGACCCATTTAAGCCTAAAAAAGTGTGAACCTGTTTGGGCTTCAATGAGTGTGAACCCACTTGATTTCAAATGATTGTGAACCCACTTGAGCTTAAACGAGTGTGAACCCACTTGAGCTTAAATGAGTGTGAACCGTTTAGACCTATTGGTCCAAGATCGTTTAATAAAGTTGGATAAGGACCAACATAGGTATTAACGCCCTTCGTCTTCAACCTTGAAACCAAGGTCTGTTCTTTACGAAAAAGCTTGCAAGAGTGCAAAGAAAGATGGGGAAGAAGAAGAACTAACTATTATTTGCAAGAATCAAAGTATGCATAACAAAGCAAGGTTTAGAGTTATAAAACCCGCCTCAAACGTTGTTCCTAGAGCTCCAAGATTCCAAGCTTCAAGCCTTTAATGGAGTCTTGAGCTCCACAGGTTGGCCAAAGGTGATTCTCCAAGGAAAAGATGGAGATGATCGGCTAGAACAAGAAACCTAAGTGAATTAACCATGAAACCAACCTTATACAAGGATTTCCTCCATGAATCCAAGCTAGAAGATGGTGCTCTCTTACCTTAGAACAGGTTGGCCATTTCCCTGAGCTCCAGAGCTTTGCCTTGGTCGGTTGAGAAAGATGAGAAGTGAGGAAGTGAAGGGAATACGTTTGGTTGTTTTACAAGGAACTAGGCTTATATACCTTAGGTTGTTTTCTACCATAAGGACCTCTAAAACATAGATTTCTCATCTAAGTCCCTTCTTCTTTCTAAGGCACGTCCAAGCATGATAATATTATGCAAAGCTCATCAAAACTCAAGATCTAAGGGTAGAGAAAACCAGCATGCATACTAAGGTACATATATGAAGGGTCTCCTTACTCATACTAGGTGTTTTCACTACAAAGGTCATCCTTCTTATCCAATTATTTAATTGAAGCGCCCCTCTCATCATTTCTTCTCTAAATGATGTCAAGAGTCATAAAATACATACTAGAAGGTATATTTTACAGGTTGCACTCCATATTTTGGGTAAATTGCACTTTTACACCAAACTCAGAGTTTTTAAGCACAAGGACTACTCCACAAGCTGCTTCTTGGTGCCCAAGCTTGGAGAATCCATCATACCTCATCATATTCATTCATATGATGTCTCATCATCAAAGGAACATAATATCATGTTAATATTGCAAGTTAACCCTTCTAATTGGGTAATTTTCACATAGGTCCCTACATAACAAAACAATACCACAATCATTGTTTTAAAAGGATAGAAATGAAAATGTATGTTCCTTAGGAACTTAATTAAATGCCAAAAGTTAATCACAAGTATCTTAATTACATGATTTAAGTAAAACACCTAGGGTTAACTTATAACCCATGTCAGGGATGTTACAAATTATCCACCCCTCAAAAGGATTTCGTCCCCGAAATTGATTTAGCATATTAGGAAAAAAGAGCAGGGTATTTCCTCCTCATCTCTTCCTCCAGCTCCCAAGTGGCTTCTTCAACACCACGATGATTCCAGAGGACTTTTACAAGACTTATATCTTTCTTCTTTAACTTTTTAATTTTGTTATCAAGGATTGACATTGGTCCCTCCTCGTAAGTTATATCTTCATTCAATTCTACTTCCATATGTTGTAGAACTGACTCGGTATCAGGGTGACATTCCTTCAACACAGAAATGTGAAACACAGGGTGTAACTTCTGCAATTCTGGTGGCAACTCTAGTTTATAGGCTACTTTTCCAACTCGTTCAATGATTGGATAAGGCCCCATAAATCTAGGAGCTAACTTTCCTTTCCTTCCAAAACGAAGGACTCCTTTCCAAGGTGACACCTTGAGGTACACTCTGTCTTCAACCTGGAACTCTAAAGGTCTACGACGTCTGTCAGCGTAAGACTTTTGTCTATCCTGTGCAGTCTTAAGCTGCTGTTGGATTACCTTAATCTTTTCTGTGGTCTGCTGCACAAGATCAGGACCTAACAACTGATGCTCACCAGTCTCATACCAACATAAGGGTGATCTACAACGTCTACCATACAAGGCTTCATAAGGTGCCATATTAATACTATGTTGATAGATATTGTTATAGGCAAACTCTATCAAGCTTAGGTGCAGATCCAAACTTCCTATGAACTGGAGAACACATGCTCTCAACAAGTCTTCCAAGGTCTGTATAGTCCTTTCCGACTGTCCATCAGTCTGTGGATGAAAGACTGTACTAAACCTTAGCTGGGTGCCTAGTGCCCTATGTAGCTGTTCCCAAAAACGACTTGTGAACTGAGGACCTCTGTCAGAAACTATAGTGACAGGAACTCCGTGCAAACGCACTATCTCTTGAACATATAACTGGGATAACCTTTCAGCAGAATAGGTTGTTTTGATAGGTAAGAAATGCGCTGTCTTAGTCAACCTCTCAACAATTACCCAAATGGAATCATGTCCTTTGTTTGTCCTAGGTAGGCCAACAACAAAGTCCATGGTTACATGATCCCACTTCCACTGTGGTATGGGTAAAGGTTGCATTGTTTCTGCAGGCTTCTGGTGTTCAGCTTTAACTTGCTGACACACCGGACACCTCAGAACAAACTCATCTACATCCTTCTTCATCCCAGGCCACCAATACATATCTTTCAAGTTTTGATACATCTTGGTGCTCCCTGGATGCATAGCATACATAGAAGAATGAGCTTCTTCCAGGACTAACTTCCTCAGGTTATCCATATCTGGCACTATCATTCTCCCATGATAGCATTCCACTTGATCATCTGATTCATGAAAACATTCTCGCTTCTCATCACCATACTCAGATCTGATCTGCTGAACTGCAGCATCAACTTGTTGTGCCTCCTTAATCTGCTCTCTTAGGGTGGGTTTGATATGCATCTCATCCAAGAACCCGGCAATCCATGACACCTTCATCTGTACATTGTCTTGCCTTAAAGAGATAAGCATATCTCTCTTAGAGCATACTAAAAAGTTTAATTGTGCCCTATCAGAGGATGATGTTGCTGATTTCCTACTCATGGCATCTACAACTACATTGTCCTTCCCTGTATGGTAATCTATCGTATAGTCATAATCCTTGATTAACTCCATCCAGCGACGTTGCCTCATGTTAAGGTCATGCTGAGAGAAGATATACTTAAGACTCTTATGATCAGTGAAAACCTGGAATGTTTCTCCATATAGATAGTGTCTCCAGATTTTGAAGGCATGAACCACAACAACTAACTCTAAATCGTGTGTCGGATAATTCTCCTCGCGTTTCTTAAGCTGTCGGGAAGCAAAAGAAATCACATGCTTATCCTGCATCAGCACACATCCGAGTCCATTCTTGGAGGCATCACAAAAAACTATGTATCCTTTGCCTTGATCTGGTAACACAAGTACAGGTGCACTTGTCAACCTCTCCTTCAGCAACTAAAAGGACTGCTGACACTTGTCACTCCAAGTAAAAGAAACATCTTTCCGGGTCAACTTCGTCAAGGGTAGGGCTATAGAACTGAAGTTCTTAATGAACCTTCGATAATAGCCAGCCAACCCTAAGAAACTACGAATCTTCGTCGGTGTCTTCGGTTGTTCCCATTGTAGAACAGACTCTACCTTTTTAGGGTCAACATGAATTCCCGAGGCAGATACCACATGTCCAAGAAAAGATACCTCCGGCAACCAGAACTCACACTTTCTAAACTTAGCGTATAACTCATGTTGTCTTAGCAAAGTTAGAGCCTGACGAAGATGTTGTTCATGTTGCTGAGCATCTCTACTATAGATCAGAATGTCATCTATAAAGACAACAACACACTGATCGAGGAAAGGTCGGAAGATTCTATTCATGAGTTCCATAAATGCAGCTGGTGCATTAGTTAGTCCAAACGACATAACTATGAACTCATAGTGACCATACCTTGTTCTGAAAGCAGACTTGGGTATGTCACTGTCCTTAATATGAAGTTGATGATATCTAGACCTCAAATCTATCTTTGAGAAGACGGTTGCACCACGCAACTGGTCAAAGAGGTCATCAATCCTTGGCAGAGGGTACTTATTCTTTATTGTTACTTTATTTAATTGTCTGTAATCAATGCACAACTGCATTGATCCGTCTTTCTTTTTAACAAAAAGGACCAGAGCACCCCAAGGTGAAGTGCTTGGTCAGATGAAACCCTTTTCAAGCAACTCTTGAAGCTGCTTCTTGAGTTCTGCCATCTCATCAGGCGCCATCCTATACGGTGTCTGGGCTATAGGTTGGGTATCTGGGATCAAATTGATCTCAAAATCAATTTCCCAAGGCGGAGGCATACCTGGAAGTTCTTCAGGAAATACATCTTCAAATTCCCTGACTATAGGAACTTCAGCAAGGTTAGGACTTTTCATGGTGGTATCTATCACATGGGCCAAGAATGCATAACATCCTTGCCTCATCAGCTTATCAGCAACCATAGCAGACACAAGACAGGTGGGTAGAATCTTTCTCTCTCCTTGAAAGATCCATGTGTTTCTCTCATCAGCAAACACAACCTGCTTGGATTCACAGTCCAGGACAACTCTATACCTTTATAAGGTATCCATTCCAAGGATTACGTCAAATCCTTGCATATCAAGTGGTATAAGATCCACTTGAATGCGATGATCAGAAAAGAAGAGGATGCAGGGAGAGCATACCTCTTGCAAAATAGCAGAACCTCTCAACGGAGTCTCGAGCAACAAGCTATCTGCCCTATGACTAACTGTCATATTGTAGTTACGAATCACTCTTTGAGTGATAAAAGAGTGCGTAGCACCCGGGTCAATCAAAACAGATACAACACAGGATTTAGACATATCAGAATATAAAAGTTCCATCTGACCTGCCACAACCCGTGGATTGACCACTGCTTCTGGTGGATTCATAGCATAGACCCTCACTATCGCCTGGTGTTGAGTTGGTGCTGACGATCTAACTTGAGACGCTTGCCCACGTCCTCTAGCTATTCCTTGAGACTGCCTTCTCTGTGATCCCTGTTGATTCTGCCTCTGAGGCTGTGTCACACTGACAGGCCTAGACCTACAGTCCTTCATCAGATGTCCCACTTTCCCACAGTTATAACAGCTTCTTTCCAGTTTTTGTGGTCTTGGTGGTCCTGTGACTGACATTGATGCTGAACTGTGAGTCTCTTGTAGTGGTAGGCTTTGTCCCCTATCTCTACTTGGTGTCCATTGTGTCTGAGCACTAGATCTGGGTGGTGGAGGTGTAGGTACAGAGAATCTAGGCTTCTTAAAGTCTCTAGATGAAGATCCCTGGAATTGTGGATATCTCTTTTGGGTTTGTCTTTTCTCGACTAAGGATCTCTCTATCCTTCAGACTGACTCAACGAAGGTGGAGAATCTCTCCCGATTTTCTAGGGCAGACATGGGAGTAGTCATGTCGGCATTCAAACCCTTGTCAAACCTCCTAATCCTTTCTTCCTCTGTGGTAGCCATATGCGGACAGAATCGCAACAACTCCATGAACTTAGCCTCGTACTCACTAATGTTCATCATGCCTTGTCTTAATCTCTCAAACAGAGAGATCTTCTCGTCCAGGAATGTCTTTGGAAAGTATCTGTTGACAAATCCCCGACGAAAATCTTTCCACGAGATCTCCACTCCAGGCCTCTTCTGCTCTTCCATGGTCCACCAGTGACCAGCACTTCCTTTGAGAAGATAGACAACATGTCTAAACTTCTCAGCTTCTGGGATGTTCAAGATTCTAAAAGCTTTCTCTAACTCGGTTAACCACAGATCGGCATCTGTAGGATCAGCTGTTCCAAAGTACTTGGTTTCTCCGACACGACGAAGTCGCTCGAACATCTTACCGATACCTTGACCCTCAGACTGGACAGGTGCCCTAGGTGTAGGCATGGGCATCCTGTCATTGATGTGTGTCATGGCAGTCATAAACTGCCCGAACATAGTTTGAACAGCTGGGTTTCCCATGTCAGCTGGGTCAAACTGAGGTGGCTCCATAGGTGGCTCAGGTACAGGTTGCTCTATTTCTAGGTTCCTTACACCTTCTCGAGGTGCAGCAACACTACTTTCTGCCTTGTACTCCTCCTGTAGTCCAGACATCCTTAATTATCTTCTTCTCCTGAGGAGCAGAAGACTCTATTAGATAAGAAAGAAGTACTAAGGATAGACTCGACATTCTAAGTCCTATGTCTCTATAGACTCAGAGAACCTAGAGCTCTGATACCACTAATTGTGGGCTCTGATCTCCAAAATACAAGATAAACATAGCGGAAGCGATTCGATTAACAGCGGAATATGAAAAATTACGAGAAATTAAAACTTTTCGAAAACGAGATCTCAAAAACCTAAAACTCCTTTTATAAAAGTAAGATGAACTATTTACATCTCTGATAAATCACTTATCGAGTGATTATATACATCATGATACAAAATCTCAAGACTTCAAAATTCTCAGATCAACAAACTCCTAGGACCTGAGTGTACAGAGACGACATAAGACTATTCTGACTACAAGACTAGACAGCACAGTGTGTCCACCTGAAATCACTACTGCTCCTGGTTTTGCTGCTGCTGCTGTCCACCTACAGATCGATTCCTTCGACCTTGATGTCCACCTAAAGGTAGAAATCTACGGGGTGAGACAATTTCAAATAATTGTCCCAGTGAGAGTTATAACTCTCCACCAGAAACTTTGTTAAAAGATATCAAAGGAATATCATGAGCAGGTAACTTAGATTACTCACAGCAGGCTTGATAACAATTACTCACCTTTATTAAGGAATATGAAGAACATGTATACTAATACTTGAAGAGGATATTAAATGCAAGTGATGTAATAACAATCAATATTCTTCGTAGTTCAACCTAAGTAGTTATGCTACGTGGTTGATTATGTTTTACAAACATCATTATGCCCTGCGGAGATGAGGTATACCGCTCATGCTCCAACCGATCACTAGTAAGTCGCATCGGTATCATACTAGGTCATCGAAAGAGCTGGATTCTCATGACCTTCAACTACCTCAGTCAGAATGAGGGTAAACATGCAGGACATCTAGTGTCTCTGCTATTATAGCTCACCAGGGTATTCTGGTACTTCACTATTAGAGTCACAGTGGCATTCTGCACTCTCTTCTCTATCGAAAGATTTCATGTTTATCTCTCATCGATGCGGTATAAAAGATTTCCTTGGGAGAATAGTGTTACATCGCCCCGGCATAAACACATAGTGATGGGTTGATGGATTAAGATATATACACATCAACTTCTAAACTAGGATGTAAGGGTATTCACATCCATATTCCCCACATACTCAAAAGTATGTGATCCAGGAGTTCCCTTAAGAAAACTTGTTTCACCATCATTTAACTCCTGAAAATGATGGATCTATGATCAGGGCTCTACATGATATGATTATACTTGGTTATTAGGTACATTTCATTATTCTTTTAGCATCATACATGTTTCCAAACATTCAAGTACTAAACATCGCTATAACAGAAGAATACTAAATGTAACAGGTATTACTCATATCCGTTATTAGATGGATATCAATTCTTAATCATCTTATCACTATGATTCAGGAACATGGTTACTTACACCCTTATATCATCATAACACTTGCTATCAAGTGACATGTCAGCATCAAGTCATCTATTAGCATGACCTTGATGTCATTCATGGCCCTCAAGGCATATTAGTTTCATATGATGCCACTTGCATCTAGGCAACATAGTTATTTCGGTTCATAAGCTATTGACATACTTTCAATGGATATGATGTCATGATCCTTACCTGGATATGATTATTCTCTTATAAGAATCTGCATGATTAAATCAATTGATAATAATCAACAATTCATAGTCAGATTAGTAGTCAATAAGACAGAATTGACCTTTCAATTCAAGGTTATACTTTTATGTCCTTACAAAGGGTAAGATTCCCTTGTTTATATCATTTAGGGTTATTCAACCCTTTCATTATGATTAGGAATAATGGTTCCTCATCTCATATTTTGATTATACAATTCATGCTTAAAGGAAAATCATGAGTTTAGAGTTTATTGTTCATTTCAACATATTACCATGAACTAGGGTTTACTATTCACATTACTCATGATTACCCTAAAACTAGGGTTTACTATTCACATTACTCATGATTACCCTAAAACCAGGGTTTACTATTCACATCATAGTGAAATGAGCTCATAGTATCATCATGAATGAGAAACATCATCATTGATGCTTTCAAATTAGGTAAGACTCATCAATTATCTTAATTAGGGTTTTCATGATCTCTCATAAGTGGATCATGCCCTAATCCTGCATATTCATATACATTGAAGGTACTTTATTTGAGTTTTAACCATAAATGGTACTTTCTCTCTCTCCTTACTAATAGATGGTGATTATATCACTCTAGATAGGGTTGGTTTAAGTCCTCATTGATTAACATAAACCAAATCATCACTATCAAGTGATTAGGGTTTGATTAGAACAAGGTATCACTCAAATTAACCCCTCAAGGGCATTTTGGTAATTTACCCATTGATCATCATGGGTCAATTCATTAGTCATTTAGTCCCTTAATGTCTTAAGTTACCATTAGAGTTTAGATTAGATCATCATTGAATCATTTACACCTTCAAGTGATTAAGTATATACAACCTTGAAAATCTCCAATTGGTTTAGGGTTTAACCTTCAACCTTCAACCCATTTAGGTTTTAAACGACCTTGAACTCATTTAATATCAAACGACGTTGAACCCGTTTGAGCCTTAAAAGAGTGTGGACCCACTTGACCTTAAACGAGTGTGAACCCATTTGACCTTAAACGGGTGTGAACCCATTTGACCTTAAATGGGTGTGAACCCGTTTGAGCTTAAATGGGTGTGAACCCGTTTGAGCCTAAACGAGTGTGAACCCATTTGACCTTAAACGAGTGTGGACCCATTTAAGCCTAAACGAGTGTGAACCTGTTTGGGCTTAAACGAGTGTGAACCCACTTGATTTCAAACGATTGTGAACCCACTTGAGCTTAAACGAGTGTGAACCCACTTGAGCTTAAATGAGTGTGAACCGTTTAGACCTATTGGTCCAAGATCGTTTAATAAAGTTGGATAAGGACCAACATAGGTATTAACCCCTTCGTCTTCAACCTTTAAACCAAGGTCTATTCTTTACGAAAAAGCTTGCAAGAGTGCAAAGAAAGATGGGGAAGAAGAAGAACTAACTATTATTTGCAAGAATCAAAGTATGCATAACAAAGCAAGGTTTAGAGTTATAAAACCCACCGCAAACGTTGTTCCTATAGCTCCAAGCTTCCAAGCTTCAAGTCTTTAATGGCGTCTTGAGCTCCACAGGTTGGCCAAAGGTGATTCTCCAAGGAAAAGATGGAGATGATCGGCTAGAACAAGAAACCTAAGTGAATTAACCATGAAACCAACCTTATACAAGGATTTCCTCCATGAATCCAAGCTAGAAGATGGTGCTCTCTTACCTTAGAATATGTTGGTCGTTTCCCTGAGCTCTAGAGCTTTGCCTTGGTCGGTTGAGAAAGATGAGAAGTGAGGAAGTGAAGGGAATACGTTTGGTTGTTTTACAAGGAACTAGGCTTATATACCTTAGGTTGTTTTCTACCATAAGGACCTCTAAAACATAGATTTCTCATCTAAGTCCCTTCTTCTTTCTAAGGCACGTCCAAGCATGATAATCTTATGCAAAGCTCATCAAAACTCAAGATCTAAGGGTAGAGAAAACCATCATGCATACTAAGGTACATATATGAAGGGTCTCCTTACTCATATTAGGTGTTTTCACTACAAAGGTCATCCTTCTTATCCAATTATTTAATTGAAGCGCCCCTCTCATCATTTCTTCTCTAAATGATGTCAAGAGTCATAAAAGACATACTAGAAGGTATATTTTACAGGTTGCACTCCATATTTTGGGTAAATTGCACTTTTACACCAAACTCAGAGTTTTTAAGCACAAGGACTACTCCACAAGCTGCTTCTTGGTGCCCAAGCTTGGAGAATCCATCATACCTCATCATATTCATTTATATTATGTCTCATCATCAAAGGAACATCATATCATGTTAATATTGCAAGTTAACCCTTCTAATTGGGTAATTTGCACATAGGTCCTTGCATAACAAAACAATACCACAATCATTGTTTTAAAAGGACAGAAATAAAAATGTATGTTCCTTAGGAACTTAATTACATGCCAGAAGTTAATCACAAGTATCTTAATTACATGATTTAAGTAAAACACCTAGGGTTAACTTATAACCCATGTCAGGGATGTTACAAATTATCCACCCCTCAAAAGGATTTCGTCCCCGAAATCGATTTAGCATATTAGGAGAAAAGAGCAGGGTATTTCCTCCTCATCTCTTCCTCCAGCTCCCAAGTGGCTTCTTCAACACCACGATGATTCCAGAGGACTTTTACAAGACTTATATCTTTCTTCTTTAACTTTTTAATTCTGTTATCAAGGATTGACACTGGTCCCTCCTCGTAAGTTATATCTTCATTCAATTCTACTTTCATAGGTTGTAGAACTGACTCGGTATCAGGGTGACATTTCCTCAACACAGAAATGTGAAACACAGGGTGTAACTTCTGCAATTCTGGTGGCAACTCTAGTTTATAGGCTGCCTTTCCAACTCATTCAATGATTGGATAAGGCCCCATAAATCTAGGAGCTAACTTTCCTTTCCTTCCAAAACGAAGGACTCCTTTCCAAGGTGACACCTTGAGGTACACTCTGTCTTCAACCTGGAACTCTAAAGGTCTACGACGTCTGTCAGCGTAAGACTTTTTTCTATCATGTGCAGTCTTAAGCTACTGTTGGATTACCTTAATCTTTTCTGTGGTCTGCTGCATAAGATCAGGACCTAACAACTGATGCTCACCAGTCTCATACCAACATAAGGGTGATCTACAACGTCTACCATACAAGGCTTTATAAGGTGCCATATCAATACAATGTGATAGCTATTGTTATAGGCAAACTCTATCAAGCTTAGGTGCAGATCCCAACTTCCTATGAACTGGAGAACACATGCTCTCAACAAGTCTTCCAAGGTCTGTATAATCCTTTTCGACTGTCCATCAGTCTGTGGATGAAAGGTTGTACTAAACCTTAACTGGGTGCCTAGTGCCCTATGTAGCTGTTCCCAAAAATGACTTGTGAACTGAGGACCTCTGTCAGAAACTATAGTGATAGGAACTCCGTGCAAATGCACTATCTCTTGAACATATAGCTGGGATAACCTTTCAGCAGAATAGGTTGTTTTGACAGGTAAGAAATGCGCTGTCTTAGTCAACCTATCAACAATTACCCAAATGGAATCATGTCCTTTGTTTGTCCTAGGTAGGCCAACAACAAAGTCCATGGTTACATGATCCCACTTCCACTGTGGTATGGGTAAAGGTTGCATTGTTCCTGCAGGCTTCTGGTATTCAACTTTAACTTGCTGACACACCAGACACCTCAGAACAAACTCAACTACATCCTTCTTCATCCCAGGCCACCAATACATATCTTTCAAGTTTTGATACATCTTGGTGCTCCCGGGATGCATAACATACATAGAAGAATGAGCTTCCTCCAGGACTAACTTCCTCAGGTTATCCATATCTGGCACTATCATTCTCCCATGATAGCATGCCACTTGATCATCTGATTCATGAAAACATTCTCGCTTCTCATCACCATACTCAGATCTGATCTGCTGAACTGCAGCATCAACTTGTTGTGCCTCCTTAATCTGCTCTCTTAGGATGGGTTTGATATGCATCTCAGCCAAGAACCCGGCAATCCATGACACCTTCTTCTGTACATTGTCTTGCCTTAAAGAGATAAGAATATCTCTCTTAGAGCATACTAAAGAGTTTAATTGTGCCCTATCAGAGGATGATGTTTCTGATTTCCTACTCAAGGCATCTACAACTACATTGGCCTTCCCTGGATGGTAATCTATCATACAATCATAATCCTTGATTAACTCCATCCAGCGACGTTGCCTCATGTTAAGGTCATGCTGAGAGAAGATATACTTAAGACTCTTATGATCAGTGAAAACCTGGAATGTTTCTCCATATAGATAGTGTCTCCAGATTTTTAAGGCATGAACCACAGTAGCTAACTCTAAATCGTGTGTCGGATAATTCTCCTCGTGTTTCTTAAGTTGTCGGGAAGCAAAAGAAATCACATGCTTATCCTGCATCAGCACACATCCGAGTCCATTCTTGGAGGCATCACAGAAAACTATGTATCCTTTGCCTTGCTCCGGTAACAAAAGTACAGGTGCACTTGTCAACCTCTCCTTCAGCAACTAAAAGGACTGCTGACACTTGTCACTCCAAGTAAAAGAAACATCTTTCCGGGTCAACTTCGTCAAGGGTAGGGCTATAGAACTAAAGTTCTTAATGAACCTTCGATAATAGCCAGCCAACCCTAAGAAACTACGAATCTCCTTCGGTGTCTTCGGTTGTTCCCATTGTAGAACAGACTCTACCTTTTTAGGGTCAACACGAATTACCGAGGCAGATACCACATGTCCAAGAAAAGATACCTCCGGCAACCAGAATTCACACTTTCTAAACTTAGCGTATAACTCATGTTGTCTTAGCAAAGTTAGAAACTGACGAAGATGCTGTTCATGTTGCTGAGCATCTCTACTATAGATCATAATGTCATCTATAAAGACAACAACACACTGATCGAGGAAAGGTCGGAAGATTCTATTCACGAGTTCCATAAATGCAGCTGGTGCATTAGTTAGTCCAAACGACATAACTATGAACTCATAGTGACCATACCTTGTTCTGAAAGCAGACTTGGGTATGTCACTGTCCTTAATACGAAGTTGATGATATCCAGACCTCAAATCTATCTTTGAGAAGATGGTTGCACCACGCAACTGGTCAAAGAGGTCATCAATCCTTGGCAGAGGGTACTTATTCTTTATTGTTACTTTATTTAATTTCCTGTAATCAATGCACAACTGCATTGATCCGTCTTTCTTTTTAACGAAAAGGACCAGAGCACCCCAAGGTGAAGTGCTTGGTCAGATGAAACCCTTTTCAAGCAACTCTTGAAGCTGCTTCTTGAGTTCTGCCATCTCATCAGGCGCCATCCTAAACGAGTGTGAACCCATTTGACCTTAAACGGGTGTGAACCCGTTTGAGCTTAAATGGGTGTGAACCCATTTGAGCCTAAACGAGTGTGAACCCATTTGACCTTAAATGAGTGTGGACCCATTTGAGCTTAAACGACCTACCTTGAAAATCTCCAATTGGTTTAGGGTTTAACCTTCAACCATCAACCCATTTAGGTTTTAAACGACCTTGAACTCGTTTAATCTCAAACGACCTTGAACCCATTTGAGCCTTAAACGAGTGTGGACCCACTTGACCTTAAACGAGAGTGAACCCATTTGACCTTAAACGGGTGTGAACCCATTTGACCTTAAACGAGTGTGAACCCGTTTGAGCTTAAACGGGTGTGAACCCGTTTGAGCCTAAACGAGTGTGAACCCATTTGACCTTAAACGAGTGTGGACCCGTTTAAGCCTAAATGAGTGTGAACCTATTTGGGCTTAAATGAGTGTGAACCCACTTGATTTCAAACGATTGTGAACCCACTTGAGCTTAAACGAGTGTGAACCCACTTGAGCTTAAACGAGTGTGAACTGTTTAGACCTATTGGTCCAAGATCGTTTAATAAAGTTGGATAAGGACCAACATAGGTATTAACGCCCTTCATCTTCAACCTTGAAACCAAGGTCTGTTCTTTACGAAAAAGCTTGCAAGAGTGCAAAGAAAGATGGGGAAGAAGAAGAACTAACTATTATTTGCAAGAATCAAAGTATGCATAACAAAGCAAGGTTTAGAGTTATAAAACCCGCCTCAAACGTTGTTCCTAGAGCTCCAAGCTTCCAAGCTTCAAGCCTTTAATGGCGTCTTGAGCTCCATAGGTTGGCCAAAGGTAATTCTCCAAGGAAAAGATGGAGATGATCGCCTAGAACAAGAAACCTAAGTGAATTAACCATGAAACCAACCTTATACAAGGATTTCCTCCATGAATCCAAGCTAGAAGATGGTGCTCTCTTACCTTAGAACAGGTTGGTCGTTTCCCTGAGCTCCAGAGCTTTGCCTTGGTCGGTTGAGAAAGATGAGAAGTGAGGAAGTGAAGGGAATACGTTTGGATGTTTTACAAGGAACTAGGCTTATATACCTTAGGTTGTTTTCTACCATAAGGACCTCTAAAACATAGATTTCTCATCTAAGTCCCTTCTTCTTTCTAAGGCACGTCCAAGCATGATAATCTTATGCAAAGCTCATCAAAACTCAAGATCTAAGGGTAGATAAAACTAGCATGCATACTAAGGTACATATATGAAGGGTCTCCTTACTCATACTAGGTGTTTTCACTACAAAGGTCATCCTTCTTATCCAATTATTTAATTGAAGCGCCCCTCTCATCATTTCTTCTCTAAATGATGTCAAGAGTCATAAAAGACATACTAGAAGGTATATTTTACAGGTTGCACTCCATATTTTGGGTAAATTGCACTTTTACACCAAACTCAGAGTTTGTAAGCACAAGGACTACTCCACAAACTGCTTCTTGGTGCCCAAGCTTGGAGAATCCATCATACCTCATCATATTCATTCATATGATGTCTCATCATCAAAGGAACATCATATCATGTTAATATTGCAAGTTAACCCTTCTAATTGGGTAATTTTCACATAGGTCCCTGCATAACAAAACAATACCACAATCATTGTTTTAAAAGGACAGAAATGAAAATGTATGTTCCTTAGGAACTTAATTACATGCCCGAAGTTAATCACAAGTATCTTAATTACATGATTTAAGTAAAACACCTAGGGTTAACTTATAACCCATGTCAGGGATGTTACAGCTGAGAAGAAGAAAGAAGCAGAGAAAGGAAACTATGGATCTTGGCTTACCAAGGAAGAAGATGAAAAGAGCACACCACAAGCTTAGGCTCATCCACCAAGATCTTAGGAAGAACACTCCTTAAGCTCAAGATCGTCCGCCAAGGAAGAGGAAGCAAAGATGGCCAAAGGATTCTCTTGCATGGAGACAAAGAAGTATATATACAAGAGAGATGAAAGAGATAATAAGGGAAAGGTGTCACCACCAAAGAACTCTAGGTGACACATATCCACGAATAAAGAGCCACATGCGACATCATGCAACAAGATGATAGGAACCATGCCTCGCCTGCTAAGCTTCCTTCCCAAGTCATATCTGATACACATCTCCTTCTCCCTTAACAAACTGATAGGGATGAAACCCTAGGTGCCACAACCCGATATAGTATATCTAGAGACACCACAAAATGATACAAGGTCCCAACAAGGATCTCAAGCCCGAGACAACACTCTTAGGTGTAAAATATACCTCAAACATGAGTGTAAAACATCACCAAGTATGTCACCACTCAACCAGGGCTCAACCAAGGTGTCCATCTCTCCCACTCCCTTAGATGATGCTAAGAGAGAGAAGGAACACAGTAGAGGTGGAAACTTTCACATCAACCATTCTCCTAGGTAAATTGCAATTTACACCAAACCTCTCCACAAGACACAAACATCAACCAAACAAGCTCAAATGAGGAATTCAAACCTCCAACATGCCCTTATTACATTGCAGAGATGATTAGAGCAAGGAGCTAAGAAACATACTTACGCAAAACAAATAGGGTTATCCCAAAACATGGGTCATGGTCCTTACAAGAAATAAACCGCTAACAGGGATCTCGCCCCAAAAATCCTAAGAGAAAGGGAAGGGTACTTCCTCCTCATCTCTTCCTCGAGCTCCCACATGGCTTCCTCAACACCACGATAATGCCAAAGAACATTCACAAGCACAAGATCCTTCCTCTTCAACTTCTTCACCCTCCGATCAAGGATCAACATTAAACCTTCGACATAGGTCACATCTTCATCAAGCTCTATCTCCACATGTTATAACATTGACTCTGTATCTAGGTGACACTTCCTCAACATACTGACATGGAACACCGGATGTAACATGTGCAACTCAGGTGGCAACTCCAACCGATAAGCCACCTTCCCAACACGTACCACAACTAGGTAAGGTCCAACTTACCCTTCTTCCCAAACCTCTGAACACCCTTCCATGGAGAGACCTTCAGATATACCTTGTCTCCCACTTGGAACTCCAAAGGTCTATGATGATTATCTTCATATGAGTTCTATCTATCTTGTATTGCCTTCAACTATTGTTGTATCACTTTGATTTTCACTGTTTTCTGTTGCATAAGCTCAGGACCAAGAAGTTGATACTCTCCTGCCTCATACCAACACAATGGAGATCTACACATCTCATATACAATGCCTCATATGGCGCCATATCAATGCTACTCTGATCAGCGTTGTTGTAGGAAAACTCTATCAAACTGAGATGTACATCCCAACTTCCTGAGAACTGAAGAACACAAGCCCTCAACAGATCCTCCAAGATCTGGATGGTTCTTTCAGACTGACCATTTGTCTGTAGGTGGAAAGCGGTGTTGAACTTTAATTGCATACTCAACGTTGTGTGCAGCCACTCCCAAAAGTGACTCGTAAACTGAGGACCTCTATCAGACACGATAGTTGTTGGAATTTCGTGCAAGCGCACTATCTCATCAACATAGACTTGAGCAAGCTTCTCTGCTGTGAAAGTTGTCTTCACAGGAAGGAAATGCATTTATTTAGTCAACCTGTCAATGATCACCCAAATGGAATTATAACCTTACATACCAACCACAAAGTCCATAGTTATATGATCCCATTTCCACTGAGGTATAGGCAATGGTTGCAGCATTCCTGTAGGCTTTTGATGCTCATCTTTGACTTGTTGGCATATTGCACATCTTGCAACGAACTCAGCTACATCCTTCTTCAAGCCTAGACACCAATACATATCCTTCAGATTGGGGTACATCTTGGTACTACCTGGATGCATAGCATGCATGGATGAATGAGCCTCTTCCAACACCATCTTCCTCGGGTTATCCACATTAGGAACCACTATTCTGGTATGGTAACAGACTGTCCCATCATCCGTCTCATGAAAACCATCACACTTCTCACTATCGAACTCTGATCTAATCTGTTGTATCATAGTATCTGTCTGATGTGCCTCTCTGATATGTTGTCTCAGTGTAGGCTTCACTTGTAACTATGCCAACAGACCGGCCAACAAGGATACTTCCAACTTAACATTCATCTGACGTAAGGTGACCAACATGTCTCGCTTGTAGCACATCAAAGAACTCAACTGACCTTTATCCATGGATGAGGATGAAGATTTCTTGGTCAATGTGTCGGCTACAGCATTTGCCTTTCCTAGATGATAATTGATTGTACAGTCGTAATCTTTGATCAACTCCATACAACACCATTGTCTCATGTTCAACTCTTGTTGTGAAAAGATGTACTTTAGGTTCTTGTGATCTGTGAAGATCTGACACTTCTCCCCATACAGATAGTGCCTCCAAATCTTCAAATCATGAACTACTACATCTAACTCCAAGTCATGGGTTGTATAATTCTCCTCGTGTTTTTTAAGTTGTCGAGAAGTAAAAGAAACTACTTGCTTGTCTTGCATCAACATGCATCCCAAGCCATTCTTGGATGCATCACAAAAGATAATGTATCCCTTTCCTTGCTCAGGCAAAAGCAGAACCAGTGCACTTGACAACTTCTCCTTCAATGTTTGAAAAGCACGTTGATACATGACATCCCAAATGAATGGAACATCCTTCCTTGTCAACTTAGTTAGGGGTAGAGTGATAGCACTAAATTCCTTAATGAACCTCTGATAATAGCCTGCCAAACCTAGAAAATTGCACACTTCAGTCGGTATCTTCAACTGTTCCCACTCTGTCATAGATTCTACCTTCCTAGGATCTACATGTACTCCTTCGGCAGATATGACATGCCTCAAGAAAGCTACCTCCCTCAACCAAAACTCACACTTGCTAAACTTGGCATAGAGTTGGTGTTGTCTCAACACTATCAATGCCTAACAAAGATGTTGTTCATGTTGTTGACTATGACGACTATATATCAAGATGTCGTCTATAAAAACCACCACAAATTGATCAAGGAATGGTGGGAACACCCTATTCATCAAATCCATGAACGTTGTTGGTGCATTGGTCAGCCCAAACGGCATAACCACAAACTCATAGTGACCATACCTCATCCTAAAAGTTGACTTTGGTATGTCATCCTTCTTGATCCTCAATTGATGATATCCTAACCTCAGGTATATCTTTGAGAACACCATTGCACCAAGAAACCGGTCAAACATATCATCTATCCTCGACAAGGGATACTTATTCTTTATCGTGACCTTTTTCAATTGTCTGTAGTCTATGCACAACCTCATAGACACATCCTTCTTTTTCACAAACAACACTAGAGCACCCCACGACGATGTACTCGGCTTGATGAAACCTTTGTCAAGTAGTTCTTGCAATTGTCTCTTCAATACTGCCATCTCTGTCGATGCCATCCTATATGATTTATGAGCTATGAGTTGCATACCAGGAACCATATTGATCTCAAAATCAATCTATCGGGGTGGTGCAACACCTGAAAACTCTTCAGGAAACACATCATCAAACTCTCTAACCACCGGCACCTCATGGATACTAGGACTCCTCGCCTCTGTATCCACCATGTGTGCCAAAAATGCCTCACAATCTTATTTCATAAGCTTCCTCACTACCATAGCTGATACAAGACATGTCAGGAGAATCTTCCTATCTCCTTGGAAGATCCATGTCTCACCACCATAAAAAAAACATCACTTTCTTGGAACTACAATCCAAGACCACTCTATACTTCTCCAAGGTATCCATTCCAAGGATCACATCGAATCCATGCATGTCAAGTGGTATGAGATCCACTTGAATGTTGTGTCCCGAAAAAGAAAGATCATAGGAAGGACACACATCCTGCAACACTACAGAACCAACCAACAGGGTCTCTAGCAACAAACTATTCTTCTTACGAATAACATGTAAAGAACAACTACTAAGCACTTCACGTGTGATAAAAGAGTGTGTAGCACCCAGGTCAACCAAAACATATATAAAGCAAGAAGAAGACAAATCAAAATGAAATAACTCCATCTGACCTGTCACCACTTGTAGGTTGAGAACCGCCTTTGACGGACTCATAGAATAGAATCTAATCATTGCATGTTGTCACCCACATCCTCTGCTTCCTTGAGTAGATGATCCGACCTGTAATTCTTGGCCATGTCCTCATCCTCCTGCGACACTGTTCTACTATCTCTGCGAGCCCTACTGATTCTGCCTTTGTTGCTGGGTCACTTCATCCTCTTTTAGTGGACATAACTGTTTGGTAGGCCAACTTGTCCACATTTATAGCACGTCTTGTTATTATACCAAGGCCTAGGTGGTCATGTCACCGATGTTGATGCAACACTCTAGGCTCCTGAGGGTGGAAAACTACGACCTCTGCCCTTGCTCGGTGACCACTTTGTTGAAGCACTAAACCTCTACGAAGTTGTTGGTGCACAATACCTCAGCTTCCTGAAGCCACCTGACGTCTTCCCTTGAAACTGTGCAGACCGCTTCTTGGTACTTGCCTCTCTCTTCTCCTTCACAAATCATTCTATCCTTTGAACAGACTCCACAAACGTAGCAAACCTCTCTTGATTCTCCAAAGCAACAACTAAGGTAGACAACTCAACATTTAACCCCTTCTCAAAATGACAAATTCTCTCATCCTTCGTCGCATCCATGTGAGGATAGAACCTCAACAACTCCATAAATCTTGCCTCGTACTCGTTGATTGTCAATGACCCCTGTTGAATCCTCTCAAATTGGCTAATCTTCTCGTCAAAATACGTCTGAGGAAAGTACCGACTAATAAACTCGCATCAGAACTCCTCCCAGCCAACCACAACATTGGGTAACTTCTCCTCCTCTATGGCCCACCAATGGACAACACTCCCTCTCAAGAGGTACACTGCATGCTTCACCTTATCCTCTTTATGGATACTCACAATCTTGAAAGCCTTCTCAAGCTCAGTCAGCCACAGATCCGCATCCGTCGGGTCAACTGTTCTGGCATACAAAACTGCTCCAACACGGCGAAGCCACTCCATAGTCTTCCCAGTACTCGAAGATTCAATATGGGGAATGGGTGCCTTAGACTAAGGTGCACACATCCTATCCACCATATGAGTCATTGTTGCCATAATCTGCCCAAAAAGCAATTGAAAGGCAGGGTATTCTATCATGAATGGGTCAAACTGGGGGACTTCAGGCACCAGATCTTCTCATGTATGATTCCTGGCACCACCACCAGGTGCAGCAACACTAGTCTCGGTAGCATGTTCTTCAGATATATTTAAGCTTTCTCTTCTTCTTCTGCATAAGCAAAAGTGACTATAAGACAGATTGGAGGACACTAGAACAGACAAAAACCCTAGTCCTAGGTCCCTGTAGACTCAGCGAACCTAAAGCTTTGATACCACCAAATGTGACGCCCTACGCCACACAAAGCAAGATTACTCAAAACATAATCACAGAAAAAGATTAACAAACAAATTACTAAAAAACACTAAAAATTAAAACCTTTTTCATGAAACAACCATATAGCAAGAACCTTTATACATAAGTCCTTTCATGCCTCAAAGCATTCACAAGGCATGCTGTTAACCTGTGACCAAAGAACTATTCCAGAATATATATACATGATTCCACCATATCTAGTACACAAAGGGCACATAAAGAAAGCATGTTCACGAAACATCTACAAAACTCTCCCAAAGACCCGAGTGTATAGGGATGACTCTAGGACTCTATCAACAAAAGACCTCCAGAAGCACTTCCAACCTTACCAACTACTGGTCCTCTGGCTGCTGCTCAACCTCCTCTACACGATCTCTACCTCTTCATGCTCATCCACCTAAAAAGGGTGTAAGAAACCCACATGGTGAGATTTCAAATCTCGGCGGGAGATATAACTCACCACCAACTCTATTATTATCACATATAAGATAAACTGAGAAGCAATATAAATACAACTAAGATGAAGCAGATAATGATTATGAACAGGAGAAGCATTTACTATTGATTATGAAACTTCTTAACAATTTAAAAGGAGTATGAAGAACACGTATATTTTATATCAACAACATTGTGTAAAGATCAAGCAAGGCCTCAACCAATGTTTTGTATTTGATCCTATACAATTATACTACACGGATGGTTACGTATTTCATTATGCTTTGAGGATTTGAGTCGTACCATCCAAATCCAACTGACCACATGTTAAGTCAAAATCGGAGCCACACAAGGTCTAATGGAAGAGCTAGAAGTCACGACCTCACCACACCTCTTGGTCAGCACAATAGAAAACATTGCAGAGATATATCTGTCAACTGCAATCATGACATATTGTTAGATTAGGGATTTGCTCATGCATGACCATCCACATATATAATCATAACTAGCCCACCTTGGTACAGGTACAATGATAGAAGAACAGGCACACACATGGATGTTCTAGTAAAAGGAGTGGCACACACATGGCCATCCATATCAGAATGAGATCGACTCACCCATGGTCATCTCACACATCATATATTTAAGGATACAAGGAATTACTCAACTTGTACCCCGCATATTCAAAAATATGTGCTCTGAGTTAAACTTGTTTAACCATCCAGCAATAAGACTGACACTGAAATGGATCTATGGCATAGGTCAACTACACTATTAGATTTTACTTGATTAATTAGATCAATTTAAACATCTTTAAGTATCAATCAAGTTACAATGTATAACCTCTAAACAAGATCTACATGAATAGGGCATAACTCATTATCAGAACAAATTGAAACATAGTAGGTGGGATCTCATCACATCATCACTTTATGCATGTTATTCATCATATGTCCATCTCAAGGACCAATATCCATCACAAGGACCAATGTCCATCACAAGGACCAATGTTCATTACAAGGGCCAATGTCCATCACAAGGACCAATGTCCAACAGATCATAACCATCATAGTTCACACCTGGCTATGTACATCAACTGATATCACCTGCATGGTTAGAGACTGATAACAAGAAGAAAAGCATCATCATCTCATAGAACTCATGCTATACATTTACATCATACACTTCATATCATAACAACTAGGGTTTCACTTCACCCAATTAGGGTTTACAAGGTTGGATCAACAACCATCCTTAGGTTATCACTTTCATCATTGTTATGAGATATGTTATGAGACATAGAGATATAACCCTTACATCATACTTACAACTACTCCATAGAGTAACACACTTAACCATGTGGCACTAACATCAACGTGGTGCATCTCAACCATCACCACAAGGTACCGATTAGAGTTTACACCTATGGTATCGGTTAACCCTAAGTGTATGGGGAAACCACACTAAGATAGGGTATCAGCCATCATACTAAAGTAGGATATCTGCCTATCTACCCAAGGTAAGAATCAGTTTAGGTATCACCATGGTTGCATCGAGCATAGAACCTCAGGAAGAGAGGTACAAGGGGTATCGGGTAACACCTCAAAGGCAAAATGACATCAAAGGGATAACGACAACACTGGTATGTCGGGAAACACCCAATCTATGACAGCTGCTAGGGTTATCGAGCTTGCTACACGTCCACCATGTCAGCTCAACAACACACATATATTGACAATGGGGTGTATCGAACAACTTCTCCTATTAGCAACGTCAACACAAGGTGTCAATCACCAGGGGTAACGAGCAATGCCCTAGGGTACCGACATAGAAAAGAGATGATCCCCTAGGGTTCAACAACGCTTCAAGCAGTGCATCTTCGGTTGTAACACCAAGTCGTGATGGCCCAAGGCATATCGGCCATCACTCCTCGTATTACAATCCAACACCACGTCGTTCAACAACTACCAACAAACTATCACCCTCATATAACATCATCTCACCCATTCCTAAAGGCATGATAGCCAGAATGAGTCATCCAAGACCTAACCAAGGTTGTGATGACCTGCCACTAGGGTAACGACCAGGGGCGTCACAAACTGTGGTGACCACCCAACATATTGGCCTACCCTATGTGTCATCCTCCACCAAGCATATCAACCTCCACATACCTGTCGGCCTCCTCAGCTTCAACCCCAAGACGACATAATAAATGAGGTAAAAGAAGGTGCCAAAATGGAACACAAGGCTACCAAGGAAAAGTTATTGGCATGCAAGCAATAGTAAGCCATAGATCAAGAGCAAGATGACAATTAAAAGGTGATAATAACATCGTGGGTTTAGAGTTATATAACCCGCCTCAAGGATCACCACCAAGCTCTAAGCTCCAAATTCAAGCTCCCAGCTTCACGAGCTCATGGTAGAAGAAGATCCTCCAAGCTCGATCACTATAACACCTCCAAGAAAAGATAGAACCAAGGTTAAGAGATCATGAGAGGGTAAGAGAAGCAACCAAGGTCCATGGTCGAGAAGAAGAAAGAAGGAGAGAAAGGAAACTATGGATCATGGCTTACCAAGGAAGAAGATGAAAAGAACACACCACAAGCTTAGGCTCATCCACCAAGCTCTAAGGAAGAGCACTCCTTAAGCTCAAGATCGTCCACCAAGGAATAGGAAGCAAAGATGGCCAAAGGATTCTCTTGCGTGGATATAAAGAAGTATATATACAAGAGTGATGAAAGAGAGAACAAGGGAAAGGTGTCACCACCAAAGAACTCTAAATGAGACATGTCCACAAAGAAAGAGCCACATGCAACATCATGCAACAAGGAGATAGGAACCATGCCTCGCCCGCTAAGCCTCCTTCCTAGGTCATGGCCGATACACTTCTCCTCCTCCCTTAAAAAACTGATAGGGATGAAACCCTAGGTGCCACAACCCGATATGGTGTATCTAGAGACACCACAAAATGACACAAGGCCCCAACAAGGCTCTCAAGCCCGAGACAACACTCTTATGTGTAAAATACACCTCAAACATGAGTGTAAAACATCACCAAGGATGTCACCACTCAAATAGGGCTCAACCAAGGTGTACATCTCTCTCACTTCCTTAGATGATGCCAATAGAGGGAAGGAACACACTAGAGGTGGCAACTTGCACATCAACCCTTCTCCTGGGTAAATTGCAATTTACACCAAACCTCTCCACAAGACACAAACATCAACCAAACAAGGAATTCAAACCTCCAACATGCCCTAATTACATCTCAGATATGATTAGAGCAAGGGGGTAAGCAACATACTTAAGAAAAATAAATAGGGTTATCCCAAAATGTGGGTCAGGGTCCTTACAATTAGGGTTAGGTTTACTTATGTGTATCCAATTAGGGTTTCTAGATCAACGACATAACACTTCAAGCCTCATACCACTAATTCCCACATTCTTGGAGCACATAAGTCAACCATTATCATTGTTATTGCACAACACAAAGGAACAACATGTCCAAAAATTACCAACGACCAAAGAAGGTAGGAGGTCATAAGATTAGGCGATAAAAAAAAGACAACTCTTCATGGTCAAAGACACCACCCAAGACCAATGACCAAGACCATCAACAACATACCAACGATCGAAGAGAATACATAGGTTGAAGACCACATTAGCGACCAAGAACACCACTAGACTCCATCTGTGGAAGGGAACCAAACACCTTTTGCAAACAAAGATCATAGCACCATCTTCAGCGATCAAAACAAAGACAAGATCAGAGACCAAAAGCTCCAACAAATCAACGATCAAAAATCACCACAAGACCATCAGACCAAATATCCTCAACAACCACTCATGGAACACCATCATCACTAAGCAAGGTATGATCAAAGTAGGTGGTTAGCATCAATGAGTTCAAGTGACACCAAGGTGAAACATCATGGAAATGACAATTATCAAAACCCTAGACAAGCATCACATAAGGTCAACATTAAAACCATGAGATGATAAATGAAAACCCAAGATTCAAGCACATGTAAACAGAACCAAACTCTTTCTTATGCAAGATAACTAAACCAAAAACCAAGACAACATGACCAAGGTCAAGTTGCATGTAAGACCATCAACATCTCCAACACTTAGATTTCAGGCATATGAATCAGGGTTTAGGTAAAGGAATAGATACATGAAAGATCATTATAGGAACTCAAACTCTAAACAAGATATCATCATCAATAGCATGTGATCACATTTTATAAATAAGTTATGCATGTAGAAATAAAGTGCAATAATAGTAGAGGAGAGAGTTATATAACCTGCCTTAGATGATGGTGCAGTCACCACCAAGAAAGAAGCTCCAAAAGCAAGAGAGAAGCCTATCTTTGATCACCTCCATGAACAAGCTAGTCACCACCTTATAAGAAAAGAAAATCCTAGGTTAAAGGTCAAGGAAGAGAGATCCAAAACCCTAGGCCGAGAAAGAAAGGAAGAAAGAGAATATCTTCATCTCACTCAGGTAATACCATGAAAAACCATGGATTCGACCTCTATGAAGAGAAGTTTCTCAAAAGACCACGATGAAGAACCATGGGTTCGGCTAAGATAAGAGAAAGAGGTAGCAAAGAAACGAAATCAAGAGGAAAGATCACTTACCAAGGATCAAAGATCATCAACAAGTAATAAGATAGGATGCTCCAACTCAAGATCACCGCAAGAAAAATGATCAGCCACCAAACCTCCAAGGATGAGCTCCTCTTCACCACCAAGCTCCAAGGGCCAATCAGGGATGAGAGAGGAAAATAGGGTGTAAAAGGATCATATTCATGTGAAAGGAGGGGTCCATATACCCAAAGGTAGAGAGAGGTGAAAGGGATTAGGTGTCATGCACATATGTGCCACTTGTCCATCAAAGAACAACCATGCAACCACTAAAACCATGCATGCAGGATTGGTCATGAGAAATAAGAAAAACTAGAGACCTCACTTGGTTTAGATGACCATCGGACAAAGCAAAAGCAAGGCACAAGGTCCCAACAATCAAAGACTTTCAAGCAACCAAACCAAAACCCTAGATCATCAGTGACCTGAGAGAGAGGTGGAAGGCTATGCAATTGAAGGGACCTCACTACACATACAAACATCCTTTGACCGTAGAGGACACACTAGGAAATGTAAAGGATGGTCACTAAAATACCAAGATCATCTTTTGTAAACACAAGGTCAACACCAACCTAGGGTATCCAAGCAAACCCTAGAAACCACACTCAACCATTCACCTTCTCCCTCCTCCTCAAACCAAGGTACAACAAGGCACCCCAAAGTAGCATCATCTCTCTCATGATGCCAAGGAACTAAAAGTACAATCTACATGTGCAAAATTGCATGATAAATCCTCAACATGGGTAAATTTCAAATTGCTCCATAGCAAGCATAACTAGCTCAAACATAAACCAAATAGGACCAAACTGAAAACATAACCATGTCATATGTTGTTAAAGCATCTCAAGAAATTAGGTTAAGGTTCAAGCATATTATTAAATAAAGAAAACACAATTAATCACTAAGATAGGTCAGGGGCCTTACAACCATAAACCCCTAACAGGGATTTTGCCCCAAAAATCCTATGTGAAAAGAGACGAGTAGTACACATCTCTTCCTCAAGATCCCACGTGGCTTCCTATACACTATGGTGATGCCACAAAACCTTAACCAACATGATGTCCTTCTTTTTCAACTTCTTGATCATCCTATCCAAGATCAACACGAGACCCTCCACATAAGACACGTCCTCATCTAGCTCAACCTCCACATGTTGCAACACCAACTCAGTGTTGAGGTGACACTTCCTCAACATCAAAACATGGAACTCCGAATGCAACTCATGCAACTTAGGTGGTAACTGCAACCTATAAGCTACCTTCCCAACACGTGCCACCATAGGGTAAGCTAAACCTGGGAGCCAACTTACCCTTCCTCCCAAAACTCAAAATGCCTTTCCAAGGAGAGACTTTGAGATACACCTTGTCTCCCAATTGGAATTCTAAGGTCCTACGACGGTTGTCAGCATAAGACTTCTACCTATCCTGGGCTTCTTTCAACTATTGTTGTATCATCTTAATCTCCTTCGTCATTTGTTGCACAAGCTCAGGTCCCAAAATATGATATTCACTGGTCTCATACGAACACAACTGAGATCTACAATGTCTCCCATTTCCACTATAGTATAGGCAAGGGTTGCAAAGTTCCTGCAGGTTTCTGATGCTCTACCTTAACTTGTTGACACCTTGCACACTTAGTCACAAACTCAGCTACATCTTGCTTTATACCAGGCCACCAATACAGGTCCTTCAAGTTGTGATACATCTTGGTGCTACTTGGATGCATAGCGTACATCAAAGAGTGGGCATCTTCCAGAACCAACTTCCTCAGATCATCAACATCAAGAACCACTGCTCTACCATGGCAACACACTGTCTCATCATATGACTCGTGACCATGCTAACACATTGTCCCATCATCTGACTCATGGAAGCCATCACATTTCTCATTTCCAAGCTCTGATAGGATTTGTTGTATCATAGAATCATTACATTGTTCATCTCTGATCTACTGCCTCATCGTAGGCTTCACCTATCACTAGGCCAACAGTTCTGCTAACAAGGACACCTCTAACTTTAAATTCATTTGACACAAGGAGACCAACATGTCTCTTTTATGTCACACTAAAGAGCACAACTATGTATTATCCAGAGATGATGACAAGGAAGACTTCCTACTCAGAGCATCTGCCACCACATTCGCTTTCCCTGGATGGTATTATATTGTGTAATCATAATCCTTGATCAGATCCATCCATCATCTCTACTGCATGTTCAACTCCAGCTGCGGTAAGATGTACTTAAGGTTCATGTGGTTAGTGAAGATCTGTCAATTATTGCCATAAATGTAGTGTCTCTAAATCTTCAAGTCATCGACCACCATTGCAAGCTCGAGATCATGCGTTGAGTATCTCTCCTCATGTTTCTTAAGCTTCTGTGAGGCAAAATAAATCACGTTCTTATCTTGCATCAACACGCAACCCAACCCATTCTTCAAAGCATTACAGAAAACTATATAACCTTCCCTTACTTTGGCAACACTAGAACTTGTGCATTGGTCATATTCTCCTTCAATAGCTGTAAGGAACATTGACACTTATCATCCCAAACAAACAACACGCCTTTCCTTATCAACTTTGCTAGGGGCAATGTCACTGCACTTAAGTTCTTGATGAACCTCCTATAATAGACTAGTAAGCCAAAGAAATTGTAAACCTCTGTCGGTGTCTTCAGCTGCTCCCACTCTAACACAAAATGAACCTCTTGGGATCCACTCATACATCATTAATAGATATCGTGTGTCATAGATAAGACACCTCTTTCAACCAAAACCCACATTTGTTAAACTTGACATACAACTTATGTTGTCTCAACAAGGTCAAAGGTTGTTGTAGGTGTTGTTCATGTTGCTGTCTATTTCTGGAGTATACCAAGATATCATCAATGAACATCACCACGAACTGGTCAAGATAAGACTGAAGCACCCTATTCATCAGGTCCTTAAATGTTGTTGATGCATTGGATAGCCCAAACGACATAGCCACAAACTCGTAATGACCATATCGAGTCCTAAAAGCAGACTTGGGTATGTTATCTGCCTAGATCTGCAAATGGTGGTTACTTGACCTCAGATCTATCTTTAAGAACATTGTAGCACCCCTTAACTGATCAAACAAATCATATATCTATGGCAAAGGATACTTGTTCTTGATCGTCACCTTGTTCAACTATTGGTAGTTGATGCACAACCTCATGGATGCATCCTTCTTCTTCATAAACAGAACTGGAGCACCCCAAGGGGACGTGCTTGGTCAGATAAAACCCTTCTCTAACAGCTCCTGCAACTACTTTTTCAACTCATGCATCTCAATTGGTGCCATCTTGTATGGTGTTCACGCTATCGGCTATGTACATGGAACCATATTGATCACAAAATCAATCTCTCTAGGAGGGGGAACGCCTAGAAACTCGTCAGGAAACACGTCTTCAAACTCAGGAACAACTAGAACTTCCTAGATACTAGTACTCCTCACCTTGGTATCTACCACATGCATCAGAAATGCTTCACAACCCTATCTCATCATCTTCTCTGTCATCATAGTTGACACCAAGACGTCGGAAGAATCTTCCTATCTCCTTGGAAGATCCATGAAACATCACCATCACAAAACGTCACCACCTTGGCACTATAGTAAAAAACCATCTGATACTTCTCCAAGGTATCCATTCCAAGGATCTCATTGAATCCATACATGTCAAGTGGTATGAGATCCACTTGAATGTTGCATTATGAGAAAGAAAGAATGTAGGAAGGACATACCTCCCGAAACTCAGCGGAACCAATTAAAGGGGTTTCTAAGCGAAGACTATTATGTATATGACTAACAGGAAAAGAACAACAAGCTATCACTTCTATAGTGATAAAAGAGTGTGTCACACTTGGGTCAGCCAAAATACATACAAAGTAGGAAGAAGACAAATCAGAATGAAATAAATCCATATGACATGTCACAACCCTCACATTGACTAATCCTTTTGGTTTACTCATGGCATAGAATTGAGTTGTTGCATGTTGTCACCCTCGTCCTTTGTTGGCTTGCCCACACAAACCAGGTTGCGGCGTTGGACCACATCCTCAGCCTCCATCACTGCTGAACTATCGATGTTGCAACCCTTGCTGACTCTATCTCAGTTGTTGTGTCACCTCTTCATCCTTCACAGGACATGCCCACCTCAGATGTCCTACTTGCCCACACTTGTGGCAAGTCCTGGTCTCGTACTATAGCTGAAAACTACTAGAGGGGGGTGAATAGAGTTTTATAGAGATTTTAATAATTAATTAAACTCAAACAACCACAATGAAGATATTGGACAAGAAGACACAGGGTTTAGAGTGGTTCCAACTATAGCAAATACTATAGCCGTCAGTCCACTACCCGGTTGCTTACCCAACCGGGATTTGAAAAGAAATTTATTTTATTACCTCGCAAGGACTTTACATAAAATACAATTTCTTTTCCCAAACCCTTCAAGCAGCCTTCACCCAGAAGTAATCGCCCAACCTTGAAGCAGCCTTCCCTTGAAGTAGGTGCACCAACTCCCGTTGCACCAGCCTTCTGAAGTAGCTTCCCGTGCGATAGCCTTCTTGAAGTAGCTTGAAGTCCCCTTCTCCACCTGAGAAGTCAACCCTCTCCAATCCGCAGCCTCCAACCCTAGGAGTAGCAAGGAGAGTATAAAAGATAAAAAGGAACAAGAAGGAAAATAGAAATTACAATACCGTTGTAAGCACAAGGCTTGATTTTCCTATATCAAGCGTTTATATCTCCTAACCAATGTGTATGACAATGTGATTGTAGTGGATAGGAGATACTAGCCTATAGGACACGAAATGGGAGCAATAGGAATGAATGGCAAGTGTAGGAATTGCTCTATTGCTCTAAAACAGATTGCAAGTGTGTATTCAAGCTCAAGTATAGCACAAGTATATCTTAGATATGTTTTGGTGTCCTAAGGCATGTCCTATTTATAGGAGTGGCCTATGAATACTTAAGGACGTTCTAGACAACTTCTAGGGGTTTCTAAGTGCTTAACTAGCCGTTAGGTACAAAGTTGTTGCTTTAACAACGGCTAATTAATTTATTCTGTAGTTGCTGTCAGAGACCATCTCGGTCGACAATTGGTCGACCGAGACACCTACTCGGTCGAAGTTTTGTCGACCGACAGGCTCTCTGGATCAACGTTCATTTGCAACTGCCAACTACTTTGTCTGTTGTGTCTAACGGCTACTTGGGTCATTCTCGGTCGAGGAGTTTGTCGACCGAGAGTGTCTCGGTCGAGGAGTGTGGTCGACCGAGATTGACTCTGTTTTCAATCTTTTAATTAACCACTAAGCATGTGTATGAGTGTACATATGTGATCCTATTTGAAGGGGATGACCTATCTAAGTGTGGTGATTAGCTAGGAAGATCCAACGCTTGATTTACATGCAATCTAAGTACTTGTACATTATATATTTGTACAAGTTTTTACAACAGTGATTACATTGCATGGAAATATAAATATGTAAGCTCTTTGGATTTTCCCTAGTTACTTTGTCATCCACCTTAATCCTGCACACTCAAGTAGCACGTTAGATCAACAAGAATGAAATGTTTGTCATCATCGAAACAAAGGGATTTATCATAATGTCCAATTTATCCAACAATAGCCTAGGAAGCCATGTCACTAACACTGACACCGCACTATGAGATCCTGTCGATGGAAAGGTACAACCTTTGCCCTTGCTTGATGATCACTGAGACTAAACTGTCGATCTCTTCTATGACTGAGGTGCTCAAAACCTAGGCTTCGTGAAGCCTCCAGATGACCGTCCTTTGTACTGTGCATGTCTCTTCTTGGCATTCATCTCTTGCTTCTCCATAAATGACCGCTCTATCCTCCTGAATGACTCCACAAACATGGAAACTTCTCTATGTTCTCTAAATATGACATCAGTGTTGTCAAATCAGAGCTCAGACCCTTCTCAAAATGCCTAATTCTCTCCTTGTCTGTTGTATCCATATGCATGTAGAAGCTTAGAAGCTCCATGAACTTCACCTCATACTCATTGATTGACATAGATCCCTATCGGATATTCTCAAATTGCATGATATTCTCATCCAAGTAGGTATCTAGGAAGTATCAACTCACAAGATCTCACCAAAACTCCTCCCAACTGATCACAACACCATGCCTCTTCTCCTCCTTGATGGCCCACCAATGTCCTCATCGCCCTTCAATAGGTACACTACATGCTTCACCTTATCCTTTTCTAGAATATTGAGGATCCAACTTGGTCAACCACATGTCATCATCTACTGGATCTGTCATACTGACACATTCCAATGCCCCCACATGCCTTAACCTCTCAAATGTCTTCCCAAAACCCTGAAATTATGCATTAGGGACTACCATTCTAGCTTGGGGCATGAGCATTCTATCTACCATATGTGTCATCATGGCCATAAACTATCCAAGCATGGACTGAAAAGTGGGATTCCCACAGTTGCTGGGTTGAACCAAGGCTCCTAGGGACTTTTTTTTTTAAATTAAGCCAGGAGGTTTTCTATTCACCTCACCCTCCTCATGTGAGCACAAAATAATATTTTCTTCTCCATCATCTTAGGCATGTGTCCTGGCACCACCTCCTGGTACAACAATATTGCCCTCTTCATGTTCTTCATGTTCACTAGACATATCTTTTCTTCTCTTATTCTTCTTTTGCATAAGAAAAAGTTACTATTAAATATGTCAGATGACACTAGAACAGACACAAACCCTAGTTCTATTGTAAACACAGCAAACCTAAAGATTTGATACCAAACAAACTGTGACGTCAATCATCACACAAAAGAGACATTACTCAAAACAAAGTGTGAAACTAATACTAAACATCCACGATTACCATAAAATAGGATAAATTAAAACCAATTCCATATTACCACAAAAGCAGAAACATATTACATCCGGGTCCACCTAAAATTACATGTATTACATATCATGCCATACAATTATGCATATGATTGTTCACTTGGTCAACTTGCCATAGCCTGTTACATATGATAATTTGTTCATATATATATATATATATACACTATATTTGTACAACCATGACCTACTGCCAAAACTCGTGTAGATATACAACATCTATGAACATCCCCAATGACCTGAGAGTACAGGGACGACACATAGGACTCTACTATAAAACACTAGCAACATATCCAACCTTTAACAGCTAAGGCTCCTCTTACTGCTTAACCTCAATTGCACGATCTCTACCTCATCATACACAACCACCTAAAAGATGTGGAAACCCATAGTGTTACAACCCCAAATTTTGGGTTCATTTGGTGAGAAATGTAATTTCTCCTATTAAAGATATTTGGACAAATAATGATATAATTTGTTGTCTGAATAAATGGATTTCGTTTAAAATAGCCTTGTTGTTTTATTTGTGGGCTTTATTGGCTATTGGGCCCAATAACAAGGAAATTCAATTAATTAATGAATAATTGATTATTTGAGAAAAGAAAGAGGTAGAAACCTCTAGAAGACAAATCCAAGGAGGGATTTCGTGCCTCTTGGGTTCCTTGGGTTCCAAGGAGTCTAAAGTTGCATAAAGAGAGCAATAAGAAAAGAAAAGATCAATGAAGTATTTCTTTATTAAGAAAGAAATTGAAAATATTGATGAAACATGGAAAACAAGTGAAGAGAGGTATAATGGAATAATCCTTGGTGGAATTTCATATTCCAAGGATTCCTAATGCTAAAAGGAATTCCAATAGGAATATAGAGGAGAGATAAAGAGAAATCCTTTAAAAAAGAATTAAAAAGGAAAAGAAATTGATTGATAAAAGGGAAATATGAGAAATTGACTTTTAAAAGAAGATAAAGGTAAACTAATATTCCCCAATGTGGAAATCCGTGCCTTTGGGTTTTCTTGAGGTCCAAGGGACCCAAAATAACAAGATAATTACAAAGGAAAGAGGAATATAAATTAATTTGGGAGAGAAGGAAACCTTCTCATCCATTACAAATTGTTCCCCAAATTTAATACAGAGTTAGATAATGCCAAGACGTACATTCCCTTAAAATTTGAGAAAGAAAGGAATTATAGTTTGGGAGATATTGATTTTGCAAGTTATTTGCAATTTGGGAATTAATTCTGAATTAATTGAAAATACCTTCCCTTTGTTTTGGACGCAAGCGAGGAGGTCTGTTGGATCTTAATCCAACGACCGAAGTTCATCGTCTAAGTCCTGTTAGGACTGGGACTCTGTTGGATACAGGGTGGATTTTCCATCCTAAATCCTCGAGAATTCAATGCATGAGCAAACCGGGTGTTTGTCCCATTAGACTCAGGAGTTGGAACCGAAGAAGAAGATCCCCGGTTTGACAGGGATTGGCCTCCGTTCTGGGAAAACCCCAATTTCCACGAGCTTGGTCTCGACCCTATATATATGGGGAGTCGAGGAGAGAACCAGCGTCTCTCTTGGATGTTCCGACCTCTGCGGCGGAGCTCAAGGATCCACCTCCCACCCTCAATTGTTCCGTCCACCCTGATCTGGACCCCCGACACCCCGGTGACCCTCGCCGGAGTCCGGCGAGTAGAGGACGGCGTTCGAGAAGCTCGGGCGAGCAATGGAGGGTGTCTTCGACTTCGAGTAAGGGAGGCGGAGCTCCCTGGACCATCGGCGTGAGCGGAGGAAGGTCAGAGCCCGAAGTCAACTGTCGAGTTGACCACCGGAGTCACTGTGTGCGCGCGAGGTTGAAGAAGGAGTCGTTCTGCAAAAATTACCAACCTGTCCCCCGCCTCCTTCGGTTGCTTCAAGGTCAGTTTTGACCTTTGATTCTTTTATTTGCAAAGTAAGGGGCGCGCTTGATCTTGGCCACTGGATCCTAAGTGGACCAGTGGACCACGGATCAAGCGATCCATGTTTTTCTTAAAAATGCTAATAAATCAATTAAAAGAATCTTTCCTCATAAAAAGCATATCTTGAGCTAGAAAACTCAGATGAATAAAGTTAAAATATGAAAGTTGCTTAGAAAAATATGAGAAATACGTTAAAAATAGTTTGAGAACCTAATTTCGTTCCTTTTTACAAAAGTGCATATTTTGATGGAAAAAGTGTTAATTTATAATTTGAAAACCCTAATTGTTAACCAAAGATGGTTTTAATCTTGCAAATAGATTATTTCGAGCATGGTTTACTTGATTAGTGTTAAAGATGGTTTTTAACCTATTTTGAGGATAGAATTGCAAGGTTTAGGGTTTTAAACCTAATATGTTGATTAAAACCCTTAGAAACCCTAAGTGTGGGGAAAAAGGGAAGAAAGAATATAATGATCTGAAAATTAGGATTTTTGTGATCCAAATCTGATCTTAAGATCTTAATCAAAAATAAACTGAGATAATTAGGGTTTGATGGATATTTTGATAAAACTAAAGTAAATGTGGTAAAAAAGGAAGTGAAACCCTAATTATGGTCAAAACTCTAAAAAGGGCAAATAACCTAGGAAACAACTAGGATTAATGGATCAAGATGACATGATTAATGATAGAGAAATTGAATGCCTTTTTTTAGGGACAAGTTGTGTGTGTGCGCTTGTTTGATTTCCTGATTGATTGAGTTATTTTTCCATTAAAGTCTGCTTAACATGTATGTGGTTAATTATGAATAACCGCCTTAGTTTCCCGATGATTTTCCAGATGGTTAATCACATTGAATGCAAATTATCTGTTGGATGTTCATACTTGCAAATCATAAAGTCACTATGATTATCACATTAAAAATAGAAGTATGGATTCTCGCACCTACATGCCACCCTGATGGATGATACCAAAGGTCAGGCCCATATGGGTAGACCAATGGACACCTTGAGTGGTGACCCCAAGCACCAAGAAGGTGGCCTATGATATTGCATGACTAGTGGGCACCATGAGTGGTGACCCCCAGGCACCAAGCTCGGGATTGAGAAGGTGGCCTTAAGTCATTGGCAAAGGGCACCCTAAGGTGGGTATGCCAGGGTTAGGGCAAAAGCGGTGGAGAAAGTCATACTGAAAAGTGTAAATTGGCTTGTTAATTAATTTCATTGTGAATATTAAATTGTTAGCCATATTTGCAAGATTTTGATTATCCCCACATACCAGTATATTTTGATATACTGACCGACATTTTGTTTTTCGACGTTTTAGGAACAACAATTGAAAGAACAAACAGTAAAGTGTCACATTGTGGAAATGAGAAATAAAGTGGAAGGAGGATTAGATAGAGTAAATCAAGATCTGATAGATAGATTTCCAAAGTTTTCAAAGGTAAGTAAAGTTTTTATTTTATACCAAATTCCAGTTAGATAGTATAATTTCATAATTATTATTGATTATTTGTCGAACCTTTGATCCTGCTAATTGAGTAACGGCTTTGACCTCCGGGTCTCCCTTAATTGGGGGTTACCGGGAGGCGGGGTCGTTACACATAGAGTGAGACCAACGTCCTAGCAAGAGATATAACTCTCTGCCAACAACTATTATAAGAACAGATAAGCCAGAATAGGAAAGTAACATAATTAACTAGATGAGTAGATTTAGCTAAATGATATGAATAAAATAATTAACATTGTTTAAGCAAATCAAGCATCTACAGTTAAGTCGTAGAACATCTTATACTTTTAGAAGGAATATGAAGAATACGTAAAATAGTTGATTTCTCTTACCACATTATAAATCAACTAAACAGTACAAGAGATAAGGCAAAGGGTCATCCAATGTGAGTCATGTTTAACCCTAAGTAGATATACTACACAGTTGTATTATGCCTTTTATTATGTCCGGAGGAGATGAGGTATACCACTCATGCTCCAACTGTAACATAATGAATCTTAGATGTAATCTCCATGTAAACCTTTTTCCCAAGTTTCCCTCTCATTTCTATCCTTTATGTCATTTATGTTTAATTAGTGGAATTTATAGTGATTTAGTGAACATTTATTCACTAATTGTACCAATATAAGGGTTTATGTACAAATACCTCAGTGAAAGCTTAATTACCATAATTAAGTTCTCTAAACCTTAATCTAACTTTTTGATATGATTTGAAAATATAAAATGAGGCTAATTTTCAAATTTGGTTTGATTTGGATGTTGTTTGTGCAAGTTATGCAATTTTAGGTACATTTTGGACTTTTATGCAATTTACCCAATTGAGAGGTTTTCTTTGCAAATTATCTCCTGAATTTTAATCCTTAGATATTCCCTTACAATTAACGATATTTGAAACCATTGGAGAACCTAGTTTCATCTTGGTTTGATGGCATTTCTTTCCAAGGGCATTATAGGGATTACCCTCTTTATAAAGATGCTTATCCTTAAAAGCTATCAACCAATGAGGTTATTTCTTTCTTGAAAAATGGTGGGGATGGCCTAGAATAATCTATGGGCTCTTAGAACTGACTTTTGATATGCATGAAGCCTCTATGAGCTATCCTCTTGCATGGAGCAACCAGACCTTCTAATCTCGGAATCCTTTCTGTTTGAACCTTATTACCTTCCTAGAGGCAAGTTTGGTTAACACCCTTCTCATATATTGCTTAGTACATGCTTAAAACTCATGCTTTTATGTTGAAAATCGACGATTTCCATCTATTTTTACCATGATCTTCTAAGGTTTTGATTTCTTTCTGTTTGGACCTTCTTATCTTCCCTAGAGGCGAGTTTCATAACCCACTTCTCATATATTGCTTGCTAGATGCTTAAAATCCATGCATCTATGTTTAAAATCGATGATTTCCATCTCTATTTACCATGTTCATCTAGGGTTTTGATTTCTTACCGATTTACCTTCTCTAGAAGATCTAGTTAGGATAAATATTAATCTAAAACCATGATATTAAGTCAAATGGTGTTTTGTCCCTCTCACTCTCTCTTTAATTATCTCGATCGGTTTGATGATGTAGCAATTTCCTATTGGTCAGTATTGCAAAATTCATATCTTCTAAACCACTTATCCAAATTTGACAAATAAATATGTTTTCGAATTGGAAAATTAATCTCTATCTAATAAAAATATTTTCAAGGTTTGATTTCATGGTTTGACGAAGGGTGATTTTTGTAAAACGAATTTAATGCATAAAATCCATAAAAATTACATTTTAATCATCATAACTCCAAAATTAACATTAAAATATGTTTTCTTCATCAGGAGAACCTAATAAGTTTATTGGTTATGTTTTAAGAGTCTAAATCCGAATTTTTCTAAAAAGCTCTAAAAATAGGGTTTTTATATATTAATGCACACTATGTACTCTAATACATGTTAATACATTGAAAATAGGCAAAGTGGAACTTGGACTCAATTAAAGTGGTAAAAGTTAGTAATTGATATCAGTAAGAGAGGTATGTGCATTCCTTACACCCTATGTTGGGATAATTGCATCCAAACCCTATATTTCCCTAATGAGGCTTAAATGAACCTTAAATCTTCTATTATTGAATCCTAATATTGTTCATGCCTCAAATCAGATTATAATTTCTTCTTGTTGGGTCTTATACCCCACTACCATGCTTATTGAATATTATGACTACTCTTGCCATGAATACTTTTCTAGCATGTGGATTTATGTTCTATTTAACTTAAAGTAGTGGTACTTATGTACAACCACCCACAGAGGGCATGTATTTAATCACCCTGGGGAATGTTTTTATTCTCCCCTATATAATTGTGTAGGTGACTGAGAATGTCTTATTCTCCCCTCACCTAAAGTTAGAGGTCCGGTAGGTGCCTCAACCCTACTTAGTTAGGTAGGCATAATTATCTTACATGCAAATCCTTTTTATTATATTTGTTAATGGCAAGCTTCTTTGATATATAGCCTCATACTCTTATTATCTTCATCATATGATGAACCCTAACCTATTTTTATTTACTTTACTTATCTTGATATCCTAGACTAGTTTTGTGATGCATACTTTTCTTCCCTTTCCCTTTTTGTTGGGTGCCTTCCCAACCACCCAGGTGTTGAGCAAGGTGATGGACAAGACAAGGAAGATCATAGCTGTTGGCTTGGACTCAGTTGATGGAGATGTTGCTTGGAGATAAGATTGTAGTAGTATAGACTTCCCTCTATCTAGATCATGATTGTGTATCTCGATGTAAACCCTAATGGGAGAATTTGATGTATTTTTGTAAACCTTTTATGAAATTGAATATAGTCAGTTGTTTTTTTATTCCGCTGCAACACTTTGGTCTTTTGCACACCATTATAATAAATTTGGAAAATGTATGCCCATTCCATCATACCTCTGAGTGTGTTTAGAATGGATGTCAATTCTTCACATTTTTAGTAAAGGGGTGATTTCACCCACCTCCTTACACCAATTGACCACTTCTAAGTAGAAATTAGTTTCATACAAGATCTAGGAGGAGCCGGACTCCTATGATCTCCCACACCCTCAGTCACTCAGAGTCCGTCAGAGTGACATATAAAGTCCAACTGCAAAACAACCTAGTCTACCTTGATATATAAGCACAACACTAGTAAAAATTGAGTTACGACCGTAGCCACACTCTTGCCGAGGCATGACCACATCCATCCTCAAAACATTAGATATATATATATATATATATATATATATATATATACACACACACACACACAAAATCACATTACCTGAGATACGGCCTCGATGTTCTCCTACCAGGGTATGACCACAACCAATCCTGTGAAATGCATATACTCAACAATATATGACTACGAGCTTCCAGTAAGGGAGAACCTATTTCACAATCCAACAAATATTGACACTGAAGATGGATCTATGGCACATGGAAACTACATGATTAGGATTTCACTTGATTAATTAAGCCAATTGGGTATCTTTTAGCATCAATTAAGTTACAATGTATAGACCCTAAACAAAATCTACAAAGATAAGGTTATATTACAACTTCAGAAGATATATAATGTATGAAGTAAGAACTCATCACATCATCTCTTGATATCACTGCCATACGAAGCCATCAACATTATCACATAACTAGGGGATTTCAATCCCTCATCTCATCGCTAGAGGATATCACTTCACACTAGGCATTGAGCCTCTTCTAGTTCATAAGACCCAAACCACATAATTCTTACACATCATCATTATCTCATCATGCATCATAAAGGCTCATAAACATCACCTCTTATCATATCAAACACACCATAGAATTCAATAGCTATGAAATTTACTCAACCTACAATGTTTAAGTTATACAAGTCAGAGAGAGAAAGAATACTTCATTACATGTTAGATACTTCAAACAAGGCAAGCATTACATCATGTGTTCATAATTAGGGTTAGTTTTACTTATGTGTATCCAATCAGGGTTTCTAGATCGGCAACATAACACTTGAAGCCTCACACCACCACTTCCCACATTCTTGGAGCACATAGGTCAACCATCATCATTGTTATTCCACAACACAAAGGAAGAACATGCCCAAGAATTACCATTGACCAAAGAAGGTAGGAGGTCATAAGGTTAGGCGATCAAAGAAGATAACTCGTCATGGTCGAAGACACCACCCAAGACCAGCGACCAAGACCATCAACAACATATCAATGGTCAAACAAAATCTATAGGTCAAAGACCACATCAACGATCAAGAACACCACCAGACTCCATTGGTTAAAGGGAACCAAACACTTTCTGTGACCAAAGATCATAGCACCATCTTCAGCGACCAAAAGGAAGACAAGATTAGCGACCAAAATCTCCAACAAATCAATGAGCAAAAATCACCACAAGGCCATCGACCCAAACATCCTCAACGGTCACTCAAGGGACACCATCATCACTAAGGAAGGTATGATCAAAGAAGGTTGTTAGCATCAAGGAGTGCAAGCGACACCAAGGTGAAACATGAAATGACAATCATAAAAACCCTATACAAGCATCACATAAGGTCAACATGAAAACCATGAGATGATAGATGAAAACCCAAGATTCAAGCACATGTAAACAAAACCAAACTCTGTCTCGTGCAAGATAACCGAACCAAAAACCAAGACAACAAGACCAAGGTCAATTTGCATATAAGACCATCAACATTTCCATCACTTAGATTTTGGGCATATGAATTAGGGTTTAGGTAAAGGAATAGATACATGCAAGATCATTATAGGAACTCAAACTTTAAACAAGATATCATCATCAATAGCATGTCATCACATTTTAGAAATATGTTATGCATGTAGAAATAAAGTGGAATAATAGTAGAAGAGAGAGTTATATAACCCACCTTAGATGATGGTGCAACCACCTCCTAGAAAGAAGCTCCAAAAGTAAGAGAGAAACCTAGCTTTGATCACCTCCATGACCAATCTAGTCACCACCTCAAAAGATAAGAGAACCCTAGTTTAAAGTTTAAGGAAGAGAGATCCAAAACCCTAGGCCGAGAAAGAAAGGAAGAATGAGAAGATCTTCATCTCATTCAGGTACTACTGTGGAAAACCATGGATTCGACCTCCTATGGAGAGAAGTTTCTCAAAAGACCACCATGGAGAACAATGGGTTCGGCCAAGAGAAGAGAAAGAGGTAGCAAAGAAATGGAATCAAGAGGAAATATCACTTACCAAGGATCAAAGATCATCAACAAGCAACAAGACATGATGCTCCAACTCAAGATCACTACATGCAATATGATCGACCACCAAATCTCCAAGGATGAGCTCCTCTTCACCACCAAGCTCCAAGGGATGATATCCAAGGATGAGAGAGGAAAAGAGGGTGAAAAAGGATCATATACATGTGAAAGGAGGGGTACATATACCCAAAGGTAGAGAGAGGAAAAAGGGATTAGGTGTCATGCACATAGGTGCCACTTGTCCACCAAAGAACAACCATGCAACCACTAAAACCATGCATGCAAGATAGGTCATGAAAAACAAGTAAAACTAGTGACCTCACTTGGTCCTAGATGACCATCGGTCGAAGGAAAAGCAAGGCACAAGGGCCCAATGGTTGAAGACTTTCAAGCGATAAGACCAAAACCCTAGATCATCAACGACCCAAGAGAGAGAGGTGGAAGGCTCTGTGACCGAAGGGATTTCACTACGCATACAAACCTTCTTTGACCATAGAGAACACACCATGAAACATCAAGGATGGTTGCTGAAAGACCAAGATCATCTTCGGTCAACACAAGGTCAACACCAACCTAGGGTATCCAAGTAAACCCTAGAAAACACACTCAACCACATTCACCTTCTCCCTCCTCCTCAAACCAAGGTACAACAAGGTGCCCCAAAGCATCATGCTCTCTCTCATGATGCCAAAGCACAAAAGGTACAACCTACATGTGACAAATTGCAAGATAAACCCTCAACATGGGTAAATTGCAACTTGGTCAAAAATAAGCATAACTAGCTCAAACATCAACTAAATAGGATCAAACTAAAAACATAACAATGTAACATGCTATTAAAGCATATCAAGAGATTAGATCAAAGTTCAAGCATCTTATTAAACTAAGCAAGCACAATTAAGCACTAAGCTAGGTTAGGGGACTTACAAGTTCGGGCTAAGGAAGAATAAGAAGGAGATAACAAAAAGAGGGACTAAGAAGAAGAAGTATCCTACATGATTTTAGTATGGGGTGAGGTTATCTACCCAAGGAGCATCCCAAAGTCTTGATTCTTCAACATGCATCAACAAAAGCATAGATGGATAATTTCTCCCAGGCCATGATTGCCCCTCTTCCTCTAAGTTCGTTACAGAAGTCACCCATGTAGTCAAAAGGGCCCAAGAATAGAGAAGGTCAGAATCCAAAGGTCTCATGCATAACCATAGAGAGAAAAGACTTCTATACCCTCACCCTCTTTTTTTAGTAAAAGACTCCAAACCGTAGTATATTCCACATCCTAGGTCTATGGCCACTAAAATAAGGTTCAAATGTTGTAAAATTTCCTTAAAACACTGAGAAATATCTGAGACATATAAGATGTACTTAAATTTTGAGTTAGAACCTCAATTAGAGTGAAATTGCAAGCCAGTCCTCACATGTACATGTAATTACAAGATCAAGGTAAACACTATCCAATTGTAGTCTGATTAACATCATCTTTTAATCAATTGGTTATAAGGCTTAAACATGTATGAGTATGAAGTAAAACACATCTTTGAATATTTTTCACATAATTTGCAATTAGGTCCTCATAGTATATCTAATTTACAATCAAGTCCACAACTTGCAAGGAAACTTGGAATTAGGACAATCAACGTGCAAATTGAACCAAATGAGATATATTGCTTAATCAATTGATATCCAATATTAATGAAACACACAATTATCATAATTAATCAAGATTAGAGGAAGATTAGGGTAAAACTAGGTTCATGGTCTCACAACTACCTCCTCAAATTATGTACCTATAGACATCTCATCCCCAGCCATGCACAGATTAGGGATACATGTTCAAGTAAGTGGCATTGAATTTCAAACGAGAAAAATATGAATATAATATAAATTAAAGCTGAATTGGAATCTAAAAGATATAAACTTGTAATAAATTTAGGTACTTGTATTTGTGAAATTTATCTATTTGCCGTCACCTTATACGATGAGTCTCCCTCTATTGACATCAAAGTGTCCTCAATTGGTACAATCACCCTCTATTCAAACAGAAGTGTCCTCTATGACACTAAGGCATCCTTTATACAATGAGTCTCCCTCTATTGACATAAAATTGTCCTCAATTGGTACAATCACCCTATATTCAAACGGAAGTGTCCTCTATGACACTAAGGCATCCTTTATGTCGTGATGCACCCTCTACTGACACACAATGCCCTCTATGACACTAAAGTGTCCTTTATGACATGATACACCCTCTGAATGTCTCAAGACATTTGGTGAGGACTTATCATATATGTTATGTTCTACTTTATTAAATCTTTATCTAAACAAAAACATTGAATAGGAATCTAAATCTCAATTCGAATATGAGTTACTAAGTAACTGGATGAAGAGTGACTTTTATCTTCTATCTACTCATAGCATGCTGAATTCTGAAATTGTATATTCTTATAAACTGAATTTATTTGGTCTAAAATTTTTATTATACTACATTTTTAAAACAAGTATGTTATATGAAGTCTAAGTTAGAATTCTCTTAAATAATGACAAGAACAAAACATGTGAATACTTTATATATGAACATATTTTATTTCTTAAATGTGTGGAACATAACTTTATCTGAGTCTAAAATTATAGTACAGATAAAAACAAAAATTATCTATAAATTAAAACTAAATAAGTAACTTAATCCCTAAGTTACTTCTTAAAGAGGCATGCAAGATCTCTTTCATATAAATATTGAAACTCAATGGACATGTCCCACTTACCTAATATTGGGAACAAATCTAGTATACCTCCCAGTCTTGGCATATATATATAAACCCTAGGTTATCCTATTAGACAATGTAGACATTTCTATACATGTTAGGGTTTATTTTTATATATATAACTTAATCATGAAAACAAGTTTAGTGATAAAATCTTTGTAATGAAAATCCAAAATTGGAGCCAAAATCTATCCAAGCACTAGGTCAACCACTTCCCTCAACACCATTGTTATTTCATCATCACTTCATTCCACTCAGAGGGTCTAATTCTTCAAACAAGGAAAAGGGCATACGACTACATCTCTAATACATAATAATAGAAGGGAGAAGGATTTCCAATTGCACAACTTCTATCAAACTCTAATAAGGTATGATATCCACCATTATCTATGTAACTCTTAAAGTGTCTACACCTATTGTTTCTAACGCATTAGGGAGTCTTATGGTCATCCAATCAATATAGGAAGAGAATAGAGTTTCTTTATTTGATGGTTTACAACCATGGTATTGTCATAAAAGGAAATGAACTTATAGTTTGATCACCCCTCATAATATTCACTAGGTAACCCAATTATATTATTGGGAGAGGTGACCTCCTAAGATTTTTTATTTTATTTTTCAAAGTAATAGCTTCCATCCTCCTATTGCCCTAAATGAGGCATAACAAGCTCAATGAGGATCATATCCAAAACATAGACATGCAGCTTTGGGCTGAGCTACATGGAGATACACCATGTTGAAGGCAAGGTGTGCCTAACCATGGCTTAGCTAATTCAGACTATCACTTGCGATTAGGGGAATCATCACTATTATAAAAATTAAGTCGGGGTTCTATGTTTATTATCCATGCATGCTTAGACCCAAATTGTGTATAGGCTAGGCATGCTAGAAAACAACAAAGGAATATGGGTCAAAGGTGAGAGACAAGGTTTAGATGAGCTATCAACGTTCAAATCAACCTACACTTCATAAGGATGAATCTAACCTCCTAGATAACATGAGATGAATCAAATATTAAGGTAGTCAATTCATATTGTGTGACATTTCTACCTACATAAAGAGGGTTAGGTGTAATAGGGCTTGTGGAATACTAAGTCTCAACCACTGGAGTGGTGTGGGGAGGGGTACCAACCAATTTAGAGAGGGATTGAAGCCCTAATTGGTTATCAACTACAAAGAAATAGGTATAGAAATAACCTTTAAAGGATCACCTAATTACCTTATTAGGGAACAATATAGGATAACTTGAAATAGTCAAGTCACAAACTGCTTAGGCACTGATATCATTTTGTGATGAGTGGGACCCAAGAGTGGATCCACTCTTCATTAAAGAGATAAATAGAACCATCCTATCCCAAATATGAGGGAAGGGTGAATCTTATTTATCTCCCAAATGGTACATTTAGCACAAACATGTTAGTTAATAAGCACTAGAAAAATAACTATTACAAAGTTACATGATGATTCATCTACGATTGTTCCTCACCATAATATGCGGTATAGAAAAGTGAAAAAATATACATCTAATCAATCTAATAGCATGCAATACCCGCTGCAGAGGGCAACCTGATCATTCCAAGCTATCCTTGAGTTCAATTCATGAATATGGCCTCCTTGAGTCCTTTTCCGCTAATGTATCCACACGTGGATAGAAGGGAACATCACCCACAAAATAGGAAACAAAGGCATGTATCATTAAATAGTGAGTATGCACGTATAAACAATATTTGAGAATTATATTGGATTATAAGTATTATAGGGTGTTCCCATGAAAAAGTGTCCATATGAATATAGGTAAGTCTAACAAGAGTCCAATAATGAGATTGAGGAAAACAAGAGTCAAATAATATTATGGAGATAAATACTTAAAATATAAGAAACACTTGCCATAATAAATATTCAAAATTTCCAAATCAATAATATCTTTGCATGTATAAACAATCTAGACTAAGTATACCAAAAATAGGGCCATAATACCAAAGGATCATGGCCTAAAAATAAAGGGTGAAAATGCACACCTCGGGCGGGGTAAGCATGCCCTTTATAAGTGTGGTAATACATAAGTACCACTATTATAGATATATTAGTCAAACATTTAGCATGTACAAATAGAGTGGCAAGAATAGCATTCTGCAGTCATGATTCACATCAAGTTTTAAAAGCATAGCGAGAGGGTTAAATGACCCATTTAAGTATATTCAATGAACATGAAATTTCATACAGTTTCAACTCAATAAATATGGATGTTCTACTTTGGATTTCCAAAAAAGAGAAAGTTGTCAAGTAAATGCCTCAATATAAGAATTTGGATCACAATCATGATAATACCCAAAATAAAATAGGGATCACATATACCTGATCTTCAAGACTAACACCAAACTTAATAGATATACTTAGTTCATGAAGTCAGGTTTTCACCCTAAGGATACACTAGTTACGTCAGTCAAACCAAAGCAAACTTGTGTATACATTCATAGTATAGCTATACATAATGTTCTGACCCTGATTTTGGTCACTTCAAGTCATACTAGGTTTTTTACTCTTATTAAGTGACTATTTGATCACGTAGATATCTATTTTTTTAGTTGCAATATCTATATTTAGTCACATAGATCAGAGTATGTCAAAGATACTCGTATGTGTGGGTAATAATGTGAGTTATTTCAATTTAGGTCTTATTATTCCATATAGATCAAGTATTGTAAATTAGGATCAAGCATATACTCCACTTTAGGTATAATTATTGGAGTGTCCTTATTGCAAGAAGTTAGGGCTTAAAACTCAGGTACACTTATATGTAAAGGAATACTATGTTTTATTGTGCGTAAACCAACATGCATACATCATGATATCCATAATGGTACTAGAATCAATCACAGTATGTAGAGTCTTTCTCTCATATAATATCTTATTAAAAAATAGGCCAATTATAAGAAGATATACCAAACAATCTTATTGTGTTTATAACTACCAATGAATACATATAGGGTTTTAATGGATAATAAGAATGACACATTTGTACTTACGATATATTCAATAACATTTACATATTTATGAGAATCTCCATTTATTTAACCAAATACTAATATGCATATAAGTTGTGCCAAGGTATGTGGCCAAATATTTTAGATTATGACTTAACTCTACGTATAATATATCATTGCCCTTCTAGAACTTACTATTCTCATGCTCCCTAGATTTACTACATATATCTCTATATTGATACTTATGGCTACATACTAGTGTGATATGTGTAGGTGTTTATGCGTACACTATTGTAAGTACATCCAACATTTATATTTCTAAGACGACTGTCTAATCTGCTGTAGATAACTATATTTACTAAGCTCTTGAAAATTAGAAATACATTATTTTGTAGACATGCCCATCTTGATGGATCCATCATGGACTATAGATCCTATGATTATGGACACAACAAGACCCATCTCTTATTCGTCCTTTTGGGATCATATCTGAGGCTAATTCCACCCACTGAAAGGCACAATGCATATGTGATGACTCCTTGAAGTTCACTACAAAATGCATGACCAATGGAGTCGAGAGATCAATTCATGATGGTTTTAGTTGAATGAGGTAGGAAAAAGAGAGTAGAAGGAAATCCTACGAGGAGGTGAGCTAGATAAACGTCCAAGGTGTCACACTGGTGTAACTAAGTTTTTAGATAGTGGTTCTGATCAGGGAGGAGCTGTAAATTTCCAACAACGATCATAGTGATGCTCGCTGCCTAGATCATGAAGAGCACAAAGATGGTTGATGCCAAAGCTGCCAAGAAGGTTGTAGGTCGAAATGAGAAAGATGATGGAGTTTGGTTGTGTGGTGGGAGGAGGGAGGAAGAATAGAGGTAGAGGACCTTTCCAGTGCCATTTTGGGGTGGTGTTAGTGGTGTAAGAAAGGAGAAGGTGGAGTAAATGTGGAGAAGGACGAAGACTGAGTCCTTCTATGTCAGAGATTGACATATGTGAGGTTTAAGAGGTGAAGCGGGCATGACATAGAGAAGATATATGACACCAATCTAGAAGTATTGGAGGCATCTACTATATCACCGCATGAGAAGTTCATAGGTCAAGAGGAGGAGAAGAAGGGTGGAGGCTAGCGTTTAGGGTGGCTATGGGAATGAAGAGTGGAGCAAGAAAAAGAGGAGAAGTAGGCAACATCGTCATTACTAGGTGATAGGATGTTATGTGGCTCTAGTCTTGTGCACTATGCACAACTAGTGCAGACAGACAGTAACACCTATGTGCATATTAAAGAGGAAGACCCAGACAATAGTACAAGGGCATGGTTACAGAAAGCAATAATGTGTTATAAATCTAGAGTTGTCAACCAATTAAATGAGTGGTCAAAGGAAGTTTAACTTACTTGAAAATTGGTATACTAGTTAGTTAGGATGTGAATAATATGAACTTGGCATCAATTTTACATTTTATATATGTTTAATACTAGATTTTGTTATATGTATATTGAGCATCCATTTAATATGTTTACTCATCTTGATTTCTCAATTATTACACTATAATACATACTAAATAAATCTACTTTACTTCTATACTGTTAGGAATATTTTAAAGTGTCAAATGAGTGTCAAAGCTATTTTTGGGTATGTTTGTACATAAAGTTCTACTATGAATGCATTATGGTTATATTACCATGTATAAAGGATATTTATGAATTCATGACACTGTTTGACTCTGATTATTCCCAATGTATTTTAAATTGAGGGAAAGGCATTGAATATTGAAATTTGAATATGGGCCTAGAAGAAGGATGGATTAACTTATATACTTAGAGTCAAGTATGTTACACCTTTTATTGTAGTTCCGCCTCCAACATTTGATGGATTGTTCACAAAACTTACCCATTCTGTGTTGCTACACGAAGGATCTTCTCTGAAAAACCTTACACATTTTCATCCCTCTCTAGATTTATTGCTTCTATGTAGATTATCTTAGTACAAAATCCCATTTATATAGGAGGTATACTCTTCCCTTCTCGCCTCTTTTGGTAGAGAAGGCATGGTCTCAAAAGGATTCTATTTCTCCATTTTTCTTTGCCCAATCCTAAAGGAATTATAGTTTTAAGACGACCACCCCTCTTAGTCCAAGACAAACCGATCACCATAGAAAAAGGAAAGTAAAACCCAATAGACCGTTGTTAGTTGGACACTACATTATTACTGTGCTCGTCAAACCTATAAGATGTGAAATTGTTGTCCACTTTGATAGTTAAGGATAAAACTATTTAATTAATATTAGTGGAAAAAGGGACTACTCAAGCCCATTACGTATAGCTTACGGGATCATTATAGAATATTACTTAATCTCATATATTTCTCCAAAATTGACTAGAAGAAGGGACGATCCTTCTTCTTCCATGCCCCTCCTTCCAATAGGTTGTTCCATCTTATATATTATTTTATAATCAAAACAAAACTCGCTGCCCCACCATTATTAATTAGTCGATCAATTGTGAATTTGTTGGTTCAAGTCAAATACCATCCAAATTCAACTCTATTAAATATACCCCTTTTCAAAATTTTGATGTTTTACATTGTATATCCAATCGAGTCTAAGTTTCAACCAAGGGTTCATAAATATTTATTACTTAGTGAAATTTTTTAAAGATATACTTATCTTCCATCATCTTTAGTAAAATCACCAAACTACTCTTAGCTTAAGTAAACATGATAAAATGGTACAACTACATATATCGTCAAAATTAATGATCAAATCAACTCCTAAATTCACCAAAATTTAACCATTTTCTCATAATAGCATAGCAAGCATACAAAATTCTCAAAATAATACTAAATACTATTAAACCTTAGAATTGCACAAATGACTTGATTCTTTATATCGTTTTTACATTATATCTAAATATCACCAAAAATGAATGGAACCGTGTTCTCGACATACCAATCAACGCTAATTTTTTTGGAACCATTCTAGAATCATAGGAAGGTAAAATTACCTATTTACCCTCATGGTTCCTCTAACACTCATATGGGCTCAAATTTTGGTGACTCATCCATACTTTGGCCCACATGTCTCAATTTCAATCTATTTAAATTTCATCAAAGCCATGGTTATTCACCTAGCTAGGTTCTGGAATTGGGATGCACACATCTTTTACCTACAATTTAGGAACGACTTGTCATCTTCAAAAACGGGAAGAATGTTGACTCCATAAATTACATTACTCATATATTGATGATTACTTCACCATTGAATTGATATGTGTTGAATCCTTTTATTAATATCATTGAAGATTGGTAGACGCACTCGAAATGCCGCAGTTTGGAGACCCTAATTTTGGACAAATCAAGTCATACATGAACATAGTTCAAAATTGAAGCATGGATAGATTTCTCAGTAGAAAATTGTTGTAAATCAATTGTGATGATTGTATGTCTATAATTAAACTCAGATATGTAATATATACTATTAGGATGTTTTATAATTATGTGTAGTGAAGTTAGAAAAACCTTAACCAATATATCCCATTGGTTGAGTTTTCCTTTGGGAAACAAAGTCAATAATATTGTGTGGGTTCCCCTAATTTACTACATCGATTCGGTTTGTTTTTACAAAAATTGATTGAATTGCAAAAGGTCACGTGCATAATAGCCCATCAATTGTGTTTTCATCTTTGAAAACTTGACAGACTGGCCTAGTCAAGGCTTAATTGCTAGTGTCATCGGTCGAGTATTTCCTTCGACATATGATGGCTTGTACTATATATGTATCTTTTTATAAAGTACAATTACGTTGTTAGAGGGGATTAGGCTATGAGGGTCTTTGTGAAACCTTGGGTACACTTATATAGATTTTGGAGGATCCCAAAGCCCTAAGTTATCTTCAACCCCAAAGATCCATCAACATCTAAGATTTGGCATTATACGAAACCATGATAACAATGATTGTATCAGTACTCGTTGAATTCATTACAATCTCACAAATCCACTAGACTGATATCATGGGAGACAATGTAGAAATGAGGGAGAATGGATTCAAGGTGGAATCCTACTCTTGTTGGTCATCTACCACGAGGCAGATGACAATGTGACCCATGTTGGACTATCGTCCAATGGCTCCAAGGAAGATTTGTATCCACATCATGTCCCTAGGTCCTAGATTATCTAAAGTTTAGGCTTGACAACATGACAATAATCAAATTTAAAGACCATTAACCAAAAATTTCCAACATTATGTTAATATTTGTAAAGTTGTCTAGGTCTCTAGCAATCTTCAAATGCTACCAAACTTTAGTGTACCTCTATAGTAGTTTTATCTCGCACCATATGGAATCTGGTATCAAGGAGGGCAAGGAAAATATTTATTTATTTCCTTCAACTATTTACTTAATTTAGTCACCTACATCACAAATATTCATATTATCAATTCAAATATGGGATTTATCTTTATTTATCAAATATCTCACGTGGAACCAAGAATTAGGTCGGGTTAGGTTTGTTTTATACCCCAAACTTGGAATCTATGTAGGTCATTTATCACTTTAGAATCTTCTAGAAACTTGCTACTTATCTCCTAATGAATTTACTAATAAATTCTCAAGATTTTTTTCATCATACTTATGCACACAAGTCCAATTTCTTTATCATGAATCTCATGGACCTATTCACCCTAATATCCCAAATGGGCTTGAATTGGATCCCAAGGGCCATATTTCATACCTAGGCCTTACAAGGGGCTCCACAAGCTTGATTATTATCTTAAATGTGGAATCAATGTATTATTCATCATATTATTTTAGTTGAAGCCTTATATTAATACTTATGCTCATAATCACCTTATTTAATTAAAATTAAAGACCTAAGCTATCTCTATGACTTATATTCATCAACCAAGTAATCATATTCCTTTTATTATTCCACTTCGACTTATCACCTCAGATTGTGGAATTTATCTAAAATTTCCAAATTTGAGGATGTTATAGAAGCAATGGAAAATACCAGATAACTAAGGAGGGAAGTGACATAGAGAAGAGAAGTGAGAAGGGAAGTAGAGAAGGAAAGTAATGGAATGAGAGGAGATATGTGAGGAGGGACATAAAAAGATGAGAGAAGTGAGAAGGGAAATAAATTGAGAGGAGCATAATGAAGTGAATGAGGAGGAAGGTAATGAGGGGAAATAATTGGAAGATGAGAAATTAAATGGAAAATGAGGAGGGAAGTAACTATAGGAGAAGATAGAAGTCATCAGGTAAGAAATGAAAAAGAGGAGAATAGTAAGGAAGGAAGTGATGGGGGAAGATCAAAGAAGTGAGGAGGGAAGTGACATGGTGAGAGAAGAGAAGTGAGGAGGTCAGTAATGGGAGAGAGGCGAGAAGTAATAGAATAAGATAAGAAAAGTGAGGAGGAAGGTGAAGCATGCCCAAAGTGGGGAAATGGGGGCAAAAAGAGGTGAAAAAAGACACAAAAAAACAAGGTGTAAAGTGGGTAAAGGAGCTGCAAATAGAAGTGAAATGATACACAAAAAGGAAAAAATAAGGCACAAATTAGGAAATAAGATGCACATTAGCACTATAAAAAGACATATGATCCCGCCAAAGAGATGGCACCCAGATGGTAAAAGTACTGATGTAAGACCGAGAGGTCTCAAGTTCAAAACCCCCGGCCACGGGATGAATGAATGGCCAATTTAAAAAAAAAAGACATATGATCCCAAGAAAGAGTCACATTTCATGCAAAAATATACACATTTCATTCAAAAAGTATACACATAATTAGCAAAAGAGGTGCCAAGTTTTCGGTTGTTTTATTAAAATAGTAGGCACATGAGTCCAAAGAAGATGTATAGTCATACAAAAACATATATGTTTCATTAAAAAACATGCATGTAATCACCGAAAGGAAGCATCGAATCTCCAACTATTGTCGTAAAGTAGTTGGCCCATCAACCTAAGAAAAATGTGCATTTCTTGTAAAAATATGAGTGTTTCATTCAAGTATATGCATGTGATCACCAAAAGGAGGTGTCAAATATTTAGCTGTTATAGAAAATTAGTAGACCTAGAGCCCAAGATGATGCGTATTTCATAGAAAAATGTACATGTTTCATTGAAAAATATGTGCATATTCACCAAAAAGAGACTCTCAATCTCTGACTATTATAGAAAAATAGTAGGCGAATGAGCCCAAAGAAGAGGCATATTCCATGTAAAAATATGCATGTTTCATTCAAAGACATGCCCATATCACCAAAAGTAGGCGTCAAATGACCGATTATTATAGAAAAATAGTATGCACATGAGCAAAAAAGAGAGCTACATTTAATGCATATTTTGTTCAAAAATATGCGCATAATCACCAAAAAGGGGAATCAAATCTCTGACTACTATGGGAAATCAATAGGCACATAATCTCATGGAAAAGACATATTTCATGTAAAAACACACACATTTGATGAAAAACATGCAATATTTTCCAAAAAGATATGCTAAATCTCCAGTTGTTACAAAAAGAAAAAACAATTGTGCCGGAGCCCAAAGAACATGTGCATTTTATCCGATCATAACTTTTCTCTTGTACTACTACTTCCATCCTATGTGCTTTACTTCCCTCCCTCATTACCTCCTTCCACTACGTCCATCCTATGTGCTTTACTTCCCTCCCTCATTACCTCCTTCCACTAGGGGGAGTGTGTGTGTGAGAGAGGGATGGATGGAGTGAGAGAGAGAGACAGAGCGAGAATGTGTGTGTGTGTGAGAAAGAGGGAGGGGGCTAGAGAAAGACAATGTGTGTGTGAGAGAGAGTGAGTGAGAGAGATGGAGGTGGCAGGTGGTAAGGAAGTCAGAGAGAATTAGAGTATGAGAGAGGAGACAAGGGGGTAGCAGCAGGTAGGGGTGGGATAGTAGGTGGTAGGAGGCAGGGAACAAACAATGTAGATGCTGGACATTTTGACAACATCGAGATTGATTTTGTGGGCGCGTGAAATGCACAGACAACCTCACAAACGTGCGGAAAATTTAACTCAATATTAAATGCGACATCGGAAAAGATTTCAATGTTATTGCATAGTTATATATTATGCGACCTTGTCAATGCCATTTATTATGCATTAAAACACATTCCTTTTTATCACATATGAACTGTTTCATAAAATCCTCATATCATTATTTCTTATGACGATTTTGCTGTTATAGTGTAAAAAAAATTAGCTTCTATATTGGAGGCCTCAACCACGGAAAGATCTTACTCCGCCCACTGAACGTCATGCATCTTCATGAAAATAATCTTAAGTTTAATTAGGGATCTTTGTTTCTAATGTTGGTGATGAATGGCTTCATTCAACCCACCTTCCGTGGGCCAACACGTACTGATATAATATAACATTTAAACGGAGGAGTATTCTTTTTTTGAAAAAAAAGAATGTGTATCAAGAAGCTACCACCAGCGTCAAGCTTCTGTTTTAGGTATGCTAAGCCACTAAAACTTACCCTATACGGTTATCGCATTGACATCTTTTTTTCGGTGAACATGTCGCATTGACATCTTTACCTATCAAATGAAACTGTGTTTATCAACCAACCCTACGTCACATGTTGCCCAATTGAACGTGTTACGGCACATGTTGCAGCCCCGCGGACGTGCAAAAATTAAACCCAATATTAAATAAGACATTTGAAAAGATTTCAATGTTATTGTGCAATGTTATAGATTATGCGACTTCGCCAATGCCATTTATTGTGCCTTAAAAAAGCATTCTTTTTTCTTTATTATTACAGACGAGTAGTTCCATAAAATCCCCATACCATTATTTCTTATGATTTTGCAGTTGATAATAATGTCAAAAAAATTACCTTCTAACACTGGAGGGCCCACCCATGATCAGATCTTACTCCGCCACAGAACGATCATGCATCTTAACGAAAACAACCTTTATTTTAACTAGGGATCTTTGTTTCAAATATCGGTGATGAATGATTTCATTCAACCCACTTTCCGTAGGCCAACACGTACATATCCTATACATTTGTCGCATTGACATCTCTGCCTATCAAATGAAGCTGTGTTTATAACCTGCCCTACGTTACATGTTGCCAAATTGACCGCCAACTTGTTTGAATTCTATGTTCACTTGGACAAATCCAGAGGACCACTAGGTGAGGCCGAGTCAACAGTACTGGTGCACACCACTCCTATATTCTAAGGAGATGAATCCGCACCATGAGGTGTGGGCTGACCACGACGCAGTTCCGCCACACTGTTGCTGGTAGAAGACACACAATGCCCGTACAGGGATGGATACAAAGAAAGAAAAAATGACATACAAATCATACGTTGAATGGAATCATTGATGTAGTGGACATCAAGGACTAGCAGTCTTAGCTGCAGTAATAGTAGGCTGACGGAAATCCGACGTCGAAATAGTAGAAATATCTGTACTAGAATACAAGAGCCATTGATTTGTGATACCTTTACCACAGTATGGAAAATAATTGATGCCTAGTAGTATCCAATCCTAGCACGGTATCAACTTTGGAACTGCACATATATATTTTTATAGACACAAATCTTTTTCTGTAATTCTCGATGCGCTTTATTTTAAACCTTGTAGGGGAAGAAATATTTAAAATCTGTAGTTACTGACAACTTGACAACTTACTGTACGAAAATGTCCCTGAAACAAACAAATACATGCTTTAAGTAACCAATGGAGCCACTGGTAACAGCAAACTCCACGAACCCAGCTGCCGACATTTATGTAAGAATAACGTTTGATTATTGTCGTCTTTCCGAGAACATCACCACGGTTTCTGGTCGTAGTCACGCAAGCAGCGCAGGGCAATTCGGGAATGGAACTTTTAACGAGTGGAGTGGTGGGGAAGGGCGAGTGTGTCTTGGCCCCGCCCCATACTATAGCTAGTATGTAAGCGCCAGCGCAGCTCCTGTCCTCTCCGTCCCTCTCTCTCTCTCTCTCTCTCTCTCTCTCTCTCTTCCCTCTGTCCCCGCTCCTTATAAGAACATCCACCAGCCGTGCTCCTTCTTCCTCTCGGACCACCTCTTCCTCTGGAACAGCACAACGCCGCGGCAGCGGTTTCAGATCTCAGTTTGGAGCTCGTCCGGACCACCACCGCCCCGTTCATCGGAGGTATGTCGCCGACCACCCTCTGGGACCCACCCGCATCTCGGTATCGCTTATTTCAGGATTCTGATCCGCTCTTTCTTTTTTTCTTTTCGTTTCTTGATATCTCCCTCCTGTACAATAAAAATATTGCAACTGTCTTTCCCGATGCCCAATCTCCCGCGCGCTGGCCGCCCCGCCGCCCGCCCGCCCGCCGGTTAATGCCGTCTCATGTCGTGCTGTGGGCGGATCCGCCCGCGGCGGCGGCGGCTTTTCCCCGCCACCACCGCCGGTCAGGATGTCTGCCGGTTGGCTGATGTTCTGTTCCATTCCTTTGGGACAGATCGTACGGAGCCGAGTTAGATAGCGTATCGGTTCTGCTCTCAATGCTAGCTTCTTCCCCCAGCATTGCCTTTCCTCCCCCATCTCGCCTTCTTGCTTGGGTGCCCTGTTTCCATGACGCGCCATCAGCCTGAGACGACGGTGCCGATCACATCTCCGGTGGCGGGATCTTGTTCTTGCTGCCACTCACATTCTACTTGGAATAACTCGACACCGTGTGTGAAGCCGCAGGCTTCCGATCGTTGATGGTTGATCCCATACCCTGCTCCTTCACCAAGACGCCGGTCCAGGATTGACACACAACTTTCTTTCTTTCTCTTGTAAAGCAAATCTCTGTACTATGCGGGCGGCGCAAGCGCCGGCTGGGTGCCGCGACAACGACAGACAGCGACACTCGTCCTAACCACATTCGAAACCGTCTTTATTACGGATTACCACGTGGTTGGGGCATTATTCTAAAAATGCGTTCCAACCAACTTCCTTGTTCTCCCCCACCTTCTCGTGGTATGTCTGCAAGGATAACGCCGTCTCGGCCATGACCGCGCGCTTAGTGGGGTAAAATGATAGAGGCCCTGAAGGATCCACCCAAAAACATGTCCAATGGGGGGAGTACCTTGGAGTATATGGGCCCTCTCTAGCTGCCCATACAGCAGAGATGGGACTATTGGGTCCGTAACATAAAAAAGATCCAACTTTTTGAGGAAAAGCATAGGTGCGATATATAGAAAGGCGCGTCTCCATTGTTATGGCGAATGGCGATGGAGTTTGGTGGATCTGTGTCGGGTGTCCAATAGGATCCGGGATGGGGGTGAGAAGGCAAACCACGCAATGTATCGCCACCTCGCAACTTGATTGAACGACGAGATTCTGGTCTTAGGATTGCGTAATTAGCTGTCTAACTGGATATGTATCACGCCAGCGACTTGTTCTCGACTTTGTTTTTTGTTTGTTTATAATCAATCAGCAGACACTCTCAATGGATAAGAACCAAAACAAGGCAAAACGTTATTGATATCTGGGGTCTTGAAATGACGAGTGATCCAGCTTGGATTATTACTTTTTAGTGATCCCGTTTTTCAGCACTGCCTAAGTGACGGGAAAATCCCAAAGATCCTTTACATTCAACACCTTTATGATGTCTCCTGTACTCATGTCTACACCTGTCATTTTACTTGTTGACCAGGCAGCTGGCCTGCTTCTGCAGCAGCTGCAATCAGCTCAGTTGTTATGGCTGCTTTCAAAATTAATTTTTAGCATCTTCATTACTCAGAAATTTTGTACACTGTATTTTTCTAACTACTGCAAGCGTAGTGACTCCTAGAGGAGAGAGACCAACATTTCCTATCATAGTTGAGGTACACCAACGACCCATACTTAGCCCATATCTGTTCGCTCTTGTCATGGATGAGTTGACAAAGAATGTTCAGGATGATATTCTTTGGTGTATGTTATTTGCTGATGACATTGTCTTGATTGATGAAGTTAAAGATGGATTGAATGATAAAGTTGGACTTTGAAGAAAGACATTGGAATCAAATGGATTGATGATTAGTAGGAGTAGAGCTGAGTATATGCATTGCTATTTCAGCCAATCTCATAGGGTGAATGGTGGAGCCAAGTTGGACGGAGTAGATATACCAAAATGTGATAAATTTTGTTACTTGAGTTTGATTATTCAAATAGATGGGGATGTCCAAGATGGTGTGTGTCACATGATCACTGTTGGATGGTTGAAATGGAGGAGTGCAACGATAGTATTATGTGATTGGAAGATCCCTCTCAGATTAAAAAGCAAGTTTTATGGAACAACTATATGACCAACCATGCTCTATGAGAGTGAATGTTAGGCGGTGAAGAAATGAGGTCTCAACAAGATGAACGTGGCTGAAATGCGTATGCTGAGATAGATGCGTGGGAAGACAAGAAAAGATCGCTTGAGAAATAATTATTTCAGGAATAAAGTGGGGGTGGCGAGCATTGAGGATAAGTTGAGCGAGGACCGACTCAGATGGTATCGACATGTGCAACGCAGACCTACTAATGCGCCTCTACGAAGCAATGCTATTGAGTCAAACACAATTAATAGAAGAAGGCCTAAATTAACATGGAAAGAACTTATAAAGAGAGATTTAGAATCTTTACATCTCGATCAAAATATGACCCATGATAAAGCTGAATAGAAACAAAAGATCCATGTAGCCAACCCCAACATGGTTGGGACTGAGGCTTAGATGATGATGATGATGATGATGATGATGATTGTATTGTAAACATAAAAGTCTACCAGGTATCAAATACTTTTTATGTTAACAATTCAGAATGGTTGGTCCATAAATGTCATAGTCCTACCTTTTATGTGTTATTTTGACCAAATACATAGATGTCGCCTTCTATCATTGAAATGTAATGTGATGGACGAAATTACTCCCAACCAATATAATTTTACTTCTTATAGGAAAAAAAGCAGTATTGTGCTAAAACTGATATAATCCTTAAAATCCATAACTAATAATAAATGAATTGGCATGTTTGGGGTATTACAAGTAGATATTTAATTTATTTTAATTTTAACATGGAGCATTCTTGATGCTTTATGGTTTTAAGTGTGCATATACTATATTATAGGAAATCATTGTCCTATAAATGTGCCATGCTTCCTACAGATTGCGTTTTTATAATGAACCCAATGCCGATGTTGTTGAAGTAGCTGCCTGATTCTCTTTGGAATTATGCAGTTTGTATATATAAGATATAATTTTCTTGCATAATCTCCCATCTTGGGAAGCAAGTTAATGAGTCATAGAACATGGATATTGTTTAATTTTCCCTTTAACTATGTTTTTGTTCAAATATCAGGAATATGGGTTCTGTCAGGAATATGGATTCTAGACCAGCGGAGGACTTCTTGGATTCTCCAAACGGAATTCATTTTACGGGTCGGCGTTTTGATGAGGTGGAGGCTAGAAAATCTGTGAAAGAGGAACCAACAACTTCCAAGATTACAAATTCTAAACCTATAGAGATACACAGGCAACCTTTCCTTATTGGTATATGTATTTTCTGTTGATTTTGTACCTGCCATCGTTGTGATTAATTATAATATTAAATATTAATGTGATTGTTCTACAAATATTATGCAAATAAACTTCGGATCAGTTAGGTCAAAATTTACCATATTATTTCATCAAAAGTTGCTACACAGTGCTAATTGTTCTTTCCTCTCTCCCTTTTCACATATTCTCAACCAGGTTTCTCTAATTACATCAATACCAGCATCCTAAGAAATCACGAATTCTCATTTCTTTCTATGACTTCTTTTCAAGCTTTTAAAATTTTAAGAACTTACGATAATATTAAGTAGCATAGAAAGTAAATCAAGGCTCTGTTACCTGGTTAAATTGATGCCAGTAATACTTTACTGTTTTACTGTAGAAAACAATAGAGACCATGCACTTTATCTGGAAAATAACTTACATCTCTTATCTTTTGACCCCTACTTGATTCTTCCATATACTTACTTTGCAGGTGTTGCCGGAGGTGCCTCGTCAGGAAAAAAGACCGTGTGTGATATGATAATGAAGCAGCTTCATGATCAACGTGTAGTCTTAGTTAACCAAGTAATGCTAGCTCTAGTTGTATGTGCGAACTGTATTTTCATTAAAACTTGCTCTACTTCGTCACTTGGTATTCTTTTTTAATATGGTAAGGGTTTTGTGAAGGTTATTTGCTTAAAGTTCATTTACATGACTGTAAATGTGTTGTCACAGATAGAGTGGTGTGCATGTAATGTGGGGGGTTTCTCTTTTTTTGGGTTTATTTCACAGCATAACCCTAACTTTATTGACTCTCATAAGTTCTTTTTGTAAATTGCACATAAAAAATCAAATGAACATATCAACATACAATTATGATTTCCACAATGAAACTTATGTTGGTTGGGAAAAAGGGTCTGGAGGAGCCTGGCTATGAAATTCTCACATTGAGGTCTGCCTCAACCCGAGGCATTCAGGTATTGAGATGCAAACCTCAATTCTTTATAATCACTTCTGATCTTAGTTTTCTTCTACCCTATTTCCTATGTTGGTGCTTTTCGAATCCAATTTTTATCTAATTTAGTTCTAGTCCTACTGATTCTAAATTACATATCCCAGAATTTCCTTTGTCCAATTACAAAATTTCAACTTAGTCTAGAAAGTTCTGAGAAAATTATTGTTGTGAGAAGACAACGGAAATTTGCTTCAGAAGTAACTATATAAGGAGTAAAGTGGGGGTGGTGAGTATTGAGGACAAGCTACACAATGGTCGCCCCAGATGGAATGGACCCACACAACATAAACCAATAAATGCACCAATCTGAAGTAATGTATAGTTTCAAGCTCATTTAAAAGAGGATGGGGCTGGCTTAAACTTATTTGGGGAAGGCTCATAAGGAGAGACTTGGAATCTTTACATCTTAATGGGAATATGACCCATAATGGAGCTGAACGAAAAAAAAAGGATCCATATACCAGACATGTTTGGGAATGAGGCTTACATCATGATGATGCTGTGACCTGTTATACTATTACATAGTGTGTGTGTGTTTTATAATACCCATACACAAAAGCCTTGATACAGTTATGAGGCTAATGCCTCTTAGGCCTGCCCCTCACCTTGATACTATGAAAAAGCTTCATTACACCTCACAGTTTAATCCTCTTAAGGGTTGGGTAAACTTTGAGCAGAAAAGAGTGAAGCCTTACATGCATTTATTTTCAATACTAAAAGCTGCTCTTTTCATTAATAGTATCACTCATATGACCGCTGTTGTCTTATATTTAAGAGAAATCATGAGTGATGCTGTGATTTTCTCTTTTCTACTTGTGAGACTGAGAGCCCTTGTGAAGATGCCATTACACGTAACGAATAACACTTAAAAGTTCCAGGCTTCCCAGATTGCTAAAGGTGCTGAATTCTGACTTAGCTAAGTGCATATTGTAGACACCCTTTTTTAGTATTGGCTCTGCTTTTATGGTTCATCAGTTTTGAACTTCACAAGATTTCATATCAATCACACTTCAGCATGGAACTTAATATTGATGTTTAAGGGAATTTTTCCGGAAGAAAAATGGGGTTTAATAAAGTCCATTTCAGGATTCATTCTATCACAATTTGACTGAAGAGGAGCTATCACGCGTTCATGAATATAATTTTGACCATCCTGGTAACTTATTTCCTTACTTTTACTTAAAACTATAAATGAAATTGAAGTTCTATAACTTGATCAATAAGGTTGCTACTAAATTGTCTGTTACTGCATGCCTTTGGGCGCCCTCTGATGGTTAGTAAATTATCAATTTGCAGATGCCTTTGATTTTGAAAAGTTACTTAGATGTCTGGATGCTTTGAGGCGTGGACAAGCTGTTGACATACCGAATTATGATTATCGAACTTTCAGAAGTGTATTACCAGCAAGAAAGGTGCTGAGAAATCAACTTTCCCTAGCAGCTGATGTATAGGATATCTACTGGGTTTATTTTTCTCTCACTCTTTTGCTACTAAAAATTGCGGGATCTCTAGGGAGTACTTTAAAGGGTTCACTGACAGTACCTGGTAACCATAGCGAAACTACACTTATCTAGCTATTGTTCTATGCATATGGAATTCGGCAAACATCTGCAGTTTCTCCTTGCCATTGCTTTCTCTTCCATGTCATGAATAAGTTTTAAAAAATCTTTTGTTATTGTTGTTTCCTGTAATACTATCTAAATATTCATTATAAGCTGCTAAAATTTCTACTTGTTAAAATTTGCTAGTATTTTGTCAAGCCAATGGTTTGTTAAAAATTTTCTGTTTTGTGGTAACTTTGCTGCTAATATATTTATTTTTTTTGTCTGCTGATAATCCTATTTGTATTAATTTGAATGCTTAGGTCAATCCTGATGATGTTTTTGCGTTGTAACTTTGGTGTAAATTTATGTTATTTGGTATCTGATCATAATCCTATTTGTACAAATCAAATGCTTTGGCAGGTCAATCCTTCCGATGTCATCATTCTAGAAGGAATATTAGTCTTTCATGATCCACGAGTCAGAGATTCCATGAACATGAAGATATTTGTTGACACAGGTTAGTTTATTTTGTCTTCCCATATTATGAGAAGTTTCTCAATTTTCTCTCTATATTTTCTTAGTTTTCTAAATCTCTGTGTCTCTTCTTTTAGTCACATTAATTTGAATCTCTGAAACTAACTGGGGATATACAACACTATCACGGTGGTAAACAAGAGTTCTCTCTCTACAATTTTAATTATATTAATAAAAGTGAAACCGGTTCAATCTTGAATCATGTTCTGGCCTTACCACCATAGATTTTCTTTTTTATCAGGCACGTGCCTGTCGGTATGGATTTTCACGACGTTTGCTTTGATTGAATATTTGCTGGATGGAAATATGTTCCAAATTCACCAACACAAACTTTATGTTACTGTTGACATTACTTTTTTAATGATTGCTATTGTTTCCTAGGTTGTTAAAAGTCCTGGCACTATTGTATTAGGGTTACCACACTTCCACAGTTCTCTCCATAAACAACATGAGCTTTATACAGCTTTTATGTCCTTACATTATGTAAGCGGAGTCCCTACTATAATATGAGTAGTCTCTCGTTCTTTCTTCCTCTCCCTCCATGTGCATTGCCATCCACAAGGGGCAGCTTCTCGCCACTAGGAGGCACAGATTCATATGTACAATAGAAATACAATCGCCGACTAGAGATCATAATAGTAAAGGCTCCCTATGCACATTAGGAGGGGCCAACATCTACACCACCGTCGCCCTCAAGTGACCTTGATGGGTGGCAAGGGCTTTATAACCTTAGCAGTTGGCATGATCAATATATGTCATATAAAGCAAAATTAGCTTTATATAGCTCTAAATTTGGTCAATTAGATCATTTTAGGTCATATTAGTGCTTAATTAGATCTGATTTAGGTTGAGTTGGGTCTAATTTTGGACATGTCAGGTTTAATTTAGGTCAAGTTTTGGTAAATTAGGAGAGGTTAGGTCTTTTTGGTTCATGTTAGACAAGTAAGGCCTGCTTAATGCCAAATTGGGCTAGTTATGCCTCATTTAGGTCAAATAGGGTCTTACGAATGTCAAACCAGGTCCAATTAGGGTTAGGTTTGAATAGGTCATGTTATGTGTGACTTAAGTCAACTTAGGCTTGATAAGCTTGCGAGAAATTAATATATAGGGACTTTGCACACACACAGATATGTGTGTGTATATATATATATCTCAATATATGTACATATAAAGTTAAATTTACATGTAAATGAGTAAATCTAACTAAACATATGTAATAAAAAACGAAAACCCAGAGGAGCCCCTAGCTAGTAGGCCACCCCTTGGGTGTATCTCACCTAGCCTGCCTTTACAAGCATGGTAGAGATGAGCTTAGTGTGGATATGAAGCCGATATGCTATATTTAGGTAAAAAAAGCTCTGGTACTATACTAAGTAAATGTGTTGGTAAGTTTGATGACGAGGGACATGACTTTGTTGGCTTTCGGTATGTTTGGGGATTTCCCAAATTAGATTGACTTACCCACGAGTCAATGTAGCACTGACAAGTCTGGAATAAGCCCAGGAGGCCAGGAGCGAGGACTTTCATGTAATAGGAGGCCTAAACTCCTGATAGGTAGGCTCATTCAAAGCCACCCCACTAATATGTAGGGGAGATCCACATACTGCCATCCATACCCAACCCCCCACCCCCAAACAAACATACAGGCATATTTGTACCTGCAGATGTATACTTTGGATCCGAATACAGATAGCTAAAGGCCTTTCGTTTTTGCAGCTTACATTCTAACTCCAGACGGACTAAACATAATCATCACTTGTTTCAATAAAATGTGCGAAACAAGAAACATGTATTATGTTGATTAATTTGCACTTATGCCCTTCTCTCCTCGTCCTAATCTGAACACAAAGGTGAAAGAGATAACCTGTGACTCTCTGTCTGTTTTTACCAGAATAAGCGAGGTACCACACTACCAAACACTCAATCATTTTGTCTTACATTTCGATCGAGTCATTTCTTTCATATGAATCATTGAGTCGATGCTTTCGCATAATAGCCGGATGTCTGTACTGCACTGAGCATTGTCATATATTAAGCTGAAAACATTTGTTTCGTGAATTCAAGTGGGCACCTTTCTTCCTGAACTTGTTTTCTTCATGATAGTTATTATTCAGTGCAGATGCTGATGTTCGGTTAGCAAGAAGAATAAGGCGTGATACTGTTGAGAAGGGCAGAGACATTAAAACTGTGCTTGACCAGGTTAGTGATTAAATAATTCTGTTGACCAAAGTCCCCAAACAAGATATTTCTACGTCTTTTAGAAGTGACAAATCTATTTCTTTCCTTCGAAACTGTTTATTTTACTTCATAGTGATTCTTTTTATGTATTTTGCAGTATTCCAAAGTTGTGAAGCCTGCTTTTGATGATTTCATTCTTCCAACCAAGAAGTATGCTGATATCATAATTCCTCGGGGTACAGATAACCATGTTGCGATTGATTTGATTGTGCAACATATTCGAACAAAATTAGGACAGCATAATCTCTGCAAAATATATCCAAATTTATATGTTATCCAATCCACATTTCAGGTATTTTCATCTCCGTTTGTCATGTTCGTGATTATTACAATATTAACCTCAGTCGTGGCAGTCTCTTGCAATAACTGATTTCTTCTTACATCTCCTCCAAGAAGGTTGGAATGGTGAGAAATGATCCGTTTGATGTAACCTCTATTCTCTTATTGTCAGATCCGGGGAATGCATACACTTATACGTGACGCAAAAACAACAAAGCATGACTTCATATTTTATGCTGACCGCTTGATTCGATTGGTTGGTATTCTAACACCATGTTTGCTGCGTGAACGGTTATATGCAGTTTAATTAACTTAGTTGTTATCTAAACAGGTTGTTGAGCATGGGCTGGGCCATCTTCCCTTTATAGAAAGGCAAGTTTCTACTCCAACTGGTATGTGGGGTCATCCAATGCTTTATCCTTTCTGGTGCCTTATACTTGTAGCTGAAGCTAATACAATAGCAACATGAGAATGGCGTGACTATCTTGCTGTTACAATGTTACTTTCCAAAACTATCCCCCCACACTTTCTGCTCTATTAATGTGGACACTATGAGACCATTATTGAAGAGGGCAATAACTTCTATACTGTCACCATCATCTAAGACTCAACCCCAGCCAAATTCCATTAATCAAGTACCTAGGATATATTTGTGAATAACCCACAACTGTTTCCTGAAACAGGTTCACCACTATTGAATGCTAAATACAAAATAACTATGTTTTGACTATAGACTTTTGATAATTGCTGATTTCTATGAAGTTTATATTGGTTTGGTCAGTTTTTTTATGACATACCAACTTTTCCATAGGAAACTAGGTCTGTGGATAAACTAGCCATTTTTGATGTCACCCCTCATGGAAGCGGGAAACTTTGCGGAAATTTTGACAATTTTTTGGGCATTTATATCCCTTGGTTGTACGGGAGTGAATGTTGTGCGGTGAAGAGACAAAGGTGTGAACAAGTTGAATGTGTCCGAATGTATATGTTGAGATGTATGTGTGGGAAGACAAGTTAACTTGAGGAAAACTTAAGAAGCAATAAAATGGGGGCCACGAGTGTCGAGGCCAAGTTACACAAGGGTTGCCTGGAATGATATAGTCATGTGCAACACATGCCAACAACTATACCAATTTAAAGCAATGCTATTGAGTTGTGCCCACTTACAAGAAGATGCCGACATAATTTAACTTGGGGAGAGCTAATAAGGAGAGATTATGGAATCCTTACATCTTGATGAAATTATGATCCATAACAAAGTTGAATTGAAATGAAGGATCCATGTAAACCTCAATATGGTTAGGATTGAGGCTTATATGATGATGATGAAGCAATATACGAACAACTAACATCTGTTGTTGTCGGTAATTCTACTCCCACAATCAATACTGATGGCTACTTCAACTTGGCACTAGAAATAGAAACGTAGAAGGTATCATAGAAACACTAATAACAACGGAATAAACAACTTGGCAATAAATTATGTGTAAGATCATATGAACCTTGGTAATTTCTGCTGAAGACCATGATAATGTAGCAGTTGGCAGTTGCTCTTCCATTGCAATTTCTTGTAGTGAAAGACCTGCTTTGTGTACCTAGCAACCATTACATTTGTACTGCACACTATAGATGGTACTTATGAACAAATTCCTTCAAAACACAGAAGTTTGGAGAGTTCTAAAAGGATTTACCCTTTTCTTTTGAAACTTCTCTCATCTTTTCAACTTTATTCTTTCTTTGGCTCTACTATTTGTTAGTTTTCTACCACTGTTCTGATTTTGATTTAGACCGCTGTCCCTTTTCTCCTTTGCACTTGTATCTAAAGATTCGTTAAGAGGAGGAAATAGGGGTATGCTTGTACCATGTAAATAATAAAGGCCTAGACAAAGACACGTAGGTGATACTTCCCTGATTTGAGTTGCACCTTTTGCCACAGGTTTGATCCATTTTGGGCTAGAAAAATACTTGGATTGCAAACTGAAACCAAAAGTTTTGGGAAATGGAGGACTTTACCTGGTATACACCTTTGTTTGTATTATAGTCACTTGTTACTTAGTTATCTTCTAGCTTACATGCAGTTCCACATTGCATTCCAATACACGTTGATACTTGTAACACACTCCTGAATTGGTGCATGTATATTTTGAGCTTGTTACGTGAGAGCTCATTCAAAGATTTTGTTGATGAGGTCACTCGTTTTCCGACTTAGCTTGTGTGATGCGTAATGCGTTTATCCCTTCATGAGTCGACAGTCATACGTTTGGCCCTCTCATGAAGCAGTGTTGGAAGCAATAATGGATAACAGTGTTGTTAATGCATACAATTTGTGTTGGCATTCAACTGTAAAAACCAAGCTCATCAACTTGGTTATGATTCCAAGTTACCCCATAAATGATGCATGTCATAGTTTTGTACATTGATTCTGCATTGAACCTTATAGAAGGTTGTATTAGCACTTACAAATGCAATATTCATGGTTGACCGTGTAAATGCTAGAACCAACCTGAACCTATATTGCAAGGACTTCTGAATCTTCATATGGCCATTGAAGTTAAAGTATTGAATCATTTCTCTTGACAACCTCTTGATGGTTAGTATTGACTCTCTGCAAGCATTTAGACAAGGCTAACACAAAGGATATCATGCACAATCATAGTTAACTAGTTTAAATTATCAACGAAACATTTGTATCTTTTACTAGAATTGTGCAGTATAGTGGTCCAACTAAAAAGTATATTTGGTTCGGTAACATTGGTTTGGGTTACAATCTCAAAGAAATATGGCCTTGTGTTTGTTCGGTTTGTTTCAAATTTAATACATTGGAAGTAGTAACTATGTCAGAGCGACATGAGAGAATATGATTAATTGGTCTGAATGTTTATAACTTAGATTTGATTTTTCAAAAATAAAATAAATTTAATGTTAGATTTAAGTGGTAGAAAGTTGTTGGGTTTTAGGGGAGGCAGAGATGGCAGCGGAAACAAAAATTCTCCCCAAATCCAGAACCCAAAGAGATCTCGTCAACTTCTATACGGTAGGAAGGATGGTTTGTAGAGGCGTACCTTTTTCCGAGGTTTGCTCGACGACGTAACCTCGCGGCGAGCGCGATCTTCACCTCCGGTCTTAGACGGCGTCTGTGCAGTTCCTGGTTGCACCCAGACTGATGGATTGACGACTGTCTTCCGAGCAGCAGAAATCTCCCGCCTCTGTAGTAGTCCACACGGACTACGGGAACTCCAGTCGTCCTGTCCTACATGACACTGGAAGAAGTCATCCCCTTTTGTCGGCGTACTAGTCACCGACGTGCTCTCCCGTCACCAGTTGTCGTCTTGCAATTGTTTTTCCCTCGTTGTGCCTCCCTAGTCGGGTAACACTTGCTTGGGCTCTCTCGGTTACCACAACTAGAGAGAACAACTTTGTAGAGCAACTGATGTATAGAGTTGTGTTATCTGAGAAGCCCCTAGTACCCCTCTATATATAGGAGAGGTCAGGGTCAGGGTTCTCAGCCCCGGACAATGCGGGACTAAAGTGGGAGTAGAAGGGTCCAGAATTTTGACGAATTGATACACTGCGACAGGTGAACCGGTCGTTTCAAAAACGAACCGATCGTTTGATGACTGAACCGATCAGTTCATCTCATGAACCGGTCGTTTGGGGAGCTGAACCGATCGGTTCATTCATGAACCGGTCGTTTCACTTCCCGGGCAGTTCCCAATTGACTTTCCTCTTTTCGTTTCCAATTAATCTAAAGATCAATACTTGTCCCAATCGAATTGTACAAGTGAAACGAAAATATTTTCTCACCAACTTAACTTTTCCAAACTGGCTCGTTTGATCTAGCTGAACCGATCGGTTCAACACTTGAACCGGTCGTCTCACTTGACCTTGAGTCGATCGGTTCAACAGCTTGAACCGGTCGGTTGGTAGTCTAGGTTGTGCAGAAATTGGTCAATGCAGTTCTCAATCAATCTGACACCCAAATCAATTAGTCCAACACTTGAACTTGGTGATTCCGAGTCAAGTCAATTGATTGAATGTTTAATTGAACTACTAAACACATTTAGCAAACAATCTAAACATCATTCGTGGATAAACTCCTCTTCCAGGTTAAATCTTATGTGTGTGACCCTGCAGGCCCATTTCACGTTGACAGTGAAAGTCCATAACACTTATGATTTCACAAGCAAAGAGTGGTGCCTAGTTGCACATCAGTGCTACCCAAGTGAAAAGAAAAGTTGGAGAACAACTTTCAATCCTACAATCCGTGAATGGTGTTACAGTGAATGTATAATTCCTTTGTCACTGATATCCCGAATGAACTCAAGGCATGGAACAATCATCCTTTCAACGTTCATTCACTTCCTTGATCTCAGAGCAGACTGGATGAGATATGTGTGACATCAATATCACATATTGACTCACACATGCATGCGCATGCCTTTCTCAGTCCTACTCATCAAGTGGCCATGGACATCAAACTCCCTCAGGAGGGACAAATCTCATATCTATCACTCACCCCTCAAAAGTCCCATGTGTCAAAGTCACCCAATCATCACCTTTATAACAATCTATATTTCAGGACTGCGTTTGATGATGTCAAAGTGTACCCAACGAAATGTGTTGAGTGTAGTGATTTCAGGTCAAAGAATCACACTCACCACCATCACTGTGAGAGCTGACTGTGACTACCAAGTCATGGTTCCATGTGTCACTCTCACGGTGGGTCTGTCCGATACACTTGTTCTCTAACAAGTACCTATGTGCTTGGTTTGATATCACTATATCGTGACTAATGAGATTCTGTCATCAACCAATACACAATCTAGTCTTGTGTGTCATTGTTGTCTATCAACCTTCTACAATGACATCCGACTAGGGACATAACAAAAATGTCTACTCTTAACATCTGTATGATCCCATCGTTTAGGTCCTTAACCTAAAAGCATACGTCATTGAGTAAAACAATTCTTTAGACATTCAATCTATTCTGTAATTATCTCATAATTGACTGAACCAGAATGAATTGAAAGCTTGCCTTTGATGTTTATCAAATGAATCTTAATGTATCCCACCAATCATCCCATGATTGACTCTCAGGGCATACATACCAACAAAAATATCTATCAATATAAAAAATATTAGAGAATCTATTTAATTAGTTAATTAAGTTGTTGGGTCTATTTGTAATATGAACCCAATTGTGTCTTGGCCCATTAGGGTTTGTTTTGAATCTGTATGCTTCCTCCCTATCCTATTTATAGGAGGGGGGCTGCCTTTCTATCAATAAAAACTTAAAAAAACAAGAATACCTCATAAAAGAGTAGCATGAAGATCCATATTGAAGTAGAACTAGATTCCTCTTCTTTTCCCTCCATCTCATCTCTTCCCTCAACTCATTATCCTCTATTTGGCCCTAGGAGGGTCCAATGCGTCTATTTGTAATATGTGCCCAATTGTGTCTTGACCATTAGGGTTTGTCTTGAGTTTGTACACTTCACCCCTGCCTTTCTATCAATAAGAAAAATCTACACAAATGGGGAATTCCCCATCCTATCGTCTTTCCACATGGTATCAGAGCATGCTTTCCTGTGCCGCCCCCAACTCTGAGAGAGAGAGAGTAAGAACACAAAGTAGAGAAGCCTCCTCTTTCGGGTGGCTGTTGCCGCTAGGCATTGCTTATCTTGCCGCAGGGATCTCCTACCCCTGCTTCTTCTAGGAGCCGTCTCCATGGAGCATATCCACCAAAATAAAATCAATCCATCTTGAAGTTGCCGCTACTAGATCTGCAAGGGCCGCCATGCCTCTATCCATATTGTTTGCTTATGGAGACACCATCGCTATCCTATTTGGCTTCATCATCTACACCTTTGCAGATCTACACCACTGTCATCTACACCTCTACAGATCTACACCGCCATCATCTACATCTGTATAGATCTACACCACCATCATCATCCATGCCATCACCATTGAGATCTAATCCCAAATATTGAAAAAAGATCTCTCTTTTTGGCTAATATTGGGAATATATCATACCTATATTGCTATGGTGGAGTTCCCTTTTACTGCTATCTTAGATCTACACTGCCATCACCATTGAGATTGAATCCTAAATATTGAAAAACGATCTCTCTTTTCGGCTAATATGGGGGATATATCATACCTACATTGCTATGTTGGAGATCGGGAACGAGTTATCCACCTTTTACTGCTGTCTCAGAGTTTTCCATTGTTGTTTTGCCGTTAAAATGGCGTGTCGTTGTTTGATACCGCGTGTAGGCAGAGTTTTGCTTCGATTCACGATTTGGTTCACAAAATCTACTGGACGACAGGCGGGTCACTATTTGACACGACGTGTTGGCGGAATTCTATTTCGTTCGCAACTTGGATTGTGAATTCTGTACTTTGACATTGCGTGTCACCTAAATGACACGATGTGTCACTTGCATTCTACTACGAGATTGGTCAAGCTGACATGGCTTTTCGCCTTACGACATGGTGTTTCGCCCGCTTTCTGTTAGCAATGACCTGCTAAATGACATGACGTGTCTCCCGGATGACACAATGTGTCACCTACTGTTTCTACATCTTGACGTGATACACCATCTACGACTATTCTATTACATGGCAGATGCTTCTATACATGGCGAGTCCCTTTATCCTTACCAACAACACTCATCTTCCTTTTCCAACAAGTTTATACTTGTTTTGTTCTTTAATCCCCCATCCTTTCTAGACCTATATACATATTGTCGCCATGGTTGGCTGCCCACTGGGCCATTTCTGGCATCTTCTTGTCTTCTCCATTGTTTCATGGTATGATCAACATCGTTTTCGTAGATAGTCTCACGTCTACATCATCATCTTCGTTGCGTCTACAATATCAAATGACTGTGGTGCCATCCAACCCGGCGTTAGAGGTTGATCCGGAAGTCTCCTTATCACGGCAGCTTCACCTCTACACCATCATGATTTATGAAGTGTAAAGTAGTCGCTACCATCAAGTTAAAGTCATCCCTCGCCGTCCTTAATATCTTGATCATCATCTCCTTTGTCCAAGGAATAAGAAAAAGCAACATCGCTTCGCCTTTTGGCAAATGAAGAAGAGAGAAAGCCATTCTGCCTTGAGTCACCATGTAGTGTCTCTCTCCTTGGATGTCTCACTGTTAAGTCCATTTGCCATCCTTGACACTTGCAAGCTTGACCACAATGTCCCAATAGGGCAACAAATCAAGATCGATGGTATATCACCACTTCCCAATAAAACACAGTCTTCATCGTTGTCACCCTCCAGTAGGCCGATACATAGGGGTGTCAAAAAAACTAGTTTCAGGCTGGACAACAACCGAGTTAATACAAGATAGCCCAACCCAAAATCAACCTGGAACCAAAGGCTCAAAAGTGTTGTTCAACTTTTTACATGGCATGTTCTCTACCTACTTCTGTTTCCTCGATTGTACCTGTGTTGCTGCACGGTGTATGTGTTCAACATGGGAAACATTTTCTTGGGGTTCTTGGCCCTGAACCTCCAAGCTAGGGGGAGCTGCCCCCCTGTAACGCCAGCAAGTCTCTACATGGTTGGTGTACAAGAGAGATATAGAGATGTGAAGAGAAGAATGAGTATGAGGAGAAGTGATGAGATGAAGTGTTTATATTTTAGAAGAGAGAAAATGAAGAGATGAAAGAAAGAGTCAAGAGATAGAGAAACACATTCTGTCTATCTAAAGCTATCTCATGCAGGTTGTCAACTATCATGGAGCCTCTAGGAAGCACAACCACTTCCTCAGGGCAGCTGTGGCCGTCCTTGACACGTGTTGGATACGGACAGGCCGTAGACACGGCTGGACACGCAGCGGACACGACTCAAAAGTGTTCACTTTTTTTTAAAGTGTGGACATGGCATGGACACAACTTGGATACGACGTGAAGATGGCTTGGACACGCCGTGGACTCATCAGTCCCAAACCAATTCCTATATCTATATGAAAGAAATAGAAATTATGTCTCCTCTCTCCCTCTTATTCCGACACACGACCATTATGTCTCCTCTCCCTCCTATTCCTAATTTATATTTGATAATTAAAAATTACATATCATTTTTGTAGATATAACTCATCATTCTTATAAAGACTATTGTAGGAATTTGAAAAGCAAACTTATTATAATTCATCATTCTCTCTTGATAGTGATTTGATTTCATATAGCAAATGTATACTAGATAATATTACTCTCCATTGATAATTTTTCATTGCATAATGTAAACATACTAGTGTCTCTGTACTTTTTTATGTTATAAAGTATGCATTCACCTCTTCAGCGAACCTTGGCTTTACTTTATTCCTCTTCTATGTTTTCCTCCTGTACATCCCATGTTACATATGTGTATATATACGTATATTTTGCTATATGTATATGTATATGTATAGGTATGTGTACATGTATTTGTATATGCATATGTACATGTACATGTATATGTATGTATATATGTATATGTGTGTATGTTGTGCCCCACGCCGTGTCAATGTCCTATATTTGTAAAAATTGCTATATCCCATGAGTCCATACCGTGACCCATGTTCATGTCCATGCTTCCTGGATGGAGCTTCTAGTTCTCTGTGTGCCATTCAAATTCCAGATTTCAAGGTTGATGTCAAGTATTGTCGTTGATTAGCTTCCATGTTGCTGCTCTCTGCTCATCGTCACTTCAAGGCAAGAGGAGAAATCTCATGTGTGTAGTCTTCAGCTTCTTCGATTTGCTACATCAGGTTTATTTGTCACTCTAGTCTGCGTCTTGGTCATCCCAATCATGCGACATATCAATCATCTAGCATTGAAAGCATCTTGGAGTATTAGCAGAATGGGATGTGTGCCTATCCAACACGCAAATGTTTTGCGCTGATGATCATTCCCCTGGCTTCGTCACAAGGTTTCCAACTTATCCGTCTTTGCAATGTCAAGCACTTTGACTATCTGCTGCAACATAATCTTCTTGCATCACATATGTTGTCCACACTACAGCGTGTCATTCTGGTAGTACGCTTCATCTAGAAGCTGCTTCAATGACGATAGCACGTAGTTGGTGACTCAAAGTCTTAGTCATTTGCATTTTCTTCCATACGTCTTCAACTCTAGATGCAAGCTCCAACACGGTCAACGCTCTGACTTTTTCAAGTCTGCTTGTTGATCCAACGATTATCATTTTCATCAAGAATGTCAAAGTCTGTCAAAGTTGTCAAGATTGTCGAAGTCTGAGAAGATCAAACTAAGGACGAGTGCACATTTTGTGCAATTTTTTGTCTACGGCCACTCTTCTTTTTAGTCTCTTGTTTAAGTTTGTCTTGTCTATGCCCAAACTTGTTACACGATTCTCTCATGCTCCAACTTGCGGGGGAGCGTTAGAAGTAAATGGAGATATTAAGTCATGTAATATTTACATGGGCCTATGTCTATAAGTTCGATCAAATTAGAACTTAGAGTCCAATAAGTCAGTAGGTCTAATAAGTCTCATCAGGTCTGGGATATGTCTAGGATTGCGTCCACCTCTCCTATATATAGGAGAGGGTTATTCTTGTATCAAACACACCGTGAATACATTATCAATGTTACGTCTTATTGGTTATGTCCAACATTTCTGAAGGAGAACTCTTAGCTTGGGGAAAGGATACTTTTAAACTGGCTCTTTTGAGGTCAAATTTGGCGTAGGGCACTGATCATTTCTCCTTACAAAAGAAACTTCACGCTGTATGGCACATCATTAAGTGTGTTTTCATCTATGCATGTTAACTTTGATAAAAACTGATGAACTTCTGTATGTGCCAATACAACAATGCGCTTGTATGGATATACTGCAAACTATCTTCTTCTTAGAATACTTGTATAAGTATTTGGTGTAATTTTCCTGACTAATTTGCTTCAGCATTAATACATTCTACCACATTTAATTAACTTTCATTATCATTTAATTATATACAGTTGTATTGTATACAACTTTTTGTTGGTATTTGTTGCTGCTCTACATTATCAGTTTGTTAGAAAGCAGTGCATAAGTAAGATGCTGCAAATGATAATTTTTTCAAGTGATTGTTTTCTTCTATTACTGCAGGTTCTGTGTATACTGGGGTTGATTTCTGTAGGAGACTTTGTGGCATCTCAGTAATCAGAAGGTGGGGGGTTTCTTATTTTTGCATCACTTTTCTCACGGCGTGACCATTATACTAATTTTTGCTATACACATGTACACAGTTTATGTTTCGTTAGGTGGAAACCGTAACTAACAACATCGTGAATTTACATGAATGCTAAATAACATAGGTGATCATCAGCTATCACATGCATGAGACTTGTAAACAGTAACGAATGTAAATCCTTAATCCCAAAATAGTAACACAGAAAATAGCCTAAGCAGGCTTGTCTTTCTTTTCCAGATTTGTATTAAGCATTATTTCATATATACATTTTCTTTGCAGTGGCGAAAGTATGGAAAATGCACTTAGAGCTTGCTGCAAAGGGATCAAACTTGGGAAAATCCTTATCCACAGGCAAGGAGATAATGGTCAACAGGTTTGTAGCAAGATTTGTTTATTAGCTTTTGTGAAAACTTTGGCTAATTCTGGCAGCTTATTTTGTAGCTGATCTACCAAAACTTGCCAAAAGACATATCAGATAGGCATGTACTGTTGCTGGACCCAATACTTGGAACAGGTTGGATAGCTCTCAACTGTGGTTATAGAATTTGAAAACTCATTGCTACATTCATTTTTTTTTTTTGATATTTGCTACATTCATTTTTTTTTTTATATTTGCTACATTCATTTTAATAGCATAGGCGCATTGACCCTGTTTGATTTTGGCCTGTGATTTTTCTCCTAAAATTGATTCGGATTTTCCATTTGACATAAGTTGCATTTTTCTCTCCAGCGGGCTAGTGATTGGATTATAAGCTACATTTTTTTTCCTTCTAGTGACTGGTAATTGGATTGTGCCCTCCATTTTCATAGCACGAGTCACATAATAAAGATCATGAAACACAACTTCGTCGAAGTTGGGCGAAGTTTCGCCGAAGTCTCGAAATTCGACCTTAGGCGAAGTTGAATACCAAATACTTCGGCCTTATCCAAACATCGGGGCGAAGTTTCACTAATATCGGTGAAGTTGACTTTTTGGTGTGCATATTCTTCTCAACTTCTCCGAAGTTGTCGAAGTTTCCTCAAAGTTGGCGAAGTTGAGATGGCCCAGAACATTAATCATAACTAGTGCCCTAATGGCCGTATAAGGCATAAGTGTTGCCTCCAACCCTCTTCACAACTTCAAATATTACCTCCTATGTTTGTTGTTGTCACCCTTTCCTAGAGAAGGTGTTGTAACAACTATTGGACTGTATATTATATAGAATACATACAATGAACTGTATTTGTATATGTGTATTGCACATTTGACCCTTGCAAGCAAAACACTTATTATCAGTCTAACTAGGTTAGAGAGTCGTGAATTGTGTTTTTGTGTTAAATTAACATATATAAGATAGAGGTATAACATAATTAGAAGTTTTCAATCATTTTCCTCAAAAAGGGCATCGAAGTTTATTGAAGTTTGCGTCTAAACTTCCTCGAAGTTTCCATAAACTTCCACTTCCACACCTGGCGAAGTTGATACAAAGTCGAAGTCCTGCACCATGATAAAGATTGTCTCCTATGATTGCAATTTTGAACATGCACCTTTTGTAACAAGAAAGGGTATGTCATTGTAGCAGTTATCACAATAGTTAATCCTGTTTCATTTCCACTTCGATGTTCAATCTCGCTTGGCTCTGAATTTACCAACTCGGGAAACCCTGTACTAATAATCTTACTCAATCAATCTGTATCTCATGCATATACCCATACATAGCTGGAAATTTTGCCTACTGGCTACTGACAAAATCTACAAATAAAACCTCTGCCTTCATCATTAACCGGGGATATAAGTTAAATATGTCACTGATACAGCATATTACTTTATGAAGTACTTAAAGAAAATTGTCTGGCGGGTTTACTTGTATTATGTGATACGTGAACGTCCTGCTTATTCTTAATGTTGCTATTACCTATAGGGAATTCTGCTGTTCAAGCAATTTCTTTGCTTCTAGAGAAGGGTGTTCAAGAAGCCAACATCATATTTCTCAATCTAATTTCAGTAAGTCTCATGTTCTGATCTCTTGCGAAGTTGTTGATAGGGATAAAAATCCGCAGCCAGTGCTCCGCTAAGCACCAGGCACAGCGGCTAATTCTGACTGTTAGCTTTGGATTGCAGATATTCTTTGATATGTTATATTGATATATTACTATATGTTTCCTAACAGGCGCCACAGGGGGTGCATGCCGTCTGCAAGAAATTTCCAAGAATCAAAATAGTGACATCTGAAATAGAAAGTGGCTTAAATGAAGATTTCCAGGTCATTCCTGGAATGGGTGAATTTGGCGATCGTTATTTTGGAACTGATGATGATTAGGTTGACTATCTGGACAACAGCGAGGAAAGTAGGTGAGATATTCTCTTTTATTTGATTCACTGTGTAGGTCGGCTTACTCTGTTAATATAATTGCAAAGGGACAGTGAGGATTATCGTCTATCATACAATTCCACATCCGATAATTTTTTAACATAGGCTCTCATGAATCAGCCTTTATATGAAAGTTGATAGAACATTCCTGAAAATAATGTGAAAGTCAATAGCAACCAGATGTTTTATTGGGGAAGTGACAATCGTTAAAGTGACAGCATTTTGATTTATACTGAAAATATTCAAGGATGTACATAGGCTAAAATGTGGACTTAGCTTGGGTGTTTTTTCTCCACGACGTTCGAGATAGTAACAAAAAGTTGTATAGATGGGCCCTGCATCTTTTTTGGGATGCATGTGTGCTTGAGTAACAGTGGATCATTATCAGTATTAAAGTTACCTTATATAAGGAATAGTATTTATCACTAGATGTGAGAACGATTAGGGAAAACAGTTTCCAAGTAACAATACTATAAGCTCATCATGATGAATGTCATGTTCATTTTCTACCTATTAGTTGATGATTAGTGGTAAGGGTACTTCGAAACTAAACGAGATTGACATGAAAAACACACTAGTTCCGATAGGGGCTGGAAAACCACCAGTTTTTAAATAAGTGACAATTGCTTGTACCTTCCTTAATGGTTGTTATAGCGGATTCTCCGAAACCAGAAAATATATGATTTATTCCAATTAATGCTTGCAGGTACCGACCTAAATTCTGGAAGGTGAAGAGCGCACAAGAGTAGGTGCTCTGAGAAATTTTTCGCTATCAGTCTGCGGCAGATTATCTATTTTTCCCCTCTTGAGATTTTCTTTACTTTTACGACTGAGCGAAATCGGAGCCATCCTGCCTCTGTTGGAGTGCGTTTAATTCTTATTTTTTTGACTCACAGCAAGGAAAGTGTACTTCGAATGTGAAGTCAAAACCATCACTGTTATTCTTTTTAAAATAATCACTATAATATCCAACCCCTAGTCACTTGACATGACTGATTTGCAGGTAATTTGTATGAGTGGTCTCTTGATTCATGACCCGGTTCTGTTATACGCAGTGTCCCCGCGCACCTGTTGACTACAAATGTAATTACAAATGTCCATGACCAAAATAATCAACGGGTGAACTCGTTCTATAGCTCCCTAAAATAATCCACACATGGACGCAGATATTAATAGCTCCATTATCAATGTACACAAAAACCTTGGTTCCACTCTATTAAGATTTAAACATGTCAAAGGTGTAGATTATGGCAAACATTTTTTTGTGATTGTATATTTCTTATTTTGTGGTTGTATAGTCGACTTGGGCTTCACTTAGAGTTGTATTGACACAATTGATAGCATGGTGCTTATCTTTCTTTTGCCCATGTTAGCACCGACCACATAGTCACTTGCATCATGCATTAGCTTGAAAGACATGTGCAATTGTGAGTGCGTTTTTCATGGTGTGGGAAGCTTTCAAGTGTTTCTTATCAAAGCCCAAGGTCATTAAGTTTGGTACTACCCAACATGACCTAGGGCACTCCTTGATATCTTAAAAAAATTATTGCTAAAACATTTGTAATACCCAACATGACCTAGGTAACTCTTCACGGTAATTAAATTTTGTGGAGAAATTTTAACATAACCTCAATCTGGTCTACCTCAATTCCTCTTTTAGAGACTTTATGTCCAAGTAGTATCTATTCTTGGACAACAAAATGACACTTTTCTCAACTGACGATGAGGTGTTTTTTCTTCACACCTTTGCAAAATAAGTCATAAGTTTTGTAGACAATCTTCGAGAGATTGTGTGAACAATCTCTGAATGTAGACCCATAAATAACAAAATCATCCATGAAGACGTATATTATGTCTTTTTAGAAATTGAAAAAATAGACAATATATACATGTGAAAAGTGACAAGAGTGTTGAACAAACAAAACGATATTATACAAAAATTATATGTATTGTATAAACGTGTGAACATTGTTAGTCCCAAAATGTCTAGGTGAATAAGGACTTGGTAGAATCTCGAGTACTCATCAAGGTAGCAGAAGTAAGAGTGATGAACTAGACATTCTAAGAATTGTCTACAAATGGCAATGGAAAGTGATATTTCTTCATGGTGGCATTCAATTTTCTAAAGTCTATACACATGTGCCATCATGTTACTATCCTTCTTGCTAGTGCAATTTTGTTGTCTTCCTTCACCACTACCATGCCTCTTTTCTTTGTACAACATGGAGTAGAATTACCCAATGATTTCCAATAATTGAATATACAATTCCTGCATCAAATAGCTTAATCACTTCTTTCTTTACGATGTCACTTAGTTTTTTTATCCATGCATCTTTGTCCTTGAGCTAGAGGCTTCGTGTCTTCCTCCAGGTGAATCATGTGCATGCACACTAGTGGGATCAATATGTTGATGTCATCTTTAGAATTCTCTAGGTCTTTCCTTTTCATCTTCGACTTATAAAGTAGAAGATTCTTTGTTCTTCAGATAGGGTGGAGTTGATGATAACCATTTTTCTCTCCTTTTCATCCAAGAGCTCACACTGAAGTCCTTCCGAAAGTTCTTTTATTCTAGGAAGTGTCTTTGAGGCCGCTCCAACTATAGGAGTTCTTTTCAAGGAGACATAGTTCACAATTTTAGGTTCATTTCTTCCGACTTATCCATGATCATCACTTCATCTTCTTCAACCTCAAGATATTTTAGAAACTATTCAACTACTGGGTTGGCTATATCAGATGTCTGATTTGTCAGAATCCTTAACAATGGATCAAGTATGGCATTTTGTTCTTAAATATCCACACATAATTGGTTATAACAATCAACAACACAAACTGATTCAAATAGAGAAGACCTTTTCATTGAGTCTTGGACTTTGAAGTCGATGTGATAATAACCCACTCATGTTATGATAAATACAACTTCTACATCAAAATGAGCTCTTCCCATAGATAGGAAGATTCTTCACAAAATTATCGAGTAGGTTGTCTTTGAATGTCTCAAATATGACTATATCATATGGTGTGAAAAACTTTCCAAACCTTTATCAACACATCTTCAACAATTCCAATGAGTCTCGTGAAAGTGTAGTCAACTAGTTGAATGACCATTCATGTCCTTACCATATCAATCAGACCAAGTCTCTTGCCAAGGTCAACGACATAAGATTTATGCTTGCACATAGGTTTGCCAATCAGTATCTCTACATAGGATCACTAATGTTGAATGGAATGTGAACAACCCTGGATCTTTCTTCTTAGTTGAAATATTGCTTGCACAAAGACACTAACAAATTTTGGTGAGTTTGACTATATCTACCACTTTTCCTCATCTCCTCTTAATGATCAAATCCTTATAGAATTTGGCATAGATTATCATCTCCTCAATAGAATTTAGGAATGGCATGTCAAGGTGCAACATATTCACTGCTTCAATGATTTTTTTTTTTTCATATATATCTTGAGGTGAGACTTTATTAGCTTGTGAGGAAACATAATCTTTGGTTCATATGGATCCACATTAGCAAACATTCCTTTAGCAGATTATGTTCCTAGTGGAGTTTTTTGCTTTGCTCTTTCCCTTTGATACCTCCTTCTTAGGAACACATGGAGAAGTCTTTTCTGGTACAAGTTCAGTTGGTTCTTACTGATTAGTTGTTGAGGTTGAATCCAGGTTCATCCTCGATTAAGAGTTTCCATCATGGAAGATTTGAGTATTTAGGAATTTTGTTCAATGTTGTATGGAATTTTCCCAGTTGTATTCTTGATCAAATATACTAAGTGTGCCAGTTGCTAGTCTATCATCTTGCTATGAGTAAAATTTCCATTATGGGCCTACAATATGGTCATCATGTTATTGTTGCTTTGATTGTTTTTTCAATTATCTAATCTTGTCTCTTTGTAAATGCAAACGTGCCAGTCATCATATCAATCTTTGGTTGGTTTTGGAAGTTCATATTTTGATGAAAGTTGGTAGTGCACTAGAAACCAGGGGGTGCGTTCCCTCTTCCAAAACTAGGTGGTTTAGGTAGCTACTTTAAGAGATGATAATTTTATACAACTGATGTGTTGCCGTAGGAGAATCCAACATGATCTGACCTTTAGTATCCAACAAATGACATATTGTCAACTCCCTCTAAGTTTACTCCATCTTCATGGGTGTAGACAAAGTGATCAGAGTTGTGTCCTCTTTCTCCACATGTGAAACAATTTATAACTGTTTTCGTGAGGCTCTGTCCTCTTACATTTTGTTCCTTTAGAGTGTAGAAATCAATAGCTATCTTGTACAATTTTTTGGTGAAGTCTTCTATAACCGTCGATTCATTGACGATTTCCATTATCAAGATGTTCCCAGATGATCCTATCTCATAGTCCGATCCATATATTATGCAATCCATGTTCTCTATTATCTCAACGGAACATTTAACATTTAGACCCATGAAGTCACTCCTAGACAACTGCAATTTTGGATTTCTTTTAAGATTTGAGTGAGGCCATTACAGAAGGTAGTTATCAAGCCCTCATCATCAAATTTATGGTGAGGGTCATACCTTTGTTAAGTTCGCTACCTTCCCATGGTATCACTTCTATTATATGAAGGCTTTTGATCAAACCCATATATCTTTTTCTCACACTTTATTATCTTCTTAGTAGGGAAGAACTTACTTACAAATGTATTCTCTAATTCCTACCAGTTTGCTATGCTCCCATTACTTAAGATGTAGTACCGTGAGACCTTATTTAGTAGTAAAAATGAGAAAACCTTACAATAGATCACCTCTCAAGGAACTCTATATATCTTTAAAGTGTCACATATAGTCTTGAATCCATCAATGCAGTGGTAGAATTTATCTTCAGAAGAGCCCCCCTAAATGTTCTTTGCTGGATGATGTTGATGAATGCCATCTTGAGTTCAAACTTGGCCACACTTATCCTTTGACCCACCATATGGTTTCTAGGCTTATTCTCTCTTGATCGGACAAGGGAACAAAGGGATGGATGAGGAACTAGAGGTACTTCTCCCTTATCACCTACAACTATGGTTGCATATCCAGTAGCTACTTCGAGACCTATAGACAGATCGAATGCAAAACAAATATTGTTATATCCGATATCTGAATCTGAAAAATGTTAAATCCTATATCCGAATGCATAATATGATAACATCCGAATGCATAATATCCAAATTTGGATAAATATCCCATATGAACCAAAAATGATACATTTAATGTATATAAATATGTTATACACATGAAACACTAAAATTACATCAATATATATTATAAAGTGTCTATATATTTATATTTTATATAAAATTATACATTTAATGATTTATGTATGTATATGTTGAATTTAGAGTTTTTTGAGCGGATATAACAATATTTGTATCTGATCCAAAAATTTTGGGATCCGAAAGTCAGTATCTGATATCCGATCTGAATTTGAAAACATTGAAACTTTTTCAAAATTTTAGACTCAAATACAAATTGAATATGTTGATTCTAGTATTCATATACAAGTTTAGTTGCTATCATTGTGCCTCCAATTGCTGCCATAGTGATCTGCACTTAGTACATGTAAATTTAAAAATACAAGGTGAGAAATTAGACACACAATTAGATTTGAAGCTTTAAGTAGTTCACAATTGAGTCTAATTAAAGAAATGGAAGTGGTGACAAAGTCTAAGTAGACCTTGGGTTCTTAACACTAGCCCCTTTTTGCCTTGTCCCTGACAATTGCATCAAAATTTGATCGCCATCCGAAAGTGGCTTCAAAATTCAAGTATAATGGACTTGGTCCTTAAGGTAGTCATACTTTAAATATGTAACTTGACACCTTGGGACAACCACAATGATATATGGGATCAAATGTAGTAGACAACACTGGACATTGGGACAAAATTTGTTCATTGTTAAGACCTTAGCTCTTAGGTTAGCTCAATTAACTTGAAATCCAGATTCAGTGTTCCTTACAAAATGAAGAATAAATGAAAGTTCAAATAAGAAAGAAAAATAATAGATTGTTAACCAAAGCAAGAGGTGGTTAATCTTCTTGGTGTTTTGTTTTATAAGGGAAATTGCATCGGGTTTCACCTACCAAGAACACTCACCAAATAAGCAAACACTCATATCCATTATATACTCTCTTCTTTTATGAGAAATCATTAAAATTTATGTCTATCTCCTCTCTCTTGAGATCATGATAGATCTTGATCATAAGTACACCTCTCTCTCTCTCTCTGTCTCGAGCTCAGGATAGATCTTGATCATAAGTACACCTATCTCTAAACTTGACAAGCAACAACCAAAAGAATAACCATATGATTAATGGCTCAAGTTAGGGTTGGGCAAGAAACCAAACCAGACTACTAAACTCAATCGAACCGAACTGAACCAACCAATTCAGTTTGGTTTTATATGGGTGAATAGTTTGGTTCAGTTCCAAAATTTTGGAAACCATGAAACAATGGTTCAGTTCAATTTGAGGGTGCGGTTTAACCAAAACTAAACAGAACCAAAACAAATTGTAGAAGTACTTATCTAAACTAAAATACTTATATTGTAAAGGTACTTATCTAAACTTAATCTTATGATAATTAACAAATTTTTATATGTTAATGTGAAAAAGGACTGTTAAATAAATGAAACTTAGTCCTATAAATTTTAGACTATGTAGTATAAGGAATAATTACATGAATATTATTGGACACTATATACTTATAGTTTATATATGTGTTACTAAATTACCAATTTCTAAATGATATTTTTGTTTTGAAGTTTGTTTATCATGGTATATGTATTAATTGTGGCAATAAAAAGAGTTGAATTTAAAAAAAAATCTTAGTATAGATTTTTGTGGTACTCATATATTAGTTTGAAATCAAACTAAAGCAATCCAAACCACATTCAACGGTTTAGTATAACACCCCTGACCTGGGTTTTGGGACAACCCTAGAATCTTTGCTTAAGTAAGTTTCTTAGAACCTTGTCTTAGCCTTTTAAAAAGTTATTAGGACTTGAGAAGAGTTTATTTCTCAATTTTGAACTTATTTGCAAATTGTCTGTACCTTATATGATAACTTTGGTAAAGATTGCAGTTTACCCAATTAAGGGGTTTATGTGCAAATTATCACCTCTAGAATATTTCTTCTCTCTCTTAGTATCAACTAGAGGAAAAAGAAAGAATTGGGCACCTTGTTTGAATCTTGGATGAATGATAACACTCTTTGTGGTGAAAGAACCAAAGATGTGTTGAGTACCTTGAACCCTAGATGATATTGTATCGAGTTTTAAAGTGTATATGGGAGTGCCTATTGGCTAGGAAGACATACAGGAGGTCCATATCAGTTTGTTAACCTTTGAAAATGTTCATGATGGGTTAAGCACCTCAAGTGGGTGAAGCCTAATGGTTTGCATGTTCCTTGCAAAAGTGGTATCAGTTTGCACATAAAGTAAGATTGGGTGATGATATCTTATCAAGCAAGCTACCCAAATGGCTGATATCATGCCTATGTATTATCCTCAAGTTTTTCATGGAAAGATAACTATGGTTGCATGAAGTTACCATGCATGGACACGTGTCACTTAAGTGCACATAGTGATGACACCTTATACACACTCTCTTTCATGAACCTCAACTATATATACCTCTCTTTTAACCTCTTAGTAAACATGTTGACTCCTTTACTACTTCTTGCTTGGAGGATGATCCTAGGAGCTCAAGAAGCAAAGAGAAGGCCGAACATCTTGCCTAAGGTGAATCCATGATCATCTTCAACCTTGGAAAGACTATGCTTCTTGGCTCATGATTCTTTCCTTCTCTTTTTTCTTCACCAAATTCCTAACTATGGTATCTTCTTTCATAGAGAAGTGTTGTGATAAAGTCTTAGACTTTTGATAAGTCATCTTCAACCTTGGAATGTGGAGATTTAAAGCTTGAAGCTATTGAGTTGATCTGAGGCGGGCTATATAACTTGAACCCAATTTCATTATTATTCACTTTCTATCATGCAATACTTGGTGATTCCTTTACTACTTCGATTCTCTTATTTAATGTTAGTTCTATGAGTTCTAATGAATATATAGGGATGTTGTCCATGAACTAGAGTAGTTATGGATGAAGAGTTTGAACTTGAAGATGATGAAACTGATATGCACAAACTGATATTGGGTTATGGGAAACCCTAACCCGATACAGGGGTATAACTATGGATACTGATACATATGAACTCCTATCCTTTTGGGTTGATTTCTCGAGTAATACTACTATTTTCTTAAGTGTTTAACCTTTCACCTAATGCTAAGAATATGATAGGCCGATATCTATGCGATATCCAATTTGACACATATATTGCACCATAACATGGATGGCCGATATGACTTGTTATGCTTTAAAGAAATATGTTCTTGTTAGGCCGATATGTTAGTTGTTCTAAAAATGATATGCCTCAAAGGCATTAGCTTGTCATGACCAAGGTATTTCTGGTGAAGATAGAATATCAAATGGTGATACTTTGGTTGAGTGCATAGGCTGACATGGTCTACTCTAACCCTAAAATACGATACACTCACGACTCCATATTCCTTTTTGCCCTATGCATGTGTGATGTGCGAAACCCTTAGCCCGACATACTTTGTGAAAGTATAAACAATACTTTCATAGAAGCCTTGGCCGATACACCAAGTAGTGTTGAGGTTGATATCCTATATTGGGCAATGACCACTACTCTAAATTGAAGGGGTGGCCGATACCCTGGTTGATATTGAGTGGCCGATACTCTAAGTTGAAGGGGTGTACGATACCCTAGTTTTTGTTGAGTGGCCGATAAGTTGAAGAAGTGATCGATACCCTGGTTGTTGTTGAGTGGCTGATACTCTAAGTTGAAGGGGTGGCCGATACCTTAGTTGATGTTGAGTGGCCGAAACCCTAAGTTGATGAAGAGGCCGATACCCTAGTTGAAAATGAGGCCTATATCCTTGTTGATGGTATGGTCGATACCTTAGTCCATGATCTAGTCAACACACTAGTAGATGAAGTGTCTGATACCCTAGTTGATGTTGGGTGACCGATACATAAGATGATAGTATGGCCGACACACACAAGTCTGTACTATGGCCGATATACCTCAAGCACCATACAAATGATACCACTCTAAGCATCTATAAAATGATAGAATTTGATATGCTTTTTCACACAAGTAGATGTGTCTTGGCCAACACACGTATATGTGTTTAGGCCGACAAAAGTGATATGTCTAGGCTGATACAAAGATTGGAATGAAAGTTGATACACCTTGATGAGTGGAGGCCGATACACCTTGATGTGTGGAGGCCAATACATATTGAATACAATCAATGAATACATCATGAAAGTAATAAGATGAATACACTTTAATTAGTGTAGGTTGATAACCCTAAAAGAAGGTTAAATCAATGTAATAAATATGTTGAAGTCAATATCATAGTAAGGATGAGAAAGAAACTTGTACCTCATGTTGATAATCAATTGATGATATTTGATGAGGTATTCTTGAACATTTATGACAATTAAAGAGTTCTTATAATGTGAATAAGGGTTTGATTGATAAATATGCACTTGAAACCCTAAATCAGTTACAAGGGAAACCCTAACCCTAATTACGAGAGGGTTTCAATTTGAATGGTTCTCTTTATGGCATGGTCATGATATTTACTTGATAGTGCATTTGATATGAAATACTAACCTTGCAAGTGTTATGAGATGATGAACATATCCAGGTATGAGCTATGATGATTTAGTATAATACTGATTATATAAGGCCTTGTGAGCCATGTGATATACTTGTACATCAAGTATGATTTATATATGGGTTTGATGGCCTAGAGTTGGTTATTTCCTAATGAGAGGTGATGCTATTCAATAATGAACTATGGGTTTGATACCTAAGAATATGATCATGATAATGATAATGGTGAATGGATGAGATTTCCAATAAAGTATTCAGGGGACTGAGATCCCAGGATAAGTGTAACAAGATATGTACCAATTGATATCTTGAAAATATGTTTCACTTTTCTATATATAATTTATATATAATTCATGCTTGTAACTTGATTTATTCTAAAAGATGTTGTAATGCACTTAATATATCAAGTGAACTAAAAATTTAGTTGCCCTGACCATAGAATCATTTAGTGTCAGGATTTGCTGATTGATGAAATGAGTTTTACTCGGAGCGCATATTTTTTTAATATGCGAGGGTGCAAGATGAGTAGTACCTTGCTTCCTTCAAACCCCAAGATTTGGCCTTGAGCCATGTTCCTAAAAAGAGTGCAGTTGTAGGACGTATCTCTAATGCAACATTGAAATTGGCGGTAAAGACATACCCCCAGAAGAGTATGGTTGTAGGCCATGACTCAATGTTTACAAGCATGACTGACTATATTTCATACCCTGGACAGAGAACATGCAACATCCTGTATCTCTATAGAGAAGTGCCTCTATACTCTAGGCCAGCTAAAATGCAGATTGTATCATAATGTCACTGCCACTCTCATACTGACCAAGAAAGGAGAGGTCGTGGATTATGGCTCTTCCATAGATCTATATGATACTGATGCTAACTTTAAAGTGGTCAGTTGGAGATGGAAGGTATATTCCAATCTCCATAGTGCATAATAAGATGGAATGTTTAAAGATGTAATCATCCATGTAGCGTATTTGTTTAAGGACCAAATACAAAAACATTGGTTGATGCCTTGCTTTGGTCGTATGCTATTTAGTTTATAATAGTTATACATGTTCTTCATATTCCTTTTAAAAGTGTTTAAATGATATATTGCTTAGTTGTAGATACCTGAACTAATAATATGTTGATATTGCTCTTCTCTGCACATAATCAACAATTATACTATTTAATTCAATATATGTTTCTTTTGCTCTCATTCATAAAAGTTTAAATGTGATAATAATACTATTGGCAGAGAGTTATATCTCTCACTAGGACAAGTTGTCTCACCCCATGGGTTCCACAACTTTTTAGGTGGACATGCACAAAAGGGTAAATATCTTTAGTAGAGAGCAGGAAACAACAACCAGAACAATAGTAACAACTCAGGTTGAATGCACTGTTATGTGTCTTATAGATATATAAAGTACTATGTGTCATCCCTGTACTCTCAGGTACTTTGGGAGATAGTGCATAAAGAGTTTTATAATCGATCTGAGATTTTAGCTAGTACGCCTCGATGCATGATGTGCTTTTGTGTATGTTTTGATAAAGCAACTGTTATCTCAAATCCTTACAAGGTGATGGAACAATGTATGCACAAGTAAACGATGATATATATATATATATATATATATATATATATATATGGTTTGGGTCTTTTTGAAAAGAGTTTCATGGTAGTGGATCTCTTAGCAAAAAGGTTTTAATTTTTAGTGATTTTTTGTAGTCTGTTGTTAATGATTAATTACACATAGTTTTGTGTGATTAAACTGTTGGTTTGATAGCGGTCGTCACATTTATCTTCGTATGGTTCTGGACTAGTAAATGGTTCAATTTAGTTTGAAAATTTTACAAACCGATATGTATGGTTCAATTTGCAATTTTAGTTGTAAACCAAACCAAATTGAACCATGCCCGCCCTAGCTCAAGTGTTCTAACACTCATACATTTATACTTCTCCCTACTCCATATCTAATCAGAAAACACACTATGGAGGTCATAATTAATAAAACATCACAAGATGGTAGGTAATCATACAACACTAGTACACAACTGACCTTTAGTGTCTGTTCTTTAAGGTCTTTGGCATTGGTTTCAAAGTGACACCTAAGTGGGCGCCGCTAAAATTCGAAACCTTCAGTTCCAGTTTTGACACCGACGCCATAATCCTTCCCGCCACCAAAAATGAGCCAGCAAGGGCACTATAGTCGTTAGGTTTTTTTTAAAAAAACTAACACTATATCCAGGTCAAAGACTTTAGCGTTTCACAAAAATTGACACTATATAACCCTTCCCGCCACCAATAAAATGTGCCAGCAAGGGCACCATCGACTAATAACTGACGTTGTATGTCTTTGTTGTCGGTTTTATACTAATAACCGACGCCTATTTTATGATTTTTTTTCTTACCAGTTTGCAAGCCTGCTGTATGGCTGGTCAGCAGGATGCAGAACCTGCAGTTCAGTTCTGAACTGTAGGTTTACATCATCCATTGATACCAGCCAACAACAAGACACAAACCTACAAATTAACAAGATGGACAATAATTAATGATCACACACATGTATAAGAACATTTAATTCATATTTTTTCATCACACACATGTAGAAACTAGTAGTTCCATTTCAAATTTCCTCCATTTCACACACATTTAGCAACCTACAGTTCCATTCTTTTCATCACTTTTCACATTCAGACACATGTAGAAACATTCATGTATTGATCATCTTCAAATTCACACATATACCAATTAAGAGAAATTCATTCACATTCACACAAAAATAATTATGAGAACAAAGTTGAGAAATATCATTCTTTATTCATCATCATCATTATCACCATCACTATCCCAATTATATTTAAAAATTCCCACTACTTGTAGGGCTTTTACCCATTCTTCTCTTACATCATCTAATTCTTTCCTCGTATAGGGAGTATGTACATTGAATAATTTTCCACCTGTAGTCAAGTCAGTTTTAAACACCTGCAAAGAGAATGACGTATATATATAATTAATAATATATAATGAGATTGATATATTTCATATTATCTAATGAGACTATATATAATATCTTACGTATAGTATCAATTTCCATTGCGGCATGTTTGACGATTAGGTCCATAAATCACATCACATAGTATGCACATGCCCAACCATTGTCTTGTGTAGCACACTATAAATTGAAACATACAAAATATTCAAAAATACAAATAAGCACAATTTACATAAATAATATATACATTAGAGTCGGGAAATTACTTTCACATTCTCCCATATTAGTGGCTGATTCTTTTTCTGGGTAACCTTTCCTCCAGCTCTTTTGAACTCATTTAAATCCCTACATGTTAATGTAACACATTAAATTGCATAATTAAATAGTAATGTAATAACATATGTTTATGGATATAGAAATATGAAATATTTCTCACATGAATGATGGCTTTTTTATTGTATGTCCATATAATGTATTCAATTCATTCCCCACATGATCTAGATAATAGACAATGAACGTCTTGGGGACAATAAATAATAACTCCCAATGCCTAGTACTACAAGTAAGAAAGTTAAAAATTAATAACTCAAAATCCACAATAAAAATGTAATTTTCTTAAGTCCAAATTATAAGCAAAGTAAACTTACTCGACATTGAATGGAGCTATTATCACCGTCTTCTTTTTTTGCCAAAATATTTAAAAGCAGCACAACAATATGAAGTAGCTGAAGAAGGGTCTTTATCTACAAGACTAATCAAAGATGGAACCAAAAATCCCACATGGGAAAATGAAAAATCTATACACATTGTGTGTATGTAGCTGCAAAACATGTATTACGTATGCATTAATATTTAAGAAACCAGATCACCGTATATAAAATAAGGTATATGGATGTATAAAAAAGATCTCACCATATCCATAGATCTATCATAGATGTATTCAGCCAATCATAACAAAACAACTCCAAAATATCTTATATAAATAGCTTGTTACTGTATGATTGACCTGTAACATCCTAAGGAATAGAAACATTTATAGGAAATTTGGATCATGTTTGCCTATCCATACTGCCATACCCCTACAATTAGGGCCTAATGAGGCGTGTAGGTCCCTTGGAAGCCAACTTGGTACTTCAAGAGGTGGAGGTGGAGGCCGAGATGTAGCGGATGTCTTCCTTTTTAAATATATATATAATTTCAGAATAATTGAATCATATATACACACTAAAAAATTAATGTAATGTAAATTTATCATACAATATTAGTAAAGATGACATCTTCTTTGGGCCACATTATCACTTCACCTTCTGCCTCACCAAGTGTTTCAGAATCTAGGTGGGAATATGGAAATGAAAGATCCCTCTAATTGGGGAGTACATGTATCTGGCTCACACGAACCGCACCAGCTGGTACTGGAGTCCCATGACACATGTCCCTTGGAAGGGCTGGGTAAGCCTGTGCCTCTGCAATGATATATTCTTGACCTTTTAGATGGCATGTCTTCAACCCCTACAAATTTATGTAAAGAATGTTATATACATATATACATAAACATATCATCTTAAAAAGACTAGCTACTATATATGTCATAAAAATACTTACAATGGACGTGCTAGGTGGTGGGTCTATAGGATTACTCCCAACCACCTCTACAGTAGGAGAAGAGCGGCATGCCACATGTACTATTGAGTGGCAGGCTGAGAGGCCTATCACTTGCTAATTGCTTCATTAAGTCTCTTATCAAGTGCTTCCTCGACTCTCCTATCGAGTGCTTTCCCGAATCTCCTATCAATTAATTGATCTACCTATACATGGATAAAAGAAATGCTAGCTTCTAATTATTGAATTCTCTTTCACAATAATATTTTTAAAAAAGAATAGGTTACCTCAACTTGTGAAAGTCCTACTTTTGGAACTGGTTTGTGCTGGGATGGCCCATAGAAAGCTTTGATTCCCACACCAACGCCTGCACCCCTAACACATCCAGGATGCTCTGGGTTACCCAGAACAACTGTCAATTCATCCCTTGTGCCCTTAGGGATGAATTTGCCTTCCTTCCTATGCTCGTGCATCTCCCTCCAATCACCATCTACATAAATTGGTAAGTAAACATAACAATAATCAATATCGATTGCTCTAAGAGTTGAATTTTACCATTTTTGCATCTGCCTCAAAATTTGCAAGTTTCGTTATAACTCCCTTCATATTGACTCCTAGCTATCCACATAGAATGGCGAGGCAGAGGTGCGGGACCAATAGTAGAGGACTCCTGAGTAGCAGCAGACTGAGCAGTAGACTCAGCCTGTGGTCTTTGGCAAACGCCTGCATAGCCTCTTGAACCCATTGTGTGGTCATGAACATTTAGTGCATGCCTTGCTCTTTGAGCATCGTTGATAGCCTTGTTAGTAAGCACATTGATTTGGTTAGTAACACTAACTGTTAATCTTAAATAGGTGAATACATAAGATTGTATATTAATTAAATTGGGAGTGGCGCTTAATACCTTGAATTCATCCATTTTTCTTTGGGTAACAAACTCCTCCCAATCTTTGGTGTCCAGGTAGTTCTATTGCTCAGTGGCTGCCTTCTTCCTAAATTTATTTTTTAAAGAGAATACAAACAAAAATTATTAGTATAGAGTTAGTCAAAAAGTGATCAATTTCTAGAATTGGAAATCAATCAAGAACCTCTTCTCAGCATCGCGTATATAATCTTAGGTGAGATTTTTCCTATAGTTCCTTAGGACCCTCCCACAACATTGCATCATGCATTTATGATGAAGATTTTCATCCAGATCAAATATACTCTGCAAAATAGATTTTCTATTAACTAGTATCCTAAAAATTAGTAATCTAAAAAAATAGAATTGCAAATAATAATAACTCACACATAGTTCCTTTCATACTAAGTCTTTCTTCCCCTTAGGAACTTTATGCTAGGATTCAAAAATAAGACTACAATGGCTGCGAGTAAGAACCCAAAGATACGAAATAAATGAGTCGCGGTTCACTCCAATTGGATTTCCTGCATGATCGAAATCCATAGCCAATTTGGGTCCATTGCCCCTTTGCTGTAGTAACTTGTTCATCATTGTGATGCCCCTCACTTTTTCAATTTTTTAGTTGCTCATCAAGTGCCCCAATTTCTTTAGGGGGTACATCACCAACCTAACATTTGACAAAAAAATACACTTATAGGATATAACTATAAATGAACATATAGATAGAAATATAGGATATATTTTTAAAACTTACATTGTGAGGTGGCACATTGATATCCTCACCCTCACAATACTCATCATCACGATCATCATGCTCATGCTCAACCATATGAAAGTGTCATTAAAAAATCAAACATTTAGCATTTGACATAACTAGAAGATAATAAAACATTATAAAGTTTACATTCAAAAAAATAAACTTATAAAAAATATAAACATGCATGCCTCTAATATTGTGATCTTTTATCAATTAATAACCCTTCATTGTGATCTCCGTGCACATACAAGTCATCATTAACTTCAATATTTGGCGGTGTTGACAATTCAACTGAGAATGTACTGGAGTCATCATACTTATCATAGTAATATTCTTCATCTATATGGTCTTCAATGAACTGTCTTTTACTATGAAGAACAATTGACCATTTATCATTTGTAGGATCATCAATATAAAATACTTGTTTCTCCTGTGATGCCAATATGAATGGTTCACCCTTCTCACTAATCTTTTCAAAGTTCACTAATGTGAAGATTAATTCATCCACTATATCTCCTTTGGTGGTATCAACCCAATTATATTTAAAGAGCAGAATTCTGAAATCTACGTAGTCAAACTCCCATATGTCTTCAATGACACCGTAATATGACATTTTAGCTTCACATGAACTCTTAATTATCCTTTGCACTTGCAAAAAATAATGAAGACGCTTGAAGGGTGACCCCACTGTTTTGGACGATACTCTTATCATCTTGACACTTTGTGTAATATGAGAATCGATTAATGTCAAACCCTTCATAAGACATAGCATTCAATTTTGGTTTAAAGGCGAGGCATTTGATAGTTTTAGTAAGATTATTTGGTCTTTGAGATAGTTGATGTAAGATTTTATCTTCAAACCACTTAATAAATGTCTTGTTATGCTCTCTAGCAAGCCACATTGAATTGGCTTGAGGATATTGTCTCTTGATGAAATTGATATGTTCCTCAATATAAACACTCACTTCATCGATGTTGTGTAAAATATACAAGTGACCTTGTTCCAATTGCTCACGGCTGATTATTTTCATCTGTGATCCCAAAATTCCTTTGTCAAAATGCTCCTCAATATTCTTATCATTAACAAGAGCATCATTAGCACTCAGAAAGTCATTGCAAAAATCCATAACCTCTCTTGCCACATAACCCTCAATAATACTCCCTTCAGGACGATAATGGTTTCGAACATCACCTTTAAAAATTCTCATGTATCGTTCAAAGGGATACATCCAATGCAAGAAAACGGGTCCCAACATTTTCACTTCCCTTGTCAAGTGGACAACAAGATGTACCATGATATCAAAGAACGAAGGAGGAAAATACATCTCAAGATGACATAGGGTAACAACCACTTCTCTTTGCAATTTATCGAGAGTATCAGGGTCAATAATTTTGCTGCACAGACTGTTGAAAAAGAAACAAAGTCTGGTGATTGCAAACCTTACATGCTTCGACAATATAGATCGAATTTCCAAAAGCAATATTTGTTGCATTAGAGTGTGACAATCATGAGATTTAAGACCTATCAACTTCAGATCTTTCATTGATACCAATCTAAGGATGTTGGATGAGTAACCCTATGGCACCTTAACATTTACCAAGCATTCACAAAAATCTTTCTTGTCCTTTCTAGACAACGTGTAACAAGAAGGAGGTAAGTATGGTCTCTGATCGCTACTATCTACTTCTGTTAATTCTGTCCTTATTCCCATTTCACGTAGGTCCATTCTGGATTTTATCACATCTTTAGTATTACCTGGTATATTCAACAATGTACTAATGACACTATCATAGACATTTTTCTCAACGTGTATGACATCGATACAATGCCTGATTGCCAAAGAACTTCAATAAGGAAGATCCCAAATATTGACTTCTTCTTGAATAAAGATTTGTCACTCCGTGTGGCCATGGTATATTGTGATATCTTGCCAAATTCATTGGCAAAGTCTTTTACTCTTTCATAACTAACCTCCCCTAGTATAGGTTTAGGTGCACTCCATTCCTCATTCTATCCATTGAATGCTTTGCACAACCTATGATACAGTTGGAATTTTGGAAGAAACCTTCGATGACCAAGATATACAGTCTTGCCGCCATATTTTAGTCGTATTGAATCAGTATTCTCTTCACATATAGGACACACTTTAGATCCTTTAACACTATATCCAGACAAATTTCCATATGTTGGAAAGTCATTAACAGTGCAAAACAACAGAGCATGCAAACAAAATGTCTCTCTTTGTGAAGCATCATAGGTCATCACACCTTCACCCCAGAGTTTCTTTAAGTCATCAATCAAAGGTTCAAGATAAACGTCGAACAACTAGTCTCCTCCCTCAATGCTCTGGCTATCGCCCATGTGATCTAGGGCTAGCTGCGGCGGTGCCCTAGGCTTGGGGGGGCGGGGGCGGCAGTCGTGGCCTGTGGTCTCTTCCCCTACTCCCCCGGAACCTCTTTCCTACCTCGCCTTGCCTCCACCAAGATGCCGTCGAACTCCTTCAGCTGGTCCTGCCTCTCGCCGTTCCTGGGCGGCGAGACCTAGGGGTGGCGTTATCCATCTCATCCAGTGGTGGTGCCGCTTCCTTTGCAGGCACTTGTTGTGACAGGTGGGAGATGGTGTGGTGATGAGGGGATGAGGTTCCCATTTCCCTTTCTGGTTTGCTCTGGTTTCCTTTTAGTTGCTGGTCTGTTCTCGTCTTCTACCCGTGTCGGGTGGTCTATGGAACCTTCAGTCTGCCATTTTAGTCGCCGTTCATCGGCGTTTGTTTCTAGTTGCTACTGTTTAGCCTTTCGTTGCTCGCTGCTTGTCAGCGTTTGTCTTCCCGCTGCCTGTCAGCGTTTAGTTTTGCTTGTGTCCTACTGTGGCTTGTTTTGTTACTTGGTTATATGGATTCCTTTGAGATGATGATGCATCAGAGCACCGCACAGATCCAGGGCCTCTATCACTACTACACGCTCAAGTTGAAGGAATTCTTCATGGAAAGCTGCTTAAGACAGCATCAAGGAAGAAGAATCAATATGGAAGCATTCTATTCTCGTTTTGATATGAGTGTAGTGATGTTAACTTGATCTTTGTATGCTCTTATTGTATTTTTGACTCAAATTGTAGATGCCGTATGGCTTATAAGTAATGAATCGAGCCATTTTCCCTTAAAAAAAGATAAACGTCGATATCATTTCCAGGTTGTTTAGGGCATGGTATCAACAACGACAACATAACATACTTATTTTTATGCACAACCAGGGAGGAAGATTGTATATAACAAACATAACTGGCCAAGTGCTATGTTGGCTGCTCAATGTCCCGTACATATTCATCCGATCTGTACAAAGCCCAAGTCTTATATTCCTAACTTTTTCACCAAATTTAGGATACAATAAATCAATCTTCTTCCACTGTGAGGGAATTAGACGCATGTCGTAGGATCCCATCATTATTTTTCTTAACATCTGCATGCCACCTAAAATTCTTCGCATCTATCAGATTGGAAAATAAGCATTGAAGCCATGATATTATAGGTAGATACCACATCACCTTGATAGGAGAACTAGTTTTGGACTCCCCAAAGTCATCAATTTATACCTTTACGCACCAAATTTTGGACAATCTTTCAAATCCGCATAGTCCTTTTAAAATAATACACAATCATTCGGGCATACGTGTATCTTCTTGGCCTCCATTCTCATTGGGAACAACAATTTCTTTAACTGGTATGTTGAGATTGGCAGCTCGTTTCCTTCAGAAAGAATTTCTTTCAATAAAGATAACAATGACATGAAGCTTTTGTTGCTACATCTATTGTTAGCTTTCGCTTATACAATCTCAACATAGTGTTAAGCTTCGTAAATTTAGTACAACATGTGTAATAACGATATCTCAATATAATGCATAATGTTTCTAAACATGGGAGGTGGATCGATGTGCTCTACCCCACAACTATCCAACATCGCATCAACGATGTCTACTGGAACTGGTTCGTTCACATCTACATCATCAGGGGTAATTTCTTCTTCCGCACAAGCAATGCTAGCGACATCCACTGATTTCAAGTTTAAAATCTCTCCATGTCAGTGCCATTCTGTATAACCTTGTACAATCCCGTTGCACATGACATGAATTTTGATTTCGTCACCAGTGCTGACTTTCAAGTTGTTACCGCAATGCCTACATGGATAGTAGAACCTATCTCTAGGTTGTTTCCTATGTTCCTTGGCAAATCTAATTAACTGATCAAGACTAGAAATAAACTTTGGGGTGCAATGATTTAGAATGAACATCCATGATCTATCCATTCTATGATCAAAGAGAAAATAGGTGTATATTAGAACAAGATTAGGGTCTAGGGTTTATGGTTACAACTTTAGGGTTTAAGGTCTTATATATAATAAATGTGTACCACCTATCCCATTCTTGAACACCTAATCTCACTAGTAAGTGTATAATGTGTATTTGGTTTTCAAAAAAATTTCGGCAGCATTTCCCCGTTGTTCTCCAAGTACATATGTACTTAGAGAACAAATGGGGAAATGCTACCGAAATTTTCTTGAAAACCCAATACACATTATACACTTACATCCTAAGTGAGATTAGGTGTTCAAGAACAATCCCAAACCAGGGACTATCCAAGATTTAATCCTAATGAGTAAATCTTAGACGGGTTTCTAGGCCAACATAATATAACACCAGTCCCTTGTTCACAACCCCATTCAACACACAATTTTCTTATAAAAACACATGTGGACTGACATAACAACATATCAATGCCTCCTAAATTAATCAATGTATTATTTTATTGAAAGAGATTAATTATAATGTAAATATAGATTCATACATTCTTCTTTGAAAGAGATTACTTATAATGTAAATTGTCTCATCTTTGAACTAAAATCTAGTGCATGAAAGGAATACAATGACCATTGTTGTCATTGAAGCATCTCATGTACTATATCCTCATGACATTAATTGATATGATGTAAGGTATGTGTATAAACTTATTCTTTCTTTAGTATGATCATATCATTTAACTAATGAGAATCAATTATAAGAACATAAATTGATTAATACAACAAACAACATGAAATAATATAATCAGAGGAAACTTTTCCTATTGGCAAAGGAAGTCTAATCATCTCTTTGCTTTTTCCCCTCTCAGTGGGTTATCTAATAAGCGCCAGTAAGTGATTCATCCCTAAGTTCTGCCAGTTCCCATCCTCACAAGGAATTGAAATGAAAGAGAACCAACCTATCCATCTCAGGAAAGTTCCAAATCAGGGTTTGATTTCATTTAGAAAATCTTGATCTTTAGAGGTAGGATAAACCTAGACCTATCCATTGTCACATCTCTAAGTCTGATGGGAGTAACCTCTTCTCTGCCTCTTTCATCTATGGTTAAAGATGGAGATAGGAAATGTTTTTGGGATCAATTAATCTGTTTACCTCGATCTGAAAGATTTTCACTAGAGCATCTCATCCCACTCAGAATACCGGGCCCTGCTCGCCAATAGAGACTCGGGTAAGTCATTGCGATGCTAAGGGTAAAGCAGGGGACTAGACAAGGATGAGAAGAAGTTTTGCACTGCACAAATCAGGTCCCCGCCCCTCCTCTCACTTTGCTCAAGCCACTTAAGTTCCTCTCCCTGCTTGAAGAACATCGTAGTGAAGCCATCAGGTGCAGACACTTTCTTGTTAGATGCCGCATGGACCACATGCTCAATCTCCTCTAGAAATGTCCTTGAGAGCAACTTCAATTTTCCTGGGCAATATCTGCCTTCTTGTGGTATTTGGTGGAATACGAAAGTTTTCCACAAATATGTCCCTGTTGTGGAAAGCTGGGCATGACTGAATGGCCGATTAGGCAGGGGTGACGTTTAATGGCTGTCATCTAGCGGTGGGCTATTTGAATTGGTTTAAAGACTTACCCCTTTCTCTAAGAATGTTGCAAGCTTTTTGCTTCTATCACCCTCCGCGGCTAAGGCCCTTTCAGACCTTCATTAAAATCTTCCTTTCTTCTTCTTTTGAATGTCGAGATGAGCAAAAAATGGAGTGTCCTTCTTGGCTTGGATATAGGACACACTGGTAGGAGCTACCTAAATAGTCAGACAACTCGACATTCCACGAGAGGAATGTCAAAATTCCTTAATGGCTGCTGACCACCCCGCTATTTCATGAATATGAAATTGAGTAAGGGGCGACCTTCTGATTTCATTCATTAACTTGAAATTTAAAGCATATATAGTCTTAAATCATACATAAAAATCCATGGGATGTAAGGGCAAAATCATAAAAACAATGATGCCTGGGATTCATCACCTTCGCAGGTTCCTGCTAGACCAAACAAGCCCAAGATGACAGAAGAGGAGCAAGAAGGGTACCTATGCCGAGCGGCAGTGACGAGCAGATGAGAGGTGATCGAAGCAGGTGAGAAAGTGAGCAAGCGGCCAGAGCAGGCAAGCGGTAGTAGTGACAGTGAGCAGGCGAGCAACGGCGGAAGTGGAAGCAGGCGTGGCAGCTGCGAGCAACGGCGACGACAGGTGTGGCGGATGCGAGCAGCAGTGGCGAAGCACTAGGAGCAGGGAATTGCCTGACCTTAGTGGAATCAGGAATGAAATAGAGGAAGGGGAAGAGTCTGCTTTGCGTGGGTGCTATTAAGTTAACAATTGATGTCATTTATTAACAACAACCGACACTTAAAACGATAGGCGCCAATCACCACAAAAAAACCGACACCTTTGTTAACTGATAGTCGTCGGTTTCAACTAGAAAAACCGACGTCTATCTACATATGCTGACAAAAAAATATTCTCAAATTACGACCATAGTCGTCAGTTTCAACTAGAAAACTGACGCCAAAGGGGGGTAATAATTTTCACGAGGATAGCGTGTGAAAACACATCGACGTTGGTTGTTTCAAGAAAACTGACGACAAAAATTGGCCCGATTTTTGTCTCATGAATAATCGTTAGTCGTCGATTAGTTGGTAAATAACCGACGCCGTATGTGAAATTTTAGAGGTAATTGTTTCACTGGAAAATTTGGATTTGGCCAGTGATTTTAGGAGTCAGTTTCTTATTGAGCAACCAACACTAAATAAAAAGCGATATCCATGTCTGGCCAGTCTTCACATATAGATGTCGGTTTGTGTATTCAACCGACATTGTAGGATTTAGGCGTCGGTTTATTGGATACCACTGACATCTCTAAATGTGACGTTATAATCCATTTCTGTAGTAGTGTGCAAGAAATACAATGATAACAAGAGTAGAGAGATAAACATACTGAGAGTATATAAATTTCAATAGATTAAGAGAATAACATGGTTGGGAGGGCCTGGTGGCTAGTCCCAACCCAAATTTAATTAATTATCCACTCATGTTAATGAAGGACAATATGGATTTGTAATGATGAATGACCATCGACGAAAATAGGGAATGTGATGGAAAGTACACGGTGGAGGGAGGATGATTAAAATAATAAAGAAGTGATCCTATCAAATTGGGGGTCATTGGTGTTATGTTCCTCTTTGATGGTTGATGGAAAAGGAGCAATAAGAAACATAGTGGTTCTAGAAAAACCACCATACCTCCCCTTTTATTGACAATGGATGGTGGGGTGGTCAACATCGAGATTGATAAAGATGGAGTAGAAGCCTAATGACCTTCCTTCTCTTGAAGGTTAGCAGTAGATGTACACCATTAGAGGTCAATGGAGGTGGAAACTAATGAGGAGTCTCATATTCATCAATGCTCGATGGAGGTTGTGGCAACACATTGTGGTTGCTGAAGAGATGATGCCTCCTCATAGAGTCCAATGGTCCTATTTATAGGGATAGGTAAGGTTGTGAAGTTTCTTCCAAGTGCTCTGTGGGGAGTACTTCTGTTGGAGCCCAAACAATGGAGCACATGCTGTGGGAAACAAAAAATGATTTTCTTTGACGACCCCATAATGAAAACTTCATCATTTCTTGAAGGTTATCATCTTCGTCCGTTGATGGGGTAATGGCCTCATTGGTTGGTCAGTCAATGGTCTCATTGAAACGTTCTGTCAGTTGTCTTTATTCATTAGTGGCTTCATCATTTGACAAGGAATTAGCTGGCCTACCATCGGTTGGTGAGTTCCTATGGTGTCATTAGTTGGTGAGCATCCATATTGTCATCAGTTGATGGCTCCATATATTGCTACCATTGGTTTGCCATTCATCATGCTATCCCATGACCCGATGGGATATTAGGTGCCCAACATGTCTTGACATATCATATGTCTTTGCCAAGATGAACTTGTTGTTTGATTCAAAACTTGGGAATTTCCCTTAAAAAATGTAAAGCATTTGTCATCGTGAAAGGTTAGTTACAAAGATTGAAAATAATATGTTTATCATGTGAAAACTCTAAAAATCATGAGGTAAAGAAGGGTAGAAAAGGCATATAACATCTACAAAAATGGATGTTATCTTTAGCTAATGAAGTATCTTGTTGATTTATATATACATATTCATCAGTTAATCAGTGTTTACCCTAATTTGGAACTCTAGAATCACCCTAAGTCTAAATGATGATAGGAATTAGATAAAACAAGATAATACATCAAATCAATTAAAATTGAGAAAAAATGGATGCAATGACTACTCATAAAAAAGTAAAGAATTAAAATACCAAATGATTTCAATAGAAGAAATTAATTTTAAAACTGGATTGATACCTTAGATAACCCACCTATGATTTTTATGTCAGTTGGTCATTTTTCCCTCCCAATTATTCAGTTAAAGCTACAAATTTTAGTACACTATTATGATATGTAAGTCAAGTGGCTATTTCATAGTGTTATAGCTAATAAAAGCAAATTCCTCATGAATGAATCCATCATCATGGTCATCATGACTAATTAATGGATTTGAATACTAGTGAATGTTTGAGAATATGGTCACACAATGTTGCCTAGATTAATGTTATACATACTCATGACCAACATGGCTAATTAATGGATTGGAATACTAGAACATGGTTGAGGCCATGGTTGCATAATGTTATGTAAGTTTATGCCGTACATTTTCATGGTCATGATGGTTAATTGGTGGATTTAAACACTTGCAAATGATTGAGAACACAATCGCACACCAGTTCTAGATTAATACCATATGTTCTCAAGGTCATCATGTCTGGTTCATTGATTTGTATATTCATAAATGTTTTAGGATATGGTCAAACAATGCTTCCTATATTAGTTCCATATGTTGTCATGGTGATCATGAAAAAATAGTGGATGTGAATACTAGTAAATAATTGAGAACATTGTCAGAAAATGTCACCTAAATTAATGCCATACATTGTTTCACATGCAACCCTTCTCGATTCATTTTCCTTTCATGCCAACGATGCACGGCTATAGATATGCGACCGACTCTAGAAATGAAGGATTAATGACCTATATGTTAATTTGCATTTATTAATTCTTCTTCTTACCAACATTAGATCGAACATCTTCAACACTAGATTCTAAAGGTTCCAGACTTATGTATTTGGCGTGTATGAAAATAATGGTGTATAATATCAAAAGAACATTAGACCATTCACCTCCTCCCTTGAACAGATGATGAAACACCCAAATTCACTAAAAACCTCCTCGACACCACCTTCACTGCAATTACCGCTTGAGTAAGAACCATTGACACACCCTTGTGCTTTTCTACATGTCTTCACACCTTTAACTTTGGTCCTTGACTTGTTCTAAACTCTAGCCATATGATATGAAACCATGGTCTGTGGAAGGCCTATGTAGTAGATCCCAAACATTGTAAACTTGTCACACATGTCCTATAAACCTCGAAAAAACATTTTAAGACTGCCTTCCATAGTTTAACCCTGAATCAAGGTTTTTGGTTTTGATCTTCCTTCCCATGTGCTTCAAGTTTTCTCACCATACTCTAGGGCTATGACAATCCTTTTTGTGACCGATATTGACCCTCAACGTCGTTGACTTGTGAAGAACCAACTTGCATTATTATCCTTCATTGTTTCATCAAGTTTGTGAGTTTTCCTCCTAGACAACCGTGAGTCACTGTGGGTGTTGCTGTACACCCTAAAACTCAAATAGTGGCTTGTCAAGTTTGTCACTGCATGAGGAAGACACCTAGATCACCTATGTTTAAAGATTGATCACATTTCCCTTTGTTTTAATCAAATATCACAGAACTCCAATGATTCTCATCTCGCTGGAGTAAGGAAGAAGCCTAAAGACCTTTTTTCCACTTTCCAAGATTATTGTCTCAATCAGGTAATTAATCGTATAAGGGACAATATGCTATTTCAACGTGTAACTTCATTATCTACTACAAAAATTTCATTATGTCTAAGAGATAGTATAACTATGAGTTATTTAATCTTGGTGTAATGTGTGCCTTAGTATTGTGGTTATTTTTCCTATTATTAAACCAATCATACTTTATTTTAGTTTATTTTCCCATCCATGTATACATATTCCTTACTTCTGATTGGTCTGGATTTGTGAAGTCCATAATAGATACATATGACCTCAGAAAACTATGACAAGTTATGAATTGGAAAGGTTGTTGAAAAAGGAATCACTTTATCATATTTTTAGGTGTTGATTTCCCCACCTACGACCCTCAAATTCTAAATGATAAATACTAGGGCTTAGGACCATATACTAACATATAAACAATGTAATTAATCCTTATTACATATTTTTAAAAGAATAATAAAGTGAAGGAAGATTAAAATAGACTGTTGTACGTTGGATTGTCTATAGATTTATATCTTAAATAATCTAGGACCGGGTAATAGGCATGTGCAACTTCTATTTAAATTTGGGCATTCATATGAATATGAAACACATTTTCTTATAATGAGGAATCCTATTTGTAAGGCTCCTGAACTTTCTTAATGAGTTGAATGAGCTTAATTACCATAATTGAATGCTTAGAACCCTAATCTAACCTTTTATATGTTTTTAAATCATAAGACAAGCTTAAGTTTCAAATTTGGTCCAATTTGGACATTGTTTGAGCAAGTTATACAATTTTTTTTGTACATTTTGGAATTTTATGCAATTTCCCTAATTGAGGGGTTTTCTTTGCAATTTTTCACATACATTATGTTCCTTATATGTTATATTATCATTCTTGAGTGTTTTGATCCATGTGGCTCCTAGTTGAGCCATGGTTTGCAGGTGTTTTCATCAAGGGTATTTTAGGGTTTACCCCTTCATGGATGAGCTACCTTTAGTAGCTATCAACTAATGAATTATGTGATTGGCTGGGAAATTTGATAAAGGAATGCTAAGTAGGTCTATAAAGAAAGTGGTAGAGATTCTTATGTGTGTGCTTATATATTCTTAATAATTTAAGGCCATGGACACTTGGATATATACTAGAACTTCAACCTTTCTTTTTGCTTTATCTTAAAGTTCATATACTTATCCCCAAGCACCAAAACGAGCCATTTTCTATCTACCACTTCCCTCCTTCTCTGACCTTCATTCTGCCTCTGTGCTTCTATGAATTCCCTGCCCAAGGAAGAAGAAAGTGGGGATCTTCTTGGAAAAAAATTCTAGGGTTGCAATTGATTTCCTTTTTGGGTCTAAAAAGCTTCCTCCTAGTGATCTTGACCTAAAAGTGTAAGTTTTACCTTATTTCCTCCATTTATTTCTTTTCTCTTATTCCTTCTATATCAGTCCAGATCAGAACCCTACTGTTCCATGGTGAAAGTGGCCCTAGAACTCAAAAATCTATACTTCTTATTTCTTTTTCTAGGGTTTTGCTTCTTTGTAGAGAGAAGTACCTATTTGGCCAAGTTCATATCTGAATCTAGGGATTTCTTGCCTTATTTTCTCGATATTCTTACTGTTTGGGATCTGAACTATTCTATAGAGGCGAGTTATATAACATTCTTCACTTATATTGCTTACTAGAAGCTTGTTAGTTCATGTTTATGCTTGAATGTGATGATCTAAGCATAAAGAAACTATGCTTGTTTAGAATTTTGAATTTTTCTGGTGTACCCTATTCTGTTCCAGTTCTATATGAACTTGTAAACATGTTTATGACCTTTCTAAGGTGTAACATGATATGGGATAAGTTGATAGCAACAACCTATGGTAGAGTTTTCAAGCTATTTCCTTCCCTACCACACAACCGATGGTCATACCATTTAACAACCAATGGTGTTGCTATCTTGGCAACTGATTTTCATGATCAAGGGTGTCAAATTTATGATGACAACCTATGGTCACCCCTTAGGTCAGGTTTTGGCTCAATTAGACGTTTAATTATCATCCACTAAGTATTCTAATGATGTTATCAATCAATGATGACATCAACTTAATATTTGATGGTGTGAACTGAATGTATTACTGATCTAACAACCAATGGTGACATAATGATCACAATTAATGGTGGATCAGGTCATCACAATGTATGATGAGTTTAGAATGTAATTGTAGATTTGACTAAACCTTGAACCAATGGTTCATTGGTTCAATTGATCTAATGGTTAGACCTATACTTCAATTAATAACCTTGAACAATAAAACTGATCCAATGAATAATATTGGATGCTTTAACATCCAATAGATTATAATAAATCACATGGTATTATATGTGGGTCCTAGTGATGATAATTCGATGGTTCAATACCATTAATTTGTAATCTTACCTTTGCCATAATATAGTTATATTGGATAAATCACTATAATAAGTGGATGCGTAACTCCCATGTGATCTAGCTTGTTATACCTAACCTTAATGTAATTATATGATGTTTATTGGTTATAATAGTACCTCTTGAATGATTAATACGATAATGAATTACACTCTTCTTGTGTTGAAACCACAATGTAGTACTATTTGAATATCATAGTGCCTTGCCATGAGAATATCTATGGACATATATGTGCTAGTAATATTTTAAGCCTTGCTTAAGATGATGATGATAACCTTACTATGAATAATGTGATGGTCTTAACGAATTGGGCATGTTTGAAGCCATGATTGAGGTGTAATCCTCTTAATGTTCCAATAAGGGTTAAAACCTTAGAACTTGTGATAAGATATTGGTATCTTATAATAGTATGATGATAAGTGTGATCCATTAATTTGCAATGAATGATAGCATGTTATAATGTGATTAAGATTTATATCTCAAATGTTTTATATCTTTTGAAGTTGTTATACATATACTCTTGTTACAAAAGAATTAGGGTTTGAATGTCCACTTGTATGATAAATCCTTAATGCATTCAATTGGCAGATTTTAATCAAGTGTAACCTTAATCATGTAGAGCGTTGTGTCATAGAGCCATCTTCAGTGTCAGAACTTACTAGATGGTGAAATGAGTATTCCCAAGGAAAACTCGGAGCACATACTGTTGAGTATGTGGGGGCGGCAAGTTGATGATATATCATTGTCATCCACAATTGTAGGTTATGGAGGAAGGCTATGGCCATGCCTCTGACATTTTATGTGATTGAGGACAACTGCGGTTGCTCCTCAGATTAGAGGGTTTTGTATACCCTATTTTCTAGTGTCGTAACTTGTACCAAGTACGAACTAGTTTTTATCAGTTGACTACATGTCATTGTTGGAAGTTTGACTGGTATATGACTGTAGTTTACTCATACTGATCGAGGGGAAGATATCTTAGGATACTGACACTCCTAGATCTTATACAAAACTGAATAGCACTTTGTAGTGGTCAGTTGGACTTTGAGTGGTACGACTCAAACTCCCCAGGGCATGATAATAAAAGATATAATACCAACTGTGTAGTATAATTGCTAGGGTTTAATACGTATCACATTGGTTGATTAATCCTTATCTTGTCTTTACACTGCATAGTTCTTACATGATGCCGACTTATGAAAATTGTGTAATTGTACTTGATGTTACAACTTATTTGCTTAACTACTTAGTATGCTTAAACTGTTCAATCTATTCATATTATTTATTCAATATCCTAACTTCTCAATGTATTTACTAGTTAATTAATATGTTATAATCAATATATGTTGGAGAGACTTATATCTCTCACTGGGACTGGGTCTCACCCGTGGGTCACCACATTTTTTTATGTGGTCGCGGGTGTAACATACTGAAATTCAGGGTCTTCCCTGCAATTTACCCACTTTTGATCTTTTCTTGGCCTTTTAGTCCATTTGGACCTTTTTCATAAATTTCCCTTGTTTTATATTCTTTTTGGACTCCTTGTGCAATTTGAGCACAATTCAATGTTTAAAATCACCTTTTTCCCTCATTTATGATAATGGAGGGGTGTTTGCACAAATAACCCAATTTAGGAGATAAGAGAGGTTAATAATGTAATTTGGTCATTAATGATGGATATAAGTAGATAATATTAATTTGGAGTTTTTTGGGATAAATATATTAATAATAATAAGCATTTGAATTAATTAAGAGTATATTAACCTCTTTACTTTCTCTCTCCTCCAATTTGATGATAAATGTGTGAAAACATATTTAAAGGTTGATATGTTGCCTTTAATATTCATATATATCTATCACCTCGAATTTGACCCACTAATTGCAGTAATATAGTCATTTCATAATAATTCACACCTTTTAATGTGTTAAAATACACTTTAATGAGCAATATATTTATTAAGCACCTTATTGGATTTAAATGTGAAATCTAATTATATAGCATCGTTCTAAATGCTAATATGAACCTATGGTCCAAATTTGGTGCCTTTTGGACTTCATTTGAGCCCACAAATTGAGTTTATAAGCTTTGATTAATGTGTGGTTAAAGTTTCTATCATGCATTTCATTTAATCTCGCATAACGCTAAGATTCGGGTCAATTTTTATGTCACGTGCCTGGGGCTCATCGGACGGCTCTTAATCAGCCTAGATTTGATCCAACGACTCTCTCACTGTCTTCTTCCTCCGTCACTTCGCGAGCCTTTGAACAGGCATGGCGCCCCAACTCCACAGCTCCGTTCTTCCTATCCTCTCCACCTTTATGCGCGATTCCTGTCCCTTTGGCTTCATCTCGACGAGCCGGTTCGAATGAGCCCTAGCTCATCGCCCCTTTTTCCCTGGCAGAGTTATGCCCAAATCAGCCTCTTCACTCCTCTCAAACCCCCGAGTCACAGAGGCGACCTCGGTTCTCTTTTTACCTGCTTAAGGGGTCGTCGAGCACCCTTAGACACCGAGCAAGCCTCCTCCACACTCAATTGGCCCTAAGCTACCCTCAGTCACCTGGACCTACTCGATGTGCTTCACCAGCGACCTTGGCCCACTACTCGCAGCACTGACCTCCTCTTTCAAATTAGACACACGATGAGTTTCTTCAACGTCTGCCCTTCAATTCCCTGGTATCTCTTTGTCCCGCGACGCCCCCGTTTGCCCTGACCTACAAGCCGCCAGACCTCAACCACCACCACCGTACTCTCAGGTTTGTAATGCTCCTCTTCCCGTGCTAGGACCTGACCTAGGTCCGTTTTCACCTCGCAAAAAGATCACCGACCTCCGTTTCCCGGTTCCTGTTGTTTCCCTTTTGATTTTGATTCCCGATTTTGCTCCCCTATTTCCGGCCAGCTTCGGCCTCCTTTCTTTGCACATGTGCACGTGTCTGTGCATTTTTGAGCTCCCTATGACTGCGAGACGTCGGGGAATAACCTCCCGGTCTCAGCTTGGGACAACCCGCAGTGAAGCGGTCTGGAGCAATGGAGTCAAAGCTCCAGGTTGCTCCCTCGCCATGGATGAGGAAGGAGCAATCAGGGTCAGGCAATGACCAGATTATCCTAGCCCCTGTGATGCGCCTAATAGCTAGCCAGGGTTTGTATCGTCTTTTCCCCTCTCATTTTTTTCTCGCTTGAAAACAATCGATGGTTCCAAATGACCCTTAAGCCCTCATCATTTTAATTGCTTTGGTTTGACGAGCAGGGGTATTTTGGTCATTTCAGCTATTACTTATATCGATTTACATTTTGATTTATATACCTGTCACACTATCGTTTTCCTGCATCCTGATTGGTCGATTTTACTTAATTCATAGTAAATCGATCCATGGTCAGAAAAATGCAAATAAATAGTCAATGGAAATGATTTTTCATGTAGAATCTGATTTTGTGGTTTTTGAGTCCAGATTATGATTCGTTTTTTGAAGTTTTTATGAATACCTTTTAAGTATATAAAATGTTCTAAAATACCTAATTAACTCATTTTAACTCCAAATGAGGAAATAAAATACATTTTATTAATTAGGAGAATATGAGTAATCGTTTGGTCAAGGTTTTGAGTCACAAATCAAGGTTTGGTTTTCAAGGTAGAAAATTAGGGTTTTTCTTATGAATTATGTCTTTATATATATTAATTCATGTGTAATGTTCATAACTAGGGCATATGGTTTGGATACTATCAGTTTGGTGGATGTGATGGTAATGAATATAAACTAAGGTATGTGCACCCTATTCTAGTATGTGGCTCCTATGTATGTGGAACTTAATTATATGCACATCTATGATGAATGTGAAATCTATGTGGAATATATAATGTGCAAATCACACCTATCCTTATGTTGGGATTTTATCCATCCCTGCCTTCATGTTGTGCTATCCTGATTATCCCTCTAACTGCATTTATTGGCTCTTTACTTATTTCATGCCCTTGTGGCCCATTCACTTGAATCATGTGAATCATGCTACTACATATGTTGCCACCTTTACTTGGAAATGCTTTAATCTTGTTATTGCCTATGTTGGCTTATCCTTTTGAAATATTTGGAACATTGTATAATGTTGTTGCTTGTTGACTCTTTTATTTCTTGGAGCTGTTGGATATGGTTGTGACCTATGATGGTATTGTTATTTATTTATTTGGGGTTTTTCCCAATGCTATGTTGCAATCTTGTTACTTCTCACTATACTGCCAAGTGACTATTTAAGCATGATGTATTTTAGGCCAAATGAAAATGTAGTGTATATGAGTACAAACCACCCACAGGGCACTGGGGTTTTAGTCCCCTTACCGGGCACTGGGGTTTTAGTCCCCTTGCCATTTTATATATTAGGCACTGGGGTTTTAGTCCCCCTGCCACTTTTTAGGCACTAGGGTTTTAGTCCCCCTGCCATTGGTGAGGTCTGGTAGGTGCCTCACCCTACATTGAGATGAGTTTGTGTCTTAATATATTCATGCTATGTGATTTATTATTGTGAAGATTGTATATGGCAGTTCTCTTATTCTCATTTGAATATCTATCTCATTCTCTTAAACTCTTGTAGCATGGAGAATCCTTTATTATGCAACGTTGTTGACTATTACTTGTCCAATTATTTTTATTGACACATACCTTTTATCTCTCTCTTGCTGGATGACCCCAACCATCCAGGTTAGGATCAGAGTGCGCATGGAAGCTTGGTGAACCTAAGGCCAAGGATAGGAGAAGAAGATGAGGAACACATAGTTTGCTTGATCATATATGTTTTATGTTTTAAGTAGTTTGTTTGGAGATAATGTTGTATTAGTCTAAGTTTTCCCCTACCTAGATCCTTGTCCTTGTATAAAGTTGTACTCCCATTTGGGAAAATTTTATAATGTACTCTTTATACATTTTGAATAAAGTCAAGATTTAATTCTTCCGCTTCCACACAATTGGTGAATTGTTTATCATGTTTAATAGTAGAGACTATGTCTTTACAGAATGGTATCAGAGCATCGAGGTAGTCAGATTCTTGACTAATTCAAAAATTGTCTCCCTAGGGTATATAGTTTCCCTTTAGTTAGTTTTTCACCTTAGAGTTGACCTAGCATTAAAGTTCGATTTAGTATCATAATAATAATTAAATAAAAATAAATTTTGTCAACTTTTGGTGAATTGTCTATTGAGAAGCTACTAGAGAAAGAAGTTGAAAGTGATGGTGTCTAGAAAGGGTCAGAGCTTGGGGGCTGGCAATATTTTCCTCCGCCCCACTAGCTTGGTAACGAGGACTCTTGAGCTCATATGACCTGGCCTGGCCTGATCTGATACAAACAACTCGACATAGTCTATCTTTGGGCATGTTGCCTGATTGTTGAATACCTTAGGAAAACCTTAAGTGATGATTTGATCTCTTACACAAAAATCATCCTTAAATACCTTATCCTCCTATGTTTAGGGTTTAGTGTACCCTATACCCTGAAGCCTGGTTAGTAAATCCTTTTAGTGTAGAGTCCTATGTATCCTTCTACCCTTAGCTTCATTTGACTTATTTGACCCTTTTAAGGGGTGGTGGGAGGATAATGGTGTTAGTACCCTGTTTGGTTTTGCAAATCTGATTTCGAGGATGAAATCCCTTTTTAGGGGGATGGAATCCCAATTAAAAGCAAAATCAAAATACCTTTAGAGTTAGAAACCCTATCTATGTGGTCATATGTACATAATAACTTATGTGAGCAAACACATTATACTTGTAATTCAACTTGTTTGTTTATAAACACATGAATATGTAGTGAGTCATATAGATATAGTTCATATGTTTGAACCTTCACATATTCTTGATGCACATAATAAACAAGTTACTAATGGTGAATATACATAATGTTGACTATGACACCCTAATGGTAAAATATGTAGGGATAATGCACCCTAAGGATGCTTTAACATGTAATAATCATGATGACCTAAACCTTAATATGTAATCACCTAGTTTTGACAACATATACATATGTATATATATACCCTTAATGCCTTTCATGATACATTAGTGACATTAGGTATCATCCTCACATAATCTACCTTAATGCACATAAATGGATTATAGTCACTATGAATATATGTAAGGTATATCACCTTGTTCTCTAATAAACACCTCATCATAACTTGACATATGAATTAATTCATTAATATTTAATGTGTTACATCATATTCACTAAAATTCATATAATGACTCAAATATGATAATGAATAATTGGATTCACATAAATAATCATAAAATGCCTAATGTGAAGTAAAATATGTATAATTTATAATATGAAGTGTAATGGACGAAAATGATTAATGATGCCATTAATATGAGTATGAAAGATGATATGACAATGTGTAATATGAACATTATTTGGTATTATTATAGGCTTAATAACTTGTTGGATAATATTAACTTTTTCGACAAAATAATTTGTGATGATTCTACATAATAGTTTTAAGAGGATAATGGAAAATGAATTCATGTTAATAAGGTTTTTGACCTAATACATTAATCAATGTTGAAATGGCTTAGTAAACCCTAAATTGTGCTTAAAATCCTTGATGAGGGAAATACACATGATATAATATTGAGATATAATTGTTTTGAATAAAATGTGGCACAAGTAGTAGTATAATAAATATGATACCCCTTCATGACGAAGATTAGGTTAATAAGGCAAAAATGTTAGTTTAAGTTTAATAAAAGGCTATAGGTTTTGTGGAAACCTTAGTAACACCTGACTTATATAGATTTTGTGTTGGACCCTAGATTTGGGGTTATAACCTAGTGTTTAAGGTTGGGATGTTAGACACTCACCCTCTCTTTCCTCTTGTTGTGATTTCGAGGATGAAATCCTCTTTAAGGGGTGGCGTGCTGTAACATACTGAAATTCAGGGTCTTCCCTGCAATTTACCCACTTTTGATCTTTTCTTGGCCTTGTAGTCCATTTGGACCTTTTTCATAAATTTCCCTTGTTTTATATTCTTTTTGGACTCCTTGTGCAATTTGAGCTCAATTCAATGTTTAAAATCACCTTTTTCCCTCATTTATGATAATGGAGGGGTGTTTGCACAAATAACCCAATTTAGGAGATAAGAGAGGTTAATAATGTAATTTGGTCATTAATGATGGATATAAGTAGATAATATTAATTTGGAGTTTTTTTGGATAAATATATTAATAATAATAAGCATTTGAATTAATTAAGAGTATATTAACCTCTTTACTTTCTCTCTCCTCCAATTTGATGATAAATGTGTGAAAACATATTTAAAGGTTGATATGTTGCCCTTAATACTCATATATATATCTATCACCTCGAATTTGACCCACTAATTGCATTAATATAGTCATTTCATAATAATTCACACCTTTTAATGTGTTAAAATATACTTTAATGAGCAATATATTTATTAAGCACCTTATTGGATTTAAATGCGAAATCTAATTATATAGCATCGTTCTAAATGCTAACATGAACCTATGGTCCAAATTTGGTGCCTTTTGGACTTCATTTGAGCCCTCAAATTGATTTTATAAGCTTTGATTAATGTGTGGTTAAAGTTTCTATCATGTATTTCATTTAATCTCGCGTAACACTAAGATTCATGTCAATTTTTATGTCACGCACCTGGGGCTCATCAGAAGGCTCTTAATCAGCCTAGATTTGATTCAAAGGCTCTCCCGCCATCTTCTTCCTCTGTCGCTTCACGAGCCTTTAAACAAGCGCGACGCCCCAACTCCACAGCTCTGTTCTTCCTATCCTCTCCACCTTTATGCGCGATTCCTGTCCCTTTGGCTTTGTCTCGATGAGCCGATTTGAATGAGCCCTAGCTCATCGCCCCTTTTTCCATGGCAGAGTTATGCCCAAATCGGCCTCTTCACTCCTCTCAAACCCCCGATTCGTAGAGGCATCCTCAGTTCTCTTCTTACCTGCTTAAGGGGTCGTCGAGCACCCTTAGACACCGAGCAAGCCTCCTCCACACTCAATTGGCCCTAAGCTACCCTCAGTCACCTGGACCTACTCGATGTGCTTCTCCGACGACCTTGGCCCACTGCTCACAGCACCGACCTCCTCTTTCAAATTAGACACACGGTGAATTTCTTCGACGTCTGCCCTTCAATTCCCTGGTATCTCTTTGTCCCGTGATGCCCCCGTTTGCCCTGACCTACAAGCCGCCGGACCTCAACCACCGCCACCGTACTGTCAGGTTTGTAATGCTCCTCCGCCCGTGCTAGGACCTGACCTAGGTCCGTTTTCACCTCGCAAAAAGATCACCGACCTCCGTTTCCCGGTTCCTGTTGTTTCCCTTTTGATTTTGATTCCTGATTTTGCTCCCCTATTTCTGGCCAGCTTCGGCCTCCTTTCTTTGCACCTGTGCACGCGTCTTGGCATTTTTGAGCTCCCTATGACCGTGAGAGGTCAGGGAATAACCTCCCGATCTCAGCTTGGGACAACCCGCAGTGAAGTGGTCTGGAGCAATGGAGTCAAAGCTCCAGGTTGCTCCCTCGCCATGGACGAGGAAGGAGCAATCAGGGTCAGGCAATGACCAGATTATCCTAGCCCCTGTGATGCGCCTAATAGCTAACTAGGGGTTGTATCGTCTTTTCCCCTCTCATTTTGTTTCTTACTTGCAAACAATTGATGGTTCCAAATGACCCTTCTGCCCTCATCATTTTAATTGCTTTGGTTTGACGAGCAGGGGTATTTTGGTCATTTCAGCTATTACTTATATCAATTTACATTTTGATTATACCTGTCACACTATAGTTTTCCTGCATCCTGATTGGTCGATTTTACTTTATTAATAGTAAATCGATCCATGGTCAGAAAAATGCAAATAAATAGTCAATGGAAAGTATTTTTCATGTAGAATCTGATTTTGTGGTTTTTGAGTCTTGATTATGATTCATTTTTCGAAGTTTGTTTTGAATACCTTTTAAGTATATAAATGTTCTAAAATACCTAATTAACTCATTTTAACTCCAAATGAGGAAATAAAATATGTTTTATTAATCAGGAGAATATGAGTAATCGTTTGGTCAAGGTTTTGAGTCACAAATCAAGGTTTGGTTTTCACGGTAGAAAATTAGGGTTTTTCCTATGAATTATGTCTTTATATATATTAATTCATGTGTAATGTTCATAACTAGGGCATATGGTTTGGATACTATCAGTTTGGTGGATGTGATGGTAATGCATATAAACAAAGGTATGTGCACCCTATTCTATTTTGTGGCTCCTATGTATGTGGAACTTAATTATGTGCACATCTATGATGAATGTGAAATATATGTGGAATATATAATGTGAAAATCACACCTATCCTAATGTTGGGCTTTTATCCATCCCTACCTTCATGTTGTGCTAGCCTGATTATCCCTCTAACTGCATTTATTGTCTCTTTACTTATTTTATGCCCTTGTGGCCCATTCACTTGAATCATGTGAATCATGCTACTACATATGTTGCCACCTTTACTTGGAAAAGCTTTAATCTTGTTATTGCCTATGTCGGCTTATCCTTATGAAATATTTGGAACATTGTATAATGTTGTTGCTTGTTGACTCTTTTATTTCTTGGAGCTCTTGGATATGGTTGTGACCTATGATGGTCTTGTTATTTATTTATTTGGGTTTTTTCCCAATGCTATGTTGCAATCTTGTTACTTCTCACTATACTGCCAAGTGACTATTTAAGCATGATGTATTTTAGGCCAAATAAAAATGTAGTGTACATGAGTACAAACCACCCAAAGGGCACTGGGGTTTTAGTCCCCCTGCCGGGCACTGGGGTTTTAGTCCCCCTGTCATTTTATATATTAGGCACTGGGGTTTTAGTCCCCCTGCCACTTTTTAGGCACTGGGGTTTTAGTCCCCCTGCCATTGGTGAGGTCCGGTAGGTGCCTCACCCTACATTGAGATGAGTTTGTGTCTTAATATATTCATGCTATGTGATTTATTATTGTGAATATTGTATATGGAAGTTCTCTTATTCTCATTTGAATATCTATCTCATTCTCTTAAACTCTTGTAGCATGGAGAATCCTTTATTATGCAACGTTTTTGACTATTACTTGTCCAGTTCTTTTTATTGACACATACCTTTTATCTCTCTCTTGCTGGATGACCCCAACCATCCAGGTTAGGATCAGAGTGCGCATGGAAGCTTGGTGAACCTAAGGCCAAGGATAGGAGAAGAAGATGAGGAACACATAGTTTGCTTGATCATAGATGTTTTATGTTTTAAGTAGTTTGTTTGGAGACAATGTTGTATTAGTCTAAGTTTTCCCCTACCTAGATCCTTGTCCTTGTATAAAGTTGTACTCCCATTTGGGAAAATTTTATAATGTACTCTTTATACATTTTGAATAAAGTCAAGATTTAATTCTTCCGCTTCCACACAATTGGTGAATTGTTTATCATGTTTAATAGTAGAGACTATGTATTTACAACGGGCAATGAGGTTGAGGTTGCACTGTGGAAGAGAACCAACCTGGTGATCAATAGATTCAGAAGGTTGGTTAGTTGTAGATGTTAGTAGTAGAGTCCTAGTATCAACCCTGTACTCTTAGGTCCGTGTATGGGATGTGTTTTATAGATGATATTCTCATATCGACACAAGATTTTGGTAGTATGCCATTGTTTGTAAATATATAGCATGTACATGTGAAATATCTTTTGTATGCAGGATGTGATTGAGGTCTTTGGAACCATATGTAAATACTTGTTACAGTATATGAGAATGGAAGATGGACCTTTTGTAAGTGTTTTAGAGTTTATTTACATTATTGGAATTGGTTTTAATTATTCCAAAATTTTGACTATGTGATTAATTAGTAGTTGATCGTGTTTTGTGTTTTGAGTAATCTCATTTAGTGTGATGAGGTGTCACACTATTGATGTTACTTCTTATAGTTGTATAAATCATAATTCTATGCCTTTTTAATTGAAATCATTTGAAATATTTTGAAATCATGAATGATCATGTTTTATTGAGTTTGTAACCCATCATTGTAGGCAAATTGTTTATATTATTATGATTTATTATAGGACATATGTTGCGTGATCCTATTACACATGTTGGTATTAGAGTAAGTACTATAAGTTAACTATCCTAGACATTTATTCATAACAATACTTTTTGAGGTTGTGATTTTTTGTATGGGGTGTGATATTCCACCCTTAGTATATACATGGGCATGCTATTATGTACAAAGTGTGCTATTATACCCATGCCTATTTTAGGCCAATGATCCGATGGTGTGTTGGCCCTACCATAGATACCCTTAGTCCATTTTATCTTCATACTATTATATTATTTTGTAAAATTTGGATTTATTAATGGAGTGATTCTTCATAATCTTGTTATTGCTCATATGCACAAGTGCCTCATATCTTGTTTAATATTTCTTGAGCTTCCCTACATGATGATAGATCACTCTTGCATGGGAATGCCCTATTTGTTTTTGGTCGGTAAAAATCTCTGTTACTATGATGTTGCATGGGAATCCCCTATTTTGTACTTACCTACCTTATAATACTCGAATATTTTATTCGTTCACATACTAAATAGTTTTTGATGCATATGTTTTCTTTTGTCTTCCTGTGTGGGGTGTTGTTGACAAACTACTAAGTCATAGGTGTCTTAGAGGTGATAAGACTCAAGAATACCTTAAACATAGACTTTGGAGTTTGAATGATAGCTTTAGATTGTCAACTTTCCATCTATGTTGGTTATGTGATATGTCGATGTACCTTTATCATATGTAATTACTACCCTAAAGGTGAGGAACTATTTAATGAGAACATTATTAAAATAGTAGTTTTTCTACTATTATAAAATGACTCTATTTAATATATGATACTTGATAAATAAAATTCATCTTCCCTGTCACACGTATGAATGTGTTTGTATAGTATGAGTTTATTTCACAATTAAGGAGTGGGACCCCTCTCAGGTCCCACTCTATACAATATTGTCTCCAACCTAAGAAGTTAGTCACAATAACTATTTCAAGTTATCCTCTATTGTTCCTATGCATTTTCCTTGACTAGGCAGTTAGGTGACCCTAAATAGGTTGTTAATGAACCTAATACTAAGTTTTAGAAATCAATTTGGGTATCAATCCATGTCTAATTTGGCCACTGCCACTCTCCAAACTACTTTCGTGGTTGAAAATCAATTTTCATATTCATAATCACCCTTATCCTCTCCATCATGGTGGAACATTTCCCTACGTAAAAGTTAGCTCTTCTAGTGATTAGTTGGTCCAACCACTAAAGAGTGTATGCTAACATGAATTCTTATGGATCCCTAGTTCTTGATTAAAACCAACTTTTTGGTATCTTTCAATCATTCGTTGACTATGTCCACTTTAAGAACTGAGCATGCATGGATAAGCCAACCTAAGTTTTAGAGTAATGATGTTCAATTTTGGTAAATGATAGCATCAACTAACTCCATACGGTTAGGCATGCCTTGGCTATGACATGGTGTTTCTTCAATATAGTTGTACTAAAATATCTCTACCTACGTTCTTGGTAGGAGGTAGCATGATCAGGAAACCATGTTTCCCCTCCCACACTATAAGTCAAGAGATTCTTTTGGTGATCCCTTCTAAATGTGTGAAGAATCATCCTATCATAGTGGTATGAATTAATCATATAATAGTGGTATACATTGAAACAATGGAAATTTGTTGACTTGATTCGAGTGTTGATTTTGGGTGTCATTTTTGGATTTACATCACAATTCTTTCCTGGTTAACCTTATTTTCATTGTTATATTATATGTAAAAAAAGAAGTTTTTTGGGATTTCACTGATGGTTTCATGAACCAAGTCACCACCATATGAAGTCTTTAGGTAAAATGAAACTCCTTAGAGAAAAACCATGTGATTGATTAGGTCAAACCTAAATCCCTAGACCAATGTGTGGAGAAATGATAAAGAAGAAGAAGAAGAAGAAGAAGTCTTAGGCATATATGACTTAACAGATCTAACATTAAGTACATATTTTATGGTTATTTGGATTATAGGTTAAATCTTTAAGGGGTGGAGTCTTGTAACCTTGTACTTTAGGGGAGTAATTTGATTTTAGGATTAACTAAACTCAATAATAAATGCACTAGGTAAACATTGGATATTTTCCTCAATTCATGTCACACAAGTACTCTTACTCCCTGCATTAGGTTATATAAAACTTGATAAACTAGATACAAGGCACACTAACTTGATAACTTAAAATATATATATGAAATAAGTTGTACTTTTCATGTAAGTTTCTAGTCGTGGCAAACTCAATTGGTTGATAGTACGAAGTGGGATTCTAAGGAGGTCAATAATTAAGTAAAATAGCATGTTGAAAATTTGTTCTTTTTGTCTTTAATCATTAAGTCGTGATAAGGGTAAATGGCGTGGATAACTTTACCTTGGGAAGTAAGGGAAACACTGTAAAAAATGATAAACATAATGAATTTTGCATCTTGGTCTCCCATAATAAACTACAGTGATGACTAATTAAATACCTACTTATTATATTAGGGTTCCACACACATGTGTATCTAATGTCTATATAAATAAACCCTAAAGTGACACCTTACTTAATAGGCTACTGATAATGTCTTATCCTTGATATATTAAGTACTAGCAACATATGTTGATGAATCCAATCACAACAGACAAATAAATATGTGATGAAAAATGTTTAATTTGGTTGAAGTCATTTATAATGACGATGTAGGTTTTAATGGGTGGATTTCGGAGACAACATCCATTTTAGGGATAGAGTTTTGTAGCTTACCCAAATTTTGGTGCATGTCTAGATTAACACTCCCTTTTTCCTTTCTCTTTTTTATTATAAAAATCTTGATTCATTTTCCTCAATTTACATTGTGTTATGATTGATTGAATTAAAAAAATAAAATGTTTTAACATAATTCATGTTATGTGAAGTTTTAGAGTTCATTAATTAATGTGTCTAATAGAGTTAATTATACAAATTAATTAGTTAATTCATTTCGACCCAAAATTGACACTATGGAATCATCTTAACATTAACTGCTAAAAGTAATTAGATTAAGACAAAAACATATATTAAATTAATGGACTAGTGGATTTGAATACTAGTAAATAGTTGAGAACGTGGTCACACAATGTTCCTTGGATTAATGGCATACGTTCTCATGGTCAACATGACAAATTCATGAATTAGAATATTATTCAATGGTTAAGAACATAGTCACACAATGTTTCCCAGATTAATGTCATACATTCTCTCACATCGATCCCTTCTAGCTTCATATTACTTCCATGCCAGAGACAAGTGACTATATATCTGAGGCTGAATCTAGAAGTGGAGGATAGATGACCTTTATATTAGTTTCTACTTTACTAATGCTTACTCTTACTCATCAACACTGGATCTAACAACATCACTAATGGACCCAAAATGTGACATGTTTCTTTATTTAATGTTCATGATGTGAATGATGTTAAATATCAAAAGGCCATCACAATAATCACCCTCCCTTGAGCAAATGACAAAAAACCCAAATTCACATGCAACCTTCTCGACACCACATCCAATGATTTTTCCGCTCCAATAAGCACCTCGACATACCCTCATGCATTTTTACATGTCTTCATGCCTTCTTTTTTGGTCCACGATTGGTTCCAAACTCTGACCGTATGACGTGCAACCACGGTCACTGTAAGGCCTATCTAGTAGACCCCTGACCGCATAAACTTGTTGCACATGTCTAATAGATCTCAAAGAAGCTTTGGACAACTTTAGCTTCCACCATTTAACATTGAATCAAGGTTTTCAATTTTGATCTTCCTTCCCCAATATTGCAGATTAGGCTATGATAGTCTTTTTATAATTGAGATTATCCCCTCAACTTTCCTTACATGCAAAAATTGATTTGTGATATTACCAGTGTTGTTTCATCAAGTTTGTGAGTTTCCCTGCTCATCAACCTTTCATCGTGTACATGATTTTCTTCATGTATCCTTGTACACCCAAAAACTTGAGCAGTGTCTCATCTAGTTTTTTGTCACACGAAGGACACACCTTAATCACCTCTATTTTAAGATTGATGATGTTTTCCATATTTTTAATTGAACATCATAGGGTCCAACATTGTTCCTCATGCTAGAGCAAGGGAGAAGAAGGCCATTGTCCTTCTTTTTACTTTGCTATTCAATCAAGTAGTAAATTATACTTGGGAAAAGTTGGTATTTCAATGCATCCTTTCATTCTCTAATACACAATTTTATTTTGTGTAAAAGAAAATAATATCCTAAGCTATTTGATATTTGAGTAAGACACACCTTATAACTATGTACTTTTTCTTATTTTTAAACCGATCAAGATTTAATTTATTTTCCTTGCCATGCATGCACATTCCTTGATTTATTAAAATCCACAAAAATACATACGAACTCAAAATTATTAGAAATTATGTACTGATAAGGTCATTGAAGAAGAAATCATTTTATTATGTGTAAGGTGTTGATTTCCAAGTATAAACACCTCCAATTATAAGTGATCAAGATTAGGATTGAAGACCATATACTAACATTTGGAGCACGTCATTGATCCTTATTACAAGTGTCTAATGCATAACCAAGGACAAAAAATTGAACCTGATGTTTGAAACTTGGCTTGGGCATAGAGTTGGATCTTGGATATATTAGGAGTGGATGATATTTATGTGCAACTTCTATTTAAATTTGAGAATTCATATGACTATGCCATCAATTTCCCTATATTTAGCAATTTTCTTGATATTATAACTATTTCTATTTAAATTATGATTCCATGCCTTCAAAATTACAAGCATTTAAAATATTTTGAAATCATAAATGTTCTTATTGTATTGGTTTGTAACCTGTCTTTCCATGCAAATTGATTATATGATTGTGACTTATTATTGGACATATGTTGTGCAACCCTATTGCTCATGTTGATATTGGACTAAATTAAATATTTAGATTCTTATTCACTTGTGCAATTCTTCCTTTAATATATATAATAGTGCACTATTCTGGACATGGTGTGCTATTGGACACATCCCTATTTTAGGACAATGGTCTAATGGTGTCTTGACCCTACCATATCTACCTTTAGTGTACATGTGATTGAATTGTTTTGTGAAATAGTGGATTGATTAATGGAAAGACTCTATACAATCTCTTATTTCTCTTAGGCACAAATGTGTTGTTGTCTTGTTTAACTTTTAGTGAATTTACCTACATAATGATAGACCTCTCATGCATGGGAACCCCCTCTTTTTTTACTTACCTATCATGTAATATCCAACTATTTTATTTATGCAAGTACTTAGTAGTTTGTGACAAATACCTTTTTTTGTTCTTTCTCTGCTGAGTGTTGTTCTCAAACCACCCGATTGTAGGTGAACCAGAGCTGGAGACTCATGATTGCCTTGAACTTAAACTTTGGACTTTGAGAAATAGCTTGGAATGGCTAAGTTTCTCTCTATACTGGTCCTATGTTATTTGTAGATTTACCTTTATCTTTATGTTTAAATCATACTTGAGGTGATGAACTATGTAATGAGAACAATGTTGAAATAGTAAATCGGCTACTCACATGTTGTTTCATGAGCACGTCGATACTTGCTCTCATGCTATATGATGGGCTTCCTACACACTTGTCAATGAGCAAGTTAATGACTTCTCAGTGCTCACATGCTCGTCGATGAGTGCATCCATGGATCTCCAACACCTAGTTGCTTAAAGAAAAATAATTTCCTTATTTGCAATTCGATTGAACACAATCCTTTCTCATTGGATTCATAATAAAATATTGTTCCAATATGCACTAAAATTTCGAAAATTAATCAATACAAATATTCATGATTAATTAGTTAGTTAATCTTGTTTAAGCCGGGAGGCTCTTCCCTGCGTGGGCTATTACTAAATCATTTTACCAATTTTAAACTCAAGTATTAATGAATGTAGATACATGTTTTTAATTAGCCATGTAGAACTTCAGGTTATAACCAAGTATTAGTTAAATAAAAATTCATGCATGGAATAATGATATTGTAAATAATATTTGGGTTATCCTTAACATAGTATTTCCTGATAAATAGGAATAGGGTCATAACGATTATCCTCTAAGATAGAGATTGTTTGGAAGTACACCACAATTAAAATATTATGTGCCAATGTAGAATATATGGTGTATAATTTTGTTTAGTTTTAGAGGAGGCAGAGAAGCAGCGGAAACAAAAAATTTTCTCCCCAAAACCCAGAACAAAAGGAATCGCGTCAACATCTATACAATAGGAAAGATGGTTTGTGGATGCATACCTTGTCCCGAGGCTTGCTCAACGACAGTACCTCGCACCTTGTGTGGTCTTCACCTCCGGTCTTGGACGGTGTCTGTGTAGCTCCTGGTCGCACCCGGACTGAAGACTCCTGATCTCACTGGGACTGTCGAGATTGATAGTCGTCCTCCGAGCGGCAGAGGTCTCCCGCCTCTGCAGTCATCCACACGGACCGCCTGGAACTCTGATCTCCTTGTCACACAAGGAACCAGAAGGAGTCACACCCTCCTGTTGGCATACTAGTCGCCAACACACTCTCCTGTTATTAGTTGCAACTGCAGTTGTCTTTCCCTTGCTGTGCCTCCCTTTTCGGGTAGCACTTGCTCGGGCTCTCTCGATTACCAAAATCAGAGAGAACGACAACTTTGCAGAGCAACCAGCTTGCACTGAGTTGTACTCTGAGAAGCCCCCAATACCCCTATATATAGGTGAGTCATGGGACAGGGTTCTCAGTTCCCATCAATACGAGACTAAACGCATGAGTAGAAGGGTTCGAGATTTTCCACAAAAGCAACCAACTCACAACCTGAACCGATCATTTCACAACTGAAATGGTCAGTTGGGGACCTGAACCGGTCGGTTGACACCTCAACCGATCAGTTGGGACCCTTAAACCGGTCAGTTGGTGGTCCTGGTTGGTTTCCGATTGACTTTCCTTCTTTTGTTTCTAATTGGTATTGAATACCAATCCTATTTCCCAATCAAATTGGGCAATTTGAAATGAAAGTAAAATTCTCACCAATCTTACTTTCCCAACTTACTCGATTGCACCAGTTGAATCGATCGCTTCAACATTTGAATCAATCAGTTCACCATGATCTTGAGCCGATTGGCTCAACACTTGAGCCGACCGGTTCACCAAGCTCAGCTGACCAGTTCATCACATGAGCCGATCAGTTGGGAGCACAAATTGTGCAGAATAAATCAATTGTAATTTCAATCAATCCGATACTCCAATCAATGCGTCCAACACCTTGAACATTATGATATTGAGCTATCGATTAATTGAGTGTTTAATTGAACTACTAAACTCCTTTAGTAATCAATCTAAACATTGCTTGTGGACAAAACTCCTCTTCCAGGTCAAATCCTATGTGTGTGACCCTGCAGGTCCATTTCACGCTGGCAGTGAAAGTCCATAACACTTATGACTTCACAAGCAAAGAGCGGTGCCTAGTCACACATCAGTTCTACCCAAGTGAAATAGAAAGTTGGAGAACAACTTTCAATCCTAAAATCCATGAATGGTGTTATAGTGAATGTATAATTTCTTTGTCACTGATATCCAGAATGAACTCGAGGCATGGAACAGTCGTCCTGTCAACATTCATTCATTTCCTTGATCTCAGAGCAGACTGGGTGAGATGTGTGTGACATCAATATCACATATTGATTCACACGTGCATGCATATGCCTTTCTCAATCCTACTCATCATGTGGCTAAGGATATCAAACTCCCTTAGGAGGGACAAATCCCATATCTATCACTCACCCCTCAAAAACCCCATGTGTCAAAGCCACCCAATCATCACCTTTATAACAACCCATGTTTCAGGACTGCATTTGATGATGTCAAAGTGTACCAAATGACATGTGTTGAGTGTAGTGATTTCAGGTTTAAGAATCACACTCACCACCATCACTGTGAGAGTTGACTGTGACTACCAAGTCATGGTTCCATGTGTCACTCTCACGGTGGGTATGTCTGGTACCTTGTTCTCTAAAAAGTACCTATGTGCTTTGTTTGATATCACTATATCATGACTAATGAGATTCTGTCATCAACCAACACACAATCTAATCTTCAGTGTTATTGATGTCTATGGTTATTTTCACAATAACAACCGACTAGGGACCAAACAAGAATGTACACTCTTAACATCCGTATGATCTCATCATTTAGGTCATGAAACTAAAAGCATACGTCATTGAGTAAAACCATTCTTTAGACATCTATCATGTTACACCATCATCTCAGAAATAGTTTAAACATATAGATCGGAAATTGCCTTTATTATTATTCAAATCATTTACAAAGTATCCCATTACAATCATCATATGACTTGATCTATGGGCATACATACCAACAGACTCCCACTTGCACTTAGAGCCAGTTACAAAGGAACCTCAATCCTTATGACCTAGCATGACCATCATGATTCTGCTAAGAAAGGGCCTTAGTCAGTGGATCAACTATGTTGTCTTCAGTTGGTACTTTGCAAATCTTCACATCTCCTCGCTGTACGATCTCTCGTATGAGATGTAAGCACCGCAGTATGTGCTTGAACTGCTGATGTGATCTGGGCTCCTTAGCTTGTGCAATAGCTCCATTATTGTCACAATAAAGCTCAATTGCATCAAAACTATTGGGAACTACGCCAAGTTCAAAAATGAACTTCCTGATCCACACAACCTCCTTTGCTGCATGTGAAGCAACAATATACTCGGCCTCTGTAGTAGAATCGATAACTGTTTCTTGCTTGGAACTCTTCCAGCTCACAACTCCATTATTAAGGTAAAACAGAAATCCTAACTGCGATCTGTAATCATCTTTATCAGTTTGGAAGCTTGCATCGGTGTAACCCTTTACAACCAACTCTTCCTCTCCGCCGTAAACAAGAAACTGATCCTTAGTCCTTCGCAAGTACTTGAGGATGTTCTTCACGGCTGTCCAGTGAGCATCCCTGGGATCTGACTGGTACCCACTCGTCATGCTGAGAGCATACGAGAGATCTGGGTGTGTGCACAACATAGCGTACATGATGGATCCGATGGCTGATGCATATGGGATCCCACTCATACGCTCCCTCTCTTTACAAGATTGGGGACATTGAGCTCTAGAGATGGTGACTCCATGTAGCATGGGGATGTTGCCTCTCTTTAAGTTCTCCATGCTGAACTGCTTCAACACTTTGTCAATGTACGTGCTCTGACTTAGTCCGAGAAGCCTTCTAGATCTATCTCTATAGATCTTAATTCCTAGAATGTAGGATGCTTCTCCTAAGTCCTTCATTGAGAAAGTATTCCCAAGCCAAGTCTTTACCTTCTCTAAGTCTAAGACATCATTCCCCATCAAAAGTATGTCATCCACATACAATATGAGGAATGTGGTCGAGCTCCCACTAACCTTCTTGTACACACAAGGTTCATCTTCAATTTGAATAAAGCCAAACACTTTGACTTCCTCATCAAATCGAAGATTCCAACTCCGAGATGCTTGCTTCAATCCATAGATTGACCTTTGCAGCTTACAGACTTTATTGGCATTCTTTGGATCTATAAAACCTTCAGGATGTGTCATGTACACATCCTCATTTATATTCCCGTTAAGGAATGCAGTTTTAACATCCATCTGCCAAATCTCATAGTCATAATAAGCTGCAATAGCAAGCATGATCCTGATGGACTTAATCACGGCAACTGGAGAAAAGGTTTTGTCATAGTCAACACCTTGAATTTGTCGAATTTCCTTCGCAACCAATCTGCCTTTATAAGTTTGTACATTGCCATCCATGTCGGTCTTCTTCTTGATGACCCACTTGCACCCTATGGGTTTTACCCCTTTAGGTGGTTCCACCAAAGTCCATACTTTGTTTGAGTACGTGGATTCCATCTCGGATCTCATGGCTTCAATCCATTTATCAGAATCTAGTCCCTCCATAGCCTCTACGTAGGTAGTTGGATCATCATCTATGATCAACTCATCACCTTCCTGAGTCACAAGGTATCCAAACCTCTCAGGTTCAAGGCGGGTCCTACTAGATCTACGAGGTCCTTGTGTTACCTGAGGAGACTGAGATTCCAAAACACCTTGTGAATCTACATTTTCCTCTGGTACATCTACCGGTTCAATGTTTTCTTGTTGGGCTTGAACCTCTTCAAGCTCTATATTCCTCCCACTGCTTCCTTTTGAAATAAATTCCTTCTCTAGGAATACAACATCCCTGGCAACAAACACTTTGTTATCAGTAGGGTGGTATAGGTAAGATCCCCTTGTTTCCTTGGGATATCCAACAAAATAACATTTATCGTATTTGGGTCCAAGCTTATCAGGAAACATTTTCTTGAAGTAAGCCTCACAACCCCAAATCTTCATAAAAGACAAAACGACATGCTTCCCATGCCATATCTCATATGGTGTCTTTTGAACTGATTTAGATGGCACACAGTTAAGTGTAAACGCGACGGTTTCAAGAGCATGACCCCAGAAGGAAATTGGAAGATCAGCAAAACTCATCATTGATTGCACCATATCTAACAATGTGGAATTCCTTCTTTCAGATACACCATTATGCTGTGGGGTTCCAGGCGGAGTCCATTGTGATACAATACCACGGGCTCGCAGAAGGTCCTCAAACTCCTAGCTTAAGTATTCTCCACCTCGATCAGATCGAAGTGCCTTAATACTTTTACCAAGTTGGTTCTGTACTTCATTCATGAAATCCTTGAACTTTTCAAGGGCTTTTGACTTATGCTTCATCAGGTACACATAGCCATACCTACTGAAATCATCAGTGAAGGTAATGAAGTACTGACACCCATTTCTGGAATTAAATCTAAAAGGCCCACATACATCAGTATGTATGAGTCCATCATTTTTCATAAAAGTAACCCAGTTGAAAATACTCATATCTTTTATTACCTTATATCCTTGATTTCTTGGACAACACAACTTTTCCTAGATTCTCCATGATATTTTCTCTCTAGGACTTTTGCTTCCCATCAAAACCTTAATATTTTGTCCAGTAAACCAACATAGTTTTAAAAATGTTCATAACATATATGGTATTGCTTGCACAGATACCTTAAATTGACATTCTTTCCCTAACTTCAATAAAACATTATTTCACCATTGTATCTTTTTCCAAATTCTTCTTTATTAGAAAATGCTTTTGTTTGGGATCTTCCAGTTGAAGCGGGAAGGCCTAATACTTGGTATGCATGCCCATCTCTTTGAATTTAAGAGATTTTGCAACTTGTAAGGTGATGCTCAAATCCCATTCTAAAAAAAACCTTCATATTTTCTGTAAATTAATCTTTCAACCTCACGCTTGTGCATAATTATTGGCATTGTCAGTTGCCCTGAAGAATCTTGTATACTTTTGCTCTTGGAACAAGAATACCTTCATATACAAAGAAAACATGTGATACATGTGGTGCAATTTTTTTGATTTTACTATGTGAAAGCATTTATTTTCAAAAAAATAAAGAGATGTTTAAAACTTGAAGACATAGATTAAAGAGATAATGTGTAAGAGTATACCTATCATAGTCACTAAATCATTCTAATGTTGTTGATATACGTGATACAATCTTGAATCCGTTTCCTCCACTTATCCACAATGCTATATTTTTAATAAGAAAACTTCATCGTACTTGCTCATATGATTTTCATTTATCAAGCTTGAGCTATAATGCCTTCCATGGCTCCCTTTCATTTTTTTTGTTGCTCGAAAACACTCATACACAATCAAATCATCATAATTAATCATGGACCCAAGAATATTTATAGCACACTATTTTAGAAGCAATTTTATTTATCAACGTATTTAGCTTTTAGAAATCACTTTAGAAGCTATTATGTAAATCACATTGCAGAGGGTGATGGTTCTAAATGCAGTCACTTTTTTGGCTGTTCACTTTTTGGATTTGAACTAATAGAGTAGAGTTTACCTCCTCTAGGTTGTGAGATCCTATCCAACACCCCTTGATGTATCTCATGATATCCTCACCAATAGTATGTGAATTTGTTTAAGAATAATGCTAGTTGAATGTCACTCGATCAATGGCTTTATTTGAGCGCATATGTCTGATGATTTTCCATATCTTAGAGCCAGTGATATCATGATGCTGTAAATTGTTTCACCCTTCCTCCAATTTTCCCCAATCCTACAATATCTGACTCCATATGCCTTGGGTTATTAGAAGTGAAGAGTCCTAAAGGAATTTTTTTACAATGAAATTTTCAATCTCTTTATTCTACTACCATCTTATACTTTAAGTCATTGATTCAATTATTTAGCATTCGTGTGTGATGCTTATGGCAAAAGTAAGTTGTATTTCTACACCATACTTTCATCCAATAGACCCTTTCTCTAGTGCACCAAAACATATCATACTACCTGTGGAAATATGAGATTTCTTGGAAAGATCCTCACCATCTTTCATATTTTTGTTGTATCATATTTTTGGCACCATGCCAATATCCTTCTAAATATATATTATATTCTTTTTCATGTATACAACAATTGACTTTTCCCATTATATTTTTTGCTCCATAGTGGCCCTAACAATCCTATATAATTGCACTGCACCTATCATTAACAAGCCAATAGGCTCATATATGAAACAACTCTTATGCCTCTTTTATTTTTCTTGCATATAAATCAAGATGATAATGGATTCGTGGTCTAACTCATAAAATGATAAATAATGTACTTCATAGTATGCAAACAATTGTTTCCACTCATTGCATTATATAACTCTGTCATGACATTCAGTTACTAAGGTATCCATTGTATGTCCTCTCTACCACATGTAGAAGTTTCTCACAACTTTGATATCCAACAACCCACAATCAGCAGTAGTATCATAAAAATCATCTATGTTCCTATTCGGTTTAGGAGGCCCACCTATCTTTTCTATGTTTAACTATACTACATTAAAATTGCCAAGGAGAATCACTAAAAAATTCACTTCACATCTCCCCATCAATTCCTAGATCTTTTTTACATTTTTTGTTGAGTTGGAATTCCATACATCACCAAAGCTATCCATTCAAAAACATCTTACTATTAATTAACACAAAAGTCTACATCATTTTCCAAATAAATCAAAATTTTCATATTCATGGTTTTCCATCACAGCCCTAGACCATCAACTTTTCCTGCATCTGACATTACAAATACTGCTAATGAAACCAATGCTGCTTGTGACATGTCTAGCTTTCTTTCAGTAATCATTGTCTACATGAAAATGACCATATTTGGGCTTTCACTCCAACACCGTGTTTAGAGACCTCTTATCAAGTCGGGGTTGCCCTTTTGCCAACAATATCAACTTAGGGTTTTCATTGTTATTTGTAGGGTTAGTCAACTCTTTTCGTTGCTACTTTGAGTACTTCAAAGACCTTACATTCTTTTCTTGCCCCTACACATTTATTTTTGTTTGTAGTTTGTTAACCATTGCCATGAAAATTGTCCCATATGCTCTGCCACAAGTCAAAAATCATTTTCTAAAAAGGCATGAGCATCATCCTTGTTACTTTTTTTGGCTGCCATTTATATAGAGATCCCCTAAAATGTATACTATTGGCTTTTATTCCTTTGCTCATTGATCGTGTTTACATTTTCATTTTTGTTATTATTGAAATGCTTTCATCTTCTATACTCTAGTTTTTAAGTTCAACTTCTACAACTGCAATGGGAAGTTGGAGTAGATAGAATTCATACTTTGGCTTCTTATATTTTCTTACATACTAGTATGCTTGAAAGGCTTTCCATTTTAACCTTGTCAAAATGACTGCCAACCCCTTGTTGTATCTTAATATTCCTTCCTCTGTAGCATTTGTAGGAGTGAAGATCACACAACCTTCTTCTTTCCTTAAAGAAACTTTCTCAACTACCTCCCCTTGAAACTAAACTCCCCCTCCTTTAATGTGTTGTCTTGAGACTATGCTTTCTCCGAGACTATTTATCTATTTCTCATAGTTTTGCCACTTTGATTTTCCATCATCATGCCTGCTTTTCTCACTTTTTATCTTATTTTGTTGTTCAAATTCCCCTCCATCCTTCTTTCTCTTACTTTAAGAAATGAGATACAATCATATTTTTCTATGATCTAGTTCCTTTACTCACTGCATCCTCCAACTATGATACTTTTTTAATTGTTGTGCTACAATTTGTATACCAATATCATCTCGAACACCTTATTACTCAAATTAGATTATTTTGAATTGCATGATGTCACATGTGTAGACATCTCAATTTCCTTCTGCACATGGATGCCTATTTAGTTCTTCCAACACCAATGTGATATGTTACCTATTTGAAGCAAGGAAAATGGTTCCATGCTTCATGGAATCTTTTTCATCTTCAACCTTAGTGATTTACTTGTCCATGTGACCTAAGTTTCCTCACATGCTGCAAAAATTCAATAATATTGCTTATTTTAACTCTAATTGATAAATTTTCCTTACTTGTCTTGCACCTTTTGGATTATTTTATGGGGTTTGATAACATCAACATTGATGCAAACCCTGGAGAAGTCTCCAATCCAAAATTTTCCATATTGATACGAACCACCTTGCTGATTCTTCCTGATGTAATATGCAGAATTGATTTAGATATAGCCTAATGGGATTCCTTATATCTAAATCCGAATCATATTCTTGTTGATAGCTACCTTTCATGGTATATCCTTACCAATACACATTGAATGCTTGTACAATCTCTTATCGGTCATCTAAATTCTCTAACCTTATACGTATTGAATTCTTATAGAAGTAGACCGTCACCATAAATATAATATTTTTTTTGACAATATCATCATGCATACCTCTTTGGACTAATTGTTGAAGCGTCATTATCCAATTTAAATGTAATTGTTTTTATACATGGTAAAAGTTTCAAAACTAATTAGTGTATGAGATTACATGAACACACACCATGTATGAAAACAAGAAGCACCCTACATCTCTATAACAAAAACATGTGAGTCTTATCAACTATGCAACTCGTCGATGAAATCCACTGACTATTAGGGATTAAAATTACTATCTTGCTTAATTACAATGTCAAATTCATTGTAGTTGAACAATGATATTTATAATAAATTTTATAGTAGTGAAATTTAATATTTTAGAAGGACTTGAAATATATAAGAGGCTACGTCCCCTCCATATAGAAATACAAAGATGAAACAATTTTCAAAAAATCACAAGGAACCAAAGTAAGACAAACAACCTAAAGGGTGTATAATGCAAGCTGAAAACAATAAGTTGTAACATATTAATTGCAAAATTAATATGACACAGATCATCATATAAGAAAAAACTAAAGACAATCTAGTTGACAACTCATAGAATTATCAAATAAGAAAATACAAACATCAAGGATAATCTGATTCAAACATGTAACAACCTCACTTTTCAACGTCCCATAATATAGGAAGGACCATAAAGTTGAGAATCATTACCTCAAATTCCCAAGGTGTTGATTTTCAAGTATAAACAACTCCAATTATAAGTGATCAAGAATAGGGTTGAAGACCATATACTAACATGTGGAGCACGTCATTCATCCTTATTACAGGTGTCTAAGGCATAATCAAGGATAAAAAATTAAACTCAATGTTTGAAACTTGGCTTGGACATAGAGTTGGATCTTGGATATGTTAGGACTGGATAATATGTATGTGCAAACTTCTATTTAAATTTGAGCATTCATATGACTATGACACAAATTTTCCTATAATTAGCAACTTTATTGATATTATATTTATTTCTATTTAACTTACAATTCCATGCCTGTAAAATTACAATCATTTAAAATATTTTGAAATCACAAATGTATTTATTGTATTGGTTTGTAACATCTCTTTCCATGCAAATTGATTATATGATTGTTACTTAATATTGGACATATGTTGTGCAACCCTATTGTTCATGTTGATAATGGACTAAATTAACTATTCAGATGCTTATTCATAACCATACTTGTTAATGATGTGCTTTTCCATTGTAGATGTGCAATTCCACCCTTAATGTATACAAGAGTGCACTATTCTGGTCATGGTGTGCTATTGGACACATCCCTATTTTAGGACAATGATCTAATGGTGTCTTGACCCTGCCATACCTACCTTTCATGTACACATGATTGTATTGTTTTGTGAAATAGTGGATTGATTAATGGAAAGATTCTATATAATCTCTTATTGCTCTTATGTACAAATGTGTTGTTGTCTTGTTTAAATTTTAGTGAATTTACCTACATAATGATAGACCGCTCATGCATGGAAACCCCCTCTTTTTTACTTACCTATCATGTAATATCCAACTATTATTTTTATGCAAATACTTAGTATTTTGTGACACATACCTTTTTTTTCTTCCTCTGCTGAGTGTTGTTCCCAAACCACCCATTTGTAGGTGAACCAGAGCTAGAGACTCATGATTACTTTGAAGTTAAACTTTGTACTTTGAGAAATAGGTTGGAATGAATAGGTTTCTCTCTACACTGGTTCTATGTAATATGTAGATGTACCCTTATCCTTATGTAAAATCATACTCGAGGTGATGCACTATGTAATGTGAACAATGTTGAGAAAGTAAATTGCCTACTCACACATTGTTTGATGAGCACATCAATTCTTTATCTCATGCTATTTGATGGGCTTCCTACACACTTGTCAACTTGTAAGTTAATGACTTCTTAGTTCTCACACACTCATCGATGAGTGCATCCATGGATGTAGAACGTGTTGGAAAATAGGGGCACAAAGTATAATAATGGAAACAAAAAAAATTATTTATCTGTATTCTAATAACAACAAGATCACGTCAACTACTATGAAATAGGAAGGATGGTGTGACTAGTTATATATCATCTTGGAGCAAGTCCAACAACAACAACTTGCTTCAATGCAACTATGTCTAGTTGCCCTTGAACTGTGGCTATCCATCTCCTGGTCTTCACCATGAACAAGAAACAAAACAACTTCTGCAACGACTCCTGTGGTCTCGTCAAAAACTATTGGCTGACTTTGCTCTCCTAGAAGTAGCCAAAGGACTCCTACCTTTAGAGTAGTCCACACAGACCAACTAGATCTCCTTTTGTTCAACTAGAACATACATGAAGGATTTGTCCTTACTGTTGGTGTACTAGTCACCAACTTGCTCTCCCACAACAACTATTCTCAGTTGTTTTCTCCCATCACTATCCCTCCCTAGTCGGGTAGGACTTGCTTGGGATCTCTCGATTACTACAACTAGAGAGGACAAAAATTTTCATAGGAATTGATTTTTAGTTGTTTGTGTTGTGTTTTGGGAAGCCCCCAGTACCCCTCTATTTATAGGCGGGGTTTGGGCCAAGGTTCCCAGGCTGTACGAGATTTGTGCAGGAGTGGAAGGGACCAGAAGATCTTGATTTTTCTCAACCTCTGATAGTCAAAATGGCCATCTAGTAATCCAGAAGGTTGTGAGACACTGTGATATGGTCATCTCCTACTACCAGACAACTTTCTAGCAGTTTCCCAATCACAAATGAATTTGGCAATTTTGATTCCAATTAATATCATATATGAATTCCTTGCACCCAAGTACATGCAATTGGAACAAGTTCTAAAAGCATCTAGAACCTTCATTCAGCCCAATTAAGCCATCTCACACATGTGAGATGGCCATATGGTGAGCCTGAGTCGAGTCGGTCATTCAACATCTTGAACTGACTGGTTCACACCTCAATTTGGGAAGAACTTAACCAATTCAAATTCTGATTAGCATGACAACCCAAACGGCCATCATAACACTGGAGACACCCATCTGGCTGTCAAAATGGCTATCTCAACACTTGAGATAGTCATTTGGCAGTGCATTAAGCTAATTTGTTACGTGAATTGAATACCTAAACACTTTAGTAATCATTTTAGCCATCATTCAAGATTAAACTCCTCTTCTTGATGAGTTCCTATGTGTGTGACCCTTTAGGTCCCATATCATGTTGGCAGTGAATGTCCATAAATAACTTATGATATTACTAGCTAGGATCAATTCCTAATCATACATAAGTGCTACCCAAGTGAATGGAAAGTTGGAGAACAACTTCAACCTACATTCATGTAAGGTGTTGAAGTGATTGTATAATTCCTTTATCGCTGATATCCAGGATGAACTCGAGGCATGGAATCATCATCCTCTCAATGTTCAATATGTGTTCCTAGAACCAAAGCTGAACTTTTGAGATAATGTGACCTCAATATCATATATTGATTCACATGTGGATGTACATGCTTTTCTCAGTCTCTCTAATCAAGTGACCAATATATCATACTCCTATAGGAGGGACAAATCCCATATCTATCACTCACAATCTATCCCCATGTGTGAAAGTCACCCAATCATCACCTTTATGACAACCCATGTTTCAGGACTGCGTCTCATGATGCCAAATTTTACCCAACGACATGTGATGAATGCAATGATTTTAGGTCTAAGAATTATAATCACTAACTTCACCTTGAGAGCTGACTATGACTTACCATATGATGGTTTGCATATGTCACTCTGAAGGTGGGTCTATCTGATACACTATTCCCTAACATGTATCTGTGTGCTTGGTTTGATATCACCATATCATGACTAATGATATTCAATCATAAACCAACCCCAACTCTAATCTTATGTGTTGCTGGTGTCTATCTACCCTCCACAGTAACAACCAACTAGGGATATTATAAAAATGTACACACTCTTAACATTCATACGATCTCATCCTTCCAAGTCACATACTTGAAGACATATGTCATTGAACATTGACATTCTTTAGACATTCAAAATGTTTCCTTATTATCTCATAACTGAATGAAATGGAATGAATTGGATGCATGCTTTTATGAGTATTAATCAAATACTTTATGGTATATGCCATGTCAATCATCACATGATTGTCACTATGGGAATACCTTACCAACACAACACCTAGTTGCTAAAAGCAAAATAACTTCCTTATTTTAAATTCGATTGGATTATTAACAAAATATTTTTCCAATATGCACTAAAATTTTGAAAATTAATCAATACAAAATTTCATGATTAATTAGTTAATTAATCTTATTTAATCTACGAGGCTCTTCTCTATGTGGGCTATTACTAAATCATCTTACATAGTTTAAAACTCAAGTATTGATGTATGTAGAATACATGTTTTTAACTTACCCATGTAAAACTTCAAATTACAACCAAATATTAATTAACTAAAAATTCATGCAAGGCATAATGATATTGTAACAAATATTTGGGTTATCATTAACCTGATATGTCCCGATAAATTGGAATATGGACGTAATGATTTTTTGACTCAAGACCAATTAGGTCAATGTTGACTCACATCTGAATTGACTAAACCCGTGTTTGATGATGACTAACCATTCCACATATTGGTGTCTAATGCTTCTACTTGAGTGATTTCAGATTAGGTATAGACACACTCCAAATGCCCTAACTTGCGCATATCAAATTGGAGAAAAGACAAGTCAAAGTCAATACAATTGCACGTTTTTGTAATATGATGTAAATCCATTAGAATCATGTTGTGAATCACTTGTAATGATTGTATGACTTGTAATTAAGCTTAGAAAAAATTAGGAGCACTTAGATCGAATGTTTAAGCATTCAAAATCCATTTTCCAAAATTCACATCAGGCTGTTCATCGGTCGAGTTCTGTGACTTGCAAACTCGACTGATCCTGATTGGATCTTGAAAATGACCTTTGATCGGTCGAGTTTACACTACACAGAACTCGATTGATGGAGTAACTGAACAATACGATTTTCATTGGTCGGTTGAGTTTCCCCAGGACAAACTCGACTGGTGGTATGAATACCGGCTTTGTCATTTACTCTATCGGTCGAGTTACCCTTATCAAAACTCGATCGATTGCACTATACGGAAAAGTGCAGAAAAGTGTTTCTAGACGTTGTGGAGTTGCAACAAGTGAAAATATATCTGTTGCAAGCCACAAAATGGCTAATTTTTGTTCTCAAGTGTTCCCAAAGGCTAAGAGGCATCCCCAACTATAAATAGGACCCCTTGGGATTCATTCTAAGGTTGAGCATTCATTGCAAAACTCTATGTGAGGTTCCTATTCTATAGTTGAGTGCTTCCTACAGCCTCCTCTCTCTCTAAGTTTAATCACTTGCTACATCCATTAGAGTGAGTAGGAAATCTATAAGAGAGCTAGTCCTACATGTATATCTTGTGAGGCTCTCACTTCCACCACCTCCCTTTTTCTCATTTCAACCATGAAGATGAAGGTTCTATCTCTTGTCTAAGAGAGGTGAAGAAGAACAAGGGAAGGTGTCCCTTGGTGAAGATCAAGGATAAATACTTGGAGCTAGAGTGGGTAAGCCCTTGGTTAAGGCAGAAGACTCCTTGCTCAAGTAGGGAAGTCCTTGGTGGAAGCTTCTCCGAGTAAAGGTGAAGTCAAAGGCCGAAGATCCAAGAAGAGTGGGTAATTCCTACAAAGATGAAGACTTGTGCAAGAGTAGGTAAGTCCTTTGGTGAAGGCAGAAGACTCCTTGCAAATTGGGTAAGTCCATGGTAAGGTTGAAGACTCTTTGTATTGGATAGGTAAGTCCTTTGGTTGGTCATGTATTATAAGTCTTATGAATGAATATAAGAATGCAATGGTTAGGAAATCCTAGAGGCTGACCTCTCTAGGTAAGTGGACTGACTCACTTCTAGTTTGAAGTGAGGAACCACTCTAAACAGCTTGTCTCTTGGTGTATAATTAATCTCTCTCCCTTTCTATGCATGTTTTAGTTGCACACAAATTTCCTATTTAGCAACCCTATCTTTTGATATATCTTAAAGGTCTAATGAATTTTGTTTAAGTGCATTCAACTCTATTCACCCCCCTCTAGAGCAGCTAATGACCCATCTAGGATCCAACATGATTATCCTCCAAGATAGAGATTGTGTGGAAGTAGACCCCAATTAAAATATTTTGTGCCAATGTATCTTATATAATGTATAATTTCCATCCTTTTTTGTAAAAATCACCCAATTGAAAATATTCATATCTTTTATTCCCTTGTATCCTTGATTTCTTGGACAATACAACTTTTTCTAGATTCTCCATGATGTTTTCTCTCTAGGACTTTTACTTCCCATCAAAAATTTAATATTTTGTCCAGGATACCCACATGGTTTTAAAATTGTTCATAACATATATGGTATTGCTTGGATAGTCGCCTTCAATTGAAATTCTTTCCCTAACTTCAACAAAAAAATCATTTGCACCTTTGTATCCTTTTCCTGATGCTTTCTTTAATAGAAAATTCTTTTTTTGGGATCTTTCGGTTGAAGCTAGAAGTCCTAATACTTGGTATGCATGCCCATCTCTTTGACTTTAAGAAGATTTTATAGCTTGTCTCTAAGGTGATGCTCAAATCCCATTCTAAAAACAACCTTTGTTTTTTTGTAAATTAATATTTTAGCCTTAAGCTTGTGTATAATTATTGACAGTGCCAGTTGCCTTGAGGTATCTTGTCTAATTTTCTCTTGAAAGAAGAATACTTTCATCTACAAAGAAAATGTGTGATACATGTGGTGCATTTTTGTTGATTTTACTATGTGAATGCATTTATTTTTCAGACAAATAAAGAGAGGTTAAAAACTTCAACGTAGAAATTAAAAAGATAATGTGTAAGAGTATGCCTATCATAGTCCCTAACTCATTCTAATGTTGTTGGACCTGCGTTATAACACCCCGATCTTATTATGCAAAGTTTCCAAATTATTTTTTTCTTTGCATTCTCTTTTTCTAATAGTATAAATGTTGAGGACCTTTATGCAAATTTCCCATATTAGATTTACAATTTCGTTTCATGTGAAGAAAATTATGTTCACTAACTTTATTACCCATGGTTTAACTTTAGAAAGTATTTCCTTGCACATTTATGCACTCTTGTTTAGAAAATAGAAATGGATGTTTTATATCATTTTTCCTCTCTCTTATTATCATTAGTGGTTTTTATGCATGCAAGCTTGCTTAATGTTCCTCAAAATGTTTATTGTTGATATTTGGACTGATTACCTGAATTATCTCCATTTAGTGTTTAAAGAATAGCTCTATATGCTTTAATATATTCACTTAAGTGTATTGAATGCATTTTGTCTAATAAGTAGTGATGGTGGGATAAAATACAAAATTAACTGATCCATTGTGTTGTAATGCACCTCTTTAACCTTTGGGTGAAATTTGAGGTCATTAGGACTTCGAATGACCCTCCAAATGTTAATTATACTTTTTATATGATTTATAGTATACCAATCAATGTGCTATTTGTCACATTTAATCGATTTACACTACTACACAACTATCTCGTTCCTTCCTTTTCTCCGTGTGCGTCTGTGATTGTGGGATCAGGATCCAACAATTCACAGCTTGTCTTCCACCTCTCGACGTTTCATCAGTCCTGCAGTCTGCCCGACAGTCTCCTTCATCGATCTCTCTCTCCCTCATTACGGGACCGTTTCACGAGATCTCTTTGCCTCTGAGTTTGCCTCGCCTCCCCGAATCCAACAAGCCCCAACTCGCTCCCTCTCACTCACTGTAGGCAAAATGCCCATTTTAGGGCTCACAACTAGCTCACCCTGACGCTCCCCTAGCCTCTAGAACGTCCACCTAAGTAGCCCACAAGAACAACCGGACCCCAAGCGGCGCTCCTCCTCACTCAATTCGACCTCCGACACCCTCAAGAGCCCCGAACTACTCGACCTAGTCCTCTGACGACCTCCACCTTGCCGCAGTGCTCCTTTGGCACCTTCTCTATAATTGAAGGGCCGATAAGCATCCTTAGACCCTCACACGTCTTTTCCCGTGTCCCCTTTTCTTCGCGATGGTCTCAATCGCCGTGTCCTATAGACTGGATCTCTATCCTTTCCGACACTCACTGCCATGCCACCTCCAATGCTCCTCCGACCAAGATAACGCTGCCCATGGCTTCACACGACTCCGCCAGATCTTCTGCGACCCTTAGTTGGTGATCTACCGCCATGTTCATCCATGATCAAGTTTCCGACATCCTCTCCCCTAGTTTTGTGGTTTTCCGACGAACACCTAGGCCGAGATGGGTCTTTCATGCTCACAAGTGAACCTTCATCTTCACCTTGATCTCGCAAAGAAGTTTTGATGGTTTTTATGATCTTTCCTCCCAGTTTTCTATGGTTTCGACCATCTCAACTCCCCGACTTCTGTAGCTTGGCGAGATCATGGAGTTAAAGCTCCAGCGCACGCCAGTGTCCAAGATTAGGCTTAATAGCCTCACCCTGGTACTGCGGATGCAGTAGGGATCTCAAATGCCACCAACATCTTTCTGCCTTCTCAGGTTCTGATCAGAGATGAACCTCCTGGTGCTGCTCTTGCCATGGAGCAAGCAGGGAGCAATCCAGGCCACGAAATGACCTGGGTACCCCTGTCAGCCTTTTTGATGTTTTTCACCCGCGAGGGTATTTTTGGGTTTTCATGCCCTATTTCCTTTGATCGCTAGGGAAAGCATCGCGGCCTAGATGGCCAAGCCCGATCGGGCCAAGTCAGATGCTGGCCCACTGTTTCTAGATTTGGATATATACTTATATACGTGGCTTTTTCTTGATTTTTGATTGGTCGAGAGTGGAAAATTCATAGCTTTTGCATACAACCTCAGAAAAATATAAACAAATATGTTTTGGAAAGGATTTTTAATAAGGAATCTTATTTTCTGATTTTTATCGCCTGATTTCTCTATTTTCACATCTCAATTTTTTATATAAACAAATTAGGGTTTAATGATATATGATGAAGGATAATTATGTTAATTTTAGGTGTTTAAGGGAATCCAATCAGTCAAACCAGGTTTGACTTAGGTGTTTTAGCTCAAAGTAAGCGGGCCATGCCCTTGGTATAGTAAACTTGATTTATTGAATGATTATGATATGTTTATGCACTTTATATTCAAGTCATGATAAATGTATGTTTTTCTTCAATGTATATGATTATTGGACGCTGATTGTTATAATCTAAGTCTCAGAATAGAAATCACATTAAGATTATGAATTATTATTAAGATGCATGAAACTAAGATTAAGAGGGAAGAGATTCCCATCCATGCTTAAGAGGGAGAAATCCCATTATGTTTCATGGGGAGAAATCCTAATTATGTTCAAGGGGGAGGAATCCCATTAAGATCAAGTTTAAAGTTATTAAGAAGATAATTAAGTCTAATAAAGATCATGGTTAAGGGAATTTGATTTAGATTTATATGCACCTTGTTATGGGCTTTCCGAGCATTATGGGATTTCTGAGCAATTATGGGCTTTCCGAGCATTATGGGCTCCTTATGGGGCATTAAGAGAGGAGCATATACTTCTTGTCAAATTCTTTATGTAAAAGATGCCAAGAAATGATTAATGTTAATGCATGTTCATGTTTATTTCAAATCAATTTATATGTTATTTTTATGCTTTATAATATGCCAATGCCGCTTACTTATCATGTTTGTTTTCCTTTGCATGGCTGGGGACGAGATGTCTGTAGAAGTTGGAGCTAAAGGGAAGAAGACCTCTTGAGAAGATTCCAAGGACCCAAGATCTTAGGAGTTGTTGCCTGGTGGGACATCCATCTATGGAGATCCAATCTTTTTATGATTATCTAGTTTATGTTTAGTATACCTTTAGAATCATGATGTAACTTTCTTTCTAAGAACTCATGTATGCATCTATGTTTCTATGAATACCAAGTGTTGTTTATTTCTTGATATGAGATCATGCATGTGAAAATCCCTCCCTTATATGCTAAGTACCCCACATTATGGATAATTTTGGGGATTAGGATGTGCTTCCACTGGTTACGTAAGAAACCCTAGGGAGGGGTGTTACAATAATGGTATCAGAGCAAGGAATAGATGGCCAATAAGGCAACACTAGAGATTCATATTATGTTCTAATATCATGTTATGTTTACCCTTTCAGATGGCCCCTAAGAAGAAGGAGAAGGTTGGTGAGTCAAGGCACTCACAAGGATCCTCTAGTGGTGATAAGACTGAAGACATGAACCACACCCCTCCACCAGTCACCCTAGATGCCTTAGTAGCAACCTTGACCAATGTCCTCCAACCTAGAGCTCCACCTAGAGCACATGAGATCTCCCTCATAGATTTCTTGAAGATTAGACCCGATGCTTTCCATGGTGAAGATGAGGTTGATGTAGTAACCAAGGTTGAGGAGTGGCTTAGCAACATGGAACATTGCTTTAGAGACCTAGAGTGTCCCCCACGTAGTAGGGTTAGATTTGCCGCCCATATGCTCAAGGGTGCATCCCGTACTTGGTGGGAAAACCTCTTAGCCTCTAGGGAAGATGATGACCCTCCTTTCTTTTGGGGTGAGTTTGTAGAAGTCTTTAATGACCATTATGTATCTGAAGCCATGTTAGAAAGGAAGGAGGATGAGTTTGTTAACCTTAAGAAAGTGGGAGATATGCCTGTCACTGAGTATGCCATGAAGTTTCGTAAGATCCAAAAGTATGGTCTTGAGTACACTGAGCAAAAGAGAGCTAAGCAATTTATTAGATGGCTTAAACCTGACCTAAGTTATGCCTTGTCTGGTAGAGGACATAGGACCATGCAATCAGCCTTGGATGCAGCCCTAGAATTTGAGGAGCACCTTGGAAGGAACCATAAGAAGGAGGTACCCCAAAATAATCATCACCATCAACCCCCTCCACCCTCCAACCATAAGAGAAAAGCCCCTGAGCCTTCCCCAGAGAATGGGAGAACCCCATGCCCCACATGTAAGAGAAATCATGGTGGTCCTTGTAGGTTTGGGACTTCTGTTTGCTACTATTGTGGTGAGGAAGGACATATCAAGCCTAATTGTCTTAAGCTTGCAAATAAGGATCCTAACCATTACCAAGCTAAGAACCATAATCCTCCACCCAAGGTTAAACCAAGGCTCTTCACCATGCAAATGTTGGATGGAGAAGAGGGAGATGATCAAGGTAAGGGTATTTAAGTAATTTACGTTGAATCATAATGCTTTGTTTGTGAATTCTTATTGTATAATAAAAGTTGTATGGAAAATTTTCAAGTTTATGTGAAACCCTTAAGGTGGGTAGAAACCCAAGGAAATTTCGAGGACGAAATTTATTTAAGGTGGGTAGTATTGTAACACCCTAATCTTATTATGAAAAATTTCCAAATTATTTTATTCTTTGCATGCTCTTTTTCTAATAGTATAAATGTTGAGGAACTTTATGCAAATTTCCCATATTATCTTTACAATTTCGTTTCAGGTGAAAAAAATTATGTTCACTTACTTTATTACCCATGGTTTAACTTTAGAAAGTATTTCCTTGCACATTTATGCACTCTTGTTTAGAAAATAGAAATGGATATTTTTATATCATTTTCCCTCTCTCTTATTATCATTAGTGGTTTTTATGCATGCAAGCTTGCTTAATGTTCCTCAAAATGTTTATTGTTGATATTTGGACCGATTACCCGAATTATCTCCATTTAGTGTTCAAAGAATAGCACTATATGCTTTAATATATTCACTTAAGTGTATTGAATGCATTTTGTCTAATAAGGAGTGATGGTGGGCTAAAATACAAAATTAACTGAGCCATTGTGTTGTAATGCACCTCTTTAACCTTTGGGTGAAATTTGAGGTCATTTGGACTTCAAATGACCCTCCAAATGTTAATTACACATTTTATATGATTTATAGTATACCAATCAATGTGTTATTTGTCACATTTAATCGATTTACACAACTACACAACTATCTCGTCCGTTCCTTTTCTCCGTGTGTGTCTTTGACTGTAGGATCAGGATCCAACAGTTCACAGCTTGTCTTCCACCTCTCAACATTTCGTCAGTCTTGCAGTCAGCCCGACAGTCTCCTTCGTCGATATCTCTCTCCCTCTTTACGGGACCATTTCACGAGATCTCTTTGCCTCCGAGTTCGCCTCGCCTCCCCGAATCCAACAAGCCCCAACTCGCTCCCTCTCACTCAATGTAGGCAAAACGCCCATTTTAGGGCTCACATCTAGCTCTCCCCGACGCTCCCCTAGCCTCTCGAACCTCCACCTAAGTAGCCCGCAAGCACAACCGGACCCCAAGCAGCGCTCCTCCTCACTCAATTTGACCACCGACGCCCTCAAGATCCCCGACCTACTCGACTTGGTCCTCCGACGACCTCTACCTTGCCGCAGTTCTCCTTTGGCACCTTCTCTGCAATTGAAGGGCCGGTAAGCATCCTTAGACCCTCACGCGTCTTTTCCCATGTCCCCTTTTCTTCGCGATGGTCCCAATCACCGTGTCCTATAGACCAGATCTCTGTCCTTGCCGGCGCTCATCGCCAGGCCACCTCCAGTGCTCCTCCGACCAAGGTAATGCTGCCCATGGCTTCACACGACTCCGCCGGATCTTCTGCGACCCTTAGTTGGTGTTCTACCACCCTGTTCATCCAAGATCAGCTTTCCGACATCCTCTCCCCTAGTTTTGTGGTTTTCCGACGAACACCTGGGCCTAGATGGGTCTTTCATGCTCACGAGTGAACCTTTAGCTTCACCTTGATCTCGCAAAGACGTTCTGATGGTTTTTATGATCTTTCCTCCCAATTTGCTATGGTTTAGACCATCTCGACTCCCCGACTTCTGTAGCTTGGCGAGATCATGGAGTTAAAGCTCCAGCGCACGCCAGTGTCCAAGATTAGGCTCAATAGCCTCGCCTTGGTACTGCGGATGCAGTAGGGATCTCAAATGCCACTAGCATCTTTCTTCCTTCTCAGGTTCTGATCGGAGATGAACCTCCTGGTGCTGCTCTCGCCATGGAGCAAGCAGGTTGCAATCCAGGTCACGAAATGACCTGGGTACCCCTGTTAGCCTTTTTGATGTTTTCACCCGTGAGGGTATTTTTGGGTTTTCATGCCCTATTTCCTTTGATCGTTGGGGGCAAGCATCGTGGCCTAGTTGGCCAAGCCCGATTGGGCCAAGTCAGATGCTGTCCCACTGTTTCTGGATTTGGATATATACTTATATACGTGGCTTTTTCTTGATTTCTGATTGGTCCAGAGTGCAAAATTCATAACTTTTGCATACAACCTCAGATAATTATAAACAAATATGTTTTGGAAAGGATTTTCAATAAGGAATCTGATTTTCTGGTTTTTATCGCCTGATTACTCTATTTTCACATCTCAATTTTTTATATAAACAAATTAGGGTTTAATGATATATGATGAAGGATAATTATGTTAATTTCAGGTGTTTAAGGGAATCCAATCAGTCAAACCAGGTTTGACTTAGGTGTTTTAGCTCAAAGTAAGCGGGCCATGCCCTTGGCATAGTAACCTTGATTTATTGAATGATTATGATATGTTTATGCACTTTATATTCAAGTCATGATAAATGTATGTTTTTCTTCAATGTATATGATTATTGGATGATGATTGTTATAATCTAAGTCTCAGAATAGAAATCACATTAAGATTATGAATTATGATTAAGATGCATGAAACCAAGATTAAGAGGGAAAATATTCCCATCCATGCTTAAGAGGGAGAAATCCCATTATGTTTCATGGGGGAGAAATCCCAGTTATGTTCAAGGGGGAGGAATCCCATTAAGATCAAGTTTAAAGTTATTAAGAAGATAATTAAGTCTAATAAAGATCATGGTTAAGGGAATTTCATTTAGATTTATATGCAACTTGTTATGGGCTTTCCGAGCATTATGGGCTTTCTGAGCAATTATGGGCTTTCTGAGCATTATGGGCTCCTTATGGGGCATTAAAAGAGGAGCATATACTTCTTGTCAAATTCTTTATGTAAAAGATGCCAAGAAATGATTAATGTTAATGCATGTTCATGTTTATTTCAAATCAATTTATATGTTATTTTTATGATTTATAATATGCCGATGCCTCTTACTTACCATGTTTGTTTTCCTTTGCATGACTGGGGATGAGATGTCTGCAGAAGTTGGAGCCAAAGGGAAGGAGACCTCTTGAGAAGATTCCAAGGACCCATAATCTTAGGAGTTGTTGCTTGGTGGGATGCCCATCTATGAAGATCCAATCTTTTTCATAATTATCTAGTTTATGTTTAGTATACCTTTAGAAGCATGATGTAGCTTTCTTTCTAAGAACTCATGTATGCATCTATGTTTCTATGAATGCCAAGTGTTGTTTATTTCTTGATATGAGATCATGCATGTGACAATCCCTCCCTGATATGCCAAGTACCCCACATTATGGATAATGTTGGGGATTAGGCTGTGCTTCCACTGGTTCCATAAGAAACCCTAGGGAGGGGTGTTACATGCATCCACTAAGAGAGAACTTGTGGTTGATAGACGTGATACAATCTTGAATCAGTTTCCTCCACTTATACCCAATGATAGATTTTTTATAACATAGTCAAGAGAACTTGATTCTACTTGCTCATAATATCTTCATATATCAAGCTTGAGATATAATGCCTTCCATGGCTCCCTTTCAATTTTTTGTTGCATGAAAACACTCATGCACAATCAAATCATCATAATTAATCATGGACCCAATAATATTTACACTACATTTTTTAGAAGAAATTTTATTTATCAACGTATTTAGCCTTTAGCAATCACTTTAGAAGCTATTCTATAAATCACATTGCAGAGGGTGATGGTTCTGAATGTAGACACTTTTTTTGGCTTTTTACTTTTTGGATTTGAACTACTAGATTAGAGTTTACCTACTCTAGGCTGTGAGCTCCTATATGAAACCCATTGATGTATCTCATGACATCCACACCAATAATATGACAATTTGTTTAAGAAGAATGCTAGTTGCATGTTACTGGATCCATAGCTTTATTTGAGTGCATATTGGATCCACACCAATAAAGATGATTTTCCAAATCATCAGACTCAATGATATCATGATGCTATATTATTTTCACTCTTTCTCCCTTTTTCCCCAATTGTATAATATCTGACTCCATATGCCTTGGGTTATTAAAAGTGAAGAGTCTTGAAGGAAATTGTTTTTTATAATGATATTTTCAATATCTTTATTCTACTACCATCTCATACTTAAAGTCATTTATTTAAATATTTTAGCATTCATGTGTGATTCTTATGGAAAAAGTAATTTATATTTCTACACCATTCTTTCATCCAATTGATCCTTTCTCTAGTTCACCAAAACAAATCATACTACCTGTGGAAATATGAGATTTCTTGGGAAGATCCTCACCATCATTCATATTTTTGTTGTCTTACATATTTTTTGCACCATGCCAAGATCCTTCTCAATATATTTATCTTCTTTTTCATGGCCCTATAATACATTCTAGACAAAATATGCAACCTCTCACTACAACACTTGAGTTTTCCCATTATATTTTTTGCTCCATAATGACCCCGACAATCCTATATAATTTCACTGCACCTATCTTTTACAAGCCAATAGGCTCATATATGAAAAACTTTTCCACCTCTTGTATTTTCTTGCATATAAACCAAGATAATGATGGTTTCATGGTCTAACTCATAAAATGATAAATAGTGTATTTTGTAGTATGCAAAGAATTTTTTCCACTCGTCACATTCTATAACCCTATCATGGCATTTACTTACTAAGGTATCCATTGTATGTCCTCTCTACCACATGTAGAAGTTTCTAACAACTCTGATATCCAACAACCCAAAATCACCAATAGTATCACAAAAACCCATATATGTTCCTATCAGGTTTATGAGGCCCACCTATCTTTTCTGTGTTTAACTGTACTGCATTGAACTCACCAAAGAGAATCACTAAAAATTCACTTCACATCTCCCCATCAATTCATAGATCTCTTATACATTTGTTGTTGAGTTGGAAAACCGTACATCACCAAAACTATCCATTCACAATCATCTATTATTTAACATGACAATCTACATGGTTTTCTGAATAGATTAATATTTTCACATTCATGGTTTTCCATCACAACCCTAGACCATCAAATTTTCCCATACCTGACATACAAATACTGCTAATGAAACCAATGATTCTTTTGACATATTGTGGTTTCCTTTCAATAATCATTGTATACATGAAAATGACCATATCTGGGATTTCACTCTAACACCATGTTCAGAGGCCTCTCATCAGGTCAAGGTTGCCCATTTGCCAATGATATCAACTTAGGGTTTTCATAGTTATTTGTAGGGTTAGTTCACTCTTTTCATTTCTACTTTGAGTACATCAAAGGCCTCACATTCTTTTCTTGCCCCTACACCTTTATTTTTGTTTGTAGTTTGTTCACCATAGCCATGCAGATTGTCCCACATGCTCGACACAAGTCAAAATCATATTGTAAAAAGGCATGATCATCATCCTTGGTACTTTTTTGTTGTTTTCATTTATATGGATATCCCCTAAAATGTCTAATCTTGGTTTTTATACCTTTTCTCATTGATCACGTTAACATTTTCATTTTTGTTCATATTGAAATGCTTTCATCTTCTATGTTCCGGTCTTTAAGTTCAACTTCTACAACAACAATGAAAATTTGGAGTAGTAAGAATTCACACTTTGGTTTCTTATATTTTCTTATGTACCCGTCTACTTGAAAGGATTTCCATGTTATCCTTGTCAAAATTACCTCAACCCCTTTTTGTGGCTTAATATTCTTTCCTCTATTGCATTTGCAGGAGTGAAGATCACACAACCTTCTTCTTGCCTTAAAGAAACTTCCTCAACTACCTCCCCTTGAAACTGAACTCCTCCTCCTCTGAAGTGTTGTCATGAGAGTATGCTTTCTCCAAGACTATGTCTCTATTTTGCATAGTATTTCCACTTTGATTTTCCATCATCATGCCTACTTTGCTCACTTTTTCTCTAGTTTTGATATTTGAATTCCCCTCCATCCTTCTTTCTCTTACTTTAAAAAATGGGATACAATCATATTTATCCCATAATCTATTTCCTTTACTCGCTACATCCTCCACCTATGGTACTTTTTTATTGTTTCCTTACAATTTGTATACACATATCATCTCTGACACCTTATTACTCAAATTAGATTGTCTTGAATTGTATGATGTCATATGTGTAGACAACTCAATTTTCTTCTGCACATGAATCTTTACGTAGTTCTTACCACCAATATTATATGTTACCTATTTGAAGCAAGGAAAAGGGATCCACACTTTCATGGAATCTTTTTCATCTTCAACCTCAGTGAAGTACTTGTCCATGTGACCTAAGTTTCCTCACACATTGCAAAATTCAATAATATTTCTAATTTAACTCTATTTGACAAATTTTCCTTACTTGTCTTGTACCTTTTGTATTATTTTATGGGATTTGATAACATCAATATTGATGCAAACCTTGGAGAAGTCTCCAATGTAAATTTTTCCATAACGATATGAAGTGCCTTGCTAATTATTCCTGAGGTTATATACATAATAAATTTAGAGATAGCCTAGTGGGATTCCATATATCTAAATCCAAGTCATACTCTTGTTGATTGCTACCTTTCATGGCATATCCTCACCATACATATCAAATGCTTGTATGATCTCTTATTGATCATCTATGTTCTCTAACCTTGTACATATCGAATGCTTATATAAGTATACCATCACCATAAATACAATAATTTATTTTACAATATCATCATGCACACCTCTTTGGACAAATTGTGGAAGCATCATTATCCAATTTAAATGCAATTTTAATGTAATTGTTTTATACATGGTAAAAGTTTTAAAGCTAATTTGTGTATGAAATTGCATGACCACGCACCATGTATGAAAGCAAGAAGCATCCTACATCTCTATAAGACAAACATGTGAGTCCTATCAACTATGAACATCATGGGTAAAAATCCATTGACTATTTGGGATTAAAATTACTATCTTTTTTTTTTGGTGAACCGAGCTCCTTGTATTACTATTTTTGTGTTTTTGGTGTTACATACAAGTATAGCTATCCATATGACAGGAAAAGCTATTTACAGCAAAAAAAGGAAAACAGAACCACTAAGAACTGATATCCGGCACCAGCAGGAGAAAAAGAAGAACAAAAGGGAACCATCCATGGATGCCCACCAAAGGTATGGAGAACCCGAACAGCTGAGCCATCAAAACAGGGTAAGAGACCAGAAATCTGCAGCAGCAAACAACAGAAACAGCAGCAAAGAACCCTGCTCAACCTTCGAGAGAACGAACATCTTTCAGAACTAGCTCCCAAAAAGAAAACCACTCAATCTCTCTACATGAAAGCCCAACAAAGGTTTGGAGAACCCGAGCAGCTGAGCTATCAAAACAGGGCAAGAGACCTGAAAACTGCAGCAGCAAACAACAGAAAAAGCAGAAAAGAAACCTGCTCAACCTTCGAGAGAACGGACATCTTTCAGAACTAGCTCCCAAATAGAAAACCACTCATTCTCTCTATTTGAATGGACTCTGAAGTTTCTTTCCTTCCAGATCCAATACAAAATGCAAAGAGCAATAAGATGGTTCCTCTTGGAGGTGCAACCAGCTAGATCACTGCAGGAGATCGGTTTAACAGGAAAATTCAAGCAAGACATAGCTTTATCCCAAATTAAGCAAGAAAAGCTGCACTTGAACATACAATGTGACGTATCTTCCTCACTCATTTTGCAAAGGAAACAATAGGAAGGAGTAGAAATACCCATTCTTCTAATATAATTAGTAGTGAGCAATTTATCATGCCCCACTTTCCAAGCATGAATAGCAAATCTGCTAGGAGCTTTAAACCGCCAAAGCCATTTGAAGAAGACATTAGGCACACTCCTAGAACGAACAACCTCCCAAATGTCCTTAAATCTGATGGAGGACATCCCATTAAAAGTAATGATATCAGGACCAGTTAAAGGCTTATCAAGCGAAACCAGAAGATCATACAAATTCTTGTGAAGTCTGGAATCATTAAGAATCCACATACCATCTGCTAACAAACAAGAAACTTTACATAGAGGATGCAGACCTAATTTGATAATACTTTGCCTGCCTAACACATCCAGCACAAAACGACCATTAGGGAGCCAAGGATCACCCCAAAATAAAGTATGATTACCATCACCAATTCTGAAACTGATATGTGATTTCAGGAAATCCCTTTCCTTGATAATTCTATTTACAAGCCAGGAGTAACTGCCATTATCATTTATAGTCCAGTAAGTATTTTTATTGAAATACTTCTCGTGAACCCACTTTATCCATAGAGAGTCCGCTTTTCTTGCTAGATTCCAAGCATGATGAATGATAGAGGAAAAATTGATATCTCTAATAGAGCGAATATTTAAACCCCCTTCATCCTTGGGCTTCGTAATGGAAGACCATTTGATCAAGTGAACATTAGAATGATTTTCAGAACAGCCCCAAATGAAATCCCTGATGAGCTTCTCGATATCATCAATAACTGAACTTGGGAGAGGAAAACAATTAGACCAGTAAAGACTAATAGAGGACAAGGTTGATTGTGCTAATTCAACCCTACCCGCCATAGATAACTGTTTTGCCTTCCACCCATCGAGTCTGGTTTTGATTTTATCCAGGAGAGGACCACAGTGCTTCCTTCTTAATTTCCCAATAAACAAAGGAATCCCAAGATAGCTTTGCCCAATGTAACCTTCCTTAATACCCAGAATGTTAATAAAGTTTTCTTTCTTAACTCCCTCACTAAAGATGATCGAACTCTTGTCAATGTTGCATTTTAGACCAGTAATCGAATAAAAATCATTAAGAATATTTTTGAGAGTATGAGCACTATCTTCATCAGCTTCCATGAAGACCAAAAGATCATCAGCAAAGATTAAGTGAGAAATATCCAGATTCCCAGAAGCGCGGAGAGGTTTAAAATCACCATTTTTAACAGCCTTTTCTAATAACACAGAGAAGACCTGCATCACCAAGACAAAGAGCTGAGGGGCAAGAGGATCACCTTGCCTGATACCATTACTAGGTTTGAAGGAATTGGTAACCTCCCCATTAACCAAGACCTCATAAGAAATAGTTTCGAAGATCTCCTTTAACCAAATGACCCAACAGTGGGGAAAGTCCATAAGCTCGAGAATACGAAATAAGGAACTCCAAGAAACAGAATCATACTCCTTAGAAATATCCAATTTGAGACAAATTTTGTGTTTACCCCCTTTTTTATTAAAGTCGTGAATGATCTCATTGCTCAGCAGAATAGCATCCTGTATACTACGCCCTTTAATGAAAGCACATTGATGAGGACTAACAATAGAAGAGATGACACCTTGAAGCCTATTACTTAGAATCTTCGTAATAATCTTGAGAGTAACATTGCAAAGAGCAATCGGTCTCCAATTTTTGAGATTGAGAGAATCCTTAGACTTAGGAATCAAGGAAATAAAAGTTTTGTTGGTCTCTTTAAGCAACCTGCCAGTTCTGAAAAAATGGGAAATGCCTTCAATAACATCCACTCCAATAACATCCCAGCAGCTCCTAAAGAACATACCATTATAACCATCAGGTCCCGGACATTTGTCAGTATTAAGAGACTTCACTGTATCCTCAATCTCCTTTGGGGTGATCAATCTGTCAAGATGAAGTCTATGGACATCGTTCAGCTTGGAGAAAATAAGACTTTCAAGAAGATCAGCATTATAAACGTGCCTATTGTTAAAAAGATTGAAATAAAAATTCTGAATGTGGCTTTTGATATCCTCAGCTACAGTAATCATCTGCCCCTCAACTTCAAGACATTTGATAAAGTTAATATGTCTTCTGACCTTAAGAGAAGAATAGAAAAAATTAGTGTTCGAATCCCCTTCTTTTAACCACTGAATTCGGGACTTTTGTCTCGCAAGAGATTCTTCATCTTTAAGAGCAGCTTGGGCCACCTTCCTACATTGTATAACTTTATCTCTCAGATCAATGCTCAAAGGATTAGCATCTAAAGAAATTTGAGCTTCAAGAAGAGCATTTTCAGCAGCCCTGGCATTGTCAAACAAATTTCCAACCTTTTCCTTATTCCATTTAGAAAGACAAGCTCTAAGGTTTCTCATTTTAGAGTACACTTTGAACAGAGGGAATCCTTCCTTACTAGTGAACCAACCCTCTTTCACAACACCAAGAAAGTCAGATCTATTCACCCAAGAATTAATAAATCTAAACGGAGTAATCTTCTTTCTTCTTTCTCCAATGTTCAGCTTCATGATTTTGTGATCACTAATGGTATTGGTGATAAGAAAACCAGCAACATTGGAAAACTTGTCCATAAACAAATTGTTATATAAAATTCTATCAATGCAGGATGTAGAGAATCTATCACCACCTTGATGGTTATCCCAGGAAAAACCAGGACCATTTAGATTCAAGTCAAACAAACCACAATTAAGAATACAGTTGTTAAACTCAGCCATCGATTTCTTAGTAGGGGGGTCTCGACCAATCTTTTCACTTTCTAACCTTACAGCATTGAAATCGCCCAAACTAATCCAAGGAAGAATTCCCGAAGAGCTAAGGGATTCAATATTGTTCCAGAGACTACTTCTGTCCCTATCTTCACTATGCCCATAAACAGCCAAAAGATTGAACTCATGATTATCCACTGTAACCAAGGATTGAATACACTGGTCACTTTCAAAACTCTTAATAACAGAACAAACATCCTCCCTCCAAAGAACAACAACTCTTCCCAGCACGTGAGAAGAATGGTTAGAAATCCACTTGAATTCAACAAAGTGTTTACTAAGAAGTTTCTTGAGTTTCTTTTCTCTAGTTCTAGTTTCATTTAAAACAATAATGTGAGGATCCAACTTATTTAAACTCTCCCGGACAGAGGTAGCTTTGTTATTCAAACCTCTAACATTCCAGGAGACAATGCATAAATTTGGATCATTCATTAGAACCCCTTTCATCCAGTACTTCACTGGGCAGAATTTCAGCATCATCAGCAACTTCAGTAACAAGATTCTTAAATCTATTGTTAAAAGAGCCTGGGGAACCAGAGGTAATAGAAGATGGGTTCTTATTTCTTGTTTTTGTTTTCTTTGATTTCTTTGGTTTATAAAAATCATCCGAACCCTGACTAGAATCAGCAGTTTTAGGATCTTCATTGATACTGGTCGGAGTGATAAGATCAACAATCCCTACTTCTCCTAATATATTCGAAGTTGAATCATGAAATATTTCAGTTTCTGACATATCTTCTGGATTCACCTCTTCAGAGATCGCCAAGTTCTTCACAGACAAATCCTCAGTCAGTTGGGGCACATCAGCAGATATTGCAGTAACCTCTGCAACTTCAGTTGGCGGAGCAACTCTAGCTTTGGGAATCCACACTTTTTTACTTTGTTTCTGAGGCTGGAACTCCTGGCATTCATGCCCGAACAGTTTACAAACCTTACATGGATTTGGCTTCCATTCATAAGTGAAAGAGATAGTCATCGAGTCACCTTTATCACTCGCCAAATCCAGACTTTCAGGAAAAGAAGAGGTTGCAGATATAAGAACCTGCATTCTAGCATACTCCAACCTTTTATAATCAAACGTAGCTCGATCAACTCTCAACGGATCACCAAGAAAAGAAGCAATTCTGTCAAACATGCCTTTTTCCCATAGTTCAAGCGGTAGATCATGAACTTGAACCCATATCGGAACCTCTGCTAGTTTAAATTTCGTAAGCTGTTGTCCTGGCCTCCATCTCATTAGAATCAGAGGTTTATCTCTGACAAAGCAAGCCGCACCATCTAGGATAGATTCTAGATCGCCGGCGTCAGTGAATCTTATCAGGAAGAACCCCTTGCCATGGTTTAACACATCAATGGAACTTTTCAAGGCCCAGATCTGTCTCAGGTAGCGCTCTAGAGTGGGAAGATGAGGTTTGAAGCCTACTACGTAACCTGCAAGACAGAGCCTCCATTTCTCAGCATTCTTCTCAGCTTCAGCACTTGGATAGATCAGCATTTGGTCTTTAAGCTCGATACTGACTTTTTCCAGAGAAGTATCCCCTTGAATCGCTTTCTTGAACAGGCTGCTCCAGATGCTCGGTTGGACCTGAGAAGATGATCCTTCATCCTTTCCTTCACCGCCTGTAGTCTCACCTCCAGACGAACCTACACCTTTTCCTTCTCCGGCGACAGACGTGTCTCCTACCGCCACAGACGAGCCTTCACTTTTTCCTTCTCCGGCGGCAATCGTGTCTCCAATCGCAGACGGCATCGCCACAGTCATGAATTTACTTAAAATTACTATCTTACTTAAGTACAAGGTCAAATTCATAGCAGTTGAACAATGATATATAAGAAATTTTATAACAGTTAAATTTAATGTTTTAGAAGGACTTGCAGCATATAAGTGGCAATTTTCCCTCCATATAGCAATACAAAGATGAAACCATTTCCAAAAAAATCACAACAAACTGAAGTAAGAAAAACAACCTAAAAGGTGTATAATGCAAGCTGAAAACAATAATTTTAACAGATTAATTAAAAAAATAATATGACACATATCATCATATAAGAAAAACCTACAAACAATCTAGTTGAAAACTCACAGAATCATCAAATAAGAAACTACAAACATCAAGGATAATCTGAATCAAACATGTAACGACCTCGCTTTTTAATGTCCCCCAATTAAGGAAGGACCTTAAAATCCATAGCCATTACCTAAAATTCCTAAGATACATATTTTAACAAATAACAAATAATATTTTTTTTCTTTAATTTAAATATTGTCTACAAGATGCTCCTCTAAGAAGTTACATCAATTTCCAACATTGTACTGAGACATATGAAAAGATGAATCTAATTAATCATCCTTTACTTAGATTTAATGTCATCAAGTAATTTTATCTGGTTCATCATGTCTTGATATATTTGTATTTTGATTTTACCTAAAATGACATGAAACCAAATGCGGATCAATATATTTCTATACTGCGTACATGGGGTGCATGTAAAAGTGTGCAAGTAATATAATAACATATCATCAATCAATTACTTACAAATACGAACTAGCATTTTTCTTGCCTATTCTAACCCATGCTTGATATGCTATCTTCGGCGTGATCACTGTACCTTCCAAGGATTATATGGATCAACCCTTGATACATGTCAGCCTAGGGTTCATAATATGATATTTTACTTTATGTGATACTCACAGTGGCATATAATTAAACAGAATGTAAATAAATATCCAACAATTTATTTTAACAATCCGTAAGAAATCCTTGACAATCACCGACAATCAATATTATGAGTAGTCATAATTGTAACCATATACCTCAAGGTAGAACCTTGCATATGATGCAGTCATACTTAAGCATACCATCCAATCAAGCAAGCAAAGAGGAACCCAATCCATTCAACATTTAATCTGCATTTATGTAAATCTTAAAATGTCACCATCATATTATTTAGATTAAACCCTACTTGGGTCCTAATATAGGGTTTAAAGTTGTCTTGAGTTTGGATAAGGAATAAGGGTACAAACGCTAATTCCATCACATAATAAGCATTAAGTGAAATCCTAATCATCAGATTTATCATGACCAACTAGATTTGATTATTTTTTTAAGATTATCACAAATTATGATCTTTGTTTTCAAAATCTTGATTATCATATCATCATTATCATCATCGTCCCGACTATCATTATATTCAGCAATAGCAGATTAAATCTCAAGGAAATACTATTAACAAGATTAATGATCTATTCATCAAAAACTAGGGTTTATATTCTTTAATTACCATTTAATCATGTATTGGTCCTACTTTTAGAACTATGATCAAAATCAGGCCTCAAAGATTTTTTAATTTGAATTGAATCCCTTTTCTAAGCAATATGATATACATATTCACTATGACCCGATCTATGATTTGATTATTACATTATTCATAAGATAATTAGCTTTAGGCCAATAGAAGGCTCCCACGTTAGTGACTTATACCCTATTTTCCCCTCATTACCTTTTTCTTTCTCTGGGCTCATGGGTTCCGACTGGGGTTCACTAATCTGGTAACATGATCCTTCCACTCCCTTCTTGCTCATCTATTATGATGTGAAGGAAGTCCACGCCCCTATTTCATCAAAAAAATAGGTCTTTGAGAAGCCTGCTGCTCAGCGGTCACCCTTTTGGACCCATGTCTATATTTATCACATTGGAGATGTGAAGCCACAATGATCGTCCGATCATCCACCCCCTTGCACCCTATTGAGGTAGTGACAATGACTGACCCTTCTAGAACTGTCACCACCTTCAATGTACAGATGACCAAGAAGAGAGAGAGACTAGTGAGTTTTCACGAAGTAATCACAACCAACATCCCCAGTTTGGCATATGAGGAATTTCCAAGCCTTATATTGGCACGAGGAGGGGAGGGGACAATGCCCAATGGTTTGCAATGGAGTTTCAGATCCATAATCAATTTAGGAAAAGACCCAAACCCACATGTAAAGGGAAGAAGTTATGTATGACTGGGTTCCATTTCTTCTCCTAAACTTGATGGAAAAGGTTTTAGGTGCCAACATTGATTAGAAAGAGAGAAAATCAAAATAAGAAAAGGACATTATTGTAGCTAGTTTCCTTATCCATCTAGAGGAGGAAGACGATCTTCAGATCATTGATTTGAGATACAAGGGCTACTAGAACGCACATCACAACTAAGGGGCTAACCTATGTTTCCTGATTTGCATTAGATGTGACACATGAAATATATTTTCCAATTAATCATTCACTTTAGGGAACTTATAAAATGCATAACTTTCTCCTCTTTCCTCCAGTCGTTCCCAAATTTGTATATGTTCATCCCAATACCATAAGATCATATCTAGACAAATTTGGTATCAAAAGGATGCTTCTAGATATCATTTTTCTCTCTCTTCAAATAAGGGAACATAAATTATTTATTACAAGTAAGTCCCTCTTCCTTCTCAATTTTATATAGGCTGCTAGGAGACTCCTTTTCGTATGAATCTTGGAGGGTAACTCATTAATGCCTTTCACAACTTACATATAATTTTTGGGAGTTATTTGGATAACATCTATGCCCAAAACCTTCTCATTTAGTATATTCTTAAATGAATTTCCCACATAACATAAAAATTCCTTTTTCTCTCAAATTCCAGTTCTCTTAGTCTTGTTATTATCTTTAATTACTTAAAAATTTAGAATGAGATAACATTATTTGATGCCTCAAATCATGTGTTGCCATTAATGGTTAGCTAATTACTCCATTAATTATCTAAGTTACACATTATCTTATTTTCTTTTGTAAACTTGCATATTATCTTATATTTTAGTTATCAAACAGTTCACAAGGTCTCCATCCTTCATTTATGCATGAAATCTCTTAATTCTTAATCTTATGCCCTAAGGACCTATTTGCAAAGAAAACAGTCTCATGGGCCTCACTTGGGCCTTGGGTTGCACCCATGCCACAATAATGACTTTATTATTACATCAATAATTCAATTATGGAATTTACTTATCAATTCAAGACTTATATATTTATGTAATTCAAATTCATAAATTTTGAGAATATTACAGTCACCCATCCTTAAAAAGATTTTCTTTTCGCAAAATTCACACCTAGTAAGGTTAAAGTTAAAATGATAACTCATCTTAGTTTCAAATCTTAGGGTTAGCAACCCTACTTAGATATCTTTAACATCTTTCATTGATATACAAATTCCTTACACAATCACTAATATTGGTACTTGAATTCAATTCAAGGTGTGTCCACCTCTTTAATAATTACATAATGTCATCTCTTGGTGATTACTTTTTCATTTGTGATTTCAATTTTTCTTGGTGACTATCCTTTCACCTAGGTTCCATCCTATTATTCATTTATCTTCACATAAGGGTGAGGTAACACTTCAAACTTGAGGTCATGTCATTAAACTCAACTTGGGGTATTCATTCTCATAGGTCAATTTTAAGAATAACATGTGTCTAACCAATCTCTCTTACTCATAATGAGAATAAATAAGAATTTGGATGCATACCAAATACAAATGTGATGGAATTCCAAGGGTAGATATGGTGTATCAACACATTATCTTGAAGTTTTGAATTTTAATTTGAATCACTTGGACAATGACTCCAAACAACAACTACTTTTAATCCCAAAATTTTCTTAACTTTCATGCCTCACATGGAAAGTTTTGTTCTCATAATTCTTGAGTTTAGGAACAACTTTCCTTAAAACATTATTACCTGACTTATGCATTCTTTACATTTACAACTCATATCTCATTATCCTTAGTCATTTCCTTAAGGTCTATACGGGTACATGTAACTTTGGAGTGATTTCCTCCTGGCCTCATGGGACTTATGCACTTAGGGAGTGCCTCCCACACATACTCTTTGTGCCTCATTATCTATGAAGGTGTCCAATCTCCTGATCCATGGGCCTCAGGAAAACATAGATGCCTATCTCTTGACCCCATGATCTTCTTCACTTAGGGCATGATCACCTCCTAACCTCATAAGTCTTTTGTACCTGTAATCCTCATATTTAATCTTAGGATTGAATTGAGGCTATACCCCACCTAGGGTTTATTGATATGTCACATCTTTAATTTTTTGGCACATTATCTTCTTATGTAATTCTTTAACCCAAATTTCATTCATCTTCTTGGGATACACATTTTTCACTTTATATCCCTACATGGGGTTCATCACGACCTTCTCTTCTGCACTTGGTCCTTCATGGAGGCCTTCTTTTCCTGGCTTGGCCTATTAGTGATCTTCCTTTCTCTGCTTTATCACTAGCTATTGCAATGATTTACTCTTATATTGACCTTCCTTCCCCATCTTGCCCTGTTTATGACCTTCCTTCCCTGACTTGATCACCTGTCATTGTGATTAGTTCCTTTTATATTGGCCTTCCTTTCCTGATTGGGCCTGTTGGTGACCTTCCTTTCCTGACTTGGTCACCACTCATTGCGATGAATTCCTCTTATATTAGAACTCCTCTCCTAATTTGGTCTATTAGTGACCTTCCTATCCTGGATGGATCACTAGTCATTGCAACAACTTTATTTTTATATCGGCCTTCCTATCTTGATTTGGCCTATTAGTGACCTTCCTTTCCTGACTTGGTCATATAGTGTCAACAAATTCCTTAGTGGCTTTCCTTATGTCCCTCAAATATGGCATACCCATGCTTCAAAGAATTTATGTGCTTTCATATTTTGTATACTTAATTTTTTCCAAGCTTTAGGTGACTTTGAAGGTTACCCCAATCCTTAAATGATTAGCCAACTCACCCTTCTAGGGAGGGTCCTAACTAGTCATCTTGACTCATAGGAGGAGGTTAGGCTCTCTATCCAGAACATGACCCAATGTGTTTAGGGTTTTGCCTTCGTCATCAGTTCTTTTCCAATTCTTGGGTTGACCCACCCCAGGCCAGGAGACCCACCCTAAAAGTTGAATTGAGGGTTTCGTGTTTTTGTTTTTATGTAACAAAAAAGTGTCAAACATGCATTTTTATTACACTTATCAACCCATTTTTGGACAATCTCTAGGAATACCCCATCCTGGGGTTTTGTCCCTATAGTGGACTTAGGCCACCTTCCCCTCCAAGGTTTGATTCCATGCCAACCTTCCCAATCATGGGTTGACCTTTCGTGACCTTCCCCTCCACAGTTTGATTCCATGCTGGCCTTTCCAATCATGGGTTGACCTTTCATGACCTTCCCCTCTAGGGGCTTGATCTTTTGTGACCTTCCCTTCTAAGGGTTGATCTTTTGTGACCTTCTCCTCCAGCGACTTGATAGTTTATGACCTTCCCCTCCAGGGGCTTGATCTTTTGTGACCTTCCCCTCTAGGGGCTTGATCTTTTTGTGACCTTCCCCTCTAGGGGCATGATCTTTTATGATGTTACCCTCCATGGGCTTGATTATAGTCATCTCAATGACTTTTTTCCATATCCAATCTTCTACATATACAATAGGGGGTTCGATCATGTTATATTTATATCATGTGTTACTCATAGGTTGCTTATGTTTCTTAAAATTCTTCACATGAATCATGAATGATCTTCTCCACGTGCATTCATGCACAAGAGACTGGGTAAACTATATTCATTTACATTTCCTCTTTCTTCTTACCCTAATTAGGGTTCAAATGGGTAGGATTTCTATATCACCCACACTACTCCCATTTCCCAAGGATTAGGGTTTTAAGTTAGGGTTAGAGACTACACCATGCATCTTAGGGTTTTTATATCCCTTGACCCACAAGGGTTTTTCTAAACCAACTCTAGTCTCATCTAGGTTTTAGTAAGGAAAAACCTGTAAAAACTTTTTTCTTTACTTAATAATTATTTCTACATCACATGTACATTAATTAGTGGAGAATCCCTTAATCCTACCTCTTCTCAAAACCCTAGCTTGGGATGAATTGGGAAGTATATTTTAGGGTTTATTAAGAAAGATGATGAGAAGAGGACGAAATTAGAGGTGAGAATACCTAGACAAAACATTACCTCAAGCAAACCCTAGGTTCTCTCCAGGCCGGTATCACTTTGGATAAGGGGGTCCTTGTATACCAAGTTAATGGTGCAGAGGAAAAATATTGCCAGCCCCCAAAAACATGATCCTTTCTAGACACCATTACCATCAAGTTATGCCCTAATAATTCTCCATTTATTTTTAAAGATTACTTGTAATTATCAACTATTAAATATAACTCGAGAAATCTGGGGCTTTGATGCCAAATGTAATGATCTCACTTTTTAATGTCCCCCAATTAATGAAGGACCTTAAAGTTGAGAGACATTACCTATAATTCCCAAGACATATATTTTCATAAATAACAAATAACATCAAATAGTTTCTATTAATTCAAATATTGTTTGATGATGCTCCTCGAAAGTGTTACATGAATTTCCAACATGGAACTGATACATATGAGAAGAAGTATCTAATTAATCATCCTTTACTTGGCTTTAATGTCTTCAAGTAATTTTATCTGGTTCATCATGTCTTGATACTTCATATTTTTTAAACCTAAAATGGCGTGAAACAAAATAGGGATCAATATATTGCTATACTATGTACGCGTGGTGTATGCAAAAGTGTACAAGTAATATAACAACATATAATCAATCAATTACATGCAAATAAGAAATGGCACTTTCTTGTATATTCTAACCCATGCTTGATATGCTAAATTGTGCATGATCACTGTACCTTGCAGTGATCGTGTGCATGACCCCCTTCATGCATGTCAGTGTAGGGCTCAGAATATGATATATTACTTTATGTGATACTCATAGTGAAACTATAACTGAACATAATGTAAATAAACATCCAACAATTTATTTTAATAATCCTCAAGGGATCCTCAGCAAACACTAGGAATCAATATTGCGAGTAGTCATAATTGTAACCATGTACCTCAAGGTATAACCATACAGATCACATAGTCATACTTTAAGCATATCATCCAATCAAGCAAGAAAACATGAATCCAAACAATTCATCACTTAATCTGCATGTATGTAAATCCTAAAGTGTCACCATCATATTATACAGATTAAACCCTACTTAGGTCCTTATCTAGGGTTTGGGTTGTCTTGGGTTTGGATAAGGAATAAGGGTACAAACCCTAATTCCATCTCATAATAAGCATTATTAATCATCTCAAATATATCATGACCAACTAGATTTGATTATGTTCATTAAGATTATCACAAGTTTTGATCATTTTGTTTCAAAACCATAATTATCATATCATAATTAACATCATCATAATCATCCCAATTATCATTATATTCAACAATAGTAAAATATGTCTCGAGGAAACACATTTAACATGATTAATGATCAATTCATAAAAAACTAGGGTTTATATGCTTTAGTCATCACTTAATCATGTATTTCCCCTACCTTTAGAACTATGATCAGAATCAGGCCTCAAAGATATTTTATTTGTATTATACTCCCTTTTTTGAGAGATTCGATATATATTCACTATGTTTTAATCTAGGTTCAATTATTAAATTATACATAAGATAATTAGATTTAGGCTATGCCAATGACTTATACCCCCTTTTTTCCTCATTACCTTTTTCTTTCTCTGGGCTCGCGGATCTCAGCTAGGTTCCACTAATATGGTAACCTTGATCTGGCCTCTCCCTTCCTACTTGTTTCTCCGGACATGAAGGAAGTCTGCTCCCCTATTTTATTGGAGAAACATGGCTTCAAGAAGCTTGCTTCTCAACGGTCACGCCGCCTGACAAACTTGGAGTCACGTATGTATTTGTCATGTGGGATATGTGAAGCCATGACCATCATCTGATCATCCACATCCCTTGCAACCTACTAGTGCCACATCAATGACTGGCCCTACTAGAATTCTCACCTCCTTCAACACTTGAGGACCAAGAAGAGAGTGACCAACAATTATTCACTTTCGACTTCTCTAGTCTAGTGTGCGAGGTATTTCCAAGCCTTATATAGGCACTAGGAGGGGAGGGGAAGGTGCCCAATGGGTTGCAATGGAGTTTTAGTTCCATCGTCAATTTGGGGAAAGTCCTAAACTCACATGGAAAGGGCATAAGTTATGGATTACTGTGTTTGATTTCTTCTCCTAAACGTGATGGAAAAGATTTTAGGTGCCAACATTGGTTAGAGAGAGAGAGGGAATCAAAAAAGAAGAAGAAAGTTACTATACCTAATTTCTTTATCTAGCTGGAGGAGGAAGGATATCTTTAGATCATTGATCTGAGATCCAAGGGCTACCGGGCCACACATCACAACTAAAGGGCCGACCTATGTTTCCTAATTTGCATTAAATGTGACACATGAAATATATTTGCTAGTTAGTCTTTCCCTTTAGGGAACTTATAAAATTCATAACTCTCTCTTCTTTCCTCCAGCTGACCCCAAATTTGGATATGTTCCTCCCAACACCCTAATCTCGTATCTAGAAAATTTAGTATCAAAATGGTGTTTCTATATATCCTTATTATCTCTCTTCAAATAAGGGAACACAAATCAATTATTACAAGTTGGTCCCTCTTCCTTCTCAATTTTCGATAGGCTACTAAGAGTCTTCTTTTGATATAAAACATGGAGGGTAACTCATTCATGCCTTTCTCAACCTACATCTAGTTTTTGAGATTTATTGGGATAAATTTTGATGCAAGAAACTTTCTCTTTTAGTATGTCCTTAAATTATTTGCCCTCTTCACATATAAAGTCTTTTTCCTCTCAAATTCTAGAATTCTCTTAGTTTTGTTTTTTCTTTATGTATTCTAGAACTCAGAATGAGATTATACAATTTGATTCCTCAAAACTTGTAATTCCCTTCATGGTTAGATAATTACTCTATTAATTATCTAAACTATACATTACATTATTTTCTTTTGGAAACTTATATATTATATCATATTTCAATTATCAAATAATAATCAACGTCCCTATCTTCTATTTATCCACAAAATCTCTTATTTCTTAATCTTGTGCCCCAAGATCTATTTGCAAAGAAAATATTCTCATGGGCCTCACATGGTCCATGGTTTGCACCCATGCCACAAAGATGACTTCATTATTCCATAAATATTTTAATTAGGGAATTTACTTGTTGATTCAAGCCTTATATATTTATGTAATTCAAATTCATAAAATTTGAGGATATTATATAACATCACTTATGAAGTCCAACAACCACAAAGTAATATGGTTGGAAAAGAAGCCGATTTAATCAAGAAAATTCAAATTTAAGTGATTGATTTCTAATTATTGGAAATAAATTAGTACATCAGATATTTGACACTATTTATATAAACAAACTTCCAAACAATTATAAAATGTCATCCAATAGTTAAAGAGTCAAACAAGTAAATAAATGGAGTGCTGAGTTTGAGGAGATTTAAATCCAAATCTAGTATGCTTCATCATGTACAAAGGAATTTTGAACATCCTTGTGATCATCTTCCTTTTAACTAGCAAATCCAGACCTCCTACTACACACCAACGTCCTGTAGTAAGTAATTACTCAATTTCTTTGAATTTACCTGGTTCCTAAGTAACATAATAAATAGATATAACATGAACATGTTAGATTTTCTAATCCGGTTCATCAACTATGCCAACTTAAGTTTAGTGTTAACAAGCACTTCGACATAAAAATTAGCCTCCTCTTCAACCTCCTCATATGTTTTATTGAGAAATTTCCATGTTGGATGCTTGTATCAACATTTATCTTGATGCACCACTTCCATAACCTCTTTCACATCAACCACAATGACCAAAAAATACATTTTCCATTATTGGCATGTAATCAATAGGGTTTTCTCTATTTTGCACATCATCATTCCATTTAGTTTGAGCCACCTACTATAGAGACACATAGATTCCAAGTTTTATTGAATGCATAATAACTCATTATATACAAAAAAAATGCATAATGAACTACAAGAAAACAACCACAACTATCCTAGTTTGTTCATTTGGAAACTGACCATTCTTAATAGTATGATCAACTACAAACGTAGTTAAATATGAAGGCTCTACACGTCTAGAATGTAAAAATGAATAATTTAGTATAAGGTATGTGATGATATTTTTAAAAAATAGAACATGTAACATATCATATTGCTTGTACCTTATTTATTTTCATCCCAACTTGTAGGTAGGTTTATATGTGATGACTTAGCATTTGGTAGTTCCTCTGCAGCTGCATCCTCTTTACTCTAATAATCCAATAGATTTTCCCTATTGATCTTGGCTAAATCTAGATTATGATGACACAAGAAGTTGTCTTGGACTTCGTTCATTTAAATACCATATAAAAAAACCTATGTGTTTGAACACAAGTTTTCACCTTTTTAACACCACTATCTAAAAATAACATGATTGGCTTGGTTTTTGTTTATGAACTTGTGGTGTTAAATAATTTATTCTCCAAAGACAGTGAAGATGTTGCAATATAAGAGCATTGAGGATAATGCAAAAAAGTGAAATAAAAGAATCTAGAACAGATTAATTACCACAATATCCTCATAAATAACATCAAAATTGCTATCTTGTAAAGTAATCATGTTCATATGTAGTGGAAATGAGTTAATATCTATAGGCTTCAAACCCAGTAAGTTGTCCACAATTGAAGATTCATGACCAATGGGTTTATTTTGTAGTGTCAAAGATTAACATTTGTTTTTACCAAGTGGTGTCTTCATAGTATGATATTCAATCCACCCGTGGCCTTTCCTTCTATGAGTTACAATAGAATGTGTGTGGTTGTAAATGTAAAAGTGTTGTAATTTGGGATACATGATTACAAACTTATGCTCTGAAAATTTTATATCATATTCTTGAGGAATATATCTCCTTGTACATTTGTTGTTACTCATGATAGGTACGTGTTCCATATTTTGATTTATTCATACCAACAATTATTTTTGTAAAATATTCTTCAATTTTAATGTTTGAGATTACCCTTTCTATAACAAAGAAATTAGATGGCTCAAAATATAACATATTGGAAACAATATGAAACTATTTAACAATCTTTTTTTATATAACTCACCAAATTCAAGGTTTCTAACACAAGTACTAGATCTACTTTCAACCTTAGTCTATATCGATATAGTTGGCTCCTGATCCTTGACTGGGTTTGGTACAATTATTTCTTCAGGATTAAGGGGGCTTGGAATAGTTGGTGCTTCGACCCCAAAGTCATCCATTGCATAAATAATTGAGGTTGTATTGATATTTCCTTCCCATCTATTTATAGAATCCTCACAAAAATTATTTATTGATCTAAATGAAAATTCATAACTAATTGTTTTTCAGAAATGAAAAAGGAAGTGGCGTACTGGTTACCTATGTGAACATCTTCTATAAAATCTTGATGTCCATTATAGAAAAAATTGAATTTTTGGGGACAGTGGTTTCCGTAGAAGTGGACTTAAAGCCATCCTTTTAGTCCCCATTCTGCTTTACTATAAGTGTATGCCATTTTTCCACTTGATAGAGCTCCTTAATAGCAATGATGTTTTGTTGTTGGAAAGTAAACATAAGAAATATCATGTTTGAGTTACCACAAGAGGTGATCTAATTAACCCTTGACCATTTCTTATATTTGGATTTAATTTCCTATTAATGTCAATTTTGCATGCACTCAAATTAGTAATCAACCTTTTAATCCCAACCCATTTTGAGTAGCAACACACAACAATGTGTTTTCAAATTGCATTGCATTAATAATTTAAAATGTTTGAAATGATAAAGGGGAATTTTTGTGGATCAACTAAACTCATTCCTCGTTTTTGTATTTTTATGTATGGCGTGTATAAAAAAAGGAGGAAAGGAAAGCAATAATCTCGATATTCACTTTACAAAACTCCTGGACCAAAAAGAATAAAGGTTGGAACAAACTTCACAAATAAATCCAAGACTAATATATAGATCTATCTAGATAGATTTTAAAAGGAACTACCATAAAAGGAAAAGAACGAGTTTTCATATATGAGATAATAGCTCCATCAATAGGAAACATATGATCATCATTGCAGAACAACCTAGAACATAAATTGTTTCTTTATCAATCAGAAAATGACAGGTGGATAATATATTCTTGAGAGAAAGACCAGGAAAACCATAAAGATGAAAAAAAAATCGATAATCCAACTCATAACAAAGGTGTACAAGAATCAAGCACCAATGTACCATCTAAAGAAACTAGGAGATGACTTGTTGTGAATGAAATCTAGAGCATCAACATGTTAAGGATTCCAAACACCCTCTCATTCCAATTGAAAAAGTACCCATTGAGGAAATAACATGTTTCACTTTTAAACTAGGATCCTAGAGCTTAGGATAGATAGAATGTCCATCATCAAAAAACAAAAGATTTCATCGAGGACAGTGTTTGAAACTCAAACCATGAGGAAAAACTAGAGAAGAAATCATAAACTCTTTATAGTTTCAAAGGTTAGGAGATCACTATTCTAAAAGGACATGGAATACCTATAAAAAGTTTAAGAAGTTTTAGATAATCTTGATTACTTCTCCACCAAATCTCATAATCCTAAAACTCCCTTCACAAACCTTGATGTTCCTCTTCATCAAACAATAACAAGAACCGAATCACTTGTAATTTTTGAATTTCTAGAATTCACACTAAGTAACTCGCACCAGTTCCCAAGTTTAATATTCAGAAAGACACACATTTATATCATTGTTTCATAAATAATTAGTTTAATAGAAAGATACATTTATGTGATGAGTAGCTTCATAACTATCCATTCAGAGAAAGCATATAGTAGATACTTAAATTCCCCTCCTTCTAGTGTAATCGGAATTGGGAAGCTTGTCGTGCTTAACTTCCAAAGATGAATGAGACACTTCATTGGGCTTTACAACTCCATATCCTAACAAAATCAGGTTCCTCAACACCTTTAACCTAGGCCCCAGATCGTGTTTAAGTTAGTTGTTTTATTTCCTTTAAACCTAGTATGGTCTGTAATTAAGAATTTGATACTATTTTCCTTAAGAAGGTTAAAAATGATGTATGAACTTCCGCTAATAGGAATATACCAACCCCGACCATGGATTATTGAGTTAATAAAATAATAAGCTGGAAGACCATACCTAATATCATATCTTTTCTAATAAGGTCCCTAAAAACTTAATATTAGTCAACATCCTACCATTGTTTAAATAGTTTGTCTTTTCCAATATGAAGTTCAATCTGATTAAAGATGAGTTGTTTATTAATATAGTGTTAAACAACCACACAAAGTTAGGGATTCATCAAAGCTCAAGAACAAATATTTTTAAATATGTTTCTCATTAATCCATATAACCCAAAGGGATTCCCTTCGATTTTAATTATCCCATACATATTTAACAATAGATAGGCTCTCGAGATGTCATTGCTTTTCCTCAGACCAAGACCACCCTCTTATTTGGAAGGGTAACATTGGCCCATTTGACTAAATGCAGATTTCTTTAAGACTTAATTTGATCACAAAGAAAGTCTCTACATATCTTTATAATTTCATCAAGAATAGTATTGAGCATAGGAAAGGAGAAAGCCCAATTAGAGATGCATATAGGAAGTCATGGAATTAATAGCTTCTATCCTCCCAATTGTGGTTAGTAACTTGGATTTCCAACTTTCAAGTTTTCTCTTAATGTTATCAATAATCCCAATGCAATACTTCTTTCCAAGCTTACCAGTAAACAAAGGTAATCAAATATACTTTGAAGAACTAAAATTATGTTCCACTTCAATAATGGTCAACATAGAACTTGAGTTAGCACTTTTACTTAGAATTATAGGACTTTTGGAAGTGTTTATAGACAACCTAGACTCCTTTCTAAATATCCCAATTAAACCATTCAAATTACTATCACTAAGAGGGTTTGACTTCATAAAAATCATTAAATTATCAACAAAAAGGAGATGGGAAATGTTAAGATGCTTGGAAGCCTTAACGGGGGAAATGCTTTTCTCCTTTATTGTTTTCTTCATCATTTTGGTGAAGTCTTTCATGAAAATAACACAAAGGTAGGGAGATATAAGGTCCCCTTGCGTTATACCATTTGAGTGTGTAAAAGATTCATATGGTTCACCATTAATAATGATTTGGTAAGAAGTGGAACTAAAAATCACTTCAATCCATCTTATTCAAATAAAAGGTAACCCCATCATGTACATGACAAACTATAAGTATCTCCACTTGTCAGAGTCATATGCCTTTGAGATATCAACATGAATGCACATGTTATTCCCCAATATCTTCTTAAAATCACAAAGAATCTCATTGCTAATAAGGGTAGCATCTTTCATGATCCTTCCCTTAAAAAGTTCACATTGATTAGAACCAATATTATTAGGTAAAATAGTTTGAAGTCTAGTGGTTAATATCTTAGAGATGATTTTACAAAAAATGTTACATAGAATTAGGCCTAAAATTAGATATAGTGGTCAACCTGATCATTTTGGGATAAGAGTAATAAACCTTCTATTAGCTTCCCTGAGAAGATTACCATTCTAAAAATCTCCTTAATAACATCAGACACATCATCACCAATTATACTCCCAAGATTTTTAAATAGACCATTGAAACCATCAGACCTAGGGGCCTTACAATATTTAGACTATAAACTACATCATATGCTTCTTTCCTTGTGATAGGATAAATGATGTTTACAATCAAAAAATTAGAGAGAATAAGGCCTTTCCATATATCATTCCAGACATCCTCAGAAGCATTAGTATTAGCTACAGAATTCTTCAACATTAAGCCTCTGTAGCAGATGGCATCACAAAACACACCCTTTACTCTTTTTCCACTCATCATTTCTTCAACATTAAGCCTCTTTGGCTCTCCAAGGATGTAAACATCTCGCTCTCTCAATTTTGGCCCGAAGTAGAGCAAGGGATGAATAAATAAACTCTATAGTTACCCCAAAAAAGTATTATAGAATAAGTTGTAATAGAATTAAAATACTTAAGACTTGATAACATCAATATTGTGACACACATAGTCATTAACCAACGTGCTTTTAAATTGATTATGATGTCTACGGGTATTCATAGAGGAGTAAAACATTTTTGATAATATCCCCCCTTTTTATCATTGAATAGGATATTTCTATCTTAGGAAAGACTCTTCAACAATAGATCTGTCTTTAGCTTCATTTCTTAATTTATTTGCAATATCACTTGTGTCTTCATCAAGGGGGTTTGTAAAGAAACAAAACCACTTCTCTACTAAAAATTTGAACAATAGAACCTTCAGTCGAAACACACTCAGAAGGTATGATGGAGTGTGTGTAAAATTTTAAAATCTTTATATAATGGTAATCAAAAGATCAAAGTATAGCAACGGAATAAAAACATGACTATATTCAATTATAAAACAAAGGGTTACAAACTTACTTCACAAGGATCCAAGTAGAGGAAATCTAAACCACCTCAAAATTGTCTCCAACCTTCATCAACACAATCTAAGTCCAGGTCAACATGCTTTGCATCCGAGTCCTCCACCTAGGGTTGGAAGCATACCCCAGCAAAAGAGAAACAATAGGAGACATTAGCAAAGGCTGGTATGTGCATACTAAAAAGCAAATTGAGTAATTTATAAAGAATGAGGGACATCAAAATAAAAGGCTTCCCATGCAAGAGATAAGGACTACCCAAAAAGAGGGCATAAAAGATAAGAATCATCATCATAAAAGAAGATACTTTCCATTATCAAAACAATAAAGTAGTGCCACATAAGCACATATTAAGATTTGGGCACATAACCCATCAAGATTTTTGGGAACATACCACATCACCAATTTGGGCACATAACCCATCATAAACATCATCAACCTGCATGCATGTGAGATAAGCATAGCCCTAGAACAATATAAACACAATTGGCGGCCAACCCTCATAAAGTTGAAACCTAATAAAGAAAGGAATACTTCCAATCTCCCAAATATATATAAAATGGGCCAACCCTCATAAAGTTGAAAACCCTGGGTACGAGGTTCCTTGACGTCCCAAAAGAACATGAAATATCACATCTGCTATAAATAAAACCAATGCAATTTACACTACTCTAGTGCTACTGAATCACATAGCATGTTTAATGTAGAGGCAAGTAAAAGGTATAGTAAGAATTATTCAATGTTCCCATCACACAATGGACAACACATACATCCAAATGTAAGTGGGAAAAAGATATCAAAACATCCACATCACAGTGGGCATATGTCAACAAGTAAACTTCCACATCATAGTGGGTATATATCATCAAAAGTCCAACATGCACCAAGGCATAAGAAATAGGGTCAAGATAATATCCATGATTACAAGATCAATAACAAGGTAAAGTAGTTCACATGAACCAATATTTCCAAAAGAAAAGACATATATGTAGGCTATTGTCCATATGACCAAGAGAAAGAAGAAACATATGCTAATTGCTCAAAAGAATAATCGAGGATGAAAACATACCTCAACTCTAGAGTCAAATGATCCAAAGTCACATCTAGGTCCAACCCTAGGCATCCAAAGCACCTATTAGCATATATATGGGATTAGGGTTAGGTTTCCATTAATTACACAAAACCCTAAAAATCACCTTTTTATTATTGGTTAATTAGGTTATCAAAATTATGCCATATTTTAGGTTATATTTTCTTGAGTTCAAAACATATTTTATTATATTTTTCTGAGTTATAGATAATTAGTTATGATTTTTACAAGTTAATTCATTATCAATTAGATCCATTAAAAGCAGAAATTATTAAAAATTAGATTTATCCATACAAACTTATGCCGTTAGTTAGATCTTATTTTTCTGATTCCAACGAGTATTTATTTGTAATTTTTGGCCAAACAGATAAATAGTTATCAACTTTACAAAACTGGCCAAATAAAAATTAGGAAAAAGCCACATCAGCGTCAAGATAGAGAGAGAGAAGAGAGAGAGGGTGTGTAGTCCCAATTGGCCCAATCAGGGCTGGCCAACTCGGCCAACCTCTCATCCAACAAATCCAAGCCAAGTGCAAAGCCAAAGAGGAGTCACAACGTGAAATTACAGTTTTACCCCTAGGAGAAAAACATAACACTCAAGAAACGAGCTGGGAAGAAAAGGGATACATCACTGGAGATTGTTCTTTCTCAGAACCACGAAGAACATAGCGACAAAGTCTCAATTTTGGGGATCCAAATCATGAATTAGTACCTACTAGTGAAAACTACGAGTATCATCATCATCCTTATTACTAGACGATCTGGTCGAGTCTAGACTTGGGCCCCACTGTGGCCACTGACCTACTCTCACCATGAAAGCAACCATGACAAATCGGAGGAACCCCAATATAGAAAAAGAGAGGAACATCCTCACAAATAACCACACCAGAAGAATTGGCAAATGAAACTGAAGGTGATGGTGAAGAAAATAGGCACCGAGGCGAGGGAACTCATCCCAATTACTATAGAGGCCACAAGCAGAAGGAAAAGAGGGGTTCATGGAATACATGCTCGTCGACCAATCAACACATATCGAAAGCACGCCCAAAGTCCCCAGAAGAGAAGATGATAAGGAGTAGCCTTCAACCTAGTCGGGAACCCATCGACGAAGTCGACCCAGGTTGGTAACACAATCAGAGTAGGGATGTCATTGTCTTGGGAAAAAACGGGAAAAAGGGTGCTTCCAAAAGCCGTCAGGTCAATTGACAGCCGATCTCACAACTTCAGATCAAAGGAAGAAGCCTATGAAGGGTGGGGCGTCCATAGAAACAGGAAATAGAGGAGTGGCGAGACCCTCCTAGCCGACATGATGATCTAGGGGACAAAACCCCATATAAATAGGATTCAAATCATTTGCAATAACGCCACGATTGTGATGGGAGAGACAAAAATAAATGAGGAGGCGAAGAGAAATAGGAAACTCAGAGAGAAAATCGTGCGAACAGTTCCCCCTTTTTGACTCTGAGTCGGGTGAAGAGGAGAGTGCCAAGACCGTCAGATAGATCCAGGAAAACCAAATAAAATATGGTCCGTCCAATCAAGCCAAAAAAGGAAATTCAAATATCAGTCCGCGTGACAGGGTAATTAGAAGGAAAACCTTAGTCCGATTATGATTTGAATAAAGTGGTGCATATAATCATTACTCTTTTTTCTCTCTCATTAATTAAGGGTTCATACATTGTCCAAAATAGGTGAAATTTTGCATAGAGGCCAAATAAGGCATGTAGATTCTGATTATAAAATTAGATTTGCCTTTTGAGAACTTTTAATGTGTCAAATAAATCATATCATATTTTCTCCTTCCTCATTCATTAATGGCATTATGATTATCCAAATTTTATGAAACTTGACCCACAAGTCATATTTAATGTTTTTAATACAAATTTCCCATCAATTTTACATTTTGGAGTTTTTTGAGCATTTATTTAATATTTTGAAGGTTCCACACACTTTCTCTCTCCTGATTTCACCTTTTAAGCAAAGTTTCTCCAAATTGGATGAAAATTAACCCAGAGACTATATTTATTATGTATATTATGAATCTAAGATTATTTTCCTATTTTGGATTAATTTATTATTTTATTTGATATTTTTGGGGAAACCTTTCATCTTCTTTTCCAATTTGAATTAAATGAATTATTATCATGTGATTAATGTGAAACTTGACTCCCAAGGTAATTGGGACCCAAGGAACACGAAATTAGACTTATTTTTCACTTTTGGTATTTATTTTTATGAGATATGTTATATGGCCCATCAATGAACCATTCAATTAAGTTCTTTATCATCTTATTACCATCCAAATAAATTATGTGACATATTAGATTACATTATTCATGCATTAGATTATTAGGATAACTCTAACCTCAACCGTGTTTGGTAAAACCCAAAAGGTCAAACTTATAGGGTAGGGTCCAAGATCTGGTATGTTACATGGTTCAAATCATCCCATTTGAGCAATAATAGCAAAATATTTTGCAATTCTAACTTTATAAAAAATATCACCATATTCTTTGTCCATATTTTAAGATTGATTTAAATATATTTAAGATTCATGTAAAAATGGAACATAGCATATTCTTCAACATCCATACTCAAAATAGCTTTGTAAATAAACAAAAATTCCTTATGTGCAGTCCAAAAATTTGTAAATCTAAAAGGAGCCTTCATGATTCTAGGAATTCCAATCATGAGAGAGATCCTTATATGATCATAAAAATATTTTATATCACTTCACCATGAAACTTAGGAACAATAGACTAAAAATCAGGGTTGTATGAGATATTGTCAATTTTCAAAGTAATAAAATCCTTACCATCTAGACGACTGTCCCATGTAAAGTATGATCCACTTGAATTAAGCTCAAACATGCCACAACTGAACACAAAATTGTTGCAGTCTTCCATAGATATCTTGGATGGTGGTTGTTTGCCAATTTTCTCACAATATTTTCTAATTGAATTGAAGTCCCCAATAGTGATCCAAGGATCAATGGTGGCACCATTAATTATCTTCAAGGTTGTCCCACAACTTCATTGTTTGAGTATCCATATTGTTGCCATGTGTGAAAGCAAGATAGAAGGTGAAATTTTTGACTTCAACTTTGAAATGAATAATTTGATCAGACTCCAAGAGGTAGTAATCATGCAATCTTTCCAAAGAATAAATATTCTTCCTAAAACACAAGAGTCATAGTTGAAAACCTACTATAAACAGGAAATATATGTCAATAAACTTAGGAACCTTGTAACTCTGAGCTTTTCTCTCATTAAGAATAACTATATCACTTTTTGAATGTCTTATTTCTTTGTGAACCCCCCTTATTTGTTGTTGATGCCCTTAACATTCTAAGAAGATATGTGCAGAGATGGATTCATCTGATACCTTGGACTGTTGATCTATTAACCTCATCAATTTCTTCATTGATGATCTCAAAACCTCCAAACCTATTATGCATTGGTGATAACATAGAATTTGTAACTCTAGGAAAACGTCCACATTTTTTTAGCATAGTATTTTGGTGGAGATTTGTATCTTCTTCTAATATCCTGAAAAATATCCCCATCTTTTTCCTTTTTGGAACTAGTTGTATCTAGTGTATACTGGAAACAAATAGGTACATGAGTAGTAGGAATCGACCTGCCTCCGTGCATAGTTTTCATTTGAGTACATTGTCAGACATGTTCTACATTAGGGGTAGTTCCAATGATATTTATATTGATAGAGCTCTCAGAAACTTCATTTAAATCCAGATCAATAACAACATGCATAGACACAAACACCTTCAGTTTCCAAGTTTATTTTGTTTCTAATCCTCCAAGATGTTAGGGTGACATGACTCTTATTTGTGACCAAAGCTCCCATAGGATTGACACTTATACAAGAACCATTCATAAGAGATATCTACTGTGCGCAAATCGATTTCATCACTTTTGAGAGTTAGATGTTTGGGAAAACTTGATTCAAAAGATATCAAAACATGAAATATTACACATTCCATTCTCAAACAGATTCTAGTGGGTTCATAACCACAAATCTGGTTGTCAAGAAAATAATCAATTCTTTTAAATATACAATGATCCCAAAGTCCTATAGGAATATGATAAACTCTGACCCATTTTGGTACCTCCTTTAGTTTTCTCTTTGTGATCTTATCACCCTAACACCTATAATTGGTTTATTTTTAACAAACCAGTTCCATAATAAAGCACGTCTCATATCTTAAATTTCAAAGAAGCAGATTAAGAATATACCATCCCCATGATTTAAAATTTATAGTGAGATGCTAGGATTTCACAACTGGTATAGGTAGTTAAACATAGTTGGGAGGTGAGGCTTGAAGTCCAGAAGATATACTACTAGGCATATACTCCTTTTACTTGCATTCTCCTTTGCTTCTTCTACTATATAAACTAGTTTTGTATCAATCAACACGATCTCCTTATTGTGCAACCATAAGGCATTTTTAGATCTTTCAGCCTTGGAGAACGTCGTCCAAACCCTTAAATATTGGGAGAAATTTATTTCATGGTCTAGATCTTCTATATGATCCTCTCGATCTCCCTTATCCAAATCTAACTAAGCCCCTAGGAAGGTGGGACGCGACACAAAGTCTCCCACTTAGTGCCCACCCAGTCACTTCTTTACACACCGTCTTCATTTCTTTGTTGAAAATGGTTAATTATATATCAAGTACATGTAAATACTTCTCTTATAGCCTCTTCAGAATTCATACATTAAAATTTGAACTCCTTTTTATATTATTTTCTATTTGGTTATTAAATCTATGAATCAACCCATGAATACACACTATAGCCCCTGGTCCACTTTGATCATCCATTGCATTTTAAATAATACTCACATGGACAATGCTTTCCCTTGGTTTCCTTGAGATATGGATCAAGCCTCCAGAGTTGTCCTATTTCAGAACAAGAACCCAATTGTGTGCTAAATGTTTCACATGCATTTATCTCATAAACAAAAACTATCTAAAAAATAATAACAATTAAATAGATAATCAATTACCAAAAAGAGTTATCTACTATCATCCTCATGATGCATATCATTCGGGTTTGATATACATGGATTCAATTTTCTTATGGATTCAAAGAACTAAGGATTGGCTTTTTTGACCCCAATCCACATTGAGGCATAGATTCCAATATATTCCTTGATTGTGTTGTATACAACACACAACTAATTGCTATTTACAAATATAAAAATTAGATAACTAATGTATTGATTACCTAAATGTGCATTTGTCAATGACCCCTGACCACATGTTGCAATATGAATTGAATTCTTGCTTACTTTTAAGGAAGTATCAATCATTCCCTTAGACCAAGTATCAGTTTGAATCACCCTTGTGGAAGTATGAACATTCCCTTTAGACATAAGAATCTTCTGTACATGAGTATTCCACATATATCATTATTGGTTGAGTTTGAGTTATTAAAAGTTTGAATCAAATGCCTTTAGCATGTGTTTCTATCATACCCTTTGATAATCCATTTCATTTAAAATTGAACTCATAGGGATAACGCATTTCCTTGCTTTGTTAGATCTATGGATCAATCTTTAGACTCTATCATATTTTTGGAGCAAGAACCAAATTTTATTTTGTTGTTTCAGCTGCATTTATCTCATAAACCATTATTCTTTGAAAAAAATGTACAAAAATAAATTGACAATTACCAAAATGATCTTCTCTCCTATCCTCCTCACAACACATGGTATTACGGATTGAATATCCATGAATACCATTTTTTTGTGGTTCAGGAGTACTAAGGATGGTATTTTTGTACCCCACTCTATAACAATATTCCTTGAGTGAGGTATATTAAACCAAAAATGAATGTGGTTTGAAAAGCAAAACCCAAGAAATTAATTTATTGATTTCCTAAATGTGCATATTCAAATAACCCTTGACCGCATGTTGCAAAAGCAACCCGATTCTTGGGAATGTTTCTTTCTCTTAATTTTAAAGAAGTATCAATCATTCCTTTAGATCCAATAGAAATTGGAATCATCCCTTGTGGAAGTGTGAATCATCATGTTATACCCTTAGAAATATGTATCACATTTTTAGAAATATTCACTTAAATCTTTGTTGTTTGAAATATGAAATACTAAAAAAATGAGTCAAATACCTTTAGCACCGAAACCACTATGACTACTTGAACCAACACATTGTACTTTGGATTAGCTATCATTTATATAGAAATCATTGGTTTATGGAAATGAAAACATAAGAAATTTATGACTTCACTTACTACCCAACTAAACAAAAAAATGCATTAAATACCTATATCATTAATCGTTTGAGCTCCAATTTATTAGGGTTATATTCAACTATTTTTATCTTTTGATTTTACATCTAAAAAAACCAAATAAGAACATAATACAAAGTAACTAAAAAAGGCAAAGCCTTTAGTGCTACATAAGACAATAGTCATTCTTGTGATCCAGATGATTTATGATCAGTGGGAGTGAATTACGAGCCTCGAATAATACTTATTTTCAGCTCGTATGAATTCTTATAATGACTTCACCTTATTATTTGGTTGCATATTTATAGTCAACTCTATTGAAGTAGTATAAAAAGGAAACAAACTACCATACAAAATATAATTTAGTTGAAATATTCTATAAAAATGAAACACACACAAGTCTTTCTAATAAGTTTACCTTTATTCTTTTGTTCATTTTTTGTGTGCAAGTTTCAAAGTAGTATCTATTGGCCATATGCCCTCTGAGCCATAATGTGATGATTGTATTAGGGGTATATTGTTTATTATTTTGACTATTTTCAAAGGTAGTTCCACTTATTGTGTTTGTTATAGTGAGATAATAAATAAATGTAATAATGTCTAAAAATGTTTTGGATCAATGAAATATGGTTTGGATTGAGCACCTAAATATGATATTGTATTATAGATATTATAGGACAATGTTAATATTAGACTAGTGTCTATGCTGAATGATGTTTTAAGTCATACTATTTGAAATAAATTCACATACATTAATACTTGTTAATGAAAAAGTTTTAGTAGGCATACCAACAATGAGAATGCAACATGGAAGCCATGCCATGGCATCGAGAGTCATATCTCAATGCGATAGTGGTGAATGTGATATGTAGAACAAAAGTCACTATAGAAACCACATGTTGTTGTGTGTTCTTTAATACTACACAATATAACTTTGAATGAAGATTTCCATACATGTAGTGATTGGTTTCACTGTGTCACTGTGGGTTTTTGTGAGTGATGCAGATGTATTTCAACCCTTCATTGGAATGATGTATTGGTCACTTAGTAAGTGAGAGTATGAAATGCATGGTCATACTCATGTGAGTCTGTAGACCGTAGTGAGATCTCAATAGTCTACTTTGGGTCAAGAAACATAGATTGGATATTAAGAGGATGAAAACTCCATGCCTTAGTTTCAATATGGATATTGTGGCAAAGGAATTATATGGTGATGGTAACATTGGCTACTTTATAGGTTCAAGTTGTTCTCCAACTTATTCTTATTACTTAGGTAGCAATGATGTGTTGCAAGACATCAATATTTTCTTGTGAGATTTGAACATTAGTGCTGACATAATAAAGAAAATGCAGGGTCACACTAATAAGGATGTATAAGGAAATTGAAGTTCACAACCAAACATATGACTCAAATGGATATCAATCATGTACATGCCGATCTTATCCAATTGGTTGACTGAAAAAGGTAATAGGTCATCTGGATGGTTTGGATCAATCAATGAATTGATAATCAAGCGGTTAATAGATCACCAATTTTGGAAAATTGGTCTTTTGGTTGGCTGGGGTATCCCCATCAATTGATTGGATTTAATTCAGGGAACAACAAGGAATATGAGGTGTATTCAATTTGGGATGGATTGATCAATTGAAATTGGAATGTGACTGGTGAATTGAGTGACAAAGCAAGCCAACCAGTCAACTAGATGATCAAACTGGTCCCATCTGGTTGACAGATTACAAACTGGGCAACTAGAACTCTAGTTGCAATTATGAACATAATTGGATTTTTAGAAAATCCAAACCCATAACTCTCTTACATAAAGGGGTGTACATCCAAAGGGAGACACACATAGTAAGACATAAGTTGTGTAAGAGTTCTTCCTCTTGAAGAGACAAAAAGTCACCTTAAGGACAACAACTCGTAATAGGAGGAGAATGAGTGAGAAAGAGCAATGCTACCACGTCTTCCTTATTCCCCTTCCTAACAATGATCAAGATGGTACACCGAGATCTTACACATCCATGTGAAATACATACAGGATGAGGTCCTTGGGAGAAGGCTTGAGGAAAAGAAACTTCTTCAAGGAGAAGACAAGGTGTTGTTGTAATGATAAGGTGGAAATAATAACCAATTCGGATCTAGATCCAAAAGTGCATGTTCTAAACCAACATAAGTCATGTCTGGTTGTTGGATAACCAGTGTGCATCGAGGTATATTCAATATCCCTTCTATGTATTTAAATATACTAATGTTTTATAGCTATGATGAATTTTTTGGCTAAGTGTTTTTCTAGAACAAAATTTATATTTCCGGTGCACCCTCTTTCCCCAAATCCCTACAATATTAGCATGTATATTATTTGCTAAATCATTGAGAACCCAATTGATGTCCAAGTCATTTTCAGACACTTCATATATCTCATTAATTTACTTCATTACATACTCCATTTCATTATATTCACTGATTATGTTACTCAATGATATATCTAAAGTATCCCTTGGTGTCCAGTGACAAACAATGCTCTATTTTTTTCTTGTATGTCAGCATATCAACAAACCTGAGTGGCTTGGTAGAACAAATAAATGGTTTATCATCAAAAGTTTTCCTTATGTATAAAGTGTGAAACCAAATTCAACAACTTATGAACCTATACCTTCTTCCATTTCATACAATCTACAATTTAAAAGACAAATAGGTCAGATACTTTCATGTTGAGGCTCTAACATATCTACCGATCATTCCATAATTCAAATTTTCATCAGGGCCTTTAATTTTATACCATAATTTGGGGGTAACGACCACTATCCACTACTTAGATTTCAATTTCTTACTCATTCACAAGATACCATTTATAAGAATATACTCCTAAATGTAGCTTCATTGGCAAGAATTCCCACTATAATGGGGACAACCATGTCTTCTGGGACAACATGTACTTGATAGAATAAATCTATACATTATTGACACTACAAAAAGTAATTGGGATTTAACTCTAAATTCCAAATATGAAAGCATACATAATTTGAGAAGCACTTAAAAAATAATTACATTCTTCATCCTGTATTTGTTGGTGAGTATGCCAAGAGAATCAATCATATGATAATTTTGATGGCATATCATGTAAAAAATTTGATTAATAATAAATGTAAACTTTCGATTTATTTTGTTTCAATCAATTATGAGATAATGATGAAACATAATGAATGTATAAAGAATGACTTTACTCAATGGCACATGTCTTCATGTTGATGACCTGAATAATGAGATCATATAGATGTCAAGAGTATGTACATTCTTATTATCTCCCTTGTCGGATGTTATTGTGGAAGGTTAATAGATAGAAATGCCACATAAGACTAGATTGTGTGTTGGTTGATGATAAAATCTCATCAGTCATGATATATGTGATATCAAACCAAACACATAGATACTTATTGGAGAACAATGTACCAAACATACCCACCTCGAGAGTGACACATGGAAACCATAATTGGTGGTCATAATAATTTCTCATAGTGAAGGTGGTGATTGTGATTCTTAGACCTGAAATCACTATACTCCTCACATGTCGTTTAATGTACTTTGACATCATCTATCGGGACCTTGAATAAGGGTTTCCATAAAGGTGATGATCATATGCATTGTGAGACATGGGGATGACTGTGAGTGATGTATATAGGATTTGTCCCCCCTACTAGAGTTTGATATCCAAGCCACTTGATAAGCAAGACTGAGAAAGGCATGCATATACACATGTAAATCAATATATGATATTGAGTTCACATATATGTCAGACAGTTTGCTCAGGTTTAAGGAACATGGATTGAACATAGAGAGGATGATAATTCCATGGCTTGAGTTCAAACCAGATATCAATGACATAGGAATTGTACAATCATTATAATACCAACCACAAATTGTAGGTTGAAGTTTTTCTCCAACTTTCCATTTACTTGGGTATCAATGATGTGTTTCCAGACATCACTCTTTCCTTGTGATGTCATAAGATGGTTATGGACATTGACTGCCAACAGAACTTGGAACCTATAGGGTCACACACATAGGATACACTTAGAATAGGATCTCATTCATGTATATGGTTTAAACTTGATTACTAAAGAGTTAGGTATTTAATTTAAACAACGTTGGTTCAATATTGGGTGATTGAATTGTGAACTGACTAGTTCAAGTGTTGAACCTGCCGTTTTAGTGTGTCAGGTCAATTGAATTGACTTTGGCAATTCGGGACCATGAATTGACTGGTTCAGGAAGTGAAGCAACCAACTCAAGTACATGAACCGATCATCTCAGGTTATGATCCGAGTAGTTGGTGGATCAATTCTATTGTTTCAAGGATTTATGCTGATGCCATGTTGAGCATTAAATTGGATTATAATTGCTAATACATTTGCGATTGGGAAACATGATGAAATAACCAGTTTATTGGGTGAACCAATTGACTCATATGTCAACCGATCGGTTCACCTATGAACTGATTGTTTTGCCATTTATAGGTTGCAAAAATTCATAAAATTCCAATCCCTTTCACTCCCATTCATTCTGGGAACCATAACCCAAACTCTCCTATAAATAGAGGAGTACGGGGGACTTCTCAGACACAATTCAATTGTCTATAAAAATTATGTCTTCTCTGGTTGTGGTAATCAAGAGAACCTGATCAAGTGCTACCCGATAAAGGAAGGGATAGCAAGGGATAACAATTATCAGAAAGTTGGTGCTAGTACACCAACATGGAGGAATAACTCCTTCTTGTCTATTCTACTAGAACGACATGAGTTCATGGTTGCTTTATTTGCTAGGAGGTAAATGTTAAGATGCTTTCCATGGTCATCAACTTGGAGTTTCTGTTGATGTCATCCGAGTGTGACTTGAACAAAGTCACATACTACAATGAGAGAATTGTCACTGGGCTTGGTCCAAAACCAAGTATGGTTGAAGGGGAATATGACAAATATTTATTTTTGTTTCCACTGCTTGCTCTGCCGCCATATTTCCCAACTGTATTCCACTTCGTTGTAGGATGAATTTTGAGGTCTTATCTTATTTAGGTGTGCTCCTTGAAAAGAGTATTTTCAAAAAGAAAAAACTGTAGATGTAAATATATTAGGAAAGGACCATTGTCATCACTAAAACTATAAGTTTGATACATACAATAGGTATGGCCCATTCTTAGTTATATTAAAACAATGAATCAATGAGCTTGATTGAGTTTGCATATGATGGATTTAAAAATATACCAGCACCAATAAGTACCTCATCATATATTACAAGCCCACATAAGCAAGAACCCACATTTCCTAGATCATATTGGCAAAAAGTAGTCACCTCATTCAAAATATATCCCTATGCAATAGACTCTTCAAATATATTTCTGTTGCATACAAAATGTTTCAAAGAGTATAGGAATACATCAACTAGATACATCCATCTATACTCCAAAACACCCATAACTATAGCCTCATATGATAAAAGTATAGTTAGATGGATCATAATCTCAAAAAATGCAGATGAAAAATTCACTCATGATTTCAAAGAATAATTGGCATTGATGTTTAAAGTTTTTCCATTTTCTAAATATTAATTCTTTTAGCACACTACGAGTGATAGAATTTAAAATTTCAATAAACACTTCTTGTAAGTGTTCTTCCTAGTGCTAGACGTAGGACATGTTGGATCAAAGTGTGGCAGTAATGAATCTTGAACCCAACAATCTTTTTTGCTTCAACTTGGATTTTTTTGATATATTTGGAATAAAATCCAGTGATTTCAAGTATTTGAGAACTAATACGAAGGCCGCGTTCTCTGTTTGATTCATAATATAAGATTAATGAGACCAAACAAATTGACAATTTTGGTTTCTTATTCTCATGTTTACTTTTGCATGTTCATACATGCTACAACATTATCTTTACATTGACCATCTTTGTCCTTCAAATGGATGAGCATGTTTTTAGATAGGTTATTCTGTATGTGCATTCCATTTGTGCCTAATAAAAAAAGTAGGTCAATAAGGAATAAGAAACATTATTTCATTTCCACCCATCAAAAACACAATTGTTCTTTGTCCACACATTTTTAATTTTCCTTAGTAAAATTAACATTACCATGGATTTCCCACAATTTTAGTATTCTCTCTTGATAAGATATTGTATTGTATTATCATGTTACACCCTCCCATCTTAATTTTTCTTGTCTACATGCCATTGTTGGTTTTCATCTAATAAACTAAGATGTTCATGTGGACAAATTTTGACTACATGGAAGATAAATAGAATCATAATCCGTACAAAACATGAACATGCCTTAACCTTTACTGCTCCAAGCAGATAACATGTCATATGCATATAATCATTTATTGTCCATAGGAGTGTTTCCTTCATGTTAAACATTTCTTCTTCATTTGCATATAAGTCACTATACCATCTAGTCACAATATCATTTTTTCATCAATTTGTGGTTGTGATTTTGTTACCAGGAGATTTTGAACCTTTTATAAGAAGAGAAAACAATATAGTGGTTGTTTTAGTGGAAATCATGGTGTAAAATTGTAGCAAATTAAAAATTGATAGGCCATGTCCTCCAACTACTACCTATTGTCATATTAAAAGGGATAAACCATAACATGCAAGGAAAACATTATGTTGCAAGGATCAACACCAAATGATGGACCTTTTATATCAAAGTCTTGACATGATATTGAATCTCTAGGATGAATCATCTGATTACTTGAACTCCAGGGACAAGAGTGATGCCCAACCATAAATGTTGCTGGTTTTTTTACATAAAAACCTATCAGTCTTGATGCTAAAGGAAAGCATAAAAGTAATATTCTAGGGATCTTCTGCAACCTCCATACCCTATTCTTTTTCTTCAACCTTTCATATAGAATATGTAGAAGTGGGAAAATAATTTGAATGCTCATAATTTCCCCAAAACAAAACACAATCATTCTGACAGGAAATGATTTTTTTACATTATATTTTTACAATCATACCAGCTCGTCAGAAAAAAATAACCCTCCAGAAGAAATTTATTCAACATCAAGAATAGAGTTGATTATGCACAGTTAGTGAAATTTAGTTTGTAGTTGTATTCAAACACTTAAAAAATGCAAGACATTTGTAAACTTGTGAACAACTAAGATATATCAACTGGATTGCATCATATGTAACTATTTGGAATTGTCTTACATCTTCACCATGTTAGCCTATACATAGTCATCATGCCCATTGAATAAATATAATACCATACATATCATTGATACATTTGATGTTTTTATTTACTTGATTGCTTTCTAAACTTCTAGGTACTTCACCATAACGTGTCCAAGTTGTATAACCCTCAATAATGCCACTAAAGAAAATATTACTCTTTATGATTTATATATTTCCATTGAATTTATTCTCACACTCAGTACTAGGGCATCAAACTTATTTTGCCAATTCATTTCTAAATGTAAAAGACATAATTCCATTCATAATATATTGATTTTAAAACATATCAACACATCTTTATATGAATATCCAACATTTATCGGTTATGAAATCCATATCTTCCATCACTTATTACGTAATGGAAAACCAAAACTAGGTGTTATTTTAGTCTATAATTTCTTATTTTTTATAATAAAGATAATTTTTCATCAAAATCATTTTCTTGCGTAATTATTCTAAACGGTAGTTTTTATATTGATATGCTTACAATATGTAGGCTATACACTGTAATTTCATATATATAAGCTAAGATATCACACATATGGGAGTAATGTCTTGCATTTAGATATCAAGGCACCCTTGTGTGCACACCTAGGAATCCTATGTGATGGGAAAAGTTATAAACTAGGATCCTATGCCTGAAGATGACTTAAGTGGGTGTATAAGGCCTTTTAAGCCAAATTAAGCCACTTGAAGGACATATTAGCATGAATTTGCCCTAAATTTTCTCAAACTAGATAAAATTGAGTAATGTTAGGGTTCAAGTAGATCCAATTTGGGCCAAATATTACCTATTTTGGAAAAATTAGGTCTAAGTTGGGGAATGTACATCTGATTTGTGTGAAGTATGTCAGATTTGGAGGAACTAGGTCTAGTTTGGGCATATTATGTCTCATTTAACTCTTTTTGTAGAAAACCAAAGAAATTTATGTATGATTACCTAAAATTATGTTGAATTGCTTCATGTATTTCTAATTATGTAAATTAGGGCAATTTATGGCCAACCAAGTGTGGCTCAGTTCATGCTAAGCATCATTTGTTTCACATTATAATTGCTTAAGGTATGAAATCACCATTATACGAATTCAATGTAGTCTATATATTTGAGTATAAATATAAATGTGTGTTTAAGTCTAAACATATATATGCAACTAATAATAAAGAACGGTAAACCCCTAGGAACTGTTTATAAATTTAAGGAGTTCAATAAACATATAGGAGAACATGGAATAGTACTAAGTCTAAGATATAATGTACTACTTAGAATACATGTTGCATGAGGACAAATACATGTTAATTCCATAATGAATGCATATATTTTAAAATAGATGGCATATATCTCTATCTAAGATTGAAAGTTTAACTAATTCATTTGGGAGCCACATTCTTCCAAGGAAGAAGAGAAGGAATCTCCTAGTGAAAAGTAGATACATGTCACTAGAAACACTATAAATATCATATTTGAGAGTAAGAAACACAATGAGGTACCTAAATCAAAGGATGATATTTTAGTGCAAAAGTATTCTAAAACATATGAATAAAAAAGCAAGGAGGTCAAAGGAACCATGAAAATTAATGAAAAATGTCCAATTTCACGTTATAGAAGAATATGCACCACAAATTATTAATTACATGCACTATGTATAGACCGAGTTTATGGTTCTAAGAGTTATATAATTACCAAGGAATCATATGTAAATAACAATTTAGTTAATGTTGTATATCAATATTATAAGAAAATAATGGTTATGATGGGCACCTTGAGTAACTTAGGCATCTATGATTTCTTATAATAGAATCACCTCCAAGAACATATTATTAATAATGCAAGATATAGCAGCAGGTCACTTGGACTTCGCATGTTGGATTTTAAACCAAATTTCTAACCTGAATCTATTGACAATTAATATCTCCATTCAATTAGTATTTTCATACCTTATATAGGTTCATTCACATGTGGAATGGGGTTGCTGAAAACATTTAACTCTAGGTAATAAAAACCTACAATTACTGCACGTCTCATTATCATGGACATTAAGATGGTCAATAAACTAAATATCATTCTTGGTTGGATCTACATCCACATTGCATGGAAACTTGTAAGTGACATTCAATGACCCAACAAAGAATTTGATTTTAGTACATTTGATTATGACATGAATCTTTTTTTTAATCTCAACCAAATTTATTTGTAGTTGTGGATCCAACATATGCATCATAGATGTGTACAAGTAGAGATCAATACCAAGACTTTTTCATGAGGCATACAAATTCAAAGTATAAAATTATAATAGTGAAAAATATATTTGCAAGGATGTGTACAAAATACCAAGTACCATCACCTCCTTGATTACAAGATAACTAAGATAAAGTGATCATTCTACAATCTTAAGTAGCTTTATTTAGTGAGACATTAGTGTCCACGGTAATTTCATTGATCATAATTAACTGGTTTTCAGTGCCCAACAACGTCATGTATATTCATTGGTAGCAACATATAGAAAAATAACAACATTATAAAACAATTGACCAAACCATATAAATGAAGTAGATGACTTTTTTAGAAAATCGATAAAGAAGGATTTATACACTATTCAACACTAATAGTGTGATTTGGTCAACCAATCTAAATGGATCCTCGTTGGTGTAGTTTAGAGACTAACCAAGTTGATTAGATTCCCATTTCAATGATGGAGGGGTCTTAGGGAACCTATTCAAGGACCGATGAGTAGTTTTGATTTACATATCTCCATAGAATTTATTCTCACCCTTAGTACAAGGGCAGCAATCTTCTTTTTCCAATTCATTTATAAATGTAAAAGACAAAATTCCATTCATAATATATTGATTTTGAAATATATTGAAACAAGTCTTTACATGAAATATCCAACTTTTATCAGTTATGAAATCCATATCTCTCGTCACGTATTACCTCATGAAAAATAAAAATTAGGTGTTGTTTAAGTATATAATTTCTTATTTTTTACAATAAAGAAAAAGTTTCTTCAAAATCATTTTCTTACGTAATTATTCTAAACTGTAGCTTTTATATTGAAATGCATATAATTTGGTTATACATTATAATTGCATATATGCAAGCTAAGATATGGCATATAAAGTAGTAATATCTTACATTTAGATATCAAGGCACCCTTGTGTACGCACCTAATAATCCTATGCGATGGGAAAAGTCATAAAATAGGATCCTATGCACGAAGATGACAAAAGTGGGTGTGTAAGGCCTTTTAAGCCAAATTAAGCTACTTGAAGCACATATTAGCATGAATTTGGTTTGAATTTTCTCAAACTCGATAATATTGATTAATGGTAGAGTTAAGGTAAATCTGATTTAGGACAAATCTTGCCTAGTTTGGAAAATAAGTCTAAGTTGGGTATATACATCTGATCTGTGTGAAGTATGTCACGTTTGGTGGAATTACGTCTAGTTTTGGGAAATTATGTCTCATTTAACTTTTTTTAGAAAATCCAAGAAATTTATCTCTGATTACCTTAACTTATTCTGAATTACTTCATGTATTGCTAATTAGGTAAATTAGGGCAACTTATGGCCATCCAAGTGTATCTCAAGTCATGCTAAGTGTCAATTGTTTCACATTATTATTTCTTCAACTATGAAATCACCAATATAAGAATTTGAAGTATTATATATATTTGAATATAATTATATACATATGTGTGTGTAAGTAGAAACACTTATATGCAACTAATAACAAAAAAATGGTAAACCTGTAGGAACCGTTTAGAATTCAAGGAGTCCAAAAAACACATGGGAGAACATGGAATAGTCGTAAGTCCAAGATATAATGTACTACTTGGAATATATGTTGCATGAGGAAGAATATATGTTAATTACATAATGAATGAATAGATTTTAAATAGATGGATTATATCTCTATATAACATTTAAAGTTCACTAATTCATTTTGGAGCCACCTTCTTCCATGGAAGAAGATAAGGAATCTCCTAGTGGCAAGTAGATATAGACCAATAGAAACACTATAAAATATAAAATTTGAGAAGTAAGAAACACACCGAGGCACTTAAATCAAAGGATGACACTTAAGTGCAAAAATATTATAAAAATATGAATAAAAAAGCAAGGAGATCCAAGGAACCATGAAAAATTAAGGAAGAATGTCCCATTTCACGTTATAGAAGAGTATGCACCACAAATTACTAATTACATGCACCATGTGTAGAAATTTGTTATGGATTTTGTAAAACTTATATAAGTTCCAAGGAATCATATGTAAATAACCATTTAGTTAATGTTATATATCAATATTATAAGAAAATAATGTGTATGATGAGCACTTTGAGTAACTTACACATCTATGATTTCTTATCTAAATTTCCTATAACAGAATCACCTCCAAGAATAGTAGATTTTGCAAGATATAGGAGCAGGTCATTTAGACTTCACATGTTGGATTTTACAACCAAATTTCTAACCTTAATCTATTGAAAATTAATATCTCCATTCAATTCATATTTGCATACCTTATGTAGGTCTATTCACCTAAGGTATGGGTTCGTTGAAAACATTTAACGTAATTAAAACCTATAATTACTGCACACCTCATTATCATGGAGAATAAGATGGTCAATAAACTGAATATTGTTCTCGGTTGGATCTACATCCACATTGCATGTGCCCTGGGAAGTGACATTCCGGTTGCTAATAAAGAAGATGATTTTAGTACATTTAATTACGTGAGGAATCTTTTTCATCTAAACCAAATTTCTTTGTAGATGTGGAGCCAAAATATGCATCATAGATGTGTAGAACTAGAGATTAATACCTAGACTTTTTCATGAGGCATACAAATTCAATGTAAAAAAATATACTATTGAAAGATATATTTGCAAGAATGTGAACAAAATAATACCAAGTACCATCACTTCCTTGATTCTTACAAGATAATTAAGATGAGGTGATCATTCTACAATCTTAAGTAGGTTTATTTAGTGAGAAATTAGTGTCCATGGTAATTTCTGTTGATGGTAATTAACTGATTTTCAGTGCCCAACAACGTCATGTATACTCATTGGCAACAACATATAAAAAAATAACAACATAAAACAACTAACGAAGTCACATAAATGAAGTAGATGAGTTTTTTTTTTGAAAATTGGTAAAGAAGGATTTATACACTATTCAACGCTGATAGTGTTATTTGGTCAACCAATCTAAATGGATCCTTTTTGGTGTAGTCTAGAGGCTAACCAAGTTGATTAGATTCCCATTTTAATGATTGAGGGTACTTAGGGAAACCTATGCTAGGATCAACGAGTAGTGAGAATGTGAGAAGCTAAATTGAGTGGCGCAAAAGGTTGTGGAGGGAGTCAACAAAAATAAATTACATCATCCGCTAGAATATAGAATATAATTGTAAAACAAGGAAGAAGCTAAATACAATTATATTAGGTGATGGGGTGGTTAGAAGATTGTGAATTGCTCAAAGGAGTAGAAAATAAATGAAAATAGGGAAACTATTTTTTTTTAGGGAAGATGGAGAGTCCTGGGTGGACCCCCCGTCATATATTAACCAGCTAAATCAGCCATAGCAAAGTTTACAATGTTCAAAAGGAAAGAATGCATGTAAGAAAAATCAGACTTGACTCTCTACATGCTAATTGTGCTACGACATGTGCTGCCTTGTTATGTCTAAGTGAAACAAAAGAAAAAACACAGGAAGAAAATGACCGACTCAGAAAGTTAATGTCTTGGCCAATACTTCCTAGGTAGTCTCTATGTTTGCTGGTCTTCATACAGGCTTGCACCACCATCTGTGCATCAAATTCTATGTGTATCTTCCTATAGTGGAGGATGGCCATCCACATCATTGCTCCCCGCACTCCCATGCCCTTTGTGGTCTCTACTCGATGGCAGGGACCAATCTTTACCCCCGCCATAGCCTGGATCTATCCCGTATGGCTCCTGGCTAGCATGCCCACTGTTGCCTTATGGTTTTCGACAATCGTTGCATCTACATTGTTCTTGATCACTCCCTTCGGCGGCGGTTCCCATCTCTCTACTTGTGGCGTACTGGGTTGCAGCTCTGCTGTTCACACTTCGGCTCCCCTTATGCTTCTTGTAATCTTGGATGAGCACCAAACTATTGGTGTATAGGTAAAAATAGTTTGGAATGTCTGTATTAAACGTACAACTATTTATGGTTTTCCATATAGCCCACATCATTGCCACCATTTCTTCTTTATCCTTTTCCTCATTGTTGGCCAGGATTTCCTCCATTGCAGCACCTATGATCTTATCTTTTACATTATGGGTGATTTCTTGAACGCTTCGGTTCCTATGTTCCCATAGTTCAGTGGCATTTGGACATCTGAAGAACATATGTATATGCTTTTAGTTTCTGTGAAGCACAACATGCAGTTCCCATCCTCACTACAATGTCTGTCATACAACCACCCTTTTGTTGTTATTCCCCCATCATGATCCTCCATAGGAAGTATGCTATTTTGGGTGGCCGTCCTGCTCTCCATATTTTCCTCCATATGTTCCCACTCGGTTGATTGATATGATTCCGTGTCTCCTCCCTCTTGATTAGTCCCAACCAGTAAGCAGACTTCACCATGAATACCCCTTTTGATTTGGGCCACAACGACCACACATCCTTTGGTCTTCGCATGCTTAGCGGGATAGCACATATTCGGTCCACTAGAGGGTGGGAAGGTATTGTTGTATCTTAACCTTGTCCCATTCTCTCCATTCCTCGATCATCAAATCACTTACTTTGTGCACATGTGTGTTATCTTCTCTGTGTAGGCTCTCTAGCATTTCCTACTTTCTTGGTATCCATCTGTCCTCCCAAATGTTCACATCCTCTCCATTCCCTATCCTCCACTCTGTTCCTTCTTTCAGTAAAGCTTTTGTACTCTAGAGGCTCCCCCAAGTATAGATGGTATTGCTTTCCATATAGAGGATCATGGGAAATACCTTGCCTTCAGGACACAGTGTACAAGTGAGTCTGTATTTGTAGCCGGCCGACATAATTGCTTTTCCAGTAGTGCTTGATTAAAGACGTGAAGGTCTCTAAAACCAAGCCCCCCTAGTCTTTTGGGCTTGCACATGTTGCTCGAGCTCGTCCATGCTAGCTTTCTTTCATTGTTTTTTTCTCCCCACTAGAACTTGGCCACTGCACTGTGAATCACATCTATAGTTCTTTTCAGAAACTGGAAAATACTCATCACGTACGTGGGGATTTCCTGTGCAACAGATTTGTTCATCACCTCCTTTCGTGGCTTGGACAGTAGTTTTTTCGCCCAACCTTGCAGAAGCCTTTCCTTTGTATTGCTGAAAATGTGCTTTTTGGACCTCCCTATTATTGTGGGCAGACCCAAATATTTGGCATGTCTATCAACTTCCCTCACTTTTAGTAGGTTCTTTAACTCCTCCCTTTTTTCCGTGCTTGTTCCTTTGCTGAAAACTACCTCTGTCTTGGATAAATTGATTTTCTGACCGGAAGCTTGTTTGTATTGGCTGATAATTTCAGTTATCTTCAAGTATTCTGCATTAGTAGCTCTAGCAAAGAAATTACTACCATCTGCAAGGAAAAGATGTTAGATGCGTGGTGCTCCTCTACTTGACTTGATGCCGTGGAGCAGATTTACACGTGCAACAAGTGACAGTGAAGTGGAAAAAGCTTCAATACAAAGAATAAAAAGATAAGGTGAGAGAGGGTCACCCTGGCACAGTCCACGTGAAGGCTTTATCCTCCTGGTCCTGTCCCCATTGATGCCAAAAGACTGTTGGACAGATGAAATACATTCATATATTCTATCTCTCCACTTCTCCCCAAAGCCCATTTTCTCCTTGACGTGCATAAGAAAACTCCATTCTACCCTGTCATAGGCTTTTGACATATCTAGCTTCAAGGCAATACTACCATGTTTTCTTCCTTTGTCCCTCTTCATAGCATGGAAAGCTCATAGGAAATAAGCACATTGTCAGTAATCATTCTTTCTGCTATAAACACACTTTGATTTTAAAAAACAATGTCATTCATGTGCTATTTTAGCCTATTAGCCATCACTTTAGAGACAACCTTGTACAAAACATTGCAGAGACTTATGGGTCAAAGCTCTCCCATTTCTTTTGGATTCTCAGTTTTTGGGATGAGGACAACAAGGGCATCATTTACATTAGCCAAGCTCCACTCTCCCTTCCACCAACTTTTAATATAACTTGAGACATGTTTACCCACTATGCACCAGTATTTTTGGAAAAACATGACCTTCATCCTGTCGGGACCTGGTGCTTTATTTGGGTGTATCTGTTTGAGGACTGCCACTATCTCATCTTCATAGATTTCCTTCTCCAGGATAGCATTTGTTCTCTACTAATCTTTGCCTCGATGCCTTGAGTTACTTGATCAAAGTTGGATGGAACACTAGTTTGGAATAAGGCCTGGAAAAACTCAATTACCACATTTTTTATGTCATGTCATTCTGTCTTCCAGTTTCCATGTGCATCCTTCAACCCTCTATGTAAAATCTCTTCCTTTTGTTGGACGCCTTCTAGTAGAAGTAGGTTGTATTTTGGGCCCCCTCCTTCAACTCCTTTACCCTCGCTCTTGCACACCAATACACTTCATTTTTCTTTAGCTACTATTACAATTTCTTTGACGTTTCTTCCACTTTTTTCAGATTCTCGTGATTAGGTGGAGTTGCTTGGATATTCTTTGGTTCAGCTTCTAGTTCATTAATATTTTTCCTTCTCTCACCAATTTTTTTGTTGGACCACTCCTTAAGATTTTCGCCACAGTGCCTTATCTTTCCCGTAAAGTCATCTTCTTTTCCCCCCTTTCCCACACTCTCCTTATAGTGACCTCACATTCTTCCTCCACCCACATAGGCTCAAAAATAAAAGAACTCTTTCCTCTTCTACTGTGAGTTTCTCTGTTGTCCTCTGTGAGAATGATGGGAGCGTGATCAGATTCATATATAGGAAGGCGACGAACCTTGGCATAGGAGAAACTTTCCTGCCATTCTGTGTCGGCCAGGTACCTGTCCAGTCTTTCCTGCACGAGAGTCTCCTCTGTTAAGCCTCGGTGCCACATGTATGTGTTCCCCACAAAACCAAATCCATCAGCTCTCAATCATCTATGACGTCTCTGAAGTAATGCAGAAATTTCTCCTCTTTTGGTGGGCCCCCTTTTTTCCCGTGTTTGATGTTATCTCATTGAAATCCCCAAAAAAGATGATCCCAAGTTTTTGATTTTTATTGTTTGTCTACCCAGCCGTAAATTCCTATTGCCCTCCATGCCCTACCTCCATTACTTTCCAGAACCATGCATGATACATGTCATTGTGAGTAGTGTAAAACTTCTACGTCCACATATTTCTACCAAAAACCGATCCCCCCTGCTCTTCCATTTCTAAATAGGAAAGGACCATCCTTGAACTCGTAGCTCCTCTGTGTTTCTGTAAGCTTCATTCCTGATATCATAGTTTCCATCAAGAAAACTATATTTGGGTGTTATCTCCCACACCATGCTCGGATAGATTTTATTGTGTCATGGTCGCCCATCCCCTGACAGTTCCAACTTAAGATTTTCATTACACTTCGCGGGGTTGGTCAACACCAACTTATGCTACTTGGGCCATCAGGCCCCTAGTCATGCTGCTCTCATTTCCAGTTGCCTACCTTGTGCCTTGTCTTTTTTCCCACACCTGACATCATTTCAAGAGAGTCTACCTCCATGTCACACAGGTCTGAGTTTCTAGTTCTTTTCCTGTCGTATTTTCCCAGACGACCTCCTCCTCCGGTATTCCAAGCCTTGCTCCTTTACTCATCTTGTACACCCATGGGACATGCTTCTTTTTTGGGGTTGCATTCTTTTTATTTTATTTTTAGTTTACCTTAGTTTGTGTTTTCTTCTGTGCCCATGTAATCCTTTTGTGCGCAGCCTGCCTTGGATCTCCATTTTTCCGGTATTTCTCCTGATCATATGAAATTTTCATTTATTCTTCTATATGGTTGTGGGATCTTGGGACATGCTCTGGATCCTCCTTCTCTGGTGCTTCTTCCTCCAACGTCATTGACCCTTCACCCTTAGAAACTCTTCTTTCGTGAAGCTTATCGGTGCTCTGCGTTCAGCAACAATGTGCGTTAGTGTTGTCTCTCTTATCATTTGTTCTGTGTTCCCAGCAATCCCTTCCATTTCCTTGGCCTCTTCTTACCTGGATGGTTTTTATTTCCATTGATGTCTATCTGTTCCTTCATGGCTTGCAAAATTATTTGCGCCGCTCTCGTTGTCATCGGCCACTTTGCTGCCTTCTTTGTTTCCCTCTTGACCGATTTTCTCCCATATTCCCTCATGTTTGTTTTTCCGTCTTCCACTCTCCCCTGACCTTGGTCTACCTCCACTGTCATCTACTTTGTCGCTATTGTGTTCCTCTCCAATTGCCTCGCGTGCTGATGAGTCTGATCAAAAAGTCAGTTTCTTCTTGGCTCTACCCTTGGCAAAGGTCTCCTCTCCCTGATGCCGTCTATTCTTGAACGGCGATGCCCGAAGCCAGTTGCCCCATTGTTGAATTTGGTGTGGTTCGTTTTCACTACCTTTGCAGTCCTTATCCACGTGCCCGTGTCTCCCAAACATGAAGCAGAAACTTCCCAAACGCTCGTATTTTACCTCCACCTCCATCATCATGCCTCCCTTAACCCTAAGTTTCAACATCCGTTTCAAAGGGTTGGTGACGTCGATGAGGACCCTTGCCCTAATCGAGGAGTCCCAGCCCAATTCATCGTCGTCCACCTGTAAAACATACCTATTCTTGAGGCCACCTACCTGATCATCTTCTCGCTGCGGTAGCCCAATGACATACCATAGAATCTCGTCCAGAACGGACTCTGATTGAGAACAATTTGTCCCGGTTGTGCCTCCTTACACACTTCCTTGAACAAGAGCAACTCATTATCAAAGTTCCAGGGCACCCCGCTAATGACTATTTGTCTATCCTGCCAGTGGGTAAACTGGACTACAAAAACTTCGTCTCCGAGTTGTTTGAAACTGACTTTCTCTTTTAGGCACCACGCCTGCATTAGGGTTCTCTCAAGCACCCAAAAATTGTATGAGGGGTCCGTCAACAAACGAGCTAAGAGGGCCAACTCTGTATGATCATGCTTTTCGTCACTTCCCCCGCTGTCAAGATCGATAGGTTATTCTTCTTCCTCCTTCAACCGCAGCTGTGCGCATCTGTCTTCCAGATCTTCCACCATCTTGGAGCTCAGACAAGGAAAACTAGCAATCCCTTGGACCTGCAAGAGAAAGGATACCCCAAAGGGTAGGAAGGGACCGCGGAAGGGTAGGAGAGCGTCTATGACCGAAACCATAATCACAAGAGCTAAGAGGGGTCGGCAGACGAGCTGGATCCAATGAAAAGAGGGAAATTAAATGCCATTGTGAGAAGGCAAAATTGGGGGTTCCGTATGCGAGATGGATACGACTGTATGGAAGGGGGACGGTGTGATGACCTTCACCTAAATACAAAGTCACCAAACCCCCTTCTTTTTTCTCAAAGTGGTCAGTGCTTCCGTGGTAGCCGCTGTGATTATCACACTAGAGAAAAAAGGTTCATAGTCCACAAATATTACTGTAGACTATGCTTTATAATCTATAGTTTTAACTGTGGAGTATAAAACAACCGTAGACTATAGTCGTAGATTAAGTATCGGTATACCATTCCCCATAGTCCACGGTTAAACCCATAGACTGGTAGAAGACCATGGACTATTATTATTTCGGTATCTTAATCAAAAATCCATATAGTCCACTGTGATAATCGTGGACTATTGTTATTTTATAGTTTAATTAAATTGACAGTCGATTGTGAAGATTGTGGATTATTATTATTTTCTTATTTAGAAACCTTGCATTCGACGCATGATTGCACAAGTTTATCAATCATATAAGACACCAACGACAGATAGTCGTGTATCATTGGGACAAGACTTGTCAAGAGTTTGATGAATCAACTCATCATACTCGTGAGATGAAGATGCATGTTTAAATCCTACCATGTCTTTCACTTGTAAGACTACTTATTCTTATAGTTTCTTTTACCTACATGATATAAAGAAATTTTGTTAGATGTAACATAAGGACAAATAATAGGTCAAAATAAAAAAGACTTAATTTTTAGACATCCTATTTTTTTAAATGTAGATTTTTTAAACCGTGAGAAGAGTGACCTCGGCCTCTAGCTCGTTGGTGTACGCCTGTATCGTAAATCATTTTCCAGAAGAAAACAAAAAATTTCAGTGATGAAATGGCACATTCAGATTGAAAATAATTAACAAGGCTTGTGTAAGTCCTAACGCGAGGTTCCCCAGGAAGTTGTTCTACTAGCATGATCGATAACGGGATGAAGGAGGACGTTCGAGGAGAAGCAGTCATATGCGGTCGCGTTACCATCATAAGCGGCACAACAACCCCGTTGACAGTGACTACTGTGCCGACGCCGAGAAGATATGATTACGATAGCTACGTACAACCAAAATGGATCACGGCGGAAACGACCAGCAGATCGAATGCTACTACTCTCGAATCTACTCTGGATGACCTCGACTAGCCTGTCTCTAAGATCAACCCACCGGATGGCCATATGACCATCCCGTTGATGAAGCATCAGAGAGTAGCCCTGTGGTGGATGATAGGCTTTCCATCCTTGCCGGTTGATAGATCGACGTGGGGTGATGGCAGCGTGAGATTCTTGACAGAACCCAAGCTAGAGACTATTAGTCAGGAAAGTGGGAAGAGATTTTTGGTGGAGGTCCCGTGACTCCTGTCCATTCACCTTTCCACTCTGGGCGCGGCTGTGTTTGCTAGGGAAAAGGTTGGCAGAACTGAAAATAGACATATAAATAGATGGAAAATGTTGAGTAGGGTTAAAGGTAAAATAACCATGGACCAATACGATCTTTGACCCAGGCAAGAAATAACCGTGGACCGAAAATAAAATCAAAGGTGGACACAAATTAGACCGTGGACTATGAGGGTTTGTACACTAGTGTCACCATATCACGACGTCTTCCTTCCTCTGAAAGTCCACTTTCATTGGTTGCGCCATTCACTACTTTGGGTACATATCAGGTCATCAATTGCTTCACCGCCTCCAAACCTCCAAGCTATGTGAATGGCTGCGCAACCCCATCCAGTGGTATTTTTCTAGCCACACTGTTGTGAGATTGCCACATATAGTGTGGGTGGAGTGGACGAAAGAGAGTGGACTAAGAGGGGGCACGGGTGGGAATTGGGGTCGGGAGAGCGTGTGCCTGATACCCTATTCTATCACAGTCACCGAATATGCATGAAGATGAGCGTATTCTGATGGACACATGGCTGGGTTACTCACAAGCGGGAGTCAATGTTGTTTCTTCAAATTTTTGTATGGAAAAGAAGAAAAAACATAATAACTCGATACATAGGTTATTCCTTTCATGTCGTTCCATTGACCCATCACCTTTGAGTAGTTTTCATTTAGTGTCCGTAGAGGTCTCCGCATGACTTGTAGTAATAAAATGTACATTAAAGATACACATTGTATTCAAATCTACATAAAATGTTTGCACCTAATGAATAACAAGCATTGATCTGATGTAGCAGTCAAAAATATATTTATGATAAATATATATTAACAACATAGTGTTAACTAGTTCTTTGATACGTAAGCATGATTAACATTAGCATGGTTACGATTTAGGATCTTAATCATAAACTAGTCACTAAATAATGTAAAACATACCCGTAGACATTGCGGAATACGAAAGATGGATCTTGATGAAGCAAAACTTCTAGATCTGAAACGCGTCTTCTCTCCCTTCGCCTAAGCAGTAAGCCGTAAGCCGTAAACCGTAATTGTAGTTTTCGTGAGATAACCCTAAGATGGATTTTGGGTTATATTTATAGGCAGAGAGAGGGACGGATTTCCCTATAAGCTTTAATCGCAACCGTCCATCAAGGTTGCTAAATAATAGAGAAAGTCTTCTAAATTAAATCCCAATCCTATTAATTCAACAACTTCCTATTTAGACCATAATTGTTATATGGGCCACATAATAAATACTTTTATTGAATTTTGGAATATCCACAAGTCCATTATAATAAGGACTTGTGGGTCACGAAATTTCCAACAGTCTCCCACTTGGTCCATATTACAATTTCATTATGATGTTTATACAGGAAAAACATAAAGCGTGCATAAATGCTGAAATAATATACATAATGGGTTTATCTTAATTACATTGGTTAACCCGAATCATTGATGAGAGTCATAGCAGTTCTATATTAATTAAAGATCATAGTTCCTTCCATGTACCACTGACCAACAATCAAATTAACCAATTTTGTACAACGAAGCAACCATAATTGTCCACTTAATGTCTTAAGAAAGACTATTTCTATTATCATACATTGCAATAATATGTACATAACGAGTCATGATATTAAATAGAAAAATTCAGAAGTTCCAATACTGAATACTCAAATAATGTCATTACAAAAGCACATAGCAATCCACAAAATAAGAAAATCTACTGGTTACCCTCAAGACCCATTGTTTCTGCATGCTGCTAAAATATCTTGGGTGGCAACCCTTTAGTAAATGGATCTTCTATATTAGCACTCATATTAATGTGTTGAATTGACACTCTCTTCTCCCGAATTTCTTCTTTAACTGATAGATATTTCATCTCTATGTTCTTTATGCCCTTATAATACCTATCATTCTTTGAAAAGAATACTGCTGCGGCGTTATCACAATAAATTTTCAGAGGTCTAGCAATAGAATCCATGCCTCTATGCCCTGAAATAAAATTTCACAACCATAATGCTTGAACTGTAGCCTCAAAGCATGCTACAAATTCAGCCTCCATGGTGGACGATGCAATGATGGTTTATTTGGCACTCTTCCACAAAATGGCACCTCCAGCTAATACAAACACATAACCAAAAGTGCTTTTCCTAGTATCCACACATCCACTAAAATCTGAATCCGTGTAACCAATCACTTCAAGATGATCGGTATGCCTGAATGTGAGCATATATTTCTTCATTCCCTGTAAGTACCTCAACACTTTCTTTGTAGCTTTCCAATGATCAATGCCTGGATTGCTTTGATACCGACCCAACATACCGACTGCAAAACTGATATCTGGCCTAGTGCAGACTTGTGCATACATCAAACTTCCTACAAATGAAGCATAAGGAATTTCTTTCATTCAATCACAATCTAATTCAGTTTGAGGACATTGACTTAAGCTGAACTTATCCCCTTTCTGAATTAGAACAACATTAGAATCACAAGACGCCATATTAAATTTTTCTAAAACTTTTTTGATATAAGCATTTTGAGACAATCCCAAAAACCTACGTGACCTGTCACGGAATATTTCTATCCCAATCATATAAGAAACCTCTCCCATATATTTCATTTCAAAATTTTGAGAAAGAAAATCCTTGGTTTCCCGTAATAAACCAAGATTACTGCTGGCAATTAGAATATCATCAACATATAGAACCAAGAATGCAAACTTACTCCCACTGATCTTCAGGTATATACATTGATCAACAATATTTTCATAAACCCAAAGGCAGTGATGGTATTGTGAAACTTAATATACCATTGTCTTGAAACTTGCTTTAATCCATATATTAACTTCCTTAACAAACATACCATGTTTTCCTTTCCATCAATAATGAAGCCTTCTGGCTGAGCCATGTAGACTTCTTCTTCTAAACTCCCATTCAGAAAAGCCATTTTCACATCCATCTGATGTAATCTAAGTCAAAATTAGCTACTAAAGCCATAATGATTCTTAAAGAATCCTTTTTAGAAATTGGAGAAAATGTTTCATTATTATCAATGCCCTCTTCCCGATTAAAACCTTTAGCTACAAGTCTGGCTTTATATCGTTCGATTTTACCAAGAGAGTCACGTTCGGTCTTATAGACCCACTTACAACCGACTTTCTTATGTCCTTCCGGTAAATCAGACAACTCCCAAACTTTGTTTGTAGCCATAGAGTTTATCTCATCACACATGGCATCAATCCATTTCTCAAAATTTTCAGATTTCATGGCTTGTAAATACGTAACCGGATCTTTATCCATCCCTATGTTAAATTTGTATTCTTGTAAATACAAGAAATAATCATCTGAAATAGATGATTTCCTATTTCTTGTAGACCTTCTTAATTCTACTACAGGTGCTGCATTTACATTCGGTTCAATGGCGACAACAACCTCATTATTGAGTGCATGATCATTGACATTTTGTTCTAGATTATTGATTGGATCAACAACATTAGCTGGAACAATGTCAGTCAGAATTGAGAATAAGGGAATTGGTATTGGTGCCCTTATTTCTCAAATGATCACTTCTCTAACTTTATCACTCCCACTGATTTTTCCATTCTCAATGAATTTAGCATTAGTGGTTTCTACAATTCTAGTAGTATGATTAGGACAATAAAATATGAACCCCTTTGATCTTTCTGGATACCCAATGAAAAAGCCACTAATGGTTTTTGGATCGAGTTTCTTCTCATGTGGATTATAAATGCGTGCCTCCGCTGGACATCCCCATAGATGTAAATGTCTTAAACTAGGTTTCCTTCCCTTCCACAACTTAAAAGGTGTTTTAGGAACAACTTTACTGGGAACCCGATTAAGGATATACATAGCGGTCATAAGGGCATGCATCCACAATGATATGGGCAGATTAGAATGACACATCATGCTCATAACCATTTCTAGAAGTGTACGATTATGTCTCTCAGCTACACCATTCATCCATGGGGAACCGAGCATTGTGTACTGAGGGACAATCCCTAATTTTTCTAAGAGTTTAGCAAAAGGACCAGGACGTTGTCCTGATTCATCATATTTTCTGTAATACTCACCACCTCTATCAGACCTAATGATTTTTACCTTTTTACCTAGTTGCCTCTCAACTTCAGTAATATAAATTTGAACAACATTCACATATTGAGATTTATCATGCAAAAGGTAAAGATAACATTAAAGTGAATAATCGTCTATAAAGGTAATAAAATATTTTTCTCCACCAAAAGATGGAACATCGAAAGGTCCGCATATGTCTGTATGTATAATTTCGAAAAGTTCAGTACTTCTTGTGGCTCCTTTCTTAGTCTGTTTGGTTTGCTTACCCTTAATACAATCCACACAAACACCAAAATCAGTAAAATCAAGACTAGGAAGTATCTCATCTTTTACCAATCGATTAACTCTTTCTCTGGATATGTGACCCAGTCTCTTATGCCATAAGAATGCAGAACTTTCACTCATCCTACTTCATTTCAAACCCACTTTAGGATGCAATGTAACAAGAAGAGATTCAGAAAATATATTATCAAGAAAAATTTGATATAAACAATTGATCAAAATTCCTAAACCAAATAAATAGTTTTCCTTAAACAAACTGAAACGTCCACCACCAATGTTTAATGACAAGCCATCATTATCAAGTTTAGACATGGAAATTAAATTTCAAGAAATGGAAGGTACATAAAGAGCTTGCTCCAAATCTAAATGAAAACCAGAGTCTAATACTAAACGAAAAGTGCCAATGGCTTCTACTGGAGCTTTCACTCTATTTCCCATGTAAAGATAGGCTTCATTTGGACTTGTGTTCTGGGTTGTAAGGAATCCCTGCATCGAGTTTGAAACATGAACATTAGAGCCAGAATCAATCCACTAAGTATTACAAGGTGCTTCTACAAAGTTTGATTCAAAACATACAAAAGCCAAAGGCTTACCTTTCTTTTCGAACCATTCTCTACGCTTCACACAATATTTCTGAATGTGTCCAGGCTTCTTACAGAAGTGGCAATTATCATTCTTCCTTGCTTTCTTAGGTGCAGGTTGGCCTAACTGATTGGATGGACTATTCTTGATGCCCTTCCAATTTTTCTTACCGACTTTGTTCTTCTCATTCCCATGCATGCAATTTGCCTGAGTAACATGACCATTTTGCTGCTTAAGTCGATCCTCTTCCTGAACCAGCTTATTAGTCAGTTGATTCACATTCCATGTATCCTTAATTGTGTTGTAGTGAATCTGAAAAGGACCATATTGCTGAGGCAACGAGTTTAGGATAAATTAGACTAGGTACAAATCCGCTACAATCATACCCAATTTATCTAATTTTGCATCCAGATTGGTCATGTCAAGTACATGTTTCTGCATGGTTTTGGTGCCATCATAACGAGCAGTTGTTAGTTCAGCCATGAGTTTTCCAGCAATTGCTTTATCAGCAATCTTAAAGCGTTTAGTAACTATTCTTAAATACTCCTTAGCGGTTTGACCCTCATTCTCAAGAATAGATGATTTGATGTTGCTAGCAATGGTTAAACACATGAATTTCAAGCATAATTTGTTAGATCTAGTCCATGTGTTAAAGTTTTTGTTCTCACTTTCTGTAGAGGTAGCAGTAATATCGACAGACTTGTCTATAGTTAATTCTGAGTCAATCTCAAGCACACCCAAGTAAAACTCAACATGTTCTTTCCACTCGGTATAATTAGTCCCATCTAGTTCAGGAACTGAGTTGACAAAGGAATTAAGTTGGGCAGGTTGATGAACTGCATTATAGAAACATGCTCACTACAATTAATCTTTGAGTTGTAAACACATATAAACAAATATGACTAAGATTTATACATAAGCGAGTGATTTAAACCAACAATTAAACGAGTATGGTATATGTGGATATCCTATACAAGCTTAATCATGTAAATGAATCAACTCCATAATGGTTATTTTACTACTAATGCATAGTCTACCTGTGGGTAATACATGATGCTAGTAAACAACCAACAATGCTTTTACTTATTCCAGCATTCATTACTTTCTTTAAGTCCACTATGGTGAACTACAACCAATAATATGAATGACATACCAAAAGAAGAGAAACATTCATGTACTGAGATGAAATCACTGTGGTGATTATCAAGACAATATAATATGAATATTGCTCTTAAAGACATATTTTTCCCATCTGTTATACGCATATATGGTATTTGTATGGACAAAATAATTAAGAAAAAATATTTTTCGGTCTTACATAATAGAGTTTTACTCCAGGATCACAGATCAAGGCAAAAAACATCAAACAAAATTTCTATCATCATGTTTACATAACAAATATGCCCAAATATGCCCAAAAAACACTTAAAACATGATTTTGAGGGTCTAAACAGCCGAAAAAGGCTAAAATATGAAAAGTTTATGGCAAAGCCATAAATCTTGAAGAAAACGACGTTTCCTTTAAAAATATATATATTTTTGTCAAATATTGACACTTTTTCAGAAATTGCGGAACCATTGATAAAAACTGATTTTTTCTTGATTTAGAACTAAGAATATGATCATAACGAAGCGACTGATACCACGTGTTAACTAGTTCTTTGATACGTAAGCATGATTAACATTAGTATGGTTACGATTTAGGATCTTGAGCATAAACTAGTCACTAAATAATGTAAAACATACACGTAAACATTGCGGAATACAGAAGATGAGCTCTTGATGAAGCAAAACTTCTAGATCTGAAACGCGTCTTCTCTCCCTTCGCCTAAGCCGTCAGCCGTAAGCCGTAATTGCGGTTTTAGATAACCCTAAGATGAATTTTGGGTTATATTTATAGGCAGAGAGAGACGGATTTTCCTATAAGCTTTAATCGCAACCGTCAATCAAGGTTGCTAAATAATAGAGAAAGTCTTCTAAATTAAATCCCAATCTTAGTAATTCAGCAACTTCCTATTTAGACCATGATTGTTATACGGACGAAATAAGAAATACTTTTATTGAATTTCGGAATATCCACAAGTCCATTATAATAAGGACTTGTGGGTCACAGAATTTCCAACACATAGACCATAATTATTAAACTAAAGTCATATTTTTTCATTTATGTATTGTAAATTTTTTACTTAGTAAATGTAACCTTGACATGTAGGTGGTTATATTTGAAAACTCCTATAGTCATTCCAAAATTCTAAAGAAACCTTTTTCCCTTACCACATCCAAATGAAGTCGCTCTGTCATTCATATAATTCTAAATACTCCCATCCGTACCCTTTTTCCAACCCCACATCGTTTTTTGCAGTTAGCTACAATGTTTTCTTTTCTTTTTTTCCTTGTTTTGTTGGCTATTCTCCCTCAATTAAATATTAATCTCGTATATTTGTTACTAGCTGATATATTGTATTATATAATTATTATATTAATAAATTATTATTTTTATTTGGTTTTGAGAACTATTCCTGAGAAGAATATACTTTAGTGACACTAACTTGGTAGCGTAAATCCAAAGACCAATCATGTCGCACTTTATCTACTGATAGTATATCATGTCTAATAATTCTAGACTTTTTATTGGAAAGGTGTGAGAGCCAAATCCATATTCCATTCATTGGGTTGGAATGCCCCTCCACTCTGAATGACCCCTTGACGAGATTATTATTATTTACTATTTAGTAGTATATGATATTTTAGACTTTACAGTCCCAACCGATCTAACCATACCGGACCAACTCAAACATTTTGGCTATTGAAGATAACTATGGGTTTTGGGTAAAGTCAAATTGGGTATAGATTGTTTCATGTCGTGTTAGATCTATAAGTCATTTAACAACTCTTTGAACAAGATGTCTTAAATGAAGTAACCGGGAAGCTGTATAGACCCGACAGGGCTCGTCATGTTCCAAACATCATAAAATGTTCGTTGTGAATTTTAACTAAAGATAAAATAGAAAGTACGAGAGATCTTAAGCTTAAATTAAATTGAAGTGGATATGACATGATCTTAATCAATCTAAATAAAATTTAACTAGACAGAAAACCCGCAACCGCCTTACTACCCAGAATATTTGAAATGGTGGGTCTAGTTGGATCGGTAGAGATTGTGATTGGAAAATATTGTCTACTACTAAGATACAATAAACAATAATCCAGGCAAGAGGTAGCTCTAGCGAAGGGGCTCGCCAATCCCTATACTTGGGTTCAAGCTTACTCCTTTCGGATAAAAAGTCTAGGATTATTGAGTGTGATGTGCTACTGGCAAATAATGCACAACGCGGCCAGTCCTCGAGTTTACACTGCAGGCGTAAGGTCACCCCAGATGCTTCTTCTCAGGGGTAGTTCACAAATACCAAATGAAAAACAATGGTCTATTAATAAAATAATTTAAAAATATAATATATTATTAGCAAGATAAGAAAATATACAAGATATATATATATATATATATATATATATATATATATATATATATATATATATATATATATATATATATATAGAATTGAGGAGAATAGCCAATGAAAGTAAAAAGAACAACGGCAAGAAAAGGTGTTGGATGGGAAAAGGATACGGAGGTGGGTATTTGATATTGTATCAAAGAGAGAAGGGGTTATCCGGGATTTGGTAAAGGGAAGGGGGGTTTTGGAGGAAAGAACTCTAATTATTTACCCGTGCAGGCAACTATTGTTAACCTTAACATATATTAGAAGGTTTTATAAGGTGTTTATCAAATTTCAATTTTTCTGAGACGATTTATAAGACGGAAGCCATAGATATTATGTAGTGAAATACAATGAACTGTTTTTAAAATTAACTATATGTTCCCTTCAAAAAGTTCCGTGTTTAGCACAAATTGTCTAAGTTGTTCTACGCCAACGCGGTGCGCCACTTCGTGTAAGGTAGACACTGACAGCTTTCAACTAACCTACTGACTTGCCGCCTTTCTGTTTGATTGTGCGGTATGCAGCGTGTATGCGGCCTCTGAAATTTCCCTCCCTGCGTGCACAGAATACAACATCGACTCGGTAACATGGACTCGCGTATGCTTGCACGGGAACGCATGCAAGAGTGCTCTTGTTGATACAATGTTGGTTATAATTAGCTGCAGATACACGCCAAGTGAGAGTTTCTTTGTGGGGCATACGAAAATGGAGCAGCTGATTAATCCCTGGAAATCGGACAGGAAGCTTCCCCGCGGGCAGCCGAACGAGTACAAATTCCTTGTTTAGTTATGAAGCAACCTATCATTATTTGGCGGAAAGATTTATATATATCCAACTATTGTCACAAACCCTTTTATGAACACCCCCCCCCCCAAACCCTAAAGACGCCTTATTCAGGGAAATCGAACTCCTCGCCTCTGGGAAGATTCATTGGCCGTGTATTTGCTATACTGCCCCAACTGCTACAAATTTGATTGAATACTCTCAACCAATCACCAATCATTCTCTCATTCACCATATATATATTGCCCAGATGCAGAAGAAGGTCGTGTTGCAGCTGCAGATAACGAGTGAAAAGGATCGAGTGAAGGCAATGACAACCGCGGCAGCCCATGGGGTGTTCTTCATGAAGCTAGTCAGGAAGGACGGTGGAAGCACCTATCTGGTTGTTCGAGGGGATGTCGGCTTGGACGCGGTGGCGTTAATTGAGAATCTCCGCAAAGCCACCAGACAACACGTCGATATTGTGAGGGTCGTAGAGGTGGATGACGACAAGGAGGACGATGCCGATGACGATGATGATGAGATTAGTAGCATTCGGACGTCTGACGGTAATAGCAAGACTGGGCCCAATGCATGGAGCTATCAACCGCCGTGGCCGTACTACGAGTCAACCGCTATGGGGTATCCGCTGTGGCACGTCGGAAGGTAGCCGTAATCCCAACGTGACGGCCGGTTGATGATCGGAGCACTGTTTAAAGCCCGAAACTATGTATCTAACCTATGAATTCGTTCTGATTGTTTTGTATATAATTGAAGATGTAAATATCACAAATATATCGCCTTTGGATAAGCGCGTGTACTTAGCGAGATATGTACATATTGTTTCTTGTCATAATTTTCGTTGTTATGCAATTGATTAGTTCAGGTTACGCCCGTATAAATGTGCGGTAGTGATTCCATGGATGTTAAGTTTTTTTCTTCTTCTTATAATTATTATTATTAATGGCTGTTAATTTCAGCCGAGTGACTATCCTTTCTCTGTGCCAGTCGCGACCCACTTCACCCTTTTCACGGCTCGTCTTTTCGTAATACATGAAGTATATGCATCTGACTATCTGAGAGCTTGTTGTATGGGCCTGAGTACTCCACACTGCATTCGGTTTTACGTCAATTTTTTGTTCCAGTACTCATACAAAGGTTTTCTACCGTATGAACTCCAAGGAAAACCATCAGGATAAGAAGCCGAGGTTCACCCGCACAAGGGTGGACTTGCCCACTACGGCCTTTGCAAAACATGAAAAAAAAGATAATGGCCGGCTTCACATGCCTAGTCAGGACCAGCTTTATAAAAGGCACACGATCTAATAGGCAAGGGCTCGTGTGGCCCAAATGTTAAAGACTAGGAATTCCAAGGTTAGTGTAACATCCTTAGATTCTGACAAGGAAACCCGAGAACACTAGTTACCACAGTAGAAGAGTAACACCACTTGCACATGTAAACATAACATTGGTTAATGGTTGGCTTATGATGACCCTCATATTATATGAATACATTAATATGGTCCTAATAACTTCGAATATCAAATTTAATACATGATATATATTTTTACAAGGTCGATTGAGTAGTGTGACTCCAATATTGATAGGATCTTTATCAGGTGTGCGAGGCTACCCTCCTCGAGACTAAAGAGTCCATTGGAACTAGAAGTATAACATGTTTGATGTGATATGTTTCTTCCCTTGAAGTCTTTGATGTTATATTGTGAAGTGCTTAGACTAATTGTTTGTTTGAGCTACAATATTCCCTATTGAATAATATTTTATATACATGTAAGTTTATGAACATATGTTTTAAATTAGGGACAACACTCTCAAGAATCTTTTATACACATACATAGTAATGATCATATATGTTACATCGAGATACCACTTTCAAGAAGGGACTCAACGACCTTGGGGCTAGCAATTCTATCATGTCACTTAGCCTCGATTAGAAAGAGAGTTTGATCTATAGCCGACAACAATGACTATTCATCTTGCAAACTCCTCAATGATTGAACCTATGAGAATCATAGAGGACGTCCCCATTAGGGCTGGTAAGAACTCATATATACCACATGATTTTGTTATCATGGTATTAAGGAAGGCCTCTTATATACCATCAGTTTTGCCTTACCCTTTCTAGCTACCTCACATGCTTTTTAAGGAAGGCCTCTTGTATACCATCATTTTTGGCCTACCCTTTCTAGCTACCTCACGTTCTTCAGTTGACGCCGAGGGTAGGACATTACTCTTGAGGTTGAGGATAATAGAATTTAGGGTTTTTGATAGCCTAAAAGGACCCATCATTCATAAAGAAGTTTTCTTGTTAGATTGTGTTGAGAAGATGTCTCAACTCAAGCAATATAATCTAGTTATTGAGGTTCCTTTAGACACAACCATTGTAAATTATGAGGCTGATGTGTCTACTGATATACATGTTAAGCAATGCCTACTTCACCTTGACACATTTGAGGAGGATCCACACACCAAATTCCATTAACTCAAGGCCATTTATATTGTTGAGGAATAGATTGCAACTCCTAAAGCACCAGAGATGAAACCCTTTCCTGAAGGGTTGAAATATGTTTTTCTTGATATGTGAGTTTGCCTAAAATAGTAAATGATGATCATATCATTGAGTAGGAGGGCATGCTACTGATAGATATAAGAAAAAAGGAAAAGGGTTATGGGATACATTATGATTAACCTTGTAGGTTTGATTCGTGCAATCTACATACACGAGATACCTATTATAAAAGACTACAAGCCTCCTAGAGACATAAAGAGAAGGTTAAACCCCAACAAGAAATAGGTGCTCCATCCTGAAGTGATTAAGTTCCTTTCTGTTGGTATCATCTATCCCATTTTGACTCCACATGGGTGAGTCGAGTAGTCCCAAAGAATGGAGGCGCCATGGTTGTGCTAGATGAGATGAATAGATTAATCCCTCCTCCGCATAGTTACTAACTAGAGAATCTGCATATTACATCAAAGTGAACTACACCACGCATAAGGACCACTCCCCCTGGACTTCTCATATCACAAGTTTGGGAATGACTAGCCGACCAGGAGTCCTATTGCTATATCGATGGCTACTCACATGTGTCGTGTGACCCTAATTATAGTTGTGATGTATAAACATCAAGGATCCAACATAATATGTGGGCGAGTATGTGACTTCGGATTTGTTCAAAATCTATACATATAGAATCTTTCTTGTAATATATATATATATATATATATACTTTGGATTTGTTCAAAATCTATACATATAGAATCTTTCTTGTAATATATATATATATATATATATATATATATATATATATATATATATATATATATATATATATATATATATATATATATATATATATATGGTGTTCATTCATTGCCCGCATGGGTAGCATGGATTTTCATTACCCTGCAGCCAAAAAAGTAACTCTCCTAGCTAAGAAAGTAACTATGCTGTAAAAAAAGTAACTGTGGTGTCAAAAAAGTTACTCTGCTGGCAAAAAAAGTAACTCTGTACAAAATATACAACAGATATATATAAGGACGGGTTTTTTGATTTTGGAGGGGCAAATGATATTATTTTTGGCTAAAATTTTTTGGAGAGCTAGACAAAATAGTCGTCTACAATAACGAATTTTTTTTTGAAAAAAAAGTGGTCAGAAGGGTGGGCGGGTAGCTACCCGGGCGGCCAATAAAGATGGGCCCATATATATATATATATATATATATATATATATATATATATATATATATATATATATATATATATATATATATATATATATATATATATATATATATATATATATATAGTCAAGCTAGAATACACTCGAGTGTACAGATCGCATGAATACACTCAAGTGTGTTTGCATATCAAGACTATTTTTTGCAAAATGTAAACCATTGATCTTCACCGTCATACTATAACTAGGCTACATACAAATTTTGAGCTGATTTGGATGATTGTAAGTCACTCATCCAAGGGCAACAAAATCGACGCGTGAAACTAATTTGAAATGCATAATTTTTGCGGTCTTTATAACATGACCTTTAAATGTCCAAATGTGCTCAAATTTTGCGTATGAGCTATTCACAAGATGTTTAAGAAGATCAACAGATTAGATTTTTGGAAAATATATTGCATCACCAAAAACTACTTGAGTGTATTATGCTCTGAATACACTCGAGTGTATTCTAGCCTGACTGTCTCTCTCTCTCTCTATCTCTCTCTCTCTCTCTCTCTCTCTCTATATATATATATATATATATAAACATAAATATTGAAATATATAAGTAAGGGTATACATTAATATCACACATTTAACCGTATGATGGAATGACCACACATTCAAGTGAATAATATCAATACAAGTCAACCACTTATGTTCTTGGTTTAACATAATTAAACACATAAGTAAATAGAATAAGTATTGGTGAAATGACTAGTGCAATTAATAAGAAATAATGTATGTTAATATAACATTAAATACACCAAAAGTGTCAAATATCTAACAAATAACATGAAGGAATTATTTGGAAAAACTATAAAGATATTATTAGAATATTCACAATAGCTAGAATCTCTTATTGGGTAGTTCCTATATAAAGTCAACTGATATTGTTAAAAGAGAATATAAATGATAATATTTTAAATAAAAAGCAAAAACAAATGTCCAATAAATGCACCTACACAAGCTACACAACTTTTAAAATAGTTATAATATCACTTCTATGATATATTCAATGAAGAATCGAAGCCACATTTGTATCTCTTCTCATTTGTTGGCTAGGTTCACAATTGACCAAGAATTATATTTGAACCTTTCTCACATTTTCCTTTATTTGGAATAGTGATCATAGCCAATGATCCAACTTGAAACATAATCCTTAAATTATAATTTGTGTAATTAACTTACTATTTTCAATAATATTTTTTGCACTCATCTTGTTACCACCATGTTCAACTGATAGGCATGACGATCACACTGCTAACAATAGAAATAAATTAAGTAAACATGAACATATTGAAAGAAATTTCTCATATTATAGAAAATCATTTGTGAAATTTGTCTCATCCACACACTCCTATATAAAATGAGGCTCTAATACTTGCAATAGGAACAACTCCTAATGTAAGACTCTAAGATATGTCGAGAACTCCTACATATCTAGGAGGCTATTTCATGATGTATTTGTAGATTGAATTTTTAATAGTACACATTGTAGCAATTTAAGTATTACATTCACTAAAACCATTTCTTTACTACCATATTTTCATACAGGACATGGTCAAACCTTTTATCAGTAGATACCAAGTTAACCTACACATAGGGACACACAACTAATATAAGACCTTAAAACCTTAAAACCAAATTTAAACTAGCACAAAACAATAGTCATACTCTTACAACAAATGATGCATAGGTAGGAATTAAGTAATTGCAATAATGCAATATACATGCATTTTTTCTATGAATTTTTGTTTCTGGCTTAAACATTTAGAGGCCTAAATTGTGTTGTAACATGTTATATAGTATAGCCAACTCATTATATATTGTGGCAGTAGATGTTGGCTCAAGCTCCTAACTATATCTTTTTTATTAGGCACAAATAGTTATAATCAACTACTAGTTACATTTTAATTTAGTCATAGTTATAAGGGGTAGAGTTTGACCTAAATTTTTGTGTGGAGAACCATTAAGGATACTTGTATTATGTGTATCCTAAATATATACTTCTTCCCTTTTTTGCAGATAATACAAATTGTAGTATTACCTATATATGGTTCATCCAAAAATTAACCAACCAGAGGATCCAAATAGCATAATATAAGCAAATACCTCAGCCATATGATTTGCATCACTATAAGAGGCAAAGAAGGTAACATTTATTGATCGTTGTGTGCACATAGTTGGGACCGTTCCAGTTACTTATGAATATGATTTGCTTGTTTTTATATGTCTATGTGCGTGAATCTAGTGAGCAAGAGATTCTCAGTCATATTGTTATTTATGATATTTCTTCTAAAAGATGTTCTTATACCTTAGGGTGTGATTTTTAAGATCTTATTTGATGTAGGTGGTTATATTTTTTTCTTTGAAAACTCCTATAGTCTTTCCAAAATTCTAAAGAAACCCCTTCCCTTTACCACATCCAAATAAACCCTCTTTGTCTTTCAATAATTCCAAATACTCCCATCTGTATCCTTTTTCCAACCCCACACCTTTCTTGCTGTTAGCTACAATGTTTTTTATTTTCCTTCTTTTGTTGGCTATTCTCCCTCAATTAAATATTAGTCTTGTATATTTTCTTATGTTACTAGATGATATAATATATTATATAATTATTGCATTAATAAATTGTTGTTTTTAATTGATTTTGAACACGAAAAATATGGTATTTAACTACAAAAAAAATTGTAGTGAAAACCCCAAAATTTGTAGCTAAAAGCTTTGGCTACATTTATCCTTACATTTAGAATATGAAGCTAATACCCATGTAGCTAATTATTTAGGCTACATTTTTCAAAGTTGTAGTTAGTTATTCCTCTGGCTACAAATTAATATGTAATCCTAATTGTAGGTAAAAATGCCCATACACATAAAAATTTAGTTTCCATTGTAGCTAACTATATGACTACAATTGAATTTGTAGCTATGATATGTAGGGATAGATGAAATTGGTTACAATTTGTATATGTAGTTCATGTATAGCAAAAATTAGCACTTACTACACATGTTATTATAGCTAGTATGTAGTGAAAGACACCATGTACTACACATACATATGTATTAAGAGACATTATGTATCCAGTCAATTGTTTGCCAATATAGAGGGGTTTTCAAAAAGAAAAAAGATGAATGTTAATCAAGATCGAGTTGTGCTTACATTGTCAACAATGATACTTTTATTTATATTTGAACAATAAGTACACATGGGGAGGACATTAACCTGGCCCCTTTTTTACAATATGCATGGATAAAAGATACATGTATACAATATCTTATTCTGACTGCCTCTATTGATTGCAGATTCTATATGCCACATGATCATGTGCATCTTCTTCTATCTTGATTTTTCTTTGGTATTAATTCCGCCACTTGTATCATCAACAAATATGATAACATTGATAAACTCATAAGAAGAGAAAGACTGCTAATGTATTGCTCTTCTTGACTGAAAATAGAGAACTTCTCTGTGCTCTGCTTATGATTGGCCATAGGAACCTCCTGTTGTTGATATTCATCGAGATACTTGAAAGATAAATAGTTGATATTAGTATTTTTCTAGGATGAAAATGTGATATGAAGGCCTTCTCTACAATCATTTTTGGCATCAAATAACCTGGCCTGCAAAAATGGTCATAACGAATGATCAAGTTGCCTTGCACATTGACATACAAGATATAACTATAAATGAACATATAGATAGAAATATAGGATATATTTTTAAAACTTACATTGTGAGGTGGCACATTGATATCCTCACCCTGACAGTAATCATCATCACAGTCATCATGCTCATCCTCAACCATATGAAAGTGTCATTAAAAATCAAACATTTAGCATTTGACATAACTAGAAGATAATAAAACATTGTAAAGTTCACATTCAGAAAAATAAAACATAAAAAAAATATAAACATGCATGCCTCTATTATTGTGATCTTTTATCAATTAACAATCCTTCATTGTGATCTCTGCACACATACAAGTCGTGATTAGCTTCAATATTTGGTGGTGTTGGCAACCCAACTGAGAATGGACTGGAGTCATCATACTTATCATAGTATTGTTCTTCATCTATATGATCTTCAATGAACTATCTTTTACCAAGAAGAACAACCGATCATTTATCATTTGCAGGATCATCAATATAAAATACTTGTTTCACTTGTGATGCCAATATGAATGGTTCACCCTTCTGGCCAATCTTTTCAAAGTTCACTAATGTGAAACCCAATTCATCCACTATAACTCCTTTGGTGTTATCAACCCAATTATATTTAAAGAGTAGAATTCTGAAATCTACATAGTCAAACTCCCATATGTCTTCAATGACACCATAATATGACATTTTAGCTTCACGTGGACTCTTATCCTTTGCACTTACAAAAAATAATGAAGACGCTTGAAGGGTGACCCCACTATTTTGGATGACACTCTTATCATCTTGATGCTTTGTGTAATATGAGAATCCATTTATGTCAAACCCTTCATAAGACATAACATTCAATTTTGGTTTAAAGGTGAGGAATTTGATAGTTTCAGTAAGATTATCTGGTGTTTGAAATAGTTGATGTAAGATTTTATCTTCAAACCACTTAATAAATGTCTTGTTATGCTCTCTAGCAAGCCACATTGAATTGGCTTGAGGATATTGTCTCTTGATGAAATTGATATGTTCCTCGATATAAACAGTTACTCTGTCGATGTTGTGTAAAATATACAAGTGACCTTCTTCCAACTGCTCACGACTGATTATTTTCATATGTGATCCCAAAATTCCTTTGCCAAAATGCTCCTCAATATTCTTGTCATTAATAGGAGCGTCATTAGCACTCAGAAAGTCATTGTAAAAATCCATAACCTCTCTCGCCACATAACCCTCAATAATACTCCCTCAGACTGATAATAGTTTCAAACATCACCTTTAAAAATGCTCATGTATCGTTCAAAGGGATACATCCAATGCAAGAAAACTGGTCCCAACATTTTCACTTCCCTAGTCAAGTGGACAACAAGATGTACCATGATATCAAAGAACGAAGGAGGAAAATACATCTCAAGCTGACGTAGGGTAACAACCACTTCTCTTTGCAATTTATTGAGAGTATCAGGGTCAATAACTTTGCTGCATAGATTGTTGAAAAAGAAACAAAGTCTGGTGATTGCAAACCTTACATGCTTCGACAATATAGATCGAATTGCCACAGGCAATATTTGTTGCATTAGAGTGTGACAATCATGAGATTTAAGACCTATCAACTTCAGATCTTTCATTGATACCAATCTACAGATGTTGGATGAGTAACCCTGTGGCACCTTAACATTTACTAAGCATTCACAAAAAGCTTTCTTCTCCTTTCTAGACAACGTGTAACAAGCGGGAGGTAAGTATGTTCTCCGATCACTACTAACTACTTCTGTTAATTCTATCCTTATTCCCATTTCACGTAGGTCCATTCTGGATTTTATCCCATCTTTAGTCTTACATGGTATTTTCAACAGTGTACCAATGATGCTATCACAAACATTTTTCTCAACATGCATGACATCGATACAATGCCTGACTGGCAAAGAACTCCAATAAGAAAGATCCCAAAATATTGACTTCTTCTTGAATAAAGATTTTTCACTCCGTGTGGCCATGGTACATTGTGATCTCTTACCAAATTCATTGGAAAAGTCTTTTACTCTTTCATAAACAACCTCCCCTGGTATAGGTTTAGGTACACTCCATTCCTCATTCTGTCCATTGAATGCTTGGCACAACCTACGATACGAATGGAATTTTGGAAGAAACCTTCAATGACCAAGATATACAGTCTTGCTGCCATGTTTTAGTCGTATTGAATCAGTGTTCTGTTCACATATAGGACACACTTTAGATCCTTTGACACTATATACAGACAAATTCCCATATGCTGGAAAGTCATTAACAATGCAAAACAACATAGCATGTAAACGAAATGCCTCTCTTTGTGAAGCATCATAGGTCATCACACCTTCACCCCAGAGTTTCTTTAAGTCATCAATCAGAGGTTCACGATTAACATCGATATCATTTCTAGGTTGTTTAGGGCCTGATATCAACATCAATAGCATAACGTACTTATTTTTCATACATAACTAGGGAGGAAGATTGTATATAGCAAGCTTTGTTGGGTTTTAGGGGAGACAGAGAAGGCAGCGGAAACAAAATTTTCTCCCCAAACCCATACCGAGGAAATGCGTCAACGTCTATATAATAGGAAAGGATGGTTTGTGGAATCATACCTTGTCCCGAGGCTTGCTCAGCGACAATACCTCGAGCAATGCGCGGTCTTCAACTCCGGTCTTGGACGGTGTCTGTGCAGCTCCTGGTCGCACCGGGACTGACGACTCCTCCTCCTACCGGACTGTCGGATGACAGTTGTCCTCCTGAGCGGCAGTGTCCTCCCGCCTTTGTAGTAGTCCACACGGGCCACCTGGAACTCCACTCTCCTTATCCCACAAGGAAGTGGAAGGAGTCACACCCTCCTGTTGACTTACTAGTCCCCAACACACTCTCCTGCTACGAGTTGCAACTGCAGTTGTCCTTCCCTTACTGCACCTCCCTTTTGCGGGAAGCACTTGCTCGAGATCTCTCACGGTTACCAAAACCAGAGAGAACGACAACTTCGCAAAGCAACCGGCTTGCATTGAGTTGTCCTCTGAGAAGCCCCCAATACCCCTATATATATAGGCGGGTCATGGGACAGGGTTCTCTGTGCCCGGCAATATGGGACTAAAGCAGGAGTAGAAGGGTTCGAGATTTTCCACAAAAAGAAACCAACTCACAACCTGAACTGATCGGTTCACAAGTGAACCAGTCGGTTGGGGACCTGAACCGGTCGGTTGGAGCACCAACCGATCGGTTGGGACCCATGAGCCTATCGGTTCACTTCTGAACCGGTCGGTTCGTGGTCCTGATCAGTTCCCGATTGACTTTCCAACTTTCGTTTCTAATTGGTATCGAATACCAATCCTTGTTCCAATCAAATTGGGCAAGTGAAATGCAAGGAAAATTCTCACCGACCTGACTTTTCCAACTTGCTCGGTTGCACCAGTTGAACTGATCGGTTCAACACTTGAACCGCTCGTTTCACCCAGGGCTTGAGCCGACCGGCTCAACATTTGAGCCGACCGGTTCAGCAACCTCAGCCGACCGGTTCAACACTTGAACCAATCGGTTGGGAGTACAGGTTGTGCAGAATCAGTCAAATGCGATTTCAATCAATCCGATACTCCAATCAATGCGTCCAACACCTTGAACCATATGATATTGAGTCATCGACTGATTAAGTGTTTAATTTAACTACTAAACTCCTTTAGTAATCAATCTAAACGTTTCTTGTGGACAAAACTCCTCTTCCAGGTTAAATCCTATGTGTGTGACCTTGTAGGTCCATTTCACGTTGGCAGTGAAAGTCCATAACACTTATGACTTCACAAGCAAAGAGCGGTGCCTAGTCACACATCAGTGCTACCCAAGTGAAAGTAGAAAGTTGGAGAAAAACTTTCATCCTACAATCCGTGAATGGTGTTACAGTGAATGTATAATTCCTTTGTCACTGATATCCCGAATGAACTCAAGGCATGGAACAGTCATCCTGTCAACGTTCATTCACTTTCTTGATCTCAGAGCAGATTGAAGGAGATATGTATGACATCAATATCACATACTGATTCACACATGCGTGCGCATGCCTATCTCAATCCTACTCATCAAGTGGCCTTGGATATCAAACTCCCTCAGGAGGGACAAATCCCATATCTATCACTCACCCCTCAAAAGCCCCATGTGTCAAAGCCACCCAATCATCACCTTTATAACAACCCATGTTTCAGGACTGCGTTTGATGATGTCAAAGTGTGCCCAACGACATGTGTTGAGTGTAGTGATTTCAGGTCTAAGAATCACACTCACCACCATCACTGTGAGTACTGACTGTGACTACCATGTCATGGTTCCATGTGTCAAACTCACGGTGGGTCTGTCCGGTACACTTGTTCTCTAACAAGTACCTATGTGTTTGGTTTGATATCTCTATATCATGACTAATGAGATTCTGTCATCAACCAACACCACAATCTAGTCTTGTGTGTCATTGCTGTCTATCTACCTTCCACAATGACATTCGACTAGGGACATAACAAGAATGTACAAACTCTTAGCATCCGCATGATCTCATCGTTCAGGTCATGAACCTGAAGGCATACGTCATTGAGTATTGTCATTCTCCAGACATTCAATCTGTTCTATCACTATCTCATATGACTGAACCAGAAAGAATTGGAAGCTTGCCTTTGATGTTTATCAAATCAATCTTAATGTATCCCACCAATCATCCCATGATTGGCTCTCAGGGCATACATACCAACAGACTCCCACTTGCACTGCGAGCCAATCACTCTTGAATCATATTCATAGTGATCTTCAAACATGTCCCACATGTTATTGTGCTCTTAGTGCGAACATAGTGAGTAATGACAACACCTTGCCAAAGTCAGTATAAACTGCATGTCTCTCATCTCTTCGTTGTACGTCGCTCGTATGAGATGGAGTTGCCGTAATATGCGATCTAGTATTCCTATATGAATGTGGTTTGAAAAGCAAAACCCAAGAAATTAATTTATTGATTTCCTAAATGTGCATATTCAAATAACCCTTGACCGCATGTTGCAAAAGCAACCCGATTCTTGGGAATGTTTCTTTCTCTTAATTTTAAAGAAGTATCAATCATTCCTTTAGATCCAATAGAAATTGGAATCATCCCTTGTGGAAGTGTGAATCATCTTGTTATACCCTTAGAAATATGTATCACATTTTTAGAAATATTCACTTAAATCTTTGTTGTTTGAAATATGAAATACTAAAAAAATGAGTCAAATACCTTTAGCACCGAAACCACTATGACTACTTGAACCAACACATTGTACTTTGGATTAGCTATCATTTATATAGAAATCATTGGTTTATGGAAATGAAAACATAAGAAATTTATGACTTCACTTACTACCCAACTAAACAAAAAAATGCATTAAATACCTATATCATTAATCGTTTGAGCTCCAATTTATTAGGGTTATATTCAACTATTTTTATCTTTTGATTTTACATCTAAAAAAACCAAATAAGAACATAATACAAAGTAACTAAAAAAGGCAAAGCCTTTAGTGCTACATAAGACAATAGTCATTCTTGTGATCCAGATGATTTATGATCAGTGGGAGTGAATTACGAGCCTCGAATAATACTTATTTTCAGCTCGTACGACTTCTTATAATGACTTCACCTTATTATTTGGTTGCATATTTATAGTCAACTCTATTGAAGTAGTATAAAAAGGAAACAAACTACCATACAAAATATAATTTAGTTGAAATATTCTATAAAAATGAAACACACACAAGTCTTTCTAATAAGTTTACCTTTATTCTTTTGTTCATTTTTTGTTTGCAAGTTTCAAAGTAGTATCTATTGGCCATATGCCCTCTGAGCCATAATGTGATGATTGTATTAGGGGTATATTGTTTATTATTTTGACTATTTTCAAAGGTAGTTCCACTTATTGTGTTTGTTATAGTGAGATAATAAATAAATGTAATAATGTCTAAAAATGTTTTGGATCAATGAAATATGGTTTGGATTGAGCACCTGAATATGATATTGTATTATAGATATTATAGGACAATGTTAATATTAGACTAGTGTCTATGCTGAATGATGTTTTAAGTCATACTATTTGAAATAAATTCACATACATTAACACTTGTTAATGAAAAAGTTGTAGTAGGCATACCAACAATGAGAATGCAACATGGAAGCCATGCCATGACATCGAGAGTCATATCTCAATGCGATAGTGGTGAATGTGATATGTAGAACAAAAGTCACTATAGAAACCACATGTTGTTGTGTGTTCTTTAATACTACACAATATAACTTTGAATGAAGATTTCCATACATGTAGTGATTGGTTTCACTGTGGCACTGTGGGTTTTTGTGAGTGATGCAGATGGATTTCAACCCTTCATTGGAATGATGTATTGGTCACTTAGTAAGTGAGAGTATGAAATGCATGGTCATACTCATGTGAGTCTGTAGACCGTAGTGAGATCTCAATAGTCTACTTTGGGTCAAGAAACATAGATTGGATATTAAGAGGATGAAAACTCCATGCCTTAGTTTCAATATGGATATTGTGGCAAAGGAATTATATGGTGATGGTAACATTGGCTACTTTATAGGTTCAAGTTGTTCTCCAACTTATTCTTATTACTTAGGTAGCAATGATGTGTTGCAAGACATCAATATTTTCTTGTGAGATTTGAACATTAGTGTTGACATAATAAGGAAAATGCAGGGTCACACTAATAAGGATGTATAAGGAAATTGAAGTTCACAACCAAACATATGACTCAAATGGATATCAATCATGTACATGCCGATCTTATCCAATTGGTTGACTGAAAAAGGTAATAGGTCATCTGGATGGTTTGGATCAATCAATGAATTGATAATCAAGCGGTTAATAGATCACCAATTTTGGAAAATTGGTCTTTTGGTTGGCTGGGGTATCCCCATCAATTGATTGGATTTAATTCAGGGAACAACAAGGAATATGAGGTGTATTCAATTTGGGATGGATTGATCAATTGAAATTGGAATGTGACTGGTGAATTGAGTGACAAAGCAAGCCAACCAGTCAACTAGATGATCAAACTAGTCCCATCTGGTTGACAGATTACAAACTGGGCAACTAGACCTCTAGTTGCAATTATGAACATAATTGGATTTTTAGAAAATCCAAACCCATAACTCTCTTACATAAAGGGGTGGACATCCAAAGGGAGACACACATAGTAAGACATAAGTTGTGTAAGAGTTCTTCCTCTTGAAGAGACAAAAAGTCACCTTAAGGACAACAACTCGTAATAGGAGGAGAATGAGTGAGAAAGAGCAATGCTACCACGTCTTCCTTATTCCCCTTCCTAACAATGATCAAGATGGTACACCGAGATCTTACACATCCATGTGAAATACATACAGGATGAGGTCCTTGGGAGAAGGCTTGAGGAAAAGAAACTTCTTCAAGGAGAAGACAAGGTGTTGTTGTAATGATAAGGTGGAAATAATAACCAATTCGGATCTAGATCCAAAAGTGCATGTTCTAAACCAACATAAGTCATGTCTGGTTGTTGGATAACCAGTGTGCATCGAGGTATATTCAATATCCCTTCTATGTATTTAAATATACTAATGTTTTATAGCTATGATGAATTTTTTGGCTAAGTGTTTTTCTAGAACAAAATTTATATTTCCGGTGCACCCTCTTTCCCCAAATCCCTACAATATTAGCATGTATATTATTTGCTAAATCATTGAGAACCCAATTGATGTCCAAGTCATTTTCAGACACTTCATATATCTCATTAATTTACTTCATTACATACTCCATTTCATTATATTCACTGATTATGTTACTCAATGATATATCTAAAGTATCCCTTGGTGTCCAGTGACAAACAATGCTCTATTTTTTTCTTGTATGTCAGCATATCAACAAACCTGAGTGGCTTGGTAGAACAAATAAATGGTTCATCATCAAAAGTTTTCCTTGATGTATAAAGTGTGAAACCAAATTCAACAACTTATGAACCTATACCTTCTTCCATTTCATACAATCTACAATTTAAAAGACAAATAGGTCAGATACTTTCATGTTGAGGCTCTAACATATCTACCGATCATTCCATAATTCAAATTTTCATCAGGGCCTTTAATTTTATACCATAATTTGGGGGTAACGACCACTATCCACTACTTAGATTTCAATTTCTTACTCATTCACAAGATACCATTTATAAGAATATACTCCTAAATGTAGCTTCATTGGAAAGAATTCCCACTATAATGGGGACAACCATGTCTCCTGGGACAACATGTACTTGATAGAATAAATCTATACATTATTGACACTACAAAAAGTAATTGGGATTTAACTCTAAATTCCAAAGATGAAAGCATACATAATTTGAGAAGCACTTAAAAAATAATTACATTCTTCATCCTGTATTTGTTGGTGAGTATGCCAAGAGAATCAATCATATGATAATTTTGATGGCATATCATGTAAAAAATTTGATTAATAATAAATGTAAACTTTCGATTTATTTTGTTTCAATCAATTATGAGATAATGATGAAACATAATGAATGTATAAAGAATGACTTTACTCAATGGCACATGTCTTCAGGTTGATGACCTGAATAATGAGATCATATAGATGTCAAGAGTATGTACATTCTTATTATCTCCCTTGTCGGATGTTATTGTGGAAGGTTAATAGATAGAAATGCCACATAAGACTAGATTGTGTGTTGGTTGATGATAAAATCTCATCAGTCATGATATATGTGATATCAAACCAAACACATAGATACTTATTGGAGAACAATGTATCAAACATACCCACCTCGAGAGTGACAAATGGAAACCATAATTGGTGGTCATAATAATTTCTCATAGTGAAGGTGGTGATTGTGATTCTTAGACCTGAAATCACTACACTCCTCACATGTCATTTAATGTACTTTGACATCATCTATCGTGACCTTGAATAAGGGTTTCCATAAAGGTGATGATCATATGCATTGTGAGACATGGGGATGACTGTGAGTGATGTATATAGGATTTGTCCCCCCTACTAGAGTTTGATATCCAAGCCACTTGATAAGCAAGACTGAGAAAGGCATGCATATACACATGTAAATCAATATATGATATTGAGTTCACATATATGTCAGATAGTTTGCTCAGGTTTAAGGAACATGGATTGAACATAGAGAGGATGATAATTCCATGGCTTGAGTTCAAACCAGATATCAATGACATAGGAATTGTAAAATCATTATAATACCAACCACAAATTGTAGGTTGAAGTTTTTCTCCAACTTTACATTTACTTGGGTATCAATGATGTGTTTCCAGACATCACACTTTCCTTGTGATGTCATAAGATGGTTATGGACATTGACTGCCAACAGAACTTGGAACCTATAGGGTCAGACACATAGGATACACTTGGAATAGGATCTCATTCATGTATATGGTTTAAACTTGATTACTAAAGAGTTAGGTATTTAATTTAAACAACGTTGGTTCAATATTGGGTGATTGAATTGTGAACTGACTAGTTCAAGTGTTGAACCTGCCCTTTTAGTGTGTCAGGTCAATTGAATTGACTTTGGCAATTCGGGACCATGAACCGACTGGTTCAGGAAGTGAAGCAACCAACTCAAGTACATGAACCGATCATCTCAGGTTATGATCCGAGTAGTTGGTGGATCAATTCTATTATTTCAAGGATTTATGCTGATGCCATGTTGAGCATTAAATTGGATTATAATTGCTAATACATTTGCGATTGGGAAACATGATGAAATAACCAGTTTATTGGGTGAACCAATTGACTCATATGTCAACCGATCGGTTCACCTGTGAACTGATTGTTTTGCCATTTATAGGTTGCAAAAATTCATAAAATTCCAACCCCTTTCACTCCCATTCATTCTGGGAACCATAACCCAAACTCTCCTATAAATAGAGGAGTACAGGGAACTTCTCAGACACAATTCAATTGTCTATAAAAATTATTTGTCTTCTCTGGTTGTGGTAATCAAGAGAACCTGATCAAGTGCTACCCGATAAAGGAAGGGATGGCAAGGGATAACAATTATCAGAAAGTTGGTGCTAGTACACCAACATGGAGGAATAACTCCTTCTTGTCTATTCTACTAGAACGACATGAGTTCATGGTTGCTTTTTTTGCTAGGAGGTAAATGTTAAGATGCTTTCCATGGTCATCAACTCGGAGTTGCTGTTGATGTCATCCGAGTGTGACTTGAACAAAGTCACATACTACAATGAGAGAATTGTCACTGGGCTTGGTCCAAAACCAAGTATGGTTTAATGGGAATATGACAAATATTTATTTTTGTTTCCACTGCTTGCTCTGCCGCCATATTTCCCAACTGTATTCCACTTCGTTGTAGGATGAATTTTGAGGTCTTATCTTATTTAGGTGTGCTCCTTGAAAAGAGTATTTTCAAAAAGAAAAAACTGTAGATGTAAATATATTAGGAAAGGACCATTGTCATCACTAAAACTATAAGTTTGATACATACAATAGGTATGGTCCATTCTTAGTTATATTAAAACAATGAATCAATGAGCTTGATTGAGTTTGCATATGATGGATTTAAAAATATACCAGCACCAATAAGTACCTCATCATATATTACAAGCCCACATAAGCAAGAACCCACATTTCCTAGATCATATTGGCAAAAAGTAGTCACCTCATTCAAAATATATCCCTATGCAATAGACTCTTCAAATATATTTCTGTTGCATACAAAATGTTTCAAAGAGTATAGGAATATATCAACTAGATACATCCATCTATACTCCAAAACACCCATAACTATAGCCTCATATGATAAAAGTATAGTTAGATGGATCATAATCTCAAAAAATGCAGATGAAAAATTCACTCATGATTTCAAAGAATAATTGGCATTGATGTTTAAAGTTTTTCCATTTTCTAAATATTAATTCTTTTAGCACACTACGAGTAATAGAATTTAAAATTTCAATAAACACTTCTTGGAAGTGTTCTTCCTAGTGCTAGACGTAGGACATGTTGGATCAAAGTGTGGCAGTAATGAATCTTGAACCCAACAATCTTTTTTGCTTCAACTTGGATTTTTTTGATATATTTGGAATAAAATCCAGTGATTTCAAGTATTTGAGAACTAATACGAAGGCCGCGTTCTCTGTTTGATTCATAATATAAGATTAATGAGACCAAACAAATTGACAATTTTGGTTTCTTATTCTCATGTTTACTTTGCATGTTCAGACATGCTACAACATTATCTTTACATTGACCATCTTTGTCCTTCAAATGGATGAGCATGTTTTTAGATAGGTTATTCTGTATGTGCATTCCATTTTTGCCTAATAAAAAAAGTAGTTCAATAAGGAATAAGAAACATTATTTCATTTCCACCCATCAAAAACACAATTTTTCTTTGTCCACACATTTTTAATTTTCCTTAGTAAAATTAACATTACCATGGATTTGCCACAATTTTAGTATTCTCTCTTGATAAGATATTGTATTGTATTATCATGTTACACCCTCCCATCTTAATTTTTCTTGTCTACATGCCATTGTTGGTTTTCATCTAATAAACTAAGATGTTCATGTGGACAAATTTTGACTACATGGAAGATAAATAGAATCATAATCAGTACAAAACATGAACATGCCTTAACCTTTACTGCTCCAAGCAGATAACATGTCATATGCATATAATCATTTATTGTCCATAGGAGTGTTTCCTTCATGTTAAACATTTCTTCTTCATTTGCATATAAGTCACTATACCATCTAGTCACAATATCATTTTTTCATCAATTTGTGGTTGTGATTTTGTTACCAGGAGATTTTGAACCTTTTATAAGAAGAGAAAACAATATAGTGGTTGTTTTAGTGGAAATCATGGTGTAAAATTGTAGCAAATTAAAAATTGATAGGCCATGTCCTCCAACTACTACCTATTGTCATATTAAAAGGGATAAACCATAACATGCAAGGAAAACATTATGTTGCAAGGATCAACACCAAATGATGGACCTTTTATATCAAAGTCTTGACATGATATTGCATCTCTAAGATGAATCATCTGATTACTTGAACTCCAGGGACAAGAGTGATGCCCAACCATAAATGTTGCTGGTTTTTATACATAAAAACCTATTAGTCTTGATGCTAAAGGAAAGCATAAAAGTAATATTCCAGGGATCTTCTGCAACCTCCATACCCTATTCTTTTTCTTCAACCTTTCATATAGAATATGTAGAAGTGGGAAAATAATTTGAATGCTCATAATTTCCCCAAAACAAAACACAATCATTCTGACAGGAAATGATTTTTTTACATTATATTTTTACAATCATACCAGCTCGTCAGAAAAAAATAACCCTCCAGAAGAAATTTATTCAACATCAAGAATAGAGTTGATTATGCACAGTTAGTGAAATTTAGTTTGTAGTTGTATTCAAACACTTAAAAAATGCAAGACATTTGTAAACTTGTGAACAACTAAGATATATCAACTGGATTGCATCATATGTAACTATTTGGAATTGTCTTACATCTTCACCATGTTAGCCTATACATAGTCATCATGCCCATTGAATAAATATAATACCATACATATCATTGATACATTTGATGTTTTTATTTACTTGATTGCTTTCTAAACTTCTAGGTACTTCACCATAACGTGTCCAAGTTGTATAACCCTCAATAATGCCACTAAAGAAAATATTACTCTTTATGATTTATATATTTCCGTTGAATTTATTTTCACACTCAGTACTAGGGCATCAAACTTATTTTGACAATTCATTTCTAAATGTAAAAGACATAATTCCATTCATAATATATTGATTTTAAAACATATCAACACATATTTATATGAATATCCAACATTTATCGGTTATGAAATCCATATCTTCCATCACTTATTACGTAATGGAAAACCAAAACTAGGTGTTATTTTAGTCTATAATTTCTTATTTTTTATAATAAAGATAATTTTTCATAAAAATCATTTTCTTGCGTAATTATTCTAAACGATAGTTTTTATATTGATATGCTTACAATATGTAGGCTATACACTGTAATTTCATATATGTAAGCTAAGATATCACACATATGGGAGTAATGTCTTGCATTTAGATATCAAGGCACCCTTGTGTGCACATCTAGGAATCCTATGTGATGGGAAAAGTTATAAACTAGGATCCTATGCCTGAAGATGACTTAAGTGGGTGTATAAGGCCTTTTAAGCCAAATTAAGCCACTTGAAGGACATATTAGCATGAATTTGCCCTAAATTTTCTCAAACTAGATAAAATTGAGTAATGTTAGGATTCAAGTAGATCCAATTTGGGCCAAATATTACCTATTTTGGAAAAATTAGGTCTAAGTTGGGGAATGTACATCTGATTTGTGTGAAGTATGTCAGATTTGGAGGAACTAGGTCTAGTTTGGGCATATTATGTCTCATTTAACTCTTTTTGTAGAAAACCAAAGAAATTTATGTATGATTACCTAAAATTATGTTGAATTGCTTCATGTATTTCTAATTATGTAAATTAGGGCAATTTATGGCCAACCAAGTGTGGCTCAGTTCATGCTAAGCATCATTTGTTTCACATTATAATTGCTTAAGGTATGAAATCACCATTATACGAATTCAATGTAGTCTATATATTTGAGTATAAATATAAATGTGTGTTTAAGTCTAAACATATATATGCAACTAATAATAAAGAACGGTAAACCCCTAGGAACTGTTTATAAATTTAAGGAGTTCAATAAACATATAGGAGAACATGGAATAGTACTAAGTCTAAGATATAATGTACTACTTAGAATACATGTTGCATGAGGACAAATATATGTTAATTCCATAATGAATGCATATATTTTAAAATAGATGGCATATATCTCTATCTAAGATTGAAAGTTTAACTAATTCATTTGGGAGCCACATTCTTCCAAGGAAGAAGAGAAGGAATCTCCTAGTGAAAAGTAGATACATGCCACTAGAAACACTATAAATATCATATTTGAGAGTAAGAAACACAATGAGGTACCTAAATCAAAGGATGATATTTTAGTGCAAAAGTATTCTAAAACATATGAATAAAAAAGCAAGGAGGTCAAAGGAACCATGAAAATTAATGAAAAATGTCCAATTTCACGTTATAGAAGAATATGCACCACAAATTATTAATTACATGCGCTATGTATAGACCGAGTTTATGGTTCTAAGAGTTATATAATTACCAAGGAATCATATGTAAATAACAATTTAGTTAATGTTGTATATCAATATTCTAAGAAAATAATGGTTATGATGGGCACCTTGAGTAACTTAGGCATCTATGATTTCTTATAATAGAATCACCTCCAAGAACATATTATTAATAATGCAAGATATAGCAACAGGTCACTTGGACTTCGCATGTTGGATTTTAAACCAAATTTCTAACCTGAATCTATTGACAATTAATATCTCCATTCAATTAGTATTTTCATACCTTATATAGGTTCATTCACATGTGGAATGGGGTTGCTGAAAACATTTAACTCTAGGTAATAAAAACCTACAATTACTGCACGTCTCATTATCATGGACATTAAGATGGTCAATAAACTAAATATCATTCTTGGTTGGATCTACATCCACATTGCATGGAAACTTGTAAGTGACATTCAATGACCCAACAAAGAATTTGATTTTAGTACATTTGATTATGACATGAATCTTTTTTTTAATCTCAACCAAATTTATTTGTAGTTGTGGATCCAACATATGCATCATAGATGTGTACAAGTAGAGATCAATACCAAGACTTTTTCATGAGGCGTACAAATTCAAAGTATAAAATTATAATAGTGAAAAATATATTTGCAAGGATGTGTACAAAATACCAAGTACCATCACCTCCTTGATTACAAGATAACTAAGATAAAGTGATCATTCTACAATATTAAGTAGCTTTATTTAGTGAGAAATTAGTGTCCACGGTAATTTCATTGATCATAATTAACTAGTTTTCAGTGCCCAACAACGTCATGTATATTCATTGGTAGCAACATATAGAAAAATAACAACATTATAAAACAATTGACCAAACCATATAAATGAAGTAGATGACTTTTTTAGAAAATTGATAAAGAAGGATTTATACACTATTCAACACTAATAGTGTGATTTGGTCAACCAATCTAAATGGATCCTCGTTGGTGTAGTTTAGAGACTAACCAAGTTGATTAGATTCCCATTTCAATGATGGAGGGGTCTTAGGGAACCTATTCAAGGACCGATGAGTAGTTTTGATTTACATATCTCCATAGAATTTATTCTCACCCTTAGTACAAGGGCAGCAATCTTCTTTTTCCAATTCATTTATAAATGTAAAAGACAAAATTCCATTCATAATATATTGATTTTGAAATATATTGAAACAAGTCTTTACATGAAATATCCAACTTTTATCAGTTATGAAATCCTTATCTCTCGTCACGTATTACCTCATGAAAAATAAAAATTAGGTGTTGTTTAAGTATATAATTTCTTATTTTTTACAATAAAGAAAAAGTTTCTTCAAAATCATTTTCTTACGTAATTATTCTAAACTGTAGCTTTTATATTGAAATGCATATAATTTGGTTATACATTATAATTGCATATATGCAAGCTAAGATATGGCATATAAAGTAGTAATATCTTACATTTAGATATCAAGGCACCCTTGTGTACGCACCTAATAATCCTATGCGATGGGAAAAGTCATAAAATAGGATCCTATGCACGAAGATGACAAAAGTGGGTGTGTAAGGCCTTTTAAGCCAAATTAAGCTACTTGAAGCACATATTAGCATGAATTTGGTTTGAATTTTCTCAAACTAGATAATATTGATTAATGGTAGGGTTCAGGTAAATCTGATTTAGGACAAATCTTGCCTAGTTTGGAAAATAAGTCTAAGTTGGGTATATACATATGATCTGTGTGAAGTATGTCACGTTTGGTGGAATTACGTCTAGTTTTGGGAAATTATGTCTCATTTAACTTTTTTTTAGAAAATCCAAGAAATTTATCTCTGATTACCTTAACTTATTCTGAATTACTTCATGTATTGCTAATTAGGTAAATTAGGGCAATTTATGGCCATCCAAGTGTATCTCAAGTCATGCTAAGTGTCAATTGTTTCACATTATTATTTCTTCAACTATGAAATCACCAATATAAGAATTTGAAGTATTATATATATTTGAATATAATTATATACATATGTGTGTGTAAGTAGAAACACTTATATGCAACTAATAACAAAAAAATGGTAAACCTGTAGGAACCGTTTAGAATTCAAGGAGTCCAAAAAACACATGGGAGAACATGGAATAGTCGTAAGTCCAAGATATAATGTACTACTTGGAATATATGTTGCATGAGGAAGAATATATGTTAATTACATAATGAATGAATAGATTTTAAATAGATGGATTATATCTCTATATAACATTTAAAGTTCACTAATTCATTTTGGAGCCACCTTCTTCCATGGAAGAAGATAAGGAATCTCGTAGTGGCAAGTAGATATAGACCAATAGAAACGCTATAAAATATAAAATTTGAGAAGTAAGAAACACACAGAGGCACTTAAATCAAAGGATGACACTTAAGTGCAAAAATATTATAAAAATATGAATAAAAAAGCAAGGAGATCCAAGGAACCATGAAAAATTAAGGAAGAATGTCCCATTTCACGTTATAGAAGAGTATGCACCACAAATTACTAATTACATGCACCATGTGTAGAACTTTGTTATGGATTTTGTAAAACTTATATAAGTTCCAAGGAATCATATGTAAATAACCATTTAGTTAATGTTATATATCAATATTATAAGAAAATAATGTGTATGATGAGCACTTTGAGTAACTTACACATCTATGATTTCTTATCTAAATTTCCTATAACAGAATCACCTCCAAGAATAGTAGATTTTGCAAGATATAGGAGCAGGTCATTTAGACTTCACATGTTGGATTTTACAACCAAATTTCTAACCTTAATCTATTGAAAATTAATATCTCCATTCAATTCATATTTGCATACCTTATGTAGGTCTATTCACCTAAGGTATGGGTTCGTTGAAAACATTTAACGTAATTAAAACCTATAATTACTGCACACCTCATTATCATGGAGAATAAGATGGTCAATAAACTGGATATTGTTCTCGGTTGGATCTACATCCACATTGCATGTGCCCTGGGAAGTGACATTCCGGTTGCTAATAAAGAAGATGATTTTAGTACATTTAATTACGTGAGGAATCTTTTTCATCTAAACCAAATTTCTTTGTAGATGTGGAGCCAAAATATGCATCATAGATGTGTAGAACTAGAGATTAATACCTAGACTTTTTCATGAGGCATACAAATTCAATGTAAAAAATTATACTATTGAAAGATATATTTGCAAGAATGTGAACAAAATAATACCAAGTACCATCACTTCCTTGATTCTTACAAGATAATTAAGATGAGGTGATCATTCTACAATCTTAAGTAGGTTTATTTAGTGAGAAATTAGTGTCCATGGTAATTTCTGTTGATGGTAATTAACTGATTTTCAGTGCCCAACAACGTCATGTATACTCATTGGCAACAACATATAAAAAAATAACAACATAAAACAACTAACGAAGTCACATAAATGAAGTAGATGAGTTTTTTTTTTTGAAAATTGGTAAAGAAGGATTTATACACTATTCAACGCTGATAGTGTTATTTGGTCAACCAATCTAAATGGATCCTTTTTGGTGTAGTCTAGAGGCTAACCAAGTTGATTAGATTCCCATTTTAAGGATTGAGGGTACTTAGGGAAACCTATGCTAGGATCAACGAGTAGTGAGAATGTGAGAAGCTAAATTGAGTGGCGCAAAAGGTTGTGGAGGGAGTCAACAAAAATAAATTACATCATCCGCTAGAATATAGAATATAATTGTAAAACAAGGAAGAAGCTAAATACAATTATATTAGGTGATGGGGTGGTTAGAAGATTGTGAATTGCTCAAAGGAGTAGAAAATATATGAAAATAGGGAAACTATTTTTTTTTTAGGGAAGATGGAGAGTCCTGGGTGGACCCCCCGTCATATATTAACCAGCTAAATCAGCCATAGCAAAGTTTACAATGTTCAAAAGGAAAGAATGCATGTAAGAAAAATCAGACTTGACTCTCTACATGCTAATTGTGCTACGACATGTGCTACCTTGTTATGTCTAAGTGAAACAAAAGAAAAAACACAGGAAGAAAATGACCGACTCAGAAAGTTAATGTCTTGACCAATACTTCCTAGGTAGTCTCTATGTTTGCTGGTCTTCATACAGGCCTGCACCACCATCTGTGCATCAAATTCTATGTGTATCTTCCTATAGTGGAGGATGGCCATCCACATCATTTCTCCCCGCACTCCCATGCCCTTTGTGGTCTCTACTCGATGGCAGGGACCAATCTTTACCCCCGCCATAGTCTGGATCTATCCCGTATGGCTCCTGGCTAGCATGCCCACTGTTGCCTTATGGTTTTCGACAATCGTTGCATCTACATTGTTCTTGATCACTCCCTCCGGCGGCGGTTCCCATCTCTCTACTTGTGGCGTACTGGGTTGCAGCTCTGCTGTTCACACTTCGGCTCCCCTTATGCTTCTTGTAATCTTGGATGAGCACCAAACTATTTGTGTATAGGTAAAAATAGTTTGGAATGTCTGTATTAAACGTACAACTATTTCTGGTTTGCCATATAGCCCACATCATTGCCACCATTTCTTCTTTATCCTTTTCCTCATTATTGGCCAGGATTTTCTCCATTGCAACACCTATGATCTTATCTTTTACATTATGGATGATTTCTTGAACGCTTCGGTTCCTATGTTCCCATAGTTCAGTGGCATTTGGACATCTGAAGAACATATGTATATGCTTTTAGTTTCTGTGAAGCACAACATGCAGTTCCCATCCTCACTACAATGTCTGTCATACAACCACCCTTTTGTTGTTATTCCCCCATCATGATCCTCCATAGGAAGTATGCTATTTTGGGTGGCCGTACTGCTCTCCATATTTTCCTCGATATGTTCCCACTCGGTTGATTGATATGATTTCGTGTCTCCTCCCTCTTGATTAGTCCCAACCAGTAAGCAGACTTCACCATGAATACCCCTTTTGATTTGGGCCACAGCGACCACACATCCTTTGGTCTTCGCATGCTTAGTGGGATAACACATATTCGGTCCACTAGAGGGTGGGAAGGTATTGTTGTATCTTAGCCTTGTCCCATTCTCTCCATTCCTCGATCATCAAATCACTTACTTTGTGCACATGTGTGTTATCTTCTCTGCGTAGGCTCTCTAGCATTTCCTACTCTCTTGGTATCCATTTGTCCTCCCAAATGTTCACATCCTCTCCATTCCCTATCCTCCACTCTGTTCCTTCTTTCAGTAAAGCTTTTTTACTCTAGAGGCTCCCCCAAGTATAGATGGTATTGCTTTCCATATAGAGGATCATGGGAAATACCTTGCCTTCAGGACACAATGTACAAGTGAGTCTGTATTTGTATCCGGCCGACATAATTGCTTTTCCAGTAGTGCTTGATTAAAGACGTGAAGGTCTCTAAAACCAAGCCCCCTAGTCTTTTGGGCTTGCACATGTTGCTCGAGCTCGTCCATGCTAGCTTTCTTTCATTGTTTTTTGCTCCCCACTAGAACTTGGCCACTGCACTATGAATCACATCTATAGTTCTTTTCGGAAACTGGAAAATACTCATCATGTACGTGGGGATTTCCTGTGCAACAGATTTGTTCATCACCTCCTTTCGTGGCTTGGACATTAGTTTTTTCGCCCAACCTTGCAGCTTATGTAAGATCCTTTCCTTTGTATTGCTGAAAATGTGCTTTTTGGACCTCCCTATTGTTGTGGGCAGACCCAAATATTTGGCATGTCTATCAACTTCCCTCACTTTTAGTAGGTTCTTCAACTCCTCCCTTTTTTCCGTGCTTGTTCCTTTTCTGAAAACTACCTCTGTCTTGGATAAATTGATTTTCTGACCGGAAGCTTGTTTGTATTGGCTGATAATTTCAGTTATCTTCAAGTATTCTGCATTAGTAGCTCTAGCAAAGAAATTACTACCATTTGCAAGGAAAAGATGTTAGATGCGTGGCGCTCCTCTACTTGACTTGATGCCGTGGAGCAGATTTACACGTGCAACAAGTGACAGTGAAGTGGAAAAAGCTTCAATACAAAGAATAAAAAGATAAGGTGAGAGAGGGTCACCCTGGCACAGTCCACGTGAAGGCTTTATCCTGCTGGTCCTGTCCCCATTGATGCCAAAAGACTGTTGGACAGATGAAATACATTCATATATTCTGTCTCTCCACTTCTCCCCAAAGCCCATTTTCTCCTTGACGTGCATAAGAAAACTCCATTCTACCCTGTCATAGGCTTTTGACATATCTAGCTTCAAGGCAATACTACCATGTTTTCTTCCTTTGTCCCTCTTCATAGCATGGAAATCTCATAGGAAATAAGCACATTGTCAGTAATCATTCTTTCTGCTATAAACACACTTTGATTTTAAAAAACAATGTCATTCATGTGCTATTTTAGCCTATTAGCCATCACTTTAGAGACAACCTTGTACAAAACATTGCAGAGACTTATGGGTCAAAGCTCTTCCATTTCTTTTGGATTCTCAGTTTTTGGGATGAGGACAACAAGGGCATCATTTACATTAGCCAAGCTCCACTCTCCCTTCCACCAACTTTTAATATAACTTGAGACATCTTTACCCACTATGCACCAGTATTTTTGGAAAAACATGACCTTCATCCTGTCGGGACCTGGTGCTTTATTTGGGTGTATCTGTTTGAGGACTGCCACTATCTCATCTTCATAGATTTCCTTCTCCAGGATAGCATTTGTTCTCTACTAATCTTTGCCTCGATGCCTTGAGTTACTTGATCAAAGTTGGATGGAACACTAGTTTGGAATAAGGCCTGGAAAAACTCAATTACCACATTTTTTATGTCATGTCCTTCTGTCTTCCAGTTTCCATGTGCATCCTTCAACCCCTCTATGTAAAATCTCTTCCTTTTGTTGGACGCCTTCTAGTAGAAGTAGGTTGTATTTTGGGCCCCCTCCTTCAACTCCTTTACCCTCGCTCTTGCACACCAATACACTTCATTTTTCTTTAGCTACTATTACAGTTTCTTTGACGTTTCTTCCACTTTTTTCAGATTCCCGTGATCAGGTGGAGCTGCTTGGATATTCTTTGGTTCAGCTTCTAGTTCATTAATATTTTTCCTTCTCTCACCAATTTTTTTGTTGGACCACTCCTTAAGATTTTCTCCACAGTGCCTTATCTTTCCCGTAAAGTCATCTTCTTTTCCCCCCTTTCCCACACTCTCCTTATAGTGACCTCACATTCTTCCTCCACCCACATAGGCTCAAAAATAAAAGAACTCTTTCCTCTTCTACAGTGAGTTTCTCTATTGTCCTCTGTGAGAATGATGGGAGCGTGATCAGATTCATATATAGGAAGGCGACGAACCTTGGCATAGGAGAAACTTTCCTGCCATTCTGTGTCAGCCAGGTACCTGTCCAGTCTTTCCTGCACGAGAGTCTCCTCTGTTAAGCCTCGGTGCCACATGTATGTGTTCCCCACAAAACCAAATCCATCAGCTCTCAATCATCTATGACGTCTCTGAAGTAATGCAGAAATTTCTCCTCTTTTGGTGGGCCCCCTTTTTTTCCGTGTTTGATGTTATCTCATTGAAATCCCCAAAAAAGATGATCCCAAGTTTTTGATTTTTATTGTTTGTCTACCCAGCCGTAAATTCCTATTGCCCTCCATGCCCTACCTCCATTACTTTCCAGCACCATGCATGATACATGTCATTGTGAGTAGTGTAAAACTTCTACGTCCACATCTTTCTACCAAAAACCGATCCCCCCTGCTCTTCCATTTCTAAATAGGCAAGGACCATCCTTGAACTCGTAGCTCCTCTGTGTTTCTATAAGCTTCATTCCTGATATCATAGTTTCCATCAAGAAAACTATATTTGGGTGTTATCTCCCACACCATGCTCGGATAGATTTTATTGTGTCATGGTCGCCCATCCCCTGACAGTTCCAACTTAAGATTTTCATTACACTTCACGGGGTTGGTCAACACCAACTTATGCTACTTGGGCCATCAGGCCCCTAGTCATGCTGCTCTCATTGCCAGTTGCCTACCTTGTGCCTTGTCTTTTTTCCCACACCTGACATCATTTCAAGAGAGTCTACCTCCATGTCACACAGGTCTGAGTTTCTAGTTCTTTTCCTGTCGTATTTTCCCAGACGACCTCCTCCTCTGGTATTCCAAGCCTTGCTCCTTTACTCATCTTGTACACCCATGGGACATGCTTCTTTTTTGGGGTTGCATTCTTTTTATTTTATTTTTAGTTTACCTTAGTTTGTGTTTTCTTCTGTGCCCGTGTAATCCTTCTGTGCGCAGCCTGCCTTGGATCTCCATTTTTCCGGTATTTCTCCTGATCATATGAAATTTTCATTTATTCTTCTATATGGTTGTGGGATCTTGGGACATGCTCTGGATCCTCCTTCTCTGGTGCTTCTTCCTCCAATGTCATTGACCCTTCACCCTTAGAAACTCTTCTTTCATGAAGCTTATCGGTGCTCTGCGTTCAGCAACAATGTGCGTTAGTGTTGTCTCTCTTATCATTTGTTCTGTGTTCCCAGCAATCCCTTCCATTTCCTTGGCCTCTTCTTACCTGGATGGTTTTTATTTCCATTGATGTCTATCTGTTCCTTCATGGCTTGCAAAATTATTTGCGCCGCTCTCGTTGTCATCGACCACTTTGCTGCCTTCTTTGTTTCCCTCTTGACCGATTTTCTCCCATATTCCCTCATGTTTGTTTTTCCGTCTTCCACTCTCCCCTGACCTTGGTCTACCTCCACTGTCATCTACTTTGTCGCTACTGTGTTCCTCTCCAATTGCCTCGCGTGCTGATGAGTCTGATCAAAAAGTCAGTTTCTTCTTGGCTCTAGCCTTGGCAAAGGTCTCCTCTCCCTGATGCCGTCTATTCTTGAACAGCGATGCCCGAAGCCAGTTGCCCCATTGTTGAATTTGGTGTGGTTCATTTTCACTACCTTTGCAGTCCTTATACACGTGCCCGTGTCTCCCAAACATGAAGCAGAAACTTCCCAAGCGCTCGTATTTTACCTCCACCTCCATCATCATGCCTCCCTTAACCCTAAGTTTCAACATCTGTTTCAAAGGGTTGGTGACGTCGATGAGGACCATTGCCCTAATCGAGGAGTCCCAGCCCAATTCATCGTCATCCACCTGTAAAACATGCCTATTCTTGAGGCCACCTACCTGATCATCTTCTCGCTGCGGTAGCCCAACGACATACCATAGAATCTCGTCCAGAACAGACTCTGATTGAGAACGATTTGTCCCGGTTGTGCCTCCTTACACACTTCCTTGAATAAGAGCAACTCATTATCAAAGTTCTAGGGCATCCCGCCAATGACTCTTTGTCTATCCTGCCAGTGGGTAAACTGGACTACAAAAGCTTCGTCTCCGAGTTGTTTGAAACTGACTTTCTCCTTTAGGCACCACGCCTGCATTAGGGTTCGCTCAAGCACCCAAATATTGTATGAGGGGTCCGTCAACAAACGAGCTAAGAGGGCCAACTCTGTATGATCATGCTTTTCGTCACTTCCCCCGCTGTCAAGATCGATAGGTTATTCTTCTTCCTCCGTCAACCGCAGCTGTGCGCATCTGTCTGCCAGATCTTCCACCATCTTGGAGCTCAGACAAGGAAAACTAGCAATCCCTTGGACCTGCAAGAGAAAGGATACCCCAAAGGGTAGGAAGGGACCGCGGAAGGGTAGGAGAGCGTCTATGACCGAAACCATAATCAAAAGAGCTAAGAGGGGTCGGGAGACAAGCTGGATCTAATGAAAAGAGGGAAATTAAATGCCATTGTGAGAAGGCAAAATTGGGGGTTCCGTATGCGAGATGGATACGACCGTATGGAAGGGGGACGGTGTGATGACCTTCACCTAAATACAAAGTCACCAAACCCCCTTCTTTTCTCTCAAAGTGGTCAGTGCTTCCGTGGTAGCCGCTGTGATTATCACACTAGAAAAAAAAGGTTCATAGTCCACAAATATTACTGTAGACTATGCTTTATAATCTATAGTTTTAACTGTGGAGTATAAAACAACCGTGGACTATAGTCATAGATTAAGTATCGGTATACCATTCCCCATAGTCCACGGTTAAACCCATAGACTGTTAGAAGACCACAGACTATTATTATTTCGGTATCTTAATCAAAAATCCATATAGTCCACTGTGATAACCGTGGACTATTGTTATTTTATAATTTAATTAAATTTACAGTCGATTGTGAAGATTGTGGATTATTATTATTTTCTTATTTAGAAACCTTGCATTCGACGCATCATTGCACAAGTTTATCAATCATATAAGACACCAACGACAGATAGTCGTGTATCATTGGGACAAGACTTGTCAAGAGTTTGATGAATCAACTCATCATACTCGTGAGATGAAGATGCATGTTTAAATCCTACCATGTCTTTCACTTGTAAGACTACTTATTCTTATAGTTTCTTTTACCTACATGATATAAAGAAATTTTGTTAGATGTAACATAAGGACAAATAATAGGTCAAAATAAAAAAGACTTAATTTTTAGACATCCTATTTTTTTAAATGTAGATTTTTTAAACCGTGAGAAGAGCGACCTCGGCCTCTAGCTCGTTGGTGTATGCCTGTATCGTAAATCATTTTCCAGAAGCAAACAAAAAATTTCAGTGATGAAATGGCACATTCAGATTGAAAATAATTAACAAGGCTTGTGTAAGTCCTAACGCGAGGTTCCCCAGGAAGTTGTTCTATTAGCATGATCGATAACGGGATGAAGGAGGACGTTCGAGGAGAAGCAGTCATATGCGGTCGCGTTACCATCATAAGCGGCACAACAACCCCGTTGATAGTGACTACTGTGCCGACGCTGAGAAGATATGATTACGATAGCTACGTACAACCAAAATGGATCACGGCGGAAACAACCAGCAGATCGAATGCTACTACTCTCGAATCTACTCTGGATGACCTCGACTAGCCTGTCTCTGAGATCAGCCCACCGGATGGCCATATGACCGTCCCGTTGATGAAGCATCAGAGAGTAGCCCTGTGGTGGATGATAGGCTTTCCATCCTTGCCGGTTGATAGATCGACGTGGGGTGATGGCAGCGTGAGATTCTTGACAGAACCCAAGCCAGAGACTATTAGTCAGGAAAGTGGGAAGAGATTTTTGGTGGAGGTCCCGTGACTCCTGTCCATTCACCTTTCCACTCTGGGCGCGGCTGTGTTTGCTAGGGCAAAGGTTGGCAGAACTGAAAATAGACATATAAATAGATGGAAAATGTTGACTAGGGTTAAAGGTAAAATAACCATGGACCAATACGATCTTTGACCCAGGCAAGAAATAACCGTGGACCGAAAATAAAAACAAAGGTGGACACAAATTAGACCGTGGACTATGAGGGTTTGTACACTAGTGTCACCATATCACGACGTCTTCCTTCCTCTGAAAGTCCACTTTCATTGGTTGCGTCATTCACTACTTTGGGTACATATTAGGTCATCAATTGCTTCGCCGCCTCCAAACCTCCAAGCTATGTGAATGGCTGTGCAACCCCATCCAGTGGTATTTTTCTAGCCACACTATTGTGAGATTGCCACATATAGTGTGGGTGGAGTGGACGAAAGAGAGTGGACTAAGAGGGGGCACGGGTGGGAATTGGGGTCGGGAGAGCGTGTGCTTGATACCCTATTCTATCACAGTCACCGGATATGCATGAAGATGAGCGTATTCTGATGGACACATGGCTGGGTTACTCACAAGCGGGAGTCAATGTTGTTTCTTCAAATTTTTGTATGGAAAAGAAGAAAAAACATAATAACTCGATACATAGGTTATTCCTTTCATGTCGTCCCATTGGCCCATCACCTTTGAGTAGTTTTCATTTAGTGTCCGTAGAGGTCTCCGCATGACTTGTAGTAATAAAATGTACATTAAAGATACACATTGTATTCAAATCTACAGAAAATGTTTGCACCTAATGAATAACAAGCATTGATCTGATGTAGCAGTCAAAAATATATTTATGATAAATATATATTAACAACATAGTGTTAACTAGTTCTTTGATACGTAAGCATGATTAACATTAGCATGGTTACGATTTAGGATCTTAATCATAAACTAGTCACTAAATAATGTAAAACATACCCTTAGACATTGCGGAATACGAAAGATGGATCTTGATGAAGCAAAACTTCTAGATCTGAAACGCGTCTTCTCTCCCTTCGCCTAAGCCGTAAGCCGTAAGCCGTAAACCGTAATTGTAGTTTTCGTGAGATAACCCTAAGATGGATTTTGGGTTATATTTATAGGCAGAGAGAGGGACGGATTTCCCTATAAGCTTTAATCACAACCGTCCATCAAGGTTGCTAAATAATAGAGAAAGTCTTCTAAATTAAATCCCAATCCTATTAATTCAACAACTTCCTATTTAGACCATAATTGTTATATGGGCCACATAATAAATACTTTTATTGAATTTCGGAATATCCACAAGTCCATTATAATAAGGACTTGTGGGTCACGAAATTTCCAACAGTCTCCCACTTGGTCCATATTACAATTTCATTATGATGTTTATACAGGAAAAACATAAAGCGTGCATAAATGCTGAAATAATATACATAATGGGTTTATGTTAATTACATTGGTTAACCCAAATCATTGATGAGAGTCATAGAAGTTCTATATTAATTAAAGATCATAGTTCCTTCCATGTACCACTGACCAACAATCAAATTAACCAATTTTGTACAACGAAGCAACCATAATTGTCCACTTAATGTCTTAAGAAAGACTATTTCTATTATCATACATTGCAATAATATGTACATAACGAGTCATGATATTAAACAGAAAAATTCAGAAGTTTCAATACTGAATACTCAAATAATGTCATTACAAAAGCACATAGCAATCCACAAAATAAGAAAATCTACTGGTTACCCTCAAGACCCATTGTTTCTGCATGCTGCTAAAATATCTTGGGTGGCAACCCTTTAGTAAATGGATCTTCTATATTAGCACTCATATTAATGTGTTGAATTGACACTCTCTTCTCCCGAATTTCTTCTTTAACTGATAGATATTTCATCTCTATGTTCTTTATGCCCTTAGAATACCTATCATTCTTTGAAAAGAATACTGCTGCGACGTTATCACAATAAATTTTCAGAGGTCTAGCAATAGAATCCATGCCTCTATGCCCTGAAATAAAATTTCGCAACCATAATGCTTGAACTGTAGCCTCAAAGCATGCTACAAATTCAGCCTCCATGGTGGACGATGCAATGATGGTTTATTTGGCACTCTTCCACAAAATGGCACCTCCAGCTAATACAAACACATAACCAAAAGTGCTTTTCCTAGTATCCACACATCCACTAAAATATGAATCCGTGTAACCAATCACTTCAAGATGATCGGTATGCCTGAATGTGAGCATATATTTCTTCATTCCCTGTAAGTACCTCAACACTTTCTTTGTAGCTTTCCAATGATCAATGCCTGGATTGCTTTGATAACGACCCAACATATCGACTGCAAAACTGATATCTGGCCTAGTGCAGACTTGTGCATACATCAAACTTCCTACAAATGAAGCATAAGGAATTTCTTTCATTCAATCACAATCTAATTCAGTTTGAGGACATTGACTTAAGCTGAACTTATCCCCTTTCTGAATTAGAACAACATTAGAATCACAAGACGCCATATTAAATTTTTCTAAAACTTTTTTGATATAAGCTTTCTGAGACAATCCCAAAAACCTATGTGACCTGTCATGGAATATTTCTATCCCAATCATATAAGAAACCTCTCCCATATATTTCATTTCAAAATTTTGAGAAAGAAAATCCTTGGTTTCCCGTAATAAACCAAGATCACTGCTGGCAATTAGAATATCATCAACATATAGAACCAAGAATGCAAACTTACTCCCACTGATCTTCAGGTATATACATTGATCAACAATATTTTCATAAACCCAAAGGCAGTGATGGTATTGTGAAACTTAATATACCATTGTCTTGAAGCTTGCTTTAATCCATATATTAACTTCCTTAACAAACATACCATGTTTTCCTTTCCATCAATAATGAAGCCTTCTGGCTGAGCCATGTAGACTTCTTCTTCTAAACTCCCATTCAGAAAAGCCATTTTCACATCCATCTGATGTAATCTAAGTCAAAATTAGCTACTAAAGCCATAATGATTCTTAAAGAATCCTTTTTAGAAATTGGAGAAAATGTTTCATTATTATCAATGCCCTCTTCCCGATTAAAACCTTTAGCTACAAGTATGGCTTTATATCGTTCGATTTTACCAAGAGAGTCACGTTCGGTCTTATAGACCCACTTACAACTGACTTTCTTATGTCCTTCCGGTAAATCAGACAACTCCCAAACTTTGTTTGTAGCCATAGAGTTTATCTCATCACACATGGCATCAATCCATTTCTCAAAATTTTCAGATTTCATGGCTTGTAAATACGTAACCGGATCTTTATCCATGCCTATGTTAAATTTGTATTCTTGTAAATACAAGAAATAATCATCTGAAATAGATAATTTCCTATTTCTTGTAGACCTTCTTAATTCTACTACAGGTGCTGCATTTACATTCGGTTCAATGGCGACAACAACCTCATTATTGAGTGCATGATCATTGACATTTTGTTCTAGATTATTGATTGGATCAACAACATTAGCTGGAACAATGTCAGTCAGAATTGAGAATAAGGGAATTGGTATTGGTGCCCTTATTTCTCAAATGATCACTTCTCTAACTTTATCACTCCCACTGATTTTTCCATTCTCAATGAATTTAGCATTAGTGGTTTCTACAATTCTAGTAGTATGATTAGGACAATAAAATATGAACCCCTTTGATCTTTCTGGATACCCAATGAAAAAGCCACTAATGGTTTTTGGATCGAGTTTCTTCTCATGTGGATTATAAATGCGTGCCTCCGCTGGACATCCCCATAGATGTAAATGTCTTAAACTAGGTTTCCTTCCCTTCCACAACTTAAAAGGTGTTTTAGGAACAACTTTACTGGGAACCTGATTAAGGATATACATAGCGGTCATAAGGGCATGCATCCACAATGATATGGGCAGATTAGAATGACACATCATGCTCATAACCATTTCTAGAAGTGTACGATTATGTCTCTCAGCTACACTATTCATCCATGGGGAACCGAGCATTGTGTACTGAGGGACAATCCCTAATTTTTCTAAGAGTTTAGCAAAAGGACCAGGACGTTGTCCTGATTCATCATATTTTCTGTAATACTCACCACCTCTATCAGACCTAATGATTTTTACCTTTTTACCTAGTTGCCTCTCAACTTCAGTAATATAAATTTGAACAACATTCACATATTGAGATTTATCATGCAAAAGGTAAAGATAACATTAAAGTGAATAATCGTCTATAAAGGTAATAAAATATTTTTCTCCACCAAAAGATGGAACATCGAAAGGTCCGCATATGTCTGTATGTATAATTTCGAGAAGTTCAGTACTTCTTGTAGCTCCTTTCTTAGTCTGTTTGGTTTGCTTACCCTTAATACAATCCACACAAACACCAAAATCAGTAAAATCAAGACTAGGAAGAATCTCATCTTTTACCAATCGATTAACTCTTTCTCTGGATATGTGACCCATTCTCTTATGCCATAAGAATGCAGAACTTTCACTCATCCTACTTCATTTCAAACCCACTTTAGGATGCAATGTAACAAGAAGAGATTCAGAAAATATATTATCAAGAAAAATTTGATATAAACAATTGATCAAAATTCCTAAACCAAATAAATAATTTTCCTTAAACAAACTGAAACGTCCACCACCAATGTTTAATGACAAGCCATCATTATCAAGTTTAGACATGGAAATTAAATTTCAAGAAATGGAAGGTACATAAAGAGCTTGCTCCAAATCTAAATGAAAACCAGAGTCTAATACTAAACGAAAAGTGCCAATGGCTTCTACTGGAGCTTTCACTCTATTTCCCATGTAAAGATAGGCTTCATTTGGACTTGTGTTCTGGGTTGTAAGGAATCCCTGCATCGAGTTTGAAACATGAACATTAGAGCCAGAATCAATCCACTAAGTATTACAAGGTGCTTCTACAAAGTTTGATTCAAAACATACAAAAGCCAAAGGCTTACCTTTCTTTTCGAACCATTCTCTACGCTTCACACAATATTTCTGAATGTGTCCAGGCTTCTTACAGAAGTGGCAATTATCATTTTTCCTTGCTTTCTTAGGTGCAGGTTGGCCTAACTGATTGGATGGACTATTCTTGATGCCCTTCCAATTTTTCTTACCGACTTTGTTCTTCTCATTCCCATGCATGCAATTTGCCTGAGTAACATGACCATTTTGCTGCTTAAGTCGATCCTCTTCCTGAACCAGCTTATTAGTCAGTTGATTCACATTCGATGTATCCTTAATTGTGTTGTAGTGAATCTGAAAAGGACCATATTGCTGAGGCAACGAGTTTAGGATAAATTAGACTAGGAACAAATCCGCTACAATCATACCCAATTTATCTAATTTTGCAGCCAGATTGGTCATGTCAAGTACATGTTTCTGCATGATTTTGGTGCCATCATAACGAGCAGTTGTTAGTTCAGCCATGAGTTTTCCAGCAATTGCTTTATCAGCAATCTTAAAGCATTTAGTAACTATTCTTAAATACTCCTTAGCGGTTTGACCCTCATTCTCAAGAATAGATGATTTGATGTTGCTAGCAGTGGTTAAACACATGAATTTCAAGCATAATTTGTTAGATCTAGTCCATGTGTTAAAGTTTTTGTTCTCACTTTCTGTAGAGGTAGCAGTAATATCGACAGACTTGTCTATAGTTAATTCTGAGTCAATCTCAAGCACACCCAAGTAAAACTCAACATGTTCTTTCCACTCGGTATAATTAGTCCCATCTAGTTCAGGAACTGAGTTGACAAAGGAATTAAGTTGGGCAGGTTGATGAACTGCATTATAGAAACATGCTCACTACAATTAATCTTTGAGTTGTAAACACATATAAACAAATATGACTAAGATTTATACATAAGCGAGTGATTTAAACCAACAATTAAACGAGTATGGTATATGTGGATATCCTATACAAGCTTAATCATGTAAATGAATCAACTCCATAATGGTATTTTACTACTAATGCATAGTCTACCTGTGGGTAATACATGATGCTAGTAAACAACCAACAATGCTTTTACTTATTCCAGCATTCATTACTTTCTTTAAGTCCACTATGGTGAACTACAACCAATAATATGAATGACATACCAAAAGAAGAGAAACATTCATGTACTGAGATGAAATCACTGTGGTGATTATCAAGACAATATAATATGAATATTGCTCTTAAAGACATATTTTTCCCATCTGTTATACGCATATATGGTATTTGTATGGACAAAATAATTAAGAAAAAATATTTTTCGGTCTTACATAATAGAGTTTTACTCCAGGATCACAGATCAAGGCAAAAAACATCAAACAAAATTTCTATCATCATGTTTACATAACAAATATGCCCAAATATGCCCCAAAAACACTTAAAACATGATTTTGAGGGTCTAAACAGCCGAAAAAGGCTAAAATATGAAAAGTTTATGGCAAAGCCATAAATCTTGAAGAAAACGACGTTTCCTTTAAAAAAATATATATTTTTGTCAAATATTGACACTTTTTCAGAAATTGCGGAACCATTGATAAAAACTGATTTTTTCTTGATTTAGAACTAAGAATATGATCATAACGAAGCGACTGATACCACATGTTAACTAGTTCTTTGATACGTAAGCATGATTAACATTAGTATGGTTACGATTTAGGATCTTGAGCATAAACTAGTCACTAAATAATGTAAAACATACACGTAAACATTGCGGAATACAGAAGATGAGCTCTTGATGAAGCAAAACTTCTAGATCTGAAATGCGTCTTCTCTCCCTTCACCTAAGTCGTCAGCCGTAAGCCGTAATTGCGGTTTTAGATAACCCTAAGATGAATTTTGGGTTATATTTATAGGCAGAGAGAGACGGATTTTCCTATAAGCTTTAATCGCAACCGTCAATCAAGGTTGCTAAATAATAGAGAAAGTCTTCTAAATTAAATCCCAATCTTAGTAATTCAGCAACTTCCTATTTAGACCATGATTGTTATACGGACGACATAAGAAATACTTTTATTGAATTTCGGAATATCCACAAGTCCATTATAATAAGGACTTGTGGGTCACAAAATTTCCAACACATAGACCATAATTATTAAACTAAAGTCATATTTTTTCATTTATGTATTGTAAATTTTTTACTTAGTAAATGTAACCTTGACATGTATGTGGTTATATTTGAAAACTCCTATAGTCATTCCAAAATTCTAAAGAAACCTCTTTCCCTTACCACATCCAAATGAAGCCGCTCTGTCTTTCATATAATTCTAAATACTCCCATCCGTACCCTTTTTCCAACCCCACATCGTTTTTTGCAGTTAGCTACAATGTTTTCTTTTCTTTTTTTCCTTGTTTTGTTGGCTATTCTCCCTCAATTAAATATTAATCTCGTATATTTGTTACTAGCTGATATATTGTATTATATAATTATTATATTAATAAATTATTATTTTTATTTGGTTTTGAGAACTATTCCTGAGAAGAATATACTTTAGTGACACTAACTTGGTAGCGTAAATCCAAAGACCAATCATGTCGCACTTTATCTACTGATAGTATATCATGTCTAATAATTCTAGACTTTTTATTGGAAAGGTGTGAGAGCCAAATCCATATTCTATTCATTGGGTTGGAATGCCCCTCCACTCTGAATGACCCCTTGACGAGATTATTATTATTTACTATTTAGTAGTATATGATATTTTAGACTTTACAGTCCCAACCGATCTAACCATACCGGACCAACTCAAACATTTTGGCTATTGAAGATAACTATGGGTTTTGGGTAAAGTCAAATTGGGTATAGATTGTTTCATGTCGTGTTAGATCTATAAGTCATTTAACAACTCTTTGAACAAGATGTCTTAAATGAAGTAACCGGGAAGCTGTATAGACCCGATAGGGCTCGTCATGTTCCAAACATCATAAAATGTTCGTTGTGAATTTTAACTAAAGATAAAATAGAAAGTACGAGAGATCTTAAGCTTAAATTAAATTGAAGTGGATATGACAGGATCTTAATCAATCTAAATAAAATTTAACTAGACAGAAAACCCGCAACCGCCTTACTACCCAGAATATTTGAAATGGTGGGTCTAGTTGGATCGGTAGAGATTGTGATTGGAAAATATTGTCTACTACTAAGATACAATAAACAATAATCCAGGCAAGAGGTAGCTCTAGCGAAGGGGCTCGCCAATCCCTATACTTGGGTTCAAGCTTACTCCTTTCGGATAAAAAGTCTAGGATTGTTGAGTGTGATGTGCTACTGGCAAATAATGCACAACGCGGCCAGTCCTCGAGTTTACACTGCAGGCGTAAGGTCACCCCAGATGCTTCTTCTCAGGGGTAGTTCACAAATACCAAATGAAAAACAATGGTCTATTAATAAAATAATTTAAAAATATAATATATTATTAGCAAGATAAGAAAATATACAAGATATATATATATATATATATATATATATATATATATATATATATATATATATATATATATATATATATATAGAATTGAGGAGAATAGCCAATGAAAGTAAAAAGAACAACGGCAAGAAAAGGTTTTGGATGGGAAAAGGATACGGAGGTGGGTATTTGATATTGTATCAAAGAGAGAAGGGGTTATCCGGGATTTGGTAAAGGGAAGGGGGGTTTTGGAGGAAAGAACTCTAATTATTTACCCGTGCAGGCAACTATTGTTAACCTTAACATATATTAGAAGGTTTTATAAGGTGTTTATCAAATTTCAATTTTTCTGAGACGATTTATAAGACGGAAGCCATAGATATTATGTAGTGAAATACAATGAACTGTTTTTAAAATTAACTATATGTTCCCTTCAAAAAGTTCCGTGTTTAGCACAAATTGTCTAAGTTGTTGTTCTACGCCAACGCGGTGCGCCACTTCGTGTAAGGTAGACACTGACAGCTTTCAACTAACCTACTGACTTGCCGCCTTTCTGTTTGATTGTGCGGTATGCAGCGTGTATGCGGCCTCTGAAATTTCCCTCCCTGCGTGCACAGAATACAACATCGACTCGGTAACATGGACTCGCGTATGCTTGCACGGGAACGCATGCAAGAGTGCTCTTGTTGATACAATGTTGGTTATAATTAGCTGCAGATACACGCCAAGTGAGAGTTTCTTTGTGGGGCATACGAAAATGGAGCAGCTGATTAATCCCTGGAAATCGGACAGGAAGCTTCCCCGCGGGCAGCCGAACGAGTACAAATTCCTTGTTTAGTTATGAAGCAACCTATCATTATTTGGCGGAAAGATTTATATATATCCAACTATTGTCACAAACCCTTTTATGAACACCCCCCCCCCCAAACCCTAAAGACGCCTTATTCAGGGAAATCGAACTCCTCGCCTCTGGGAAGATTCATTGGCCGTGTATTTGCTATACTGCCCCAACTGCTACAAATTTGATTGAATACTCTCAACCAATCACCAATCATTCTCTCATTCACCATATATATATTGCCCAGATGCAGAAGAAGGTCGTGTTGCAGCTGCAGATAACGAGTGAAAAGGATCGAGTGAAGGCAATGACAACCGCGGCAGCCCATGGGGTGTTCTTCATGAAGCTAGTCAGGAAGGACGGTGGAAGCACCTATCTGGTTGTTCGAGGGGATGTCGGCTTGGACGCGGTGGCGTTAATTGAGAATCTCCGCAAAGCCACCAGACAACACGTCGATATTGTGAGGGTCGTAGAGGTGGATGACGACAAGGAGGACGATGCCGATGACGATGATGATGAGATTAGTAGCATTCGGACGTCTGACGGTAATAGCAAGACTGGGCCCAATGCATGGAGCTATCAACCGCCGTGGCCGTACTACGAGTCAACCGCTATGGGGTATCCGCTGTGGCACGTCGGAAGGTAGCCGTAATCCCAACGTGACGGCCGGTTGATGATCGGAGCACTGTTTAAAGCCCGAAACTATGTATCTAACCTATGAATTCGTTCTGATTGTTTTGTATATAATTGAAGATGTAAATATCACAAATATATCGCCTTTGGATAAGCGCGTGTACTTAGCGAGATATGTACATATTGTTTCTTGTCATAATTTTCGTTGTTATGCAATTGATTAGTTCAGGTTACGCCCGTATAAATGTGCGGTAGTGATTCCATGGATGTTAAGTTTTTTTCTTCTTCTTATAATTATTATTATTAATGGCTGTTAATTTCAGCCGAGTGACTATCCTTTCTCTGTGCCAGTCGCGACCCACTTCACCCTTTTCACGGCTCGTCTTTTCGTAATACATGAAGTATATGCATCTGACTATCTGAGAGCTTGTTGTATGGGCCTGAGTACTCCACACTGCATTCGGTTTTACGTCAATTTTTTGTTCCAGTACTCATACAAAGGTTTTCTACCGTATGAACTCCAAGGAAAACCATCAGGATAAGAAGCCGAGGTTCACCCGCACAAGGGTGGACTTGCCCACTACGGCCTTTGCAAAACATGAAAAAAAAGATAATGGCCGGCTTCACATGCCTAGTCAGGACCAGCTTTATAAAAGGCACACGATCTAATAGGCAAGGGCTCGTGTGGCCCAAATGTTAAAGACTAGGAATTCCAAGGTTAGTGTAACATCCTTAGATTCTGACAAGGAAACCCGAGAACACTAGTTACCACAGTAGAAGAGTAACACCACTTGCACATGTAAACATAACATTGGTTAATGGTTGGCTTATGATGACCCTCATATTATATGAATACATTAATATGGTCCTAATAACTTCGAATATCAAATTTAATACATGATATATATTTTTACAAGGTCGATTGAGTAGTGTGACTCCAATATTGATAGGATCTTTATCAGGTGTGCGAGGCTACCCTCCTCGAGACTAAAGAGTCCATTGGAACTAGAAGTATAACATGTTTGATGTGATATGTTTCTTCCCTTGAAGTCTTTGATGTTATATTGTGAAGTGCTTAGACTAATTGTTTGTTTGAGCTACAATATTCCCTATTGAATAATATTTTATATACATGTAAGTTTATGAACATATGTTTTAAATTAGGGACAACACTCTCAAGAATCTTTTATACACATACATAGTAATGATCATATATGTTACATCGAGATACCACTTTCAAGAAGGGACTCAACGACCTTGGGGCTAGCAATTCTATCATGTCACTTAGCCTCGATTAGAAAGAGAGTTTGATCTATAGCCGACAACAATGACTATTCATCTTGCAAACTCCTCAATGATTGAACCTATGAGAATCATAGAGGACGTCCCCATTAGGGTTGGTAAGAACTCATATATACCACATGATTTTGTTATCATGGTATTAAGGAAGGCCTCTTGTATACCATCATTTTTGCCTTACCCTTTCTAGCTACCTCACATGCTTTTTAAGGAAGGCCTCTTGTATACCATCATTTTTGGCCTACCCTTTCTAGCTACCTCACGTTCTTCAGTTGACGCCGAGGGTAGGACATTACTCTTGAGGTCGAGGATAATAGAATTTAGGGTTTTTGATAGCCTAAAAGGACCCATCATTCATAAAGAAGTTTTCTTGTTAGATTGTATTGAGAAGATGTCTCAACTCAAGCAATATAATCTAGTTATTGAGGTTCCTTTAGACACAACCATTGTAAATTATGAGGCTGATGTGTCTACTGATATACATGTTAAGCAATGCCTACTTCACCTTGACACATTTGAGGAGGATCCACACACCAAATTCCATTAACTCAAGGCCATTTATATTGTTGAGGAATAGATTGCAACTCCTAAAGCACCAGAGATGAAACCCTTTCCTGAAGGGTTGAAATATGTTTTTCTTGATATGTGAGTTTGCCTAAAATAGTAAATGATGATCATATCATTGAGTAGGAGGGCATGATACTGATAGATATAAGAAAAAAGGAAAAGGGTTATGGGATACATTATGATTAACCTTGTAGGTTTGATTCGTGCAATCTACATACACGAGATACCTATTATAAAAGACTACAAGCCTCCTAGAGACATAAAGAGAAGGTTAAACCCCAACAAGAAATAGGTGCTCCATCCTGAAGTGATTAAGTTCCTTTCTGTTGGTATCATCTATCCCATTTTGACTCCACATGGGTGAGTCGAGTAGTCCCAAAGAATGGAGGCGCCATGGTTGTGCTAGATGAGATGAATAGATTAATCCCTCCTCCACATAGTTACTAACTAGAGAATCTGCATATTACATCAAAGTGAACTACACCACGCATAAGGACCACTCCCCCTGGACTTCTCATATCACAAGTTTGGGAATGACTAGCCGACCAGGAGTCCTATTGCTATATCGATGGCTACTCACATGTGTCGTGTGACCCTAATTATAGTTGTGATGTATAAACATCAAGGATCCAACATAATATGTGGGCGAGTATGTGACTTCGGATTTGTTCAAAATCTATACATATAGAATCTTTCTTGTAATATATATATATATATATATATATATATATATATACTTTGGATTTGTTCAAAATCTATACATATAGAATCTTTCTTGTAATATATATATATATATATATATATATATATATATATATATATATATATATATGGTGTTCATTCATTGCCCGCGTGGGTAGCATGGATTTTCACTACCCTGCAGCCAAAAAAGTAACTCTCCTAGCTAAGAAAGTAACTATGCTGTAAAAAAAGTAACTGTGGTGTCAAAAAAGTTACTCTGCTGGCAAAAAAAGCAACTCTGTACAAAATATACAACAGATATATATAAGGACGGGTTTTTTGATTTTGGAGGGGCAAATGATATTATTTTTGGCTAAAATTTTTTGGAGAGCTAGACAAAATAGTCGTCTACAATAATAAATTTTTTTTTGAAAAAAAAGTGGTCAAAAGGGTGGGCGGGTAGCTACCCGGGCGGCCAATAAAGATGGGCCCATATATATATATATATATATATATATATATATATATATATATATATATATATATATATATATATATATATATATATATATATATATATAGTCAAGCTAGAATACACTCGAGTGTACAGATCGCATGAATACACTCAAGTGTGTTTGCATATCAAGACTATTTTTTGCAAAATGTAAACCATTGATCTTCACCGTCATACTATAACTAGCCTACATACAAATTTTGAGCTGATTTGGATGAGTGTAAGTCACTCATCCAAGGGCAACAAAATCGACGCGTGAAACTAATTTGAAATGCATAATTTTTGCGGTCTTTATAACATGACCTTTAAATGTCCAAATGTGCTCAAATTTTGCGTATGAGCTATTCACAAGATGTTTAAGAAGATCAACAGATTAGATTTTTGGAAAATATATTGCATCACGAAAAACTACTTGAGTGTATTATGCTCCGAATACACTCGAGTGTATTCTAGCCTGACTGTCTCTCTCTCTCTCTCTCTCTATATATATATATATATATATATAAACATAAATATTGAAATATATAAGTAAGGGTATACATTAATATCACACATTTAACCGTATGATGGAATGACCACACATTCAAGTGAATAATATCAATACAAGTCAACCACTTATGTTCTTGGTTTAACATAATTAAACACATAAGTAAATAGAATAAGTATTGGTGAAATGACTAGTGCAATTAATAAGAAAGAATGTCTGTTAATATAACATTAAATACACCAAAAGTGTCAAATATCTAACAAATAACATGAAGGAATTATTTGGAAAAACTATAAAGATATTATTAGAATATTCACAATAGCTAGAATCTCTTATTGGGTAGTTCCTATATAAAGTCATCTGATATTGTTAAAAGAGAATATAAATGATAATATTTTAAATAAAAAGCAAAAACAAATGTCCAATAAATGCACCTACACAAGCTACACAACTTTTAAAATAGTTATAATATCACTTCTATGATATATTCAATGAAGAATCGAAGCCACATTTGTATCTCTTCTCATTTGTTGGCTAGGTTCACAATTGACCAAGAATTATATTTGAACCTTTCTCACATTTTCCTTTATTTGGAATAGTGATCATAGCCAATGGTCCAACTTGAAACATAATCCTTAAATTAAAATTTGTGTAATTAACTTACTATTTTCAATAATATTTTTTGCACTCATCTTGTTACCACCATGTTCAACTGATAGGCATGACGATCACACTGCTAACAATAGAAATAAATTAAGTAAACATGAACATATTGAAAGAAATTTCTCATATTATAGAAAATAATTTGTGAAATTTGTCTCATCCACACACTCCTATATAAAATGAGGCTCTAATACTTGCAATAGGAACAACTCCTAATGTAAGACTCTAAGATATGTCGAGAACTCCTACATATCTAGGAGGCTATTTCATGATGTATTTGTAGATTGAATTTTTAATAGTACACATTGTAGCAATTTAAGTATTACATTCACTAAAACCATTTCTTTACTACCATATTTTCATACAGGACATGGTCAAACCTTTTATCAGTAGATACCAAGTTAACCTACACATAGGGACACACAACTAATATAAGACCTTAAAACCTTAAAACCAAATTTAAACTAGCACAAAACAATAGTCATACTCTTACAACAAATGATGCATAGGTAGGAATTAAGTAATTCCAATAATGCAATATACATGCATTTTTTCTATGAATTTTTGTTTCTGGCTTAAACATTTAGAGGCCTAAATTGTGTTGTAACATGTTATATAGTATAGCCAACTCATTATATATTGTGGCAGTAGATGTTGGCTCAAGCTCCTAACTATATCTTTTTTATTAGGCACAAATAGTTATAATCAACTACTAGTAACATTTTAATTTAGTCATAGTTATAAGGGGTAGAGTTTGACCTAAATTTTTGTGTGGAGAACCATTAAGGATACTTGTATTATGTGTATCCTAAATATATACTTCTTCCCTTTTTTGCAGATAATACAAATTGTAGTATTACCTATATATGGTTCATCCAAAAATTAACCAACCAGAGGATCCAAATAGCATAATATAAGCAAATACCTCGGCCATATGATTTGCATCACTATAAGAGGCAAAGAAGGTAACATTTATTGATCGTTGTGTGCACATAGTTGGGACCGTTCCAGTTACTTATGAATATGATTTGCTTGTTTTTATATGTCTATGTGCGTGAATCTAGTGAGCAAGAGATTCTCAGTCATATTGTTATTTATGATATTTCTTCTAAAAGATGTTCTTATACCTTAGGGTGTGATTTTTAAGATCTTATTTGATGTAGGTGGTTATATTTTTTTCTTTGAAAACTCCTATAGTCTTTCCAAAATTCTAAAGAAACCCCTTCCCTTTACCACATCCAAATAAACCCTCTTTGTCTTTCAATAATTCCAAATACTCCCATCTGTATCCTTTTTCCAACCCCACACCTTTCTTGCTGTTAGCTACAATGTTTTTTATTTTCCTTCTTTTGTTGGCTATTCTCCCTCAATTAAATATTAGTCTTGTATATTTTCTTATGTTACTAGATGATATAATATATTATATAATTATTGCATTAATAAATTATTGTTTTTAATTGATTTTGAACACGAAAAATATGGTCTTTAACTACAAAAAAAATTGTAGTGAAAACCCCAAAATTTGTAGCTAAAAGCTTTGGCTACATTTATCCTTACATTTAGAATATGAAGCTAATACCCATGTAGCTAATTGTTTAGGCTACATTTTTCAAAGTTGTAGTTAGTTATTCCTCTGGCTACAAATTAATATGTAATCCTAATTGTAGGTAAAAATGCCCATACACATAAAAATTTAGTTTCCATTGTAGCTAAATATATGACTACAATTGAATTTGTAGCTATGATATGTAGGGATAGATGAAATTGGTTACAATTTGTATATGTAGTTCATGTATAGCAAAAATTAGCACTTACTACACATGTTATTATAGCTAGTATGTAGTGAAAGACACCATGTACTACACATACATATGAATTAAGAGACATTATGTATCCAGTCAATTGTTTGCCAATATAGAGGGGTTTTCAAAAAGAAAAAAGATGAATGTTAATCAAGATCGAGTTGTGCTTACATTGTCAACAATGATACTTTTATTTATATTTGAACAATAAGTACACATGGGGAGGACATTAACCTGGCCCCTTTTTTACAATATGCATGGATAAAAGATACATGTATACAATATCTTATTCTGACTGCCTCTATTGATTGCAGATTCTATATGCCACATGATCATGTGCATCTTCTTCTATCTTGATTTTTCTTTGGTATTAATTCCGCCACTTGTATCGTCAACAAATATGATAACATTGATAAACTCATAAGAAGAGAAAGACTGCTAATGTATTGCTCTTCTTGACTGAAAATAGAGAACTTCTCTGTGCTCTGCTTATGATTGGCCATAGGAACCTCCTGTTGTTGATATTCATCGAGATACTTGAAAGATAAATAGTTGATATTAGTATTTTTCTAGGATGAAAATGTGATATGAAGGCCTTCTCTACAATCATTTTTGGCATCAAATAACCTGGCCTGCAAAAATGGTCATAACGAATGATCAAGTTGCCTTGCACATTGACATACAAGATATAACTATAAATGAACATATAGATAGAAATATAGGATATATTTTTAAAACTTACATTGTGAGGTGGCACATTGATATCCTCACCCTGACAGTAATCATCATCACAGTCATCATGCTCATCCTCAACCATATGAAAGTGTCATTAAAAAATCAAACATTTAGCATTTGACATAACTAGAAGATAATAAAACATTGTAAAGTTCACATTCAGAAAAATAAAACATAAAAAAAATATAAACATGCATGCCTCTATTATTGTGATCTTTTATCAATTAACAATCCTTCATTGTGATCTCTGCACACATACAAGTCGTGATTAGCTTCAATATTTGGTGGTGTTGGCAACCCAACTGAGAATGGACTGGAGTCATCATACTTATCATAGTATTGTTCTTCATCTATATGATCTTCAATGAACTATCTTTTACCATGAAGAACAACCGATCATTTATCATTTGCAGGATCATCAATATAAAATACTTGTTTCACTTGTGATGCCAATATGAATGGTTCACCCTTCTGGCCAATCTTTTCAAAGTTCACTAATGTGAAACCCAATTCATCCACTATAACTCCTTTGGTGTTATCAACCCAATTATATTTAAAGAGTAGAATTCTGAAATCTACATAGTCAAACTCCCATATGTCTTCAATGACACCATAATATGACATTTTAGTTTCACGTGGACTCTTATCCTTTGCACTTACAAAAAATAATGAAGACGCTTGAAGGGTGACCCCACTATTTTGGATGACACTCTTATCATCTTGATGCTTTGTGTAATATGAGAATCCATTTATGTCAAACCCTTCATAAGACATAACATTCAATTTTGGTTTAAAGGTGAGGAATTTGATAGTTTCAGTAAGATTATCTGGTGTTTGAAATAGTTGATGTAAGATTTTATCTTCAAACCACTTAATAAATGTCTTGTTATGCTCTCTAGAAAGCCACATTGAATTGGCTTGAGGATATTGTCTCTTGATGAAATTGATATGTTCCTCGATATAAATAGTTACTCTGTCGATATTGTGTAAAATATACAAGTGACCTTGTTCCAACTGCTCACGACTGATTATTTTCATATGTGATCCCAAAATTCCTTTGCCAAAATGCTCCTCAATATTCTTGTCATTAATAGGAGCGTCATTAGCACTCAGAAAGTCATTGTAAAAATCCATAACCTCTCTCACCACATAACCCTCAATAATACTCCCTCAGGCTGATAATAGTTTCAAACATCACCTTTAAAAATGCTCATGTATCGTTCAAAGGGATACATCCAATGCAAGAAAACTGGTCCCAACATTTTCACTTCCCTAGTCAAGTGGACAACAAGATGTACCATGATATCAAAGAACGAAGGAGGAAAATACATCTCAAGCTGACGTAGGGTAACAACCACTTCTCTTTGCAATTTATTGAGAGTATCAGGGTCAATAACTTTGCTGCATAGATTGTTGAAAAAGAAACAAAGTCTGGTGATTGCAAACCTTACATGCTTCGACAATATAGATCGAATTGCCACAAGAAATATTTGTTGCATTAGAGTGTGACAATCATGAGATTTAAGACCTATCAACTTCAGATCTTTCATTGATACCAATCTACAGATGTTGGATGAGTAACCCTGTGGCACCTTAACATTTACTAACCATTCACAAAAAGCTTTCTTCTCCTTTCTAGACAACGTGTAACAAGCGGGAGGTAAGTATGTTCTCCGATCACTACTAACTACTTCTGTTAATTCTATCCTTATTCCCATTTCACGTAGGTCCATTCTGGATTTTATCCCATCTTTAGTCTTACATGGTATTTTCAACAGTGTACCAATGATGCTATCACAAACATTTTTCTCAACATGCATGACATCGATACAATGCCTGACTGGCAAAGAACTCTAATAAGAAAGATCCCAAAATATTCACTTCTTCTTGAATAAAGATTTTTCACTCCGTGTGGCCATGGTACATTGTGATCTCTTACCAAATTCATTGGCAAAGTCTTTTACTCTTTCATAAACAACCTCCCCTGGTATAGGTTTAGGTACACTCCATTCCTCATTCTGTCCATTGAATGCTTGGCACAACCTACGATACGAATGGAATTTTGGAAGAAACCTTCAATGACCAAGATATACAGTCTTGCTGCCATGTTTTAGTCGTATTGAATCAGTGTTCTGTTCACATATAGGACACACTTTAGATCCTTTGACACTATATACAGACAAATTCCCATATGCTGGAAAGTCATTAACAATGCAAAACAACATAGCATGTAAACGAATTGCCTCTCTTTGTGAAGCATCATAGGTCATCACACCTTCACCCCAGAGTTTCTTTAAGTCATCAATCAGAGGTTCACGATTAACATCGATATCATTTCTAGGTTGTTTAGGGCCTGATATCAACAACAATAGCATAACGTACTTATTTTTCATACATAACTAGGGAGGAAGATTGTATATAGCAAGCTTTGTTGGGTTTTAGGGGAGATAGAGAAGGCAGCGGAAACAAAATTTTCTCCCCAAACCAATACCGAGGAAATGCGTCAACGTCTATATAATAGGAAAGGATGGTTTGTGGAATCATGCCTTGTCCCGAGGCTTGGTCAGCGACAATACCTCGAGCAATTCGCGGTCTTCAACTCCGGTCTTGGACGGTGTCTGTGCAGCTCCTGGTCGCACCGGGACTGACGACTTCTCCTCCTACCAGACTGTCGGATGACAGTTGTCCTCCTGAGCGGCAGTGTCCTCCCGCCTTTGTAGTAGTCCACACGGGCCACCTGGAACTCCACTCTCCTTATCCCACAAGGAAGTGGAAGGAGTCGCACCCTCCTGTTGACGTACTAGTCCCCAACACACTCTCCTGCTACCAGTTGCAACTGCAGGTGTCCTTCCCTTACTGCACCTCCCTTTTGCGGGAAGCACTTGCTTGAGATCTCTCACGGTTACCAAAACCAGAGAGAACGACAACTTCGCAAAGCAACCGGCTTGCATTGAGTTGTCCTCTGAGAAGCCCCCAATACCCCTATATATATAGGCGGGTCATGGGACAGGGTTCTCTGTGCCCGGCAATATGGGACTAAAGAAGGAGTAGAAGGGTTCGAGATTTTCCACAAAAAGCAACCAACTCACAACCTGAACTGATCGGTTCACAAGTGAACCAGTCGGTTGGGGACCTGAACCGGTCGGTTGGAGCACCAACCGATCGGTTGGGACCCATGAGCCTATCGGTTCACTTCTGAACCGGTCGGTTCGTGGTCCTGATCAGTTCCCGATTAACTTTCCAACTTTCGTTTCTAATTGTTATCGAATACCAATCCTTGTTCCAATCAAATTGGGCAAGTGAAACGCAAGGAAAATTCTCACCGACCTGACTTTTCCAACTTGCTCGGTTGCACCAGTTGAACCGATGGGTTCAACACTTGAACCGCTCGTTTCACCCTGGGCTTGAGCCGACCGGCTCAACATTTGAGCCGACCGGTTCAGCAACCTCAGCCGACCGGTTCAACACTTGAACCAATCGGTTGGGAGTACAGGTTGTGCAGAATCAGTCAAATGCGATTTCAATCAATCCGATACTCCAATCAATGCGTCCAACACCTTGAACCATATGATATTGAGTCATCGACTGATTAAGTGTTTAATTTAACTACTAAACTCCTTTAGTAATCAATCTAAACGTTTCTTGTGGAAAAAACTCCTCTTCCAGGTTAAATCCTATGTGTGTGACCTTGTAGGTCAATTTCACGTTGGCAGTGAAAGTCCATAACACTTATGACTTCACAAGCAAAGAGCGGTGCCTAGTCACACATCATTGCTACCCAAGTGAAAGTAGAAAGTTGGAGAACAACTTTCATCCTACAATCCGTGAATGGTGTTACAGTGAATGTATAATTCCTTTGTCACTGATATCCCAAATGAACTCAAGGCATGGAACAGTCATCCTGTCAACGTTCATTCACTTTCTTGATCTCAGAGCAGATTGAAGGAGATATGTATGACATCAATATCACATACTGATTCACACATGCGTGCGCACGCCTATCTCAATCCTACTCATCAAGTGGCCTTGGATATCAAACTCCCTCAGGAGGGACAAATCCCATATCTATCACTCACCCCTCAAAAGCCCCATGTGTCAAAGCCACCCAATCATCACCTTTATAACAACCCATGTTTCAGGACTGCGTTTGATGATGTCAAAGTGTGCCCAACGACATGTGTTGAGTGCAGTGATTTTAGGTCTAAGAATCACACTCACCACCATCACTGTGAGTACTGACTGTGACTACCATGTCATGGTTCCATGTGTCAAACTCACGGTGGGTCTGTCCGGTACACTTGTTCTCTAACAAGTACCTATGTGTTTGGTTTGATATCTCTATATCATGACTAATGAGATTCTGTCATCAACCAACACCACAATCTAGTCTTGTGTGTCATTGCTGTCTATCTTCCTTCCACAATGACATCCGACTAGGGACATAACAAGAATGTACAAACTCTTAGCATCCGCATGATCTCATCGTTCAGGTCATGAACCTGAAGGCATACGTCATTGAGTATTGTCATTCTCCAGACATTCAATCTGTTCTATCACTATCTCATATGACTGAACCAGAAAGAATTGGAAGCTTGCCTTTGATGTTTATCAAATCAATCTTAATGTATCCCACCAATCATCCCATGATTGGCTCTCAGGGCATACATACCAACAGACTCCCACTTGCACTGCGAGCCAATCACTCTTGAATCATATTCATAGTGATCTTCAAACATGTCCCACATGTTATTGTGCTCTTAGTGCGAACATAGTGAGTAATGACAACACCTTGCCAAAGTCAGTATAAACTGCATGTCTCTCATCTCTTCGTTGTACGTCGCTCGTATGAGATGGAGTTGCCGTAATATGTGATCTAGTATTCCTATATGAATGTGGTTTGAAAAGCAAAACCCAAGAAATTAATTTATTGATTTCCTAAATGTGCATATTCAAATAACCCTTGACCGCATGTTGCAAAAGCAACCCGATTCTTGGGAATGTTTCTTTCTCTTAATTTTAAAGAAGTATCAATCATTCCTTTAGATCCAATAGAAATTGGAATCATCCCTTGTGGAAGTGTGAATCATCTTGTTATACCCTTAGAAATATGTATCACATTTTTAGAAATATTCACTTAAATCTTTGTTGTTTGAAATATGAAATACTAAAAAAATGAGTCAAATACCTTTAGCACCGAAACCACTATGACTACTTGAACCAACACATTGTACTTTGGATTAGCTATCATTTATATAGAAATCATTGGTTTATGGAAATGAAAACATAAGAAATTTATGACTTCACTTACTACCCAACTAAACAAAAAAATGCATTAAATACCTATATCATTAATCATTTGAGCTCCAATTTATTAGGGTTATATTCAACTATTTTTATCTTTTGATTTTACATCTAAAAAACCAAATAAGAACATAATACAAAGTAACTAAAAAAGGCAAAGCCTTTAGTGCTACATAAGACAATAGTCATTCTTGTGATCCAGATGATTTATGATCAGTGGGAGTGAATTACGAGCCTCGAATAATACTTATTTTCAGCTCGTATGAATTCTTATAATGACTTCACCTTATTATTTGGTTGCATATTTATAGTCAACTCTATTGAAGTAGTATAAAAAGGAAACAAACTACCATACAAAATATAATTTAGTTGAAATATTCTATAAAAATGAAACACACACAAGTCTTTCTAATAAGTTTACCTTTATTCTTTTGTTCATTTTTTGTTTGCAAGTTTCAAAGTAGTATCTATTGGCCATATGCCCTCTGAGCCATAATGTGATGATTGTATTAGGGGTATATTGTTTATTATTTTGACTATTTTCAAAGGTAGTTCCACTTATTGTGTTTTTTATAGTGAGATAATAAATAAATGTAATAATGTCTAAAAATGTTTTGGATCAATGAAATATGGTTTGGATTGAGCACCTGAATATGATATTGTATTATAGATATTATAGGACAATGTTAATATTAGACTAGTGTCTATGTTGAATGATGTTTTAAGTCATACTATTTGAAATAAATTCACATACATTAATACTTGTTAATGAAAAAGTTGTAGTAGGCATACCAACAATGAGAATGCAACATGGAAGCCATGCCATGGCATCGAGAGTCATATCTCAATGCGATAGTGGTGAATGTGATATGTAGAACAAAAGTCACTATCGAAACCACATGTTGTTGTGTGTTCTTTAATACTACACAATATAACTTTGAATGAAGATTTCCATACATGTAGTGATTGGTTTCACTGTGGCACTGTGGGTTTTTGTGAGTGATTGAGATGAATTTCAACCCTTCATTGGAATGATGTATTGGTCACTTAGTAAGTGAGAGTATGAAATGCATGTTCATACTCATGTGAGTCTGTAGACCGTAGTGAGATCTCAATAGTCTACTTTGGGTCAAGAAACATAGATTGGATATTAAGAGGATGAAAACTCCATGCCTTAGTTTCAATATGGATATTGTGGCAAAGGAATTATATGGTGATGGTAACATTGGCTACTTTATAGGTTCAAGTTGTTCTCCAACTTATTCTTATTACTTAGGTAGCAATGATGTGTTGCAATACATCAATATTTTCTTGTGAGATTTGAACATTAGTGTTGACATAATAAGGAAAATGCAGGGTCACACTAATAAGGATGTATAAGGAAATTGAAGTTCACAACCAAACATATGACTCAAATGGATATCAATCATGTACATGCCGATCTTATCCAATTGGTTGACTGAAAAAGGTAATAGGTCATCTGGATGGTTTGGATCAATCAATGAATTGATAATCAAGCGGTTAATAGATCACCAATTTTGGAAAATTGGTCTTTTGGTTGGCTGGGGTATCCCCATCAATTGATTGGATTTAATTCAGGGAACAACAAGGAATATGAGGTGTATTCAATTTGGGATGGATTGATCAATTGAAATTGGAATGTGACTGGTGAATTGAGTGACAAAGCAAGCCAACCAGTCAACTAGATGATCAAACTAGTCCCATCTGGTTGACAGATTACAAACTGGGCAACTAGAACTCTAGTTGCAATTATGAACATAATTGGATTTTTAGAAAATCCAAACCCATAACTCTCTTACATAAAGGGGTGGACATCCAAAGGGAGACACACATAGTAAGACATAAGTTGTGTAAGAGTTCTTCCTCTTGAAGAGACAAAAAGTCACCTTAAGGACAACAACTCGTAATAGGAGGAGAATGAGTGAGAAAGAGCAATGCTACCACGTCTTCCTTATTCCCCTTCCTAACAATGATCAAGATGGTACACTGAGATCTTACACATCCATGTGAAATACATACAGGATGAGGTCCTTGGGAGAAGGCTTGAGGAAAAGAAACTTCTTCAAGGAGAAGACAAGGTGTTGTTGTAATGATAAGGTGGAAATAATAACCAATTCGGATCTAGATCCAAAAGTGCATGTTCTAAACCAACATAAGTCATGTCTGGTTGTTGGATAACCAGTGTGCATCGAGGTATATTCAATATCCCTTCTATGTATTTAAATATACTAATGTTTTATAGCTATGATGAATTTTTTGGCTAAGTGTTTTTCTAGAACAAAATTTATATTTCCGGTGCACCCTCTTTCCCCAAATCCCTACAATATTAGCATGTATATTATTTGCTAAATCATTGAGAACCCAATTGATGTCCAAGTCATTTTCAGACACTTCATATATCTCATTAATTTACTTCATTACATACTCCATTTCATTATATTCACTGATTATGTTACTCAATGATATATCTAAAGTATCCCTTGGTGTCCAGTGACAAACAATGCTCTATTTTTTTCTTGTATGTCAGCATATCAACAAACCTGAGTGGCTTGGTAGAACAAATAAATGGTTCATCATCAAAAGTTTTCCTTGATGTATAAAGTGTGAAACCAAATTCAACAACTTATGAACCTATACCTTCTTCCAATTCATACAATCTACAATTTAAAAGACAAATAGGTCAGATACTTTCATGTTGAGGCTCTAACATATCTACCGATCATTCCATAATTCAAATTTTCATCAGGGCCTTTAATTTTATACCATAATTTGGGGGTAACGACCACTATCCACTACTTAGATTTCAATTTCTTACTCATTCACAAGATACCATTTATAAGAATATACTCCTAAATGTAGCTTCATTGGCAAGAATTCCCACTATAATGGGGACAACCATGTCTCCTGGGACAACATGTACTTGATAGAATAAATCTATACATTATTGACACTACAAAAAGTAATTGGGATTTAACTCTAAATTCCAAAGATGAAAGCATACATAATTTGAGAAGCACTTAAAAAATAATTACATTCTTCATCCTGTATTTGTTGGTGAGTATGCCAAGAGAATCAATCATATGATAATTTTGATGGCATATCATGTAAAAAATTTGATTAATAATAAATGTAAACTTTCGATTTATTTTGTTTCAATAAATTATGAGATAATGATGAAACATAATGAATGTATAAAGAATGACTTTACTCAATGGCACATGTCTTCAGATTGATGACCTGAATAATGAGATCATATAGATGTCAAGAGTATGTACATTCTTATTATCTCCCTTGTCGGATGTTATTGTGGAAGGTTAATAGATAGAAATGCCACATAAGACTAGATTGTGTGTTGGTTGATGATAAAATCTCATCAGTCATGATATATGTGATATCAAACCAAACACATAGATACTTATTGGAGAACAATGTATCAAACATACCCACCTCGAGAGTGACACATGGAAACCATAATTGGTGGTCATAATAATTTCTCATAATCAAGGTGGTGATTGTGATTCTTAGACCTGAAATCACTACACTCCTCACATGTCGTTTAATGTACTTTGACATCATCTATCGTGACCTTGAATAAGGGTTTCCATAAAGGTGATGATCATATGCATTGTGAGACATGGGGATGACTGTGAGTGATGTATATAGGATTTGTCCCCCCTACTAGAGTTTGATATCCAAGCCACTTGATAAGCAAGACTGAGAAAGGCATGCATATACACATGTAAATCAATATATGATATTGAGTTCACATATATGTCAGACAGTTTGCTCAGGTTTAAGGAACATGGATTGAACATAGAGAGGATGATAATTCCATGGCTTGAGTTCAAACCAGATATCAATGACATAGGAATTGTACAATCATTATAATACCAACCACAAATTGTAGGTTGAAGTTTTTCTCCAACTTTCCATTTACTTGGGTATCAATGATGTGTTTCCAGACATCACTCTTTCCTTGTGATGTCATAAGATGGTTATGGACATTGACTGCCAACAGAACTTGGAACCTATAGGGTCACACACATAGGATACACTTGGAATAGGATCTCATTCATGTATATGGTTTAAACTTGATTACTAAAGAGTTAGGTATTTAATTTAAACAACGTTGGTTCAATATTTGGTGATTGAATTGTGAACTGACTAGTTCAAGTGTTGAACCTGCCGTTTTAGTGTGTCAGGTCAATTGAATTGACTTTGGCAATTCGGGACCATGAACCGACTGGTTCAGGAAGTGAAGCAACCAACTCAAGTACATGAACCGATCATCTCAGGTTATGATCCGAGTAGTTGGTGGATCAATTCTATTATTTCAAGGATTTATGCTGATGCCATGTTGAGCATTAAATTGGATTATAATTGCTAATACATTTGCGATTGGGAAACATGATGAAATAACTAGTTTATTGGGTGAACCAATTGACTCATATGTCAACCGATCGGTTCACCTGTGAACTGATTGTTTTGCCATTTATAGGTTGCAAAAATTCATAAAATTCCAACCCCTTTCACTCCCATTCATTCTGGGAACCATAACCCAAACTCTCCTATAAATAGAGGAGTACATGGAACTTCTCAGACATAATTCAATTGTCTATAAAAATTATTTGTCTTCTCTGGTTGTGGTAATCAAGAGAACCTGATCAAGTGCTACCCGATAAAGGAAGGGATGGCAAGGGATAACAATTATCAGAAAGTTGGTGCTAGTACACCAACATGGAGGAATAACTCCTTCTTGTCTATTCTACTAGAACGACATGAGTTCATGGTTGCTTTTTTTGCTAGGAGGTAAATGTTAAGATGCTTTCCATGGTCATCAACTCGGAGTTGCTGTTGATGTCATCCGAGTGTGACTTGAACAAAGTCACATACTACAATGAGAGAATTGTCACTGGGCTTGGTCCAAAACCAAGTATGGTTTAATGGGAATATGACAAATATTTATTTTTGTTTCCACTGCTTGCTCTACCGCCATATTTCCCAACTGTATTCCACTTCGTTGTAGGATGAATTTTGAGGTCTTATCTTATTTAGGTGTGCTCCTTGAAAAGAGTATTTTCAAAAAGAAAAAACTGTAGATGTAAATATATTAGGAAAGGACCATTGTCATCACTAAAACTATAAGTTTGATACATACAATAGGTATGGTCCATTCTTAGTTATATTAAAACAATGAATCAATGAGCTTGATTGAGTTTGCATATGATGGATTTAAAAATATACCAGCACCAATAAGTACCTCATCATATATTACAAGCCCACATAAGCAAGAACCCACATTTCCTAGATCATATTGGCAAAAAGTAGTCACCTCATTCAAAATATATCCCTATGCAATAGACTCTTCAAATATATTTCTGTTGCATACAAAATGTTTCAAAGAGTATAGGAATATATCAACTAGATACATCCATCTATACTCCAAAACACCCATAACTATAGCCTCATATGATAAAAGTATAGTTAGATGGATCATAATCTCAAAAAATGCAGATGAAAAATTCACTCATGATTTCAAAGAATAATTGGCATTGATGTTTAAAGTTTTTCCATTTTCTAAATATTAATTCTTTTAGCACACTACGAGTAATAGAATTTAAAATTTCAATAAACACTTCTTGGAAGTGTTCTTCCTAGTGCTAGACGTAGGACATGTTGGATCAAAGTGTGGCAGTAATGAATCTTGAACCCAACAATCTTTTTTGCTTCAACTTGGATTTTTTTGATATATTTGGAATAAAATCCAGTGATTTCAAGTATTTGAGAACTAATACGAAGGCCGCGTTCTCTGTTTGATTCATAATATAAGATTAATGAGACCAAACAAATTGACAATTTTGGTTTCTTATTCTCATGTTTACTTTTGCATGTTCAGACATGCTACAACATTATCTTTACATTGACCATCTTTGTCCTTCAAATGGATGAGCATGTTTTTAGATAGGTTATTCTGTATGTGCATTCCATTTTTGCCTAATAAAAAAAGTAGTTCAATAAGGAATAAGAAACATTATTTCATTTCCACCCATCAAAAACACAATTGTTCTTTGTCCACACATTTTTAATTTTCCTTAGTAAAATTAACATTACCATGGATTTCCCACAATTTTAGTATTCTCTCTTGATAAGATATTGTATTGTATTATCATGTTACACCCTCCCATCTTAATTTTTCTTGTCTACATGCCATTGTTGGTTTTCATCTAATAAACTAAGATGTTCATGTGGACAAATTTTGACTACATGGAAGATAAATAGAATCATAATCAGTACAAAACATGAACATGCCTTAACCTTTACTGCTCCAAGCAGATAACATGTCATATGCATATAATCATTTATTGTCCATAGGAGTGTTTCCTTCATGTTAAACATTTCTTCTTCATTTGCATATAAGTCACTATACCATCTAGTCACAATATCATTTTTTCATCAATTTGTGGTTGTGATTTTGTTACCAGGAGATTTTGAACCTTTTATAAGAAGAGAAAACAATATAGTGGTTGTTTTAGTGGAAATCATGGTGTAAAATTGTAGCAAATTAAAAATTGATAGGCCATGTCCTCCAACTACTACCTATTGTCATATTAAAAGGGATAAACCATAACATGCAAGGAAAACATTATGTTGCAAGGATCAACACCAAATGATGAACCTTTTATATCAAAGTCTTGACATGATATTGAATCTCTAGGATGAATCATCTGATTACTTGAACTCCAGGGACAAGAGTGATGCCCAACCATAAATGTTGCTGGTTTTTATACATAAAAACCTATTAGTCTTGATGCTAAAGGAAAGCATAAAAGTAATATTCCAGGGATCTTCTGCAACCTCCATACCCTATTCTTTTTCTTCAACCTTTCATATAGAATATGTAGAAGTGGGAAAATAATTTGAATGCTCATAATTTCCCCAAAACAAAACACAATCATTCTGACAGGAAATGATTTTTTTACATTATATTTTTACAATCATACCAGCTCGTCAGAAAAAAATAACCCTCCAGAAGAAATTTATTCAACATCAAGAATAGAGTTGATTATGCACAGTTAGTGAAATTTAGTTTGTAGTTGTATTCAAACACTTAAAAAATGCAAGACATTTGTAAACTTGTGAACAACTAAGATATATCAACTGGATTGCATCATATGTAACTATTTGGAATTGTCTTACATCTTCACCATGTTAGCCTATACATAGTCATCATGCCCATTGAATAAATATAATACCATACATATCATTGATACATTTGATGTTTTTATTTACTTGATTGCTTTCTAAACTTCTAGGTACTTCACCATAACGTGTCCAAGTTGTATAACCCTCAATAATGCCACTAAAGAAAATATTACTCTTTATGATTTATATATTTCCGTTGAATTTATTCTCACACTCAGTACTAGGGAATCAAACTTATTTTGCCAATTCATTTCTAAATGTAAAAGACATAATTCCATTCATAATATATTGATTTTAAAACATATCAACACATATTTATATGAATATCCAACATTTATCGGTTATGAAATCCATATCTTCCATCACTTATTACGTAATGGAAAACCAAAACTAGGTGTTATTTTAGTCTATAATTTCTTATTTTTTATAATAAAGATAATTTTTCATCAAAATCATTTTCTTGCGTAATTATTCTAAACGGTAGTTTTTATATTGATATGCTTACAATATGTAGGCTATACACTGTAATTTCATATATGTAAGCTAAGATATCACACATATGGGAGTAATGTCTTGCATTTAGATATCAAGGCACCCTTGTGTGCACATCTAGGAATCCTATGTGATGGGAAAAGTTATAAACTAGGATCCTATGCCTGAAGATGACTTAAGTGGGTGTATAAGGCCTTTTAAGCCAAATTAAGCCACTTGAAGGACATATTAGCATGAATTTGCCCTAAATTTTCTCAAACTAGATAAAATTGAGTAATGTTAGGGTTCAAGTAGATCCAATTTGGGCCAAATATTACCTATTTTGGAAAAATTAGGTCTAAGTTGGGGAATGTACATCTGATTTGTGTGAAGTATGTCAGATTTGGAGGAACTAGGTCTAGTTTGGGCATATTATGTCTCATTTAACTCTTTTTGTAGAAAACCAAAGAAATTTATGTATGATTACCTAAAATTATGTTGAATTGCTTCATGTATTTCTAATTATGTAAATTAGGGCAATTTATGGCCAACCAAGTGTGGCTCAGTTCATGCTAAGCATCATTTGTTTCACATTATAATTGCTTAAGGTATGAAATCACCATTATACGAATTCAATGTAGTCTATATATTTGAGTATAAATATAAATGTGTGTTTAAGTCTAAACATATATATGCAACTAATAATAAAGAACGGTAAACCCCTAGGAACTGTTTATAAATTTAAGGAGTTCAATAAACATATAGGAGAACATGGAATAGTACTAAGTCTAAGATATAATGTACTACTTAGAATACATGTTGCATGAGGACAAATATATGTTAATTCCATAATGAATGCATATATTTTAAAATAGATGGCATATATCTCTATCTAAGATTGAAAGTTTAACTAATTCATTTGGGAGCCACATTCTTCCAAGGAAGAAGAGAAGGAATCTCCTAGTGAAAAGTAGATACATGCCACTAGAAACACTATAAATATCATATTTGAGAGTAAGAAACACAATGAGGTACCTAAATCAAAGGATGATATTTTAGTGCAAAAGTATTCTAAAACATATGAATAAAAAAGCAAGGAGGTCAAAGGAACCATGAAAATTAATGAAAAATGTCCAATTTCACGTTATAGAAGAATATGCACCACAAATTATTAATTACATGCGCTATGTATAGACCGAGTTTATGGTTCTAAGAGTTATATAATTACCAAGGAATCATATGTAAATAACAATTTAGTTAATGTTGTATATCAATATTCTAAGAAAATAATGGTTATGATGGGCACCTTGAGTAACTTAGGCATCTATGATTTATTATAATAGAATAACCTCCAAGAACATATTATTAATAATGCAAGATATAGCAGCAGGTCACTTGGACTTCTCATGTTGGATTTTAAACCAAATTTCTAACCTGAATCTATTGACAATTAATATCTCCATTCAATTAGTATTTTCATACCTTATATAGGTTCATTCACATGTGGAATGGGGTTGCTGAAAACATTTAACTCTAGGTAATAAAAACCTACAATTACTGCACGTCTCATTATCATGGACATTAAGATGGTCAATAAACTAAATATCATTCTTGGTTGGATCTACATCCACATTGCATGGAAACTTGTAAGTGACATTCAATGACCCAACAAAGAATTTGATTTTAGTACATTTGATTATGACAGGAATCTTTTTTTTAATCTCAACCAAATTTATTTGTAGTTGTGGATCCAACATATGCATCATAGATGTGTACAAGTAGAGATCAATACCAAGACTTTTTCATGAGGCATACAAATTCAAAGTATAAAATTATAATAGTGAAAAATATATTTGCGAGGATGTGTACAAAATACCAAGTACCATCACCTCCTTGATTACAAGATAACTAAGATAAAGTGATCATTCTACAATCTTAAGTAGCTTTATTTAGTGAGAAATTAGTGTCCACGGTAATTTCATTGATCATAATTAACTGGTTTTCAGTGCCCAACAACGTCATGTATATTCATTGGTAGCAACATATAGAAAAATAACAACATTATAAAACAATTGACCAAACCATATAAATGAAGTAGATGACTTTTTTAGAAAATCGATAAAGAAGGATTTATACACTATTCAACACTAATAGTGTGATTTGGTCAACCAATCTAAATGGATCCTCGTTGGTGTAGTTTAGAGACTAACCAAGTTGATTAGATTCCCATTTCAATGATGGAGGGGTCTTAGGGAACCTATTCAAGGACCGATGAGTAGTTTTGATTTACATATCTCCATAGAATTTATTCTCACCCTTAGTACAAGGGCAGCAATCTTCTTTTTCCAAATCATTTATAAATGTAAAAGACAAAATTCCATTCATAATATATTGATTTTGAAATATATTGAAACAAGTCTTTACATGAAATATCCAACTTTTATCAGTTATGAAATCCTTATCTCTCGTCACGTATTACCTCATGAAAAATAAAAATTAGGTGTTGTTTAAGTATATAATTTCTTATTTTTTACAATAAAGAAAAAGTTTCTTCAAAATCATTTTCTTACGTAATTATTCTAAACTGTAGCTTTTATATTGAAATGCATATAATTTGGTTATACATTATAATTGCATATATGCAAGCTAAGATATGGCATATAAAGTAGTAATATCTTACATTTAGATATCAAGGCACCCTTGTGTACGCACCTAATAATCCTATGCGATGGGAAAAGTCATAAAATAGGATCCTATGCACGAAGATGACAAAAGTGGGTGTGTAAGGCCTTTTAAGCCAAATTAAGCTACTTGAAGCACATATTAGCATGAATTTGGTTTGAATTTTCTCAAACTAGATAATATTGATTAATGGTAGGGTTCAGGTAAATCTGATTTAGGACAAATCTTGCCTAGTTTGGAAAATAAGTCTAAGTTGGGTATATACATCTGATCTGTGTGAAGTATGTCACGTTTGGTGGAATTACGTCTAGTTTTGGGAAATTATGTCTCATTTAACTTTTTTTTAGAAAATCCAAGAAATTTATCTCTGATTACCTTAACTTATTCTGAATTACTTCATGTATTGCTAATTAGGTAAATTAGGGCAATTTATGGCCATCCAAGTGTATCTCAAGTCATGCTAAGTGTCAATTGTTTCACATTATTATTTCTTCAACTATGAAATCACCAATATAAGAATTTGAAGTATTATATATATTTGAATATAATTATATACATATGTGTGTGTAAGTAGAAACACTTATATGCAACTAATAACAAAAAAATGGTAAACCTGTAGGAACCGTTTAGAATTCAAGGAGTCCAAAAAACACATGGGAGAACATGGAATAGTCGTAAGTCCAAGATATAATGTACTACTTGGAATATATGTTGCATGAGGAAGAATATATTTTAATTACATAATGAATGAATAGATTTTAAATAGATGGATTATATCTCTATATAACATTTAAAGTTCACTAATTCATTTTGGAGCCACCTTCTTCCATGGAAGAAGATAAGGAATCTCCTAGTGGCAAGTAGATATAGACCAATAGAAACGCTATAAAATATAAAATTTGAGAAGTAAGAAACACACCGAGGCACTTAAATCAAAGGATGACACTTAAGTGCAAAAATATTATAAAAATATGAATAAAAAAGCAAGGAGATCCAAGGAACCATGAAAAATTAAGGAAGAATGTCCCATTTCACGTTATAGAAGAGTATGCACCACAAATTACTAATTACATGCACCATGTGTAGAACTTTGTTATGGATTTTGTAAAACTTATATAAGTTCCAAGGAATCATATGTAAATAACCATTTAGTTAATGTTATATATCAATATTATAAGAAAATAATGTGTATGATGAGCACTTTGAGTAACTTACACATCTATGATTTCTTATCTAAATTTCCTATAACAGAATCACCTCCAAGAATAGTAGATTTTGCAAGATATAGGAGCAGGTCATTTAGACTTCACATGTTGGATTTTACAACCAAATTTCTAACCTTAATCTATTGAAAATTAATATCTCCATTCAATTCATATTTGCATACCTTATGTAGGTCTATTCACCTAAGGTATGGGTTCGTTGAAAACATTTAACGTAATTAAAACCTATAATTACTGCACACCTCATTATCATGGAGAATAAGATGGTCAATAAACTGAATATTTTTCTCGGTTGGATCTACATCCACATTGCATGTGCCCTGGGAAGTGACATTCCGGTTGCTAATAAAGAAGATGATTTTAGTAAATTTAATTACGTGAGGAATCTTTTTCATCTAAACCAAATTTCTTTGTAGATGTGGAGCCAAAATATGCATCATAGATGTGTAGAACTAGAGATTAATACCTAGACTTTTTCATGAGGCATACAAATTCAATGTAAAAAATTATACTATTGAAAGATATATTTGCAAGAATGTGAACAAAATAATACCAAGTACCATCACTTCCTTGATTCTTACAAGATAATTAAGATGAGGTGATCATTCTACAATCTTAAGTAGGTTTATTTAGTGAGAAATTAGTGTCCATGGTAATTTCTGTTGATGGTAATTAACTAATTTTCAGTGCCCAACAACGTCATGTATACTCATTGGCAACAACATATAAAAAAATAACAACATAAAACAACTAACGAAGTCACATAAATGAAGTAGATGAGTTTTTTTTTTTGAAAATTGGTAAAGAAGGATTTATACACTATTCAACGCTGATAGTGTTATTTGGTCAACCAATCTAAATGGATCCTTTTTGGTGTAGTCTAGAGGCTAACCAAGTTGATTAGATTCCCATTTTAAGGATTGAGGGTACTTAGGGAAACCTATGCTAGGATCAACGAGTAGTGAGAATGTGAGAAGCTAAATTGAGTGGCGCAAAAGGTTGTGGAGGGAGTCAACAAAAATAAATTACATCATCCGCTAGAATATAGAATATAATTGTAAAACAAGGAAGAAGCTAAATACAATTATATTAGGTGATGGGGTGGTTAGAAGATTGTGAATTGCTCAAAGGAGTAGAAAATATATGAAAATAGGGAAACTATTTTTTTTTAGGGAAGATGGAGAGTCCTGGGTGGACCCCCCGTCATATATTAACCAGCTAAATCAGCCATAGCAAAGTTTACAATGTTCAAAAGGAAAGAATGCATGTAAGAAAAATCAGACTTGACTCTCTACATGCTAATTGTGCTACGACATGTGCTACCTTGTTATGTCTAAGTGAAACAAAAGAAAAAACACAGGAAGAAAACGACCGACTCAGAAAGTTAATGTCTTGGCCAATACTTCCTAGGTAGTCTCTATGTTTGCTGGTCTTCATACAGGCCTGCACCACCATCTGTGCATCAAATTCTATGTGTATCTTCCTATAGTGGAGGATGGCCATCCACATCATTGCTCCCCGCACTCCCATGCCCTTTGTGGTCTCTACTCGATGGCAGGGACCAATCTTTACCCCCGCCATAGCCTGGATCTATCCCGTATGGCTCCTGGCTAGCATGCCCACTGTTGCCTTATGGTTTTCGACAATCGTTGCATCTACATTGTTCTTGATCACTCCCTCCGGCGGCGGTTCCCATCTCTCTACTTGTGGCGTACTGGGTTGCAGCTCTGCTGTTCACACTTCGGCTCCCCTTATGCTTCTTGTAATCTTGGATGAGCACCAAACTATTGGTGTATAGGTAAAAATAGTTTGGAATGTCTGTATTAAACGTACAACTATTTCTGGTTTGCCATATAGCCCACATCATTGCCACCATTTCTTCTTTATCCTTTTCCTCATTGTTGGCCAGGATTTCCTCCATTGCAACACCTATGATCTTATCTTTTACATTATGGATGATTTCTTGAACGCTTCGGTTCCTATGTTCCCATAGTTCAGTGGCATTTGGACATCTGAAGAACATATGTATATGCTTTTAGTTTCTGTGAAGCACAACATGCAGTTCCCATCCTCACTACAATGTCTGTCATACAACCACCCTTTTGTTGTTATTCCCCCATCATGATCCTCCATAGGAAGTATGCTATTTTGGGTGGCCGTCCTGCTCTCCATATTTTCCTCCATATGTTCCCACTCGGTTGATTGATATGATTCCGTGTCTCCTCCCTCTTGATTAGTCCCAACCAGTAAGCAGACTTCACCATGAATACCCCTTTTGATTTGGGCCACAACGACCACACATCCTTTGGTCTTCGCATGCTTAGCGGGATAGCACATATTCGGTCCACTAGAGGGTGGGAAGGTATTGTTGTATCTTAGCCTTGTCCCATTCTCTCCATTCCTCGATCATCAAATCACTTACTTTGTGCACATGTGTGTTATCTTCTCTGCGTAGGCTCTCTAGCATTTCCTACTCTCTTGGTATCCATCTGTCCTCCCAAATGTTCACATCCTCTCCATTCCCTATCCTCCACTCTGTTCCTTCTTTCAGTAAAGCTTTTGTACTCTAGAGGCTCCCCCAAGTATAGATGGTATTGCTTTCCATATAGAGGATCATGGGAAATACCTTGCCTTCAGGACACAATGTACAAGTGAGTCTATATTTGTAGCCGGCCGACATAATTGCTTTTCCAGTAGTGCTTGATTAAAGACGTGAAGGTCTCTAAAACCAAGCCCCCCTAGTCTTTTGGGCTTGCACATGTTGCTCGAGCTCGTCCATGCTAGCTTTCTTTCATTGTTTTTTGCTCCCCACTAGAACTTGGCCACTGCACTGTGAATCACATCTATAGTTCTTTTCGGAAACTGGAAAATACTCATCACGTACGTGGGGATTGCCTGTGCAACAGATTTGTTCATCACCTCCTTTCGTGGCTTGGACATTAGTTTTTTCGCCCAACCTTGTAGCTTCTACAAGATCCTTTCCTTTGTATTGCTGAAAATGTGCTTTTTGGACCTCCCTATTGTTGTGGGCAGACCCAAATATTTGGCATGTCTATCAACTTCCCTCACTTTTAGTAGGTTCTTCAACTCCTCCCTTTTTTCTGTGCTTGTTCCTTTGCTGAAAACTACCTCTGTCTTGGATAAATTGATTTTCTGACCGGAAGCTTGTTTGTATTGGCTGATAATTTCAGTTATCTTCAAGTATTCTGCATTAGTAGCTCTAGCAAAGAAATTACTACCATCTGCAAGGAAAAGATGTTAGATGTGTGGCGCTCCTCTACTTGACTTGATGCCGTGGAGCAGATTTACACGTGCAACAAGTGACAGTGAAGTGGAAAAAGCTTCAATACAAAGAATAAAAAGATAAGGTGAGAGAGGGTCACCCTGGCACAATCCACGTGAACGCTTTATCCTCCTGGTCCTGTCCCCATTGATGCCAAAAGACTGTTGGACAGATGAAATACATTCATATATTCTGTCTCTCCACTTCTCCCCAAAGCCCATTTTCTCCTTGACGAGCATAAGAAAACTCCATTCTACCCTATCATAGGCTTTTGACATATCTAGCTTCAAGGCAATACTACCATGTTTTCTTCCTTTGTCCCTCTTCATAGCATGGAAAGCTCATAGGAAATAAGCACATTGTCAGTAATCATTCTTTCTGCTATAAACACACTTTGATTTTAAAAAACAATGTCATTCATGTGTTATTTTAGCCTATTAGCCATCACTTTAGAGACAACCTTGTACAAAACATTGCAGAGACTTATGGGTCAAAGCTCTCCCATTTCTTTTGGATTCTCAGTTTTTGGGATGAGGACAACAAGGGCATCATTTACATTAGCCAAGCTCCACTCTCCCTTCCACCAACTTTTAATATAACTTGAGACATCTTTACCCACTATGCACCAGTATTTTTGGAAAAACATGACCTTCATCCTGTCGGGACCTGGTGCTTTATTTGGGTGTATCTGTTTGAGGACTGCCACTATCTCATCTTCATAGATTTCCTTCTCCAGGATAGCATTTGTTCTCTACTAATGTTTGCCTCGATGCCTTGAGTTACTTGATCAAAGTTGGATAGAACACTAGTTTGGAATAAGGCCTGGAAAAACTCAATTACCACATTTTTTATGTCATGTCCTTCTGTCTTCCAGTTTCCATGTGCATCCTTCAACCCCTCTATGTAAAATCTCTTCCTTTTTTTGGACGCCTTCTAGTAGAAGTAGGTTGTATTTTGGGCCCCCTCCTTCAACTCCTTTACCCTCGCTCTTGCACACCAACACACTTCATTTTTCTTTAGCTACTATTACAGTTTCTTTGACGTTTCTTCCACTTTTTTCAGATTCCCGTGACCAGGTGGAGCTGCTTGGATATTCTTTGGTTCAGCTTCTAGTTCATTAATATTTTTCCTTCTCTCACCAATTTTTTTGTTGGACCACTCCTTAAGATTTTCGCCACAGTGCCTTATCTTTCCCATAAAGTCATCTTCTTTTCCCCCCTTTCCCACACTCTCCTTATAGTGACCTCACATTCTTCCTCCACCCACATAGGCTCAAAAATAAAAGAACTCTTTCCTCTTCTACAGTGAGTTTCTCTGTTGTCCTCTGTGAGAATGATGGGAGCGTGATCATATTCATGTATAGGAAGGCGACGAACCTTGGCATAGGAGAAACTTTCCTGCCATTCTGTGTCGGCCAGGTACCTGTCCAGTCTTTCCTGCACGAGAGTCTCCTCTGTTAAGCCTCGGTGCCACATGTATGTGTTCCCCACAAAACCAAATCCATCAGCTCTCAATCATCTATGACGTCTCTGAAGTAATGCAGAAATTTCTCCTCTTTTGGTGGGCCCCCTTTTTTTCCGTGTTTGATGTTATCTCATTGAAATCCCCAAAAAAGATGATCCCAAGTTTTTGATTTTTATTGTTTGTCTACCCAGCCGTAAATTCCTATTGCCCTCCATGCCCTACCTCCATTACTTTCCAGCACCATGCATGATACATGTCATTGTGAGTAGTGTAAAACTTCTACGTCCACATCTTTCTACCAAAAACCGATCCCCCCTGCTCTTCCATTTCTAAATAGGCAAGGACCATCCTTGAACTCGTAGCTCCTCTGTGTTTCTGTAAGCTTCATTCCTGATATCATAGTTTCCATCAAGAAAACTATATTTGGGTGTTATCTCCCACACCATGCTCGGATAGATTTTATTGTGTCATGGTCGCCCATCCCCTGACAGTTCCAACTTAAGATTTTCATTACACTTCGCGGGGTTGGTCAACACCAACTTATGCTACTTGGGCCATCAGGCCCCTAGTCATGCTGCTCTCATTTCCAGTTGCCTACCTTGTGCCTTGTCTTTTTTCCCACACCTGACATCATTTCAAGAGAGTCTACCTCCATGTCACACAGGTCTGAGTTTCTAGTTCTTTTCCTGTCGTATTTTCCCAGACGACCTCCTCCTCCGGTATTCCAAGCCTTGCTCCTTTACTCATCTTGTACACCCATGGGACATGCTTCTTTTTTGGGGTTGCATTCTTTTTATTTTATTTTTAGTTTACCTTAGTTTGTGTTTTCTTCTGTGCCCGTGTAATCCTTATGTGCGCAGCCTGCCTTGGATCTCCATTTTTCCGGTATTTCTCCTGATCATATGAAATTTTCATTTATTCTTCTATATGGTTGTGGGATCTTGGGACATGCTCTGGATCCTCCTTCTCTGGTGCTTCTTGCTCCAACGTCATTGACCCTTCACCCTTAGAAACTCTTCTTTCGTGAAGCTTATCGGTGCTCTGCGTTCAGCAACAATGTGCGTTAGTGTTGTCTCTCTTATCATTTGTTCTGTGTTCCCAGCAATCCCTTCCATTTCCTTGGCCTCTTCTTACCTGGATGGTTTTTATTTCCATTGATGTCTATCTGTTCCTTCATGGCTTGCAAAATTATTTGCGCCGCTCTCGTTGTCATCGGCCACTTTGCTGCCTTCTTTGTTTCCCTCTTGACCGATTTTCTCCCATATTCCCTCATGTTTGTTTTTCCGTCTTCGACTCTCCCCTGACCTTGGTCTACCTCCACTGTCATCTACTTTGTCGCTACTGTGTTCCTCTCCAATTGCCTCGCGTGCTGATGAGTCTGATCAAAAAGTCAGTTTCTTCTTGGCTCTAGCCTTGGCAAAGGTCTCCTCTCCCTGATGCCGTCTATTCTTGAACGGCGATGCCCGAAGCCAGTTGCCCCATTGTTGAATTTGGTGTGGTTCGTTTTCACTACCTTTGCAGTCCTTATCCACGTGCCCGTGTCTCCCAAACATGAAGCAGAAACTTCCCAAGCGCTCGTATTTTACCTCCACCTCCATCATCATGCCTCCCTTAACCCTAAGTTTCAACATCTGTTTCAAAGGGTTGGTGACGTCGATGAGGACCCTTGCCCTAATCGAGGAGTCCCAGCCCAATTCATCGTCGTCCACCTGTAAAACATGCCTATTCTTGAGGCCACCTACCTGATCATCTTCTCGCTGCGGTAGCCCAACGACATACCATAGAATCTCGTCCAGAACAGACTCTGATTGAGAACGATTTGTCCTGGTTGTGCCTCCTTACACACTTCCTTGAATAAGAGCAACTCATTATCAAAGTTCTAGGGCATCCCGCCAATGACTCTTTGTCTATCCTGCCAGTGGGTAAACTGGACTACAAAAGCTTCGTCTCCGAGTTGTTTGAAACTGACTTTCTCCTTTAGGCACCATGCCTGCATTAGGGTTTGCTCAAGCACCCAAATATTGTATGAGGGGTCCGTCAACAAACGAGCTAAGAGGGCCAACTCTGTATGATCATGCTTTTCGTCACTTCCCCCGCTGTCAAGATCGATAGGTTATTCTTCTTCCTCCGTCAACCGCAGCTGTGCGCATCTGTCTGCCAGATCTTCCACCATCTTGGAGCTCAGACAAGGAAAACTAGCAATCCCTTGGACCTGCAAGAGAAAGGATACCCCAAAGGGTAGGAAGGGACCGCGGAAGGGTAGGAGAGCGTCTATGACCGAAACCATAATCACAAGAGCTAAGAGGGGTCGGGAGACGAGCTGGATCCAATGAAAAGAGGGAAATTAAATGCCATTGTGAGAAGGCAAAATTGGGGGTTCCGTATGCGAGATGGATACGACCGTATGGAAGGGGGACGGTGTGATGACCTTCACCTAAATACAAAGTCGCCAAACCCCCTTCTTTTCTCTCAAAGTGGTCAGTGCTTCCGTGGTAGCCGCTGTGATTATCACACTAGAGAAAAAAGGTTCATAGTCCACAAATATTACTGTAGACTATGCTTTATAATCTATAGTTTTAACTGTGGAGTATAAAACAACCGTGGACTATAGTCGTAGATTAAGTATCAGTATACCATTCCCCATAGTCCACGGTTAAACCCATAGACTGGTAGAAGACCACGGACTATTATTATTTCGGTATCTTAATCAAAAATCCATATAGTCCACTGTGATAACCGTGGACTATTGTTATTTTATAATTTAATTAAATTTACAGTCGATTGTGAAGATTGTGGATTATTATTATTTTCTTATTTAGAAACCTTGCATTCGACGCATCATTGCACAAGTTTATCAATCATATAAGACACCAACGACAGATAGTCGTGTATCATTGGGACAAGACTTGTCAAGAGTTTGATGAATCAACTCATCATACTCGTGAGATGAAGATGCATGTTTAAATCCTACCATGTCTTTCACTTGTAAGACTACTTATTCTTATAGTTTCTTTTACCTACATGATATAAAGAAATTTTGTTAGATGTAACATAAGGACAAATAATAGGTCAAAATAAATAAGACTTAATTTTTAGACATCCTATTTTTTTAAATGTAGATTTTTTAAACCGTGAGAAGAGCGACCTCGGCCTCTAGCTCGTTGGTGTACGCCTGTATCGTAAATCATTTTCCAGAAGCAAACAAAAAATTTCAGTGATGAAATGGCACATTCAGATTGAAAATAATTAACAAGGCTTGTGTAAGTCCTAACGCGAGGTTCCCCAGGAAGTTGTTCTACTAGCATGATCGATAACGGGATGAAGGAGGACGTTCGAGGAGAAGCAGTCATATGCGGTCACGTTACCATCATAAGCGGCACAACAACCCCGTTGACAGTGACTACTGTGCCGACGCCGAGAAGATATGATTACGATAGCTACATACAACCAAAATGGATCACGGCGGAAACAACCAGCAGATCGAATGCTACTACTCTCGAATCTACTCTGGATGACCTCGACTAGCCTGTCTCTGAGATCAGCCCACCGGATGGCCATATGACCGTCCCGTTGATGAAGCATCAGAGAGTAGCCCTGTGGTGGATGATAGGCTTTCCATCCTTGCCGGTTGATAGATCGACGTGGGGTGATGGCAGCGTGAGATTCTTGACAGAACCCAAGCCAGAGACTATTAGTCAGGAAAGTGGGAAGAGATTTTTGGTGGAGGTCCCGTGACTCCTGTCCATTCACCTTTCCACTATGGGCGCGGCTGTGTTTGCTAGGGCAAAGGTTGGCAGAACTGAAAATAGACATATAAATAGATGGAAAATGTTGACTAGGGTTAAAGGTAAAATAACCATGGACCAATACGATCTTTGACCCAGGCAAGAAATAACCGTGGACCGAAAATAAAAACAAAGGTGGACACAAATTAGACCGTGGACTATGAGGGTTTGTACACTAGTGTCACCATATCACGACGTCTTCCTTCCTCTGAAAGTCCACTTTCATTGGTTGCGTCATTCACTACTTTGGGTACATATCAGGTCATCAATTGCTTCGCCGCCTCCAAACCTCCAAGCTATGTGAATGGCTGCGCAACCCCATCCAGTGGTATTTTTCTAGCCACACTATTGTGAGATTGCCACATATAGTGTGGGTGGAGTGGACGAAAGAGAGTGGACTAAGAGGGGGCACGGGTGGGAATTGGGGTCGGGAGAGCGTGTGCCTGATACCCTATTCTATCACAATCACCAGATATGCATGAAGATGAGCGTATTCTGATGGACACATGGCTGGGTTACTCACAAGCGGGAGTCAATGTTGTTTCTTCAAATTTTTGTATGGAAAAGAAGAAAAAACATAATAACTCGATACATAGGTTATTCCTTTCATGTCGTCCCATTGGCCCATCACCTTTGAGTAGTTTTCATTTAGTGTCCGTAGAGGTCTCCGCATGACTTGTAGTAATAAAATGTACATTAAAGATACACATTGTATTCAAATCTACAGAAAATGTTTGCACCTAATGAATAACAAGCATTGATCTGATGTAGCAGTCAAAAATATATTTATGATAAATATATATTAACAACATAGTGTTAACTAGTTCTTTGATACGTAAGCATGATTAACATTAGCATGGTTACGATTTAGGATCTTAATCATAAACTAGTCACTAAATAATGTAAAACATACCCGTAGACATTGCGGAATACGAAAGATGGATCTTGATGAAGCAAAACTTCTAGATCTGAAACACGTCTTCTCTCCCTTCGCCTAAGCCGTAAGCCGTAAGCCGTAAACTGTAATTGTAGTTTTTGTGAGATAACCCTAAGATGGATTTTGGGTTATATTTATAGGCAGAGAGAGGGACGGATTTCCCTATAAGCTTTAATCACAACCGTCCATCAAGGTTGCTAAATAATAGAGAAAGTCTTCTAAATTAAATCCCAATCCTATTAATTCAACAACTTCCTATTTAGACCATAATTGTTATATGGGCCACATAATAAATACTTTTATTGAATTTCGAAATATCCACAAGTCCATTATAATAAGGACTTGTGGGTCACGAAATTTCCAACAGTCTCCCACTTGGTCCATATTACAATTTCATTATGATGTTTATACAGGAAAAACATAAAGCGTGCATAAATGCTGAAATAATATACATAATGGGTTTATCTTAATTACATTGGTTAACCCGAATCATTGATGAGAGTCATAGCAGTTCTATATTAATTAAAGATCATAGTTCCTTCCATGTACCACTGACCAAAAATCAAATTAACCAATTTTGTACAACGAAGCAACCATAATTGTCCACTTAATGTCTTAAGAAAGACTATTTCTATTATCATACATTGCAATAATATGTACATAATGAGTCATGATATTAAACAGAAAAATTCAGAAGTTTCAATACTGAATACTCAAATAATGTCATTACAAAAGCACATAGCAATCCACAAAATAAGAAAATCTACTGGTTACCCTCAAGACCCATTGTTTCTGCATGCTGCTAAAATATCTTGGGTGGCAACCCTTTAGTAAATGGATCTTCTATATTAGCACTCATATTAATGTGTTGAATTGACACTCTCTTCTCCCGAATTTCTTCTTTAACTGATAGATATTTCATCTCTATGTTCTTTATGCCCTTAGAATACCTATCATTCTTTGAAAAGAATACTGCTGCGGCGTTATCACAATAAATTTTCAGAGGTCTAGCAATAGAATCCATGCCTCTATGCCCTGAAATAAAATTTCGCAACCATAATGCTTGAACTGTAGCCTCAAAGCATGCTACAAATTCAGCCTCCATGGTGGACGATGCAATGATGGTTTATTTGGCACTCTTCCACAAAATGGCACCTCCAGCTAATACAAACACATAACCAAAAGTGCTTTTCCTAGTATCCACACATCCACTAAAATCTGAATCCGTGTAACCAATCACTTCAAGATGATCGGTATGCCTGAATGTGAGCATATATTTCTTCATTCCCTGTAAGTACCTCAACACTTTCTTTGTAGCTTTCCAATGATCAATGCCTGGATTGCTTTGATAACGACCCAACATACCGACTGCAAAACTGATATCTGGCCTAGTGCAGACTTGTGCATACATCAAACTTCCTACAAATGAAGCATAAGGAATTTCTTTCATTCAATCACAATCTAATTCAGTTTGAGGACATTGACTTAAGCTGAACTTATCCCCTTTCTGAATTAGAACAACATTAGAATCACAAGACGCCATATTAAATTTTTCTAAAACTTTTTTGATATAAGCATTCTGAGACAATCCCAAAAACCTACGTGACCTGTCACGGAATATTTCTATCCCAATCATATAAGAAACCTCTCCCATATATTTCATTTCAAAATTTTGAGAAAGAAAATCCTTGGTTTCCCGTAATAAACCAAGATCACTACTGGCAATTAGAATATCATCAACATATAGAACCAAGAATGCAAACTTACTCCCACTGATCTTCAGGTATATACATTGATCAACAATATTTTCATAAACCCAAAGGCAGTGATGGTATTGTGAAACTTAATATACCATTGTCTTGAAGCTTGATTTAATCCATATATTAACTTCCTTAACAAACATACCATGTTTTCCTTTCCATCAATAATGAAGCCTTCTGGCTGAGCCATGTAGACTTCTTCTTCTAAACTCCCATTCAGAAAAGCCATTTTCACATCCATCTGATGTAATCTAAGTCAAAATTAGCTACTAAAGCCATAATGATTCTTAAAGAATCCTTTTTAGAAATTGGAGAAAATGTTTCATTATTATCAATGCCCTCTTCCTGATTAAAACCTTTAGCTACAAGTCTGGCTTTATATCGTTCGATTTTACCAAGAGAGTCACGTTCGGTCTTATAGACCCACTTACAACCGACTTTCTTATGTCCTTCCGGTAAATCAGACAACTCCCAAACTTTGTTTGTAGCCATAGAGTTTATCTCATCACACATGGCATCAATCCATTTCTCAAAATTTTCAGATTTCATGGCTTGTAAATACGTAACCGGATCTTTATCCATCCCTATGTTAAATTTGTATTCTTGTAAATACAAGAAATAATCATCTGAAATAGATGATTTCCTATTTCTTGTAGACCTTCTTAATTCTACTACAGGTGCTGCATTTACATTCGGTTCAATGGCGACAACAACCTCATTATTGAGTGCATGATCATTGACATTTTGTTCTAGATTATTGATTGGATCAACAACATTAGCTAGAACAATGTCAGTCAGAATTGAGAATAAGGGAATTGGTATTGGTGCCCTTATTTCTCAAATGATCACTTCTCTAACTTTATCACTCCCACTGATTTTTCCATTCTCAATGAATTTAGCATTAGTGGTTTCTACAATTCTAGTAGTATGATTAGGACAATAAAATATGAACCCCTTTGATCTTTCTGGATACCCAATGAAAAAGCCACTAATGGTTTTTGGATCGAGTTTCTTCTCATGTGGATTATAAATGCGTGCCTCCGCTGGACATCCCCATAGATGTAAATGTCTTAAACTAGGTATCCTTCCCTTCCACAACTTAAAAGGTGTTTTAGGAACAACTTTACTGGGAACCCGATTAAGGATATACATAGCGGTCATAAGGGCATGCATCCACAATGATATGGGCAGATGAGAATGACACATCATGCTCATAACCATTTCTAGAAGTGTACGATTATGTCTCTCAGCTACACTATTCATCCATGGGGAACCGAGCATTGTGTACTGAGGGACAATCCCTAATTTTTCTAAGAGTTTAGCAAAAGGACCAGGACGTTGTCCTGATTCATCATATTTTCTGTAATACTCACCACCTCTATCAGACCTAATGATTTTTACCTTTTTACCTAGTTGCCTCTCAACTTCAGTAATATAAATTTGAACAACATTCACATATTGAGATTTATCATGCAAAAGGTAAAGATAACATTAAAGTGAATAATCGTCTATAAAGGTAATAAAATATTTTTCTCCACCAAAAGATGGAACATCGAAAGGTCCGCATATGTCTGTATGTATAATTTCGAGAAGTTCAGTACTTCTTGTGGCTCCTTTCTTAGTCTGTTTGGTTTGCTTACCCTTAATACAATCCACACAAACACCAAAATCAGTAAAATCAAGACTAGGAAGAATCTCATCTTTTACCAATCGATTAACTCTTTCTCTGGATATGTGACCCAGTCTCTTATGCCATAAGAATGCAGAACTTTCACTCGTCCTACTTCATTTCAAACCCACTTTAGGATGCAATGTAACAAGAAGAGATTCATAAAATATATTATCAAGAAAAATTTGATATAAACAATTGATCAAGATTCCTAAACCAAATAAATAATTTTCCTTAAACAAACTGAAACGTCCACCACCAATGTTTAATGACAAGCCATCATTATTAAGTTTAGACATGGAAATTAAATTTCAAGAAATGGAAGGTACATAAAGAGCTTGCTCCAAATCTAAATGAAAACCAGAGTCTAATACTAAACGAAAAGTGCCAATGGCTTCTACTGGAGCTTTCACTCTATTTCCCATGTAAAGATAGGCTTCATTTGGACTTGTGTTCTGGGTTGTAAGGAATCCCTGCATCGAGTTTGAAACATGAACATTAGAGCCAGAATCAATCCACTAAGTATTACAAGGTGCTTCTACAAAGTTTGATTCAAAACATACAAAAGCCAAAGGCTTACCTTTCTTTTCGAACCATTCTCTACGCTTCACACAATATTTCTGAATGTGTCCAGGCTTCTTACAGAAGTGGCAATTATCATTCTTCCTTGCTTTCTTAGGTGCAGGTTGGCCTAACTGATTGGATGGACTATTCTTGATGCCCTTCCAATTTTTCTTACCGACTTTGTTCTTCTCATTCCCATGCATGCAATTTGCCTGAGTAACATGACCATTTTGCTGCTTAAGTCGATCCTCTTCCTGAACCAGCTTATTAGTCAGTTGATTCACATTCCATGTATCCTTGATTGTGTTGTAGTGAATCTGAAAAGGACCATATTGCTGAGGCAACGAGTTTAGGATAAATTAGACTAGGAACAAATCCGCTACAATCATACCCAATTTATCTAATTTTGCAGCCAGATTGGTCATGTCAAGTACATGTTTCTGCATGGTTTTGGTGCCATCATAACGAGCAGTTGTTAGTTCAACCATGAGTTTTCCAGCAATTGCTTTATCAGCAATCGTAAAGCGTTTAGTAACTATTCTTAAATACTCCTTAGCGGTTTGACCCTCATTCTCAAGAATAGATGATTTGATGTTGCTAGCAGTGGTTAAACACATGAATTTCAAGCATAATTTGTTAGATCTAGTCCATGTGTTAAAGTTTTTGTTCTCACTTTCTGTAGAGGTAGCAGTAATATCGACAGACTTGTCTATAGTTAATTCTGAGTCAATCTCAAGCACATCCAAGTAAAACTCAACATGTTCTTTCCACTCGGTATAATTAGTCCCATCTAGTTCAGGAACTGAGTTGACAAAGGAATTAAGTTGGGCAGGTTGATGAACTGCATTATAGAAACATGCTCACTACAATTAATCTTTGAGTTGTAAACACATATAAACAAATATGACTAAGATTTATACATAATCGAGTGATTTAAACCAACAATTAAACGAGTATGGTATATGTGGATATCCTATACAAGCTTAATCATGTAAATGAATCAACTCCATAATGGTTATTTTACTACTAATGCATAGTCTACCTGTGGGTAATACATGATGCTAGTAAACAACCAACAATGTTTTTACTTATTCCAGCATTCATTACTTTCTTTAAGTCCACTATGGTGAACTACAACCAATAATATGAATGACATACCAAAAGAAGAGAAACATTCATGTACTGAGATGAAATCACTGTGGTGATTATCAAGACAATATAATATGAATATTGCTCTTAAAGACATATTTTTCCCATCTGTTATACGCATATATGGTATTTGTATGGACAAAATAATTAAGAAAAAATATTTTTCGGTCTTACATAATAGAGTTTTACTCCAGGATCACAGATCAAGGCAAAAAACATCAAACAAAATTTCTATCATCATGTTTACATAACAAATATGCCCAAATATGCCCAAAAAACACTTAAAACATGATTTTGAGGGTCTAAACAGCCGAAAAAGGCTAAAATATGAAAATTTTATGGCAAAGCCATAAATCTTGAAGAAAACGACGTTTCCTTTAAAAAAATAAATATTTTTGTCAAATATTGACACTTTTTCAGAAATTGCGGAACCATTGATAAAAACTGATTTTTTCTTGATTTAGAACTAAGAATATGATCATAACGAAGCGACTGATACCACATGTTAACTAGTTCTTTGATACGTAAGCATGATTAACATTAGTATGGTTACGATTTAGGATCTTGAGCATAAACTAGTCACTAAATAATGTAAAACATACACGTAAACATTGCGGAATACAGAAGATGAGCTCTTGATGAAGCAAAACTTCTAGATCTGAAACGCGTCTTCTCTCCTTTCACCTAAGCCGTCAGCCGTAAGCCGTAATTGCGGTTTTAGATAACCCTAAGATGAATTTTGGGTTATATTTATAGGCAGAGAGAGACGGATTTTCCTATAAGCTTTAATCGCAACCGTCAATCAAGGTTGCTAAATAATAGAGAAAGTCTTCTAAATTAAATCCCAATCTTAGTAATTCAGCAACTTCCTATTTAGACCATGATTGTTATACGGACGACATAAGAAATACTTTTATTGAATTTCGGAATATCCACAAGTCCATTATAATAAGGACTTGTGGGTCACAAAATTTCCAACACATAGACCATAATTATTAAACTAAAGTCATATTTTTTCATTTATGTATTGTAAATTTTTTACTTAGTAAATGTAACCTTGACATGTATGTGGTTATATTTGAAAACTCCTATAGTCATTCCAAAATTCTAAAGAAACCTCTTTCCCTTACCACATCCAAATGAAGCCGCTCTGTCTTTCATATAATTCTAAATACTCCCATCCGTACCCTTTTTCCAACCCCACATCGTTTTTTGCAGTTAACTACAATGTTTTCTTTTCTTTTTTTCCTTGTTTTGTTGGCTATTCTCCCTCAATTAAATATTAATCTCGTATATTTGTTACTAGCTGATATATTGTATTATATAATTATTATATTAATAAATTATTATTTATATTTGGTTTTGAGAACTATTCCTGAGAAGAATATACTTTAGTGACACTAACTTGGTAGCGTAAATCCAAAGACCAATCATGTCGCACTTTATCTACTGATAGTATATCATGTCTAATAATTCTAGACTTTTTATTGGAAAGGTGTGAGAGCCAAATCCATATTCCATTCATTGGGTTGGAATGCCCCTCCACTCTGAATGACCCCTTGACGAGATTATTATTATTTACTATTTAGTAGTATATGATATTTTAGACTTTACAGTCCCAACCGATCTAACCATACCGGACCAACTCAAACATTTTGGCTATTGAAGATAACTATGGGTTTTGGGTAAAGTCAAATTGGGTATAGATTGTTTCATGTCGTGTTAGATCTATAAGTCATTTAACAACTCTTTGAACAAGATGTCTTAAATGAAGTAACCGGGAAGCTGTATAGACCCGACAAGGCTCGTCATGTTCCAAACATCATAAAATGTTCGTTGTGAATTTTAACTAAAGATAAAATAGAAAGTACGAGAGATCTTAAGCTTAAATTAAATTGAAGTGGATATGACAGGATCTTAATCAATCTAAATAAAATTTAACTAGACAGAAAACCCGCAACCGCCTTACTACCCAGAATATTTGAAATGGTGGGTCTAGTTGGATCGGTAGAGATTGTGATTGGAAAATATTGTCTACTACTAAGATACAATAAACAATAATCCAGGCAAGAGGTAGCTCTAGTGAAGGGGCTCGCCAATCCCTATACTTGGGTTCAAGCTTACTCCTTTCGGATAAAAAGTCTAGGATTATTGAGTGTGATGTGCTACTGATGCACAACGCGGCCAGTCCTCGAGTTTACACTGCAGGCGTAAGGTCACCCCAGATGCTTCTTCTCAGGGGTAGTTCACAAATACCAAATGAAAAACAATGGTCTATTAATAAAATAATTTAAAAATATAATATATTATTAGCAAGATAAGAAAATATACAAGATATATATATATATATATATATATATAGAATTGAGGAGAATAGCCAATGAAAGTAAAAAGAACAACGGCAAGAAAAGGTGTTGGATGGGAAAAGGATACGGAGGTGGGTATTTGATATTGTATCAAAGAGAGAAGGGGTTATCCGGGATTTGGTAAAGGGAAGGGGGGTTTTGGAGGAAAGAACTCTAATTATTTACCCGTGCAGGCAACTATTGTTAACCTTAACATATATTAGAAGGTTTTATAAGGTGTTTATCAAATTTCAATTTTTCTGAGACGATTTATAAGACGGAAGCCATAGATATTATGTAGTGAAATACAATGAACTGTTTTTAAAATTAACTATATGTTCCCTTCAAAAAGTTCCGTGTTTAGCACAAATTGTCTAAGTTGTTCTACGCCAACGCGGTGCGCCACTTCGTGTAAGGTAGACACTGACAGCTTTCAACTAACCTACTGACTTGCCGCCTTTCTGTTTGATTGTGCGGTATGCAGCGTGTATGCGGCCTCTGAAATTTCCCTCCCTGCGTGCACAGAATACAACATCGACTCGGTAACATGGACTCGCGTATGCTTGCACGGGAACGCATGCAAGAGTGCTCTTGTTGATACAATGTTGGTTATAATTAGCTGCAGATACACGCCAAGTGAGAGTTTCTTTGTGGGGCATACGAAAATGGAGCAGCTGATTAATCCCTGGAAATCGGACAGGAAGCTTCCCCGCGGGCAGCCGAACGAGTACAAATTCCTTGTTTAGTTATGAAGCAACCTATCATTATTTGGCGGAAAGATTTATATATATCCAACTATTGTCACAAACCCTTTTATGAACACCCCCCCCCCCAAACCCTAAAGACGCCTTATTCAGGGAAATCGAACTCCTCGCCTCTGGGAAGATTCATTGGCCGTGTATTTGCTATACTGCCCCAACTGCTACAAATTTGATTGAATACTCTCAACCAATCACCAATCATTCTCTCATTCACCATATATATATTGCCCAGATGCAGAAGAAGGTCGTGTTGCAGCTGCAGATAACGAGTGAAAAGGATCGAGTGAAGGCAATGACAACCGCGGCAGCCCATGGGGTGTTCTTCATGAAGCTAGTCAGGAAGGACGGTGGAAGCACCTATCTGGTTGTTCGAGGGGATGTCGGCTTGGACGCGGTGGCGTTAATTGAGAATCTCCGCAAAGCCACCAGACAACACGTCGATATTGTGAGGGTCGTAGAGGTGGATGACGACAAGGAGGACGATGCCGATGACGATGATGATGAGATTAGTAGCATTCGGACGTCTGACGGTAATAGCAAGACTGGGCCCAATGCATGGAGCTATCAACCGCCGTGGCCGTACTACGAGTCAACCGCTATGGGGTATCCGCTGTGGCACGTCGGAAGGTAGCCGTAATCCCAACGTGACGGCCGGTTGATGATCGGAGCACTGTTTAAAGCCCGAAACTATGTATCTAACCTATGAATTCGTTCTGATTGTTTTGTATATAATTGAAGATGTAAATATCACAAATATATCGCCTTTGGATAAGCGCGTGTACTTAGCGAGATATGTACATATTGTTTCTTGTCATAATTTTCGTTGTTATGCAATTGATTAGTTCAGGTTACGCCCGTATAAATGTGCGGTAGTGATTCCATGGATGTTAAGTTTTTTTCTTCTTCTTATAATTATTATTATTAATGGCTGTTAATTTCAGCCGAGTGACTATCCTTTCTCTGTGCCAGTCGCGACCCACTTCACCCTTTTCACGGCTCGTCTTTTCGTAATACATGAAGTATATGCATCTGACTATCTGAGAGCTTGTTGTATGGGCCTGAGTACTCCACACTGCATTCGGTTTTACGTCAATTTTTTGTTCCAGTACTCATACAAAGGTTTTCTACCGTATGAACTCCAAGGAAAACCATCAGGATAAGAAGCCGAGGTTCACCCGCACAAGGGTGGACTTGCCCACTACGGCCTTTGCAAAACATGAAAAAAAAGATAATGGCCGGCTTCACATGCCTAGTCAGGACCAGCTTTATAAAAGGCACACGATCTAATAGGCAAGGGCTCGTGTGGCCCAAATGTTAAAGACTAGGAATTCCAAGGTTAGTGTAACATCCTTAGATTCTGACAAGGAAACCCGAGAACACTAGTTACCACAGTAGAAGAGTAACACCACTTGCACATGTAAACATAACATTGGTTAATGGTTGGCTTATGATGACCCTCATATTATATGAATACATTAATATGGTCCTAATAACTTCGAATATCAAATTTAATACATGATATATATTTTTACAAGGTCGATTGAGTAGTGTGACTCCAATATTGATAGGATCTTTATCAGGTGTGCGAGGCTACCCTCCTCGAGACTAAAGAGTCCATTGGAACTAGAAGTATAACATGTTTGATGTGATATGTTTCTTCCCTTGAAGTCTTTGATGTTATATTGTGAAGTGCTTAGACTAATTGTTTGTTTGAGCTACAATATTCCCTATTGAATAATATTTTATATACATGTAAGTTTATGAACATATGTTTTAAATTAGGGACAACACTCTCAAGAATCTTTTATACACATACATAGTAATGATCATATATGTTACATCGAGATACCACTTTCAAGAAGGGACTCAACGACCTTGGGGCTAGCAATTCTATCATGTCACTTAGCCTCGATTAGAAAGAGAGTTTGATCTATAGCCGACAACAATGACTATTCATCTTGCAAACTCCTCAATGATTGAACCTATGAGAATCATAGAGGACGTCCCCATTAGGGCTGGTAAGAACTCATATATACCACATGATTTTGTTATCATGGTATTAAGGAAGGCCTCTTATATACCATCATTTTTGCCTTACCCTTTCTAGCTACCTCACATGCTTTTTAAGGAAGGCCTCTTGTATACCATCATTTTTGGCCTACCCTTTCTAGCTACCTCACGTTCTTCAGTTGACGCCGAGGGTAGGACATTACTCTTGAGGTTGAGGATAATAGAATTTAGGGTTTTTGATAGCCTAAAAGGACCCATCATTCATAAAGAAGTTTTCTTGTTAGATTGTGTTGAAAAGATGTCTCAACTCAAGCAATATAATCTAGTTATTGAGGTTCCTTTAGACACAACCATTGTAAATTATGAGGCTGATGTGTCTACTGATATACATGTTAAGCAATGCCTACTTCACCTTGACACATTTGAGGAGGATCCACACACCAAATTCCATTAACTCAAGGCCATTTATATTGTTGAGGAATAGATTGCAACTCCTAAAGCACCAGAGATGAAACCCTTTCCTGAAGGGTTGAAATATGTTTTTCTTGATATGTGAGTTTGCCTAAAATAGTAAATGATGATCATATCATTGAGTAGGAGGGCATGCTACTGATAGATATAAGAAAAAAGGAAAAGGGTTATGGGATACATTATGATTAACCTTGTAGGTTTGATTCGTGCAATCTACATACACGAGATACCTATTATAAAAGACTACAAGCCTCCTAGAGACATAAAGAGAAGGTTAAACCCCAACAAGAAATAGGTGCTCCATCCTGAAGTGATTAAGTTCCTTTCTGTTGGTATCATCTATCCCATTTTGACTCCACATGGGTGAGTCGAGTAGTCCCAAAGAATGGAGGCGCCTTGGTTGTGCTAGATGAGATGAATAGATTAATCCCTCCTCCGCATAGTTACTAACTAGAGAATCTGCATATTACATCAAAGTGAACTACACCACGCATAAGGACCACTCCCCCTGGACTTCTCATATCACAAGTTTGGGAATGACTAGCCGACCAGGAGTCCTATTGCTATATCGATGGCTACTCACATGTGTCGTGTGACCCTAATTATAGTTGTGATGTATAAACATCAAGGATCCAACATAATATGTGGGCGAGTATGTGACTTCGGATTTGTTCAAAATCTATACATATAGAATCTTTCTTGTAATATATATATATATATATATATATATATACTTTGGATTTGTTCAAAATCTATACATATAGAATCTTTCTTGTAATATATATATATATATATATATATATATATATATATATATATATATATATATATATATATATATATATGGTGTTCATTCATTGCCCGCGTGGGTAGCATGGATTTTCACTACCCTGCAGCCAAAAAAGTAACTCTCCTAGCTAAGAAAGTAACTATGCTGTAAAAAAAGTAACTGTGGTGTCAAAAAAGTTACTCTGCTGGCAAAAAAAGTAACTCTGTACAAAATATACAACAGATATATATAAGGACGGGTTTTTTGATTTTGGAGGGGCAAATGATATTATTTTTGGCTAAAATTTTTTGGAGAGCTAGACAAAATAGTCGTCTACAATAACGAATTTTTTTTTGAAAAAAAAGTGGTCAGAAGGGTGGGCGGGTAGCTACCCGGGCGGCCAATAAAGATGGGCCCATATATATATATATATATATATATATATATATATATATAGTCAAGCTAGAATACACTCGAGTGTACAGATCGCATGAATACACTCAAGTGTGTTTGCATATCAAGACTATTTTTTGCAAAATGTAAACCATTGATCTTCACCGTCATACTATAACTAGGCTACATACAAATTTTGAGCTGATTTGGATGAGTGTAAGTCACTCATCCAAGGGCAACAAAATCGACGCGTGAAACTAATTTGAAATGCATAATTTTTGCGGTCTTTATAACATGACCTTTAAATGTCCAAATGTGCTCAAATTTTGCGTATGAGCTATTCACAAGATGTTTAAGAAGATCAACGGATTAGATTTTTGGAAAATATATTGCATCACGAAAAACTACTTGAGTGTATTATGCTCCGAATACACTCGAGTGTATTCTAGCCTGACTGTCTCTCTCTCTCTCTATCTCTCTCTCTCTCTCTCTCTCTCTCTCTATATATATATATATATATATATATATATATAAACATCAATATTGAAATATATAAATAAGGGTATACATTAATATCACACATTTAACCGTATGATGGAATGACCACACATTCAAGTGAATAATATCAATACAAGTCAACCACTTATGTTCTTGGTTTAACATAATTAAACACATAAGTAAATAGAATAAGTATTGGTGAAATGACTAGTGCAATTAATAAGAAAGAATGTCTGTTAATATCACATTAAATACACCAAAAGTGTCAAATATCTAACAAATAACATGAAGGAATTATTTGGAAAAACTATAAAGATATTATTAGAATATTCACAATAGCTAGAATCTCTTATTGGGTAGTTCCTATATAAAGTCAGCTGATATTGTTAAAAGAGAATATAAATGATAATATTTTAAATAAAAAGCAAAAACAAATGTCCAATAAATGCACCTACACAAGCTACACAACTTTTAAAATAGTTATAATATCACTTCTATGATATATTCAATGAAGAATCGAAGCCACATTTGTATCTCTTCTCATTTGTTGGCTAGGTTCACAATTGACCAAGAATTATATTTGAACCTTTCTCACATTTTCCTTTATTTGGAATAGTGATCGTAGCCAATGGTCCAACTTGAAACATAATCCTTAAATTATAATTTGTGTAATTAACTTACTATTTTGAATAATATTTTTTGCACTCATCTTGTTACCACCATGTTCAACTGATAGGCATGACGATCACACTGCTAACAATAGAAATAAATTAAGTAAACATGAACATATTGAAAGAAATTTCTCATATTATAGAAAATCATTTGTGAAATTTGTCTCATCCACACACTCCTATATAAAATGAGGCTCTAATACTTGCAATAGGAACAACTCCTAATGTAAGACTCTAAGATATGTCGAGAACTCCTACATATCTAGGAGGCTATTTCATGATGTATTTGTAGATTGAATTTTTAATAGTACACATTGTAGCAATTTAAGTATTACATTCACTAAAACCATTTCTTTACTACCATATTTTCATACAGGACATGGTCAAACCTTTTATCAGTAGATACCAAGTTAACCTACACATAGGGACACACAACTAATATAAGACCTTAAAACCTTAAAACCAAATTTAAACTAGCACAAAACAATAGTCATACTCTTACAACAAATGATGCATAGGTAGGAATTAAGTAATTGCAATAATGCAATATACATGCATTTTTTCTATGAATTTTTGTTTCTGGGTTAAACATTTAGAGGCCTAAATTGTGTTGTAACATGTTATATAGTATAGCCAACTCATTATATATTGTGGCAGTAGATGTTGGCTCAAGCTCCTAACTATATCTTTTTTATTAGGCACAAATAGTTATAATCAACTACTAGTAACATTTTAATTTAGTCATAGTTATAAGGGGTAGAGTTTGACCTAAATTTTTGTGTGGAGAACCATTAAGGATACTTGTATTATGTGTATCCTAAATATATACTTCTTCCCTTTTTTGCAGATAATACAAATTGTAGTATTACCTATATATGGTTCATCCAAAAATTAACCAACCAGAGGATCCAAATAGCATAATATAAGCAAATACCTCGGCCATATGATTTGCATCACTATAAGAGGCAAAGAAGGTAACATTTATTGATCGTTGTGTGCACATAGTTGGGACCGTTCCAGTTACTTATGAATATGATTTGCTTGTTTTTATATGTCTATGTGCGTGAATCTAGTGAGCAAGAGATTCTCAGTCATATTGTTATTTATGATATTTCTTCTAAAAGATGTTCTTATACCTTAGGGTGTGATTTTTAAGATCTTATTTGATGTAGGTGGTTATATTTTTTTCTTTGAAAACTCCTATAGTCTTTCCAAAATTCTAAAGAAACCCCTTCCCTTTACCACATCCAAATAAACCCTCTTTGTCTTTCAATAATTCCAAATACTCCCATCTGTATCCTTTTTCCAACCCCACACCTTTCTTGGTGTTAGCTACAATGTTTTTTATTTTCCTTCTTTTGTTGGCTATTCTCCCTCAATTAAATATTAGTCTTGTATATTTTCTTATGTTACTAGATGATATAATATATTATATAATTATTGCATTAATAAATTGTTGTTTTTAATTGATTTTGAACACGAAAAATATGGTCTTTAACTACAAAAAAAATTGTAGTGAAAACCCCAAAATTTGTAGCTAAAAGCTTTGGCTACATTTATCCTTACATTTAGAATATGAAGCTAATACCCATGTAGCTAATTGTTTAGGCTACATTTTTCAAAGTTGTAGTTAGTTATTCCTCTGGCTACAAATTAATATGTAATCCTAATTGTAGGTAAAAATGCCCATACACATAAAAATTTAGTTTCCATTGTAGCTAAATATATGACTACAATTGAATTTGTAGCTATGATATGTAGGGATAGATGAAATTGGTTACAATTTGTATATGTAGTTCATGTATAGCAAAAATTAGCACTTACTACACATGTTATTATAGCTAGTATGTAGTGAAAGACACCATGTACTACACATACATATGTATTAAGAGACATTATGTATCAAGAGACATTATGTATCCAGTCAATTGTTTGCCAATATAGAGGGGTTTTCAAAAAGAAAAAAGATGAATGTTAATCAAGATCGAGTTGTGCTTACATTGTCAACAATGATACTTTTATTTATATTCGAACAATAAGTACACATGGGGAGGACATTAACCTGGCCCCTTTTTTACAATATGCATGGATAAAAGATACATGTATACAATATCTTATTCTGACTGCCTCTATTGATTGCAGATTCTATATGCCACATGATCATGTGCATCTTCTTCTATCTTGATTTTTCTTTGGTATTAATTCCGCCACTTGTATCGTCAACAAATATGATAACATTGATAAACTCATAAGAAGAGAAAGACTGCTAATGTATTGCTCTTCTTGACTGAAAATAGAGAACTTCTCTGTGCTCTGCTTATGATTGGCCATAGGAACCTCCTGTTGTTGATATTCATCGAGATACTTGAAAGATTAATAGTTGATATTAGTATTTTTCTAGGATGAAAATGTGATATGAAGGCCTTCTCTACAATCATTTTTGGCATCAAATAACCTGGCCTGCAAAAATGGTCATAACGAATGATCAAGTTGCCTTGCACATTGACATACAAGATATAACTATAAATGAACATATAGATAGAAATATAGGATATATTTTTAAAACTTACATTGTGAGGTGGCACATTGATATCCTCACCCTGACAGTAATCATCATCACAGTCATCATGCTCATCCTCAATCATATGAAAGTGTCATTAAAAAATCAAACATTTAACATTTGACATAACTAGAAGATAATAAAACATTGTAAAGTTCACATTCAGAAAAATAAAACATAAAAAAAATATAAACATGCATGCCTCTAATATTGTGATCTTTTATCAATTAACAATCCTTCATTGTGATCTCTGCAGACATACAAGTCATCATTAACTTCAGTATTTGGTGGTGTTGGCAACCCAACTGAGAATGGACTAGAGTCATCATACTTATCATAGTATTGTTCTTCATCTATATGATCTTCAATGAACTATCTTTTACCATGAAGAACAACCGATCATTTATCATTTGCAGGATCATCGATATAAAATACTTGTTTCGCTTGTGATGCCAATAGGAATGGTTCACCCTTCTTGCCAATCTTTTCAAAGTTCACTAATGTGAACCCAATTCATCCACTATAACTCCTTTGGTGTTATCAACCCAATTATATTTAAAGAGCAGAATTCTGAAATCTACATAGTCAAACTCCCATATGTCTTCAATGACACCATAATATGACATTTTAGCTTCACGTGGACTCTTATCCTTTGCACTTGCAAAAAATAATGAAGACGCTTGAAGGGTGACCCCACTATTTTGGACGACACTCTTGTCATCTTGACGCTTTGTGTAATATGAGAATCCATTTATGTCAAACCCTTCATAAGACATAACATTCAATTTTGGTTTAAAGGTGAGGAATTTGATAGTTTCAGTAAGATTATCTGGTGTTTGAAATAGTTGATGTAAGATTTTATCTTCAAACCACTTAATAAATGTCTTGTTATGCTCTCTAGCAAGCCACATTGAATTGGCTTGAGGATATTGTCTCTTGATGAAATTGATATGTTCCTCGATATAAACAGTTACTCTGTCGATGTTGTGTAAAATATACAAGTGACCTTGTTCCAACTGCTCACGACTGATTATTTTCATATGTGATCCCAAAATTCCTTTGCCAAAATGCTCCTCAATATTCTTGTCATTAATAGGAGCGTCATTAGCACTCAGAAAGTCATTGTAAAAATCCATAACCTCTCTCGCCACATAACCCTCAATAATACTCCCTCAGGCTGATAATAGTTTCAAACATCACCTTTAAAAATGCTCATGTATCGTTCAAAGGGATACATCCAATGCAAGAAAACTAGTCCCAACATTTTCACTTCCCTAGTCAAGTGGACAACAAGATGTACCATGATATCAAAGAACGAAGGAGGAAAATACATCTCAAGCTGACGTAGGGTAACAACCACTTCTCTTTGCAATTTATTGAGAGTATCAGGGTCAATAACTTTGCTGCATAGATTGTTGAAAAAGAAACAAAGTCTGGTGATTGCAAACCTTACATGCTTCGACAATATAGATCGAATTGCCACAGGCAATATTTGTTGCATTAGAGTGTGACAATCATGAGATTTAAGACCTATCAACTTCAGATCTTTCATTGATACCAATCTACAGATGTTGGATGAGTAACCATGTGGCACCTTAACATTTACTAAGCATTCACAAAAAGCTTTCTTCTCCTTTCTAGACAACGTGTAACAAGCGGGAGGTAAGTATGTTCTCCGATCACTACTAACTACTTATGTTAATTCTATCCTTATTCCCATTTCACGTAGGTCCATTCTGTATTTTATCCCATCTTTAGTCTTACATGGTATTTTCAACAGTGTACCAATGATGCTATCACAAACATTTTTCTCAACATGCATGACATCGATACAATGCCTGACTGCCAAAGAACTCCAATAAGAAAGATCCCAAAATATTGACTTCTTCTTGAATAAAGATTTTTCACTCCGTGTGGCCATGGTACATTGTGATCTCTTACCAAATTCATTGGCAAAGTCTTTTACTCTTTCATAAACAACCTCCCCTGGTATAGGTTTAGGTACACTCCATTCCTCATTCTGTCCATTGAATGCTTGGCACAATCTACGATACGAATGGAATTTTGGAAGAAACCTTCAATGACCAAGATATACAGTCTTGCTGCCATGTTTTAGTCGTATTGAATCAGTGTTCTGTTCACATATAGGACACACTTTAGATCCTTTGACACTATATACAGACAAATTCCCATATGCTGGAAAGTCATTAACAATGCAAAACAACATAGCATGTAAACGAAATGCCTCTCTTTGTGAAGCATCATAGGTCATCACACCTTCACCCCAGAGTTTCTTTAAGTCATCAATTAGAGGTTCACGATTAACATCGATATCATTTCTAGGTTGTTTAGGGCCTGATATCAACAACAATAGCATAACGTACTTATTTTTCATACATAACTAGGGAGGAAGATTGTATATAGCAAGCTTTGTTGGGTTTTAGGGGAGACAGAGAAGGCAGCGGAAACAAAATTTTCTGCCCAAACCTATACCGAGGAAATGCGTCAACGTCTATATAATAGGAAAGGATGGTTTGTGGAATCATACCTTGTCCCGAGGCTTGCTCAGCGACAATACCTCGAGCAATGCGCGGTCTTCAACTCCGGTCTTGGACGGTGTCTGTGCAGCTCCTGGTCACACCGGGACTGACGACTCCTCCTCCTACCGGACTGTCGGATGACAGTTGTCCTCCTGAGCGGCAGTGTCCTCCCGCCTTTGTAGTAGTCCACACGGTCCACCTGGAACTCCACTCTCCTTATCCCACAAGGAAGTGGAAGGAGTCGCACCCTCCTGTTGACGTACTAGTCGCCAACACACTCTCCTGCTACCAGTTGCAACTGCAGTTGTCCTTCCCTTGCTGCACCTCCCTTTTGCGGGAAGCACTTGCTCGGGATCTCTCACGGTTACCAAAACCAGAGAGAACGAAAACTTCGCAAAGCAACCGGCTTGCATTGAGTTGTCCTCTGAGAAGCCCCCAATACCCCTATATATATAGGCGGGTCATGGGACAGGGTTCTCTGTGCCCGGCAATATGGGACTAAAGCAGGAGTAGAAGGGTTCGAGATTTTCCACAAAAAGCAACCAACTCACAACCTGAACTGATCGGTTCACAAGTGAACCAGTCGGTTGGGGACCTGAACCGGTTGGTTGGAGCACCAACCGATCGGTTGGGACCCATGAGCCTATCGGTTCACTTCTGAACCGGTCAGTTCGTGGTCCTGATCAGTTCCCGATTGACTTTCCAACTTTCGTTTCTAATTGGTATCGAATACCAATCCTTGTTCCAATCAAATTGGGCAAGTGAAACGCAAGGAAAATTCTCACCGACCTGACTTTTCCAACTTGCTCGGTTGCACCAGTTGAACCGATCGGTTCAACACTTGAACCGCTCGTTTCACCCTGGGCTTGAGCCGACCGGCTCAACATTTGAGCCGACCGGTTCAGCAACCTCAGCCGACCGGTTCAACACTTGAACCAATCGGTTGGGAGTACAGGTTGTGCAGAATCAGTCAAATGCGATTTCAATCAATCCGATACTCCAATCAATGCGTCCAACACCTTGAACCATATGCTATTGAGTCATCGACTGATTAAGTGTTTAATTGAACTACTAAACTCCTTTAGTAATCAATCTAAACGTTTCTTGTGGACAAAACTCCTCTTCCAGGTTAAATCCTATGTGTGTGACCTTGTAGGTCCATTTCACGTTGGCAGTGAAAGTCCATAACACTTATGACTTCACAAGCAAAGAGCGGTGCCTAGTTACACATCAGTGCTACCCAAGTGAAAGTAGAAAGTTGGAGAACAACTTTCATCCTACAATCCGTGAATGGTGTTACAATGAATGTATAATTCCTTTGTCACTGATATCCCGAATGAACTCAAGGCATGGAACAGTCATCCTGTCAACGTTCATTCGCTTTCTTGATCTCAGAGCAGATTGAAGGAGATATGTATGACATCAATATCACATACTGATTCACACATGCGTGTGCACGCCTATCTCAATCCTACTCATCAAGTGGCCTTGGATATCAAACTCCCTCAGGAGGGACAAATCCCATATCTATCACTCACCCCTCAAAAGCCCCATGTGTCAAAGCCACCCAATCATCACCTTTATAACAACCCATGTTTCAGGACTGCGTTTGATGATGTCAAAGTGTGCCCAACGACATGTGTTGAGTGCAGTGATTTCAGGTCTAAGAATCACACTCACCACCATCACTGTGAGTACTGACTGTGACTACCATGTCATGGTTCCATGTGTCAAACTCACGGTGGGTCTGTCCGGTACACTTGTTCTCTAACAAGTACCTATGTGTTTGGTTTGATATCTCTATATCATGACTAATGAGATTCTGTCATCAACCAACACCACAATCTAGTCTTGTGTGTCATTGCTGTCTAGCTACCTTCCACAATGACATCCGACTAGGGACATAACAAGAATGTACAAACTCTTAGCATCCGCATGATCTCATCGTTCAGGTCATGAACCTGAAGGCATACATCATTGAGTATTGTCATTCTCTAGACATTCAATCTGTTCTATCACTATCTCATATGACTGAACCAAAAAGAATTGGAAGCTTGCCTTTGATGTTTATCAAATCAATCTTAATGTATCCCACCAATCATCCCATGATTGGCTCTCAGGGCATACATACCAACAGACTCCCACTTGCACTACGAGCCAATCACTCTTGAATCATATTCATAGTGATCTTCAAACATGTCCCACATGTTATTGTGCTCTTAGTGCGAACATAGTGAGTAATGACAACACCTTGCCAAAGTCAGTATAAACTGCATGTCTCTCATCTCTTCGTTGTACGTCGCTCGTATGAGATGGAGTTGCCGTAATATGCGATCTAGTATTCCTTTGCTAACCTTTAGCCACATTGCATGATCAAGGATTCCATACTTGTCATCAATGAGTGGAATATAAGTTCATCTCATGAACCTTCAGATCCATATAGTATCCACTGCTGTTCTCTAACACACAGATACTCGACATTTCCCTTTTAAATGGTTTTATTGGAACACTTCCAATTATCAACAAACTTTCACTTTTATACATCTTATGTATATCTTGCGATTAATTCTCTGTCTTTTCGGAAGTTCGCATCAATGTAACTCTTTACATCGAACTCTTCCTTATCTCCATAGAACTAGCACTTCACAAGCACTTATCAAGTTCTCATGGTATTCCAGTAACCCTTACTGGAAGAAGACAGACATCCACTCGTCATGTCCCACATATGAGTTATCAGGATGAGCACATCATATTGCCATGTCCTACATATAAGATGATGAATGCATTTTATTCTTGCCATGTCATACATGCAAGACAATGGGATGATTACATACATGATAGATCCATATCTATTCTTAGTGTTCCCATTCTTCATAAGAATTGGACACTTGGCCTTGGGATACTAATATCCATATAACATGGACAAGTTTTCTCCCACTGAATCTGTGCATACTGAACCCTTCAGTATAGATTGCCAATGTATGCTTTCTCTTTCCAGGTCAAGAGATTTTTCAAGAACTATCTCTATAGATATCTATTCCCATCATATAGGAAACATGTCTATCTTCCTTAAAGATAATTTCCACTTTTGGATTTCCATTCTAGAACAATTCCATTTCACATCAACATGTGGAATGTGAACACGCTCCCACTAAATCACAGATCCCTTCTTTATCTTTGACATATCAGTCAAACCCTTTGACTATATCATCAAAGTAAAGATCCAATTCTGAGTTGCTTGTACTCAATCAATCACATTGATTAGTCCATTGTAACTTATAGACTTCATTTACATTAGTGGATTCATAAACCTTATAGGTTGTGTCACGTACACATCCTGGTTTTATTCCTCATAGGAATGCGGTTTTAGTATCCATATGCCAAATGTCTTAGTCATTAAGTTGCAATCAACAAGCATCATCCTTCTCAAAATGTTATCCTTGTGTCTTAACACTTAAGACTCATTTGCACTTATGGATATGATCCAATGAGTGCTACCATCAAGGTCATACCTTATGGTTCACATGGATGTCATTTAGGATGTAATGGTCATAAACCATAACTCAAGATTCGGTTCCTCATATTCATCTTGATAGTTGACTCATCACATGAACAACTCATCACATAGATAATTGAGGTGTATCTGTTAAGGATATAAGGACTCACAACCCTTGTGATTCTTAATTTCCTTTATTAGTGTGGGGTATTCTTTTATTAAGAAGAATTCAGTTATTCGATAATCATTCTCTAACTCCTTAGAGTATGATTCCTTCTTGATTTAGACATCACCATGCCTTAATCATGAGTTCACTATGATACACTATCATAATCACTCATAAGGATCTCAAACATTTGGTCCAAGTATTTCATTCTTTGATCTCATCAAGAATTAATACTTTACCAAATTTGTACTTCATCTATGATAATCTTGAACACTTCAAGATATTCATATTGGTATTTCTCTAAACACCATTTGAAGTATTAGCATTTGTCCCAATAGGTATGTGAATACATCACATGTCTTATACCTAATAGGATAATCATTCTCCCACTACCATTAGTGAAGATTGATTAATCATGTCCAAGATATTCATGTCTCTTATTGGTTCTCTAACCAAAAGAGTCCAGATTTATGGAAACTAGAAATGAATTTCTTATGATATATGCTAATTTAATTGTTTGAGTTATCAATAACTTTAGGTATCATTTTATCTTATACATACCATGTGTTACAAGATAAATAAGGCATTGCCACAAAGATCATATCTTTAAGATTGAAACATCAACTTTATTAATTTCCATCATTGTCATACAATATGCAAAAATAAAGTGTTTCTATCTATTGGCAATATATGAAATAGCAGTTCTCAACTCTATTTCGTGCCCTTTAGGCTGAAATAAACTGAAAGATACTCCTATCTATGGCAGCAACACTTGCTCCAATGATAGGTACTTCTTTCTTGGTCCTTTCACAAAGGCCATCACTTCTTTGTGGATATTGCATATCATATATGACATATCCATATCTTGGTATCATATACCTCGGATAAAGAAGCGGTTCATTTCATAATACCTTAGGTGGAGATCTCCATCCCCTCCTTCTTCTTCTTTTGTTCTTCCAGATATAGAGGGCAATCCCTCATACACCCTTTCCCCATGTGCCTTGAGGCTGAAGACGGCTTGGATTTCTGGCTAGCATCAGAACACTTCTTAGCTTTGCCCTTGTCCTTTCCCTTAAGAATTACCTTTTCTTTGATCACATCAAAGATTATGGTTTGTCTTTCTTTATCTTTGCCTCTACTATCCTCAACATGTCCAACAACTTTGTCAATGCTTGTCAAAGTTGTTCATGTTGTAGCTTATCATGAATTGTATGATTCTCACAACATTTGCAGTATCATACCAATAGCCAACTCTTGGCTCAGAGGGAATCCTTCTTAATCAGGTTTTCCACATACCCAATCACATTGAGTGTGTGAATACCTTACTGGATCTCCTTCTGTCATGACATACTAGGACAGTATCTTGGAGACATCATATGTCTCATGTTGTCTCTGCAACTCATAGTTCAGAGAACACAACATCAAGCACTCCTCATCAATGTCATCCTCAGTAAGCTTCCATAAGCATACTTTCAGCCATTGATGTGGTGGGATCGAGTTCATCTGGTTCTGGTATAACTAGGACTTAGAGCTTTCACTCTTTGACTGAGAACACTTCTCATCATCCTAACCAGTCGTGGAATTATTCCCATTTAATTTGTTGGTCTCAAAGACCGATCGCATATAAAGTGATTCGTTGATTAACCATTTATTTTAACAAAAGGAAATATATGCAATTTTAGTCCAAAAACTCATTTTTGACTTATTTGATTGATTTGAAAAAATTTGACGATATAATTAGGCCTTTAATTAATTATTGCTCCCACTATTTTACTTCAAATTGATAGCCCTCACCATCAATTCGGAAGATTGCAGCGTACAACCTTCTAGTGGGCAAGATCCTAAAATCCTCTAAGTCATGAGTCAGCTTGGGCTGATCGCCCACAACTTAGATCTCTCAGGTAGGCAACTTTTGCCAATTGCATCATATGCAACTCTTGATAAGATGTCATATACAACTCCTTGCAATGATCACCTCCATGCCTCAAGGCGCTAGATCCTATCTAGGTCACCTTGTTAAGTCCGACCCAAAGCAAACACAATGAACATGCACCCTGCTAGGGCAGACCCACACATTCATCCTTCACGCTTCCACGAGGTAGACGGTGCACCACGCTAGGGCGTGCCCACACTTGGTCGAACAAGTTTTTCACGTGTGTCGCATTTGGAAGGCATATAAAACTTAATATTTTAATGAGGGATTTGGTTTTATATACATATACATATCCAATCACCACAATACATAGTACGTATCATATACATGCTATATCCCACAGAAAACATGCACAAACGATAAAAAGGGATGATTATGGCCATCCTAATGTGATTCCTCGAGCCAAGAGGAATCACGGTCATCTAGGTCTACATCACATGCAACCTGTACAAGATGAACATATGTGCCTTGCCATCCGAGTTGATCAACTCATCACATGAATGATCTGTACTATTCAGCCGGTCGTTTGGGTGCCACCAGCCGATTGGTTGGCTCCTCCAACCGATCGGTTCGCCTGGTCGTCGTGCATCTCGTCATGTCCGCCACCCGTTCGTCTCGCTCCCCGAACCGGTCATCAACCGATCGGTTCACTCCTTGAACCGACTGTCTGGAACGTCAACCGATCGGTTCACTCCTTGAACCGATCGTCTAAGCAGTCGTCTTGATGTCCGCCGGTCTTTGACATAACAGGAAATAAAATTCTAACCTATTTATTACATTGCTTTAAAAGGAAACCCCGAGTTACATTCGGGGGGAGCAAAGGTAGGAAAGAATCTCAAATTATTTCGAGTTACATCAGGAATAAGAGAGGGAAGATCGGTGCGCAGACCGAGATGCAAGCAACCACAAACAACCACACACAGATAGGGGTTTATAGGCCATAATCATGCTACACACATCCACCACAAAACTCGTTTAAGGGCGACGCGTATCGAGTGCATTAATAATACATATCATATATGTAATTAGGGATTTGTGGATTTAGGATTGGAATGCATAAAGCCAATATTATTCACATCGTATGCAATAAATAAAGGCGACAAACCAAAATCGATCATATCGATATTCCTAAAATATAGAGCAGTTAACGTGGCTCTGATACCACTATTGGGTTTTAGGGGAGACAGAGAAGGCAGCGGAAACAAAATTTTCTCCCCAAACCCATACCGAGGAAACGCATCAACGTCTATATAATAGGAAAGGATGGTTTGTGGAATCATACCTTGTCCCGAGGCTTGCTCGGCGACAATACCTCGCGCAATGCGCGGTCTTCAACTCCGGTCTTGGACGGTGTCTGTGCAGCTCCTGGTCGCACCGGGACTGACGACTCCTCCTCCTACCGGACTGTCGGATGACAGTTGTCCTCCTGAGCGGCAGTGTCCTCCCGCCTCTGTAGTAGTCCACATGGACCACCTGGAACTCCACTCTCCTTGTCCCACAAGGAAGTGGAAGGAGTCGCACCCTCCTGTTGACGTACTAGTCGCCAACACACTCTCCTGCTACCAGTTGCAACTGCAGTTGTCCTTCCCTTGCTGCACCTCCCTTTTGCGGGAAGCACTTGCTCGGGATCTCTCACGGTTACCAAAACCAGAGAGAACGACAACTTCACAAAGCAACCGGCTTGCATTGAGTTGTCCTCTGAGAAGCCCCCAATACCCCTATATATAGGAGGGTCATGGGACAGGGTTCTCTATGCCCGACAATATGGGACTAAAGCAGGAGTAGAAGGGTTCGAGATTTTCCACAAAAAGCAACCAACTCACAACCTGAACCGATCGGTTCACAAGTGAACCAGTCGGTTGGGGACCTGAACCGGTCGGTTGGAGCACCAACCGATCGGTTGGAGCACCAACCGATCGGTTGGGACCCATGAGCCGATCGGTTCACTTCTGAACCGGTCGGTTCGTGGTCCTGATCAGTTCCCGATTGACTTTCCAACTTTCGTTTCTAATTGGTATCGAATACCAATCCTTGTTCCAATCAAATTGGGCAAGTGAAACGCAAGGAAAATTCTCACTGACCTGACTTTTCCAACTTGCTCGGTTGCACCAGTTGAACCGATCGGTTCAACACTTGAACCGCTCGTTTCACCCTAGGCTTGATCCGATCGGCTCAACATTTGAGCCGACCGGTTCAGCAACCTCAGCCGACCGGTTCAACACTTGAACCAATCGGTTGGGAGTACAGGTTGTGCAGAATCAGTCAAATGCGATTTCAATCAATTCGATACTCCAATCAATGCGTCCAACACCTTGAACCATATGATATTGAGTCATCGACTGATTGAGTGTTTAATTGAACTACTAAACTCCTTTAGTAATCAATCTAAACGTTGCTTGTGGACAAAACTCCTCTTCCAGGTTAAATCCTATGTGTGTGACCCTGCAGGTCCATTTCACATTGGCAGTGAAAGTCCATAACACTTATGACTTCACAAGCAAAGAGCGGTGCCTAGTCACACATCAGTGCTACCCAAGTGAAAGTAGAAAGTTGGAGAACAATTTTCATCCTACAATCCGTGAATGGTGTTACAGTGAATGTATAATTCCTTTGTCACTGATATCCCGAATGAACTCAAGGCATGGAACAGTCATCCTGTCAACGTTCATTCACTTTCTTGATCTCAGAGCAGATTGAAGGAGATATGTATGACATCAATATCACATACTGATTCACACATGCGTGCGCACGCCTATCTCAATCCTACTCATCAAGTGGCCTTGGATATCAAACTCCCTCAGGAGGGACAAATCCCATATCTATCACTCACCACTCAAAAGCCCCATGTGTCAAAGCCACCCAATCATCACCTTTATAACAACCCATGTTTCAGGACTGCATTTGATGATGTCAAAGTGTGCCCAACGACATGTGTTGAGTGCAGTGATTTCAGGTCTAAGAATCACACTCACCACCATCACTGTGAGTACTGACTGTGACTACCATGTCATGGTTCCATGTGTCAAACTCACGGTGGGTCTATCCGGTACACTTGTTCTCTAACAAGTACCTATGTGTTTGGTTTGATATCTCTATATCATGACTAATGAGATTCTGTCATCAACCAACACCACAATCTAGTCTTGTGTGTCATTGCTGTCTATCTACCTTCCACAATGACATCCGACTAGGGACATAACAAGAATGTACAAACTCTTAGCATTCACATGATCTCATCGTTCAGGTCATGAACCTGAAGGCATACGTCATTGAGTATTGTCATTCTCTAGACATTCAATATGTTCTATCACTATCTCATATGACTGAACCAGAAAGAATTGGAAGCTTGCCTTTGATGTTTATCAAATCAATCTTAATGTATCCCACCAATCATCCCATGATTGGCTCTCAGGGCATACATACCAACAAGCTTAACTAGCCAAGTGCTATGTTGGCTGCTTAATGTTCTGTACGAATTCATCCCATCTGTACAAATCCCAGGTCTTAGATTCCTAACTGATTCACCGAATTTAGGGTACAATAAATAAATCTTCTTCCACTGTGGGGAATTAGATGCATGTCGTAGGATCCCATCATTATTTTTCTTAACATCTGCATGCCACCTCAAATTCTTCACATCTATTGGATTTGCAAACAAGCGTTGAAACCATGATATTATAGGTAAATACCACATCACCTTGGCAGGAGAACTAGTTTTGAACTCCCCTGAAGTCGTCAATTTATACCTTAACGCACGACATTTTGGACAATCTTTCAAATCCACATATTCCTTTTGAAATAATACAAAATCATTCGGGCATGCATGTATCATCTTGGCCTCCATTCCCATTGGGCACAACAATTTCTTTAACTGGTATGTTGAGATTGGTAGCTCGTTTCCTTTAGGAAGAATTTCTTTCAAGAAAGATAACAATGACATGAAGCTTTTTTCGCTCCATCTATTGTTAGCTTTCAGCTTATACAATCTCAACACAGTGCTAAGCTTTGTAAACTTAGTATAACCTGTGTGTAACGGTATCTCAGCATCATGCATAATGTTTCTAAACATGGGAGGTGGATCGGTGTGCTCTACCCCACAACTATCCAGCATCGCATCAACGATGTCTACTGGAACTGGTTTGTTCACATCTACATCATCGGAGGCAATTTCTTCTTCCACACAAGCACTGCTATCGACATCCACTGATTTCAAGTTTGAAATCTCTCCATGCCAGTGCCATTCTGTATAGCCTTGTACAATCCCATTGCACATGACATGACTTTTGATTTCGTCACCAGTGCTGACTTTCAAGTTGTTACCGCAATGCCTACATGGATAGTATAACCTATCTCTAGGTTGTTTCCTATGTTCCTCGGCAAATCTAATAAACTAATCAAGACCAGAAATAAACTCTGGGGTGCAGTGATTTGGAATGGACATCCATGATTTATCCATTCTATGATCAAAGAGAAAACAAATATATATTAGAACAAGATTAGGGTCTAGGGATTATGGTTAAAACTTTAGGGTTTAAGGTCTTATATATAATAAATGTGTACCACCTATCCCATTATTGAACATATAATCTCACTAGTAAGTATATAATGTGTATTGGGTTTTCAAGAAAATTTCGGCAGTATTTCCCCATGGTTCTCCAAGTACATATGTACTTAGAGAACAAACAGGGAAATGCTATCAAAATTTTCTTAAAAACCCAATACACATTATACACTTACATCCTAAGTGAGATTAGGTGTTCAAGAACAGTCCCAAACCGGGGACTATCCATGATTTACTCCTAATGAGTAAATCTTAGGTGGGTTTCTAGGCCAACATTATATAACACCAATCCCTTGTTCACAACCCCATTCAACACATAATTTTCTTATAAAAACACTTGTGGACAACCATAACAACATATCAATGCCTCCTAAATTAATCAATGTATTATTTTATTGAAAGAGATTACTTATAATGTAAATATAGATTAATACATTCTTCTTTGAAAGATATTACTTATAATGTAAATTGTCTCATCTTTGAACTAAAATCTAGTGCATGAAAGGAATACAATGACCATTGTTGTAATTGAAGCATCTCATGTACTATATCCTCATGACATTAATAGATATGATGTAAGGTATGTGTATAAATTTATTATTTCTTTAGTGTCTTGATCATTACATGATCATATCATTAAACTAATGAGAATCAATTATAAGAATAGGAATTGATTAATATAAAAAACAACATGAAATAATATAATCAGAGGCATCATTGTTATCTTGATTTCATTCATTATCTTGAAATTTAAAGCATATATAGTCTTAAATCATACATAACAATCCCTGAGATGCCAAGGCAAAATCATAAAAATGATGATGCATGGGATTCATCACCTTCACAGGTTCCTACCAGACCAAACAAGCCCAAGATGATAGAGGAAGAAGAGGAGGAAGAATGGTACCTCTATTGAGCGGCGGCGGCGAGTAGGTGAGCAGGCGAGCAGGTGGATGGAGCAGGCGAGCGGCGGTAGTGGCAGCGAGTAGGCGAGCAGCGGTAGCAGTAGGCGTGGCGGCTGTGAGAAGCAACGACGGTAGGCGTGGCGGTTGCGAGAAGCAGCGGCGGAGCACCTAGGAGCAGAGAATCGCCAGACCTAAGCAGAATCAGGAATGAAATAGAGGAAGGGGAAGAGTCTGCTTCGTGCGGGTTCTATTAAGTTAACAATAGACATCGGTTATTAACAACAACTGACGCTTAAAACAATAGGCGCCAGTCACCACAAAAAAACTGACACCTTTGTTAACTGATAGTAGTCAATTTCAACTAGAAAAATCGATGTCTATCTACATATGATGACAAAAAAATGTTCTCAATTTACGACCATAGTCATTAGTTTCAACTAGAAAACCGATGTCAAAGGGGGGTAATAATTTTCACGGGGATAGCACGTGAAAACACATCGACGCCAGTTATTTCAAGAAAACCGACGACAAAAATTGGCCCGATTTCTGTCTCGCGAATAATCTTTAGTCGTCGGTTAGTTGGTAAATAACTGACGCTGTATGTGAAATTTTATAGGTAATTTTTTTCACTGGAAAATTTGTATTTGGCGGATGATTTTAAGCGTCAGTTTCTTATTGAGCAATCGACGATAAATAAAAATCAATACCCGTGTTTGTCCGGTCTTCACATATAGATGTCGGTTTGTGTATTCAACCGACGTTGTAGGGTTTAGGCGTCAGTTTATTGGATACCACCTACGCCTCTAAATGTGACGTTATAAGCCATTTCTATAGTAGTGTGCAAGAAATACAATGACAATAAGAGTAGGGAGATAAACATACTGACAATATATACATTTCAATAGATTAAGAGAATAACATGGCTCGAGGGAAGGGCAGAAGAGGGCGCGGCTGTGGGCGCAACCCTAGTGCTGGCAGGGAGAAGGATCGTGGTGCCGCACAGTCATCTTTGACTCCTCCTGCTCCTCAATTGGCGAGGACTAGAGATGGAGGTATCCCTGCCCAAACCCTTGGCCCTGAAAAGGTTGCGCACCGTGAAGGGAAGGAACCTATGGCTTCAGCTAATGCCTCCCCAAGTGACGGTTTGGGCTCTTCAAAAGCTCCCCCGAGGAATCAGTCTGACGGCGACACAGCCTCTTCGTCTTCAACGACTTCCGACTGGCTCTTATCCAGTAGACTAGTTCGAGGCATTGAGGGTGTCATGGCCATCGACTTCATCGAGCCCATCGAGGTAGATGGCGAGAAGTGTGCCTCGATCTCTAGCCAAAACTCCTCCATCCCTGATTGGGGCGATTTCATCTCGATCAGGTTTGTGGGAAGAAAGCCCTTCTGTGAGCAGCTTGCTGGGTGGATCCGGAGATAGTGGCGGCCGAGTGGACCTGTTGAGATCTTCTCAGAGGAAAGAGAAGGCTACATCGTCAAGCTCCCATCTCCAAGTGAGCGGGATCGAGTTTTAGATGATGCACCTTGGTTTATGTATGGTTCGCTTATGGTGGCACATTCATGGAGGCCGGGAGCTTCTCTTCTACCTCTATCTTTCTCATAGGTTCCCATCTGGGTGAAGATCGAAACTCCGGGGCTCCCTTGGTCACGCGACCACATCGCTAGAGTCGCCAGCACGCTCGGGAGACCTGTTGATATCGATGACGCCTCTGTCTCGATGGGATGCCTTGGCCCCGCCCTCGTCTGTGTTGAGGTCAGGCACGAGTCCATCCTGCCCAGATTCATGAAGGCAATGGTGGATTCCGTTGTCAAGCAGCTGAAGGTCGATGTCATCTTGAAGCCTCTGGTCTGTCTGTGTTGCAAGAGGTTCTGTCACCGCCTACCATCTTGCCGTAAAAAAGCAAGGAAGCCTCCCCCAGACAAGGATCTGCAGGTGAGGTTCGGCAAGAGCATAGGTGTTCGCAAGAATGCCTCAAAGAGTAGTAATGCAGTTGACTCCGTACAGGACCAGGCTTCTCAATTGAAAGTTGGGGAGGTTGTCTCCCATTCCATTACTGAAGATAATCTGTTAAAGGTCATTGAGCAGCAGGTTGAAGAGATAGTTCTCACAGGGAATGGCTTGGATCCTCCAATTCATACCAATGCGGCACCTATCTTAGTGGTTGAGCCAGACATGTTTGGATCTTCTCCATTTTGCAACGTGAGCAGCATCAATTTGGATTGGGAGCTCGAGCTTAATAGAAGTGTTTCTGACTCTTGGAAGATCAACAAGATTTGGGAGAGCTGTGGGTTCTCGGTTGATTACCAGCAGAGCAAAAAAAGTTGTTTGTGGATGATGATGAATCCATTGAAGAGTCCAACTCTGATGTTGGTTCGGACCACCTGCGAGATGTTTCTCTAGACTATGAGGAATCATGGTCTAAGAGAAATCGGAAAACAACTAGGAAAAAAAGAGAGGATGTTTAATTCTCTCCTATGTTCTTCCCTAGTTGGCAAGGTTTCTTGCTTGTATCCTATCTTCTTCAGGCAACCTTTTCTGTCCCATGGTCAATTCGAGCTCCTTCCGGTGGATAGTCAGCACACCTTTCAGAGATATGGATTTATTGTAGTGGTTGATTGGATACTTGTAGGGCTTGGACCTGATTCATGATTCAGGATTTGATAACCTGGTTTTTATATCTTACAAGCTGGCAGCCTCTGCTATGGTTCCTTGACTTAGTCGGTCTTGGTTTCTGCTTGGCGTACTGGAGGCTCAGGCATCTGGTGTTATAGCCTTTCTGCCATGGCTGCACACTTTTAGAGAGTTGGTTTTATGTCAGTGCTACTTTGGCTAGTTAGGTCTATCTCTCTTAGCTTCTTGGGTACCTGTTCGCTAAGTAGTTTCTTGTCCCTTCCTTTTCGTAGATCCAGGTACCTAGATTAACTATGCTTTGTTTGTTTGTTTTCTTGGATGGTGATTTTTCACCCTGGCTTGTAATATGGGGCGCATGACTTTGTACCCAAGGTTTTTTGGCAATATTATAGCAAAAGAGTTTTTATCGACAAAAAAAAAAGAGAATAACATGGCTGGGAGGGCCTGGTGGCTAGTCCCAACCCAAATTAAATTAATTAGCCACTCTTGTTCATGAAGGACAATATGGATTTGTAATGATGAATGACCATGACCAAAATAGGGAATGGGATGGAAAGTACATGGTGGAGGGAGGATGATTAAAATAATAAAGAAGTGGTCCTATCAAATTGGGGGTCATTAGTGTTATGTTCCTCTTTGATGGTTGATGGAAAAGGAGAAATAACAAACATAGTGGTTCTAGAAAAACCACCATACCTTCCCTTTGATTGACAATGGATGGTAGTGTGGTCAACATCGATATTGATAAAGATGGAGTAGAAGCCTAATGACCTTCCTTCTCTAGAAGGTTAGCAGTAGATGTACACTGTCAGAGGTCAATGGAGGTGGAAACTAATGAGGAGTCTCATATTCATCGATGCTCGATGGAGATTGTGGAAACACATTGTGGTTGCTGAAGAGAAGATGCCTCCTCATCGAGTCCAATGGTCCTATTTATAGGGATAGGTAAGGTTGTGAAGTTGCTTCCAAGTGCTCTGTGGGGAGTACTTCTGTTGGAGCCCAAGCAGTGGAGCACATGCTTTGGGAAACAAAAATGATTTTCTTTGATGACCCCATAATGAAAACTTCATCATTTGTTGAAGGTTATCATCTTCATCCGTTGATGGGGTAATGGCCTCATTGGTTGGTCAGTCAGTGGTCTCATTGAAATGTTGTGTCAATTATCTTTGTTCATCAGTGGCTTCATCAGTTGACTAGGCATTAGTTGGCCTACCATTGGTTGGTGAGTGCCTATGGTGTCATTAGTTGGTGAGCATCCACATTGTCATCAGTTGATGGCTCCATCTATCACTGCCATTGGTTGACCATTCATCATGCTATCCCATGACCCGATGGGATATTACGTGCCTAATATATCTTGACAAATCATATGTCTTTGCCAATATGAACTTGTTGTTTGATTCAAAACTTGGGAATTTCCCTTCAAAAATGCAAATCATTTGTCATTGTGAAAGGTTAGTTTAAAAGATAGAAAATAATTTGTTTATCATGTAAAAACTCTAAAAATCATGAGGTAAAGAAGGGTAGAAAAGGCATATAACATCTACCAAAATGGATGTTATCATTAAATAATGAAGTGTCTTGTTAATTTATATATACATATCCATCAGTTAAATAGATTTTACCCTAATTTGGAACTCTAGAATCACCCTAAGTCTAAATGATGGTTGGAATTAGATAAAACAAGATAATACATCAAATCAATTAAAATTGAGAAAAAATTGATGAAATGATTACTCATAAACAAAGTAAAGAATTAAAATACCAAATGATTTCAAAAGAAGAAATTAATTTTAAAACTGGATTGATACCTTACTTAACCCACCTATGATTTTTTATGTCAGTTGGACATTTTTTCCCTCCCAATTATTCAATTAAAGCTACAAATTTTAGTACACTATGATGATATGTAAGTCAAGTGGCTATTTCATAGTATTATAGCTAATAAAAACAAATTCCTCACCAATGAATCCATCGTCATGGTCATCATGGCTTAATGGATTTGAATACTTGTGAATGTTTGAGAATATGGTTACATAGCGTTGCCTAGAGTAATGTCATACATACTCATGACCATCATGGCTAATTAATGGATTGGAATACTAGAACATGGTTGAGGCCATGGTTGCACAATGTTATGTAAGTTTAGGCCATACATTTTCATGGTCATGATGGTTAATTAGTGGATTTAAACACTTGCAAATGATTGAGAACACGGTCACACACCAGTTCTAGATTAATGCCATATGTTCTCAAGTTCATCATGTCTGGTTCATTGATTTGTATATTCATAAATGGTTTAGGATATGGTCAAACAATGCTTCCCAATTAGTGCGATACGTTGTCATGGTGATCATGAAAAATTAGTGGATGTGAATACTAGTAAATAATTGAGAACATTGTCACAAAATGTTGCCTAAATTAATGCATACATTGTTTCACATGCAACCCTTCTTGATTCATTTTCCTTTCATGCCAACGATGCACAACTATAGATATGCGACTGATTCTAGAAATGAGGGATTAATTACCTCTATGTTAATTTCCATTTACTGATCCTTCCTCTTACTAACATCAGATCTAACACCTTCAACACTAGTTTCTAAAGGTTCCAGACTTATGTATTTGACATGTGTGCACTACTATAGAAATGGCTTATAATGTCACTTTTAAAGGCATCGGTTGTATAAATACACCGACACCTAAAACCTAAAGCATCGGTTTAATACAAAAACTGACATCTATCTGTGAAGGGCGACCAGACATGGGTATCGCTTTTATTTAGTGTCGGTTCCCTAATAATAAACCGACGCCTAAAATTAACCGCAAAATCCAAAATTTCCAGTGAAAAAAATTACCTCCAAAATTTAACATATGGCGTCAGTTATTAACTATTAAACTGACGACGAAAGGTTATCCGCGAGACAGAAATTGGGTACATTTTGGTCGTCAGTTTTGCTACAATGAACAACACTTATGGGTTTTCCTGCGTTGTTCCCGGGAAATTTTTCACACCCTTTGAGCGTCAGTTTTTGAAAGAAAACGATAACTATGGTCATTAATCGAGAACAAATTTTTTAATCGGCATATGTAGGTGTTTCTACATGTGTGAATGTTTCTACATGTGTCTGAATGTTTATACATGTGTGAATGTGAAAATGAATGAAACTGCTGGTTGCTATATGAATGTTTCTACATGTGTGAATGTGAAAACAAATAGAACTACAGATTGCTACATGAATGTTTCTTCATGTGTGAAAATCAAATGGGACTGCAGTGTAAGGACCCTGACCTTCATTTAGGGTTTACCCTATTTGTTTTGGTTAACTGTGATGCTTTGGTGCTTGCTAATCACCTTTAGTGGTGATTAGGGTTTGGTTGTGCTTTGTTGAGAGTTGGAGGTGCTACTTGCAAATAACCCAAGTCTAGGGTTTTGTGGGCAACTTTGCTACCTTGTGAGGTGTTCCTCTCTCTCTTTGCTTCTTCTAAGTGTAGAGAGGAAGGCTTGGGCTCGTTGCTTGAGTTCTTTTGGGCTTGGTTGAGCTTGTTGGGCCTTGAGGTGCCTTGCTTTGGTTGAGTTTCACCTTGTATCAAGCAAGATGGGAGTGTGTCGCCCATGGAGGCATGCCGCCCATGGGGGTTTATTGCCCATGGTGCTGGTGGTGTGTTACCCATGACCTTTGACTAAGTTTGACCTCGTTTGTGTCACCACTAGTGGATACTTGGTGCATGATGCTTGCATGTGGCAATGACCTTGGACATGTGTTTAGGGCTTGCTAGAGTAGTGGCTCGTGCACTAGGACAAGTGTCCCTAGGTGGGTGACACCTTGCCATATCTTACCTTGCTTTATCCTCCCTTTCTTTCTATATATGCGGTTCCTTTCCTTGCTAAGAGTTCCTTTGGTCCTTTAGTTTCTTCTCCACCTTGGTGTGCACGACACACCCTTCTCCTTTGCAAGTTGGTGGCCGATATCCTTGGAGTCTCCTTCTTCCTTGCTTGGTGGTGCTTGGAGCTAGGATCTTGGAGCTTGCTAAGGCAGGTTGCATAACTCCTAACCCTAACTATACTACCTCCTTTCATGTTCTTCTACATTGCTAGCTTGTTATCTTGCTTAGTCTTCATGTTGGTCGAACTTGTGTTCTAGGGTTCTTGGTGAGCAACACTCTCTTCTCTCCTAGGTCTTGAGGAGTGAGCTTGAGCTCTAGTAGCTTAAGCAACACCCTCCTCTCACCATGGACTTGAAGGGTGAGCTTCGTACTAGTAGTGATCTTTGCTAGGGTTGCCTTGTGTTGGCCGTTTGGTGACAAGAGATGTGCAAAACCCCTCTCTCGTTTAAGTTGAGAGGTGAGCCATTTTCTTGACCCTCTAGGGTTTCAGGTGTCCTTGTGCTTGAGGTAGAAGATGATCATGTGAGTTGTACCTTGGACGTGATGGGCTTGGGGAGGTGCTGCCCGACAACCCTCTTGGCCTAACACCTTGGACGACACATGTGTGTTGGAACCTGTGTGTGACGGGTGTCACCCTACGCTACATGTTCTGCCCGATACTCCTTTGGTCCCTGACCTTGTGATGGGCGTCATGCCCCAGCTCCTGCTTGTGACGACCGATAGGGCAGAGATAGATGGGCTGAGCAACATGCTTCTTGAGGTTGCTGGAGCCGCACCTTGCTGAGCTCCCTGACACACACCCACGACTTAGATCTGGACTAATGTAGTTGTCTTGAGGTGCAAGGGTGTTGGCTAGCTCTGAGATGTTGTGACGAGCGTCGCAGCTGAGCACGATGCTACGTTGCCGTTACTAGGTTTCCCGGAAGAGTACACGATATGGTGCGCGTTACACTTGCACGATACACCCCTTGGGTACAGCTGTGCCACAGACCTTGCAACGTAGCATTGCACGTTATCCTTAGTAGTGCTTGACCGTCACATGAACGATATGGTTGGACGATAGAATGAGCCATGCCCGATACCACTTGTGGTGAGGGTAGTGGGTGCATTAGTGAGGGTCTTGCTCCTCGTCTAAAATCGGATATGTTGAATTCTATCATGTTTGGTTTATTATGGTAGCTATTGATATGCTTGATATAATAAATCACGTTCATGGGTTCTAAAATGAAATTTCATATGCATATGATCATGTATAAAGCTGAGCAAATGATAAGCATGTAGAATGCCTTGCTTAATGATGTAGACTATGCTTATGATCACCAGTGGAGGCACGATTGATAAAGTATATAATCATTAATGTCACCCTGTACTGATAGCATGACCTTTCTGTTAAGATGATTATTGTGTACACTAACCATGCAGGTGATGCATAGCCAAGTAAAAGGCTATGAGGTATATATATATAATGAGTAATATTGTTTTGGTAGTTACTCTTGATGGTAAGATAACTTGTATGATATAATTGACTAAAGTGCTTGGGACTGCTATCCCGTGATGATGATGTAATCCTAGAGAGGCAGTGGTAGTATATGATGAGGGATTGAGATCCCATGGCAATGTGATGATCCTTGAAATGGATCTGGATGATTGGCAAGAGGCCAAGTGATAACATGTGAGGTTGGATCCTTGTGATGGATCAGGATGATGTGATTATAATAAAAGCATAATGTTGAGTTTTATGTTGTTTATTTCCTGTTGTAGTTGCATGTTATACAACTTGGTTGAATCTTGCAATCCATATAAAAGATACTAATTAATCACAGTGGAATATATCATGTAGTTGCCCTGGCCATAGATCCATCATCGTTAGGATTTGGTGACGGTGAAACTGGTTCTCCTACGGGTTAACCCGGAGCGCATATTGTTGAGTATGTGAGGTTTCTCCTAGCCTAAATTGAGGAGGTAAGAGTGCAACTTTGGTTGTAGACTCGGGACATGTGATGAACATGGTGAACAGGCCCATGGCTTCGGATATGTGATATGAAGAGCATGAACGCGTTCATGGCTCAGAGTACGGTGAACTGGCCTGTGGCTCGGATATACTAGCGCTGTGACCTGTACCAAGGCGGGCTAGAGGAAGGGTAGCCTATGGAGCTGACCCTGTGGTTGAGGCCACTTAAGCATGAGACTACGGTCCTACTTGTGTTGTACTCGTGTACTGACCACGAGGTGGGAGGTCGTGGAGTCCGACTCTTCCATTGACCTTGTATGGCACCGGTTATGGGCTTCGCAGTCGAAGGTTGGATTTGAATGGTACTGTTCACTTCCTTAGGGCATAAAATACATAATTTAGCCGTGTAGTATTTACTTCTTAAGGCAAAACACGGAACATTGGTTGAGGCCTTGCTTGTGTAGCTAATATGTTATATCTTGTAGTTGCTTCTATGATTCCTAATGTTATGTGGAAATATATCTTATCTCGATAAATCCTATTTCATAAAGGAACTGATGATATGCCTCCCGTATACCTGGTAAGCTTGATGGAATGAATAAGCCTTGCTATAGAGACTATTATTATTCTATGTTTTATGGTTTATCTACTGCTGTTGCTTTATCCTTCTGGTTTTATAGTTTTGGTGGGGAGTTATGTTTCTCGCTGGGACAATGTTTGATTGTCTCACCCCGCTGGTTTTCAGGTGTTCGAGCTAGACGTGGTGGTGGTCGCGGAGTTGCGGAAGAGCAACTAGATGAGCAGTAGAAGGAAAGCGATGGATATGCTGCTAGTTTGGGTGTTTTGTAGTAGAGTCTTAGAGTCATCCTTGTACTCTCAGGTCCTTGGAGGTGTTTGACGTTGTTTCACGAGGTATAATCGTTAAGGTTTTGTATACTCCGTTGTTGGCTGGATGTGGGCCTTTATGTACATATAAGAGGTGAGGAACTCATGCGATGGTTAGCCAGCTATTCCTCTAAGCTGTGGACACGTATCAGATCTTGTATATGTTTATATAACCTGTTTCCTTGCAGGATGAGGACTTGAATGCAATAGTTTCTCAGTTTATCATCTTTCTGCAATCGTTTTTAATTAACCCGTGTTTTTGGTAATCTGTGGTCATGGTGATTTCTGCACGTTTTCGCGTAACACCTCGCTATCTATGTGATAGTGGGATGTGTTGCCACAAGTTTTGGTATCAGAGCCCTAGGTTCGCTGAGTCTATAGGGATTTAGGACTAGGTTGTGTCTGTTCTCGTAAGTTGTCCAGATTTTCTTACGATCGTCTTCTGCCCTCAGCGGAAGAAAAGTCAAGATGTCTGGAAACTATGAAGAACACACTGTTGAGAAAAGCGATGCTGCTTTAGTTGGTGGAGCTGAAGGACAGGCACATGAAGATCGGGTGCCTGAGGTCCCCCAACCTAACCCAACCAATCTTGAACACCCTGCCTATCAACAACTTATGGGGCAGTTGATGGCTATGATGAATCTCATGGTTGAAAGATTTCCAGTGCCTCCTCCGAGAGCACAAGCTCCCCATGGAGAAGCATCGGGTATTGGGAAGACCTTTGAGCGGCTTCACCGAGTCGGAGCTTCAGATTATGATGGAATGGCTGATCCAGCGGATGTAGATCTGTGGCTGACAAGTCTTGAGAAGGCTTTCCGGATCCTCGACATCCCCAAAGTAGACAAAGTAAAGCACACTGTCTACCTTCTGAAGGGTAGTGCTGGTCACTGGTGGACCATCGAGGAAGAGAAGCGACCTGGTGAGGTGATATGTTGGGAAGTTTTCCGACGCGAGTTTGTCCGCAGATACTTTCCGAAGACGTATCTGGATGAGAAGATCAGTCAGTTCGAGCACCTGCGATAAGGAACGATCAATATCACCGAGTATGAAGCCAAGTTCATGGATCTGTTGAGGTTTTGTCCTCACATGGCGACAACAGATGAGGAGCAGATCAGACATTTCGAGAAGGGTCTGAGTTCTGAGTTGACAACACCTGTTTCTGCGTTGGAGAACAGAGAGCGGTTTTCTACATTTGTGGAATCTGTCCGGAGGATCGAACGATCAATAATGGAGAAAAGAGAATCTATGTCTAAGAAGAGGCCTACTCAGTTCCAGGGACAGAGGTTTGGTGGCTTTAAGAAGCCAAGGTTTTCAACACCTTTTGTGATGAGAGGTTCTAGTATACCGTCACAATGGTCTCCGAGTAAGGGAAGAGGTTGTGACGTCCTCAGATTTTCTAAAACTTAATCTGATGTGTGACATCCAAATTGAAACCTCACCTCAGCGAGAATCCCAATTTAAACATCCCACACTAGGCTAAGAACAAGAAAATCGAGGGAGTCAGAAGGAAACAATCAATAGCACATGTACATGAACAATAATAAAACCATACACACATGTTCACCATTCAACATATAATTACAACATGAATTGTTACAACATTTGATATTACACATTGAACAACAAACTCTAACATATACATGTACTACAAGGAAACCTATAGGATCTTAAGACAACAGGTCCACCTGTACATCAGCTCGCCACACAACTCTCAACTATCCTGGATCTTCAACAACATAACCACAACCTAAACAAAAGATTACATGCGGTACACATCAGCACAATATTTCATGAATATTGTACTGAGTACGCCTACATGTCTTTTATATACCTCTCATCATATCTTGGCAATAAGATAAAACTAATATACTTGGCAGTAACAGAAGAATATAAGAAAAGCATATACTTGCACAAGGATATTCATTAACAAAAGAGAAAACATATTTTAAGCTTGTTTTCCATTATATCTCAAGGCCTTTATGATCACTACCAAAGAGTTGGATCATATGTACACTGCGACCACTACTAAAGAGTTGGGTCCAAGCACACTACCAAAGAGTTGGTGCTTCCATATGTACAATGTGACCACTACCAAAGAGTTCGGTCACTTCCAAGAACACTGCCAAAGAGTTGGTGCTTTCATATAATGGAACATAGATATTATGTTTGATGTGTTCATAGAAGTAAGTATAGAAAACCAACCAACATATCAGTGAGATAATCATAAAATAAGAATACAAGTAATGATACACATATTCTAATGAACTAAGAGAAACCCTAATGGATACAATTAGGGTTAAGACGAGATGTAAGATGATGAGAACCTGATGATAGTATATGATCTTGTCTTAATCAGGTTCGACCAAGGATATAGTTGACATCAGGAATATGTGTTTAGGATGTCTCTTTGGAAGGTACGCTATTACCTCTTACTTGGATTATTATACAATATGCTTGTGTTATATGCATAGTAAAATACTTGGCATATGGTATTGGATGAAATGATTGTTCTCGTATGATATGTTGGTTGGTTTTCTATACTTACTTCGCGGAGTTCCACTGGGGACCCAAACGCAAGAGAAAGAAGAGAGGACCGGCCAGAAATCACGCATGAACCGGACAGACCAAGCCTTGACCTGTTCCCCCAAAGTGGCCACGTGGCCGGCGCTCATTGGTCGCTTAAGGTAAATATCCCAGACAATGCTTAGTTCTTGTATAATTCATAGAAATTAGTACAAATGTTAGAAAAATACAAACAAGGTACCAAAACGTTCAGAAAAATGCATAGAACAACATGGAAGTATAATATCAGTCTTTTTATGCACTAATATCAGTTGTATCATATAAGTTGTTAAATGCTCATTTGATGGATAATAAATATCAAATAATGGCCTAAAATTATGCTAAAGTGTCAGTAAATCCATCTTCATGTCTGTAATCCATATAATATCAGTGATTATTTTGTTGATGCACAAAATCATGTAATTTGATTAATGTGGCTATTTAGGGCTAATAACCCTAAATAAAATGTATTAAATACATGCATGCTCAATAAGTGGTGGAATTCACATAGTAAGCTCATATCAGTATATGAAACCTCAGTTTTAATTATGAGATCATCATGATGAACAAAATCTATATTATATGAATATGAACCTTAATACATGTTATAAAACCCTAATCTCAGTTAATGGTGTAACCTAGGGTTAATTAATGTGCACAAAAATGCTATGGAAGATAATATTTAGATAATGAACCATAATCTAGAAAATGACATCAGTATGATAATTCTTAGACAAGAATGCAAGTAATAATGAGAATATCCTAAAAAGATAAGCTAAACCGTAAGGAACACAATTAGGGTTAAGAAGAGATATAATAAGATGAGAACCTGATGATCGTATGTGATCTTGTCTTAATCAGGATTTGACCTGGGATACATAGTTGACATGAGGATATGATGATTAGGTTTATCTCTTGATCAAGGTACGCCATTACCTCTTACTTGGCTTATTATACGATATGCTTGTGTTATATGAGTAGTAAAATACTTGGCATATGGTATTGATTGAAATGATTGTTCTTGTATGCTATGTTGCTTGATTCTCCATACTGATTGCTATGAACACATGAAACATAAGATATCTGGTCCATTATATGATAGCACTAAATCTCTTTGGTAGAATAGTGCATTGATGAAAGTACTAAATCTCTTTGGCAGAATAGTACATGTGAGCACTAAATCTCTTTGGCAGAATAGTGCATTTGTGAAGTACTAAATCTCTTTGGCAGAATAGTACATGTGAGCACTAAATCTCTTTGGTAGAATAGTGCATGTGGTTAATCAAGTTTACATATAATGGAAATGTGCCTAAAATATGTGTTCTCTTCTGGTAACAAATATCTTTGTGAAACTATACACCTTTTCTTATATTTTGTTTAATGCTGCCAAGTATTAGTTTTATCTTATTGCCAAGATATGATGAGAGGTATATAAAAAGACACGTAGGCGTACTCAGTACAATATTCATGAAATATTGTGCTGACGTGTACCGCATGTAATCTTTTGTTTAGGTTGTGGTTATGCTCTTGAAGATCCAGGATAGTGAGAGTTGTATAGCGAGCTGATGTACAGGTGGACCTATTGTCTTAAGATCCTGTAGTTTAGTGGTAGTACATGTATATGTTTAAGTTTGTTGTTCAATATGTAATATCAAATGTTGTAACAATTCATGTTGTAATTATATGTTGAATGGTGAACATGTGTGTATGGTTTTATTATTGTTCATGTACATGTGCTACTGTTGTTTCCTTCTGACTCCCTCGATTTTCTTCTTCTTAGCCTCGTGTGGGATGTTTAAATTGGGATTCTCGCTGAGGTGAGGGTTTCAATTTGGATGTCTCACATTAGATTAAGTTTTAGAAAATCCGGGGACGTCACAGAGGTTATGTTTCTTCCCCGTCTAAAGCACACAGTACAACCTCGGTGGCAGTGATAGGGCCATCTAGGCCACAGTTTGAAGATAGGGCATGCTATCTTTGTGGTCAGACTGGACATATCAAGTTACATTGCCCGAGTAGAGATGTTGAAGTGACGCAGCAGCCGAGGCAGAGTCAACAAGGGTCAGATAGACAGAAGCCCAGTGGTAGCAGACGTCGAGGACGCAGTCAAGCGTCACAAGAGGGATCATCTGCTCAAGGAAGTAGAGGACGTGAACAACAAGCAACAGCTCGATTCTACGCTATGATTCAGCCGAAGGCGATACTCAACCCATGAGTGGTGACTGGTCAGATGGAGTTATTTCATTCTGATATGTCTTCTCCTTGCTTTATATTTGTTCTGGTTGACCCGGGTGCTACACACTCTTTTATCACCTATAGTATGCTTGAAAACTGTCGTTTACCTGTTAGCTGTAAGAAGGATAGTTTGTTGTTAGAAACCCCTCTTGATGGTTCCTCGTTGCTTCGAGAAGAGTGTCCATCTTGTGTCTTGTCTTTTTCAAAACACTGTATACAAGTGGATCTTATACCACTTTATATGCATGGTTTTGATGTTATTCTTGGGATGGATACCTTAGAGAAGTATAGGGTTGTTTTGGACTATGGTTCCAAGCAAGCTGTGTTTGATGATGCCGGTAAGAAGTGGATCTTCCAAGGAGATAAGAAGATTCTTCCAACGTGTCTGGTATTAGCTATGGTGGCAGATAAGTTGTTACGACAAGGATGTGAGGCGTTCTTAGCTCACGTTGTGGATATTGTTGTGGTGACCAAGGCGAAGGGTCCTAGTCTCGAGGAAGTGTCAGTTGTCCGAGAGTTTGCCGACGTGTTTCCAGATGAGTTTCCTGGTACTCCTCCGCCCCAAGAGATTGATTTCGAGATGAATCTGGTACCAGGAACACAGCCAGTTGCACAGACACCTTATAGGATGGCTCCAGTAGAGATGGCAGAGCTGAAGAAGCAGTTGCAAGAGTTGTTGGAGAAAGGTTTCATCCGACCGAGTACGTCGCCGTGGGGTGCTCCAGTGTTGTTTGTCAAGAAAAAGGATGGATCGATGCGGTTGTGCATAGATTACCGGTAGTTGAACAAGGTCACGATCAAGAATAAGTACCCGTTGCCGAGGATAGATGATCTGTTCGATCAGTTGCGTGGTGCGATAGTGTTTTAAAAGATCGATCTACGGTCGGGATATCATCAGTTGAGGATTAAGGCGGATGACATACCAAAGTCAGCTTTTAGGACGAGGTATGGTCACTTCGAGTTTGTGGTTATGCCGTTTGGGCTAACCAATGCACCTGCTACTTTCATGAACCTGATGAACAGAGTGTTCCGTTCATTTCAAGATCAGTTTGTCGTAGTATTTATAGATGACATCTTGATCTATAGTCGGGACAAGCAAGAGCATGAGCGACATCTTCGTCTAGCGTTGACTCTTCTTCGCCAACACCAGTTGTATGCTAAGTTCAGTAAGTGTGAGTTCTGGTTGGAAGAAGTGACTTTCTTAGGTCATGTGATATCTGCTGAAGGAGTCCAAGTGGACCCGAAGAAGGTGAAGTCCGTTGCAGAATGGGAACAGCTGAAGACGCCGACTGAAGTTCGTAGTTTCCTGGGTTTAGTAGGTTACTACCGGAGGTTTATCAAGGATTTCAATGTGATCGCGTTGCCGATGACGAAGTTGACCAGAAAGGATGTACCTTTTGTCTGGGATGATCGTTGCCTGCAAGCTTTCCAGAGTTTAAAGGAAAAGCTGACCAGTGCACCAGTGCTAGTGATGCCAGAGCCTGGAAAGGGCTACGTTGTTTTCTGCGATGCTTCCAAGAAAGGTTTAGGTTGTGTGCTGATGTAGGAGGATCATGTAGTTTCTTTTGCTTCACAACAGCTTAAGAAACATGAGGACAACTATCCGACTCATGATTTGGAGTTGGCAGTAGTGGTTCATGCGTTAAAGATTTGGAGACACTATCTTTATGGGGAAGTGTGTCAGATCTTTACGGATCATAAGAATCTGAAGTACATCTTTTCACAGCATGAGTTAAACATGCGACATCGTCGATGGATGGAGTTAATCAATGATTATGACTGCACTATCGAGTATCATCCTGGTAAAGCAAATGTGGTAGCTGATGCGCTTAGCCGAAAGTCTTCTTCTCTTTCTTCAAAGAAGGCACAGTTGAGTTCCCTGGTATGCCATAGACGAGATATGTTTGTTTCTTTGCGGAAGATGAATGTACAAATGGAAGTTTCTTCATTAGCTGGACTTTTAGCACAGATGTGAGTCAAGCCTATGTTGAAACAGCATATCAAAGATGCACAACAAACATATGATGTGGTATAGTTGATCAGATCAGAGTTCGGTAGTGAAAATCATGATGGGTTCCATGAGTCCAAGGATGGGCTAGTTTGCTATCGTGATAAGATGGTGGTTCCAGATGCTGACAATCTGAGGAGGTTAGTGCTCGAGGAAGCACACACATCGATGTATGATATGCATCCAGGTGTCACCAAGATGTATCATAATCTGAAGGACTTGTATTGGTGGCCTGGCATGAAGAAAGATGTAGCTGAGTTCATGGCTAGATGTGTGGTATGTCAACAAGTGAAGGCTGAGCATCAGAAGCCAGCAGGTATGTTGCAACCCTTGTCGATACCGCAGTGGAAATGAGATCATATAACCATGGATTTCATAGTTGGTCTACCCAGGACAACTAGGAATCATGATTCCATTTGGGTGATAGTGGAAAGATTGACGAAGTCTTCCCATTTCCTACCAGTAAAGACAACATATACAGCCGAAAAGCTCACTCAAGTATATGTGGATGAGATAGTGCGTTTGCATGGTGTGCCAGCAATGATAATTTCTGACAGAGGTCCTCAGTTCACAAGTCATTTCTGGGAACAGTTTCACCAAGCATTGGGAATGTAGTTCAGGTTCAGTACCACCTTCCACCCACAGATAAATGGACAGTCTGAAAGGACTATTCAGACTTTAGAAGATCTCCTTCGAGCTTGTGTTTTGTAGTTTCTAGGCAACTGAGATATACATATTAGTTTGATAGAGTTTGCCTACAACAACAGTTATCAGCGGAGCATTGGCATGTCTCCTTATGAAGCCTTGTATGGAAGGAAGTGCAGATCTCCTTTGTGTTGGTCCGAGTCTGGTGAGTATCAACTTTTGGGTCCTGAGTTAATACAACAAACGTCAGAAAAGATCAGAGTGATACAACAACAGTTGAAAGTGGCACAGGACAGACATAAGTCTTACGCAGACAATCGCTGACGACCTTTGGAGTTCTAGGTAGGAGATAAAGTGTATCTTTAAGTCTCTCCGTGGAAAGGTGTGCTACAATTTGGCCGAAAGGGTAAGATAGCACCCAGATATATGGGGCCTTACCCGGTCATAGCACGAGTGGGCAAAGTAGCTTACGAGTTAGAATTGCCTCCAGAGTTGCACAGGTTACATCCAGTGTTCCATGTCAGTATGCTGAAGAAAAGCCATCCGGATTCAGGAACAGTGATACAACCAGTTGAAGTTGAGCTTGATGAAGATGTGACCTACGAGGAAGGTCCTGTGGCGATCCTTGACAAAAGGGTTAAGAAGTTGAAGAGGAAGGACCTGGTTCTTGTGAAGGTTCTTTGGCATCATCATGGCGTTGAGGAAGCCACGTGGGAGCTTGAAGAAGAGATGAGGAGGAAGTATCCCTCGCTTTTCTCTTCAGATTTTGGGGATGAAATCCCTTGAAGGGGGTTAGCTTGTAAGGACCCTGACCTTCGTTTAGGGTTTACCCTGTTTGTTTTGCTTAACCGTGATGCTTTGGTGCTTGCTAATCACCTTTAGTGGTGATTAGGGTTTGGTTGTGCTTTGTTGAGAGTTGGAGGTGCTACTTGCAAATAACCCAAGTCTAGGGTTTTGTGGGCAACTTTACTACCTTGTGAGGTGTTCCTCTCTCTCTTTGCTTCCTCTAAGTGTAGAGAGGAAGGCTTGGGCTCGTTGCTTGAGTTCTTTTGGGCTTGGTTGAGCTTGTTGGGCCTTGAGGTGCTTTGCTTTGGTTGAGTTGCACCTTGTATCGAGTAAGATGGGAGTGTGTCGCCCATGGAGGCATGCCGCCCATGGGGGTGTATCGCCCATGGTGCTGGTGGTGTGTCGCCCATGACCTTTAACTAAGTTTGACCTCATTTGTGTCACCACTAGTGGACACTTGGTGCATGATGCTTGCATGTGGCAATGACCTTGGACATGTGTTTAGGGCTTGCTAGAGTAGTGGCTCGTGCACTAGGACAAGTGTACCTAGGTGGGCGACACCTTGCCATATCTTACCTTGCTTTCTCCTCCCTTTCTTTCTATACATACAGTTCCTTTCCTTGCTAAGAGTTCCTTTGGTTCTTTAGTTTATTCTCCACCTTGGTGTGCACGACACACCCTTCTCCTTTGCAAGTTGGTGGCCGATATCCTTGGAGTCTCCTTCTTCCTTGCTTGGTGGTGCTTGGAGCTAGGAGCTTGGAGCTTGCTAAGGCGGGTTGCATAACTCCTAACCCTAACTATACTACCTCCTTTCATGTTCTTCTACGTTGCTAGCTTGTTATCTTTCTTAGTCTTCATGTTGGCCGAACTTGTGTTCTAGGGTTCTTGGTGAGAAACACTCTCTTCTCTCCTAGGTCTTGAGGAGTGAGCTTGAGCTCTAGTAGCTTAAGCGACACCCTCCTCTCACCATGGACTTGAAGGGTGAGCTTTGTACTAGTAGTGATCTTTGCTAGGGTTGCCTTGTGTTGGCCGTTTGGTGACAAGAGATGTGCAAAACCCCTCTCTCGTTTAAGTTGAGAGGTGAGCCATTTTCTTGACCCTCTAGGGTTTTGGGTGTCCTTGTGCTTGAGGTAGAAGATGATCATGTGAGTTGTACCTTGGATGTGATGGGCTTGGGGAGGTGCTGCCCAGCAAACCTCTTGGCCTAACACCTTGGATGACACATGTGTGTTGGAACCTGTGTGTGACGAGTGTCACCCTACGCTACATGTTTTTCCCGATACCCCTTTGGTCCCTGACCTTGTGACAGGCATCATGCCCCAACTCCTACTTGTGACGGCCGATAGGGCAGAGATAGATGGGCTGAGCGACAGGCTTCTTGAGGTTGCTGGAGCCGCACCTTGCTGAGCTCCCTGACACACACCCACGACTTAGATCTGGACTAATATAGTTGGCTTGAGGTGCAAGGGTGGTTGCTAGCTCTGAGATGTTGTGACGACCTTCGCAGCTGAGCACGACACTGCGTTTCCATTACCAAGTTGCCCGGTAGAGTACACGATATGGTGCACGTTACACTTGCACGATACACCCCTTGGGCACAGCTGTGCAACGGACCCTACAACACAGCATTGTGCGTTATCCTTAGTAGTGCTTGACCGTCACATGAACGATATGGTTGGACGATAGAATGAGCCCTACCCGATACCACTTGTGGTGAGGGTATTGGGTGCATTAGTGAGGGTCTTTCTCCTCATCTAAAATCGGATATGTTGAATTCTATCATGTTTGGTTTATTATGGTAGCTATTGATATGCTTGATATAATAAATTGCATTCATGGGTTCTAAAACAACATTTCATGTGCATATGATCATGTATAAAGCTGAGCAAATGATAAGCATGTAGAATGCCTTGCTTAATGTTGTAGTCTATGCTTATGATCACCAGTGGAGGCACAATTGATAAAGTATATAATCATTAATGTCACCGTGTACTGATAGCATGGCCTTTCTGTTAAGATGATTATTGTGTACACTAACCATGCAGGTGATGCATAGCCAAGTAAAAGGCTATGCGGTATATATATATAATGAGTAATATTGTTTTGGTAGTTACTCTTGATGGTAAGATAACTTGTATGATATAATTGAAAAGTGCTTGGGACTGCTATCCCAGGATGATGATGTAAGCCTAGAGAGGGAGTGGTAGTTTATGATGAGGGATTGAGATCCCATGGCAATGTGATGATCCTTGAAATGGATCTAGATGATTGGCAAGAGGCCAAGTGATAACATGTGAGGTTAGATCCTTGTGATGGATCAGGATGATGTGATTATAATAAAAGCATAATGTTGAGTTTTATGTTGTTTATTTCCTGTTGGTTGAATCTTGCAATCCATATAAAAGATACTAATTAATCACAGTGGAATATATCATGTAGTTGCCCTGGCCATAGATCCATCATCGTCAGGATTTGGTGATGGTGAAACAGGTTCTCCTACAGGTTAACCCAGAGCGCATATTGTTGAGTATGCAAGTTTTCTCCTAGCCTAAAGTGAGGAGGTAAGAGTGCAACTTCGGTTGTAGACTCGGGACATATGATGAGCATGGTGAACATGCCCATGGCTCCGGATATGTGATATGGAGAGCATGAATGCGTTCATGGCTCAGAGCATGGTGAACTGGCCCGTGGCTCGAAAATACTAACGCCATGACTTGTACCAAGAAGGGCTAGAGGAAGGGTAGCCTATGGAGCTGACCCTGTGGTTGAGGCCACTTAAGAATGAGACTGCGGTCCTTCTTGCATTGTACTCGTGTACTGACCACGAGGTGGGAGGTCGTGGAGTCTGGCTCTTCCATTGACCTTGTATGGCATCAGTTATGGGCTTCGCAGCCGAAGGTTGGATTTGAACGGTACAGTTCACTTCCTCAGGGCATAAAATACATAATTTAGCCGTGTAGTATTTACTGCTTAAGGCAAAACACGGAACATTGGTTGAGGCCTTGTTTGTGTAGCTAATCTGTTATATCTTGTAGTTGCTTCTATGATTCCTCATGTTATGTGGCAATATATCTTATCTCGATAAATCCTGTTTCATAAAGGAACTGATGATATGCCTCCCGTATACCTGGTAAGCTTGATGGAATGAATAAGCCTTGCTATAGAGACTGTTATTATTCTACATTTTACGGTTTATCTACTGCTATTGCTTTATCCTTCTGGTTTTATAGTTTCGGCGGGGAGTTATGTTTCTCGCTGGGACAATGTTCAATTGTCTCACCCCACTAGTTTTCAGGTGTTCGAGCTAGACGTGGTGGTGGTCGCAGAGTTGCGGCAGAGCAGCTAGACGAGCAGTAGAAGGCAAGCGATGGATATGCTGCTAGTTTGGGTGTTTTGTAGTAGAGTCTTAGAGTCATCCCTATACTCTCAGGTCCTTGGAGGTGTTTGATGTTGTTTCACGAGGTATAATCATTAAGGTTTTGTATACTCCACTCTTGGCCGGATGTGGGCCTTTATGTACATATAACAGGTGAGGAACTCATGTGATGGTTAGCCAGCTATTCCTCTAAGCTGTGGATACGTATCAGATCTTGTATATGTTTATATAACCTATTTCCTTGCAGGATGAGGACTTGAATGCAATAGTTTCTCAGTTTATTAGCTTTCCACAATCAGTTTTAATTAACCCGTGTTTTTTATAATCTGTGGTCATGGTGATTTCCGCATGTTTTTGTGTAACACCTCGCTGTCTATGTGATAGTGGGATGTGTTGCCAATGCAAGTTGCTAAATGTGTGAAAATTAATGTTGTTAATTTTGCAGATTTGTGGCCTGTTGTTGGCTGATATCAATGGATGTCGTAAAACCTGCAGTTCATAACTGAACTGCAAGTTTCTCATCCTGCGACCAGCCACAGCAGGTCTGCAGACTGATAGAAAAAAAAACTTGCAATAGGCTTCAGTTATTTGTTTAAAACCGACGACAAATGATCACAACGTCAGATAAATAATTATTACCGATGCCTAATACATGTGATGTGGCGTCGGTTATCAATGATAAACCGACACTGATGGTTCTGGAGTCAGTTTCCCTACTAGTAACCGACGTCTATTTCCCTAATGAGGCCAGACACCACGGCCGTGCTGGCCACCTCAGTCATGGCAGCAGACCAGACACCACGGCCGTGGTGGCCAACACGGCCATGGAAACTGGCCAGACAAAATGACCGTGCTGGCCAGAACGACCGTGGCAGCGGGTGATATGGCGTCGGTTATCACTAATAAATCGACGTGGATAATGCCCCAAATGGCTCCCTTTCTGTGGCACAAAGGTTTACGACGTCAGTTTCAAATCTAATAACCGACGCCTATACCCCCCTGCTGGCACGTTTTCGGTGGTGCACGAAGGGTTGTGGCGTCGGTTTGAGAACCAACGCCTAACATTTGGCCTTTTAGTGGTGCCCACATAGGTGTCACATTAAAACCGACATTAAAGGCCTTAAATAACTGACACTAAAGGCCGGTTATGTACTAGTGATGAAAATAATGATGTAGAATATCAAAAGAACATGAGACCATTCACCTCCTCCCTTGAACGGATGATGAAACACCAAAATTCACTGAAAACCTCCTCGACACCACCTTCACTGCAATTACCGCTCGAGTAAGAACCATTGACACACCCTTGTGCTTTTCTACATGTCTTCATGCCTTTAATTTTGGTCCTTGACTTGTTCTAAACTCCAGCCATATGATATGAAACCATGGTCTGTGGAAGGCATATGCAGTAGATCCCAAACATTGTAAACTTGTCACACATGTCCTATAAACCTTGATTTTTTTTAAAGATTTCCTTCCATAGTTTAACCCTGAATCAAGGTTTTTGGTTTTGATCTTCCTTCCCGTGTGCTTCAAGTTTTCTCTCCATACTCTAGGGCTATGACAGTCATTTTTTTGACCGATATTGCCCCTCAACTTCGTTGACTTGTGAAGAACCAACTTTTATTATTATCCTTTATTGTTTCATCAAGTTTGGGAGTTTTCCTCCTAGACAACTGTGAGTCACTTTGGGTGTTGCTGTACACCCTAAAACCCAAATAGTGGCTCGTCAAGTTTGTCAATACATGAGGAAGACACCTAGATCACCTATGTTAAAATATTGATAACATTTCCCTTGGTTTTAAATCAAATATCATAGATCTCCAATGATTCTCATCTCGCTGGAGCAAGGAAGAAGCGCAAAGACCTTTTTTTCCACTTTCCAAGCTTATTGTCTCAATCAAGTAATTAATCGTGCAAGGGACAATGTGCTATTTCAAGTGTAACTTCATTATCTACTACAAAAATTTCATTATGTCTAAAAGATAGTATAACTATGAGTTATTTAATCTTGGTGTAATGTGTGCCTTAGTATTGTGGTTACTTTTCCTATTATTAAACCAATCATACTTTATTTTATTTTATTTTCCCATCCATGTATACATATTCCTTACTTTTGATTGGTCTAGATTTGTGAAGTCCATAATAGATACATATGACCTCAGAAAACTATGACAAGTTATGAATTGAAAAGGTTGTTGAAAAAGGAATCACTTTATCATATTTTTAGGCATTGATTTCCCCACCTACGACCCTCAAATTCTAAATGATTAAGACTAGGGATTAGGACCATATACTAACATATAAACAATGTAATTAATCCTTATTACATATTTTTAAAAGAATAATCAAGTGAAGGAAGATTAAAATAGATTGTTGTACCTTGGCTTGTCTATAGAGTAATATCTTAAATAATCTAGGACCGGGTAATAGGCATGTGCAACTTCTATTTAAATTTGGTCATTCATATGAATATGAAACACATTTTCTCATAATGAGGAATCCTATTTGTAAGGCCCCTGAACTTGCTTAATGAGTTGAATGATCTTAATTACCATAATTGAATACTTATAACCCTAATCAAACCTTTTGATATGTTTTGAAATCATAATACAAGCTGGTGTTTCAAATTTGGTCCAATTTGGACATTGTTTGAGCAAGTTATACATTTTTTGTACATTTTGGACTTTTCATCGATTTACCCAATTGAGGGGTTTGCTTTGAAATTTGTCACATACATTATGTTACTTATATGTTATATTATCATTCTTGAGTGTTTTGATCCACAGGGCTCCTAGTTGAGCCATGGTTTGCTGGTGTTTTCATCAAGGGTATTTTAGGGTTTACCCCTTCATGGATGAGCTACCTTTAGTAGCTATAAACTAATCAATTATGTGATTGGCTGGGAAATTCAATAAAGGAAAGCTAAGTAGGTCTATACAGAAAGTGGGAGAGCTTCTTGTGTGTGTGCTTGTATATTTTTAATAATTTAAGGCGATGGACACTTGGATATATACTAGAACTTCAACTTTTTCTTTTTGCTTTATCTTAAAGTTCATATACTCATCCCCAAGCACCAAAATGAGCCATTTTCTCTCTACCACTTCCCTCCTTCTATGACCTTTATTCTCCCTCTGTGCTTCTGCGAATTCCCTACCCAAGGAAGAAGAAAGTGGGGATCTTCTTGGAAAAAAAATTCTTGGGTTGCAATTGATTTCCTTTTTGGGTCTAAAAAGCTTCCTCCTAGTGATCTTGACCTAAAAGTGTAAGTTTTACCTTATTTCCTACATTTATTTCTTTGCTCTTATTCCTCCTATATCTCTCCAGATCAGAACCCTTCTGTTCCATGGTGAAAGTGGCCCTAGAACTCAAAAATCTATCCATCTTATTTCTTTTTCTAGGGTTTTGCTTCTTTGTAGAGAGAAGTACCTATTTGGCCAAGTTCAGATCCAAATCTAGGGATTTCTTGCCTTATTTGCTCGAGATTATGACTGTTTGGGATCTGAACTATTCTATAGAGGCGAGTTATATAACATTCTTCACTTATATTACTTACTAGAAGCTTGTTAGTTCATGTTTATGCTTGAATGTGATGATCTAAGCATGAAGAAACTATGCTTGTTTATAATTTCGAATTTTTGTGGTGTTCCCTATTCTGTTCCAGTTCTATATGAACTTGTAAACATGTGTATGACCTTTCTAAGGTGTAACATGATCTAGGACATGTTGATAGAAACAACCTATGGTGCTATGTACAAAACAATTGATGGCTCAAATTAAAGTTTTCAAGCTATTTCCTTCCCTACCACACAACTGATGGTCATACCATTTAACAACCAATGGTGTTGCTATCTTTGCAACTAATGTTCATGATCAAGAGTGTCAAATTTATGGTGACAACCTATGGTCACCCCTTAGGTCAGGTTTTGGCTCAATTAGACATTTAATTATCATCCACTAAGTATTCTAACGATGTTATCAATAAATGATGACATCAGCTTAATATTTGATGGTGTTAATTGAATGTATTACTGATCTAACAACCAATGGTGACCTAATGATCACAATTAATGGTGAATTAGCTCATCACCATGTATGATGAGTTAAGAATGTAATTGTAGATTTGACTAAACCTTGAACCAATGGTTCCTTGGTTCAATTGATCTAATGGTTAGACCTATACTTCAATTGATAACCTTGAACAATGAACCTGATCCAATGAATAATATTGGATGATTTAACATCCAATGGATTAGAATAAATCACATGGTATTATATGTGGGTCCTAGTGATGATAATTTGATGGTTCAATACCATTAATTTGTAGTCTTACCTTTGCCATTATATAGGTATATTGGATAAATCACTATAATAAGTGGATGCGTAACTCCCATGTGATCTAGCCTGTTATACCTAATCTTAATGTAATTATATGATGTTGTTTGGTTATAATAATACCTCTTGAATGATTAATGTGATAATGAATTACACTCTTCTTGTGTTGAAACCACAATGTAGTACTATTTGAATATCATAGTTCCTTGCCATGTTAATATCTATGGACATATATGTGCTAATGATCTTTTAAGCCTTGTTTAAGATGATGATGATAACCTTACTATGAATAATGTGATGGTCTTAACGACCTTTGGGCATGTTTGAAGCCATGATTGAGGTGAAATCCTCTTCATGTTCCAATAAGGGTTAAAACCCTGGAACTTGTGATAAGATATTGGTATCTTATAATAGTATGATGATAAGTGTGGTCCATTAATTTGCAATGAATGATAACATGTGGTAATGTGATTAAGATTTATATCTCAAATGTTTTATATCTTTTGAAGTTGTTATACATATAATCTTGTTACAAAAGAATGAGGGTTTGAATGTCCACTTGTATGATAAAGCCTTAATGCATTCAATTGGCAGATTTTAATCAAGTGTAACCTTAATCATGTAGAGCCATGTGTCATAGAGCCATCTTTAGTGTCAAAACTTACTGGATGGTGAAATAAATATTCCCATGGGAAACTCGGAGTGCATACTGTTGAGTATGTGGGGGGGTGGCAAGTTGAGGATATATCTTTGTCATCCACAATTGTAGGTTATGGAGGATGGCTATGTCCATGCCTCTGACATTTGATGTGATTGAGGACATCTGCAGTTGTACCTCGGATTGGAGGGTTTTGTATACCCTATTTTCTAGTGTCGTAACTTGTACCAAGTACGGACTAGTTGTTATCAGTTGACTATATGTCATTATTGGCAGTTTGACTGGTATGTCATTGCATTTTACTCATACTGATCGAGGGGAAGAGATCTTAGGATACCGACACTTCTAGATCTTATACAGAACTGAATAGCACTTTGTAGTGGTCAGTTGGACTTTGAGTGGTATGACTCAAACTCCCCAGGGCATAATAATAAAAGATACAATACTAGCTGTGTAGTATAATTGCTAGGGTTTAATATGTATCACATTGGTTGATTAACCCTTGTCTTGTCTTTACACTACATAGTTCTTACATGATGCAGACTTATGAAAATTGTTTAATTCTACTTGATGTTACAAATTATTTGCTTAACAGTTTAGTATGCTTAAAATGTTCAATCTGTTCATATTGTTTATTCAATACGCTAACTACTCAATGTATTTACTGTTAATTAATATGTTATAATCAATATATGTTGGAGAGAGTTATATCTCTCACTGGGACTGGGTCTCACCCATGGCTCACCACATTTTTTAGGTGGTCACAGGCAACGAGGTCGAGGTCGCACTGTGGAAGAGAACAAACCTGGTGATCATTAGATTCAGAAGGTTGGTTAGTTGTAGATGTTAGTAGTAGAGTCCTAGTGTCAACCCTGCACTCTTAGGTCCGGGTATGGAATGTGTTTTATAGATGATATACTCATTTCGACACAAGATTTTGGTAGTATGCCAAAGTTTGTAAATATATGGCATATACATGTGAAATATCTTTTGTATGCAGGATGTGACTGAGGTCTTTGGACCCATATGTAAATACTTATTACAGTATATGAGAATGGAATGATGGACCTTTTGTAAGTGTTCTAGAGTTTATTTACATTGTTGGAATCAATTTTAATTATTCCACATTTTTTACTATGTGATTAATTATTAGTTGATCGTGTTTTGTGTTTTGAGTAATATCATTTAGTGTGACGAGGTGTCACGTACTATTGATGTTACTTCTTATAGTTGTATAAATCATAATTCTATGCCTTTTTAATTGAAATCATTTGAAATATTTTGAAATCATGAATGATCATGTTGTATTGAGTTTGTAACCCATCATTGTAGGCAAATTGATTGTATTATTATGATTTATTACTGGACATATGTTGCATGATCCTATTAAACATGTTGGTATTAGAGTAAGTACTATACGTTAACTATCCTAGACATTTATTCATAACAATACTTTTTGAGGCTGTGATTTTTTGTATGGGGTGTGATATTCCACCCTTAATATATACATGGGCATGCTATTATGTCCAAAGTGTGCTATTATACCCATGCCTATTTTAGGCCAATGATCTGATGGTGTCTTGGCCCTACCATAGATACCCTTAGTCCATTTTATCTTCTTATGATTATATTATTTTTTAAAATTTGGATTTATTAATGCAGTGATTCTTCATAATCTTGTTATTGCTCATATGCACAAGTGCCTCATATCTTATTTAATTTTTCTTGAGCTTCCCTACATGATGATAGACCAATCTTGCATGGGAATGCCCTCTTTTGTACTTACCTACCTTATAATACCCAAATATTTTATTCATGCACATACTAAATAGTTTTTGATGCATATGTTTTCTTTTGTCTTCCTGTGTGGGGTGTTGTTGCCAAACTACTAATTCATAGGTGGCTTAGAGGTGATAAGACTCAAAAAGACCTTAAACTTAGACTTTGGAGTTTGAATGATAGCTTGAGATTGTCAACTTTCCATCTATGTTGGTTATGTGATATATTGATGTACCCTTATCATATGTAATTACCACCCTAAAGGTGAGGAACTATTTAATGAGAACATTATTGAAATAGTAAATTTTTCTACTATTATAAAATGACTCTATTTAATATATGATACTTGAGAAATAAAATTCATCTTCCCTGTCACACATTTGAATGTGTTTGTATAGTATGAGTTTATTTCACAATTAAGGAGTGGGACCCCTCTTAGGTCCCGCTCTTTACAATATTGTATCCAACCTGAGTAGTTAGTCACAATAACTATTTCAAGTTATCCTCTATTGTTCCTACGCATTTACCTTGACTAGGTAGTTAGGTGACCCTAAATAGGTTGTTGATGAACCTAATACTAAGTTTTAGAAATCAATATGGGTACTAATCCATGTCTAATTTGGCCACTACCACTCTCCAAACTACTTTCATGGTTGAAAATCAATTTTCATATTCCTAATCACCCTTACCCTCTCCATCATGGTGGAACATTTCCCTACATAAAAGTTATCTCTTCTAGTGATTAGTTTGTCCAACCACCATCAGCTCGCAATCATCTATGACGTCTCTGAAGTACTGTAGAAATTTCTCCTCTTTTGGTGGGCCCCCTTTTTTTCCTTGTTTGATGCTATCTCATTGAAATCCCCAAAAAAGATAGTCAGTTATTGTGATTCATCATTTAATCTCCTCATAAGATCCCATGTTTTTGCTTTTTATTGTTGGTCTGCCCAGCCGTAAATTCCTATTTCCCTCCATGTCCCAGCTCCATTACTGTCCTGCACCATGCATGCTACATGTCGCTGCGAGTAGTGTAAAACTTCTACGTCCGCATCTTTCTACCAAAAATCGATTCCCCTTTCTCTTCCATTGCTAGATAGGCAAGGGCCATCCTTGAACCCGCAACTCCTCTATGTTTCAGTAAGCTTCATCCCTGATATCATAGTTTCCATCAAGAAAACTATATTTGGGCGTTCTCTCCTACACCATGCTTGGAGAGCTTTTATTGTGTCATGGTCGCCCATCCCCTGACAGTTCCAACTTAAGATTTTCATTACACTTTGCGGGGTTGGTCAACATCAACTTCTGCTACTTGGGCCATCAGGCCCCTAGTCATGCTGCTTTCATTGCCAGTTGCCTGCCTTGTCTTTTTTCCCACACCTGACATCATTTCAAGAGAGTCTACTTCCATGTCACACAGGTCTGAGTTTCTAATTCTTTTGCATGTTGAATTTTCCCAGACGACCTCCTCCTCCATTATTCCAAGCCTTGCTCCTTTACTCATCTTGTACACCCATGGGACATGCTTCTTTTTTCGGGTTGCATTCTTTTTGTTTTATTTTTAGTTGTTTGCCTCAGTTTGTGTTTTCTTCTGTGTGCATGTAATCCTTCTGTGCGCAGCCTTCCTTGGATCTCCATTTTCTCGATATTTCCCCTGATCATATGTGATTTTCATTTCTTCTTCTATATGGATGTGGGATCTTGGGACGTGCTCTGGATCCTCCTGCTCTGGTGATTCTTCCTCCAACGTCAGTTGACCCTTCACCCTTAGAAACTCCTCTTTCGTGAAGCTTATCAGTGCTTTGCGTTCGACAGCAATGTGAGTCAGTGCTGTCTCTCTAATCATTTGTTCTGTGTTCCCAGCAATCCCTTCCATTTCCTTGGCCTCTGCTTGCCTGGATGGCTTTTCTTTCCATTGATGTCTGTCTGTTCCTTCCTGTCTCACAAATTTATTTGCGCTTCTCTCATTGTAGTCGACCACTTTGCTGCCTTCTTTGTTTCCCTCTTGACCAGCTTGCTCCCATATTCCCAGATGTTTGTTGTTCCATCTTCCACTCTCCCCTGACCTTTTTCTACCTCCACTATCATCTGCTTTGCCCTCCACCGTCATCTTCTTTGCCACTACTGTGTTCCTCTCCGGTTGCCTCACGTGCTACTGAGTCTGATCAGAAAGTCAGTTTCTTCTTAGCTCTATCGTTGGCAAAGGTCTCCTCTCCCTGATGTCGTCTATTCTTGAACGGCGATGCCCGAAGCCAGTTGCCCCATTGTTGAATTTGGTTTGGTTCATTTTCACTGCCTTTGCAGTCCTTCTCCACATTCCCGAGTCTCCCACACATGAAGCAGAAACTTCCCAAGCGCTCGTATTTTACCTCCACCTCCATCATCGTTCCTCCCTTAACCCTAAGTTTCAACAGCTGTTTCAAAGGGTTGGTGACGTTGATGAGGACCCTTTCCCTAATTGAGGAGTCCCATCCCAATTCGTCGTCGTCCACATGTAAAACCATGCCTATTCTTGAGGCCACCTCCCTGATCATCTTCTCGCTGTAGTAGCCCAACGACATACCATAGAATCTCATCCAGAACAGACTCTGATTGAGAACGATTCATCCCGGTTGTGCCTCCTTACACACTTCCTTGAACAAGAGCAGCTCGTTCTCAAAGTTCCAGGGTGCCCCGTCAATGACTCTTTGTCTAATCCACCAGTGGGTGAACTCGACTACAAAAATTCCATCTCTGAGTTGTTTGAAACTGGCTTTCTCCTTTAGGCACGACGCTTGCGTTAGGGTTCGCTCAAGCGCCCAGAAATTGTATGAGCGGTCCGTCAACAAACGAGCTACGAGGGCCAACTCTGTATGATCATGCTTTTCGTCGCTTCCCCCGCTGTCAAGATCGATAGGTTGTTCTTCTTCCTCCGTCAACCGCAGCTGTGTGCAGCTGTCTTCCAGATCTTCCGCCATCTTGGAGCTCAGACCAGGAAAACTAGCAATCCCTTGGACCTGTAAGAGAAAGGAGACACCGAAGGGTAGGAAGGGACCCCGGAAGGGTAGGAGAGCGTCTACGACCGAAACCCTAATCGCAAGAGCTAAGAGGGGCCGGGAGACGAGCTGGATCCAATGAAAAGAGGGAAACTAAATGCCATTGTGAGAAGGCAAAATTGGGGATACGACCGTATGGGAGGGGGACGGTGTGGCGACCTTCACCTAAATACAAAATTTCCAAACCCCCTTCTTTTTCCTCAAAGTGGTCGGTGCTACCATGGTAGCCGCTGTGATTATCACCAGATCACGATGTTTGTCTTCCTCTGAAAGTCCACTTTCATTGGTTGTCTTCAAATTTTTGTATGGAAAAGAAGAAAAACATAATACCTCGATACATAGGTTATTCCTTTCATGTCGTCCCATTGGCCCATCACCTTTGAGTAGTTTTCATTTAGTGTCCGCAGAGGTCTCCACATGACTTGTAGTAATAAAATGTACATTAAAGATACAAACTGTATTCAAATCTACAGAAAATGTTAACACTTAATGAATAAAAAACATTGATCTGATGTAGTAGTCAAAAATACATTTATGATAAATATATATTAACAACATAGACCATAATTATTAAACTAAAGTCATATTTTTTCATTATGTATTGTAAAAATTTCACTTAGTAAATGTAACCTTGACATGTAGGTGGTTATATTTGAGAACTCCTATAGTCATTCCAAAATTCTAAAGAAACCCCTTCCCCTTACCACATCTAAATGAAGCCACTCTGTCTTTCATATAATTCCAAATACTCCCATCCGTACCCTTTTTCCAACCCCACACCGTTTCTCGCCGTTAGCTACAATGTTTTCTTTTCTGTTTTTCCTTGTTTTGTTGGCTATTCTCCCTCAATTAAATATTAGTCTCGTATATTTGTTACTAGCTGATATATTGTATTATATAATTATTATATTAATAAATTGTTGTTTTTATTTGGTTTTGAGAACTACTCCTGAGAAGAATATACTTTAGTGACACTAACTTGGTAGCGTAAATCCAAAGACCAGTCATGTCGCACTTTATCTACTGATAGTATATCACGTCTAATAATTCTAGATTTTTTATTCGAAAGGTGTGAGAGCCAAATCCATATTCCATTCATTGGGTTGGAATGCCCCTCCACTCTGAACTACCCCTTGACGAGATTATTATTAATTACTATTTAGTAGTATATGATATTTTAGACTTTACAGTCCCAACCGATCTAACCATACCAAACCAACTCAAACATTTTGGCTATTGAAGATAACTATGGGTTTTGGGTAAAGTCAAATTGGGTATAGATTGTTTCATGTCGTGTTAGATCTATAAGTCATTTAACAACTCTTTGAACAAGATGTCTTAAATAAAGTAACCGGGAAGCTGTATAGACCCGACAGGGCTCGTCATATTCCAAACATCATAAAATGTTTGTTGTGAATTTTAACTAAAGCTAAAATAGAAAGTACGAGAGATCTTAAGCTTAAATTAAATTGAAGTGGATATGACATGACCTTAATCAATCTAAACTAAATTTAACTAGATAGAAAACCCGCAACCGCCTTACTACCCAGAATATTTGAATTGGTGCGGTCTAGTTGGATCGGTAGAGATTGTGATTGGAAAATATTGTCTACTACTAAGATACAATAAACAATAATCCAGGAAAGAGGTAGCTCTAGCGAAGGGGCTCGCCAATCCCTATACTTGGGTTCAAGCTTAATCCTTTCAGATAAAAAGTCTAGGATTATTGAGTGTGATGTGCTACTGGCAAATAATGCACAACGCGGCCAGTCCTCGAGTTTTCACTGCAGGGGTAAGGTCACCCCAGATCACTACAAAAAATTGGGCCATTATTCACGAGTGAGTCCTGTCACAAACCCCTCTCTACATGCCCTCACAAATAGGGACGGTTGTGAGTCTAGCCCTCACAAATGGTCCGTGAAGAGAACTCACGTGACAAATACCAGTGGCCCTCACGAATACAATTATCACGGACCAACTGACCCTCAAGAATGTTATATTGAGGGACTATTTAGCCTTCATGAATACATTTTTGAGGGACTATTTAGCCTTCATAAATACATTTTTGAGGGACTATTTAGTTCTCATAAATACATTTTTGAGGGACTTGATAGTCCTGGAGAATATATTTTTGAAGGGATAATGCCTTCATTAATATTATTTTTAAGGGGCTATGTGGTCGTCATCAATGCAATTTTGATGGTCAATCTAGACCTTCATCAATATATTTATGAGGGACTACTGTAAATGATTTGGTTATTGATTATTGAATGATTTATTAAATGATAATTAATTGTTACTATAGTGAATATCAAATTTCAAATGAAAACTTTGTATACATAACCTCAAGAAAATTTTTTATACTAATTCACATGACATCATAAGAAGATTCAACACCAAAATGACACATAAAAATGTTAAATCACCTCAAACCAAATTTTGTTATTGAAGCAAAATATTATCCATACATTGCGTGCTCAACGTTGATATAAATAAAGAGTACATATGGTTCAAAAATTTGAGATTGATGACAATCAACATATCATGCTAGAAACTCTTAAGATATATAATGTCTCCATATTCCTTCAAATGGTGTGGTGCTCTTCATCAATGCCAGGCCTCATATGGTTAGGTACTTGAATATTCTTCTCCTAAAAATGACAAATCATTATATTAATAGAATTTAAAGTTTATACATAAATCATAGTACAACAAACAACTTACCCTTATATTTCGGTTTTGGTCTACTCTAAGGTGCATTGTCCGTCGAAATCCATCATTAAAAGTAATTCTACCCTATCAATATAAATTCAAAAAGGAATCAGAGTGAGTGCGAAGTAGAGATAAATGTAAGTGAACCAACATAGCAGAAACATGCACCCGTAAACTAAAATTATGATTGAACTTAGTAAATAGTACATAATTAAAAAAAACTCAGTGGGTTATATGTCTATATCTCTGTGGACTGCACTTAGTTGCTGTCATCAGCGAGATGCATCTATAGATACAAAAAGAGGACGATCCTCACATGATACAAAAGGATTATTACTGAACTTGTCTTCTTGATCATCTTCTGTTAATTAGTGGAGCTGAAGACATAATGGTTTGTTGGAGCACAGTGTAATCACAAATTGAGATGGTCATTTGTTTCTAGATGCGTTTCACACATCACACATATCAAACAAAGGTGATATCCTATATGCTTGAGGCGTTTATGCTGGTACACCTTTCAGGTGTGTAGCTGCAGTTGACATGAGGTGTATTAGCTGCAGCTGCAGTCATTAGTTACAACGATAAGGATGTTAATTACTATTTCTCATTGACAGCTGCAGCTGCAGTCATTAGTTTGTCCTATGCTTTTTAGCCAAGATCTGCTAAAACCACAAAACTAGGAAGAACCTAGAACCACAAAACATCATGGGGCCTGACATGAGGGGAGAGGGCCATATCAGCATTATACCTACCAAATTATCTAAGTCATATTATTGCATGTTAAGCGAATGATGTGGCTCACTTTTCTCACTGTAAGCTAGAATCAAACTCCCCTATTCGCATCATACATGTACTGCCACATAGCATTGCACTACAGAAATTCAAAGACATTCTCTGATATTTTTCTACATCCTATATTATTGTAATTTGTAATATTAAAAGCAACTATTTCCTATTGACGCATCTAATAGGTCATATGTTATACAGTGGTATAGAGAACTATCTGTTTAAATATTTGCATCCATGTTTAATATGGTTCTGTGCGAATTTGAAAGAAAAAGTTCTACGATTTACATTTGTGTTTCTCAAATTGTGATGATTTTTATCGAAGCTTTCATGATTTCCCAAGCTTCCAGCTTGTCAATGCTTTGGAGCATGGATGATGTTACGAAGGTGAGGGATTTAAGAAGATGGGAATGGAAACAAATTTTAGAACTAAGTAATGGGAAGACTAGATATCTTCATTGTTTTATTATCATATCTTGCTTTTCAATGCCTTCCCTCCTAAGGAAGGACACTGGCAAAGGCACCACACTTCTAGGAGGGAAGGACACTCACAAAGGCACCATACTTCTCCATAAAGTTGGATTTTCATACAATTACTTTAAGCATGCCCCCTATTTGCCTTGCCCTACCAGTGTCAATGAGTGAGCAAGCATAATGTTGCTTCAACAGCCCATGATTGACCTACCTAGTATATGACACAAACTGCAATAATTAAGGTTCTTAGTGATTTCACTCCCACCACGACTCCCTTCCAAATTATCCGGCCTTCTATGTTAAATTCTTGAAGAAGAGAACAGTAGTGAGGGAGGAAGGGAAAGTGGAAACCATATTCAAAGATAGATGTGGTGTCAGTCAAGGTCTTTGCAGGATGATGTGTGAGCATTAATTTGTATGTTCCTCAAAATATCGCTGTGACAAACATTGCTCTTAGAGTTAATAGTCTCTAAACAGAAAAACAACAACATCAGATGTTAGCTTGAGGAAGAATGTTGACATGTAAGAAGGGTGTCTTGGAGCTAAGATTGAATTTTGTTTAACAATTTTGTAGCAACTTAATAATTGTTGTATGCCAAAGTTCAAGAATTTCTGATATGTGAAGTCGTAGCCAGGTTGGTTGTACATTTTGTTTTGCCTTTTGTTCAGGTTATCTACTTCCAAGTATATTAGAGAGCATCCAGCGTTGTAACTTCAGTTGGACCCTCATTTCTAAAAACTACATTTGTCCTTGGCTCGCATAAACACCTCACCATGTAAAATGTACAATGTGTTGCTTGAATATCCATTAAGGTTAAAAGATACACTGTGCAAAAGTATCATCACTTAATTACTCCATTTCGATGGTTAAACAGAGTAAATAATTATCATAGCTTCCATCAAAATTTCTTGAATAACTTATTTCTCTGCCACACCCTTCATTCTGTGTCCCTATGGGTAGGGACTTGACATGAAAAACGCAAATGGAAGCTCTAACAGCTCCGAGAAGCAATGCAAAGAAAGGCTACAAATGCAAATAAACAAATAGCCAGATATGAACCTGATGCCATCACATGAACAGTGCACCCATCTCTGGCAAACATCACAGTAGACCATTGGAGTTGACTCTGAATCTCTGTAAACCTATAATCCAGTACAAAAAATTAACACAAGTGCAATGTAAACAAAATTATAGCAGACATCTAAAAAAAACTGCCTAATCCCATGCCACTTTTAACAGTCAGGCAAAGAATATTAAGATAAGCTGTAAGGTTCAACGAAGTTTTTGATATACAAAAAGAGGTCAACCCGATGTTGGAAACCTCATGAAGCAGAGTGTTTACCTTCAGGCAAAAAGGGCAATATTTCTCTTTAGTGAATAATCTACCACAAGCATCACAAAAGTTGTATCCTAAGAACCATCTGCAGATAAACAAATGGACAACGACATTTAATTTACATGGTTTTTTCGTCCATAATCTAACTATTATGTAGAATCTGTAGATAAACAAATATACTACAGTTTTAGACACCAACTATTAAGCATTACATTGACTTTTTCATAATCTAGAAAACATGGGGTGAACTCAATACGTCATATTAGAGTAACAGACAGAGTGTGTTATGCTATTAAAATTTTATATAAGAATATCAGATAGTACCTCGTACTATGGCTGCTTCCATGAACAGTCGAGCCACAACTATGGCATCGAGTATGCTTAGGGCACAAATAAGGACCGCGGCTTACATTCTGCAAATATAGAGATTCAACCAGTTTCCTTTACTGATCAAGAAAAAATATTCACAATAAATGTTTTTACCTTATGCGGTGGCTGTAAACAGTAACAATGATAACTGACATCACATCATTTACAAAACATAAATTTATTTGGATCACCAGTTCTCCGACATATCTAAATGAACAACAAAAACTCAACCAAGTTTAGCACAAACAACCCTGCTCACCACCCTAATCCTGCCAGATTTTTTTCACAAGGTAAAAAAGTAGTTTGTCAATCATGCTACAGGTCTAACCTCACAAATTCGACAAGAAGGACAAGCCCATGAGCTCCAATGGAATAGGTCTGAAACAAAGTATATACGTAAAAATATTAACTAAAGAATGCATATCCTATTATAGTTATTGTAAGGAAATGCCTAAAACCTCTGTTGTCTCCCCAATTCTTTACACAGCTTCTGTGGTACTTCTTGTTGCAAAATTTGCATGTAACCATCTTTGAGGCTTTAATGCTTCCCTCATTTTCACCAGAAACGCAGATCTGACATATAACCTTGGCAGTTAAAGTAGTTTGATCACCTTTTGTATGATCAATTCCCACTTCTCCAGGCACATCCTAACAAAAGGCAAATGTGGATTAAGGTAAGCTAAATTAGCAAGTAGAGTGACCAATAAAGACTTTAATTAATAGATACCTAATATGTTACAAGCATATAAAACACATTTGCTGCTAGTATCTGAAATGGAGATGACAACCAATGACGTTTGAATGAACAAGAAGTCTCATATTTACTTTTCCTCATGCTCATCACTGACTTTTCCCTAAAGCACCATGACAACTTTTATGATAGTTGATTTTCACATCATCAAAAGACTGAAACAATTTCAATTCTATTGAGAAGAAAGAATAAGCATGATCGTATGATAACTAATTGTGAAGTGGTCATACTCTAGACAAAAACCACAAAAGACATTAAGATACTCTTTGGATTAATAAAAAATGTGCCCAGAGTTATTTGCAAAAAGTAGAGTAATAAGCATCACATGCATAAAAATAACAATGAGGATACAATGGTAAACGTCACATGCATAAAAATAACAATGAGGATACAATGGTAAAAATGTGATGTCCAAAGTGTATTTTGTAGAGAAAGTAATATGTGATGTAGTTACAAGCATATAATATCCTTAAATAGGTCAAGAGGATTGTCTTTCAAAGATAAATGCTAAGGAATTCCTAGAGAAACTCAGGAAATACTATATTCTACATGACAAATAATAGGATCTAGCTAATGAGTAAGATAGTGATGTTGATGGTTGGGGAAAAAATGATCAACAAACTCATTCATGGATTTATATGGGCAAGAGCATTGACTGACAAATTCAAAATTCAAAACCACCTAAACAACAAAGCATTTTTTGTTAGAGATCTCAAAAATATGATAATTACAAAGGAAACAAGGCTTGTTGCTTCTGTGATTAGAGTCACCCTACAGACAGAGACTGATAAGGAAAACCAATCACCAGAGTTTGCATTGTAGTTGTTCTCTTAGCTACATCCTACTATTCAACTTCTGTAGGATCCTAAATTAAATATTAACTTCACAATAATCATACATATATTAAGGCTTAATTGTCATTAATGTAGTACCATTACTTATTTGGCTTAAGAATCATAGACGCAATTAACATGTCTCAAATCATTCTTTTCTAAAAAAGAAAAACCTATATCCAAATTGAATGTAGACCTGCAAAGTTGTGACATATGAGGTTCCATCATATCTTACAATAGTTAGAAAAGAAACACACATGAACCTATAAATTGATATTAAAAAATCATAGGGCTTTTATTTAGCCATAAAGGCTATTCGTGGATACAAGTACTCCTCAAAATATAAGAACACAAAGAATATTCAATTTAAGTAAAGTTACGTGCTCTTCATCATCTTGATTATTCCTGATTAAATAACAAATATTGCTAAACATGTTAGCTTCAATACATTAAATTTATATGAGATGATTATAAGTTAGAGTGGATCCTCCTTGAGCATAGATTGTTGCATGCATATATATTGCAAAATCATGTTGTTACAAGTCAACTACTAGAAGTTGAGTCATAATTTTAACCAATAAAAAGATAGGTTTCAGAACTATCCGTAAAAGAAACCAGCAAAACCAGATATCAAAATCAATGCTCTTCAGTTATGCCTCACACAATGATTGTGTGAAGTGAGAACTGAGTTGTGAAGGCTTGATAAGCATAGCCATGATACCCGCCATGATAGGGTGACTATAATTCTTGTACAAATGACTTCTAAATTAGGAACCATGATATTCGTCCTTAAGAATCCATGTAAGTAAAAAACTATTTCCCAATACAAGAAAAATGGATACTGAGCATGGACTCTAGTTGAGTCCTCATGAAGACTTAAAACTAATACTTAATGAAAATAGGATTCTGATCAAGAGTGACCTAGATGAATATGTCTGTCATCTGGGAGGGGAAAGTAAATTGACCAAGAATTGGGATAACGATGAGAAGCAGGGATAATCAATGAAGAAAAAAAAAACATTTAGGTGTCAATTGTTAAAACAAAAATTTGAGTATTCTGAGATTTTTAAGGTAGAACCATCTTCGGTTTCTAGTTTTTAGTAAGAGAATTGCAGGAGTAGGGAATGATCTATGCTTTCCACAAATCAGAAGTCATGATATTTTCAAACAAGTATAGCCTAAATGTAATTTGAGAACCTAAACCAAATATTTCCTATATATAATTCGAACTTAAGCACATGTCACATGGTAATACCAATTTATAGGTTCATGGCTGTTTGTATTCCAGTTAAATATTGCAAAAATTAAAACTACAGAAAGTAAAAAATAGCATTCATGAGTGCAAGAAAGGCAAAAACCAAAACCAAACTTATCATAATGTCTGCTCACTGCATCATTGGACTTGCATACAAAATATATTCCAGATCATTATACTTATATGACAGAAACAGCAACAAAATGAGAGATGAATGACCTGCACTCAGTCAAGGATATTATGAAATGGGCCTTCAAGTGGTGTGTGATAAGTTTGCTAGTTGTATGTTCTGACTTAGGAGTGTTTAAACTCACACTATCATAAAGGCTCTTTTGTTATCCTGAAGTCTTCAGGAGCTTGTCTTTGCTGCATTATTATCAATTATGCTCATAATGCACTTGAAAGGATGGTTATCATTTTTCCCTGTTGGCACATCATAATCTACCATGGAGGCCTCAAGCTCCAAAGTGCTACTATGAATATGCGGGTTTATGGCAACTATATGGAATTTGGTAGTGAAATTCTTGTTTTCGACTACCAACTACAATGTACTGCCAATATCTTGACAATTCCACATTTGGAACTGAAAATTATATCTATATCATTCTATTTTTGGTGTTTCTGGTGCTGATTGGTAATTTGCAGTGAATGTTTTTTATTGCAGCATCTGGATTCTTCACCAATTGTAGCCCTAATAGGATAGATCCCCAAGGTCGACGCATCTAGACATCAACTTGTGCATGAGAGGGCTGTTTTGGGCAAAGCCGTTTACCACTACCTGATTGTGGACCTGCAAGAGCTGACGCATGGAGCCGTAGAGGCCCTGGAGCATCAGGTATAGGTGTCGAAGTAGCTTGCCATGGTGGAGTTGTGAAGCTGAAGCATGGAGCTGTGGAAGCCATGGTACACCTTCCGGTGAAGCCCATCTCTGCCCGCGCCGAACTGTCACGCCGCACGGAGCCAGCGCGGAGTCACTAAACTAAATGTGTCTCCGGCCGAGGGCTTGCGTCGGAGTGCCGGCCGAGGGCGTCGGGCTTGCGAGGGCGTCAGATTGTTGGACAAGCGCTTGCACGCGGAGCAACGGAGGGCGGAGAGGAAACGACCGGTGCCGAGAGTGAAGAGAAAATGACCAGCGCCGAGAGGGGAGAACCAGCGGACACGCACCACTCACAGACATGTATACCTAATCGGATCACTGATAAGACACTAAGATACTAGCTTCATTTATATAGATAAATTACAATGTTTTCCTTTTTATCTAAAACTAAAGATATTAGTTTTGTTTTATACAGAGGCAGTACAATATTAGGTGTAATACTAGAAATTTAAATAAAAAAATAGCAAGGGACTTACCTGATTTTGTTCAATATCAAAAATAGGAGGTAAATTCCCGTCACTTAAGGAATTCTGAAGTACGGAAAATAAAATAAAAAGATAAGTTTAAATATTTTGACTACTTTCAACTGTGTAAGAAAAGGGTTAAAATTAAAAATCAATATGTATCAAGCTCAAAAACAACATTTAAAACATGAAAATAATGAAGTTGCGAGGCAACAGGACAAAAAACATACATCAGTCGACTGGAGGTCTTGTTCAACATGTGGGAGTGGTGTATCTTTTGACACTTTCTGTAGATAGGCCATCATAGAATATTAATCAAAAAATGTTTTAGATCAACAACTATTGTGCAATTGCGATACAAAAGTTTACATCAGTGAAAATTGCATATCAGGTTAACAACAACTAAAATAATAGTGAGCAAAAAAACATACATTGACAGTGGCATCAACATTATAATGTGCGAGTATAAATCTTAAAGCCCTTTCTGCAGACAGTTCCTTAAAGATTCCTCAACCTCTTACAAGAAACAACACAAACATTATAATAAAAACAATGAAGGACAGGAAAGTTATGAATTAATAATTCATTTAATTAAAAGTGAGGTGATCTAATCAAAGATATACATTATCATAACAATACATAGCATTTCATAAGTGAAAAAATAAGTAGCAAGCTAAAGAATAGTCAACTCGGAGGAGCAGGTATCTGTGTGATGAACAAACATGCTACAATGTAATTCATAGGTAAACAGGCAAAAGATCAAAAAAAATTACATTGACAGATGCATGAGAGTTCCCAGCTAGAAGGGGGCATAAGAATTGGTTAAGATATTAGACAACTAAACTACGGAAGAATTGGTATATTTCACGTCAAATTCCCAACCGAATGAACAACACAATCTGGTTTAATCAGATCAATTGAGAAAGGTGGACCGTGTATACTCCCGAAGGCAATTTGACTACTGAACGGTTGGGTAATTACTAATTAGCTGGTGATTGAAGAAAACCAAGATATGCGATGATAACACACTTGGTTATCGGTCTCATGCACCATGATTTTAGACCCTTTGATGAATTGACAATGGTTATAATGGGCAATTTTAAGAAAATTCAAGGGGTTTGACAAACAGACTATTGAGGATAGAGATGCGGCGAGGATTCTTACCGGGACCGGCGCATTAGGTGCCGGGGCAGGAGCAGTCGCCGGTGCAGCGACATGCGGCAGAGTCAGATAGCCATCACGACCGGCAGGAGCATCGCCTGGGCTGGCGCTGGCGGTGTCGCCGCCGCGGCTTCCTTTCCGCGCGACAGTAGCAGGCGGACGCAACACTGCATGATCCAAGGAGGGAAATTCTGCCCCGCCAAGTGCAGCAGAGGCGAGGGAGGACGAGGTAGAGGAGGGCCAGCTGTAGAGCAGCGGTGCGTGGCCCGCACGGTCGGAGAAGAACATGACGGCGGAGACGACAAGGAGGGAGGCCAGCAGGACGGTGAGTGTGGTGGCGGCGAGGGTGCCAGAGGACTGCGGAGACTTCTTGGTCTTGGCCCTGGTGGAGGTTGTGGTTCTTGGTTCGGGGGTTTGGTCGTCTGCCCGCCGAGAGTACAACAAGGGGACTGACTGGAACACTTTTTTTTCGAGGGGAGGGAGCACGGCGCGGGAGGGAGCACGACGTGAGAGGAGAGGGTTTATTTATTTTTTTTTGATTTGCAAATATTGTGTTTTAGAATGGAGGGAAGGGTTATGAGATGGAGGGAAATATTTGGCATGGTATTTTTCACGGGGTGATTAGTGAGTAATGTATTTGTGAGGGATTAGTGTTCACATAAAAGGTCTAAGGATGTAAAAAACACGATTGAGGGATTTGGTCCCATGTTTGAAGGATGATCCCTCACAAATAGACATCATTATTCACGATTTTCGGTTCCTCACAAATGTTCTTCAATAAAGACCAAATTTTTTGTAGTGGATGCTTCTTCTCAGGGGTAGTTCACAAATGCCAAATGAAAAACAACGGTGTATTAATAAAATAATTTAATAATATAATATATTATTAGCAAGATAAGAAAATATACAAGATATATATATATATAGAATTGAGGAGAATGGCCAATGAAAGCAAAAAGAACAATGGCAAGAAAAGGTGTTGGATGGGAAAAGAATACGGAGGTGGGTATTTGGAATTGTATCAAAGAGAAAAGGGGTTATCCGGGATTTGGTGAAGGGAAGGGGGGTTTTGGAGGAAAGAACTGTAATTATTTACCCGTGCAGGCAACAATTGTTAACCTTAACATATATTAGAAGGTTTTATAAGGTGTTTATCAAACATCAATTTTTCTGAGACGATTTATAAGACGGCAGCCATAGATATTATGTAGTGAAATATAATTAACTGTTTTTAAAATTAACTATATGTTCCCTTCAAAAAGTTCCGTGTTTAGCACAAATTGTCAAGTTGTCCGCAATACAGGCCAAATCAAGCTTTCAACTAACCGACTTGCCGCCTTTCTGTTTGTTTGTGCGCACACCGTAGAAATGGCATACACAATCTTTAGGTATATATAACGCGGTATGCACGCGCGTATGCAGCGTGCACAGAATACAACATCGACTCGGTTGCCGATTGCCTTTCCTTGCACGGGAACGCATGGAAGGTACCACGTAAACCAATCTCTCACAGTGATCGTTCATACCGTCCTGTAATGAAAGAAACTATTTGGTGCTGTAAAACTCGTAGTTTCTATCTTGTTGATACAAAGTCGGTTATAATTAGCTGCAGATACACGCCAAGTGAGAGTTTCTTTGTGGGGCATACGAAAATGGAGCAGCTAATTAATCCCTGGAAATCGGACAGGAAGCTTCCCCGCGGGCAGCAGAACGAGTACGAATTCCTTGTTTAGTTATGAAGCAACCTATCATTATTTGGCCGAAAGATTTATATATATCCAACTATTGTCACAAACCCCCTCAAACCCTTTCCTGAAACCCCCCCTCAAACCCTAAAGACGCCTTATTCAGGGAAATCGAACTCCTGGCCTCTGGGAAGATTCATTGGCCGTGTATTTGCTATACTGCCCCAACTGCTACAAATTTGATTGAATACTCTCAACCAATCACCAATCATTCTCTCATTCGGCTGAAAAGCAGCTGTTCCTCAACACCAAACCCCAAAAACGTCTGCTTCAGGGAAACCTAGCTCCTCACCTTTGGGAAGATTCATCGGCCATTTACTTGCTATATTGTCCCAACTGCAACAAATTTGATTGAATACTACTGACCGACCAACCGTTCTCTCATTCACCATATATATATTGCCCAGATGCAGAAGAAGGTCGTGTTGCAGCTACAGATAACGAGTGAAAAGGACCGAGTGAAGGCAATGACAACCGCGGCAGCCCATGGGGTGTCCTTCATGAAGCTAGTCAGGAAAGACGGTGGAAGCACCTATCTGGTTGTTCGAGGGGATGTAGGCTTGGACGCGGTGGCGTTAACTGAGAATCTCCGCAAAGCCATGAGACAACAAGTCGATATTGTGAGGGTCGTAGAGGTGGATGACGACAAGGAGGACGATGCTGATGACGATGATGATGAGGTTAGTAGCATCCGGATGTCTGACGGTAATAGCAAGACTGGGCCCAATGCATGGAGCTATCAACCGCCGTGGCCGTATTACGAGTCAACCGCTATGGGGTATCCGCTGTGGCACGTCGGAAGGTAGCCGTACTCCCAACGTGACGGCAGTTGATGATCGGAGCACTGTTTAAAGCCCGAAACTATGTATCTAACCTATGAATTCGTTCTGATTGTTTTGTATATAATTGAAGATGTAAATATCACAAATATATCGCCTTTGGATAAGCGCGTGTACTTAGCGGGATATGTACATATTGTTTCTTGTCATAATTTTCATTGTTATGCAATTAATTAGTTCAGGTTACGCCCGTATAAATGTGCGGTAGTGATTCCATGGCTGTTAAGTTTTTTTCTTCTTCTTATAATTATTATTATTAATTGCTGTTACTTTCAGCCGAGTGACTATCCTTTCTCTGTGCCAGTCCCGACCCACTTCACCCTTTTCACGGCTCGTCTTTTCGTAATACATGAAGTATATACATCTGACTATCGGAGAGCTTGTTGTATGGGCCTGAGTACTCCACACTGTATTCGGTTTTACGTCAATTTTTGTTCCAGTACTCATACAAAGGTTTTCTACCGTATGAACTCCAAGGAAAACCATCGGGATAAGAAGCCGAGGTTCACCCGCACAAGGGTGGACTTGCCCACTACGGCCTTTGCAAAACATGAAAAAAAAGATAATGGCCGGCTTCACATGCCTAGTCAGGACCGGCTTTATAAAAGGCACACGATCTAATAGGCAAGGGCTCGTGTGGCCCAAATGTTAAAGACTAGGAATTCCAAGGTTAGTGTAACATCCTTAGATTCTGACAAGGAAACCCGAGAACACTAGTTACCATAGTAGAAGAGTAACACCACTTGCACATGTAAACATAACATTGGTTAATGGTTGGCTTATGATGACCCTCATATTATATGAATACATTAATATGGTCCTAATGACTTCGAACATCAAATTTAATACATGATATATATTTTTACACGGTCGATTGAGTAGTGTGACTCCAATATTGATAGGATCTTTATCAGGCGTGCGGGGTACCCTCCTCGAGACTAAAGAGTCCATTGGAACTAGAAGTATAACATGCTTGATGTGATATGTTTCTTCCCTTGAAGTCTTTGATGTTATATTGTGAAGTGCTTAGACTAATTGTTTGTTTGAGCTACAATATTCCCTATTGAATAATATTTTATATACATGTAAGTTTATGAACATATGTTTTAAATTAGGGACAACACTCTCAAGAATCTTTTATACACATACATAGTAATGATCATATATGTTACATCGAGATACCACTTTCAAGAAGGGACTCACCGACCTTGGGGCTAGCAATTCTATCATGTCACTTAGCCTCGATTAGAAAGAGAGTTTGATCTATAGCCGACAACAATGACTATTCATCTTGCAAACTCCTCAATGATTGAACCTATGAGAATCATAGAGGACGTCCCCATTAGGGTTGGTAAGAACTCATATATACCACATGATTTTGTTATCATGGTATTAAGGAAGGCCTCTTGTATACCATCATTTTTGCCTTACCCTTTCTAGCTACCTCACATGCTTTTTAAGGAAGGCCTCTTGTATACCATCATTTTTGGCCTACCCTTTCTAGCTACCTCACGTTCTTCAGTTGACGCCGAGGGTAGGACATTACTCTTGAGGTCGAGGATAATAGAATTTAGGGTTTTTGATAGCCTAAAAGGACCCATCATTCATAAAGAAGTTTCTTGTTAGATTGTGTTGAGAAGATGTCTCAACTCAAGAAATATAATCTAGTTTTTGAGGTTCCTTTAGACACATCCATTGTAAATTATGAGGCTAATGAGTCTACTGATATACATGTTAAGCAATGCCTACTTCACCTTGATACATTTGAGGAGGATCCACACACCAAATTCCACTAACTCAAGGCCATTTATATTGTTGAGGAATAGATTGCAACTCCTAAAGCACCAGAGATGAAACCCTTTCCTGAAGGGTTGAAATATGTTTTTCTTGATATGTGAGTTTGCCTAAAATAGTCAATAATGAGCATATCATTGAGTAGGAGGGCATGCTACTGATAGATATAAGAAAAAAGGAAAAGGGTTATGGGATACATTATGATTAACCTTGTAGTTTTGATTCGTGCAATCTACATACACGGGATACCTATTATAAAAGACTACAAGCCTCCTAGAGACATAAAGAGAAGGTTAAACCCCAACAAGAAATAGGTGCTCCATCCTGAAGTGATTAAGTTCCTTTCTGTTGGTATCATCTATCACATTTTCGACTCCACATGGGTGAGTCCAGTAGTCCCAAAGAATGGAGGCACCATGGTGTTTCTAGATGAGATGAATAGATTAATCCCTACTCCACATAGTTACTGACTGGAGAATCTGCATATTACATAAAAGTGAACTACGCCACACACAAGGACTGCTCCCCTTGACATTCTCATATCGCAAGTTTGGGAATGACTAGCTGACCTGGAGTTCTATTGCTATATTGATGGCTATTCACATGTGCCATGTGACCCTAAATATAGTTGTGATGTATAAACATCAAGGATACAACATAATATGTGGGCAAGTATATGACTTTGTATTTGTTTAAAATCTATACATATAGAAACTTTCTTGTATTACATATATATATATATATATAAACATAAATATTGAAATATATAAGTAAGGGTATACATTAATATCATACATTTAACTGTATGATGGAATGACCACACATTCAAGTGAATAATATCTATACAACTCAACCACTTATGTTCTTTGTTTAACATAATTAAACAATTATGTAAATAGAATAAGTGTTGGTGAAATCACTAGTGCAATTAATAAGAAAGAATGTCTATTACTTTAACATTAAATACACCAAAAGTGTCAAATATCTAACAAATAACATGAAGGAATTATTCGGAAAAACTATAAAGATATTATTAGAATATTCACAATAGCTAGAATCTCTTATTGGGTTGTTCCTATATAAAGTCAGCTGATATTGTTAAAAGAGAATAGAAATGATAATATTTCAAATAAAAAGCAAAAACAAATATCCAATAAATGCACCTACACAAGCTACATAACTTTTAAAATAGTTATAATATCACTTCTATGATATACTCAATGAAGAATCGAAGCCATATTTGTATCTCTTCTCATTTGTTGGCTAGGTTCACAATTGACCAAGAATTATATATGAATATTTCTCACATTTTCCTTTATTTGGAATAATGATCGTAGCTAATGGTCCAACTTGAAACATAATCCTTAAATTCTAATTTGTGTAATTAACTTACTTTTTCAAATAATATTTTTTGCACTCATCTTGTTACCACCATGTTCACCTGATAGACATGACGATCACACTACTAACAATGAAAATAAATTAAGTAAACATGAACATATTGAAAGAAATTGCTCATATTATAGAAAATCATTTGTGCAATTTGTCTCATCTACACACTCTCTTATAAAATGAGGCTATAATACTTGCAATAGGAACAAATCCTGATGTAAGACTCTAAGATACGTCGAGAACTGCTACATATCTAGGAGGCTATTTCATGATGTATTTGTCGATTGGATTTTTAATAGTACACATTGTAGTAATTTAAGTATTACATTCACTAAAATGATTTCTTTACTACCATACTTTCATACATGATATGGTCAAACCTTTTATCAGTAGATACCAAGTTAACCTACCCATAGGGACACACAACTAATATAAGACCTTAAAACCTTAAAACCAAATTTAAACTAGAATAATTAACAATAGTCATACTCTAACAACAAATGATGCATAGGTAGGAATTAAGTAATTCAATAATGCAATATATATGTATTTTTTCTATGAATTTTTTTTCTAGCTTAAACATTTAGAGGCCTAAATTGTGTTCTAACGTGTTATATAGTATATCCAACTCATTATATATAGTGGAAGTATATGTTGGCTCAAGCTCCTAACTATTTCTTTTTTATTAGGCAAAAATAGTTAAATCAACTACTAGTAACATTTTAATTTAGTCATAGTTATAAGGGGTAGAATTTGACCTAAATTTTTGTTTGGAGAACCAATAAGGATACATGTATTATGTGTAGCCTAAATATATATTTCTTTCCTTTTTTGCATATAATACAAACTGTAGTATTACCTATATATGGTTCAACTAAAAATTAACCAACCAGAGGATCCAAATAGCATAATACAAGCAAATAACTCGGCCATATGATTTGCATCACTATAAGAGGCAAAGAAGGTAACATTTGTTGATCATTGTGTGCACATAGTTGGGACCGTTCTAATTACTTATGAACATGATTTGCTTGTTTTGATATGTCTATGTGCGTGAATCTAGTGAGCAAGAGATTCTCGGTCATATTGTTATTTATGATATTTTTTCTGAAAGATGTTCTTATACCTTAGGGCGTGATTTTTAAGATCTTATTTGATGTAGGTGGTTATATTTTTTTTCTTTGAAAGCTCCTATAGTCTTTCCAAAATTCTAAAGAAACCCCCTCCCTTTACCACATCCAAATAAAGCCTCTTTGTCTTTCAATAATTCCAAATACTCCCATCCGTATCCTTTTTTCAACCCCACACCTTTCTTGTCGTTAGCTACAATGTTTTTTATTTTCCTTCTTTTGTTGTATTTCTCCCTCAATTAAATATTAGTCTCGTATATTTTCTTATGTTACTAGATGATATATTATATTATATAATTATTATATTAATAAATTGTTGTTTTTAATTGATTTTGAGCACGAAAAATATGGTCTTTAACTAAAAAAAATTATAGTGAAAACCCCAAAATTTGTAGCTTTGGATACATTTATCCTTACATTTAGAATATGAAGATAATACCCGTGTAGCTAATTGTTTAGGCTACATTTTTCAAAGTTTTAGTTAGTGATTCCTCTGGCTACAAATTAATATGTAATCCTAATTGTAGGTAAAAAATGCCCTTACACATAAAAATGTAGTTTCCATTGTAGCTTAGTATATGACTACAATTGAATTTGTAGTTATGATATGTAGGGATAGATGACATTGGTTACAATTTTTATATGTAGTTCATGTATAGCAAAAATTAGCACTTACTACACATGTTATTATAGCTAGTGTGCAGTGAAAGACACCATGTACTACACATACATATGTATTAAGAGACATTATATATCCAGTCAATTGTTTGCCAATATAGAGGGGTTTTCAAAAAGAAAAAGATGAATGTTAATCAAGATCGAGTTGTGCTTACAATGTCAACAATGATACTTTTATTTATATTTGAACAATGAGTACACATGGGGAGGACATTAACCTGGCCCCTTTTTTACAATATGCATGGATAAAAGATACATGTATACAATATCTTCTTCTGACTGCCTCTATCGATTGCAGACTCTATATGCCACATGATCATGTGCATCTTCTTCTATCTTAATTTTTTTTTTGGTATTAATTCTGCCACTTGTATCGTCAACAAATATGATAACATTGATAAACTCATAAGAAGAGAAAGACTGTTAAGGTATTGCTCTTCTTGACTGAAAATAGAGAACTTCTTCGTTCTCTGCTTCTGATTGGCCATAGGAACCTCCTGTAGTTGATATTGATATTCATCGAGATACTTGAAAGACAAATAGTTGATATTGATATTTTTTCTAGGATGAAGATGTGATACAAAGGCCTTCTCTACCATCATTTTTGGCATCAAATAACTTGGCCTGCAAAAATGGTCATAGCGAATGATCAAGTTGCCTTGCACATTGACATACAAGATATAATTATAAATGAACATATTGATAGAAATATAGGATATATTTTTAAAGCTTACATTGTGAGGTGGCACATTGATATCGTCACCCTCACGATAATCATCATCACGGTCATCATGCTCATCCTCAACCATCTGAAAGTGTCATTAAAAAATCAAACATTTAGCATTTGACATAACTAGAAGATAATAAAACATTGTAAAGTTCACATTCAGAAAAATAAAACATAAAAAAAATATAAACATGCATGCCTCTAATATTGTGATCTTTTATCAATTAACAATCCTTCATTGTGATCTCTGCACACATACAAGTCATCATTAACTTCAGTATTTGGTGGTGTTGGCAACCCAACTGAGAATGGGCTAGAGTCATCATACTTATCATAGTATTGTTCTTCATCTATATGATCTTCAATGAACTGTCTTTTACCATGAAGAACAACCGATCATTTATCATTTGCAGGATCATCGATATAAAATACTTGTTTCGCTTGTGATGCCAATAGGAATGGTTCACCCTTCTCGCCAATCTTTTCAAAGTTCACTAATGTGAACCCAATTCATCCACTATAACTCCTTTGGTGTTATCAACCCAATTATATTTAAAGAGCAGAATTCTGAAATCTACATAGTCAAACTCCCATATGTCTTCAATGACACCATAATATGACATTTTAGCTTCACGTGGACTCTTATCCTTTGCACTTGCAAAAAATAATGAAGACGCTTGAAGGGTGACCCCACTATTTTGGACGACACTCTTGTCATCTTGACGCTTTGTGTAATATGAGAATCCATTTATGTCAAACCCTTCATAAGACATAACATTCAATTTTGGTTTAAAGGTGAGGAATTTGATAGTTTCAGTAAGATTATATGGTGTTTGAAATAGTTGATGTAAGATTTTATCTTCAAACCACTTAATAAATGTCTTGTTATGCTCTCTAGCAAGCCACATTGAATTGGCTCGAGGATATTGTCTCTTGATGAAATTGATATGTTCCTTGATATAAACAGTCATTCTGTCGATGTTGTGTAAAATATACAAGTGACCTTGTTCCAACTGCTCACGACTGATTATTTTCATCTTTGATCCCAAAATTCCTTTGCCAAAATGCTCCTCAATATTCTTGTCATTAATAGGAGCGTCATTAGCACTCAAAAAGTCATTGTAAAAATCCATAACCTCTCTCGCCACATAACCCTCAATAATACTCCCTCAGGCTGTTATAGTTTCAAACATCACCTTTAAAAATGCTCATGTATCGTTCAAAGGGATACATCCAATGCAAGAAAACTGGTCCCAACATTTTCACTTCCCTAGTCAATTGGACAACAAGATGTACCATGATATCAAAGAACGAAGGAGGAAAATACATCTCAAGCTGACGTAGGGTAACAACCACTTCTCTTTGCAATTTATTGAGAGTATCAGGGTCAATAACTTTCCTGCATAGATTATTGAAAAAGAAACAAAGTCTGGTGATTGCAAACGTTACATGCTTTGGCAATATAGATCGAATTGCCACAGGCAATATTTGTTGCATTAGAGTGTGACAATCATGAGATTTAAGACCTATCAACTTCAGATCTTTCATTGATACCAATCTACGGATGTTGGATGAGTAACCCTGTGGCACCTTAACATTTACCAAGCATTCACAAAAAGCTTTCTTCTCCTTTCTAGACAACGTGTAACAAGCGGGAGGTAAGTATGTTCTCCGATCACTACTAACTACTTCTATTAATTCTATCCTTATTCCCATTTCACGTAGGTCCATTCTGGATTTTATCCCATCTTTAGTCTTACCTGGTATTTTCAACAGTGTACCAATGACGCTATCACAAAGATTTTTCTCAACATGCATGACATCGATACAATGCCTGACTGGCAAAGAACTCCAATAAGAAAGATCCCAAAATATTGACTTCTTCTTGAATAAAGATTTGTCACTCCGTGTGGCCATGGTACATTGTGATCTCTTACCAAATTCATTGGCAAAGTCTTTTACTCTTTCATAAACAACCTCCCCTGGTATAGGTTTAGGTACACTCCATTTCTCATTCTGTCCATTGAATGCTTGGCGCAACCTACGATATGAATGGAATTTTGGAAGAAACCTTTGATGACTAAGATATACAGTCTTTCCGCCATGTTTTAGTGGTATTGAATCAGTGTTCTGTTCACATATAGGACACGCTTTAGATCCTTTGACACTATATCTAGACAAATTCCCATATGCTGGAAAGTCATTAACAGTGCAAACCAACATAGCATGTAAACGAAATGTCTCTCTTTGTGAAGCATCATAGGTCATCACACCTTCACCCCAGAGTTTCTTTAAGTCATCAATCAGAGGTTCAAGATTAACGTCGATATCATTTCCAGGTTGTTTAGGGCCTGATATCAACAACAATAGCATAACGTACTTATTTTTCATACATAACTATGGAGGAAGATTGTATATAACAAGCATAACTAGCCAAGTGCTATGTTGGCTGCTCAATTGTCTATACAGATTCATCCCATCTGTACAAAGCCCAAGTCTTAGATTCCTAACTTATTCACCGAATTTAGGGTACAATAAATCAATCTTCTTCCACTGTGGGGAATTAGACGCATGTCTTAGGATCCCATCATTATTTTTCTTAACATCTGCATGCCACCTCAAATTCTTCACATCTATTGGATTGGCAAACAAGCGTTGAAACCATGATATTATAGGTAAATACCACATAACCTTGGTAGGAGAACTAGTTTTGAACTCCCCTGAAGTCGTCAATTTATACCTTGACGCACCACATTTTGGACAATCTTTCAAATCCACATAGTCCTTTTGAAATAATACAAAATCATTTGGGCATGTGTGTATCTTCTTGGCCTCCATTCCCATTGGGCACAACAATTTCTTTAACTGGTATGTTGAGATTGGCAGCTCATTTCCTTCAGGAAGAATTTCTTTCAACAAAGATAACAATGACATGAAGCTTTTGTCGCTCCATCTATTGTTAGCTTTCAGCTTATACAATCTCAACACAGTGCTAAGCTTTGTAAACATAGTATAACCTGTGTATAACGGTATCTCAGCATCATGCATAATGTTTCTAAACATGGGAGGTGGATCGGTGTGCTCTACCCCACAACTATCCAACATCTCATCAATGATGTCTACTGGAACTGGTTCGTTCACATCTACATCATCGGAGGCAATTTCTTCTTCCACACAATCACTACTATTGACATCCACTGATTTCATGTTTGAAATCTCTCCATGCCAGTGCCATTCTGTATAGCCTTGTACAATCCCATTGCACATGACATGACTTTTGATTTCGGCACCAGTGCTGACTTTCAAGTTGTTACCACAATGCCTACATGGATAGTAGAACCTATCTCCAGGTTGTTTCCTATGTTCCTCGGCAAATCTAATAAACTAATCAAGACCAGAAATAAACTCTGGGGTGCAGTGATTTGGAATGGACATCCATGATCTATCCATTCTATGATCAAAGAGAAAACAAATATATATTAGAACAAGATTGGGGTCTAGGGATTATGGTTAAAACTTTAGGGTTTAAGGTCTTATATATAATAAATGTGTACCACCTATCCCATTCTTGAACACCTAATCTCACTAGTACGTATATAATGTGTATTGGGGTTTCAAGAAAATTTCAGCAGTATTTCCGCATTGTTCTCCAAGTACATATGTACATATAGAACAAACAGGGAAATGCTATCAAAATTTTCTTAAAAACCCAATACACATTATACACTTACATCCTAAGTGAGATTAGGTGTTCAAGAACAGTCCCAAACCGAGGACTATCCAATATTTACTCCTAATGAGTAAATATTAGGCGGGTTTCTAGGCCAACATAATATAACACCAATCCCTTGTTCACAACCCCATTCAACACATAAGTTTCTTATAAAAACACTTGTGGACAACCATAACAACATATCAATGCCTCCTAAATTAATCAATGTATTATTTTATTGAAAGAGATTACTTATAATGTAAATATAGATTCATACATTCTTCTTTGAAAGATAATACTTATAATGTAAATTGTTTCATCTTTGAACTAAAATCTAGTGCATGAAAGGAATACAATGACCATTGTTGTAATTGAAGCATCTCATGTACTATATCCTCATGAAATTAATAGATATGATGTAAGGTATGTGTATATATTTATTATTTATTTAGTGTCTTGATCATTACATGATCATATCATTAAACTAATGAGAATCAATTATAAGAATAGGAATTGATTAATACAACAAACAACATGAAATAATATAATCATAGGCATCATTGTTATCTTGATTTCATTCATTAACTTGAAATTTAAAGCATATATAGTCTTAAATCATACATAACAATCCCTGAGATGCAAGGGAAAAATCATAAAAATGATGATGCCTGGGATTCATCACCTTCGTAGGTTCCTGCTAGACCAAACAAGCCCAAGATGATAGAGGAAGAAGAGGAGGAAGAAGGGTACCTCTATTGAGCGGCGGCGGTGAGCAGGTGAACGGCGGCCGGAGCTGGTGAGCAGGCGAGCAGGTGGCTGGAGCAGGTGAGGTAGTGGCGGCGAGTAGGCGAGCAGCTGTAGCAGCAGGCGTGGCAGCTGTGAGCAGCGGCGGCAGTAGCTAGGCATGGCAGTTGCGAGAAGCAGTGGCAGAGCACTAGGAGCAGAGAATCGCCAGACCTAAGCAGAATCAAGAATGAAATAGAGGAAGGGGAAGAGTCTGCTTCACGCAGGTGCTATTAAGTTAACAATAGACATCAGTTATTAACAACAACCAATGCTTAAAACAATAGGTTCCGGTCACCACAAAAAACCCGATACCTTTATTAACTGACAGTAGTCCATTTCAACTAGAAAAATCGACGTCTATCTACATATGCTGACAAAAAAATGTTCTCAAATTAGGACCATAGTCATCAGTTTCAATTAGAAAACCGATGTCAAAGGGGTGTAATAATTTTCGCGGGGATAGCACGTGAAAACACATCGGCGTTGGTTATTTCAAGAAAACTGACGACAAAACTTGGCCCGACTTCTGTCTTGCGAATAATCTTTAGTCGTCGGTTAGTTGGTAAATAACTGACGCTGTATGTGAAATTTTAGAGGTAATTTTTTCACTGAAAAATTTGGATTTGGCAGACGATTTTAGGCGTCAGTTTCTTATTGAGCAATCGACGCTAAATAAAAAGAAATACCCGTGTTTGGCTGGTCTTCACATATAGATGTCGGTTTTTGTATTCAACCGACGTTGTAGGGTTTAGGCGTTAGTTTATTGGATACCACCGACGCCTCTAAATGTGACGTTATAAGCCATTTCTATAGTAGTGTGCAAGAAATACAATGACAACAAGAGTAGGGAGATAAACATACTGGCAATATATACATTTCAATAGATTAAGAGAATAACATGGCTGGGAGGGCCTGGTGGCTAGTCCTAACCCAAATTAAATTAATTAGCCACTCATGTTAATGAAGGACAATATGGATTTATAATGATGAATGACCATGACCAAAATAGGGAATGGGATGGAAAGTACATGGTGGAGGGAGGATGATTAAAATAATAAAGAAGTGGTCCTATCAAATCGGGGGTCATTGGTGTTATGTTCCTCTTTGATGGTTGATGGAAAAGGAGCAATAACAAACATAGTGGTTCTAGAAAAACCACCATACCTCCCCTTTGATTGACAATGGATGGTAGTGTGGTCAACATCGAGATTGATAAAGATGGAGTAGAAGCCTAATGACCTTCCTTCTCTTGAAGGTTAGCAGTAGATGTACACTGTCAGAGGTCAATGGAGGTTGAAACTAATGAGGAGTCTCATATTCATCGATGCTCGATGGAGGTTGTGGCAACACATTGTGGTTGCTGAAGAGAAGATGCCTCCTCATGGAGTCCAATGGTCCTATTTATAGGGATAGGTAAGGTTGTGAAGTTGCTTCCAAGTGCTCTGTGGGGAGTACTTATATTGGAGCCCAAGCAGTGGAGCACATGCTTTGGGAAACATACATGATTTTCTTTGATGACCCCATAATGAAAACTTCATCATTTGGTTAAGGTTATCATCTTCATCCGTTGATGGGGTAATGGCCTCATTGGTTGGTCAGTCAGTGGGATCATTGAAATGTTGTGTCAATTGTCTTTGTTCATCAGTGGCTTCATTAGTTGACTAGGCATTAGTTGGCCTACCATCGGTTGGTGAGTGCCTATGGTGTCATTAGTTGGTGAGCATCCACATTGTCATCAGTTGATGGCTCCATCTATCGCTGCCATTGGTTGGCCATTCATCATGCTATCCCATGACCCGATGGGATATTAGGTGCACAATATGTCTTGACAAATCATATGTCTTTGCCAAGATGAACTTGTTGTTTGATTCAAAACTTGGGAATTTCCCTTCAAAAATGCAAAGCATTTGTCATCATGAAAGGTTAGTTACAAAGATAGAAAATATTTTGTTTATCATGTAAAAACTCTAAAAATCATGAGGTAAAGAAGGGTAGAAAAGGCATATAACATTTACAAAAATGGATGTTATCATTAAGTAATGAAGTGTCTTGTTAATTTATATATACATATCCATCAGTTAATTAGCTTTTACCCTAATTTGGAACTCTAGAATCACCCTAAGTCTAAATGATGATAGGAATTAGATAAAACAAGATAATACATCAAATCAATTAAAATTGAGAAAAAATTGATGAAATGATTACTCATAAACAAAGTAAAGAATTAAAATACCAAATGATTTCAAAAGAAGAAATTAATTTTAAAACTGGATTGATACCTTAGTTAACCCACCTATGATTTTTTATGTCAGTTGGGCATTTTTTCCCTCCCAATTATTCAATTAAAGCAACAAATTTTAGTACACTATTATGATATGTAAGTCAAGTGGCTATTTCATAGTGTTATAGCTAATAAAAACAAATTCCTCATGAATGAATCCATCGTCATGGTCATCATGGCTTAATGGATTTGAATACTAGTGAATGTTTGAGAATATGGTCACATAGTGTTGCCTAGATTAATGTCATACATACTCATGACCATCATGGCTAATTAATGGATTGGAATACTAGAACATGGTTGAGGCCATGGTTGCACAATGTTATGTAAGTTTATGCCGTACATTTTCATGGTCATGATGGTTAATTAGTGGATTTAAACACTTGCAAATGATTGAGAACACGGTCGTACACCAGTTCTAGATTAATGCCATATGTTCTCAAGGTCATCATGTCTGGTTCATTGATTTGTATATTCATAAATGGTTTAGGATATGGTCAAACAATGCTTCCCATTTAGTGCCATACGTTGTCATGGTGATCATGAAAAATTAGTGGATGTGAATACTAGTAAATAATTGAGAACATTGTCACAAAATGTTGCCTAAATTAATGCCATACATTGTTTCACATGCAACCCTTCTCAATTCATTTTCCTTTCATGCCAACGATGCACAACTATAGATATGCGACTGATTCTAGAAATGAGGGATTAATTACCTCTATGTTAATTTCCATTTACTGATCCTTCCTCTTACTAACATCATATGTAACACCTTCAGCACTAGTTTCTAAAGGTTCCAGACTTATGTATTTGACATGTATGCACTACTACAGAAATGGCTTATAACGTCACTTTTAAAGGCATCGGTTGTATAAATACACCGACAACTAAAACCTAAAGCGTTAGTTTAATAAAAAAACTGACATCTATCTCTGAAGGGCGACCAGACATGGGTATCGCTGTTATTAAGTGTCGGTTCCCTAATAATAAACTGACGCCTAAAAGTAACCGCCAAATCCAAAATTTCTAGTGAAAAAAATTACCTCCAAAATTTAACATATGGCGTCAGTTATTAACTATTAAACTGACGACGAAAGGTTATTCGCGAGACAGAAATTGGGCACATTTTGGTCGTCGATTTTGCTACAATGACCAACGCTTATGGGTTTTCCCGGGAAATTTTTCACACCCTTTGAGCATCAGTTTTTGAAAGAAACCGACGACTATGGTCATTAATCGAGAACAAAATTTTTAATCGGCATATGTAGGTGTTTCTACATCTGTGAATGTTTATACATGTGTGAATGTGAAAATGAATGAAACTGTTGGTTGCTATATGAATGTTTCTACATGTGTGAATGTGAAAATGAATAGAACTGCAGATTGCTACATGAATGTTTCTACATGTGTGAAAATCAAATGGGACTGCATGTTGCTAAATGTGTGAAAATTAATGTTGTTAATTTTGCAGGTTTGTGGCCTGTTGTTGGCTGATATCAATGGATGTCGTAAAACCTGCAGTTCATAACTGAACTGTAAGTTTCTCATCCTGCGACCAGCCACAGCAGGTCTGCAGACTGACTGAAAAAAAAACTTGCAATAGGCGTCGGGTATTTGTTTAAAACTGACGACAAATGATTACAGTGTCAGATAAATAATTATTACCGACGCCTAATACATGTGATGTGGCGTCGATTATCAATGATAAACCGACGTTGATGGTTCTGGCGTCAGTTTCCCTACTAGTAACCCACGTCTATTTCCCTAATGAGGCCAGACACCACGGTCGTGCTGGCCACCTCAGTCGTGGCAGCGGACCAGACACCACGGCCGTGCTGGCCAAACGGCCATGGCAACTGGCTAGACAAAATGGCTGTGCTGGCCAGAACGACCGTGCTGGCCAGAACGACCGTGGATAATGCCCCCGTGGCAGCGGGTGATATGGCATCAGTTATCACTAATAAACCGACTGGATAATGCCCCAGATGGAACCCTTTCTGTAGCGCGAAGGTTTACGACATCAGTTTCAAAGCTAATAACCGACGCCTATACCCCCTGCTGGCGTGTTTTCAGTGGTGCGCGAAGGGTTGTGGCATCAGTTTGAGAACCGACGCCTAACGTTTGGCCTTTTAGTGGATCCCACATAGGTGTCACATTAAAACCGACACTAAAGGCCTTAAATAACCGACACTAAAGGCCTTAAATAACCGACACTAAAGGACGGTTATGTACTAGTGATGAAAATAATGATGTAGAATATCAAAAGAACATCATACCATTCACCTCCTCCCTTGAACGGATGATGAAACACCAAAATTCATTGAAAACCTCCTCGACACCACCTTCACTGTAATTACCGCTCGAGTAAGAACCATTGACACACCCTTGTGCTTTTCTACATGTCTTCACGCCTTTAATTTTGGTCCTTGACTTGTTCTAAACTCCAGCCATATGATATGAAACCATGGTCTATGGAAGGCATATGCAGTAGACCCCAAACATTGTAAACTTGTCACACATGTCCTATAAACCTTGATTTTTTTTAAAAGATTGCCTTCCATAGTTTAACCCTGAATCAAGGTTTTTGGTTTTGATCTTCCTTCCCATGTGCTTTAAGTTTTCTCACCATACTCTAGGGCTATGACAGTCCTTTTTGTGACCGATATTGTCCCTCAACTTCATTGACTTGTGAAGAACCAACTTTCATTATTATCCTTTATTGTTTCATCAAGTTTGGGAGTTTTCCTCCTAGACAACCATGAGTCACTTTGGGTGTTGTTGTACACCCTAAAACCCAAATAGTGGCTCGTCAAGTTTGTCACTGCATGAGGAAGACACCTAGATCACCTATGTTTAAAGATTGATCACATTTCCCTTGGTTTTAAATCAAATATCACAGATCTCTAATGATTCTCATCTCGCTGGAGCAAGGAAGAAGCCCAAAGACCTTTTTTTCCCACTTTCTAAGCTTATTGTCTCAATCCGATAATTAATCGTGCAAGGGACAATGTGCAATTTCAAGTGTAACTTCATTATCTACTACAAAAATTTCATTATGTCTAAAAGATAGTATAACTATGAGTTATTTAATCTTGGTGTAATGTGTGCCTTAGTATTGTGGTTATTTTTCCTATTATTAAACCAATCATACTTTATTTTATTTTATTTTCCCATCCATGTATACATATTCCTTACTTTTGATTGGTCTGGATTTGTGAAGTCCATAATAGATACATATGACCTCAGAAAACTATGACAAGTTATGAATTGAAAATGTTGTTGAAAAAGGAATCACTTTATCATATTTTTAGGCGTTGATTTCCCCACCTACGACCCTCAAATTCTAAATGATAAAGACTAGGGCTTAGGACCATATACTAACATATAAACAATGTAATTAATCCTTATTACATATTTTTAAAAGAATAATCAAGTGAAGGAAGATTAAAATAGATTGGTGTACCTTGGCTTGTCTATAGAGTTATATCTTAAATAATCTAGGACCGGGTAATAGGCATGTGCAACTTCTATTTAAATTTGGTCATTCATATGAATATGAAACACATTTTCTTATAATGAGGAATCCTATTTGTAAGGCCCCTGAACTTGCTTAATGAGTTGAATGAGCTTAATTACCATAATTGAATAATTATAACCCTAATATAACCTTTTAATATGTTTTGAAATCATAATACAAGCTGGAGTTTCAAATTTGGTCCAATTTGGACATTGTTTGAGCAAGTTATACATTTTTTGTACATTTTGGACTTTTCAGCGATTTACCCAATTGAGTGGTTTGCTTTGAAATTTTTCACATACATTATGTTCCTTATATGTTATATTATCATTCTTGAGTGTTTTGATCCACGGGGCTCCTAGTTGAGCCATGGTTTTCTGGTGTTTTCATCAAGGATATTTTAGGGTTTACCCCTTCATGGATGAGCTACCTTTAGTAGCTATCAACTAATTAATTATGTGATTGGCTGGAAAATTCAATAAAGGAAACCTAAGTAGGTCTATACAGAAAGTGGGAGAGCTGCTTGTGTGTGTGCTTGTATATTTTTAATAATTTAAGGCCATGGACACTTGGATATATACTAGAACTTCATCTTTTTCTTTTTGCTTTATCTTAAAGTTCATATACTTATCCCCAAGCACCAAAACGAGCCATTTTCTCTCTACCACTTCCCTCCTTCTCTGACCTTTATTCTCCCTCTGTGCTGCTGCGAATTCCCTACCCAAGGAAGAAGAAAGTGGGGATCTTCTTGGAAAAAAAATTCTTGGGTTGCAATTGATTTCCTTTTTGGGTCTAAAAAGCTTCCTCCTAGTGATCTTGACCTAAAAGTGTAAGTTTGTGATTTCTTTGCTCTTATTCCTCCTATATCTCTCTAGATCAGAACCCTACTGTTCCATGGTGAAAGTGGCCCTAGAACTTAAAAATCTGGGGTTTTGCTTCTTTGTAGAGAGAAGTACCTATTTGGCCATGTTCAGATCTGAATCTAGGGATTTCTTGCCTTATTTGCTCGAGATTCTGACTGTTTGGGATCTGAACTATTCTATAAAGGCGAGTTATATAACATTCTTCACTTATATTACTTACTAGAAGCTTGTTAGTTCATGTTTATGCTTGAATGTGATGATCTAAGCATAAAGAAACTATGCTTGTTTAGAATTTCGAATTTTGTGGTGTTCCCTATTCTGTTCCAGTTCTATATGAACTTCTAAACATGTGTATGACCTTTCTAAGGTGTAACATGATTTGGGACAGGTTGATAGCAACAACCTATGGTGCTATGTACAAAACAATTGATGGCTCAAATTAAAGTTTTCAAGCTATTTCCTTCCCTACCACACAACTGATGATCATACCATTTAACAACCAATGGTGTTTCTATCTTTGCAACTAATTTTCATGATCAAGGGTGTCAAATTTATGGTGACAACCTATGGTCACCCCTTAGGTCAGGTTTTGGCTCAATTAGACATTTAATTATCATCCACTAAGTATTCTAACGATGTTATCAATAAATGATGACATCAACTTAATATTTGATGGTGTTAACTGAATGTATTACTGATCTAACAACCAATGGTGACCTAATGATCACAATTAATGGTGAATTAGGTCATCACCATGTATGATGAGTTAAGAATGTAATTGTAGATTTGACTAAACCTTGAACCAATGGTTCCTTGGTTCAATTGATCTAATGGTTAGACCTATACTTCAATTGATAACCTTGAACAATGAACCTGATCCAATGAATAATATTGGATGATTTAACATATAATGCATTAGAATAAATCACATGGTATTATATGTGGGTCCTAGTGATGATAATTTGATGGTTCAATACCATTAATTTGTAGTCTTACCTTTGCCATTATATAGGTATATTGGATAAATCACTATAATAAGTGGATGCGTAACTTCCATGTGATCTAGCTTGTTATACCTAATCTTAATGTAATTATATGATGTTGTTTGGTTGTAATAATACCTCTTGAATGATTAATATGATAATGAATTACACTCTTCTTGTGTTGAAACCACAATGTAGTACTATTTGAATATCATAGTTCCTTGCCATGTTAATATCTATGGACATATATGTGCTAATGATCTTTTAAACCTTATTTAAGATGATGATGATAACCTTACTATGAATAATGTGATGGTATTAACGATCTTTGGGCATGTTTGAAGCCATGATTGAGGTGAAATCCTCTTCATGTTCCAATAAGGGTTAAAACCCTGGAACTTGTGATAAGATATTGGTATCTTGTAATAGTATGATGATAAGTGTGGTCCATTAATTTGCAATGAATGATAGCATGTGGTAATGTGATTAAGATTTATATCTCAAATGTTTTATATCTTTTGAAGTTGTTATACATATACTCTTGTTACAAAAGAATGAGGGTTTGAATGTCCACTTGTATGATAAAGCCTTAATGCATTCAATTGGCAGATTTTAATAAAGTGTAACCTTAATCATGTAGAGCCCTGTGTCATAGAACCATCTTTAGTGTCAAAACTTACTGGATGGTGAAACAAGTATTCCCATGGGAAACTCGGAGTGCATACTGTTGAGTATGTGGGGGGTGGCAAGTTGAGGATATATCCTTGTCATCCACAATTGTAGGTTATGGAGGATGGCTATGTCCATGCCTCTGGCATTTGATGTGATTGAGGACAGCTGTAGTTGTACCTCAGATTGGAGGGTTTTGTATACCCTATTTTGTAGTGACGTAACTTGTACCAAGTACGGACTAGTTGTTATCAGTTGACTATATGTCATTGTTGGTAGTTTGACTGGTATGTCACTGCAGTTTACTCATACTGATCGAGGGGAAGAGATCTTAGGATACCGACACTTCTAGATCTTATACAGAACTGAATAGCACTTTGCAGTGGTCAGTTGGACTTTTAGTGGTATGACTCAAACTCCCCAGGGCATAATAATAAAAGATACAATACTAGCTGTGTAGTATAATTTCTAGGGTTTAATATGTATCACATGGGTGGATTAACCCTTGTCTTGTCATTACACTACATAGTTCTTACATGATGCAGACTTATGAAAATTGTGTAATTCTACTTGATGTTACAAATTATTTGCTTAACTGTTTAGTATGCTTAAAATGTTCAATCTGTTCATATTGTTTATTCAATACCCTAACTACTCAATGTATTTACTGTTAATTAATATGTTATAATCAATATATGTTGGAGAGAGTTATATCTCTCGCTGGGACTGGGTCTCACCTGTGGGTCACCACATTTTTTTAGGTGGTCACAGGCAACGAGGTCAAGGTCGCACTGTGGAAGAGAACAAACCTGGTGATCAATAGATTCAGAAGGTTGGTTAGTTGTAGATGTTAGTAGTAGAGTCCTAGTGTCAACCCTGTACTCTTAGGTCCGGGTATGGGATGTGTTTTATAGATGATATACTCATTTCGACACAAGATTTTGGTAGTATGCCAATGTTTGTAAATATATGGCATATACATGTGAAATATCTTTTGTATGCAGGATGTGACTGAGGTTTTTGGACCCATATGTAAATACTTATTACAGTATATGAGAATGGAATGATGGAGCTTTTGTAAGTGTTCTAGAGTTTATTTACATTGTTGGAATCAGTTTTAATTATTCCACATTTTTGACTATGTGATTAATTAGTAGTTGATCATGTTTTGTGTTTTGAGTAATATCATTTAGCGTGACGAGGTGTCACACTATTGATGTTACTTCTTATAGTTGTATAAATCATAATTCTATGCCTTTTTAATTGAAATCATTTGAAATATTTTGAAATCATGAATGATCATATTGTATTGAGTTTGTAACCCATCATTGTAGGCAAATTGATTATATTATTATGATTTATTACTGGACATATGTTGCATGATCCTATTAAACATGTTGGTATTAGAGTAAGTAATATAAGTTAACTATCCTAGACATTTATTCATAACAATACTTTTTGAGGCTGTGATTTTTTGTATGGGGTGTGATAATCCACCCTTAATATATACATGGGCATGCTATTATGTCCAAAGTGTGCTATTATACCCATGCCTATTTTAGGCCAATGATCCGATGGTGTCTTGGCCCTACCATAGATACCCTTAGTCCATTTTATCTTCATACTATTATATTATTTTTTAAAATTTGGATTTATTAATGGAGTGATTCTTCATAATCTTGTTATTGCTCATATGTACAAGTGCCTCATATCTTATTTAATTTTTCTTGAGCTTCCCTACATGATGATAGACCACTCTTGCATGGGAATGCCCTCTTTTGTACTTACCTACCTTATAATACCCAAATATTTTATTTGTGCACATACTAAATAGTTTTTGATGCATATATGTTTTCTTTTGTCTTCCTGTGTGGGGTGTTGTTGCCAAACTACTAAGCCATAGGTGGCTTAGAGGTGATAAGACTCAAGAAGACCTTGAACTTAGACTTTGGAGTTTGAATGAAAGCTTGAGATTGTCAACTTTTCGTCTATGTTGGTTATGTGATATGTTGATGTACCCTTATCATATGTAATTACCACCCTAAAGGTGAGGAACTATTTAATGAGAACATTATTGAAATAGTAAATTTTTCCACTATTATAAAATGACTCTATTTAATATATGATACTTGAGAAATAAAATTCATCTTCCTTGTCACACATATGAATGTGTTTGTATAGTATGAGTTTATTTCACAATTAAGGAGTGGGACCCCTCTCAGGTTCCGCTCTTTACAATATTGTATCCAACCTGAGTAGTTAGTCACAATAACTATTTCAAGTTATCCTCTATTGTTCCTATGCATTTACCTTGACTAGGTAGTTAGGTGACCCTAAATAGGTTGTTGATGAACCTAATACTAAGTTTTAGAAATCAATTTGGGTATCAATCCATGTCTAATTTGGCCACTACCACTCTCCAAACTACTTTCATGGTTGAAAATCAATTTTCATATTCCTAATCACCCTTACCCTCTCCATCATGGTGGAACATTTCCCTACGTAAAAGTTAGCTCTTCTAGTGATTAGTTGGTCCAACCACCATCATATCGCAATCATCTATGACATCTCTAAAGTACTGCAGAAATTTCTCCTCTTTTGGTGGGCCCCCTTTTTTTCCGTGTTTGATGCTATCTCATTGAAATCCCCAAAAAAGATAGTCAGTTGTTGTGATTCATCATTTAATCTCCTCATAAGATCCCAACTTTTTGCTTTTTATTGTTGGTCTGCCCCGCAGTAAATTCCTATTGTCCTCCATGTCCCAGGTCCATTACTATCCTACACCATGCATGCTACATGTCGCTGCGAGTAGTGTAAAACTTCTACGTCCACATCTTTCTACCAAAAACTGATTCCCCTTGCTCTTCCATTGCTAGATAGGCAAGGGCCATCCTTGAACCTGCAACTCCTCTGTGTTTCAGTAAGCTTCGTCCCTGATATCATAGTTTCCATCAAGAAAACTATATTTGGGCATTCTCTCCCACACCATGCTCGGAGAGCTTTTATTGTGTCATGGTCGCCCATCCCCTGATAGTTCCAACTTAAGATTTTCATTACACTTTGCGGGGTTGGTCAACATCAACTTCTGCTACTTGGTCCATCAGGCCCCTAGTCATGCTGCTTTCATTGCCAGTTGCCTGCCTTGTCTTTTTCCCACACCTGACATCATTTCAAGAGAGTCTACTTCCATGTCACATAGGTCTGAGTTTGTAGTTCTTTTGTATGTCGAATTTTCCTAGACGACCTCCTCCTCCATTATTCCAAGCCTTGCTCCTTTACTCCTCTTGTACACCCATGGGACATGCTTCTTTTTTTGGGTTGCATTCTTTTTGTTTTATTTTTAGTTGTTTGCCTCAGTTTGTGTTTTCTTCTGTGTGCGTGTAATCCTTCTGTTCGCAGCCTGCCTTGGATCTCCATTTTCTTGGTATTTCCCCTGATCATATGCGATTTTCATTTCTTCTTCTATATGGATGTGGGATCTTGGGACGTGCTCTAGATCCTCCTTCTCTGGTGCTTCTTCCTCCAACGTCAGTTGAGCCTTCACCCTTAGAAACTCCTCTTTTGTGAAGCTTATCGGTGCTTTGCGTTCGGTAATAGTGTGAGTCAGTGTTGTCTCTCTTATCATTTGTTCTGTGTTCCCAACAATCCCTTCCATTTCCTTGGCCTCTGCTTTCCTGGATGGCTTTTCTTTCCATAAATGTCTGTTCGTTCCTTCCTGTCTCACAAATTTATTTGCGCTGCTCTCGTTGTCGTTGGCCACTTTGTTGCCTTCTTTGTTTCCCTCTTGACCGACTTGCTCCCATATTCTGTGATGTTTGTTGTTCCGTCTTCCACTCTCCCCTGACCTTGGTCTACCTCCACTGTCATCTGCTTTTCCGCTACTATGTTCCTCTCCGATTGCCTCGCGTGCTGCTGAGTCTGATCAGAAAGTCAGTTTCTTCTTAGATCTACCGTTGGCAAAGGTCTCCTCTCCCTGATGTCATCTATTCTTGAACGGCGATGCCGGAAGCCAGTTGCCCCATTGTTGAATTTGGTTTGGTTCGTTTTCACTGCCTTTACAGTCCTTCTCCACGTGCCCGAGTCTCCCACACATGAAGAAGAAAATTCCCAAGCACTCTTATTTTACCTCCACCTCCATCATCGTGCCTCCCTTAACCCTAAGTTTCAACAACTGTTTCAAAGGGTTGGTGACGTCAATGAGGACCCTTGCCCTAATCGAGGAGTCCCAGCCTAATTCGTCGCCGTCCACCTGTAAAACCACGCCTATTCTTGAGGACACCTCCCTGATCATCTTCTCGCTGTAGTAGCCCAACGACATACCATAGAATCTCATCCAGAACGGACTCTGATTGAGAATGATTCGTCCCGGTTGTGCCTCCTTACACACTTCCTTGAACAAGAGCAGCTCATTCTCAAAGTTCCAGGGCGCCCCGTCAATGACTCTTTGTCTATCCCGCCAGTGGGTGAACTGGACTACAAAAACTCCATCTCTGAGTTGTTTGAAACTGGCTTTCTCCTTTAGGCACGACGCTTGCGTTAGGGTTCGCTCAAGCACCCAGAAATTGTATGAGTGGTCCATCAACAAACGAGCTACGAGGGCCAACTCTGTATGATCATGCTTTTCGTCGCTTCCCCCGCTGTCAAGATCGATAGGTTGTTCTTCTTCCTCCGTCAACCGCAGCTGTGCGCATATGTCTGCCAGATCTTCCGCCATCTTGGAGCTCAGACCAAGAAAACTAGAAATCCCTTGGACCTGCAAGAGAAAGGAGACACCAAAGGGTAGGAAGGGACCCTAGAAGGGTAGGAGAGCGTCTACGACCGAAACCCTAATCGCAAGAGCTAAGAGGGGTCGGGAGATGAGCTGGATCCAATGAAAAGAGGGAAACTAAATGCCATTGTGAGAAGGCAAAATTGGGGGTTCCGTATGCGAGAGGATGGATACGACCGTATGGGAGGGGGACGATGTGACGACCTTCACCTAAATACAAAGTCACCAAATCCCCTTCTTTTTTCTCAAAGTGGTGGTGTTGCCGTGGTAGCCTCTGCGATTATCACCAGATCACGACGTCTGCCTTCCTCTGAAAGTCCACTTTCATTGGTTGTCTTCAAATTTTTGTATGGAAAAGAAGAAAAAACATAATAACTCGATACATAGGTTATGCCTTTCATGTCGTCCCATTGGCCCATCACCTTTGAGTAGTTTTCATTTAGTGTCTGTAGAGGTCTCCACATGACTTGTAGTAATAAAATGTACATGAAAGATACAAACTGTATTCAAATCTACAGAAAATGTTAACACTTAATGAATAAAAAACATTGATCTGATGTAGCAGTCAAAAATACATTTATGATAAATATATATTAACAACATAGACCATAATTATTAAACTAAAGTCATATTTTTTCATTATGTATTGTAAAAATTTCACTTCGTAAATGTAACCTTGACATGTAGGTGGTTATATTTGAAAACTCCTATAGTCATTCCAAAATTCTAAAGAAACCCCTTCCCCTTATCACATCCAAATGAATCTCGCTCTGTCTTTCATATAATTCCAAATACTCCCATCCGTACCCTTTTTCCAACCCCACACCGTTTCTTACCGTTAGCTACAATGTTTTCTTTTCTGTTTTTCCTTGTTTTGTTGGCTATTCTCCCTCAATTAAATATTAGTCTCGTATATTTGTTACTAGCTGATATATTGTATTATATAATTATTATATTAATAAATTGTTGTTTTTATTTAGTTTTGAGAACTACTCCTGAGAAGAATATACTTTAGTGACACTAACTTGGTAGCATAAATCCAAAGACCAGTCATGTCGCACTTTATCTACTGATAGTATATCCCGTCTAATAATTCTAGACTTTTTATTCGAAAGGTGTGAGAGCCAAATCCATATTCCATTCATTGGGTTGGAATGCCCCTCCACTCTGAACTACCCCTTGACGAGATTATTATTAATTACTATTTAGTAGTATATGATATTTTAGACTTTACAGTCCCAACCGATCTAACCATACCGGACCAACTCAAACATTTTGTCTATTGAAGATAACTATGGGTTTTGGGTAAAGTCAAATTGGGTATAGATTGTTTCATGTCGTGTTAGATCTATAAGTCATTTAACAACTCTTTGAACAAGATGTCTTAAATGAAGTAACCGGGAAGCTGTATAGACCCGACAAGGCTCGTCATGTTCCAAACATCATAAAATGTTTGTTGTGAATTTTAACTAAAGATAAAATGGAAAGTACGAGAGATCTTAAGCTTAAATTAAATTGAAGTGGATATGACACGACCTTAATCAATCTAAACTAAATTTAACTAGACAGAAAACCCGCAACCGCCTTACTACCCAGAATATTTGAATTGGTGCGGTCTAGTTGGATCGGTAGAGATTGTGATTGGAAAATATTGTCTACTACTAAGATACAATAAACAATAATCCAGGCAAGAGGTAGCTCTAGCGAAGGGGCTCGCGAATCCCTATACTTAGGTTCAAGCTTACTCCTTTCAGATAAAAAGTCTAGGATTATTGAGTGTGATGTGCTACTGGCAAATAATGCACAACGCGGCCAGTCCTCGAGTTTACACTGCAGGGGTAAGGTCACCCCAGATGCTTCTTCTCAGGGATAGTTCACAAATACTAAATGAAAAACAATGATCTATTAATAAAATAATTTAAAAATATAATATATTATTAGCAAGATAAGAAAATTTACAAGATATATATATAGAATTGAGGAGAATAGTCAATGAAAGTAAAAAAGAATAATGGCAAGAAAAGGTGTTGGATGGGAAAAAGGATACGGAGGTGGGTATTTGGAATTGTATCAAAGAGAAAAGGGGTTATCCGGGATTTGGTAAAGGGAAGGAGGGTTTTAGAGGAAAGAACTCTAATTATTTACCCGTGCAGGCAACAATTGTTAACCTTAACATATATTAGAAGGTTTTATAAGGTGTTTGTCAAATATCAATTTTTCTGAGATGATTTATAAGACGGCAGCCATAGATATTATGTAGTGAAATACAATGAACTGTTTTTAAAATTAACTATATGTCTCCTTCAAAAAGTTCCCTGTTTAGCACAAATTGTCAAGTTGTTCTACGCCAACGCGGCGCGCCACTTCGTGTAAGGTAGACACAGATAGCTTTCAACTAACCGACTTGCCGCCTTTCTGTTTGATTGTGCGCACACCGTAGAAATGGCATACACAATCTTTAGGTATATATATATAACGCGGTATGCGGCCTCTGAAATTTCCCTCCCTGCGTGCACAGAATACAACATCGACTCAGTTGCCGGTACGGGAACGCATGCAAGGTACCACGTAAACCCCGCGGGCAGCAGAACGAGTACTAATTCCTTGTTTAGTTATTAAGCAAACCTATCATTTATTTGACCGAAAGATTTATATATATCCAACTATTGTCACAAACCCCCTCAAACCCTTTTCTGAAACCCCCCCTCAAACCCTAAAGACGCCTTATTTAGGGAAATCGAACTCCTCGCCTCTGGGAAGATTCATTGGCCGTGTATTTGCTATACTGCCCCAATTGCTACAAATTTGATTGAATACTCTCAACCAATCACCAATCATTCTCTCATTCGGCTGAAAAGCAGCTGTTCCTCAACACCAAACCCCAAAAACGTTTGCTTCAGGGAAACCTAGCTCCTCACCTTTGGGAAGATTCATCGGCCATTTACTTGCTATACTGCCCCAACTGCAACAAATTTGATTGAATACTACCGACCGACCAACCGTTCTCTCATTCACCATATATATATTGCCCAGATGCAGAAGAAGGTCGTGTTGCAGCTGCAGATAACGAGTGAAAAGGACCGAGTGAAGGCAATGACAACCGCGGCAGCCCATGGGGTGTCCTTCATGAAGCTAGTCAGGAAGGACGGTGGAAGCAACTATCTGGTTGTTCGAGGGGATGTCGGCTTGGACACGGTGGTGTTAACTGAGAATCTCCGCAAAGCCATGAGACAACACGTCGATATTGTGAGGGTCGTAGAGGTGGATGACGACAAGGAGGACGATGCTGATGACGATGATGATGAGGTTAGTAGCATCCGGATGTCTGACGGTAATAGCAAGACTGGGCCCAATGCATGGAGCTATCAACCGCCGTGGCCGTATTACGAGTCAACCGCTATGGGGTATCCGCTGTGGCACGTCGGAAGGTAGCCGTACTCCCAACGTGACGGCGGTTGATGATCGGAGCACTGTTTAAAGCCCAAAACTATGTATCTAACCTATGAATTCGTTCTGATTATTTTGTATATAATTGAAGATGTAAATATCACAAATATATCGCCTTTGGATAAGCGCGTGTACTTAGCGGGATATGTACATATTGTTTCTTGTCATAATTTTCATTGTTATGCAATTGATTAGTTCAGGTTACGCCCGTATAAATGTGCGGTAGTAATTCCATGGCTGTTAAGTTTTTTTCTTCTTCTTATAGTTACTATTATTAATGGCTGTTAATTTCAGCCGAGTGACTATCCTTTCTCTGTGCCAGTCCCGACCCACTTCACCCTTTTCACAGCTCTGTCTTTTCGTAATACATGAAGTATATACATCTGACTATCTGAGAGCTTGTTGTATGGGCCTGAGTACTCCACACTGTATTCGGTTTTACGTCAATTTTTGTTCCAGTACTCATACAAAGGTTTTCTACCGTATGAACTCCAAGGAAAATCATCGGGATAAGAAGCTGAGGTTCACCCGCACAAGGGTGGACTTCCATTACGGCCTTTGCAAAACATGAAAAAAAAGATAGTGGCCGGCTTCACTTGCCTAGTCAGGACCGGCTTTATAAAAAGCACACGATCTAATAGGCAAGGGCTCGTGTGGCCCAAATGTTAAAGACTAGGAATTCCAAGGTTAGTGTAACATCCTTAGATTCTGACAAGGAAACCCGAGAACACTAGTTACCATAGTAGAAGAGTAACACCACTTGCACATGTAAACATAACATTGGTTAATGGTTGGCTTATGATGACCCTCATATTATATGAATACATTAATATGGTCCTAATGACTTTGAACATCAAATCTAATACATGATATATATTTTTACAAGGTCGATTGAGTTGTGTGACTCCAATATTGATAGGAGCTTTATCAGGTGTGCGGGGCTACCCTCCTCGAGACTAAAGAGTCCATTGGAACTAGAAGTATAACATGTTTGATGTGATATGTTTCTTCCCTTGAAGTCTTTGATGTTATATTGTGAAGTGCTTAGACTAATTGTTTGTTTGAGCTACAATATTCCCTATTGAATAATATTTTATATACATGTAAGTTTATGAACATATGTTTTAAATTAGGGACAACACTCTCAATAATCTTTTATACACATACATAGTAATGATCATATGTGTTACATCAAGATACCACTTTCAAGAAGGGACTCAATGATCTTGGGGCTAGCAATTCTATCATGTCACTTAGCCTCGATTAGAAAGAGAGTTTGATCTATACCCGACAACAATGACTCTTCATCTTGCAAACTCCTCAATAATTGAACCTATGAGAATCATAGAGGACATCCCCATTAGGGTTGGTAAGAACTCAGATATACCACGTGATTTTGTTATCATGGTATTAAGGAAGGCCTCTTGTATACCATCATTTTTGCCTTACCCATTTTAGCTACCTCACATGCTTTTTAAGGAAGGCCTCTTGTATACCATCATTTTTGGCCTACCCTTTCTAGCTACCTCACGTGCTTCGGTTGACGCCGAGGGTAGGACATTACTTTTGAGGTAGAGGAAAATAGAATTTTGGGTTTTTGATAGCCTAAAAGGACCCATCATTCATAAAGAAGTTTTCTTGTTAGATTGTGTTGAGAAGATGTCTCAACTCAAGCAATATAATCTAGTTTTTGAGGTTCCTTTAGACACATCCATTGTAAATTATGAGGCTAATGAGTGTACTGATATACATGTTAAGCAATGCCTACTTCACCTTGACACATTTGAGGAGGATCCACACACCAAATTCCATTAACTCAAGGCCATTTATATTGTTGAGGAATAGATTGCAACTCCTAAAGCACTAGAGATGAAACCCTTTCCTGAAGGGTTGAAATATGTTTTTCTTGATATGTGAGTTTGCCTCAAATAGTCAATAATGAGCATATCATTGAGTAGGAGGGCATGCTACTGATAGATATAAGAAAAAAGGAAAAGGGTTACGGGATACATTATGATAAACCTTGTAGTTTTGATTCGTGCAATCTACATACACGAGATACCTATTATAAAAGACTACAAGCCTCCTAGAGACATAAAGAGAAGGTTAAACCCCAACAAGAAATAGGTGCTCCATCATGAAGTGATTAAGTTCCTTTCTGTTGGTATCATCTATCACATTTTCGACTCCACATGGGTGAGTCCAGTAGTCCCAAAGAATGGAGGCACCATGGTGGTTCTAGATGAGATGAATAGATTAATCCCTACTCCACATAGTTACTGACTGGAGAATCTGCATATTACATAAAAGTGAACTACGCCACACACAAGGACAGCTCCCCTTGACATTCTCATATCACAAGATTGGGAATGACTAGCCGACCTGTAGTTTTATTGCTATATTGATGGCTATTCACATGTGTCGTGTGACCCTAAATATAGTTGTGATGTATAAACATCAAGGATACAACATAATATGTGGGCAAGTATATGACTTTGTATTTGTTTAAAATCTATACATATAGAAACTTTCTTGCATTACATATATATATATATATATATATATATATATATATATATATATATATATATATATAAACATAAATATTGAAATATATAAGTAAGGGTATACATTAATATCATACATTTAACTGTATGATGGAATGACCACACATTCAAGTGAATAATATCTATACAACTCAACCACTTATGTTCTTTGTTTAACATAATTAAACAATTACGTAAATAGAATAAGTGTTGGTGAAATCACTAGTGCAATTAATAAGAAAGAATGTCTATTAATATAACATTAAATACACCAAAAGTGTCAAATATCTAACAAATAACATGAAGGAATTATTTGGAAAAACTATAAAGATATTATTAGAATATTCACAATAGCTAGAATCTCTTATTGGGTAGTTCCTATATAAAGTCAGCTGATATTGTTAAAAGAGAATAGAAATGATAATATTTCAAATAAAAAGCAAAAACAAATATGCAATAAATGCACCTACACAAGCTACACCACTTTTAAAATAGTTATAATATCACTTCTATGATATATTCAATGAAGAATCGAAGACACATTTGTATCTCTTCTCATTTTTTGGCTAGGTTCACAATTGACCAAGAATTATATATGAACATTTCTCATATTTTCCTTTATTTGGAATAGTGATCGTAGCCAATGGTCCAACTTGAAACATAATCCTTAAATTCTAATTTGTGTAATTAACTTAATTTTTTGAATAATATTTTTTGCACTCATCTTGTTACCACCATGTTCACCTGATAGACATGACGATCACACTACTAACAATAAAAATAAATTAAGTAAACATGAACATATTGAAAGAAATTGCTCATATTATAGAAAATCATTTTTGCAATTTGTCTCATCTACACACTCTCTTATAAAATGAGGCTATAATACTTGCAATAGGAACAAATCCTGATGTAAGACTCTAAGATACGTCGAGATTTGCTACATATCTAGGAGGCTATTTCATGATGTATTTGTCGATTGGATTTTTAATAGTACACATTGTAGTAATTTAAGTATTACATTCACTAAAATGATTTCTTTACTACCATATTTTCATACATGATATGGTCAAACCTTTTATCAGTAGATACCAAGTTAACCTACCCATAGGGACACACAACTAATATAAGACCTTAAAACCTTAAAACCAAATTTCAACTAGAATAATTAACAATAGTCATACTCTAACAACAAATGATGCATAGGTAGGAATTAAGTAATTGCAATAATGCAATATATATGTATTGTTTCTATGAATTTTTGTTTCTAGCTTAAACATTTAGAGGCCTAAATTGTGTTCTAACGTGTTATATAGTATATCCAACTCATTATATATAGTGGCAGTAGATGTTGGCTCAAGCTCCTAACTATTTCTTTTTTATTAGGCACAAATAGTTAAATCAACTACTAGTAACATTTTAATTTAGTCATAGTTATAAGGGGTAGAGTTCGACCTAAATTTTTGTGTGGAGAACCAATAAGGATACTTGTATTATGTGTAGCCTAAATATATACTTCTTTCCTTTTTTGCATATAATGCAAATTGTAGTATTACCTATATATGGTTCAGCCAAAAATTAACCAACCCGAGGATCCAAATAGCATAATACAAGCAAATAACTCGGCCATATGATTTGCATCACTATAAGAGGCAAAGAAGGTAACATTTATTGATCGTTGTGTGCACATAGTTGGGACCGTTCTAATTACTTATGAACATGATTTGCTTGTTTTTATATGTCTATGTGTGTGAATCTAGTGAGTAAGAGATTCTTGGTCATATTGTTATTTATGATATTTCTTCTGAAAGATGTTCTTATACCTTAGGGCATGATTTTTAAGATCTTTTTTGATATAGGTGGTTATATTTTTTTCTTTGAAAGCTCCTATAGTCTTTCCAAAATTCTAAAGAAACCCCCTCCCTTTACCACATCCAAATAAAGCCTCTTTGTCTTTTAATAATTCCAAATACTCACATCTGTATCCTTTTTTCAACCCCACACCTTTCTTGTCGTGAGCTACAATGTTTTTTATTTTCCTTCTTTTGTTGTATTTCTCCCTCAATTAAATATTAGTCTCGTATATTTTCTTATGTTACTAGATGATATATTATATTATATAATTATTATATTAATAAATTGTTGTTTTTAATTGATTTTGAGCACGAAAAATATGGTCTTTAACTACAAAAAAAATTATAGTGAAAACCCCAAAATTTGTAGCTTTGGATACATTTATCCTTACATTTAGAATATGAAGCTAATACCCGTGTAGCTAATTGTTTAGGCTACATTTTTCAAAGTTTTAGTTAGTGATTCCTCTGGCTACAAATTAATATGTAATCCTAATTGTAGGTAAAAATGCCCTTACACATAAAAATGTAGTTTCCATTGTAGCTAAGTATATGACTACAATTGAATTTGTAGTTATGATGTGTAGGGATAGATGACATTGGTTACAATTTTTATATGTAGTTCATGTATAGCGAAAATTAGCACTTACTACACATGTTATTATAGCTAGTGTGCAGTGAAAGACACCATGTACTACACATACATATGTATTAAGAGACATTATGCATCCAGTCAATTGTTTGCCAATATAGAGGGGTTTTCAAAAAGAAAAAAGATAAATGTTAATCAAGATCGAGTTGTACTTACAATGTCAACAATGATACTTTTATTTATATTTGAACAATGAGTACACATGGGGAGGACATTAACCTGGCCCCTTTTTTACAATATGCATGGATAAAAGATACATGTATACAATATCTTCTTCTGACTACCTCTATCGATTGCAGACTCTATATGCCACATGATCATGTGCATCTTCTTCTATCTTGATTTTTTTTGGTATTAATTCTGCCACTTGTATCGTCAACAAATATGATAACATTGATAAACTCATAAGAAGAGAAAGACTGTTAAGGTATTGCTCTTCTTGACTGAAAATAGAGAACTTCTCCGTGCTCTGCTTCTGATTGTCCATAGGAACCTCCTGTAGTTGATATTGATATTCATCGAGATACTTGAAAGACAAATAGTTGATATTGATATTTTTTCTAGGATGAAGATGTGATACGAAGGCCTTCTCTACCATCATTTTTGGCATCAAATAACCTGGCCTGCAAAAATGGTCATAGCGAATGATCAAGTTGCCTTGTAAAAAGTTATACATATCAGAATTTATACAAAACATAGATATATATGAGTTATAATGGCATCATTATTTACCAACAACTGCTGTGGCAATGTAGTACCATATTAAAACTTTGTAGCATCTGAAACTTTGTGGCACATGAAGACTTTCATTTATTTGTATCAGTGCATGATAACCTGAAGAAGTCTCTTGAGATATAGTGGACTAGAAACTAGGACCTCTGCAGACACCTCCAGTCAAGGTCACCATCTACATATTGATTAAATAAACAATATGTATGAGTGATGAAACTGGTTTAGCATCAATCTTAAGAAAAAGACAATAGCTACAACAACTATTTGTGGGAAAAAGAAACAATATGTATGGGTTCAACAATGTTAACTACACTCCTGACCAGATTGTGCTATTTCTTATTCTAATTCTCTTCTTACCACTTCTATTACCTAGGAGGCCTTACCATTTTTTTACTCAGAGCATAGGTCATGCTATCATATTGAATTTTCATAACTGCTTTATGGTTGTAATGTAGTAATTTACTAACAAATCATCTACAGGCTCGACACTTCTTCAACTTTTGGAGGCATGGCAACGACTAATTCATCCATGTTTCTTGGTAAAGATTGCAATCCTTCTCTAGTTCTTATTCATTAGTTGCATATGTAGTATCACTAGCAACTGTAGTGGCTAATTGATCCCTGTTCTGGAGAATACTGAATCTGAAGCACCACTGGCATCCAAGGCCATGTATGAACAAAACCTCACAAGGCTTAAAATGATGGAAAGAACCATATTTTAAGAATCTCAAGTGGTTAGGCCAGAATAGAAATTCCAAATGATCATGCCAACACTTAGGAATGCACACAGTTCATGAGATTATACTAAATTCATGTGAAAAGACTCTAGGGATCCAAAAAAATTCAAAAGTTGCAACTATATTGGAAACCAGAGAGCACAACCATGTTTTTGGAGGGAACACAAAATAATTATTTAATTTTGGCACATCAACAACATACATGCATGAATTTAGTCTTAAACAAACCTCAACACAATAAGATAGTGCTAACTGCTAAGCAGAATTAGTAAGTATCTTTTTTGAGCTATTTAGAGAGCTAGTTAAGCAACATGTGCATGGTAAAATGAGTGCTTAATGTTTAAATTCTAGGATATAGTGAAGCAAGATGCTAGCCCGGTAGAAGATAACTAAGCACCCACATCTTCTATCATCTAAGGGACCCCAATATATGTTTTCTAAAATACCCAATAATGTTTACAGTTTGAATGGATAATTATTGGTGTACTGTTGTATAGAGAGTACTAATATACAAACCAAATAGATCCAGTATGATCCTACAGATTTGAATTTTTGGTAATATTACCTTGACCCTAATCATAAACCACATAGGCAACATGGATAAATAGGGTAGTTTCTGACTAGAAATCCTTGAGATAGGTTTTTAATCCCAGTAGATGAGTATAAACTCATGGTAGTTACAACTCTATCATGGTGAGGATGGAGGCATAAAATAAAAGATTGTCGATATGTTCTAGAAAAAATATAACCTGCATCAAAGGTAATTATGGAGGAATGGAAACAATAAGCAATATGTTCAAAACTTGGTCATTTTTACATCATATATAACTAGGACATATAGCAAGTTGTACATACTTAAACTAGAAGTAAACGTTAGATAGAAATCATTCAAATGTATGTACCATTGTGTATATGATGGAACATTCCAATCACTGTTGGCTTATTTCTGCTTGAGATTTGTATAAAAAGTAGTAGCCTTGTAGTCAGAAGTTGTGGGATTAAAAGCCCATGTTACATATCTAGCCTGACATTCCATGTTAGACAACTAGATCATGGGAACATGCCCATGACTAAGTTTCTCCCACGTACAAAGATGAAAGCGTTCAGAAGTTAATGTGAATAATCAAAAACAAGATATACATGAGTATATCACTCGTGTTGTGAAATAATAGGGCTGTTCAAGTGATTAAGAACAATAGTAAATTCCATATGTTGACACACTCACTATATAATTAATATAAGATCTAACTATGTGCTTATTTTTTTATCATCATAGCACCAATATAAAGAGAAGATGGCAAGAAAAATGTCTAAAAAAACTTCTTTCACATTAGATGATCTAACATGAGAAAAGACACACATGAAGTTAGATTAGGGTCCACAAGCACCATATACATAATGTGTTGGAGAGCAGTGGATTAACAACTTGTCATCTTCCTACTGAAAGTGACAAGGAAAAATAGAGTGTTTCTTATTTCTTCATTGTTGAAACATTTTTAAGGATTTGTGAATATTATTTTATATGAATATATCTTGGGTTATCAGGCCCATTCTCTCACTTCACTTCATGATGTGACTTAGTGATAACATGAGAAAAATTTGAACAAAAAACAACATATAACTAGGGAGACAAAATCATAAAAAATAGAGCATCACAATGATAGTATAGATCAAATCCATCTTGATTTAGATATAAATTTTTTATTGTTATAGAATACAAAATACAGATAATCATATTAAGTTTCCTTTTATAATATTACAAGATAAAGAAGTTGACTGGGATTGATTTATTTCCCAAGAGCATGTTCCTACTGTAATAGACATGGGGTGTCATAGTGTTCTGAATCTATAATAGCAATAATGCATGTTAAGTAGAAGAATATATTATTTAGGCTTGCAAGCATCTTGATGCCAACTGGTCTCATAAGCTTACGTTGATTGTTTCTCAGAAGAACCATCACACCAAGTTATTTTAGTAGGGATTCCCTGATAAGTGCTCCCTATTATTGGTCGCAATATCTACCAGCAAAACAATTTGATTTCTATATGTTTATTGACCATGTTTCTGGGAAACATGTGGCTTACTTTGGCAATTTTCTTCTACTAGATGATGGTTATATGATTCATTTCCATTCATCCAATTTGTATTACAACCATAGATCAATATACTATCTATTGTCATTTGTACCTACCCATGACACAAGGACACATTTTCCAGTACGTCTATTCTTATCAACTTGAACTCTTCCACTAAGTAGCTCCAAAAGCACTACATCATAAGTGTAAACATTTGACTTGGTTATTACATGTCCTATCCAGGTATATCTGCAACAAAAAATTATGCATTGGTTTTTCTATATGGTAATGCATGTATTTCCATATTGACATCACTTAAAATTGCAAGCAGATTACTAAAAAGGGAAATAAAAAGGTTACTAGGAAAAAATGCATAACAAGTGAAGATTTATTTAGGAGAAACGTATCCTTGGGTTACTAAAACTCTTGAAACATAGACTCCTATTTGATCAGAACTATGTTTTTCTAGACCAAAATGAAAGACTTCGACATGAAGGTTGTTGCCCAACTGAACAATGTTACTCTTGAAGTCCCAATGTATTATAGGTGGGATAACATGTTCATGTATATATTCTAGACTCTTTTCCGCTTCAAGGATAATATTCATTATCATATCTGAATCCAACTTGAAGGTGCCCTAGATATGAGACCATACAAGGTGCTTCAGTTAGGAATTTTAGTCTCAAAGCCTAACTACTGCAAAAGCATTCATAGTCATTCCTACGCCTATGTAGATAAAATTCAAACACCCCATAATACAGAACAACGATAATTCATACCTACTAAGAAAGTATGTCCTAGATGATTTAATAGTGGATATCTTTCATGTGCCCTCAAATGCACTCACATATGTTACTTGTATTGTCGTTATGTTCTTCTACTTTTATGGCTGACAAGGGGTGGTGATGGAGACGTTGTGGTTACTGATGCTGATAGTAGAAGGGGAATGTGATATATGTGTAGATAAATAAACATAGTATCCCTCATGATAGGGTTTAAAACTGGTTGTGAATGACTTTTTGGATTTAGAAAGGTTGATATAGGTTGGGTTTCACTCCTCTTCATGGCTTCGAGGAGAATAAGCCTTATATCATGAAAATCCATAAAGCTGTAACAAATGATGATGATTATATGTACTTCTGTCTGAAGTGTAATGGGCATGCAATGAAGGACTTCATGTCCTATCAATCTACACAACTCGCTACATGAGGAACCTACACATATATACTAATGGTACAACCAGAATTTCAGATGAAAAGATAGAAAATAAACTTCAACAAATCACAGACTTTTGCAAATAGAGTGAACTCTTTAGGATCTAAGCAATGTTTTTGGTGCACCTATTTCATATGAATTGGACTACCACCATTAAAGAATGACCTATCCAAGATACAAACAACATCGATATCCTACTTTGGTTGTTGGATGGAGACTTAGACTCTATGTTGATGTGTATGTTCATCTCGAGCAGCTACTAACCATATAAACCATATATTAATGCATAAGTTAGACATATGAAATAGGTTGAAATAGGTTCATCATACTATTATAAATATCAGCATGAAACCCATAATTAAACTTATAACTAAGATGGAAAGAGCGAAAATATATATTATACCATCTAGTCAACTCATTGGAAAAGAAGTCAATACTAGTGATGGGGCTAGAAGTAAAAGAGCTTCATACAGATATGACTTATGAGAGTCAGAGATAACTAGTTTACCATTTTTTATGTTTTCTTAGGAGTTACGACTTCCTTTAGAACCAGAGTTACTCCCACAATGTCCAATTGATATGTTAGTGCATAGAAGCTTCACAAACTTGAAGAACTATGAAGAGTTGAATGAGGAAGAAGAGGATGAGTTGGAGTTGAATTGGGAACATTAAAATGTAGTAAAGAAGCTACAGATGTAGCTTGAAAAAGCCTGCAAAAATTCTTTCATATCTCTCAAATTATCCTTTGATCCAAGAACATTAAGAGAAGTCCCTACCATAACACATTTAAGTCCCTAAAATGCACATAAAGTTAGACTCTAGCATATTTCTGATCGATTTGTAGGTGTAGGCTGTAGAGTAGTTTATAAAAGAAATACATGTATAGTAATCTCGATACTCTGAGCTTCTTTAAGCTCTTTGCAGTGTAGGTATGATCGCTGAAAAGTATAAGAGACAGATCATTCATAAGAGTTTAAGGAATTGTTCATATAAGAAGGTTTGGGAATAAACAATGCTAACCTATTATTTACAATAGGCAGGTTGTATCCCAACGATGCAAGAAATGCCAGTGGCTTTCAATAGCTTGTTAAGGAAATTGAATCTAGCCCTCCATGGATGATTCCAATAAGAGGAATGCAAGGGTGTATTTTCTTATTATGCTCTTACAGATCCTTTGCTTAAGAATCTGATGAGACCAATATGGATTCAAATGTCCTAGCACCTGCTAACAATCAAGATTGGTTACAAATATCAAATTAAGGTATAAAGTTCATAGATTAATTAGTACAAAATTTTCATAACAAATCAAATACAATAGAACAAAATTTCCTATGAGTCTAATATAGAATGAACAAACAATGATATTTGATATTTGACTGATTCCATCAATCAATAAAAAACAATTTCTCATGATGATCAGATGTAATAAATTTGTTTCATCAGAACAATTTGTGCACCATTGTAACATGTAGGCTAATGCTTCCTGTGGCCATCAAGAAATTTCTTACATGTACATTTACCTCTATGTTCTAGAGGAACACACGGGGCCCTTGTAGTTGCGACTTCCATGTTAGCTATGTTCTATTCAACTAAAATTACACCAGCTCTAGTAGTTTAATCTTGGAGAGGAACACAAGAGATTGTTCTCTATTTATAAGATGATACCAAAAAACATTGATTCCTTTTGCAAAAGCTATATTCGTTTGTTTTCTAGAGCTATAGGGGAAAAATGGAAATGTAGGAAATTTTGTTGTTCACTCAATCTGATAACCATAGTTAATAGATAAAAGAAGTTGACAACAAACAGTAACATGACCGTAGTAATGTATGGCATGAGAATGTATATATGTTAATCGAGCATTTGTGATCTAAAAGTACTTGTATAATGAAGGGAGAAAGACAAAATCTTAGTCACACAAATAAATTGGGACAAGCTCATCATGACACCCAATGTTCTCAAACCAAGTGGATGTAAATTGTACTGTATATCATATTAGAGCATTTACCAACCCATGTTCTAGCCTTAAGATTGGAGTTCAATACCTATGTCCTCAGAAACTTATAGAAATATATATATAGAGAATGCTACTGCATAAGAATGACATGACTATCATAAAAAAATTAGTGGATGGAAATTTGTTCAAAGATGTATAAAAACCCATTGAACAATTGTCATGTTTCATTATCTTGTTTCAATACAGTGGTGAGGTTAGAGTTAAGAATCCAAGAAGATATTTATGATAAGCTAGTTACACGATTAGTAAATAACACGTATAAGAAAGAATAAACCAACATTATATACTTACAAGCATCACCTTGAATAAGTTCATATATTGAACAATTTAGTGGGTCTTCAATATTCATGGACATGTACCTGATGAATTAGTTATCCCTACTTCAACTGAATTGGTTTATGTACAACTGTCATCTCTTGTATGCATGTATACTTAAACATCCTTTCAATCCCCAGTTTTGAAATGACTAACCATGCTTCCTCTTAGTCTCCATGTGTAGACTGAAACGTCCTCTCAGTCCGAACATTTTGAATTTTTGGGTTCATATGGTATTGACTCACATTCATATAATTCTGAAATGAAAACATAGAGAGATTTAGAAAATAACTTAATACACTCAAAATACTGATAAATCATAAGATAAACAAAAAATAGAAATAGAACAAGTCATAGTAAAATATACTTATAAAGGCACCACATTCCAATAAATAAAACCCTACATATTCTTTTTCTTAAAAAAAGTTTTTATACAACCATTTAGTTAATCCTAGGTATGAGTAGAAAGTATTGAGGGCTTCTTATTATGTTACAAGGATTAGATATCGCCATAGCTTAAGTAGTCCATAAGAATGAGATCTAGTAGCCAACAAGTAGTCTCTACAAGGTTGCAGCAAGCTCAGTACCATGGGGAAAAGCAACCACACCATTATAACCTACCAATGTTGAACCTCATTCATTACCCCTTCACAATCCATGATTTTTCGACCCTAGTACCCCCACATACTCTCCCTCACTCTTCTAGAGCCCTCTCTGATTCACACAACAAAGGGACAAGGACATGAGAAGTGGGAAGGAGAGAAGAGGTGAATATAAAATAGAGAGGGACAAATGCAAGTAGAGTAAAGGGTTGAGATGAAGTCTTGGGTGAAGAAGTCAGATTACATGGAATTTCAATTAAAAAAAGAAATGTTCCTACTATGATCTTGATAATAGGGAAACTCTAAATGCATGAGAGAAGCTGTCCTCTCTTGGCTTCAATGCTCACTTAATATTGATTTGTCCATTTTCATGAGCTATTTTTCTAGAATGCACGTTCTCAATTAATGTTTGTATAAAATAATTCTTGGTTTGTATAAAACACAACTACACGATCATCTAATTTACTAGAAATGAGACTATACTAACTAAGTCTGAAATGAATGAATGAATGTACTAAAATGTTAGAGTTTAAATGTTCAAACAATGGCAAAGCATATCAAAAAGCTGCACAAGGTTAAGAGCTAATAAAATTTAGATTCTTCCTTTTCTGGTCCATCCTCTAACACAAAACACACACAAGATAAAGGTCATAAGTAGATATTTACATAGTGTAAGTTCAAACCTCATACTCCTGTTACTCACTGGTTTTATCGTCATTGGACTTAACTACTCAACAGGGGAAATAAGCTATAATGATGCATGAGTTCAACTTGACGCATAAAGGTCATAAGTAGACATTTACAAAGGAACAAAATACCATAAAAACCCATCCAAACTATGATACTAACTTCAAAATCAAAGTATTCAAGACCAAAAGGGAACACGAGCCTAAGAAAAAACCTAGGTAGCAGTTGAAGATACCAAAAGATCTCTCCAGTCTCCTATGAAATGTTACCAAAAAGTTTCTATAGCATTATAGGCTCATCAATGTCATTTCTTAAAGAACAAATTGATGTAGAGAAAAACCACATCATTTTCTAAGTCTTCAATTTTATAAAAATGTATAATACATGTGCCTAGGAAGACAATAGAATGGTAAAAGAAGTCATTGAGAATAACAAACACATAGCACAAACGACAAGAGAACCTTCACAAATAGCAAAACTATTGATAATAAAGATGGAAAAAAAGTCAAGTGACGAGCTAAGAAATAAGAACCTCATCATCATGGTGATGGGTCAAAACAATAAAAGAAGAGTATATGACACTATGTCAGGTATAGTATTGAAAAGGGGGAGATTTTCATTTATGCAAGCAAAATGACAATATACCCAACAACTTGAAAAATCAACAACCATGTCCTTCACTTATCAACAATTTATATTTGTATGGTCTGGACCCTGCTGCACTTTTAGTGTACCACACACATGTCATTATCGTCACTGTCATAAGTAAATAGTGAGTAGCATATTTTCATAAATATAACTATTTGAAGATAAATATACCAAAATGAACTTTATTTTCAGAATAACATGGATTAGTAGGTTGACACTCACATTGAAATGTCAAATATCTAACGTGGAGCCAAAGTCATCTGCACTCGGGTTAATCCTCTTGAAACATCAATACTAACTTCATGTAGAGTAACGTATCCAACATGCAGGTTGTCCTTGGTGCCCTTCTTTAATGATCATGACATCTATCAAAGATATAATTTACTCACAGAAAAAAAAATTAAGGAAGAATAAGGTATCCCAATTACAATGATACCACATACTTACATAAAGTTCCCATAATCCATTCCGTGAAGAGTAAGATAATGCTAAGAAGTTTGTACATCAAGCAATAATATAACAAAAGCTTATATAGTTTTGGAGATTTTGGAAAAGATAACTGACAATATTAAGGTAAACTTTCATTATAAGTAAATACCTTAACATCGGGAAACCAACAATAACTAAAAATAATCAAAGTTATAACTCTATTCTGCCAAAAAAATTAAAGATACAGATACGAGACCACTTATACTTCAAAGAGGATTTCAACATAAAGGTACATGAAATAATAGAACAGGGTGCATCCAATCATCATTCAGAAATATGTAGCTAGAAAGCCGATGAAGTACGGGGGGGTAGAGGAAAAAAGTCAAACATGATTACCTATCTTATGGTCTCAAGGTAAACACTGATTAAATGGGTGAAGTATGACGAGGTTGAGATTGTAAAGAGTCTCATGCATAGCTCATGTTGTAAATGACAAATTTGTCCATGCAATCCACTCCAACTCTCCATGGTTCATGTTGCAACCACAAGTCTTCTCTAATCTGAAGTAATCAACAAAGTATTGAGCTTAATGTTGGTGTATTTGTCATATGTAGAAATTGTAATTGATATACGTGAATATAACAAAATTAGAACTAGTATACAAAGAACCCTGCAATGTTGACTCCCGAATAGGCATGATCAATAGAGAGATTTTTAGTCAAAACACCAGAGGTACATTTCTACCACAGGTGGTGACAACCTGTAGGTCGTGATTAGTCATTCCCAATACTACAATGCTCTTGAAAAATTTATGTCATCAACCTGTGGTGAAGTCTAGATGTCAAGGGCCATAAATACCAGATGATTTACATGGTTCCCTACAAAAACGCCTTATATTTCCATTCTGATTTGTAATACATATTTCTACTGGTAGGATGACGAAGGATAGTCTTGCAAAATAGTTTGAAAAGAGAACATTTGAAATATTCCAACGGCCTACATATGTGTTAATATACTAAACCAACATAAAATCTGAATTATACAAGATTCTACACAGATATTACATATTGTGATAACACTCGGGATAATTCAGATTATATATCACTCATTGACTCCTTGTTATCCTTATTGATTAAATTGATCCACAATTACAACCACAAGCTTTATGTACCATGACTACGGATAAGACATCAAAAATATATACTGTAGCAGTTGAACATGAATAGTTTAGACCTGAACCTGAAGTTACATGTCTATAACCAACCTCTGACTTTGGAAAATAAGCCAAATTATTTCCTCATAGGACTAATGCATGTAGGTTTCTACCGTAACATGCATATAAATACACATTGAACATTATTCAGGTAATTTTCCTAGCATAGTATGTTCATGAAACACTATCTGATGAAATGAAAAAATAACAACACAAACACCATTGTTATTGACAAACTAAGAAAAAAATGTATTTAGGCACACAATTTGACCACCAAAGAAAAGTTAAAACAAAAATACAAATCCCAAAACATATCTTATGCGAGATCGAGAACAGGGCCAAAACCACACCCAAATCACATGTGTTGTGGCAAGCTGCCAAACTAAGTCGATGCCTAGTGCTCACCGATTGCTGATCTTCATGCACCATTATTTGTAAAGCATCGTGCTAGGATCAAAATGAAAAGGTTTTTCTCCCCTCTCTACACCTCTACCGCTATAAATATAATGCCTAATTATTTACATACGTTAACTATTTCTATGGTAGAAGCGACAGTTGAGTTATCATCTACTTGATGATTCTTGATGCTCGTCCTAATCACGACATTGGATGCCTTTTTGGGAATTGTGAAACCTATCCCTTCCTTATCGATCAGATTGACTCTCCCTTTCATCATTTTTTTCTGATATCGTCATTCCAAAAACATTGAGGTAAATCCATGGCAGATCACATGATCAAATTACTCAGAAAACACTGTCTGGCAGTGACTACATGTGACCCAAGCTCGGCTAAACCTGTCACTTTTTTATTCTCATCAGTATCTTCCCTGCTCATACTGATCCCAACTGTTCCATCACATTTTTTCCTTCTTATCTGCACAACCTCAATTCTATATTATCTTTCATCTACGAGCAGGTTTCATACCAAATATGCCTTTTATAATATTCTAATTCAAATTAGAAAGTGACTTTGTGACAAGCCTCTGCAGTTACCAGAGTCGTCTCAAGGATTTAAAAAACTCAATCCAATTGAGCATAAAAAGTCTGAATGTCATGCATAGATGAAACGTCTGATGGGAAGAGGAACATGTAATGTATTGTATGTTGAGGCAAAATTTTAGCTTCGTATCATGGTAAATAGAAAAGCAGGCCAAGAAGGGCGATGAAAACAGGCTTCCAGTAGTTGTTTGCCTTATATCATAAACAAATAAAAAAATCTGCAATGTTGTGACAATCACGCCCATTCATGTCGAAACATGATAGCTAAGTAACAATAGATGTAATTAGGAAAAGTGAATCAACTGCCTAGCTGACCTGATCAACAAAGAGTCTAAACGCTAATCCTTCCCTCCACCACCCTAATTACTGCATACCATCTCGTCACTCTCAATCGTGTAAGTTGACAGCCTCCTAAATGAGGTTCCTGGGTTGCGCACCTCCCAGAACCATGCCACATTGTAGTTGCTTCCTACACAGCTCCCTACCATCAACACGATCTCGCGTAGGCGGCACCGGGGGAGCCTGGGGAAAACGTGGTAGTCGACCAGTCCCTCCACAACGACCGTGGTATATCTAGCATCCCTTTCATCTACTTATCGAGCTTTGTCAAGAACAGAGGTTTAGCGTGATGGGGAGAAGGGGTGAGACACAGAGAGGGCAATCAAATTGGGAGTTATGGGATAGGATAGAAAGACCATGATAGGTCGGGTTGAGGTGGATAGACATTTCCGCGTGCGAAACCGGCCCAGAGGAGTAGTGCGCGGAAATTTCAAAAATTTTGTATGTTTTGATATTTGTGGGGTGGCGGAGGGAGGGAGGTGATTTGGGAAGAGCCTGATTTGTAGTCAATTATAATATGTAGTTAATTTTATAGCTCATACAGTTAACTATATTTTTTATTTACACTTTTATAATTTGTAGCGAAAAGTATTTTTTGACTACAAAGACAATATATGTAGTTAGAAAAATTGTAATTAAATCATTATTTTTTTGTAGTGCACTACTCCTGAGAAGAATATTCTTTAGTGACACTAACTTGGTAGCGTAAATTTAAGGACCAGTCATGTCGCACTTTATCTACTGAGAGTATATCACGATCTAATAATTATATACTTTTTACTCGAAAGGTGTGAGAGTCAAATCGATATCCATTCATTGGGTTGGAATTCCCCTCCACTCTGAACTACCCCTTGTCGAGATTACTATTACTTATTATTTAGTAGTATATGATATTTTAGAATTTACAATCCCGACCGATCTAACTATACCGGAACAACTCAAACATTTTGGCTATTGAAGGTAACTATGGGTTTTGGATCAAGTTAAATCGGGTATAGATTTATTCATGTCGTGTTAGATCTATAAGTCATTGAACAACTCTTTGAACAAGATGTCTAAAATGAAGTAACCGGGAAGTTGTATAGACCCGACACGACTCGTCATGTTCCAAACATCATAAAATGTTCGTTGTGAATTTTAACTAAAGACTAGTGAACGCACACGTGTACATGCACGTGACATATAAAAGTTGTTGGAATTGCAATAGAAAAATACCATAATGTTTATATTGTTAAATAAAAAAGTAAACTATTGCTTTCATAAATAATAAAAATACATGTTCATTTGTAACTGGAAGTTCATTATGCGACAAAATTATGCAGGTGATGTGACGTGTCTGTTTTCCCATCTAAAATTGGAGTTTAATGAGTTCATCCTCATACGAACAATCAAAGAGAGGTGGACACCTGATTGGAGAAGAAAATATTAGTTTAATTATTTAATAAGAAAATAAGAAATAAATAAATAATAAATATTATAGTATAATATCTCACTTATTATCAATGCATGTAATCACTTTCTGGTGATTTAATCCTAGAGATTTTATAATTTTATTTTGAACCTTTCACATATGAAAAAATGATTAGTGTAAACATTCAGACAATTTAATAATATAATAGTATATGCAGTTAAAATACTTACCGTTCTAGTGATTATTTGGCAAAATGTTGTGTTTCAACTGTAATTATTGATGATTTTGTATTTGTTGTCACATGAAGCTTTGGAATGACTTTTGCTGTGAGTATATACAAATAACAATCATAAAAAGATTGTATCGTAAAACACAACTCAGAACATAAATGATATGGAAAATAAAAGTACCAATTCAGATTTTAAGATAGACACAAAACAATATCAAATCAAAAGTAATGTTGTGTTCGATGTCAAATAAAAGACTCATACATTCTTGCTTAATATCTAAGGGAACTACATCTAAGACTTTAGTTGATTGCTTCATTGTTGTTGGCGTCCCTTGTGATTCTTGAAAGAATGGTTGGACATCTTGTGCTTTGACATGAAAAAGCAATTGATTCCATTTTGCGTTTGATAATATGATATCCACCATATCTTCACCATTTTCCTATATTATTAGACCAATTTAATATTAATACAGATGTAAAGTTCAAACAATGAGAAGGATTCTATATGCAGTGATATGGCTCATTATTTTATTATCTTAAATTCTCGCACGACACATCAAAATAAAAAGTGAATGTGTTCGATTAAGATAGTTTGCAAATTTTGTCAACATTTGGTGACCATGAATTATGGGGTATACATAAGTTGACCCCATATTCCCATCGTTCTCATTAAACGATGCCCTTCATTATAAACACCACCCCCACCACCCCGCCCCCACCCCCCGACATCTTTCCATTCCTTATCCAACCACCCTCTCTCTCGACTCTCTGTTGTCTTAACCCCTATTTCTTGACACTCCTTCTCGCTCAAATGATCTAGGGTTTCTATGCTCACCGTCTCGCTCTCCGATCTCCACCACATTTAGCGTTCTCACCGTCTCCATCCTCTCCGACCTCGACCAGAAACCAGTTCTAGGTTTCTCACTGCTCCATTCTCTCCAATACTCCACAACATAATCACAACAGCCACTCTGCCCTTCACTTCCGAGTCCCGACCACAGATGCAACTCAACCCTTCCGACAGTCTGCTCGGCCTGATGGTCTAACCTCCAACCCCAACGATGCCAAATGCCACCAACAACGTCGATCTCTCTAACACCGACAACTCTTAGGATCATCTCCGGCCACCGCTTCCCTGCTTCCCTAGTTTGTTTTTTGTTTCCGTCAACTGATTTCATCATTTTAGCACTCCCCAACCCCCAAGCTTCTTTGTGACCTACTCCGTTGCCCTAACTCGACATCAGAATCCTCCATTTCCTCACTCTGGTTCTGTTTGTGTTTCCGACAACCGATTTCTTCATTTTAGCACTCCCCGATCCCCAAGCTTCTTCGTGCCCTAATCGTAGCAATGATGATTTGGACTGCTCCAGTGACCTAACCTGAGAGTAGAGGCCTCCCTTTCCTCCCTCCAGTTTGATTTGTTTTCTGACAACCCATTTCTTAATGGTTTCTATTTCTCACAGACATGCCTCACGACCCTAGCCCAATTTCTCTGTGCCCTAATTCTATATCCCTGGATTTGTGGTTCCAAGAGTAGATCGCGTCAGATCTGCTGTGTCTCACTCCTAATTATAAATGTCCAATTTCTCTGTGTCTCACTCCGTCTCATTCCCCGACCTAGCCCTAATTATTTGCTCTTCTGGTCGGCTGATGCTCGTGTATCTAAGGCTCTATCTGCCTTTCCAGTTGGCGGATGCTTGCGGGTCTGAAGATATCTTCAGTACTGCTCCTTCTTTTGCTTGAAATGATATATTGCTTTGTATGTGTATTCTAAATTTCTTGGTATGATTTTGATACAAACATGATAAGTCATTTTAGGTGAGGTAGATTTACAATTTGATCTATGTCAATCTTAGTTATTGCATGTCCGATTTAGGTCTATCTGAGCTCTAGAAAATATATCAGATTTAGGTCAATCTGAGGTATTTCTTGCGTTATACTGTTATATCCCACAATACCATATAAACTGTGAAGCCGAGTGTCATAATTTTATATGAATCTACTTGTGTGTTGGCAATGTCATCTCGTAAATTTCTATGCATGTGATGTTAATTTCTTTATGTGAATGTGGCCATCATTTATGTCCTTTGATATTGTGTACAGTTAATTTTAACATGATGTATTATATAAGTATATCAGAATATATATTTTGTATAACATTGTCTTTCAACTGTAATAAAAATCCTAATGAACAATTAGACGTTTATATGTAGGTGTTGGTACTATTTTCCTTTGAAATTTGTTCTACTGCCAAAATGAAGGCTTAAATCTTATATTTTTTGCATCAATAGAAATTCAAAAAAATCTTAATTTTCAAAATAAACCATTTCTTTTATGGTTTCTTATATCAAAATCAAATTTACATATGGTTTATAGGTCTGCTTCGTGGAAGAAATAGTCTATGTTTCTATGATGCACATATTTATTAGGTGTCCTTCCAACTATAATCTTTGTTGCAGTGTATGTAATTCTCTTGTTAGATTGAGGCATCTAAAGGTCTGTTTTGTTTTCTAAAACAAGGTGATTAGAAATAATTGTATTAATTTTATTAAGCATCTAAAAGTATTGTTTTCTTGAAATTGGTGAGTTATATATTTGATTGAATAGGAAATCCTATGTTGAGCATATGTTGTTCTATCCCAGACCACCATCTGAACTGGGAAGCCGAGTGTCTTACTTTTTAAGGTTATAATTTCAGATTTGGATATTAATGTATGTTAGGACTCAACAATAGCCAATAAATCTTGTACAATATTTCTGCCAGTTTATATGGAATTCCTAACTAAGAAAATTTAGATTCATCTTTGATTGAGTTCACAAATGTTCATTAGAACCATTCCATTTCTTTTCTATATATGACCATGGCATGAGATTTTAGTTAAAAATTTGTATTGAGTACATGAAAATTTAAACACATTTTTTATATCTTCATGGGTGACTGTTTGCCTAAGAAGTTTTGTTTACCTTGCAGGTGATGTGGGGAAAGGTTGGTTTGCTATTTATATTTTATTTTTGTGATGGTTCTTAAGGAAAATTGATAGGTCAATTAGGTGTAATTGTTATGTAGGATTTGTAGTGGACAAAGAGATGTAGGAATCAACTAAAAGATTGATTATGATGGACTTTTGTAGGGTTGTGTACCGCACTTCAGTAAGGCTCTTCCAAAGAGGGATTGTGTACTTCAAAATAGGTCAAGTAAAGGAAGTTGGATCCCAATTTGGCAAGAGATTCAAAAAACATGCAAGGTAAGCAAGTATCCAAATGCTGATTTTAGTTTCACAAACTATAGTTACTTTCTAGATTTGGATATTAATGTATGTTAGGACTCAACAATAGCCAATAAATCTTGTAAAATATTTCTTCCAGTTTATATGGGATTCCTAACTAAGAAAATTCAGATTCATCTTTGATTGAGTTCACATATGTTCATTAGAACCATGCCATTTCTTTTCAATATAGGAACATGGCATGAGATTTTAGTTCGAAATTTGTATTGAGTACATGAAAATTTAAACACATTTTTTATATCTTCATGGGTGAATGTTTGCCTAAGAAGTTGTGTTTACCTTGTAGGTGATGTGGTGGATGGCAAGAGATAAGAACCAGTTATGTCAACCTTGCAGGGTCATGGCATGGAAAAATTGGGGAAAGGTTGGTTTGCTTTTTATATTTTATTTTTGTGATGGTTCTTAAGGAAAATTGATAGGTCAATTAGGTGTAATTGTTATGTAGGATGTGTGGTGGACAATAAGATGTAGGAATCAACTAAAAGATTGAATTTTATGGACTTTTGTAGGGTTGTGTACCACACTTCAGTAAGGCTCTTCCAAAGAGGGATTGTGTACTTCAAAATAGGTCAAGTAAAGGAAGTTGGATCCCAATTTGGCAAGAGATTAAAAAACATGCAAGGTAAGCAAGTATCCAAATGCCGATTTTAGTTTCACAAACTATAGTTACTTTCTAGATTTGGATATTAATGTATGTTAGGACTCAACAATAGCCAATAAATCTTGTACAATATTTCTGCCAGTTTATATGGAATTCCTAACTAAGAAAATTAAGATTCATCTTTGATTGAGTTCACATATGTTAATTAGAACCATGTCATTTCTTTTCTATATAGGAACATGGCATGAAATTTTAGTTCAAATTTTGTATTGAGTACATGAAAATTTAAACACATTTTTTATATCTTCATGGGTGAATGTTTGCCTAAGAAGTTGTGTTTACCTTGCAGGTGATGTGGTGGATGGCAAGAGATAAGAACCAATTATGTCAACCTTGAAGGGTCATGGCATGGAAAAATTGGGGAAAGGTTGGTTTGCTATTTATATTTTATTTTTGTGATGGTTCTTAAGGAAAATTGATAGGTCAATTAGGTGTAATTGTTATGTAGGATGTGTGGTGGACAATAAGATGTAGAAATCAACTAAAAGATTGATTATGATGGACTTTTGTAGGGTTGTGTACCGCACTTCAGTAAGGCTCTTCCAAAGAGGGATTGTGTACTTCAAAATAGGTCAAGTAAAGGAAGTTGGATCCCAATTTGGCAAGAGATTCAAAAACATGCAAGGTAAGAAAGTATCCAAATGCCGATTTTAGTTTCACAAACTATAGTTACTTTCTAGATTTGGATATTAATGTATGTTAGGATTACTTACTGTTGCTTGTACTTCTGTTAGGAATATATTAAAAGAAGGATGCAAGTACAATGTGAAATCAAGTAAATATTAAGATGTAAAAACACTTATAAGGGAAGTGTACATCTTATATACTTTCTCAGATTTAAATACTTTTAAATATTGACTTGGATTTGAAAATAATCCTATTCTTTCGTGACTTGATTAAATAATCCTATTAATGTCCTGATATATTCTTAGCTATTTGTTTGTAGTTTTGATTCAATATTTGCATATAATAATTTATGATCGATGGATATGTAGGTCTGCAGATAGCTATTCACCATGCTAGATGAAATTTTTAGATTTTAGAACTTACATAAGGTCTTTATTTGTTGGTTTGCTAATCATATTTAAAAACTAATAAGATCAGTCTGATTCCACACACTTCATATGTTTATCACATGGTAATCTTCAATAGCTAACTTAGTTTGCACCTCAGTGTCTGCTTTGTTGGACCATTGTGTCTCATATTGTACTTTCTAGATTTGGATATTAATGTATGTTAAGATTACTTACTGTTGCATGTACTTCTGTCAGGAATATTTTAAAAGAAGGATGCAAGCACAATGTGAAATCAAGTAAAGATCAAGATGTAAAAACACTTATAAGGGAAGTGCACATCTTATATACTTTCTCAGATTTAAATACTTTTAAATATTGACTTGGATTTGAAAATAATCCTATTCTTTCATGACTTGATTAAATTTAAAATTTCTTTGATCCTAGTGCACAGAAATCAACTGTGATATATTAGTATGTTCTTATTATTTATTTTCAAAAGAGTCGTTTAATGTCGTAGTTGTAATTCAACAAATGATCTTAAGTAGATTCTTTGCCTTAAGTAAGCCCTGTATAAAGATAATTTTCTATGTACAGTTGGACCAGTATATTATTGTTCATCAGATGAACATGCATGAAAGATATATTTTTCTCCTAGACTCTTTGGTTGCCCTTGATCATGAACATACATTTAGACACCTTTTACCCCTTTTAAGGGTCAATTTGAGTAGTGTCCAGGTCATAAGCAGGTACAGGAAATCAAGGTATAATATACTGACATAATTCCTATTCATACATGGGTAGGTCGTCTGATGATATATTTAATTTGTATGCTAAAAATACAAATGGTATATATGTATTCCTTCCTCAAACGAATTTGTATGTTCTTTCCCTTTGTCTAAACTAAGCAATTTGTTGTTGAACTTCTTCTAATTTTCATTGAAAAGTTGAATAAGATTAATTATCTTTCCTATACGTACTTTGTAAAAAAATCTTTATGTGTTATATAGAAAATAACTTATTGGTAAATAGTTACATGTACGTACCTTTTTATGATACCCTAAGATAGTAAATAGAAGCTTTTTAAGGGTCAATTTGAGTAGTGTCCAGGTCATAAGTAGGTACACGAAATCAAGGTATAATATACTGACATAATTCCTATTCCTACATGGGTAGGTCGTCTGATGATATATTTTAATTTATATGCTAAAACTACAAATGGTATATATGTATTCCATCCTCAAATGAATTTGTATGTTCTTTCCCTTTGTCTAAACTAAGCAATTTTTTGTTGAACTTCTTCTAATTGTCATTGAAAAGTTGAATAAGATTAATTATCTTTCCTGTATGTACTTTGTAAAAAAAATCTTTATGTTTTATATAGAAAATAACTTATTGGTAAATAGTTACATGTAAGTACCTTTTTATGAGACCCTGAGATAGTAAATAAAAGCTTTTTGCTGACTGTTCTTGAAAAATGAGTGTAAGATGAATTTAATATATATTTTTAGCTTCTGTATGACTTCTTGAACGTAGGAGGAGGTGCAGATAACCCAATAAGAAGACCGTAATAACAGTGAAGAGTTGAATAAGATTAATTATCTTTCCTGTACATACTTTGTTAAAAAAATCTTTGTGTTATATAAAAAATAACTTATTGGTAAATAGTTACATGTATGTACCTCAACGATTCTAACTCTTGGATAATGCAAGGAGCTGTAGATGAGTTGAAGTGAATCCAACTATGTTTCTTGCATGATGTAGGAGGATCACAATTAGAGTGAGAAGTTGAAAAGATCACTCGAGTAATTTTACTACCAGGTGCTCCATGATTGCATATGTCTGTTGTCTGATGATTTTTTGAAGGCTAAGTGAAAGACAAAGGAAGAACAATAATGCCTTTCCTGCAGCCGTATGGCTTCCTGAAAATAGAATAAAAATAACACTCTGTATATTTAGATGTACATACCTCTCTTAAGGATGCTATAAGAATAAGACTGAAGAGAACCCAACAATCTTTTTTGCAGGACAAAGAGAGGCCACCATATGACAAATCAGAGGAGCGGCATGAAGTGACTGAAAGGACAGTTTAAGTAGAGTTGCTTCCGTCCAATGGTCTTATGGAGGTTCTGAGTCAATCTAACATGTTTCTCATTGTCCATCAGAACGTGGACCGAGTAGTGGATGTACATTGTGTTGGAGCATGGGAGTTGTTGGTTGTTACCTGAAAATGTGGCTTCTTTTATGAACTACTATTGAAGATATGGCTTATGTTTTGAACTATTGAATCCACATTAATTTTTTATATTTTATATTTATGTACATGATTGTCCTCTCCGAACATGTAGGAAGCTGTTTGATAACAACTTGGATAATGATAAAATTTTGGTATGCAATTATCCTCATTCTCATTTGTTACAGGAATTTTAAGTCGGTTGTTTAATTTTAGAGTTTGGTCAGAAGTGGTTTGACATTCCGATGTGCAAGTGACCGAGTGTGTATGAGAAAATAAAAATAAGATGTTCTTTATTTCTTGTCAGCAACAACTGTTCGGTTATTTTTTAGATATTTGTGAGTAGTTCGTCCCCTTGTGGAAGGTAACTACTTTGCTGGAGAGAACCGCTAATTGGGGAGTTTTCATGAGTGGAAAGATTGGTGGTTCACGAGAGTGGGAAGATAGGGGACGTGGATTGTGATGTTTGACAGGAGAGAGAAATTAGGATAAAAAAAGTAAAAAAACTGAAAAAATGTGAGAGCAGGTTGAGTGAAGGAGAGTGCAAGTTTTTGCCATCTTGGCAAAATCATGGTATGGGATTGGTCAATATGACTTTTGGTGGGTATATTTGAACTTTCTGCAAAACTCGCTCTTTTTATAGTAGTATAGATAAAATAGAAAATACCAGAGATCTTAAATTGAAGTGGATATGACCAGTGTTTTTCAAATCGAACCGGACCGGCCGGTCCGACCGGTGAGACCAATGAACCGATAGATGACCGATTCGAAAGCCTAAAAAACTGGTTATGTGTCCTTTTTCGGTCCAACCAGTCAGAAATACGATCCAACCGGTCGAACTAGCCGGTCAGACCAAACCGAATTGAACCAGTGGTTCAAAGAGAACAAAAAATAGAAGGTAGAATACATATTGGAATTTACATATATTTATATATATGTAGATACATATGGCATACATATATGTCTGTATGTATTTATATAGAAAATATACATATAAGGCAGAATACATACACACACACACACATATATATATATATGCTGGGAAGGGAATAGCCAGGTTGGCAAATTCCACTGGTCCCCAATGAAGGGACCCGGATTCGAAACCACACAGAGAAGCATCTCTTGATTTATCACCCTCCCGGGCGTCCGAGCTCCACCACGGGTTATGGGAGAGGAGGAAAAATCTTTCTCTCTTAATCCCCCCCACCACACACACACACATATATATATATATATATATATAGACACACACACACACAAATATATGTATATTTGTATATATGCAATAATATATATGTATGTATGTATGTATGTGTACATCTACATAATAATATATATGTATACATATATATCTATATACATACATATATATATATACAATATATATATTATCAATATATATATATATATATATATATATATTGATAATATATATATATATATACAATATATATATATATATATATATATATAATCAATATATATATGTACAAATGTATACATCTACACAACAATTTATTTGTACATATATATTTTTATATAAATATATATACAATGTATATATATGCAAATATATATATCTATACAAATAATATATATATAAGCATATATATATATATATAATATGCCCAGTTCAACCGGTTTGGCCGGTCCGACCGCTAATTGTCTTTTATCATGGTGACCGGTTCAGTTTTTCCGGTTGATTTTTTTTTATGTTGTGCTGACTTCATTTCCGGTCCAACCGGTTCAACCACTCTGGTTGATCCCGACTCAATCCTGTCTGAGTCAGTACCGGTCCGACTGCTAGTTCGGTTATGAAAACATTGGATATGACGCGACCTTAATCGATCTAAACTAAATTTAACTAGGCCGAAAACCCACAACCGCCTTAGCACCCTGAATATTTGAATTGGTGCGGTCTAGTTGGATCAGTAGAGATTGTGATTGGAAAATATTGTCTACTACTAAGATACAATAAACAATAATCTAGGCAAGAGGTAGATCTAGCGAAAGGGCTCGCCAATCCCTATACTTGGGTTCGAGCTTACTTCTTTCGGATAAAAAGTCTAGGATTATTTGAGTGTGATGTGCTACTGGAAAATAATGCACAACACAGCTAGTCCTCGAGTTTATACTGTAGGGGTAAGGTTACCGCAGATGCTTCTTCTCAGGGGTAGTTCACAAAAACCAAATGAAAAATAAATAGTGTATCAATAAAATATTTAAAAATATAATATATTATTAGCAAGATAAGAAAATATATAAGATATATATATGTATATATAGAATTGATGAGAATAGCCAATGAAACTAAAAAGAACAACGGCAAGAAAAAGTGTTGGATACTTAGTAAGTTGTTCTATAGGAATAAGTTTTGACTTAGCCTCTAGGTTAGAACCTAGATGTCTGAGAACTAAGGTTTAGACAAGTGTCTGAAACCCTTTCCATATAGAGCTCATATGTATTGGGTAGCTACACTAGGCTACACGTTGTTCTCACCATTTCACTAGGTGACCTGACACTGGACTGTCTACTGTGTGTGGGACACTCTGTTTTGCTGTTTTGGTTTTGTTTTCCAATCGGCTCGAGCCTCGACAATTTTCTCTGACGTCTTCTTTCTCGGAGAAAAACTATATAATATTTTATTACCTATATGTAAATATGAAAATGTGTCCCTCACACTGGAGAGTAGTTAGTGTTCATGTAACCTAAGTGAAAGGGAGTGCCATCAGTCTAGAAGAGAGAGTAGTCTAGATTAGATGTCTAGAGCCTTATCAAGATATGTGATACATAGAGTAAATGATAGAACGATAGTTGAAATAAACATGTGAAATCTTATCTAAGTTTGATCTCTGATGGTATAAGTTTCCTTATAAAGGTTTAAGTTGTATACTTGTTGAATCCAATTTTGTAGAATTTATGAAAAATATTGATGATGAAAGTACATTCCCTTTTCCTACTTAAGATAAGCTAAGTTAAGATAGAGATGAGTGTGCATGAGCCTCAAGCTCTTATACACGGAGGATGTCTAGTGGTAGGATGATATATGTGGTGAAATCTAGAGAGAGTAAGACCCACAAAGAGAAGGTCATAGGACCTAGCCTCCAATATATGAGATATGTGTAAAAAAAATGTCCTACACTAGACTACTCTTGAGTGTTGAGTTGAGTCCTTATGCATGATTAAAATCCATATGTGAGAATTGGGTAAAAGAAAAGGATGGGTAGATGACCCATATAATAAAGTCAATCCTTTGGCTGAGTTAGGTCCTAGCTGGAGTGACATATTTTGTGAATATCATCATTAGTTGCAAGTGAGGTAATATATGAACTCTGGTTATGAGAGTATGATGCTTTGTGCAAAAGATACTCAAAATTCATGTTCTCCCTTCTTCTTCTCTTTCTTAATATATGATGATAGAAACCTCACTTGAGCTATATAGATGATTTATATATGAGGAGTCACTCATATAAGCTTGACCTATTCTATATTCCCCCCTGCATCATACATGTAGTACCAAAGTTTGAAATCATGATAAGTTTGACTTTAAAATATTCTCTTCCCCTTCATATGAAACATGAAAGATATGATGCTGAGATCATCGGATAAACTTAGTATATTCTCTTTTTTTTCCCTTCACATAATACATGCAAGACATAAAAAGTTGAATTCATGAACTTGATATAAAGATATTTTTGGATCATGTGATATATGATCAAAAATATAGTTCGTAACTTTGATCCTTCTCAATGTACGCTTCTAAGTTGAGTGTGAATATCACACCATAGGGTGAAACCCTAATGGTCAATCATGTTATGTAAGCCCTTCTTATGTAGAAAAATCCTAATATCAAGGATGAAGATAAATCTCCTCTAATGCTTAAATCATTATAAAATGTTGATCATAAAACATATTAGTGATGTTAGATTTGAACGATCTGAATATCATGGAATATAGACGAATTCCTCCTAAACTTTAAAAGTATGAACAAAACTTGTACCCTTAGGGGTGATGAAACCCTAAGATATCACAATGTCATGTTATGGCTAAGACATTAAGTGATGCTTCCACATATATGAGGTGGGGTGGATACACCCAAGAAACTCTAAGACCCTAAGATGACAACCTAGGGTTCATTAAGCACTATGATAGCATTGCCATCTATAATTGATGACCTATATAAAGTTGGACTTTGTGTTGTCCCCTCGAGTATGAGGCTAGTTGAATTTCGAGGACGAAATTCCATATAAGATGGGGTGAATGTGATAACCTCGATTTTAGGATTCAATATCCAATATAATAGTTAAAGCCATATTGATGTAAAATGATTTCAGTGTCGCTGGAGGTGTAATATCATCAAAATAAACAAGTTAAACTTGTTTAATACCAATAAAAATGATGATTCATGATTTGGATTTTAGGTTTGTATTCTTATTTATAAGGTTATTTGAAGAACTTTTTGACATAATCATATTGTGGGTTTTGATGTCAAAACTTTTTAGATGAGAGATTATACAATCAAAGAGCCACGTCTCAAATTTAGAATGGACCGAAGGTTCACATAAAGAGATATAGATATTTGAAGTTGATGATATTCATGATATTACTAAGGATGAACTTTGGTCTTTTAATTATTTAATAGCTGTGACATTTAGATGTCACGCCAGCCTGCCCCCTTGCTTAGGCGCATTTTTTTTACAGTTTGTCAAGTTAGAGAAATCACAGCCACACTCAGAGAATCCAATGGATAGCTGCTCATCCTCTACCTCCGGATCTCGCGGAGCAAGGGGATGACTGAGTCACAAATTTCTCGTCTCTGATGAGCAACAAAATTATGAGATAAACGCGGTCCTAATCGAGCCTCTAGATCCGCAAGAAACAAAGCACCCAAACAACCCCTCACTCAAGATCGATCCATAGTTTACAGGGACAACAACCTCCCCTCTCAACCCCTCTCCATCGTCCCTCACAGGTGGTAGCCACCATGGATGTGAGAGGTCTGGGAGCACCCTTTTCACCATGCTAGCTTCAGTAGGGGTTGAAGGAATCCTTGCTTGGACCTCGGCGCATCATATTCCAGTTCCCAGCGCTGATTTCCCTACTTTTACTCCACGGCGGAGGATATCTTGTCTAGTGGTGGCATCGGGGGGTTAGGAGAGTAGGTGAGGGAGGCGCCTGCATATGCATACCCTTCTTCCGTGAGCCTAGGGTGGCCGGACAACCTGCATGATCCCACCGAAGTGGATGGGGCGCACAGCTCTGTTTTGCAGAGCAAGCAGGGAACCCCACATGCGGGAGATCCATCCACCTAGCGGATTGTGTTCCTTGAGTATGTCTGGTAGCCAAATCTCTGATGGGTTTCCTGAAGCTCCGATAAATCTGAAGTGCCTATCCTTCCAGTTCGGTGATGGCAGACGAGGGGTTCCTCACCGAACCTAGGCCACCACGGCAGCTGCAACTTGGGATCGACCCTGCGGAGAAGACCCAAAGGTTGGGGGATCGAAGCGTGCCCTGTCGACTCTCCAGACCAGTTAGCAAACCTAAGAGCTACTTCAAGATGGCCTGCATCGGGTGCCAGAGCTCCGGAGAGGTTTCATGACACTACCTTGTTGCTGTGCGAACAACGAGTCGCGGAGGAGAAGATCCTTGCAGAAGGCGATCTGGTCTTTGGGATTCCCGAATGATGGGTCATGAAGAGATCGAGCTTGACCAGGAGGCTGGGAGCACAATCCCTTGATACGTGGCCTGCATATGGACCGCCTAGCAGAAGATCTGATGGCCACAATAAATCTAGAAAAGGTAAATAACTCCCCATTTTACATAAAACATGGGTATCTTGTTTAAATCATCTTAAATAGACCCCTTTGCCTATAAATGCCCCAAAAATACCCACAGACTCAGAAAAATGCCCTCTTCATTATGAAACCACTTAATCAGATCTAGGAGGCATTATTACTGATGAGTTTGTATCTACACGATAATACTTCTATTTAGGGTTCATTAAATTTTATAAATAGTATGCAGTTGATATTAATTCTCAGAAAATTGCCCTAGAACCTTAATGATGATATACATCCATATTTAGATGCTAATCTGAGTAATATATATAAATAATAGGTTTTTTCTATTTAAGACTATGTAAATGCTTCCAATCCCATTTTAATTCTAGAAAATAGATCAATCATAAAAAAATTACAAAAATTGGACCAGACCTCTAAAATGACACCCTATTCAGTAGAAAAATATCAAACATAAGTTTAGATCAGTTTGAACCTAGGTGTGTCGTAAACCCTAATTTGGACCTAAAATACCTATAATATGATGAACATTTATTAATGATGATTAATTGTTGTTAATCAGGTGATGCCCAGATAGTCTAGATGATCAAAGATATCTATGAATCTCTGAACTCAGGTACGTGGGTTTTTATTTAAGTATATGACTATGGTTTTCTTGCTTGCAATCATGATATGTATGTATGCTCTCTTCTATTTGCAAATATTGGATGTAGTAGCACTATATAGTACTCGATGTTTTATCACTTGTAAACATAAATGATAAGTAGATGCTTTGTAGTTATTTAAGGTGTTCATTATCCCCCTTATGAGGGAATGGATGAATGTTGGCTAGTACACCTCCCTAGAGCACACGGTGTACGGGGAGTTTCCCTAGAGTACTTGGTACACGGGGATGGGCCCAATATTTATGTTTTGGTACTAGTCCACCTTGATAATGCAATTCATCTAGAAAAATGAATTAAATTGGCGTATTTCGCTTAATAAATAAGTGTTTTCTATGATTTTCTTTCCTTCTGCAAATCTTTTTCAAAAATTATGAAAGCCATAAATATATGTATCTTTCTGCCCATGTACACAACACCTTGTGTGTTGATTTGTTGTTTCACGTATGTTTTAGGTTCAGAGATAGTGTGAGATAAAAGACGGGAAGTGAGCAGTTGTCCAGGTTGTACCTATTGTGTTAAGATCCTGTTAGCATACATGTTCATATACTTGTAAACTTTTCTTCAAATTATGTAAATGTAAGTTGCAATTTTAATTCATGTTCTAATATAAATATGTTGAATGTTGAGAATGTTATGGTTGTACGTTCATGTATGCGTATTATGCTTCCGCATCGCTTTCTGATATGATTGGATGATGTTTTCAGATTATGGGCTCTCATTCCCAATAGGGTTTGGAGAAATCAAAATCCGGGGACGTCACAAAAAAGGAGAATAGCCGACAACAATGAGTATTCATCTTGCATACTTCTCAATGATTGAACCTATGAGAATCATAGAGGATGTCCCCATTAGGGTTGGTAAGAACTCATATATGCCACATGATTTTGTTATCATGGTATTAAGAAGGCCTCTTGTATACCATCATTTTTGCCTTACCCTTTCTAGCTACCTCACATGCTTTTTAATGAAGGCCACTTGACTCTTGTATACCATCATTTTTGGCCTACTCTTTCTAGCTACCTCACGTGGTCCGGTTGACGCCGAGGCTAGGACATTACTCTTGAGGTTGAGGACAATTAAATTTAGTGTTTTTGATAGCCTAAAAGGACCCATCATTCATAAAGAAGTTTTCTTGTTAGATTGTGTTGAGAAGATGTCTCAACTGAAGCAATATAATCTAGTTTTTGATGTTCCTTTAGACACGGCTATTGTAAATTATGAGGCTGTTGAGTCTGCTGATATACATGTTAAGCAATGCCTACTTCACGTTGATACATTTGAAGAGGATCCACACACCAAATTCAATTAAGGCCATATATATTGTTGAAGAATAGATTGCAACTCCTAAAGCACCATAGATGAAACCCTTGTCTGAAGGGTTGAAATATGTTTTTCTCGATCTATGAGTTTGCCTAAAATAGTCACTGATGAGGTTATCATTGAGTAGGAGGGCATTCTATTGATAGATCTAAGAAAAAGGAAAAAGGTTATGGGATACATTATGATGAACCTTGTAGGTTGGATTAATGCAATCTACATACACATGATACCTATTATAAAAGACTACAAGCCTCCTAGAGACATAAAGAGAAGGTTAAACCCCAACAAGAAATAGGTGCACCATCCTAAAGTGATTAAGTTCCTTTCTATTGGTATCATCTATCACATTTTCGACTCCACATGGGTGAGTCCAGTAGTCCCAAAGAATGGAGGCACCATGGTGGTGCTAGATGAGATGAATAGATTAATCCCTCCTCCACATAGTTACTGACTAGAGAATCTGCATATTACATCAAAGTGAACTATGCCACACACAAGGACCACTCCCCCTGACATTCTCATATCACAAGTTGCTGACTAGCCGGCCAGGAGTTCTATGGTATATTGATGACTACTCACATGTGCCGTGTGACCCTAAATATAGTTGTGATGTATAAACATCAAGGATACAACATAATATGTGGGCAAGTATATGACTTCAGATTTGTTCAAAATCTATACATATAGAAACTTTCTTGTATTATATATATATATATATATATATTTTGATCATTAAGCGTGCCAAAAAAGTAACTCTCCTAGCAAAAAAAGTAAGTCTGCTGTCACAAAAGTAACTATGGTGGCCAAAAAAGTAACTCTGCTGGCCAAAAAAGTAACTCTGTACAAAATATACAGCAGATATATATATGGACGGGTTTTTTGATTTTACAGGGGCAAATGATATTATTTTTGGCCAAACTTTTTTGGAGAGCTAGACAAAATAGTCCTCTACAATAACGATTTTTTTTTGTTGAAAAAAAGTGGTCGAAAGGGTGGGCGGGTAGCTACCCGCGCGGGAAATAAAGATGGGCCCATATATATATATATACATATATATATATATATATATATATATATTGAAATATATAATTAAGGGTATACATTAATGTCATACATTTAACTATATGATGGAATGACCACACATTCAAGTGAATAATATCCATACAAGTCAAACACTTATGTTCTTTGCTTAACATAATTAAACACATATGTAAATAGAATAAGTGTAGATGAAATCACTAGTGCAACTAATAAGAAATCATGTCTGTTAATATAACATTAAATACACCAAAAGTGTCAAATATCTTACAAATAACATGAAGGAATTATTTGGAAAAACTATAAAGAAATTATTAGAATATTCACAATAGCTAAAGTCTCTTATTGGGTAGTTCCTATATAAAGTCAGCGGATATTGTTAAAAGAGAATAGAAATTATAATATTTCAAATAAAAAGCAAAAACAAATGGCCAATGTATGCACCTACACAAGCTACACAACTTTTCAAATAGTTATAATATCACTTCTATGATATATTCAATAAAGAATCAAAGACACATTTGTATCTCTTCTCATTTGTTGGCTAGGTTCACAATTGACCAAGAATTATATTTGAACCTTTCTCACATTTTCCTTTATTTGGAATAGTGATCGTAGACAATGGTCCAACTTGAAACATAATCCTTAAATTATAATTTGTGTAATTGACTTACTATTTTCAATAATATTTTTTACACTCATCTTGTTACCACCTTGTTCAAATGATAGGCATGACGATCACGCTGCTAATAATAGAAATAAATTAAGTAAACATGAACATATTGAAAGAAATTTCTCATATTATAGAAAACCATTTGTGCAGTTTGTGTCATTCACACACTCCCTTATAAAATGAGGCTATAATACTTCCAATAGGAACAACTCCTAATGTAAGTCTCTAAGATATGTCGAGAACTCCTACATATCTAGGAGGCTATTTCATGATGTATTTGTAGATTGGATTTTTAATAGTACACATTGCAGCAATTTAAGTATTACATTCACTAAAACCATTTCTTTACTACCATATTTTCATACATGACATGGTCAAACCTTTTATCAGTAGATACCAAGTTAGCCTACCTATAGGGGAACACAACTAATATAAGACCTTAAAACCTTAAAACCAAATTTAAACTAGCACAATTAACAATAGTGATACTTTTACAACAAATGATGCATAGGTGGGAATTAAGTAATTGCAATAATGCAATATACATGTATTTTTTCTATGAATTTTAGTTTCTAGCTTAAACATTTAGAGGCCTAAATTATGTTGTAACATGTTATATAGAATAGACAACTCATTATATATAGTGGCAGTAGATGTTGGCTCAAGCTCCTAACTGTTTCTTTTTTATTAGGCACAAATAGTTAAATCAACTACTAGTAACATTTTAATTTAGTCATAGTTATAAGCGGTAGAGTTTGACCTAAATTTTTGTGTGGAGAACCAATAAGGATACTTGTATTATGTGTAACCTAAATATATACTTCTTTCCTTTTTCACAGATAATACAAATTGTAGTATTACCTATATATGGTTCAACCAAAAAGTAACCAACCAGAGGATCCAAATAGCATAATACAAGCAAACAACTCAGCCATATGATTTGCATCACTATAAGAGGCAAAGAAGGTAACATTTATTGGTCATTTTTTGAACATAGTGGGGACCGTTCCGGTTGCTTATGAACATGATTTGCTTGTTTTTATATGTCCATGTGGGTGAATTTGGTGAGCAAGAGATTCTCAGTCATATTGTTATTTATGATGTTTCTTCTGAAAGAGGTTCTTATACCTTAGGACGTGATTTTTAAGATCTTATTTGATGTAGGTTTTTTCTCTTTCATTATTAGGCTATCATTCAATTGCTTTCTTAGTAATGAACTGCCTATTGATGCCTTATTTATTTTACTCTTTGTTTTACATATGGGAGATAGTAAGTCGATTGTTAATGTTCCTCCTTTTAAATCACTCCAGGTCGACAAATTTGTAAACCTAATCTGAACACTCTATTACATGGATCCTCAAGTTTACAAGTTTAGGATGTAGTATATATTAGGAAAATCAGGGGTCGATCCTCACAAAGTTGAGTAGATGCTAAGGTGATAAGACTGTTTCTTTAGGTTTATAGAGAGGAGTGGAGGGTTTGAAGGGTTAAATCTTTGGGATTTTGGTTAAACTATGATGAACATGTAAGAAAAGAGACAAGAATAAAAGTAGATTATAACCAATTAAGGCTAATGAACAACCTAAGAAATTATTTACATTGGCTAAAAAAAGCAATCTTAATTAGCAATAAGTGGTACAATCAAATAAGAAAGGGGAATTAAGACTAGTATAAGCAATTGATTAAGAAAAGCATAACACAAGGAACTAAAGGAATGAACTAATTAATCTAGCAAGAACTATCTTGCATGAATAAGAGATTAGGCTAAGTAAACAAAGAACACTAGCTAGGAAGGGAACAAATTAGGGTTCTAGCAAGTGATTGGCATAGTGGGATTTTTGGGGGGAGATATGCAACCACTAACAATGTGTGAGGGCTCTATTCTTGCATATACATATAACAAGTAAGCTATCAAACCAAAAAACAAAAATAATGTAGAGCATGCATCCTATCCTATTGGTTAGCCTTGGGTGGTATGGTGGTTGATATGGTAACTATTCCTATGACAATGTAACCTAAGTTGTAAGTTGACACAACTAATGAACTCTAGTAGAGGTTTATGGTGAAATAGATGAAGTAGAGTTCGTAAGATGAATAGATAGACAATGAGAATGGAAATCACTTCTTATCCTTGTCAAGAATAAAAAAAATTAATTTGAATATTAATGAGAAATATCCAAAAATAAAACATGCTATATGAGAAGCCAATCAAAATCAATTTAATAGAATAAAATAAGTTAAAAATTGAATTTGAAACAAAATATAGATATAGTCACCCCCATATAAACTCATTTAAACTCGAGAACACATTTCACTCTACCCTATCCCATGCATTTAGCTCTATAAGAAGGAAATTTAATCTATTTGGGAAGAAATCAACCTAGAATCACCTCTTGGACTATTTGGAGTTGAAATCAAAAGTAAAATTTTGGTTTGTCCTTTCTTGTTCTCCTTTTTTCTTCATGTAGCATACATGTCATCATTATGATAATAACATGTGCTATTTCTCCTTCTCTTCTTAAATATTCTTCTTAGGAAAGCTAGAAGATCTAGAGGTGAAATCTAGCTAGTTTGTGGTGTAGGAAATTGTTGGTTAACCTTAATGGGGATGGTAATGAAATTAGAAAGAATCCTTCTATCAATCTGAGTAGATAATTTCATTCAAGAAAAATGGTGCACAAATTCACATTGTACATACCTAAGTTACAACAACTTACAATTCTAGTCATAAAAATAATCGAGGGATATTTATAGGAAAATTTTCTTGTTATTGTACTACTTATGCTAATAGAATTTGCATATTTGAAAATATATTATACACTATTGTACAATTATTAAACTTGCTAACTTATTAGATGTTGAATATCCCATAACTTAAGGAAATTTGATGGAAATGCATGATATTACAAGATTGATGGAATATTGTGAAGAAACTTAAGGAGGAAGAGATTTCTTGAATGAGGTTTACATGAAAAGTGATCTAAAGTGGTATTCATCCTAAAATTTACATTTTCTTCATCATATTACACTGCAATTTTGGTTTTCATAATGCCTTACAATGATTCACTTAATATTTTAAAGTAAAAATAGAAATTCATACCAATAATATAATAGGATTTTGTGAGTTTAATTCCATAAGATGATTAAAATACCTAAGTTTCAAAGGTGACCTAATTTATTATAGTTAGGTACTTCAAACATGGCGAACCTTCCCAAGTTTTTGAGATGATAAAGGAAAATGGGTTTTTGTTGTAATCTATTGTAATTTGCATCAAAAGGAGTAATATTTGGGGGAGTTAGGGGATGCCACATAGGTGGTAGAGAGGTCCTAAATCCCTTGATGTGATGAAGAGGAAAGGATTCAAGGAACCCACATGAGTGGAATGTAAACCACAGCCTTGGTAATGTGATATTACAATAAAGCATGTTGTGATATGTGATGTGAGAAATGAAATATATGGGATGATGCAACCTTGTACTCATGGGTGGTAGTTGAAATATAGAAATTGTACAAGCTCCTTTAGTCCGATGTTAGACCTTAGATGAGTTAGTTTGTCTTAGGGTAGACAACTAAATTATATGCTTCAAATAGTGAGTCATGCATGTCAAAAAATAGTGGAAACCTCTACTTGGTTAGGTACAAGTCAAATAGTTTTAGGCAAAAAATAAAACAAGAAAAGATGATAGATGTACTTATGACTTATTCATGTTTCTTATTTATTCCACATCAGGTCTATATTACTATGAAATAAATTTCTCTCTTTATGCAGTATTATATTTTAAGGATTTTATTTGTAACTTGTTGTCGTGGTTAAATGAAATGATGATGAAAATGTGTCATATTTCTTATGTATTATCTGTTCACATGACTAATGGCTAATGATCCATAATAAACCTTTTCAGGTCTCAAGGAACGGTCTTCTAACCTACAACTAGGAAGATGGTTACATTAATGGAGCAAGTTAGTGAAGTTATTTATTCATTGTGTGTATAGAGGCTTCCTATACCACAATTTTATGATGCTTTTTAATAATTATAGAAAACTTAATGTAGTATGAATATGCTTGATCAAAACTATGCCAAAAGGTTTAGATGAATACATTATAGAAAAAAAATTTGTGGTACTACTTGTACATTTAAATGTATGGATGTTGATCTAATCACCTATGAATGACATGTTTTCATTTTCAATTGGCTTGGAAATTAATTTTGGATTATGTTTTGTGTTAGATCTTTATTACCTCTAATAAGTCCCTAATACTCAGGTTTAGAATGGTTATTAGAAGCAGTGTCATAGAATTTGAAAAGTTATACCTTATGCTTACAGTCAATCCATATCAACAAGTTGACTTATCCTACACATGACTTCCAACTCACATGCAACATATTTTCCTTTGACATATGGAGGTATTACCTTTATTGTTTGGCATTTTGTATATTCAATGAGCATAAGAGTTTCAAGTATCTCCTTACCCATAATTATTTGGTTCTAAACAAGTATATATGGATGGATTTCTTGAAGGTGTGAAACTTAATAATATCCTAATATCACATGACATTTTATAGTCATTTGATTGTCATATAATTACGTTGTAGTCTTGGGATTCAATGGAAGAGCCTATAAGAAATAATAAATGCACTATAAGTCTCACTAGTTACCATCAACATCATCCCCAAGCTAGTGAGAGGATCTTTTACATCCTAGAAGCCTAGCAATTATTTTGAACAAATGACTACTCTAGCAAAGACACCTCAACCTATCTGATAGTGGGAATCAATGGAGGTTAAATACTAGGAATAAATATAGACTACAAAAGAATCTAAGTTATATATCATATTCAAATTGAGGCACATGGGTTCCAAAATACACTACACATATAGATGGTGAGCAACAAGCATACATGTATGTAAAATAACTTGTTGTGAAAAAATATGAATCTAGTCAAAGACCAATTTGTAACCTTATATATAAAATACCAGGAGATCAAATTTGAGAATCATAGGATATGAGGTCAAGTCTAGATAATATTTGTTCTATCTTGATATGCATCACATAACCATGGGTTTTTTATGGGTGTATCCAAGATCAAGAGAGGGAACAATATACTCTGGGTGATGGTGGATTGTCTAACCAAGTCCACACACATAGTGCCTATGATAACCACATACAAGGTGACTAGCCTAGCCAGGCTACACATAGAGAAGACTGTATAAAATAATGGAGTTTAGGAATCCATTATCTTTTTTGGTCCAAATTTAATATCAAGCTTCTAGAAGCAAGTCTTGTAGTAATGTAATACTATGCTCAAGTTCAACATTACTTACCATATGTAGACATATGAACAATTGAAATATGCCATTCAAACTCTAAAACCTCTTCTATGAGATTGTGTCATAAACTTTGGGGAAAATTGGGAGCACCATGTACTAGTAGATGAGATAACTTGCCATAGCAGTTAGCAGGATCATATTGCCACACCCTCATATGATGCTTTGTATGGATGACCATGTACTCACTCCTCCAATGAGGTGTTGTAGGTGAATGAACCTTAATGAAGTTTGGGTTGATGCACAAATTCATCAATGATTTGTTCTAATCAAGTTCATACTTAGGAATTATCATGATCGATAAAATCCTTACATTGATACATAGAGTAAAAGCATACACTTTTGTACTAGGAGAACATTGATTTCAGAAGATTTGATTTCTTAACCCATAACAAACAATAAGGACAAACTGACCCCAATATTGATATACAAATTTCTTCATGAAGAAAATGATAGAATGTTCATAGGGTGCATGTCATCTCTTATATATATTTACATTCATGCAATAGTAGCATCAAGAATTGAAAGTGTTTATAATAATTTTTTCTGGGGCAAAATAGCTAAATTTGTTGATAGTCATATGTAGTAGATTTTGGTGAACTTAACTACTAGGGACTAGAAATCTATAAAAATATTTGAGGTATTCTCCCTTAATATGATTTACTATGGTAAGTATTGCAATAAAAATATTTCTTAGCATTTCACACTATCTTATGAAATAGGTTTGACATTAATAAAGTAAATAAGTGATTACTAAATATATCTTTCATAAAAAGGTACTACTTTCATTATTTAATATTAAGTAAATTAGTGCAATGATGTCTCCAAGAAAATATTCCATCACGAAAATATGACCATCACTCCTATAGCTTATCTAATATTTAGATGGATGATCCAATTATGTTTCTTGGTTAAGTATTCATAAGAAAGGGAACAAAAAATTTCATCATTTTGGGATTATATCTTCTTTGATTAGGACAAAGTGATACATTATGTTTTTTCATTCCTTAAGGGTAGGGATGAATATTGGGAGTGCGATTCTAAGTGAATATTTTGAAATTTCTTTCTTATTTATAATTGAAATGCTATTTCTGTAACTTTTTCTTTATATGTCTCCAGTGGTAATTTTTTTTACAAATTTATGTATCATATATTAAAGGTTTCCATTGAAATATATGAATGTAGATCCTTGGTCAATCTACTTCTCACTATAGATCAAAGAATCACAATGAATCTATTTTAAATTGTGTTCTAGTAGCTACAATTTAGGTTTTTCTCTATAACCACTTGACTGTGACGTGTAGATAATATCATATTTTATATTTTGAAACCCATATCAAGAGTATTTAGGTTTTAATGATGCATTAGGTTTTATATCTTTGAGGAATAGGTTTTTATTCACGTCCATATGGACTACATTTCATCATATCATCAATTTCTATTGAATAAATTTCATCAAGTTATACAGACTATGTTTCATCTCACTTGAATGTGACTTATGGATAGTGACATAGATATTATGAAATCCCTCATCAAGATTCTTTAGGTTTTGATTATGCATTAAGTTTCCTCTCCATCGAGGAATAAATTTTATCTTTACATCCAAGTGGACTAAATTTCATCATATCATCATGTTCTATTGGCTTGGCTTTTCCTCTAAGTATTAAAGTCGTAATGAGGGGTTTCTTAGATCAGATTCTTACTATTTCTTTAACATTCCTTCAATCTATGTATACATTTCCAATTTCTATGGAGAAAGTAATCAGATATGGACTCACATGGCTTAGAGGATATATGATATGTTCAATCATCTATACAATGTCTATCATATAGTCAATATTTTGTGGACGAACTAGTTGTACTAGTTCACAATAGAAAATATGAGAGTTTTGGTATCCAAACAGTCATAATGAATTATAGACGAGTCTTAATATCCATAATTTTAGTTCATATTTGGTATCTAAAGCTTTAGCAACCCAACTTTCCCAACCAATACAACAATTATAACTATGAATGTGCATGATCAGTGTGGCCACAACACACCATTATCTAGCTAAAGTTGACTGTTGAGTTTTGACCCTAGAATCTTATATGACGCCTCTAGTGTGATAACATTACAAAACAATCCTAAATTCCATCTTTTTTCTTTGGACCAACAATCTCTCTGAACCGTATAGGTTGGTTGGTTAAAGATGTTTGGATAGCTTCTAGTGATTCCTCCCAATCTAAGATCCTTTGTTATTTTATATATTTGTCTGACTTCCATTAACCACCTGACATAAAATCTTCTGCCTTAGCCACATTTTGGAAAACATCTCCAATGTTTGATTCCATTCTCTTCTTTGGACTTGGACGTCCCGTATCGGGATCAGTAAAGGGAAAAAAGGAAGTTCATATCCGATAGGATAGTGAAAGCAGAGGAAGAGCGGAGATACAGGAAGAAAGTCCTTCCTTTACAAACATTTTTTGATGGAGTGTACTTTTGGAGTCCTAAAATATCCAATGACTTAAGTGAAAGCATAAGGTTGAGTTAGATTGAGGGTTCCAAGCTCTTGACAAAGTAGGTGTGTTGATGTGAGGTTGATATCATGAATAAGATCTCTCTTTTAATGCCTTTTTCAGGAATTTAATTGAATGGTATAACAGTTGAGTTTTGACACCTAATTTGAGTATAAGAATTCTTGAGTAGTGAGGAAGCTATGGTTAAAATTTGGTGGCAATTGGATGTTCCTAGAGGGAGTTATCAAGGTTTGAAATTTGGGATATAATGTACATTTTGATGATTAATAGACCAAAGTTTAAAAGCTTGAGCCTAAGTTAGGCTATGTCACGCCCATGTATCCTCGACTGGGATCCATGGACAATTCCAAACCATTGATCTTTTATCCAGTGGTTGCGGCCTTTGAGAAGGTAGAGCCATGGACTGGCCTTGTGAAGGGGCTGTGTTGAGCCTTTGGATGAAGATCAAACGACCCAACTATCATCCCCTACCTCCAACTGAATCGGAGATCGTGGGGGGAAACCAGAGGCAGTGTTTCCCGCCACCACTCATCCAGATCGTGATTTGTGGGTGAGAACTAACTAGAGAATGTGACTGTCCTACTCATTACGAATCATTTGAACCCTTGAACGTACTGCCACACCACTCCAGTGGAGAGAACCAACTAACGTCCCTCGCTACTTCTCCATTGAGACAAACAAGTCATAGTTGGAAGAAGGGAAGTGGAGTTCGAAAGCATTTTAGAGGAAGATACAAGGGGAAAATGAAAGTTGGAAATCTGCAGTTCTCATCCTGAGCCTTTCCACGCTGCTATGCGGTATTCTTACTGGCTGACGAACTCAAACGCTCCCGAGGAGAAGGTTGAGATTGGAGACTGGTTGCTGGGATTCCCCACCACAAGACAAGGCTGGAGACAGGTTCGTAGGAACCTTGCAAAGCTTTTAGAAGCTTCACGTTGGCGCGAGGTGGAGCAGAGGTAGTTTGCCTCTTTTCTCTACCGTGCCAGAGCCTAGCAGCGGCGCCCTTGCGGAGAAGAGCCTTCACAGCCAAACCCTAGGAAGCTAGTAGCCATGGAGGTCTGGAAGGGTAGCTGAAAGTAGTGGAGGCCTGAGGAGCTTCTCAAGATCACCTTCTTCCTGCGGATTGCTCCCCAGAGTGGCTGTTTGTGGCGGTGGTATGGAATAGAGTCCCGCTTGGGAGACTCAAACACATGATCGCGTGAGGAAGGGAAGCCCGGTTCGGTCCAGACTGAAAGCGTGATCTGAGCACAGAGATGATGAGAGGAAAATCGGGTCCACAACCAAGAACTGGACCGGCTCCGTCTGGGATAAGAAGAGAAGCACCTACACGTGTCGGCCTCCGATTGGCCCATTAGGTATTTATCTCAAAAATTGGTCAGATCTTCTTTAATTCATAGTAATTAGCTCGAAGATTAGAAAAATACAAGTAATATACCAAAATTCTCAGAAAAATGAGTAGAACACAGTAGAATGATAATATCAGACTTTTGATGCTTTAATAATAGTGATATCATGTAAGATATGTAACACTTGTTTATTGGATAATAAATATCAAACGATGTTCTAAAATTATGATAACATGTCAATAAAGCTATAATCATGTTTATAATGCATATGATGTCAGATATGGTCATGTTGATGCATGAAAACATATAATTTGATTAATATAGCTAATTAGGGCTAATAACACTAAAGATAATGCAATTAATGCATACATGCTCAATAAATGATGAAATTTACAGAATATTTTTATATCAGTAACTGGAAGCTAATCTGGAACTTTGATATCAGTTAGATGCACGAAAGTCATGTTATACGAAGAGCACCATTAATACATGAGATGTAACTCTAATATGGTTAATGAAAGTGACATAATGTTAAGTATGTTCACATAATAGTGTGACACATGAGCATATCTAGTTGATGAACCATAATCTAGAAAATGAAATCAGTAACATAATTCTAAGACAAGAATGTAAATAATGATGCACACATACTAGTGGACTAAGAAAATCCTAATGGACTTATTAGGGTTAATATGAGATGTAAGATGATGAGAACTTGATGGTATATGTGGTCTTGTCTTAACCAGGGTTTGACCAAGGATGTAGTTGACTCATGAATATATGGTGATTAGGTTTCTCTCTTGATCAAGGTATGCCATTACCTCTTACTTGGCTTATTATACAATATGCTTGTCTTATATGGTAGTAAATACTTGGCATATGGTATTGGTTGAAATGATTGTTCTTATATGATACATTGCTTGATTTTCCATACTTAATGCTATGAACACATCAAACATAATATATCTATTCCATTATATGAAAGCACTAACTCTTTGGTAGTGTGCTTGGAAGTGACCTAACTCTTTGGTAGTGGTCACATTGTACATATGACCTAACTCTTTGGTTGTGGTCTGACCTGACTCTTTGGTAGTGGTCACCTTGTACAGATGATCTAACTCTTTGGTAGTGATCATAAAGGCGTTGATATATAATGGAAAATAAGCTTAAAATATGTGTTCTCCTTTGTTAATGAATATCTTTGTGCAAGTATACACTTTTCTTATATTCTTCTGTTACTTCCAAGTATATTAGTTTTATCTTATTGCCAAGATATGATGAGAGGTATATAAAAGACACGTAGGCGTACTTAGTACAATATTCTTGAATATTGTGGTGATGTGTACCACATGTAATCTTTTGTTTAGGTTGTGTCTTATGATCTTGAAGATCCAGGATAGTTGAGAGTTGTGTGGCGAGCTGATGTACAAGTGGACCTATTGTCTTAAGATCCTGTAGTTTAGTGGTAGTACATGTATATGTCAAAGTTTGCTGTTCAATATGTAATATCAAATGTTGTAACAATTTATTATGTAATTATATGTTGAATGGTGAACTTGTGTTGTATGGTTTTATTATTGTTCATGTTCATGAGTTATTGTTGTTTCCTTCTGACTTCTTCTAATTTTCTTTGTCTTATCCTAGTGTGTGATGTTTAAGTTGGGATTCTCACTGAGGTGAGGTTTCAATTTGGATGTCACACATTAGATTAAGTTTTAGAAAATCTGGGGATGTCATAGGTGGTATCAGAGCATGAACAATAGCAAAACCTGACATTTTCTCATTATGCAACGCAAAAATAAAGAACCTTGTACTTACTAATCTTTAGGGTTAGATTAGTCATCTTTTAGGGACTAGATCTGGCCTAGCCTCTAGGTTAGCACCTAGATGTCTGAGAACTAGATCTAGACTAGTGCTTTTTGTATGGAAAGTCCTTAGATGTTGTTCTTTCCTTGTAGTTCAGCGGTATGGGACGTTGCACTATTTGGAAATGGCGTGCATCAAGGGAAGAGAAACCCTAGACATATGGCGCTTGTTGTCTAGCGTAGCTACACTAGTCTACACCATGTTCTCACCCTTTTCACTAGTTTTCATGACACTGTACTCTGTACTATGTGTGGGACACTAGTTTTTAGGATTTGGTTTTGAATTCCGATCAGATCGAACCGTGACAGTTTTCTCTGACGCTTATTTTATCAGAGAAAACTATATAATATTTTATTATGTATATGTATTACAAAAATGTGTCCCCACACATGTACGAGTAGGAGGTGGTCATGCAACCTGAGTGAAAGTGAATGACATCAGTCTAAAAGAGAGAGTAGTTTTAGATTAGATGTCTAGAGCCTTTTGATATATATATATATATATATATATATATATATATATATATATATATATATATATATATATAGATGGAATAGATGATATAAGTTTTGATGGTACAATGTAAGTCTTACATAGATGACATAAGATGGTTATGATGATCTATGTTTGTCTTCGAGGACTTAAGTTCTGTTTTGAGGTTTTGAGATAAGTTTTGATGATGCAAGTAAATAGGATTTTATGAGATAAGATATGTTAAGTTAAGACAAGTTGTGAGTCAGCATGAGCCTCAAGCTCTTTTATAAAGGAGGACCTCTAGTGTTAGGACTAGTTTTGGGATTAGCTCAAGAGAGAGAGCGAGACCCACAGGGAGAAGGTCAGAGAAACTAGACTCCATGATATGAGAAATACGAGAAATATGTGATATGATATGTCCTAAACTAGAATACTCCTGAGTGAATGAGTTGAGTTGCCTAATGCATGATTCCTATAGTCTTCTTGAACCCTATATGTCCTTGGGAAGACCAAACCCTAGAGTTAGAGAGAGGTTGGTTGTATATGCATATGTGAATAAGGAAATGTGAGAGCCTACCATCTGGGTGAGTGAGAGAGAGTCCCTAGACCTTGGAGGAGGCAACTGTATTAGCTTCTAGACAGCCTCATGCTCGGGTTGGTGGTTCCATGTAGGACTCTAGTGGTGTATGTATAAGAGAGTTTTGGGTAAGCATGTTTCATGGGTAGAAGACCTATGAAGAGTATGTCATAGCATGTTTTGGTTTGTGCTTATGTGACTAGAGATTGTAAGGCTATCACTAGTGCCAATGAGGTAAAACGAGAACCCTAGGATAATCAAGAGAAGATAAAGTTGTGTTATGAGATACTCATAGAGTTGAGTTAGCTCAGAGATACTGAGCGTGGAACTACCCTTCTGGTAAGGGTTAGGACCTCAATTGGGCTAGATGAAGCTTTGATATATGTTTGATAAGCCACTCACATTAGTTTTTTAGCACAACCATGATATAATATAGGTAGGATTGTGACCTAATCTCAAAATGTGATATATAGACACGATATGATGGAAACCTAGAGATGGTTTAATAAAATATCAATGCATAAATGGTTAACCATATACATGAATAGTGATGACAATGTGATATTGTTGGTTAATCAAGTGATGAAGTCACTAATAAAGTTGCAACCAAATAATAAAACAATAGGAAATTATGTTGTTGATTTACATTTAATGTAGTGTTAATGTTAGTGCTTAACAAAGAATATAGTTTGCAAAACAACAAAACACAGAATGATGATGACACCTTGATATGATCTATATGGATAAAGTGATTTAATTACATTAAAATCCCTCATAAGAACTATATGTTAATGTTTAATGCTTGGGTAAATGAGGATGAAAATCATATAATATGAAAATGTCGTGAAATAACCTAAGTTTCTAAACCCTTGTTTCAATCTTTTTGTGAAGGGGTGTTTCACCTTAGATGTTTTAAAACCCCCAATAGTGGTTTGGATATGATTATGGGGTTTTGTTCTTGGATATATTGCATAGAGTAGTGTCCTACATATGGATGAAGAACTTTTGGTTATTCCTTAAAGTAAGAGGATGGCTTAATTTCGAGGACCAAATATCTTTTAAGGTGTGTAGGATGTGATGGAGTGGACTTTTGGAATCCTAAAATGTCCAATGACTTAAGTGAAAGCATAAGGTTGAGTTAGATTGAGGGTTCCAAGCTCTTGACAAAGTATGTGTGTTGATGTGAGGTTGATATCATGATTAAGATCTCTCTTTTAATGCCTTTTTGAGGAATTTAATTGAATGGTATAACAGTTGAGTTTTGGCACCAAATTTGAGTATAAGGAATCTTACATAGTGAGGAATATGTGGTTAAAATTTGGTGCTAATTGGATGTTCCTAGAGGGAGTTATTAAGGTCTAATATTTGGGATATAATGTACATTTTGAGGATTAATAGACCAAAGTTTAAAAGCTTGAGCCTAAGTTAGGCCGTGTCACACCCATGTATCCTCGATTGGGCTCTGTGGACAATTCTAGACCATAGATCATTTATCCAGTGGTTGCGGCCTTTGAGAAGGGAAAGCCACATATTAGTCTTGTGAAGGGGCTGTGTTGAGCCCTTGGATGAAGATCAGATGACCCAACTATCATCCCCTACCTCCAACTAAACTAGAGATCATGGGGGGAAACCGGAGGCAGTGTTTCTCGCCACCACTCATCTAGATCGTGAGTCGTGGGTGAGAACTAACTGGAGAATGGGACTCTCCTATTCATTACGAATCATTTGACCACTTGAACATACTACCTCACCACTCCAGTGGAGAGAACCATCTAACCTCCCTCACTACTTCTCCACTGAGACAAACAGGTCGTAGCTGGAAGAAGGGATGTGGAGTTTGAAAGCATTTTAGAGGAAGATACGAGGGTAAAATGAAAGTTGGAGATATTTAGTTCTCATCCCGAGCCTTTCCATGCTTCTATGCGGTATTCTTACTGGCTGACGAACTCAAACTCTCCGGAGGAGAAGGTTGAGATTGGAGGTTGGTTTCCAGGATTCCCCACAACAAGACAAGGCTGGAGATAGGTTTGTAGGAACCTTGTGAATCTTTCATAAGCTTCACATTGGCATGAGGTGGAGCAGAGGTAGTTTGCCTCTTTTCTCCGACGTGCCAGATCCTAGCGGCGGTGCCCTTGCAGAGAAGGGCCTTCATGACCAAACCCTAGGAAGCTAGTAGCCATGGAGGTCTAGAAGGGGTAGATGAAAGTAGTGGAGGCCTGAGGAGATAATGAAGATCACCTTGTTCCTGTAGATTGTTTGCCAGAGCGGCTATTTGCGACGGTGGCGTGGAACAGAGTCCCGCTTGGGGGACTCAGACGAATGATCGCGTGAGGAAGGGAAGCCTGATTCGGTCCAGGCTGAAACCTCGATCTGAGCACCAAGATGATGAGAGGAAAACCGAGTCCATTGTGTGAGAACTGGACCAGCTCCGCATGGGCTAAGAAGAGCAACGCCTACATGTGTCGTCCTCCGATTGGACCATTAGGTATTTATCTCACAAATTGCTCAAATCTTCTTTAATTCACGATAATTAGCTCGACAATCAGAAAAATACAAGTAATATACCAAAATTCTCAGAAAAATGAGTAAAACACAGTAGAATGATAATATCAAACTTTTGATGCATTAATAATAGTGATATCATGTAAGATGTGTAACGCTTGTTAAATGGATAATAAATATCAAACGATGTTCTAAAATTATGATAACATGTCAGTACAGCTATAATCATGTTTAGAATGCATATGATGTCAGATATGGTCATGTTGATGCATGAAAACATATAATTTGATTAATATATCTAATTAGGGCTAATAACACTAAAGATAATGCAATTAATGCATACATGCTCAATAAATGATGAAAGTTATAGAACAATCTTATATCAGTAACTGGAAGCTAATCTAGAACTTTGATATCAGTTAGATGCACAAAATTCATGTTATATGAAGAGCACCCTTAATACATGAGATGTAACTCTAATATGGTTAATGAAAGTGACATAATGTTAAGTATGTTCACATAATTATGTGACACATGAGCATATCCAGTTGATGAACCATAATCTAGAAAATGACATCAATAAGATAATTCTAAGACAAGAATGTAAATAATGATGCACACATACTGGTGGACTAAGCAAACCGTAATGGACTTATTAGGGTTAATATGAGATGTAAGATGATGAGAACCTGATGGTATATGCGGTCTTGTCTTAACTAGGGTTTGACCAAGGATGTAGTTGACTCATGGATATATGGTGATTAGGTTTGTCTCTTGATCAAGGTACGCCATTACCTCTTACTTGGCTTATTATACAATATGCTTATCTTATATGGTAGTAACTACTTGGCATATGGTATTGGTTGAAATGATTGTTCTTGTATGATACATTGCTTGATTTTCCATACTGCTATGAACACATCAAACATAATATATCTGTTCCATTATATGAAAGCACTAACTCTTTGGCAGTGTGCTTGGAAGTGACCTAACTCTTAGGTAGTGGTCACATTGTACATTTGACCTAACTCTTTGGTAGTGGTATGACCTAACTCTTTGGTAGTGGTCACCTTGTACAGATGATCTAACTCTTTGGTAGTGATCATAAAGGCCTTGATATATAATGGAAAATAAACTTAAAATATGTATTCTCTTTTGTTAATGAATATTTTTGTGCAAGTATATGCTTTTCATATATTCTTCTATTACTGCCAAGTATATTAGTTTTATCTTATTGCCAAGATATGATGAGAGGTATATAAAAGACACATAGGCGTACTCACTACAATATTCTTGAATATTGTGCAAACATGTACCACATGTAATCTTTTGTTTAGGTTGTGGCTTATGATCTTGAAGATCTAGGATAGTTGAGAGTTGTGTGGCGAGATGATGTATAGTTGGACCTGTTGTCTTAAGATCCTATAGTTTAGTGGTAGTACATGTATATGTAGAAGTTTGCTATTCAATATGTAATATCAAATGTTGTAACAATTCATTATGTAATTATATGTTGAATGGTGAACATGTGTTGTATGGTTTTATTATTGTTCATGTGCATGTGATACTATTGTTTCCTTCTAACTTCCTCTAATTTTCTCTTTCTTAGCCTAGTGTGTGATGTTTAAATTAGGATTCTCACTGAGGCAAAGTTTCAATTTGGATGTCACACATCATATTACATTTTAGAAATTCCAAGAATGTCACCCATTTGTTCTCCCCATAGTCTAAACCATGTGGACATGGGTTTTGTACCTTTTTTGAGATTTAATGATAGTAGTTACTATGAAGTATCTATTCTTAAACAATAAATAGGAAATAATCCTTATAATAAAATACCTTCTTTTTCTTTTAAAAGGGATTGTCAAAAGTGTTCATATACCAGAATATGGGAGTCTGGTGTGATCTTCTCAAGGCCGCACACTAGCCAACTAGAAGGTGACTAGATGCAACCCTAAGGGAAAACACACAGATCTCTGAATATTTATATATGGATCTAGTCCAACACACTGTCTTAACTAATCACACATACCAGTAAGTGCATAGGGTCATATTGTAGTATAGGCAAGTGGCAAGATTAGGGTCAATCCTTTTTTGATAGAGGGGGCACTAGAGCTAGATTAATGTGAGCTATGTTCCTAAAGAGGGGAGTAGGATTTGAGGGTTTAAATGTTGGTTTTGGTTGATTACACTACGATGGCAAGCAATTTACAACAAGAAAGAAACTAGCTTATCAAAAACCCTAGATTACCCTAAGCAAGTTAAGACTTAGAAACTAAGCAAAACGAGCCAAAAAATAAGAGCAAGGAACTACACTACACTAGCAGTTCAAATTATGAACTAAGAGGCAAGCTAAGCTATAAGATAAGCAAAAGCCTAAGTTATCACTAGTTAACTAAGGTAACACAAAGAAGCTCAAAAGAGTCCTAACTACTTAAGCAAGACCTAACTATCAAGAACTAAGCAATTCGATAAGAAGTAACAAAGGCAATTAACTAAACTAGCATTAACAAGCTAAGATGACAAAGGTGGATTTTAAGTAATAAGGTGGACAAGTGGGCCATTTAGGAATGAAACTTTGATACTAGTTTGTGGAGGTATGTTGGTATAGTATGCCAAGAGAGACAATCATATGATGATTAAAATGAGGCATGTTATACCTGATTTGATAATAATAAAGGCAATCTCTGTCTATATGTTTTAACTATTTTGAGATAATAATATAACATGTAAGATGTCTAGAGAATGACAATACTCAATGATGTATGTCTTCAGGTTAAGGACTTGAACAATGAGATCATATGAATGTTAAGAGTATACATTCTTATTATGTACCTAGTCAGTTGTTATTGTGGAAATAACCATAGACATCAATAACAAAAAAGACTAGAGTGTGTGTTGGTTGATGACAAAATCTCATTAGTCGTGATATATGATATCAAACTAAGCACATAGATACATGTTAGAGAACAGTGTATCATACAAACCCACCGTAAGAGTGATGCATGCAAACCACACTTAGTAAGTCAGGATCATCTCTTATAGTATTGGTGGTGATTGTGGTTCTTTGACCTAAAATCACTGCACTCATCACATGTGGTTGGGTACACTTTGACATCATCAAATGCAGTCCTGAAACATGGGTTGTTATAACGATGATGATTGGGTGACTTTGACACATGGGGACTTGACTATGAGTGATAGATATGAAATTTGTCCCTCCTAAGGGAGTGTGATATCCTGGCTACATGAGGAGTGAGACTAAGAAATGCATGTCCATGCACATGTAAGCCAATATATGATATTGAGCTTACATATATCTCAGACAGTCTACTCTGAATCAAGAAACATGGGTTGAAAATTTGTAGAGGATGACAAATTCATGCCTTGAGTTCAATTCAGATATCAATGACAAAGGAATCATACATTCACTATAACACCAATGACATATTTTAGGTTGAAAGTCCTTCTCCCACTTTCCTCTTCACTTGGGTAGCACTGACGTGCAACTAGGCACCACTCTTTGCTTGTGATGTCATAAGTTACTTATGGACATTCACTGCCAATGTGAAATGGAACCTCTAGGGTCACACATAGGATTAATCTGGAAGATGGGTTTTTCCATAAATGTTGTTTAGATTGATTATTAAAGTGTTCAACTACTCAATTAAACATTCAATCAATAGACTTGATTCAGAATCATCAAGTTCAGGTGTTGAACCAACTGATTAGAGTGTCATATTGATTAAGAACTGCATTGACTGAGTTCTGCACAACCTAGACCACCAACCGAGCAGTTCACTGGGTGAATCGATCGGCTCATGGTCAGTGAGATGACCAGTTCACTCTAGTAAACTGATCGGTTCACATGGACCAAACAAGCTGGTGTTGGGTTTCCTGGTTTGTGAGAAAAGATTCTCGTTTTACTTGTTCAATTCGATTGAGACAAGAATTAATCTTTGCATTAATTAGAAACAAATAAGGAAAGTCAAATTGCGGGCTAGTCTGGGAAGTGAAATGATGTGCACAAATCATATCATCTTTTGGATCATGTTTGGTTGCATATTCATGTTGTTTTGACTCAATTATCACTCTCATTCATGCTAGATTCTATATTTTTAGCTATTCTTACTTGTCTCATGGTTTGGATTGTAGGTACTATATTTTGCAATGAAATGATGAGGAATATATCATATTATCTCTTATTGGGTCACTCCTCAAGTATCTACATGTGTTGGGGTTCGAAACTACGCAAATACCACTTTTTACGACATGTAAATCGGACCTACACACTGAAAGTTATGAGCAAAATACAAAACAGCCGAGAACAGCGAAGTGCACGCCGTGCACCTCGCAGTTTCAGCATTTTGTAAAATACGAGTTTTTGTTTAAAACGAAGTGGGAACTTAATGGGCGGTTATGCCCGGTCATTTGCGGAAGTTCTCTCGTCCTAGAGCAAGCCTAGAGCAGAGGAGGGCGATTTGGAGGAGATCAAGGGTGGTTTCTTGGGAAAGGAGTCCATTTCTTCTTCTCTTCTTCTCCATTGTCTTCTCCAAGGTGCAGCCAAGCTTCCCCAACTTCGTGCAACTTCTCGGGAGGGAAGTTTATCCGTTTTGGAGCAGCTTTAGGAGTGGAATTTCGTCCCCAAGATGGAATTCTGCTTGTCTTGGGTTACACTTTCAATTCTCCTAGCTTTTCCTTCTCTAAACCATGTTAAACTCTGAAAATTCTATAGCATTTCTGCAATACATGATCATGGACGAGTAGAATCCGAATCTTGGACATGGGAGAGTAACACCCATGTCATAGCTTGTATGAACATATGGATTTCGTACTAAATGTTACTTTCTTGCATGTTCCAAGAGTTGTTTCAGATCTGAAATGCTTGTTTGTGTGATTGGCCATCATACTTGCATGTTTTATGCTTTCTTTCATAATCTGAGAAGATGTGTTTGAGAGTATGGTGTTACTCTTTTGGCAACTTGTCCTTGACTGCGAGAGTGGCTAGGATTAAGTTGAGGAGCAAGGTTTGTGATTCAAAATGAAATACATGCACGAGAGTGATGTATGGAGTTAGAATCGTCATTACTTCACCGGGAGGTGAGTGATGACTACAAACCTCCTTTGCAAGTTAATTAACATGTTTAAATTCATATTTTAATATAAGCTATGATGTGATAGTGAAATCCCAAGTCTAAGATCCTTCCAAATCTGTGTCTTAACCTTTCTTAAGTGATAATTTACTATTTTATTTTAAATCTATAATTTAGTTGTTCTAATCCAATCATCTTATGTACAATGATCTAGATTATTGAAAATCATAAATCTTGCGTCTAACTAACCAACGCTCCTTGTGTTCGACCTCGACTACAACTACTCTTGTATACTTGCGGGATATAGCTAGTTGAGTAAAAGATCATTCTTATGATTGAAACTCGTTAGTGTAAACAACCAACATGAAACGACTGGTTCACTGGGTGAATCGATTGGCTCACTAGGTGAATCGACCGGCTCACCTGCCCAAATGACCGGTTCACCTGACCAAATGACCGATTCAGTTATGAAACAACCGGTTTTCCTGGCCCAATATAATCAGTTCATGGAAAATCCGAACCCTTCTACTCCCACACAGACTGGGAACCCTTACCCTACCCTCTACTATAAATAGAGGGATACATGGGGTTTCTCTAAACATACAAATCAGAACATCAGTTTCTCTACAAAGTTGTTGTCCTCTCTAGTTGTGGTAACCAAGAGAGTCCAAGCAAGTTCTACCCATCCAGGGATGAACAATGAGGGAAAATCAACTGCTAAAAAGCAACTGTGGTGGTGGGAGAGTGTGTCGGGGACTAGTATGCCAATAGAAGGGGATGACTCCTTCTAGTCTGTCCATCAGGATGACTAGAGTTCCTGATAGTCTGTGTGGACTATCTATAGAGGTGGGGGATTTCTTTTGCTCAGGAGGACAACTGTCAACCGCAGTCTGGGTCAAGACCAGGAGCTACACAAGTGTCGTCGAAGACTAGGTGTTTAAAGGCTGCACTAATTGTGAGGTATTGTTGCTGAGCAAGCCTCAGGATCAGGTATAGCTCACTAAACCATCTTTCCTATAGCATAGTTGTTGATGTGATCTACTGATTATGGGTTTGTGGTTAGATAAAAGTTTTTGATTCCACTACCTATTGTGTCCCACAACACCCAACAGTGGTATCAGAGCCACGTCAACATACTATATTTTAGGATTAATCGATATGATTGGGTTTTGTTTTTTCTCCATTTATTTATTGCATGCGATGCGAATAATTTAACTAGATAATGTGTATATCTGATTAAACACCACAAATCCCTATATACATATATGATATGGTATATATAAGCAATCAATATGTGTCACCCTAAAATGGTTTTGATGGTGGATGTGTAGCATGGTTATGGCCTATAAACCCCTATGTGTGTGCTTGGTTGGTTGTGGTTATTTGGATCTCAGTCTGCATACTGATTCCTTTCTTCTATTCCAGATGTTACTCGATATAACTCGAGATTTCTCTTCTACCTTTGCTCCCCCCGAATGTAACTCGGGGTTTCCCAAAGATACATGTAAAAGTAGGATAGTTTTATTTCCTATTATGTCAAAGAATGGAGTGTGTCCAGATGAGAAAACAGAGGATCGAGACGACTGGATGATGGTGTGAGATGAGCAACTGGTGGCCTAAAGAGGAGCACAATGACCTGACAAACTGACTGTCTGGTGGAGCCAGAGGATTGGTTGGTGACAACCAACCGACCGATTAGGAGGTGAGCCGATCAGTCATAGGATGAGCTGATCAACCTAAAATGGCCCAAGCACATATCTTCATCAACAACATGTTTGCTGCATGTGATGTAGACCTAGATGACCGTAATTCCTTGTGGATCAAGGAATTACAAATAGGATGGCCATAATCTTCTTTATCGCTTCGCAAGTTTTCTTATGGGATATATCATGTATATGATACATACTATATATGTGATGATTGGATATGTATATGTATATAAATACCAAACCCCTCAATATAATTTTAAGTCTTAGATGCTTTCCATATGTGCTCACACATGAAAATCTTGATCGACAAGCGTGGGCATCCCAAGGGTGGTGCACTGTCTATCTTGTGGAAGTGTGATGGTCGTTGTGTGGGCCTGCCAAGTGGGATGCACTCCTATTATGTTGGCATTTGGGTCAGGCTTAACAAAGTGGTCTTAGTGAGATTAAACACTTAGAGGCATGCAGATGACTATGGCAAAGAGTTATGCATATCATCTATCTAAGAATTGTATAAGATGCAATTAGTAAATGTTACCTACCTTAATAATTGATTATGGACGCTGGTGTTGGCTGGGTAATAACTCAATTATTTTAGATATTGGCTCACTAGAAGGTTGTACCCTACAATCTTTAGAATTGATGGTAAGGGCTATCAATTTGATCAAAATAGTGGGAGCGATAATTAATTAAAGACCTAATTAATATTGTCAACTTTATCAAATCAAACAAATAAAAAAGGTTTTGAAATGTTGCAAAATTCTTTTTTAGAATCCAAATGACAAACACAAATACATTATCATTGCGATCAGTTCATAAATGGGATAAACTTTAAATCTATTTTGGGACCTTTGAAAAGTGTTCTCAATAGTGAGTGTAAACTCTAAAGTCCTTGAAAGACCAGAGCATGTAGAACCACTCCAAATGCGCCTAAGGCTAAAATTGGATGCTTACTTGAAGTATGCCAATGATGCCTAAGACATCAAGAACCTTATGCTGAGCTATATGAACTGTGAGTTGCACAAATATCTTGAAGCATGGACATTCTTGAGATAATTATACATCTTAAGAATCATGTAAAGTGTGAAAGGTATAGTGTCTTCAAAGTGATGTTTGAGTATAATCAGACAGATAGAGATCAAGTATAATCTCATATGCTCAATATGATTGTGCATATAGATTAACTGTGATTTCTTATAGGTCAAGAGTTGACCAAACATATGATTCTAAAAATTGTTATGTGAATCATATAGCTAGCTTACCAAATGTTGAGAAACTTGGCCAAACCATTGTTTGAAGTGCTTGGTATATTGATGCCAAAGAATGAATGAAGAAAGGACAAAACCTGTGATAATGATCAGCAGAGTAAATTCCATAGACTAAAGCAAGGTTCAGAAGTGTTTTGAAGCCAAGCTTAGGTCCAAGTCTTCATCACTCAAGATATGGAGAGATGTAAGAAGGAAAGGGAAATAACCTCTTTATAGAGGATCTCAAGAAGATGAAAGAGAGATAGGGATCCCTACTTTAGGACCTAAGAAGAAGTAAGCTAGAAATTGTGCGGAGCAAGAGTTGCTACCATTATAGTTACAATATGACATTCATGGGCATATAATAGAATTAGTGAATTGCTATTATAAATCTACCATCAAGGAAATCGTCATACATGTTGTATGGACAGGAGTGTAATGAACTTGATGTTTCATTTCAAAGAAATGATCTTTGATGGAAATGCCTATGTCTCATCAACTATACTTGATAGTTAAAGATACAAATGTGTGTGACACATGTAATTAATAACATGATAACTCAAACTTGAATGCCTATAACATAGTCATATGTAGTGCATAAATGAGAATTTCATTCTCAAAATCCATATGATGGTTGTCTAGGCTCATTCTAGTTATTCAACCAATAGAGACATGCTAATCTCATTCATTGTGCAATATGACAAAGGTTCTTCACTATATGTAGTGGGAGAATGATTATTCTATTAAGAATTATACATATTGATGTATATAGACCTTTTAGGATAAATGCTAAAGGTAATCAATATTACTTCAATATATTTACTGATGACCTCAGTTGATATGGTAGTTTGTATTTAATAAAATGCAAACATGAATCTCTTGAAGTGTTCAAGGAGATCATAAATGAAGTACATAATAAACTTGGTATAAGTATTAAATTTTGATATGATTGATATGGAAATACTTTGAACCAATAGTTTGAGAACCTTCTGGAAGATCAAGATAATGCATCATGATGGACTCCGCCTAAAACACAATGATAATGTATCATGAGAAGAGTATCAAAAAGAAGGAATCACACCTTTATAAGTTAGAGTGTGAATACCAGTTAAAGTTCAAATTTCCTTTTGGGCACATGCTTAACACTAAAATAATGTACCATCTAATTAGTTCAAAAGACACCATATGAGATATGGAATGGGAAGTGCCCTGATATGTCTTTATAAAGATTTGGATTGAAAGCCTAAATAAGAAAATGTTTCTTGAAAGGTTTTGTCCACAAATCACATCAATGTTATTTTGTTGAATACTACTTTGATATCCAAATCCAACAACAAAGGTGTTTTGGATGGCTGCATTCCTAGAGGAGAACCTAGTTCTAAAGGAAATTAGTGGGAGAGAAAAGTAGAACTCAAAATGTTCAAGACAAACAATACAAACATTGAACTTAAAGAGGTAAAATGGGAATAAAGAGAATCATAAAATGTTGTGGAATCTCAAAGTTGCTTAAGTAACACACATAACTCATGGTTCTGGTAGAACACACCTAGAGATTGAATGATATGATATCTTATGGACAAGAAGGTAGTGAGTTGATAATATGATGAGTCAACAGTCTACCTAGAAGCTAATGAGAGCTAGAAACTGAGACATGTCTTGAATCCATGAAATCCAAGATGGACTCCATGTACATAAACAAAGTATGACCTTGGATGTTCCACCTAAAGGGGTAAAACCCATAGGGTACTTTTAGGTCTTCCAGAAGAAGACTGACATGGAGGGTAATTCGGTTGCTAAGAGTCTCTAACAAGTTCAAGGTGTTGAACATGATGAAATCTTTTCATCAGTCAATAAGGATAAATCCATCAGGATAATGCTTGCTATTGTAGCTTAATCAAAATAAAGTCTATGAAGTGGCATAGATCAATCTTTGGATTGAAGCAGACACCTTAGAACTGGGATCTTCTATTTGACAAGATAGTCAAAGAGTTTGACTTGAGTCAAAATAAAGAAGTAATTTGTTATTACAAGAATTTAGTTGGAGCATATGTATATTCCACATATTGATGGGAAATAACATCATTATACTACAAATATTAAAACCTGGCAACAAAGTGCATTCTAAAGTTTTAAAGAAGCATCCTATGCAATAGGAACCAAGATCTATAGAGACATATCAAGAGGGATTCTTGACCTAAGAAAGAGAACATACATCAGAAAGATGCTGAAAGGGTTCAACATGATGAGAGAAAACCTACCCATGTTCCATGGAGTTAGTCTCTCAAGAGCCAAGTGTCCCAATTCTTATGAAGAATAAGGAACACATGGATAGATGCCATATGCATTTGCAATTAGATCTATCACGTATGAACTCATCTCATTATCTTGTATGTATTGTACATGACAAGAAAATATGAACTAATTATCTTGTATGTATTGGACATGACAAGAATATACAAACTCATCATCTTGTATGTATATGACATGACAAGAAGATATAGAATCTAGTTATTTCATATGTATTGGACATGACAAATGAACTCTAGTAAGAGTTACTGGAATATCATGAAGGACATCTTTATGCACTTGTGAAGTACTAAAAGGAATAGTTCTTTAGTTATGGTAATAAGGAAGACTTGGGTGTAAAGAGTTACACTGATGCAAGCTTCCGAAATGACAAAACTGTGTTTGATCGTGGAATAAGAATTATTAGTTGGAAATGTTCCAACATAAGACAATTGATTAATTCTACAATAAGAAGCTGAGTACCTTAGCGTTACAAACACTATAAAGGATACTATATGGATCTCAAAGTTCATATGGATGAACTTGTGGGAGGTTCCGACCATTGGTGACTCGGTAATAATATTGTGACAAAAATGGAGCTACTGGTTAGGCAAAGGAATTTCAGATAGTATACTACGGAACTTCCATCTCATACGAGCTGTCGTACAATGAGGGGATGCGAAACATGCAATATACCGACTTGAAGAAAATGTTACTTACCCTCTATAAAAGTACTTGTGCACTAGAAACATGATGGACATGTTAATATCACTTAGAATATGATTAGTGGGTGATTGGCTCTAAGTTCAAGTGGGAGTCTGTTGGTATAGTATGCCCAGAGAGACAATCATATGATGATTGCAATGAGGCATGTGATACTTGATTTGGTAATAATAAAGGAAATTTTTTTCTATATGTTTTAACTATTTTGATATAATAGTATAACATGTTAGATGTCTAGAGAATGACAATACTCAATGATGTATGTCTTCAGGTCAAGGACCTGAACAATGAGATCATACAGATGTTAAGAGTATACATACTTATTATGTCCCTAGTCGGTTGCTATTATGGAAATAACCATAGACATCAATAACACAAAAGTCTAGAGTGTGTGTTGGTTGATGACAGAATCTCATCAGTCATGATATATGATATCAAACCAAGCACACTGATACATGTTAGAGAATAGTGTATCAGACATACCCACCATAAGAGTGATGCATGGAAACCACACTTGGTTAGTCAGGATCATCTCTTATAGTATTGGTGGTGATTGTGGTTCTTAGAACTAAAATCACTACACTCATCACTTGTGGTTGGGTACACATTGAAATCATCAAACACAGTCTTAAAATATGGGTTTTTATAATGGTGATGATTGGGTGACTTTGACACTTGGGGACTTGATTGCTAGTAATAGATATGGCATTTGTCACTGCTAAGGGAGTGTGATATCCTGGCTACTTGAGGATCGAGAGAAATGCATGGCCATGCACACGTAAGTCAATATATGATATTGAGATTACATATATCTTAGACAGTCTACTCTGAATCAAGAAACATGGATTGAACATTTGTAGAGGATGACAAGTCCATGCCTCGAGTTCAATCCAGATAGCAGTGACAAAGGAATTATACATTCACTGTAAAACCAATAACAAATTCAAGGTTGAAAGTTGTTCTCCAACTTTCCTCTTCACTTCAGTAGCGCTGATATGCGACTAGGAACCACTCTTTGTGTGTGATGTCATAAGTTATTTATGGACATTCACTGCCAATGTGAAATGGAACCAATAGGGTCACACACATAGGATTAACCTCGAATAGGAGTTTATCCATGAATGTTGTTTAGATTTATTACTAAAGTGTTTAGGTACTGAATTAAACATTCAATCAATAGACTTGACTCAGAATCATCAAGTTCAAGTGTTGAACCAACTGATTAGAGTGTCAAATTGTTTGACAAATGCATTGACTGAGTTATGCACAACCTGGACCACCAACCAACCTGTTCACTGGGTGAACCGATTGGCTCATGGTCAATGAGATGACTGGTTCACTCTAGTGAACCGATCGGCTCACAATCACCAAACGAATAGGTTGTAACATACTAGATCTCAGACCCTACCCTGGAAGTTTACATTTTGGACTTAGCCAAACAAGGTTGAAGGTTAGGCCTAAATAGATGTTTAGTATAACCCCAATGAGATAATGCATGTATATATCACCTTAATGGAACCTAATGTTCTAACATTAATCTCATTTTTATAATGAATACATAAAATATTTCACATAACTCATTTTGGTGGTAATATGAAGATAAGGAACTTAATTGGATGAATAAATTTGATAATGGGTCGTTAATGGGCCATATGACATATCTCATAAAAAGAAGTCTCAAAAGTTGAAACAAACTTCAAATTCGAAATCTACATATCAAAATTAGCATACATGTAAAATTTCATCTAATTTGGACAACCTTGAAATATTAGGATAAGTTTAGGAGAGAGAAAATAAGTAAAAGGAATAAGTAATGAATAATGTGTATATATAACTTTATAAAATGGAAATAATGTCAAATTTTTATTCAACACATCAAAGATAAATTGTGGATGAAGTTTCACCAAATTTGGATGTTGTTTGTGCAAGTTATGCAATTTTAGGTACATTCTGGACTTTAATGCAATTTACCCAATTCAGAGGTTTTCTTTGTAAATTGTCACATGCATTATAATATTTAGATATTCCCTTACCATTCTCAAGTTTTTTAACCATAGGGAACCTATTTGCACCTTGGTTTGAAGGTGTTTCTTTCCAAGGGCATTTTTGGGATTACTCTCTTCATAAATGAGCTTATCTTTAGAAGCTATCAACCAATGGGGTTCTTTCTTTGATTGGAGGTCAATTGGGATGACATTTAAGTGACCATAAACTGACATTTGATATTCAAGAAGCCTCTATGAGCTGTCCTCTTACATGGCCATGAAATCCCTAAGCTAAGGACACATGGAAAGCTCCATTGACACCTCATGCTTGACTTCTCTCTTTTCCATAAAGGTTTGCATGTCCATAGGCACCCTTAGCATTGGACACATTGAACGTAACTTGAAACCTCGTTATTTACTTCTTCCCTATCCATAAAGTCTTTCATGTCCATGGACACCCTTATACATGACACATGGAAAGTCTCATAGACACCTTATACTTGACCTCTTTTTTTATATAGCCATAACTACCACTTCTCAACTCCAAATTCAAAATATCTTGCTCTTCTTTCTTTCCTCTAGCTTAGATCATAACTCCTACTCTATTTTTCCACGAAGGTGTTGTCCCAAGGTAAAAGGAGGTGCGTACCTTGGTGAAGAAGGCTCCTAGGGTTCCAAATTTCTCTATTTAGGATTTCTTAAGCTCCTACTTGGTGATTTTGACCAAAACTAATAAGTATCCTCATTTCCTTCCCTATTTTCATATTTTAGTCTTCCTTCCACCTTCCCCCAGGTTAGAACCATGGCCTTCTATGGTGAAACTCCACCTAGAACCCATAAACATCTCATCTCCATGTTCTTGTTAGGGTTTTTCACCTCTAAAGTGGAGAAGGTGCTTCTTGCTCGAGATAGGAGCTTTGTTGGAGAAACCAACCTCTCTAAGATTGGGAACCTTACTTATTGGACCTTTCCATCTTCCCTAGAGATTCTTTGGAGGCCTTGTCTTGGATCTAGGACTGACTTGTACTATTTAGACTCGGAAGTTAAGGTATGATGTATCCCCTATTCTTCTTTGTTGAGCAATTCTCCTATGCTTATTTATTATCTTTGTCCTATGGACATAAGCCTATACAAAATGTATTTTCTTTTGAAAATAATGGTTGATATGAACTACCTTATTTGATATTTATCATGTGATCATGGATATTCTTTTGAACTCTTATCTTATTCTTTGTTCGCGATGGAACTCTAAAAAATGACATGTGATGTCTTTTGCCCACTTATGAGGTGGATGTATATGTTGGTCAGTTATGTGGTGATTACTTTATGTCATATGACTATAGTTTCTACTTGCCTCTGCATTTAACATTTTTAGTGATTCAGTAGCACTAGAGTAGTGTAATTGCATTGGTTTTTATGGCAGATGTATTATTTCCTATCGAGCAGATGAGATATTTCCTACTCTTTTAGCATGGAAAGGAACCTCATACCTAGGGCAAGATGTGTGATTCTTGGCCCATGTTTTATATATTTGGGAGATTAGTAGTATTGCTTTCTCTATCAGGTTTCATGTTTATGATACTTGTCTTCCTTTGTGTTTATATAGGGCTATGTTTATCTCACATGCATGCAAGTTAATGATATGGGGCGTGTTCCCTAATTCTTTACATGTTCTTGTGTGGAATAATCTTTATGTTTTATTAATACCAAGTATTCTTTTGTTATCATATGATTTCAATTCCTTTTCTCTTAATACCCATTTGGGTGGGCCTTATCCTTTCTAAGAGAAGCCTTTTATATTTGATGTCATTTATTCCATATATTACTCAATTTCCTATTTAGAATGCACATACCAGCCTTTGCTGATGTCATCTTAAAAAAAAAAAAAATTGGCCATTCTATTCATCCTGTGGCCTGGGCTCGATCTTGGGACCTCTCACTAACAAACCGAGTGTCTAACCATCTTGGTGTCTTCTGTTAGACACCATCTTGCTGATGTCATCTATTTTCTCTTCTTACCATGGTATGCTTCCAACCCTAGGTGAAGGACATGGATGATAAGGCATGAAGTTTTGGACTATCTTAAGGAGTTAAAGCTTGGAGAAAAAGTTGTTATGGCTTAGATTTCCCTCTACTTAGATCCTTATGTTGTATCATACATGTAAACCCTTATGGGATATTATGATGTACTTTTGTAATCTTTTGTGAAAATTGAATATAGTCATTCTTTTTATTCTGCTGCTATACTTTGGTTGTTTTGAATAGCATTTATTGAAGTTTGAAAATTTTGCACTTATTCTAACATACCTTTGAGTGTGTTTGGAATGGATGTTTATTCTTCAAATTTTAGTAAGGGGGTGATCTCACCTCTTTATAGCATGGTATCAGATCCCATAGTAGTCGAAATCTGACTATTTCAATTTTGTCTCCCTAAATAGAATCCTTGTCGTACCTTTAAGTGACATGTTTGCCCTATAGTTGATCAATAGATGATGAAAGGTTGATTTAGGATCATAACGTTTCACATTATAATAATGATGAATAGATCCTTAAAATACTTACAAATAAAAGATGCATAAGTAACCGTAATAACTTAAGGTTGTTTAGCTTGGCCTTTAGGAAACTAATAGGTCATGAAGTTGAAAGAAAAGGTGTCCAGAAAGGATCAGGGTTCGGGGGCTGAAAAGATTTTCCTCCGCACCACTAGCTTGGTTTATGAGGACTCCCGAATCCATATGATACCGGCCTGGCCTGAGCTGATATGAACTATTCAAAATAGCATGCTTTTAGACAAGTTTAGCCTTAAACATCTATATGATTTATCTTTAGGGATCCTAATATGTTGAACTAGTCTCCCAGGTGTAAAAACTTGTTTGATAATGGACAAGAGCAAGTTAACCCATAGTTCATAGTTAGTCTTTACAAGTTATGTTTCTTTTTTTGCATGATACTTATGTAGTTGGATGTAAGGAAGTGTAGTTGAACCTTTTGTACCTAAAGAATAGTTTTGACTTAATAAGATGAATCCTTTAAGGGGTGGTGAATAAGTTTTTTTCCCATATGTGGATGTTTTGATTTTGAGGACAAAATCCCTTTAAGGGGTGGTGTGTTGTAACATACTAGATCTCGAACCCTACCTTAGAAGTTGACATTTTGGAATTAGCCAAATAAGGTTGAAGGTTAGACCTAAATAGATGTTTAGTATAACCCCTATAACGCCTGGGCCCACAACCCAAGGCTCTAGCAAGGGTTTAGGAATGACGACTGGCCCCACAGACCACCACTAGCCTTAACTACATGCTTTGTCCTCACTCACACACAATCCAGGGTCAACTTCCCGACTGGTCACCCATCCTAGTGCTACTCTAAGTTGAGCATGCTTAACTATGGAGTTCTTTAGGAATGGGCTCCCTGAAAAAGAGGTGCACCTTGGTGATATGGGTAGTCCAAGCATTCCTTTTAATATGATTTTATCCGAGGCCTCAAATCATGGGATGTTACAATCTCCCCCTCTTAGACTCTTGACGTCCTCGTCAAGGCTCAACTATATGGCCTCATAATCTGACCCCATTTTAGTGCAGACCCACAATGGCTCCTGATCATAGAATACCAGTGCAAGGGTGGCTACGTCAACCATGGAAAACCCTTTCCTACATGTCTGAACTACATGGCTCAAGACTAGCATGCCATGCCATGTGGGCCCCACCTACTAGAGGAGAATTGGCTCTGATACCACTTGTAAGGCCTAGGCCCACTTCCCAAGGCTCTAGAAATGGTTCAGGAATGACGGCTGGCCCCACAGACCACCACTAGCCTTAACTGCGTACTTTGTCCTCACTCAAGCACAAGCTGGGGTCAACTTCCCAACTGGTCACCCATCCTAGTACTACTCTAAGCTAAGCACGCTTAACTATGGATTTCTTTAGAAATGGGATCCCTGAAAAGGAGGTGCACCTTGGTGATATGGGTAGTCCAATCATTCCTTTTAAGATCATTTTATCCGAGGCCTCAAATACTGGGATGTTACAACCCCAATGAGCTAATTCATTTATATATCACCTTAATGTAACCTAATGTTCTAACATTAATCTCAGGTTTATAATGGATACATAAAATATGCCACATAACTCATTTTGGTGGTAATATGGAGATAAATAACTTAATTGGATGAATAAATCAGATAATGGTCTGTTAATGGGCCATATGAAACATGTCATAAAAATAAGTCTCAAAAGTGGAAGAAAACTTAAAATTCTAAATCTACATATCAAAATTAGCATACATGTCAAATTTCATCTAATTTGGACAACCTTGAAATATTAGTATAAGTTTAGGAGATAGAAAATAAGTAAAAGGAATAAGTAATGAATAATGTGAATATATAACTTTAGAAAATGGAAATAATGTCAAATTTTTATTCAACACATCAAAGATAAATTGTAGATGAAGTTTCACCAAATTTGGATGTTGTTTGTGCAAGTTATGCAATTTTAGGTACATTCTGGACTTTTATGCAATTTACCCAATTCAGAGGTTTTCTTTGTAAATTGTCACATGAATTATAATATTTAGATATTCCCTTACCATTCTCAAGTTTTTGAATAATAGGGAACCTATTTCCACCTTGGTTTGAAGGTGTTTCTTTCCAAGGGCATTTTAGGGATTAGTCTCTTCATAAATGAGCTTATCTTTAGAAGCTATCAACCAATGGGGTTCTTTCTTTGATTGGAGGTCGGTTGGGATGACCTTTAAGTGAACATAAAATGAAATTTGATATTCAAAAAACCTTTATGAGCTGTCCTCTTACATGGCCACGAAATCCCTAGGCTAAGGACACATGGAAAGCTCCATGGACACCTCATGCTTGACTTCTTCCTTTTCCATAAAGGTTTGCATGTACGTAGGCACCCTTAGCATTGGACACATTGAAAGTAACTTGAAACCTTGTTCTTGACTTCTTCCCTATCCATAAAGTCTTTCATGTCCATGGACACCCTTATACATGACACATGGAAAGTCTCATAGACACCTTATACTTGACCTCTTTTTTTATATAGCCATAGATACCACTTCTCAACTCCAAATTCAAAATCTCTTGCTCTTCTTTCTTTCCTCTAGCTTAGATCATAACTCCTACTCTATTATTCCATGAAGGTTTTGTACCAAGGTAAAAGGAGGTTCCTACCTTGGTGAAGAAGGCTCCTAGGGTTCCAAATTTCTCTATTTAGGATTTCTTAAGCTCCTCCTTGGTGATTTTGACCAAAACTAATAAGTATCCTCCTTTCCTTCCCTATTTTAATATTGTTAGTCTTCCTTCCACCTTCCTCCAGGTTAGAACCATGGCCTTCTATGGTTAAACTCCACCTAGAACCCATAAACATCTCATCTCCATGTTCTTTTGTTAGGGTTTTTCACCTCTACAGTGGAGAAGGTGCTTCTTGCTCGAGATAGGAGCGTTGTTGGAGAAACCAACCTCTCTAAGCTTTAGAACCTTACTTATTGGACCTTTCCATCTTCCCTAGAGGTGCTTTGGAGGCCTTGTCTTGGATCTAGGACTGACTTGGACTGTTTATACTCGGAAGTTGAGGTATGATGTATCCCCTATTCTTCTATGTTGAGCAATTCACCTATACGTATTCATTATCTTTATGCTGTGGACATTAGCCTAGACACAATGTCTTTTCTTTTGAAAATAATGGTTCATGTGAACTACCTTATTTGATATTGATCATGTGATCATGGATATTCTTTTTAACTCTTATCTTATGCTTTGTTCATGATGGAACTCTAAAAGATGACATGTGATGTCTTTTGCCCACTTATGAGGTGGATGTATATGTTGGTCACTATTGTGGTGATTACTTTATGTAATCTGACTATAGTTTCTACTTGCCTCTACATTTAACATGCTTTGTGATTCAGTAGCACTAGAGTAGTGTAATTGCATTGGTTTTTATGGAAGATGTGTTATTTCCTACCGAGCAGATGTGATATTTCTTGCTCTTTTAGGATGGAAAGGAACCTCATACCCCAGGGAAAGATGTGTGATTATTGGCCCATGTTTTATATATTTGGGAGATTGGTAGTATTCCTTTTTCTACCAGGTTTCAAGTTTATGAGACTTGGTCACCTTTGTATTTATATTGTTGTAGGGCTATGTTTATCTCACATGCATGCATGTTGATGATATGGGGTGTGTTCCCTAATTCTTTACATGTGCTTGTGTGGAACGATCTTTATGTTTTATTAATGACAAGTATTCTTTTGTTATGATATGATTTCAATTCCTTTTCTCTTAATACCCATTTGGGTGGTCCTTATCCTTTCTATGGGAAGCCTTTTGTATTTGATGTCCTTTATTCCATATATTGCTCAATTTCCTCTTTAGTATGCACATACCAGCCTTTGCTGATGCCATCTATTTTCTCTTCTTGGTGGGGTATGCTTCCAACCCTAGATGAAGGACTTGGATGATAAAGAATGAAGTTTTGGACTAGATTAAGGAGTTAAAGCTTGGAGATAAAGTTGTTATAATTTATATTTCCCTCTACTTTGATCCTTATGTGGTATCATACATGTAAACCCTTATGGGATATTATGATGTACTTTTGTAATCTTTTGTGAAAATTGAATATAGTCATTAGTTTTATTTTGCTGCTATACTTTGGTTGTTTTGAATACCATTTATTGAAGTTTGAAAATTTTGCACCTATTCTAGAAAACCTTTGAGTGTGTTTGGAATGGATGCTTTATTCTTCAAATTTTAGTAAGGGGGTGATCCCACCTCTTTACATAGGTGTTGGGTTTCCCGATTTGTGAGTAAAGATTGTCGTTTCACTTGTTCAATTTGATTGGGACAAGAATTAATCTTTGCATTAATTAAAAAAAATAAGGAAAGTCAATTGTGGGAAAGTCTGGGAATGAACTGATCGACTCACCTACCCAAACATATGGTTTAGTTATGAACTGATCGGTTCACCTACCCAAATGACTAGTTCAGTTATGAAACGACCGATTCTCTTGCCACATTATAACGAGTTCATGGAAAATTCAGACCCTTCTACTCCCACATAGACTGGGAACCCTGACCCTGCCCTCTACTATAAATAGAGGTGTGCAATGGGATTCTCAGAACAGATAACTTAGTACATTAGTTGCTATGCAAAGTTGTTATCCTCTCTGGTTGTGGTAACTAAGAGAGCCCAAGCAAGTTCTACCTGTCCAGGGAGGAACATCGAGGGAAATACAACTATAGAAAAGTGACTGGTGGTGAGAGAGTGTGTCGGTGACTAGTACGCCGACAGAAGGGGACGACTCCTTCTAGTCTGTCCATCTGGATGACTAGAGTTCCCGGTAGTCTGTGTGGACTATTTATAGAGGCGTGAGATTTATATTGCTCAGGAGGATGACTGTCAACCACGGTCTAGGTCAAGACCAGGAGCTGAACAGATGCCATCAAAGACTAGGTGGTTGAAGGACGCACTAGTTTTAAGGTATTGTCTCCGAGCAAGCCTCAAGATCATGTATAACTCGCTAAAACATCTTTCCTATTGTATAGTTGTTGATGCGATCTACTGGTTATGGGTTTGTGGTTAGATAAATGTTTTTATTTCTGCTGCTTGTTCTATCCCACAAAATCCAATAAGGTCACATAACAAGCAAGTTTTATATCTTTAAAATAGATTACCAAACCAAACAACAAGTCAAGTGCTATTAGAATATACCCTATGCTACTAGTTGGATAACTAGGTCTAGGAGTAATTCTGATAGGACTTGGAAAGTCTAGGTTTCTAGGTTAAGTGGTATTAGGGAAATTGAGAGCTAAGGGTAAGAATGTGAGTAGATATGAGAGTGTTTCACCTCATGTTACTTTCCATCTAGCCTTTAGGAAACTCTAGGCAATTGCACTAATCACACTTACACTAGTTACTTAGATCTCACACCTATTTCTAAGAGAAGGGATTTGTATATAGGAACAAAGGGAGCTAGCTAGGGATCCACTAATAGGATCTACGAGCCATTCCTAAGATAGCCACTTACATTCCATTTTCCCCTAGAAGCTAAGTGTCATCAAACATCATAAAACAAACAATCTATGTTTAAAAGAACAAACCACAAGAAAGATAATGGGGAATGAGATAGAAGTAAAAGGCAATCATCTTAGAATGGAAATATATTCAATAAAAGTTATTTTCCCCCAACATGGTATCAAAATATCATTTTAACCCGAAATAGCCCACCACTAGGGGCTTAGCTAGATATGATCATACAAAAGAGAAAATAAAGGATAAGAAAGGGGTAAGAATCCATGGATCTCATGGAAGCTTCTTCTCCTTCATCTCCTAGCTACTGTAGAATGACCTCCCTCCTCCAAGATGGGTGAAGAGCATTGAAATGTAGGGGATTATGGTAGAAAACCTAGAAAACTAAGTTTCGATGGTGGAAATGGTAGGTGGAGGTCTTGAATGCAAGGGAGATGACAATGAATGCTCTAGAGTAGGTAGGAGGGTGCTAAGGTAGCTAACCTAGTGCTGTGGTCTCCACCCATGTATATATAGGTGGTGGTGGAAGCATTAGGGTAAGTAGGGGTATAGTTGGAAAATCAGTGCTGAAAAAGGTAGATTTTGGGTGGTAGCATAGCCATTTTCAACAGAACGGTTGTGGTTGCTGATGGTGAGAATGGTCGTGGTGGGGGAGAACGACTGTGGTGGGAAATGGAAAATGTCAGAGTGAAAGTGGTGAAATGAAGGCTAGTAGCACAGCTGTGCTAAATAGCATGACTGTGGTGTGGGCTAGGTAGAACGGCCATGCTGGGTAGCACGAACATGGTCGGCGAGGTGAAGTGGAGGTCGTTCTAGTCAGCATGCCCATTTTGATCATTGGCAACATGACCTTGTTGGCTGGCACTGCCATTTTGGGGCTTCTCAACACGACCGTGCTGGGTAGCACAACCGTTTTCACAATGTTATTGTAGCTTGACAAAGTGAATATCATCCCTGTAGTTTTTGCATGTATGAGCATGAACATTCCTTGGCACGATGGTCGTGCTGGAGTCTTCAGTAGTATTTTTGAACTTGAAACTTCATGATCAACAGACTTCTTTGCTTGAGCTTGACCCTTGGCCACTAGGGCTATGTTAAGGGAGTGTTGGGGTCTTCTTTGGACCCCTCCATGGGTGGAGAAATCCTACAACTCCTTCCTTATCTCTCATCCATCCAAGACATGGTCCAAGTACCTGAAAAACATGCAAAAAATGCCCATGAGTGCATTTGATAGTAATATGCATATTGAGGTAATTAACTTTCATTCTACTATGTTTAGATATGATTGAGATACAAAAAGACACAAGATGAAGCCCTATAACAGGGCTTCATCACCACCCCAAACTTAAAACATACTTGTCCTCAAGTATGCTCCAACTTAATCCTTTTTTTCAATTCAATCAAGTAGCAAAGATAATACAACATTGTGATGTTTGTTGGTGAAAATGAGTTCACATGAGGAATTAGGCATGCAATCCACTACTCTCTACTCATTTTCATTCTTTTCAAGTGTGAGTCAAGCACAGAGAACAAGAACTTAGAATATGGATCACCATTCACATATGCAAGTAATGCAATTTGTTTAATGCTCTGGGTAAACCGTATCATGCATAAAATACATTTAAGAGGTTAGGATTACTGTTTGACTTGCTAGAGCTACCTAATACACTTCATTTTACTGCTCATGACCTGCTAGCCTTGTGTAGGGGGATGAGGGCTAGAGTTGATTTACCCTATCCCTACTAGGCATAAAAAGAGAAGAAATGGTTGTGAAAGGGAATGGAGTGCTTTTGCACTCATCTTTTCTTTGTGTGAATGCTCTTAAATAGGAGCACCCTTTATTTTCTTTTTGCTTTTTTTTCCTTTTTTGTTTTATTTTCTTTGTCCTTGGTGTAGGTAGGGCATATAATGACAAGAGTGAAGTGGAAAGGTAAAGGTATGACCACCCAAAACTTTTGGGGGTGGTCAAGGTTGATATGTGCACTTTGGCATCCTTCCATGAGACAGAGAGGTAAGAAGATGGTGGAAGAAATGTCAGATCAAAGAGTAGTTTTAAGCAGTGGTAATTCATGTATAATTTCACTCAAGCAAGCTAGTCCATATAACATTCACCAATCAAACAAGTCATGCATAAAATGAACAGTATAGTAGATTGCATCCTTTTCATAAAGAACAAGAAAACCCAAACGTTCAAGACTTGCATGAATCACCCTTTTATTCAAAACAACAAATTATTTCAAGAGGATTGAAGCACATGCAAAATTCCTACATAGGACTCATTCTAGACACAACCATCAAAAGCAAGTTACATTATCCAAGATTTAACCATTTTCATCACAATAGATAGAGATTCAATTGAAACACACTTTTGGGCAAAAACATTCAAGTTTGGAAAAATTGGCCAAAATGGTGCCAATTTGCATTCAATCACGTCTAAACCTACATTTAAGGAAATTAAAACATAAAGCAGCAAATCCTAATTAAAACACACAAAAATTACCAAAATCTACATGGAAATGCAACACATGGCATGGAAGAGAAAAAAGAATATATATTTTTTTAAATTATACAAAAATGCATGAAATTAAACTACATTATTGCATGAAATGCTAAAAAAACATAAAGTCAAGATAGATAAGTAAAATGTTAATCAAACTATTTGAACATCTTGCAAAAATTTAGCACACAATATATATATAAAAATGTGGTGAAAGAAGGGCTTACCACCCTACCACCCCAAACTTTTAAATCATGCTATCCTCAGCGTGAAATAGAAGTTTAGAATAGTAGGGTAAAGGTCATGGAGTCACAATAAACAACTACCAAGAGATGGAGTGATCAATACAGAACTAGGTGAGCAGGGCATGACCACCATGGCCATCCGGAGCAATGCAACCATTCTATCTTGCTAGCCACATGGCCATGCTGTGTGGCATGACTATTCTGGACTCTTTCTTGTAGCTCTTCTATGGATTTGCAATGTTCTCTTCAAATTTGATCTTCTCATTGGCTAGACCCTTTGTGCATCACCTTTTCTTCCTTGTACCTATTTTAACATGATTCACAAATAGGAAAACAATCAAGTATGGTGTGTGTGTTTCTTGGAAAAAAATGGAAGTATGATAAAACAAAAAGGTTTGAGAATCTCAAACCACATGGGTTTCCTCCCACTAGTGCTAAGTTTATTGCATTCAGTTGGGATTGTTGTATTCTTCACTAAGTGTTGACACCCCAGGTGTCTCCTTCCTCTTCCATAGTGATCCTTTCTAGAGTGCTGATGACATGGGCTTCATCCCATGGAGTGTACAACAATCGGAAGTAAGAACTTGATCTCCATTGTTCTAGAGGATCATAGTAGTCTAGACTGGCATTAATATCTTCTTCACCTAGCCTGTATCTCTCTTCTTCAGTGAAAACAAAGAAGTCAATCTTCCTTCTTCTATGTGTGACTGTCAAAGTGCCCACACACACATTAATCTATACACTCATGGTGGACAAGAAGGGCCTCCCCAATATGAGGTATTCCTTTCCATCAATAGGGCTAGAATCCATGTTCAAAAAGTCAGTTAGGTATGCAATGTTTATCCTTTGATCCAATGCTACTATCTCATTTTGTAATATGCCCAGATATTTCCTTCTAGTTCCATCACCCAAGATAATAGCCCAATCCACTAGCTTCATTTTTTTTAGGTCGAGCCATAAGTATATGCTCAACGACATAATGCTTGCCCCTGTTCCTAGATCTAGGAGTGAGTGTTCTATAGGTCGCACTTTAATATATCATGTGATAAGAGGGGTTCCTGGATAATCCCTTTTTTCTGGTAAAGCACTGTCCAGGATGAACTTCACTTGTCTTGTGGCCATGATTTCTTTCGGTGGAAATAACACCAATTCCTCCTCCCCATGCAAACATTCTTTACCAAGGAAAGGAATGTTTTGATGTCTATTTTTCCTTGCTTTAAGGTCCCTAAGAGGTTCATGATATGACTATGCTTCTCTTCGGGAAAGGGGTCTTCGAAAGCATCATGGAAGTTCTCACCGCTTGCATCAAAATTTTCTACAGAAATTTGTGGGCCTTGAGGAGGTATGATGGTGATTCTTATCTCATGGGGTGGATCTTAGTTTGGTATCAACTCCCAAAAAGGTATTGCATCAAATGTTACCATGTCAATAGTATGCGGAGTAGAAAACAAGATCTCGTCACAGAGAGATGGAAAAACTGAATCTCCAACACTTTTGGTACTTCTAAGAAAGGATGGGACAGTTGATCTCATGGCCTCAAATGGGGGAAAGATGCAAGATATCATCTTATCTATCAATGATGGCACACTTGAGGGCACTTATTCATCACCAAAGGAGCAACGAGATCTTGGATGCACTCGAAACTTTCAAGAAAAAATGGAGCAACATATTCTTTGGCGCTCTTGCGATCCCTACTAGACTCTTCTGGCATTGTATTTTTATTACAAACCTTGATCATTCCATCTTCATCTTTTTCAAGCATTGGAGATATAGTTGGCAAAACAATCAAGATTGACCCCACCACACTGTCAGGTCATCATGGCAAATTTGCAAGGCTAGAAGCCGAGGTGGATACTCTCAAGCCTCTACTACAAGCCATCTATCTCAATGGGGAATACTACTGCCTGGAATATGAAAATTTACATTCAGTCTGCATGAAGTGTGGTAGAGTCGGACATGTTGACACAGCATGCACGTTTGTCACCCTTTCTCACCTGCTGACCCATCCTCGACGTCAAGACCCCCTCTTCTTAAAGAGGTGCAGTACACGGCTCAGATCCATGCATAGAAGCCAGAGAAATGCATGCCTTCTAACAAGAAGGGCATGCAGACTGGCAACACGTCACAGATGACGTCGACCACCCAGAGGAATGATGATGTCGATGTGGACGAGCTGCCACAACACACATTAGACGCTCAGGAAGCATCTGAGGAGGATTGGCAGACTGTCCAATCTAGGACACAAAAGAAGAAGGCTAAAGTAATGGCTCAAACACATGCCAGTGTAGGATGAGCTACACCGCCAAAGGCCTCTTCGGCGGGTGGTTTCGTCAAAAACTCAAACAACACAAGCGTCACGCTAGTGCATGATGACACATGTGTGGGCAGAATGAAGGAGATGGGGAATGATGCCCCACTCCAATTTACAGCCACAGACACTATCCATGCTGAATCCCAGCGCCTTTTCCAATGGGGCAACAAAGGATGAGGCAGTGGAGTCCTTCTTAGAAATAGGAGGGCAGTCTACCAAACTGTCAGACCTGGGAGAGAAAGGAAGAAAGGAAAGCTTGCCCAGTTAGTCGGAAATCTAGAATAAGGTTCTAATGCTAGGCGTGCCATTAACTTCAACAATGAGTCAGTGCCACCTCTAGATGATGCTATGGTCAGCGATGATCAATCTGTCGACCTCTGTGCGGCAATTTCCTAAATTGCCCACATCTCTTTCTCTTTTGTTTTAATGTTGAACATCCTTTGCTGGAACATTCAAGGTGCCTATTTTAAGAAGAAGATTCACTGACCAGCCTAAATCGCACATCCAAAAGGAGCGGATTTGAAGTAGTCTGACTTTTAAATAACCTGACTCTTAGGCCCCCGCAACGATGACGGGGTCCGAAGTAGCGATCAGGGTCGAACCACAGGTACAAGGGTGGTCGTGCTAAGAACGCGAAATCAACACTCTACACTCTAGTGAAAGAAAGGTAAGAAAAGGTTCTCAATGGAATGGTAGATCAAGATTGTTAAAACAAAAGAGAACTATCTCCAACTGGAGTTACAAGGAAAATTAAGGTTTTGGCATTTACCAATTTTTAGGGGTTTTGTGCAAATGAACCAGAGGAGATAATACTATTGCCTCGGTAAGGAACGAAAGAGGAAAGTTTAGGTATAACAAGCGGTAGTAGAAAACATCCAATACCGCTTATCTCAAAGAGGGTACCTCCAACTAAGCACCAACACCCTCTCTCAAGGGTAGAGGACTTAGGTTGGAGTGGAAAGGCAACTGAAGCAACTCCAACCCTGGGTACTCTCGTACATCCTGATCGGACCAAACGTTAGAGTTACAACACCTCCCTCGAGGGAGTTGTAACTGGAAACACGATTCGATAGCTAGTCAAAACATGATCCAAGCATACAAGCTAGAGTTCGGATGCTAAAAAGCAATCATCCAACAAAAAGGGACCAAACTTAGAGTAGCAGGTATTAAAACTCCTCTAATTCCATTAGCAAGCATTGTATAAAAGGTTTGGTTACACTTCGTGAATAAATAAAGTAAATGACATAGAGAAAGGGAAGATAGGTGTCGCCTCCATGATTTAGGAGGGTGACATACAACAGTAGACCCCTAAGGTGCCTCTAGCCCGATATCAGGTGGATGCTCTGGCCGACATGCTCGTGTCGGGTGGCCAGCCCTGTCAGGCAATACGTTGTGATGGGCAAGCATATCGGTGAAGGCACCCTCCCCGATACGGTCGTGGTCAGGATACCACCCTCTCGGGCGACACACCATGATGGGCGTTCCGTATCGGGGTTGATATCGTGTCAGGAAAGAGATGACTTAGGGTGTCGGGCTCCTTGTATCGGGTGTAGAGGCAAGTCGTCTCAGGCAAGGGTCCATCTAGGAACCTGGCGCATGGGGTGGCCTCCTTGGTCGATATCAGGCTGCTGCGGCTACCAAGATAGATTCTAAGTGAACCACTCCCGCCCCTCTCGGGTTGGGGAAGTGCTCACCTAGTATCGCCCGAAACGCCTCTGGGACGTGACAGACTAGCTCCAGATGCTTTCCAAAGTTAGCCTTCACGAGATTCCAATCTCGTCGGCCCGTCCCATCGGGGTCCTGTAGTTGCTATTTATAGGGAGCGGCTGGGAGAAGTTGCGGATCTCCGGGTGCCATGGTACCCTTTATTGGCTCTGCAAACGTGGCTTCAGGGATGATTAACGCGTGTGTGTCGTCCGACGTAGCTTAGCTATCGCGTGTCGGGTTACGAAGGTATCAGACGCGACAGACGGTTGCTTCCGGTGAGTGGCTCGTATCGTGCGACATGCCCTATCGGGCTGATTAGTCGTGGCGGGCAGAGCTCTCTGTCGGGTAATTGACGCATCGCCCGTCATTGACCGCACCACGCGACATACCCGTGTCGCGTTGTGCCCCTATCGGCCAACGTCCGCGATGGGTAGCGGACGTGTCGTGCGGCTAGTAAAAGGTTGATTCTTTGTAAGTGGGCCGGGACAGACCGTTTTGCTAATTTTGAGTGGAAAAGCGAGGAAAACTATGTAAAAGATGATAAAAATGAGTTAAGAGCATAGTGTGACTCATTTATTCAATAACATGACAAAATGAAGATGAAAACAGTTTAAAAGGACAGTTTTGACGACAAAATATGGGCCATAAATACCATAAAAATGAGTGTTATCAACTCCCCCAAACTTAGCATTTTGATTGTCCTCAATCAATTTTAAAACTTTGTTTTGTGATACTTCTTCTCAACCCAAAATAGTGTTCAGACAAGGGGTTTGAGCGAGTATTGAGATTTCTTAAAGAGAATAATGCCCGACCACAAACAATGGACTTTATTTATCCTGCCTTATTTAAGCAAAATTTTCTCTTCAGCTTCGGCGAGACTTGGGTGAATGATTTCAAAGTTAGCTTTCACACCAAACAACTTTTTGGAATAGAAAGTTGTGTTTTGGGTAGGTTTAAGGCTTTTTGGGTTTTTCTTGTTTTCCATCAGTCCATCTAGGTATGGGTCCGTTAATGGGCAAGTGGTCCTTGCAGTCCAAGCCAGTTGGCTTTAGAGCAGTGATTTCACATCCTACGTACCACTGCCCAGGATCTACCATGCCTAAAGATAGGTACTTTTGGAAGGACAAGAGTGTGTATAATTTTTTTTATATGGCACAACTCTCATGTTTTTATTCACTCTTGTAAGGCTTTTCTCTCTTTTTGGGGTTTTTTTGGGTAAGGGAAAACAAGAGAAATTTTTACTGTTTGGGCAGCTTTTTCCTTCTGCATACACATCTCTTAGCTGTTGTGAGATTATTTTTCAAATTTTTTGGCGTGGAAAGACATAGCCTTTTGTCGTTTGGAGACTACATTTTTAGAAAGAGCATAACAAAAACCTACACCACCTTAGACACAGAGAAAACAATCTGGAAAGAAGTCGTATCAGGTTTTTACTATAGAGTGTCTTTGTATAATTGTATATAGGCAAAAATTTGTATATGCGAAAATCAAGCATGTGTATGTATATGTACACATGTTATGTTATAGGAAAAAGAACAAAAGGTGAAGTTTGGAGGGCTTTTAGTACCTCCCTCACTGATACATAGTACCCCACCCAAACTTACCCCACACTCTGTCCCAGAGTTGTGAGATAGATAAGGTAGGGTAATGTTAACTCAGTGAGGGTTAGAAGGTGAGCGCGCCTTTGCCAGATAGAAGCTTCCACACATATTATCTGTGTTTTCTGTGATAGTCGATGTGGTGGAGCTGGTCAGGCGTGTCCTGGTTAGATATCCATTCCAGCACGAAGATGCCACAATCGTTGGATAATGGAATTTGTTGTGGGCTGCGGTGGCAGAACTGAAGCTCGTGCCATTTGCTTGCTGCTGACTCTAGGAATGGTTGGATCAGCGTCGCCACCTCGTCATAGTATTTTTGTACTAAGCGCTCGAGGGGTGTCAACGATGTCAATGTACACTGTACTGGATGATCTTTGTTGTTGTCTGAGTTGTTGTAGAAGATTCCTGCTCGTTGGTGAGTGTACATTGTCAGGAGAGTCCAGTGGTTGTAATATAGGATAGGCAGGTAGATGACGCGTGGCATCCTGCTCTATAACTCTGCCAGAAAGGATTGTTTTGCTCCTGACTCATAGGCAAGGCAGATGTCATTGAACAACATTGGATGGGCTATATATGCGTGTTCAAGCTTTCTTTGTAGTATCTGGATGTAGGAGGCCGCCACTGATATCACCAAACATCCTCCTTCTTTCACCATGTCCCTTAAGTCATCAACTGGGACTATGACACTGCCTGCCACGTAGATGACATTTGCGGGGGTAGAGTCAGCTAACTTCTGGAGGACTTCATTGACCTATTCTTGCGTGAGTGTAGAGCATGAGAAACAGTCGAAGTTGCTAATCATTTCCTCTGAGGTTTCAAGCGAAGCAGGGTCTTCATTTCTGCATACTTCCTGTAGGATTTCTAACCACTTACCTACCCCGTAAACGTCTGCATCCATCTCGGCTTCTTTTCTGGGGTGCTACCGGGTTGCGAAGATTCGTCTTCTTGGTCACTATCCAACAACTTTTCTTGTATCCCTGTGTCTTGGAAATAGCACTTGTCTTTGATCAGGAGCAAAGAGTAAGTGCTCCTGAGATGAAAGAAGTCTTGGCCCTGGAGATGTCGTATGTTTCCAAAGATGTTGAGCAGCTCCATGGCATGCAAGATGACAAGGGCGCTATTCCCACTTCCTGATTCTACTTGGACAGGAAAGTCTCCAATAGAGAAGAAGTTCCAAATGCCGCTATGATGATGGACTCCTTGCTTGATAACTCAGAGAAGACGCAGCGGGAAAAGCCTGAGACGTTTTTCCTCTGGGCGAGTGAAAATGTGTCCTGAGCATGGGACCTCCTTGTTGCAGCAGCTGAAGAGCTGGACGTCATGGTTCTAGAGGTCTGCCTTATACATGAACCAGTTATTGTAGTGCGTGTACATGGTCAACACGAGGTTCATGTTGTGTTCTTCAATCTGCCGCAGCATGTTGGCCACCGCGATGGAGTCAGATGCTCCCATCATTAACCTTCTTGCCAAGGTCAGGGTGGCATTGTATATTGTTTGCCGACCTATCCTGGTGCTGATATTCTTGATTATTGCACTCTCTAGGACCCTGCTTAGCTTTTTTCCGACGACGACTGGTGAGCGGAACATGCTCCTCAGTGCTCCCCGTCATACAAAGAAGTAGTCGTCGCTCCAGACGACGTCTTCTTCATCAGCCTATGACCTTAGGACCTTATTCAGTAGTTTCTAGTCCCTGATCATCAGGTATCCGATGGCCCTTCTGTCGAAGTCGGCTATCTTGAAGGAAGGTATCTCTGACGACACAGTAAACGTGGCTGCCATCGAGCTTCTTCCTCTGGGGGGTGTCTTTTGTTAGCGGTGTATATGTCACCCCCTCTCCCTCTGATTCATCAGAAGAGTCCTCCCCGATGATGATGGATTCATTGTTGTCTTTAACGTCATCTAAGGGAATTGAGGGAGCATCTTCTTCCATGCCTCGGGAGCTCACTTGTCCTGCTGGAGCTCCGTCGATTGACTTGTGCATCGTCCCTTCCTCGGGCATTGTGGATGGCCCGCTGGAGGAGGAAGTGGATGAAGTCCTGGGTGAGGATGCCGAAGAGGAAGGTTGGGAGCTTGAGCCAAGAGGTGATGGAGACCTCCTTGGCTGCATTGAATGTGGATGGCCATCCCTCCTGTTCAACCTCTCCTCGATCACGTCAAGGCATTGGAGGGCTTACTGCAACGTCAGGTTGAGTGCCTCTAGTTGGCCGGGAAGGCCAACTAAGGTCAATAGTTGCCACTCCTAGTTGTTTAACCTCTGCTGGAAAATAGAAAACTTACGGGTAAGAGAAGCAAAAGTAGCTGAGTGGCTGCCTGTGACCTCCTGCAAGTGGTCAAATTCTTGACCCAGCATCCGTCCCAGTGATGGCGGGGCTACATCAGATCTTCCTCTCGTCCTCGCAACACTCCTCACACATGAAGATCGACCCAACGAGTGTGATACCTCACTCAGAGTTGTTTCTATTTGGATTGTTCACGAGGGCGTCACTTCAGGTTGAGGCATCGACACCCTTCCGACTATCACTGCCTCGTCTATTTATGGTGGTGGAGAAGGGCGCAGCGTGGGTGGTTGTTGCTCCACCTGTCTGTTATCGGCAACCTCCTCTGCAGCTACCACTGGAGACACTGGCAGTGGCGTCAGCGTGGGCTGCACAGCCCTGAGCTCCCTTTCGAGGATCTCAGCGAACGCCCCATTGTTGGCGTCCGACTGCACCATTTCCTTTGCCACTGAAGGCGCAATAAGTCTCAGGATCTATAGCTGTCTCTTCCGTGGTAGCTTCCCTTGGGGCTGTCATTGTTGTCTCTGCCCCAATTGTCTCGGTGACCACCACGATCGCCGTCACTTCTTCATCCGCTGTAGATGTTGTTGTTGCGGCCACGGCTGGTATGGGAGAAGCGACGACAACTCTATCAATGGCTGTCGCCGGTTGCTCAGGAGCGGTGGGTGGCTCGACAGGAGCTGTGGAATATTTGTCATTCCGACCGTCGAGAGGGACATGTCTTCCTATCGCGTCTGCCCTCTCTTGTATTCTCAAGGTGGCGGCGTAGGCGGCTTCGACTACCACAACTTCAATCTCTACTGTGGTGAAGACCAACTTTTCTGCATCATAGCTGGTGCAACGTGGGAGCGGAAGGAGGGTGTTTGTTCTTGCAAATTTGTAGAAGTAGCATCGCCCCTCCTTCTTGATGATGATGTCCCTAATAAGGAACTTGAGGCCGATCTTGTCATCACCCCTTGTCCTTGGAAGGCCACGTGGTTCCCTCGGGTATTCCAACCCCACCGCAATCAGATTCACCAGTCCGTCCATGTTGTAGTCCTTGCTGGCGTCCTTTATTGGGTGAAAGCGGTTGAGGAGGAGTCACCCTAGATTGATCGTGCGGCCTTCCATCATATTCCATATCAGGTGTAGCTCTTCAGTGTAAAGATTGCTCGATTCGTACTTGCTGAAGAGCAGGAACGCCATGATTTTGTGCACTATCCTCCAGAAATAGGAGTGTACTATCGCCACCTTGCTCCCCAGCTTGAATGATGACTCATCAGTTAGCTTTTTCCAGAGCTCCACCGGGTTGAACCTGTCTCCTTTGGTGATTCTTACACCGTTGTTGAACTGTTTCTTTTCCGCCTCACTAGAAGAAAAGATTTCTTTGAGCAGTGTGGGCTCTGATCTCCAAAACACAAGATAAACATAGCGGAAGCGATTCGATTAACAGCGGAATACAAAAATCACGAGAAATTAAAACTTTTCGAAAACGAGATCTCGAAAAATTGAAACTCCTTTCATAAAAGCAAGATGAACTGTTTACATCTCTGATAAATCACTTCTCGAGTGATTATATATATCATGATACAAAATCCCAAGATTTCAAAATTCTCAGATCAACAAACTCCTAGGACCTGAGTGTATAGAGACGACATAAGACTATTCTGACTACAAGACTAGACAACATAGTGTTTCCACTTGAAGTCACTCCTGCTCTTGAATTTGCTGCTGTTGCTACTGTCCACCTGCAGATCAGTTCCTTCGACCTCGACGTCCACCTAAAGGTAGAAATCTACGGGGTGAGACAATTTTAAATAATTGTCCCAGCGAGAGTTATAACTCTCCGCCGGAAACTTTGTTAAAAGCAATCAAAGGAATATCATGAGCAGGTAACTTAGATTACTCATAGCAGGCTTGATAACAATTACTCATCTTTATTTAAGGAATATGAAGAACATGTATACTAATACTTGAACAGGATATTAAAAGCAAGCAATGTAATATCAATCAATGTTCCTCGTAGTTCAACCTAAGCAGTTATGCTACGCGGCTGATTATGTTTTACAACATCAATTATGCCCTGTGGAGATGAGGTATACCACTCATGCTCCAACCGAAAACTAGTAAGTCGCATCGGTATCATACTAGGTCATCGAAAGAGCCAGATTCTCATGACCTTCAACTACCTCAGTCAGAATGAGGATAAACATGCAAGACATCTAGTGTCCCTGCTAATATAGCTCACCAGGGTATTCTGGTACTTCGCTATTAGAGTCACAGTGGCATTCTGCACTCTCTTCGCTATCGAAAGATTTCATGTTTATCTCTCATCGATGCGGTATAAAAGATTCCCTTGGAAGGATAGTGTTACATCATCCCGGTATAAACATATAGTGAAGGGTTGATGGATTAAGATACATCCACATGAACTCCTACACTAGGATGTAAGGATATACACATCCATATTCCCCCACATACTCTAAAGTATGTGATCCAGGAGTTCCCTTAGGAAAACCTATTTCACCATCATTTAAACTCTGACAATGATGGATCTATGATTAGGGCTCTATATGATATGATTAAACTTGGTTATTAAGTACATTTCAGTATTCTTTTAGCATCATACATGTTTCCAAACATTCAAATACTAGACATTGCTATAACAGAAGAATACTAAATGTAACATGTATTACTCATATCAGTTATCAGATGGATATCAATTCTTAATCATCTTATCACTATAATTCAGGAGCATAGCATACCCTTATATCAACATAACACTTGCTATCAAATGACATGTCAGCATCAAGTCATCTATTAGCATGACCTTGATGTCATTCATGGTCCTTAAGGCATATCAGTTTCATATGATACCACTTGCATCTAGGTAACATGATTATTTCTGTTCATAAGCTATTGACATGCTTTCAATGAATATGATTTCATGATCCTTACCTGGATATGATTATTTTCTTATAAGAACCTGCATGATTAAATCAATTGATAATAATCAACAATTCATAGTCAGACCAGCATTCAATAAAATAGAATTAATCCTTCAATTCAAAGGGTATACTTATGTGTCCTTACAAAGGGTAAGATTCCCTTGTTTACATCATTTAGGGTCATTCAACCCTTTTATTATGATTAGGAATAATGATTCCTCATCTCATATCTTGATCCTACAATTCATGCTTAAAGGAATAACATGAGTTTAGGGTTTATTGTTCATTTCAACATGTTACTATGAACTAAGGTTTACTATTCACATTTACTCATGATTACCCAAGAATTAGGGTTTACTATTCACATTACTCATGATTACTCAAGAATTAGGGTTTACTATTCACATTACTCATGATTACCCTAGAATTAGGGTTTACTATTCACATTACTCATGATTACCCTAGAATTAGGGTTTACTATTCACATTACTCATGATTACCCAAGAACTAGGGTTTACTATTCACATTACTCATGATTACCCTAGAATTAGGGTTTACTATTCACATTACTCATGATTACCCAAGAATTAGGGTTTACTATTCACATTACTCACGATTACCCTAGAATTAGGGTTTTCATGATCTCTCATAAGTGGATCATACCCTAATCCTGTATATTCATATACATTGAAGGTACTTTATTTGAGTTTTAACCATAAATAGTACTTTCTCTCTATCCTTCCTAATGAATGGTGATTACATCACTCTAGATAGAGTTGGATTAAGTCCTTATTGATTAACATAAACCAAATCACCACTATCATGTCATTAGGGTTTACATAAAACAAGGTATCCTTTAATTGAACCCATTTAAGCTTAAACAAGTATGGACCCACTTGAGCTTAAATGAGTGTGGACCCATTTGGGCTTAAACGAGTATGGACCTGTTTGAGCTTAAATGAGTGTGGACCCATTTGAGTTGAAACGAGTGTGAACCCGTTTGAGATGAAACGAGTTGAACCCATTTGAGGTGAAATGAGTGTGAACCCATTTGAGGTGAAACGAGTGTGAACCCGTTTGAGATGAAATGAGTTGAACCCATTTGAGGTGAAACGAGTGTGAACCCATTTGAGGTGAAATGAGTGTGAACCCGTTTGAGATGAAACGAGTTGAACCCATTTGAGGTGAAACGAGTGTGAACCCATTTGAGGTGAAACGAGTGTGAACCCGTTTGTGGTGAAACGTGTATGAACCCATTTGATAAAGTTGGATAAGGACCAACATAGGTATTAACGCCCTTCATCTTCAACCTTGAAACCAAGGCCTGTTCTTCACGAAAAAGCTTGCAAGAGTGCAAAGAAAGATAGGGAAGAAGAAGAACTAACTATTATTTGCAAGAATAAAAGTATGCATAACAAAGCAAGGTGTAGAGTTATAAAACCCGCCTCAAACTTTGTTCCTAGAGCTCCAAGCTTCCAAGCTTCGAAACTTTAATGGTGGCTTGAGCTCCACAGGTCATCCAAGGTTGTTTCTTCAAGAAAGGTTGGGAAGGATCGGCTAGGAAGAGAAAGCTAAGTGAATTAACCATGAAACCAACCTTATACAAGGATTTCCCCCATGAATTCAAGCTAGAAGATGGTGCTTTCTTACCTTAGAACAGGTTGGTCGTTTCCCTGAGCTCTAGTGCTTTGCCTTGGTCAGTTGAGAAAGATGAGAAGTGAGGAAGTGAAGGGAATACGTTTGGTTGTTTTTACAAGGAACTAGGCTTATATACTTTAGGTTATTTTCCACCATAAGGACCTCTAAAACATAGATTTCTCATCTAAGTCCCTTCTTCTTTCTAAGGCACGTCCAAGCACGATAATCTTATGAAAATCTCATCAAAACTCAAGATATAAGGGTAGATAAAACCAACATGCATACTAAGGTACATATATGAAGGGTCTTCTTACTCATACTAGGTGTTTTCACTACAAAGGTCATCCTTCTTATTCAATTATTTAATAGAAGCGCCCCTCTCATCCTTTCTTCTTTAAATGATGTCAAGAGTCATAAAAGATATTCTAGAAAGTGTATAGCACAAGTTGCACTCCACATTTTGGGTAAATTGCACTTTACACCAAAATTAGGGTTTAAGCACAAGGATTGCTCCACAAGCTGCACCTTGGTGCCCAAACTTGGGGAATCTATCATACCTCATCATATTCCTTCATATGATGTCTCTTTATTAGAGGAACATCTTAACCTGTGTAATTTGCAAGTTAACCCCTCTAATTGGGTAATTTGCACATAGGTCCTTGTATTACAAAACAATACTACAATCATTGTTTAAAAAGAACAGAAATGAAAATGTATGTTCCTTAGGAACTTAATTACATGCCAAAATATAATCACAAGGATTTAATTAAATATTTAGGCAAAACACCTAGGGTTAATTCATAACCCAGGTCAGGGATGTTACAAATTATCCAACCCTTACAAGGATTTCGTCCCCGAAATCGATAAAACATATTAAGAGAAAAGAGTAGGATATTTCCTTCTCAAATCTTCCTCTAGTTCCCAAGTGGCTTCTTCAACACCACGGTGATTCCAGAGGACTTTTACAAGACTTATATCTTTCTTCTTTAGCTTTTTAATTCTGTTATCAAGGATTGACACTGGTCCTTCCTCATAAGTTATATCTTCATTCAATTCTACTTCCATAGGTTGTAGAACTGACTCGGTATCGGGATGACATTTCCTTAACATAGAAATGTGAAACACAGGGTGTAGTTTTTGTAATTCTGGTGGTAACTCTAGTCTATAGGCTACCTTTCCAACCCGTTCAATGATTGGATAAGGCCCTATAAATCTAGGAGCTAACTTCCCTTTCCTTCCAAAATGAAGGACTCCTATCCAAGGCGAGACCTTGAGATACACTCTGTCTCCAACCTGGAATTCCAACGGTCTACGACGCTTGTCAGCATAAGATTTTTGCATATCTTGTGCAGTCTTAATCTGTTGTTGTATTACTTTAATCTTTTCCGTAGTCTGCTGCACAAGATCAGGACCTAACAACTGATGTTCACCAGTCTCATACCAGCATAAGGGTGATCTACAACGTCTGCCATACAAGGCTTCATAAGGTGCCATATCAATACTATGTTGATAGCTATTGTTATAGGCAAACTCTATCAAGCTTAGGTGCAGATCCCAACTTCCTGTGAACTGGACAACACATGCTCTCAACAGATCTTCTAAGGTCTGTATAGTCCTTTCTGACTGTCCATCCATCTGTGGATGAAAGGTTGTACTAAACCTTAACTGGGTGCCTAGTGCCCTATGCAGCTGTTCCCAAAAATGACTTGTGAACTGAGGACCTCTGTCAGAAACTATGGTGATAGGAACTTCGTGCAAACACACTATCTCTTGAACATATAACTGGGATAACCTTTTAGCAGAATAGGTTGTTTTGACAGGTAAGAAATGCGCTGTCTTAGTCAACCTATCAACAATTATCCAAATGGAATCATGTCCTTTGTTTGTTCTAGGTAGACCAACAACAAAGTCCATGGTTACATGATCCCACTTCCACTGTGGTATGGGTAAAGGTTGCATTGTTCCTGCAGGCTTCTGGTGTTCATATTTAACTTGCTGACACACCAGACACCTCAGAACAAACTCAGCTACGTCCTTCTTCATCCCGGGCCACCAATACATATCTTTCAAGTTTCGATACATTTTGGTGCTTCCTGGATGCATAGCATACATTGAAGAATGAGCTTCCTCCAGGACTAACTTCCTCAGGTTATCTACATTTGGTACTATCATCCTCCCATGATAGCATGCCACTCTATCATCTGATTCATAAAAACCTTCTCGCTTCTCATCACCATACTCAGATCTGATATGCTGAACTGCAACATCAACTTGCTGTGCCTCCTTAATCTGCTCTCTTAGGGTGGGTTTGATATGCATCTCAGCCAACAACCCAGCAATCCATGACACCTTCATTTGTACATTGTCTTGCCTTAAGGAGATAAGCATATCTCTCCTAGGGCATACTAAAGAATTTAATTGTGCCCTATCAGAGGATGATGTTGCCGATTTCCTACTCAAGGCATATGCAACTACATTGGCCTTCCCTGGATGGTAATCTATCGTACAATCATAATCCTTGATTAACTCCATCCAGCGACGTTGCCTCATGTTAAGGTCATGCTGAGAGAAGATATACTTAAGGTTTTTATGGTCTGTGAAAATCTAGAAGGTTTCTCTGTAAAGATAATGTCTCTAGATTTTCAAGGCATGAACCACAGCAGCTAACTCTAAATCATGTGTCAGATAATTCTCCTCGTGTTTCTTAAGTTGTCGAGAAGCAAAAGAAATCACTTGTTTATCCTGCATCAACACACATCCAATTCCATTCTTGGAGGCATCATAAAAGACTACATATCCTTTTCCTTGCTCAGGTGGCACAAGCACAGGTGCACTTATCAACCTCTCCTTCAATAGTTGAAAAGACTGTTGACACTTATCACTCCAAGTAAAAGGAACATCTTTCTGGGTCAACTTCGTCAAGGGTAGGGCTATAGAACTGAAGTTCTTAATGAACCTTCGATAATAGCCAACCAACCCTAAGAAACTACAAATCTCCGTCGGTGTTTTCGGTTGTTCCCACTGTAGAACAGATTCTACCTTTTTATGGTCAACACGAATTCCCGAGGCAGATACCACATGTCCAAGAAAAGATACCTCCGGCATCCAGAACTCACACTTGCTAAACTTAGCGTATAGCTTATTTTGCCTTAGCAAAGTTAGAGCCTGACGAAGATGTTGTTCATGCTGCTGAGCATCTCTACTATAGATCAGGATGTCATCTATAAAGACAACAACACACTGATTGAGGAAAGGTCGGAAGGTTCTATTCATGAGTTCCATAAATGCAGCTGGTGCATTAGTTAGTCCGAATGACATAACTGTGAACTCATAGTGACCATACCTTGTCCTGAAGGCAGACTTGGGTATGTCACTCTCCTTAATACGAAGTTGATGATATCCTGACCTCAAGTCTATCTTCGAGAAGACGGTTGCACCACGCAACTGGTCAAAAAGATCATCAATTCTTGGCAGAGGGTACTTATTCTTTATCGTTACTTTATTTAGTTGTCTGTAATCAAGGCACAACCGCATTGATCCATCCTTCTTTTTAACAAACAAGATCGGAGCACCCCAAGGTGACGTACTCGGTCGGATAAAACCTTTCTCAAGCAACTCTTGAAGCTGTTTCTTGAGTTCTGCCATCTCAGCAGGCGCCATCCTATACGGTGTTTGTGCTATAGGTTGGGTATCTGGGATCAAATTGATTTCAAAATCAATTTCCTGAGGCAGTGGCATACCTGGAAGTTCTTCAGGAAATACATCTTCAAATTCACTGACTATAGGAACTTCAACAAGGTTAGGACTCTTCATGGTGGTATCTATCACATGGGCTAAGAATGCATAACATCCTTGCCTCATCAGCTTATCAGCAACCATAGCAGACACAAGACATGTGGGTAGAATCTTTCTGTCTCCTTGAAAGGTCCATGTGTTTCTCTTATCAGCAAACACAGCCTACTTGGATTCAAAACCCAAGACAACTCTATACCTTTCCAAGGTATCCATCCCCATGATTATATCAAATTCTTGCATATCAAGTGGTATAAGATCCACTTGATTGCGATGATCTGAAAAGAAGAGGATGCAGGGAGAGCATACCTCTTGCAAAATAGCAGATTCGCTCAACGGAGTTTCAAGCAACAAGCTATCTTCCCTATGACTAACTGTCATATTGCAGTTACGAATCACTCTTCGAGTGACAAAAGAGTGTGTAGCACCCGGGTCAATCAAAACAGATACCACACAGGATTTAGACATATCAGAATATAAAAGTTCCATCTGACCTGCCACAACCCGTGGATTAACCACTGCTTCTGGTGGGTTCATAGCATAGAACCTCGTTGTCGCCTGAGGTTGAGTTGGTGCTGACGATCTAGCCTGAGACGCTTGCCCACATCCTCTAGCTGCTCCTTGAGACTGCCTTCTCTGTGATCCCTGTTGATCCTACCTCAGAGGTTGTGTTACACTGACAGGCCTAGACCTACAGTCCTTCATCAGATGTCCCACCTTCCCACAGTTATAGCAACTTCTATCCAGTTGTTGTGATCTTGGTGATCCTGTGACCGATATTGATGCTGAACTGTGAGTCTCTCATGGCGGTAACCCTCGTCCTCTACCTCTACTTGGGGACCACTGAGTCTGAGAACTCGATCTAGGTGGTGGAGGTGTAGGTGCAGATAATCTAGGCTTCTTAAAGTCTCTAGATGAAGATCCCTGGAACTGTGGATATCTCTTTTGGGTTTGTCTTTTCTCGACTACGGATCTCTCTATCCTTCAGACTGACTCAACAAAGGTAGAGAATCTCTCCCGGTTTTCTAGTGCAGACACAGGAGTAGTCATGTCGGCATTCAAACCCTTCTCAAACCTCCTAATCCTTTCTTCATCTGTGGTAGCCATATGCGGACAGAATCGCAACAACTCCATGAACTTAGCCTCATACTCACTAATGTTCATCATACCCTATCTCAGTCTCTCAAACTGAGAGATCTTCTCGTCCAAGAAGGTCTTTGGAAAATATTTGCAGACAAATTCCCGACGAAAGTCTTCCCATGAGATCTCTATTCCAGGCCTCTTCTGCTCTTCCATGGTCCACCAGTGACCAACACTACCTTTGAGAAGATAGGCAGCATGTCTAATCTTCTCACCTTCGGGGATGTTAAGGATTCTGAAAGCTTTCTCCAACTCAGTTAACCATAGATCAGCATCAGCAGGGTCAGCTGTTCCAAAGTATTCAGTTGCTCCGACACGACGAAGTCGCTCGAACGTCTTATCGATACCTTGACCCTCAGACTGGATAGGTGCCCTAGGTGCAGGCATGGGTATCCAGTCGGTGATATGTGTCATGGCAGTCATAAACTGCCCAAACATGGTTTTAATCGTTGGGTTTCCCATGTCAGCTGGGTCAAATTAAGGTGGCTCCAAAGGTGGCTCCGGCATAGGTTGCTCTATTTCTAGGTTCCTTGCACCTTCTCGAGGTGCAGCAACACTACTTTATGCCTCGTACTCCTCCTGTGGTCCAGACATCCTTAATTATCTTCTTCTCCTAAGGAGCAGAAGACTCTATTAGATAAGAAAGAAGTACTAAGGATAGACTTGACACTCTAAGTCCTATGTCTCTGTAGACTCAGCGAACCTAGAGCTCTGATACCACTAATTGTGGGCTCTGATCTCCAAAACAGAAGATAAACATAGCGGAAGCGATTCGATTAACAACGGAATATGAAAATCATGAGAAATTAAAACTTTTCAAAAATGAGATCTCGAAAACTTGAAAATCCTTTCATAAAAGCAAGATGAACTGTTTACATCTCTGATAAATCACTTCTTGAGTGATTATATACATCATGATACAAAATCCCAAGATTTCAAAATTCTCAGATCAACAAACTCCTAGGACCTGAGTGTACAGAGACGACATAAGACTATTGTAACTACAAGACTAGACAGCACAGTGTTTCCACCTGAAGTCACTGCTGCTCCTGAATTTGCTGCTGTTGCTGCTGTCCACCTGCAGATCGGTTCCTTCGACCTCGACATCCACTTAAAGGTAGAAATCTATGGGGTGAGACAATTTTAAATAATTGTCCCAGTGAGAGTTATAACTCTCCGCCAGAAACTTTGTTAAAAGCAATCAAATGAATATCATGAGTAGGTAACTTAGATTACTCACAGCAGGCTTGATAACAATTACTCATCTTTATTTAAGGAATATGAAGAACATGTATACTAATACTTGAACAGGATATTAAAAGCAAGCAATGTAATATCAATCAATGTTCCTCGTAGTTCAACCTAAGCAGTTATGCTACGCGGTTGATTATGTTTTACAACATCATTATGCCCTGCGGAGATGAGGTATAACGCTCATGCTCCAACTGATCACTAGTAAGTCGCATCGGTATCATACTAGGTCATCGAAAGAGCCGGAATCTCATGACCTTCAACTACCTCAGTCAAAATGAGGATAAACATGCAAGACATCTAGTGTCCCTACTAATATAGCTCACCAGGGTATTCTGGTACTTCGCTATTAGAGTCACAGTGGCATTCTGCACTCTCTTCGCTATCGAAAGATTTCATGTTTATCTCTCATTGATGCGGTATAAAAGATTACCTTGGAAGGATAGTGTTACATCATCCCGGTATAAACATATAGTGAAAGGTTGATGGATTAAGATACATCCACATCAACTCCTACACTAGGATGTAAGGATATACACATCCATATTCCCCCACATACTCTAAAGTATGTGATCCAGGAGTTCCCTTAGGAAAACCTATTTCACCATCATTTAAACTCTGACAATGATGGATCTATGATCAGGGCTCTACATGATATGATTAAACTTGGTTATTAAGTACATTTCAGTATTCTTTTAGCATCATACATGTTTCCAAACATTCAAATACTAGACATTGCTATAACAGAAGAATACTAAATGTAACATGTATTATTCATATCAGTTATCAGATGGATATCAATTCTTAATCATCTTATCACTATAATTCAGGAACATATGTGTTCATACCCTTATATCATCATAACACTTGCTATCAAGTGACATGTCAGCATCAAGTCATCTATTAGCATGACCTTGATGTCATTCATGGTCCTTAAGGCATCATCTAGGTAACATGATTATTTCTGTTCATAAGCTATTGACATGCTTTCAATGAATATGATGTCATGATCCTTACCTGGATATGATTATTTTCTTATAAGAACCTACATGATTAAATCAATTGATAATAATCAACAATTCATAGTCAGACCAGCAGTCAATAAAATAGAATTAATCCTTCAATTCAAAGGGTATACTTATGTGTCCTGACAAAGGGTAAGATTCCCTTGTTTACATCATTTAGGGTCATTCAACCCTTTTATTATGATTAGGAATAATGATTCCTCATCTCATATCTTGATCCTACAATTCATGCTTAAAGGAATAACATGAGTTTAGGGTTTATTGTTCATTTCAACATGTTACTATGAACTAAGGTTTACTATTCACATTTACTCATGATTACCCAAGAATTAGGGTTTACTATTCACATTACTCATGATTACCCAAGAATTAGGGTTTACTATTCACATTACTCATGATTACCCTAGAATTAGGGTTTACTATTCACATTACTCATGATTACCCTAGAATTAGGGTTTACTATTCACATTACTCATGATTACCCTAGAATTAGGGTTTACTATTCACATTACTCATGATTACCCTAGAATTAGGGTTTACTATTCACATTACTCATGATTACCCAAGAATTAGGGTTTACTATTCACATTACTCACGATAACCCTAGAATTAGGGTTTTCATGATCTCTCATAAGTGGATCATACCCTAATCCTGTATATTCATATACATTGAAGGTACTTTATTTGAGTTTTAACCATAAATGGTACTTTCTCTATCCTTCCTAATGAATGGTGATTACATCACTCTAGATAGAGTTGGATTAAGTCCTTATTGATTAACATAAACCAAATCACCACTATCATGTCATTAGGGTTTACATAAAACAAGGTATCCTTTAATTGAACCCATTTAAGCTTAAACAAGTATGGACCCACTTGAGCTTAAACGAGTGTGGACCCATTTGGGCTTAAACGAGTATGGACCTATTTGAGCTTAAATGAGTGTGGACCCATTTGAGGTGAAACGAGTGTGAACACGTTTGAGATGAAACGAGTTGAACCCATTTGAGGTGAAACGAGTGTGAACCCATTTGAGGTGAAACGAGTGTGAACCCGTTTGAGATGAAATGAGTGTGAACCCATTTGAGGTGAAACGAGTGTGAACCCATTTGAGGTGAAACGAGTGTGAACCTGTTTGAGATGAAACAAGTTGAACCCATTTGAGGTGAAATGAGTGTGAACCCATTTGAGGTGAAATGAGTGTGAACCCATTTGAGATGAAACGAGTTGAACCCATTTGAGGTGAAACGAGTGTGAACCCATTTGAGGTGAAACGAGTGTGAACCCGTTTGAGGTGAAATGGGTGTGAACCCATTTGATAAAGTTGGATAAGGACCAACATAGGTATTAACGCCCTTCATCTTCAACCTTGAAACAAAGGCTTGTTCTTCACGAAAAAGCTTGCAAGAGTGCAAAGAAAGATAGGGAAGAAGAAGAACTAACTATTATCTGCAAGAATAAAAGTATGCATAACAAAGCAAGGTGTAGAGTTATAAAACCTGCCTCAAACGTTGTTCCTAGAGCTCCAAGCTTCGAAACTTTAATGGTGGCTTGAGCTCCACAGGTCATCCAAGGTTGTTTCTTCAAGAAAGTTTGGGAAGGATCGGCTAGGAAGAGAAAGCTAAGTGAATTAACCATGAAACCAACCTTATACAAGGATTTCCCCCATGAATTCAAGCTAGAAGATGGTGATTTCTTACCTTAGAACAGGTTGGTAGTTTCCCTGAGCTCCAGAGCTTTGCCTTGGTCAGTTTAGAAAGATGAGAAGTGAGGAAGTGAAGGGAATACGTTTGGTTGTTTTTACAAGGAACTAGGCTTATATACTTTAGGTTATTTTCCACCATAAGGACCTCTAAAACATAGATTTCTCATCTAAGTCCCTTCTTCTTTCTAAGGCACATCCAAGCATGATAATCTTATGCAAATCTCATCAAAACTCAAGATATAAGGGTAGATAAAACCAACATGCATACTAAGGTACATATATGAAGGGTCTTCTTACTCATACTAGGTGTTTTCACTACAAAGGTCATCCTTCTTATTCAATTATTTAATAGAAGCACCCCTCTCATCCTTTCTTCTTTAAATGATGTCAAGAGTCATAAAAGATATTCTAGAAAGTGTATAGCACAAGTTGCACCCCACATTTTGGGTAAATTGCACTTTACACCAAAATTAGGGTTTAAGCACAAGGATTGCTCCACAAGCTGCACCTTGGTGCCCAAACTTGGGGAATCCATCATACCTCATCATATTCTCTCATATGATGTCTCTTTATTAGAGTAATATCTTAACTTGTGTAATTTGCAAGTTAACCCCTCTAATTGGGTAATTTGCACATAGGTCCCTGTATTACCAAACAATACTACAATCATTGTTTAAAAAGAACAGAAATGAAAATGTATGTTCCTTAGGAACTTAATTACATGCCAAAAGATAATCACAAGGATTTAATTACATATTTAGGCAAAACACCTAGGGTTAATTCATAACCCAGGTCAGGGATGTTACAAGCAGCTTCTCTGATATGTCATGCTCAGCATTGTACAACCGTCCTTGTAGTCTGTCTACTCTGCCAAATTCTTCGATTTCCTCTGGTTTATTCTGTACCCGGCGGAGAGACGCCATGAACTCCTTTGTGAGTTCTATGTAAGAAGCAGAGTGGATGAAGCAGATCTTCCTCAGCCCGACTGCTTCTAGGACATTTTCCAGCCTATCGAAAATGCCTATTTAGTGGAAGGACGAATGATGGCAGAACCTACTTGGTCTGTAGACCTTGGCTGCTAGTTCCATGTACCGCCACATGTGCTCGTTGTCTCTGGGCACGAACCTACCTGGTGAGTGATCTAAAGGTTCAGGTTCTTCTGCCATGGTTGATGAAGTTCTTGGGGCCGTTGCTTCTTCCATCCTTGGTCTCTTTTCGACCGTAGATGGCCCAACTGCATTGGGATTTAGGCATTTTTGCCCGACTATTGTAGCTTCTGCTGTGGCTTCAGTGTTGATTCTCCGGCCTTGTTCGTTGACTTGAATGAAGGTTTGCTTAGTGCAAGCCATTTCTATCATCATAAAACAAAAATTTAGTAAGCTATAATTTTACTGAATGATTCACCATGCTCGATATCGGGCAGCGGGGTGCGTCGCCTGACGTCAGATAGGTGGTATATTTTTGAAGACTAACAAAACCCGATAGAGTTAGGTCGATATCAGTAACAAAATCAAGATAGCCCGACACAGTCTCAATAGGCTAAAATTCAAGGTTGGTTGCGCGATAGGTCAAAAGGATGATCTGATATTAAAGTTTTCTGATACAATCATATCGAGTGATAAAACTGAACGATACAGTGTTTTGCCTGATATGTATGTGTCGGGCGGCACAAAGTTCGGACCGATATCGCCACAAGGCTATCGGGTAACACCAGGCGTCACCATGAGAAACAATACTACTTGATACAATCTTTTTTTAGAAAAAGGGGTGTTGCCCGACACTAGCAAGACACGAGGCGACACAAGATAAACTTATTAAGAACAAAACTGGGCGACACGGGTATGGCCCGATATAAGGTATCGGGCAAGCGCGCGATAGAAGAGCGTCACGCGATACGGTAAAAAAGGTCATTACCCGACACAAGCGCGTGTCGGGCGATATGAAAATAACTAACGCCTTGTGCCCGATACGAGATGCACGACGTGGGAGCATGTCGGGTGAACCAAGTGATATGTGTATCACATTATACCTTTATCTCCATAAAGGAGTTGCGCGACACGGGAGAAGAAGTGAGGTCGGCCGACACGAGAGCAAAGTGTGAGAAAAATGCGCGATACATGAGTAGGTGAGAAAGTAAATGCCAGTGCCCGACACGGTTAAACCACAATTACTATGTATAGAAATCGAGGTCGGGGGTAAAATGTGTAAATTGGGGCATGTGTCGCCCGATGAGACAAATCATTCCCAAGACGAGCAGTAAAATCAGTCCCATCTGTCTAATCAAGGGTCATTTACTTATGCTTCCCGATACTGATGTGCGCGGCTCAGTGTATCGCACGACACAAGTATCCGCTAGGGTCCAATGCCCGATATCAAAGCCCGACAAAGGCGCATCGCGCGATACACTCGGTACCTTGCCCAATATCAGGCGATACTCAGCATGACAGAGCGCAGCGCCCGATAGGGTAAGAGAGCTTGGTATTAAGCAGCGAATACCAAGCTTCTAAGGAGAATAAAACAAGATAAGAGATGAAAAACTAAAACTAAAAAGGAAAAAACAATTTATGGGTAAAACATCATTGGCCTAAAGTGAAACTCCCAGCCTTAGATAGTATTACTCATCAATGCTTTTAAAACCAGGTGGTGGCCCACAAAACGGGAAGTCTGAGCATGTGGTGCATGCACTGACTCAAGCCTTATTACAGTCACAATGTTTATAATGTTTTTCTTGCAGGAAAGGAAATAACACCCTATTCTAAGAAAAGTAAAGACTCGGGATGCCTCCCGAGGAGCACTGAAGTTAGCGTCGTCAGCTCGACAGCTTAAGATCCCTTCACTTGGTGCCTTTAGTTGTTTCAACATCCTGCAAACTTATCTCTTATCTTCTCACGAACGCTTCATCTTCATAGTACCTTTTCACTATGTGCCCGTTCATTGGAAAAACCTTTGTTGGATTGTCTTTGTCATACAGCTCCATCATTCCTGATGGATATATCTTTTCCACAGTGAAGGGTCCAGACCACCTTGTTTGCATCTTACCTGGAAAAAGATGAGTAGAGGATTTAAATAACAAAACTTTATCACCTTCACTCACATCCTTCTTCTTCAGGAGGGCATCATGTCACACCTTTGTCCTCTACTTGTAAATCCTAGCATTTTTGTATGCATGTATTCTCATCTCTTTGAGCTCCTGTAGCTGTAGATATCTCTTTTCCCCTACCTTCTCTAGGTCCATATTTAGGAACTTGATTTCCCAAAGAGCCTTGTGTTCAAGCTCTAAGGGTAGATGACAGGATTTCCCATAAATCAATTTGTAGGGGGTAGTGCCAATGGGTGCCTTGTATGCAGTTCTATAGGCCCAAAGAGCATCGTCGAGCTTTATCGACCAGTCTTTCCGCGTGTGGCTAACAGTCTTTTCTAAAATCTGCTTAATTTATCTATTTGAAACCTCCACCTACCCGGAAGTTTGAGGGTGATAGGGTGTAGAAACTTTGTGCTTGACCCCATACTTCCTCAGAAGTGCTTCAAACTGTTTCTCCCCAAAATGCGATCCGTCATCACTTATCACAGTACGGGGAACTCCAAAGTGAGGAAAGATAGTTTTCTCAAATAGCTTGATCACAGACTTGGAGTCGCAAGTTTGGATGGCAACAACTTCTACCCATTTAGACACGTAGTCCACCGTGACTAAAATGTATTGATATCCTTTTGATGGGGGAAATTGACCCATGTAGTCTATTCCCCAGACATCAAAAATCTCAACTTCAACCCAGTTGGCCATAGGCATCTCGTTCCTTCTTCCAATATTTCCAGTTGACTGACATTCTTTACAAACTTTTACATACTCAGCTGCATCCTTGAACAACAAAGGCCAGTAGAACCCTGATTGCAGCACCTTAGCAGCAGTCCTTTCACTCCCCAGATGTCCTCCATAGGGTGAGGCATGGCATTTTCTCAGAATGTTTGGCACTTCTTCCTCAGGAATACACCTTCTATACAGATTATCCACGCATTTTTTAAAGAGAAGGGGATCATCCCAATAGTAATTCTTTATATCAGAAAAGAGTTTCTTCTTTTGATTGTACGTTATTTTCAGAGGTAATTCCCCACAAGCAAGGTAATTAAAAATATATGCAAACCATGACAAACTCTGATCTCTGGCTTCTACCACTAGCAAGGCCTCATCTGCATAGTTATCATTGATGGGTGGTTCCTTCTTGTCTTTGACTGTAATCCTTGACAAGTGGTCAGTGACTACATTTTCCGCCCCTCTCTTATCAATGATCTCGTGATCAAACTCCTAGAGTAGTAAAGCCCACCATAGCAGCCTGGGCTTAGTGTCCTTTTTCTGCATAAGGTATCGTATTGCCCCATGGTCGGTGTAGACCTTTACCTTTGTTCTAATCAGATAAGATCTGAACTTGTCGAAGGCAAAAACAATCGCAAACATTTCCTTCTCTATTGTCGTGTAATTTACCTACACTTCGTCAAGAGTATGACTGCCGTAGCAAATGACACAGTGCCTCTTGTTCTTCTTCTATCCCAGAACTGCCCCTACGACATAGTCACTGGCATCGCACATTAGCTCAAAAGGTAGCTCGCAATCTAGAGCTTGAAGGATAGGTGGGGAAACAAGTGCATCTTTCAAATCCTGAAAAGCATTTAGGAAATCATTAGTAAAATTGAATTCAACATCCTTAACTAGAAGATTTGACAAAGGTTTTGAGATCTTCGAAAAGTCTTTTATGAATCTTTGATAATAACCAGTGTGTCTGAGAAAACTTCGCACTCCAGTTACCGACATAGGTGGGGGTAGTCTATAGATAGCTTCAACCTTGCTCACATCTACCTTGATGCCTCTTTTTGTGACTTTATGACCTAGCACTATGCCCTCTTGTACCATGAAGTGGCACTTCTCCCAGTTGAGGACCAAATTCTTTTCTTTATAGCATTGCAGGACTAAAGATAGGTTTTTCAGACAAGCATCAAAGTCCTTCCCATAGTTAGAAAAATCATCCATGAAAACTTCTACGATGTCTTCCAGAAAATCTGAAAACATTGAGATCATACAACGTTGGAATGTTGTTGGAGCATTGCACAACCCAAACGACATTCTTCGGAAGGCATAAGTACCATAGAGACAAGTGAAAGTGGTTTTTTCCTGGTCGTCCGGTAAAACCAGGACTTGATAAAACTCGGAATAACCATCTAAAAAGTAGAAATAATCATGATGCTCTAATCTCTCTAGAACTTGGTCGATGAAGGGAAGCGGGTAATGATCTTTCTTCATGGCTTGATTCAGCTTCTGATAATCTATGCACATCCTCCATCCGGTGATAGTCTGGACTGCTGCTTCATCGGTTTTGTCACCTTTCACAATTGTCATGCCTCCTTTCTTGTCCTCTGGTGATAATGGATATTACAACATTATCAGATTGTCCCCCCCACACACATCCGATCTATGGTCCGATCAATCCCTATCTATGGTAGGGGGGATGGGGACTCACTTTGCTGGGATCGGGAAGAGAATGGCCAGTTATCTATACACAATGCAAATGGTCTACTACGGACGGGAGCATATCTCCAGGATGATATAGGCGAGAGGGATTGGAAGAAAATCTAGAAACAACAGTGGACACCCAAGCTAAAACAATTTATTTGGATGGCCATGAGAAATATAATTCCAACCAAGAAGGAACTTCATATGAAGATGGTAGTACAGGATGACACATGCCAGAGATGCAAGGAGCACCAGGAGGATCTAACCCATGCGCTGTTGACATGTAATGTGGCAAAGGCAGTGTGGGCGGTGGGGGAGATGGAGTGGTAGGAGTACACGATGGGTAGGGACATGTGGTCGTTCATCTTGGAGCTACTGCATATGTCAGATAGTAAAAGGAAGGGGGAAGGTGACACCCTTGTATGGGTGGCGTGGACTATAAGGAACAAACTACTCTTCGACCCCAAACCTCCTTGCACCCCGACACTGGTGGCCGGATTCCTTTCCAATGTAGAGGACCATATGGCCTACTCTGCGGCCATGACGGGTGTGACCCAGCAGTGTGAAGGAGCAATACCAACTGTGTCGGTGAGACTAACAGGTAATAGATTCAAGCTGAATATTGATGCAAGCGTGAAGGAAGGTGGAGGATGAGGGTGTGGAGCAATTCTTAGAGATGTGCATGGACATATCATGATGACCCATCAATTCCAACTAGAGTATGTGTTCTTAGTGCTTTGGGCAGAGGGAACGACAGCTCTAGAAGGCATGAAGGCATCCATTGGCTTGGGATATACTGATCTCATTGTCAAGGCAGACAATGCACTTCTTGCGCAAGTTGTGCACAAGGGAGGATGGGGATGTGGATATGAAGATCAAGTGGTCCGCAACATCATCTCAGTGTCTCTTTCTTGTAGATCCTTTTAGTTTAGTTTTGTAAGGAGACAAGGAAATGGGGTATCTCATGCCTTAGCCTCTGCATCCTTCCATGTAATGAGCCCAAGGATTATACCTGAGGGTTTTGGGGATGATATTATTGAACTTGCCTTGAAAGAGGCTGAATAAATGATATGGCAAGCACCCTTTATAAAAAAAATATGGCCTGGAGGCCAAATTTCACAAATATGGGATGATAATAATTATATCAATTTTATTTAGAAAATTTAAGGTGAATTTCCTTCAAAATATGAGATAAATTATTTAATAACTCAAAACGTGGAAAATAATCTTATGTTCATAATCTAAACATTAAAAAAAACCTTTCATTGAATTTTCATATAATTTGGATAATCTTTAATATACATGTGTAGATTAGGAGAGAAAACGTATGTAAGAGTCTAAAATATTGAATAATGTATTGAATAATACCAAGTGATAAATTAATTGTCAATTTATGTTTCATATGTTTTAGTTTGCTTGAGGGTGAAGTTTCACATTACTTGCATAATAGTAACTATTTTTTAAACTGGGAAAGAAAATAAGAATAAGAATTAAATATTATTAAATAAATTATTAAATGACATCAAAAGAGAAAATAAATATCAAATTTGAAATATACATGCCAAAATTATCCTATAGGTAAATTTTCAACTAATTTGGACAATCTTAAATATTTTAGTTAATTTAGATGAGAGAATGCAATTTAAAGAACAAACATATTAAATAATATGTGTAAAAAAATTAATTAATTGCAAAATCATGTTCCTCACATTTATTATTGTGTATAGGCTAAGTTTCATATTTTTAAAAAGTTTCTAGATGCCTCTAACCTACTAAAGGGATAAAATAAGTGATAATATTTAAAATATTGAATAAAATATTAGAAGTCTTTGAAAAAAATAAAATAATACCAAAATCGGATTGCTCATTCCAAACTTAACAAATCTACCAAAGTTAAATTTATTTGGACTTTTTTTGTACCCTCAGAGAATTATAGAAAGTTTTGTACATTAAATACATTAATTTTTTTTTGGAAAGTTGTATTAAATGACATACATCACAACCCGCATGAACAGTAACCGCGGACCAAGGTTCGATATTTTGAGCATAACTTCCTCATTCCTCAATGAAATTTCATGAAACAAGTTGCATTAGATTTAAAATTTAATTTTTCATCCATCCATATCCTACTCAAGACCTATAATAGAGAATTATAGAATCGTATAAACTTGTTCCTCAAATCTTCTGAAGCAACTCCTCACACACACTCTGAAACTCAAATTCATATAAATAGGACCTACCCACATATGAAACACACACCCAAAGACTCTCATCTGATTTTAAGTTCTCCTTGAATCGTGATTTCATACACCTTCAATGTGGTTCTTGATTTGAGTTTGTGGAACATTTCCCCGATGTCTTGCTTTTTTTGGAGCGTAATTGGACCTCATGCAAAGTTGATCTTGAAAACAACTAGATTGGTGAAGAGTGATTATAGGAATTTGAAATAAGGTATGTTTGCATCCCCAATTATTCTTATTGAGCATCAACCATTATTTATCATTCTCTTGGTCCTATGGACATTAGCCAACACATTATCTTGTTCTTTTGGAAATTATGCTTCATGTGAAGTATCTTATTTATTACTAATCTTATGGTCATATTTGATTTGACATTCTCATGGAATATTTATTATTCTTTGTTCATGGTGGAACTATATATGATGACATGTGATGTGTTTTGTCCACTTGTGAGGTGGATGTATATGTTGGTCACTTTTGTGGTGACTACTTTATATAATCCGACTATACTTTCTACTTAACTGTACATTAAACATTCAATGTGATTCAGTTACACTAGAGTAATATAACTACGTTGATTTTTGGGTTATGTGCCCTCATTTATTTATGGGATGGAGGTTATGTTCCCCATACCCAGGTTTCAAATTTATGAGGTTTGGCCCACATTTATATTTATTGGGAATTTGGTTATGTGCCAATCACTATCAGGTTTCAAGTTTATGAGGGTTGGCCACCTTTTGTTATTTATATAGTTCTAGGGCTATGCTTATCTCACATGCATGCAGGACGATGATACTTAATGATGCATTATGTTTCCTAATATCATGATATATGCTTATGTGGCACAACTTTATTGTTTATTCATGGCAAGTAATTGTATTGGTTATCTCTTGTTACAAATCATTTCTTTTATGCATGATTGGGTATCTGTTAATATTTCTATGAGAAACCTTTTATATTTGATGTCCCTTAATATCATAATATGGCTCAATTTTCTTTTTAGTATGCACATACCAATCTTTGCTGATGTTTCCTTTTCTTATCTTCTTGCAGGGGTATGCTTCCGACCCTAGGTTAAGGATATGGAGGACATAGAATAAAGATATGGACCAAGCTTAAGGAGTTAAAGCTTGGAGACAAGGTTGTTATTGTTTATATTTCCCTCTACTAGATCCTTATATTGTACCTTCTATGAAAAACCTATATGGGAGACGATGAAGTACTTTTGTAAACAATTGAATATAGTCATGTATTATATTCCGTTGCTACACATTTTTTGTTTTGATTACCATTAATTAAGATTTGAAAATGTTACACCCACTCTAGCATACCCTTTGAGTGTGTTTGGAATAGATGTTTTATTCTTCAAATTTTAGTAGGGAGTGGATCCCCTCTGGGTCTCACTCCTTACAAATATATTCTTTTCTAATTAATTGCATGTGTGGTATGCCTTCATCAAATTCTAAATTTTGTATTGAATAATTTACTCTACTTTTGTGATTCACTATATTTCATGTTTAGTTTTTAAAAATACATCACCCCGACAAATCTAGTAGGAATAACATTTCATTTATCTATACCTCCCATGGATGGTCTGTCTTTCTAATTCATTGCAGTTTGCATCATGGTGTGTTCTTGCAAAGGGTCATTCCCATATAAGTCACACAACTAAAAGAAGACATTGAAAAAACATGTTTCTAGTGAATATTATTTTATCTTTACTTAAGTACCTTTCATGCATGTCATGTGTTGATCAAGTTCTGAATTTTGCATGAAGAATTTACTTTCCTTCATTGATTCACTACATATCACCATTTGAATATCTAAAGATAAATAATCTCAACTTACATAGTCATAAATACCATTTTATATGTAAGAAGTATCTCTGATGGGTGATTTTTTTCTCAAACCTTGAAGCTTGTGTTGAGTCCATGTTAGTATGTAGTCATTTTCTAGAGCTTTCCCAATAAAATTCATAAAGAATATTATTTTTTCTCTACCCAAGTACCTCTCATGCATGACATGTCTTCCTCTAATCCTAAACTTTCCTAAGATGCAAATTTTCTTTTATACATGTTCTTTTTGTTGGGATATCACCTAATTTGGTATGGCAGGTAAGATTTATAACCAAATAAGATATTTCAAATAAAGTAGTACTACGATATGATATCCAATGCAATACCTAGTTCCTTTGTGGAAGATTTTCTATTCAGATTAAGTATTATTGATGATAGTGTTGGCAAAGACACACTTAGGTGTTTTCCTTTAGTGGTAAACATATAAAGTTAGAAAAGCTTACAACCATTATTGAAATGCAAAGAAACTTGACTAATATGTACAAAGATACATACAATCAAAAAGTATAGATGGATGACGTATTTCTTTGATAAACTGATTGTGTTGTCTTTTATTAATAATGTTTTTGATTAGGTTCTCATATAATCCGTTCAATCAGGTACTTAGGAATGAACGCACCAAATACATTTTTATCATTTGATTCATATTCTACTAAAATTTTTCACTCAATATATTTAAATAAAAAAAGTTAGGATCAAAATAGTTATGTCATGTGTCTCTAGTTACTCATGAGAAAACTAAATTAAAAATTTTGTTAGGATTAATAAAATAGAAAACATGTTTTTCTTATTCAACCAATGTAAATGAGATCACCATTAAATGAAAGATTGGTTGTATCGACATTGGTAAAAATCATAGTACAGATCGAATGTAGAATTGAAGTTTATATATAGTTACCAATGCTCCACAATTTTAAGTTGTTGTCGAGGCCAACAATTTCAACATCATTGTTTTGTGTTACTCGAGTGCACTCTACATATTTACATTTGAATTTATATCTATTTACATAATAACCATGATAAGAAAATGCTTTGATTGAAAGTCTATAAGATATATACTTGAAACTATTTTTTAATGTTTTGTTGCTTCTTTAAGTATTTAATTACTAGAAGTAAATATATTTTTATGTTTATATAGTAAAAAACATGTATAAAAGTAAAATAAAAAATGCACATGATCTATAAACAAACTCAAAAAATTTCCATGTTTTTTAAATTTGATGTAATTTTCATATTACATCAGATGATCAGATCTTAGGATGCATGCATGACATCTACATAAACAAATGTAATATATTTCTAGTAATACCGCCAAAATAAGAAGATGCAATAATTGAAGAAAAAATCTTTATGTTAGTTGCTTCATTATTACAGAGGCTGGAGCAGTTCACATGATGATTTTATTTATAAATAGAGCAATGATTTGCCCAACTTTAACTGGTCTATCCTTATGCATTGGATTCTATTTTTAATTAGAATATAAAGCATATAAGTAATGAGAATAAACCATATCCAATTGATATATCAAATAACAACTAACAATGGAACCTTCAAATTTAATATTCTTTCTCACATAATTTTTAGTTAGAATCTAAACCATGTAAGCATTGCGAACAAAGAATAGCCACTTGATCTCTCAAGTAACCATCAATAATTGAAACTTTTAGTTTGATATTATTCTCACATATTTTTTTGGAGTGAATATTTTTTTCTATATCAGGTACATCCATCTAAATGCATTAGGATCACAATTTTAGTTATGACTTAGATTATGAATTGATACGTGAATCTTTACATATTCTTCAACTAGTACAAGATTAAATGTATTGGCCACTGAAGTATTCCATGGTGTGAACATCAATATATTTGACAGACAAGTATTTGAAAAATATGAAGAATTTCAACAAAGTTTTTCCTATATATATGAAGTAGTATCCCTTTAGGGTGGAACAAGCAATTGTCACACCAAATTGCAATTATCATAACTTTTCAATCCTATAAGATTCTTCTCATGAAGTTCAAAGAATTGATTGAAATTTGAAGAATACTTGTATGAAAATTTGTGATATTTTAATACTGTAAGAATATCTCGTTCCCCTCAAGAATCATTCAGTAAGATGTAAGGGGGTTAAAAACATTTGCATTTCTTTTTGACCATTTTATTCACAAAATATTTCTTATCTTCAACCTATCCATTTTTAAATGAGCATTGATTTTGTCTTACTTATTTCATCCTTATTACACAAAAACTCAAAAAATTAGCAGATATGCTTTTCTCAGTTTGTGCTACACCAAAATTATGGAAAACTAATATTCTAATGTAGTATGGAAGGTCAAAGAAAATAATTTTTATTGTTCCAACCAAGCGGTAATTGTTGTCTAACATTTGGTACATTGGATGCTCTCTCCCATAGTTCTAAGATTTGTAGTCTAGAAAGAGAATTTGGTGCAAAATTAAGTTAAGAAAAAATTCTCATCATATCACTATTGGTGGTCAAAAGGTTGGAATCTTCTATACCAACATGTGTGCCTATTGTGACCAAACAAAATATCAACCAATGTTGTATCAATATTGCATTCATAACAACTATAAGTTTCATTTTTTTGGCTAGATAGCATCATGTATGCAAGTTAGTCCATTATGATACCAAATACATCAGTCGGCCTCCTAAATATTTCATAGTTTTCAATATCATATGTGTCAACACCCTCTGTCAGAAACACCTGCAATTTATCAATTAGTGTCTTTCAATAAACATCATGGTTGTTTTCCAAAAAAAATGTCCATTTAAGTGTAAGAGGAATCATAAAAAATAATTGTTTGACTAACCAAGTAGGTATATTATAACATGACAAATAATTGCTAGATACTATTTTTTTTGTAACCATTGCTAGATACTATTGCTAAATCCATATGATATATTAAATAGGTTGGAGCCATTAATAGATAATGAAACTCTCACATAAGTAGGTAAATAATGAAATTACGATGCTTTTCACAAAAATTCTTCCTAACTTTTGAATTGATGGATCAGTTTACCAAAAGATGATTCAGACGAGTATGGTTATGTATCATTAAGTTAACCATTATGCTTGAATTAAACATCCTCTTCAACCTAAGGATAATGGAGAGATAGAAAAAAAAAAGATTTTATAAGTATTTTAGAACCCCTCTTTTTCTTAGGATTTGTAGGATTCCATCTTGGTTCTTTACAACTTAAACACTCATTAAGATTAGTTTGATCACGTCTATATAACATATTGTCAAATGGACATGCATGCATGAATTTTTTGTTTAAACCTAAACAAGACATCAACTTGTTCATAACATACCAAATCTTGGGATAGTTATTAATTGGAATTATCTTACAAAGTATATCAAGAAGGTCTTCCATGGGTTTTATTGGTCTTCTGATTATTACATTTAACATAAAAAAATTGGATGCAAAATACATAGTCGAATATTCACAACCTTCTTATAGTGGTGTATTAGCTTGAATTTAGAACTTCAACAAACTTTTGGACTCACAATTTAGATACAGAACAAAACTATCAACAAAATCATGTTCTGTATTATCTCCATCTCTCATTAATGCATAAAAAATCACTTGATATGCATCTTCTTTTGAGTCAAATGGTAAAATTCGAGTATTTGGACCATAATGAAAACGTTCACAATGGTAAACTCATTATGTCTAATGACCAAAGAACTAACAAAGTACCAAATTCTCCATAATAAGGTTGTGGACTTTGTTGAACTTATTCTCACATTTCACATAAGAAAACATATCTACTTGACATTTTATGCAAATTTCAAAAATCATATATTCCGTAAATAAAATTGTTATCCTAACTAATGGTGAATCTTATCTTTGGTTTATACATCCAACTTTCATCTATAATATATTGATACTACATTGTCAAAGCCTTACATGAAAAAACCATGGTTTATAAAGAGGTACAATTGTATAGTCATGATTATTACTAGTTTATGAAGAAATAAATGTTAAAATCTTTCTTAACACATGTAATCATTGAAACATAAATGCGTAACCCAATATTTGATGTAAACAACTTCATATTTCTTGCCAAATAAATTTTTTTTATCATAACGAATTCTTGTGTGGTAATAAGTAGTTTCTATCATTTGAGCATTCATACTTGCATACCATTTGTAGGTACTTATTAAAGTCATGGTTTAGAAAGAGGTAGAATTGTATAGTCATGATTATTTCTAGTATTTGAATAAAAAGGGTACAAATTTGGTTAAACACATATCACTCATTAAAACATTAATGCATACACCAATATTAATACATGCAACTTCATAATTTTGTGATATAAAAGGTTTTTATCATAACAAACTCTTGTGTGGGAGTAATGATTTCCTATCATTTGAGCATGCATACATACATATCATTTGTATGTTCTTATTCACACTTGGTTTGTTGTTTGAAAAGGGCAAACACGATTTATACTCCAACATACAACCCGATTATGGATATAAAAATGTTTAGAGCATTATAAAAACATGAAGTTTAAGTATGGGTGATTGTGTTGTTTTATAATGTATATCAAGGAACAAAAAATGATGAAGAAATCATAATAATATATTGATTTAACTCCTAACAAAACTCTACCTAGGTTTAAACATGTGGAGATATATAAAACCAGCAAAACATGTCATAATACTATATGCTAAACTTGTACCAAAATTGGATACTTATGAACATGGGAAAAACATGAACAATGACTGATAAAAATCAATATAGAAGTGGTGACACTCAGATTTAGGTGATATTTGAGTAGTTGAAGTTTTGTTCCTATGATATCCTTGACATGCATTAATAAATCCATATAGTTAGCTTATATGTAATTTACAACTTCTTGAAGATGTAGCTTCCCGACTAGCCTATTTTGGGACTTGGAGGCACCAAACAAAAAAATATATTAATTCCATGGGACTTGGATAGAAGATCAGAGTGACTTGGATATTTAGTATTTTTTCCCATGAACCCTCCCCAAGTTCGCATGAAGATGACTAGGGTTTTTCTAACATGAACCCTGAAGGATAAACTCCTCTTCAAGCATATTCACCACTAAAATGGGCATGCCTTCACCCAACCCAGTATGGGTTTACTAACACTAGATCCTTCATTGACCTCTATATCTATTGGACATCTATTCATGGGAAAGTTTCGATGATGCTGACTGAATACGTCAACTGGTGGACATCAACATATGACATCTTCCAATAGCATCTATCAATACACCAACATGTGGACTCTGTCATCAACTAATGGTAATAGGAGACAACCAATTTCACAAATCCAAGATAGTTTATCCCAACTGGCATATATTCACCATTGCACATCAATGGTCGATTAGATGAACCCAACCTGATTGCATCTAACCCATCCTATGTTCACTCCCACCTTAAAAAAGTATCACATATGTATCACCTACCAATATAAATATGTCTCCTTGTCCACCATTATAATGGTTTAACATTTTTTGTTCCCATGCCTCCATCTTAGAGGTCCAAAGCTCCAGCGGGTTGAGTATTATAACCCTACACCCATTCATGTCAGTTTGCATCAATTTCCCATCCACCTCCATCACCTCCCTCCACTTCCATAAATGTACAAGTATACATACCACCTAGATCCAAATCTCCTTATATGTTTCCATCCATGTCCACCAACAATCAACCTCCATTCTGCCCCATATTAATAGAACTGTTTCCATTCATCAACCACTTTTGTATTTGGGTCAAAATATGGAAAGGAGGCAAACGAGGCTAGAAGACCAAGCAAGATGATAAAAAGGATTAGATCCACTTGATCTAGAGTTTAAAGAGTGGGAGACATCAACAATCAACCTTTATTCCACCCCATCTCCACATATTACCTTCATTCATCAACCAATTTGGTATTTGGTTTGGACATGAGGAATAAGAGGTAAGATAGACAAGAACAACAAGAATAACAATGTGAAGGATGAGATCTACTCCATCTGGAGGATAAAGGAGCCAGAGCCACCTCTCCTCCATTGTCTACCATGAACCCGACCATGTTTAATCCAATTCAGACTCAAGTTTGATATGTGAGTTCAAAACTCTTTTCCATTCGTTCACACCAAGTGATGTATCAAACCTGCACTGGGTTTATCCTACCTAACTTGATTCACCCAGATCGATATGGATTCATAGCATTTCTCCATCTTAATGAATCTAACTATGTTGGAGACAACATGGAATCCAAGTAATTTGGGGGGTATCCATCCATGATTCTCGAGAGAGGCATTAAAGTAGACCAAAAGACCAAGAAGAATGATGTGAAGGATGAGATCACCTCCATCTGGAAGCTAAGGAGCCATATCCACCTCTCCTCCATGGGATAAACTCATCTTCTTCCTCTTTTCTTCTATTTTTTTCTTTTCATTATATACAAATGATGTATTTTCACCTTGTTTGACTTCAATTATGTTTTTCCATAGATAGTTGGGCTCCTTCCTTACTAATTAGCCTTTTCACATGTTTATGTACACTAACTCTAAGCAAGTATTTAATTTCCAGATCTAGCATACTTCTAATTTTATCTTCTTTTTTAATAATGATCATTTGGTAGGTTGATATCTGTCTTGCATGATAGAAGCTAAGGGAGGATCTATCCAAAATCCAATACAAGCATCGTCAATCTCAACACCATGAACCTAACCAAGTTCAATCCAATTTAGAATCAAGTTTGATATGCAAGGTCAAAATTCTTCACCATTCATTCACATCAAGTGACGTACTTAACCCGAACTGGGTTTATCCAAACCAACCTAAGTTCACCCTAGTCGATTAGGATACCTAAAATTTCTCCATCTTAATGCATCTAACTACCCTAGAGATGAGATGTAATCTGAGATAGTAGGGGGTATTCATCCATGATTCTCAAGAGAGGTATTAGGTAGTCAATGGGCTTTCAGTCACGCTATGTGAGAATAAGTGGGTGGCCCCCAAAAGAGTAGCTATCATGATACATGTTGGGTTAGGGTGCTAGTTTCTAGGTAGGGCATTTGAGGGTTGTCTAAACCTGAGAACAAGGTACATAATTAGTCTAGTTCATCATTAGATAGCCAAGAATTCCACTCTTTAGTAGGATTTGACATAATCTATTTTTCTTTATTTTGTTTTATTTCTTAATCTAGTCGTAAACTTGTTTATCTACTATATATTTTTCTAAGCTAAATAAGAGTAAAGTCTTAGGAGACTGAAAGTCCATGTGTCATCATGTTTTACCACGTTTGTAATAATAGATTTCTGGCATTTGATGGTTTAGGTTATAAACTTTAAAACTAATCCTTAAGAGTTCGGCTTGTTATAATCATAACTTTAGACACACACTTGAAAGAAAATCAAATTTTTGCATCATTGTTGGGGATGTGGTTATTCTACATTTTACACCTAAAGATTATTACATGTTTAGACTAAGTTTTTACACAAATGCATAGTTTTTCAATCATGAAAAACATGCTTGTCTATACACATTGATAACAATTCTCTTTTCTTTATTTATCTATCGTTTGAAATCATATATCTAGCCATAGCAAGATAGACCATCATTTCCACCATCCCTCTTGAATTATTACATAGACCCAAATATTGGTAGATAACTGAGGATCTTGCACTTTAATTTCACTCTCTTCATTCACCCCTACAATCATTATATATGCAACTATTTAATACTCCTGAGACAATTGCAACTACATCATACATCAGTTCTATCACTTAAGAGTCCACAAGATTAGTGTCACATGTAAGATAAAGTCCTATTATACTCTTTTCTACTATGTCATCTCAAAATTAGGAGCTAATGAGAGAAGTGGCCCATGGAAGAGGAGGTGCCAACACACTCATTTCTACATTGCCAGTCTACCTCTAAGAACTAAAAAATATTCTTCAGACCATTCTTAAAAGGCAGGATCCCTAGATACATGAGGCAGTAAAGCATGAGACAAGAATTAGACACACACTTCATGTTGTTGAACTCAACTTTTCCAACAAAAACGATTTATACAACATAACCAAAATTAGTGTATGCTTCACTACCACTAAGCTGTACAAACTATGTTTCTCAACTTCAACATGCATAGGAGGACAATATCATAATGGTCCAATAGATATGAGAGGAGGAAAGTGGAATGCTTCAAAGGTTGGGTAATTTAGTTTTTCCTAATTTGTAGGTGTCAATATAAACTCACAAAGGCTTCACCCATCATGCCCCACTAGACCCAATGAGGTTCTTATCTCACCATCTTATTCAAACTTCCAAACAAAACTCACCAAGATTATTTGTGTCGGTTCACCTACTCATGGAAGTCATAATTGCACCTAGTTGACCCAGTTGCACAACTATTATAGGAGCCACAACACCCGTACATCTAGATAGATTATTATGAGCTTCATATATCACAACACAATCAAGAAACTACCTAATTGTCTTAAAAATAGTTTGAGGGTTTGTTTGAGTGGTCATTTTTAGCTCAGACTAGAATGTCACCCACAAGCAGAGTTGTGTCCTTTTGTTACAAATGATGTATCTATGTTGGGCTAGAATTTTTTGTTTGAGGATGATGACGGTGATGTATTTTCACCTTGAGGATGTGAACCTATTGATGATCATGATGAACTGACATTGCATGTTCCCATATTTACTTCACCATGTAGGGTGAGATAGTAGGGAAGGTGTAGATGAGACTAGTTTTGACATGGTTACAACACATGAAGCAAGTTTATCCCCCATATTACAATATAAGTTTATGGTGAAGGGTCTATATCTATATTCACCTAGGGGATACTTCATGTCCATATTATGATGATGGCCCAAATTTGAATTTGAGATTCCTTCAGATAGCAAGTCCCAGATTCAATGATGGAGGATGAAGAATATAATCCTTTAGTAGATTTGCATCCTATTCATGTCATCAATTCTCATGTCATCCTAAGTCCCACCTTTACATATCTATTACCTTGAGGGCCCCACCTACTAAAGGTGAACTGCCATTGATACCATTTGTAATGACTACACCCACCTCCTAAGGCTCAAGTAGAGATTAAAAAATGAATACAAACCCCACAGACCACCACATGCCTTGGCCGCAAGTTTTTTCCTCAATCAAGCACAACCCAATATCAACTCTCGATAGGTCACCCATCCTAGTACTACTCTGGGCCAATCACTTTTAACTGCAAAGTTCTTAGTGATGAGTAACCTAAAAAGGAGGTGCACCTTGGCGATAAGGTTAGTTAAATCATTATGTGAAATATTATTTTATTTAAGGCCTTAAATATTGTGATGTTACATTTTAGTTGATGGAGACACCCTTTCACTAATAAAATTAGGCATGTGGGAAATGGTTGTCCGAGTTAATGGAGACTCCCTTGTGTTGGTAATGGTTAATGGGAATTGAGTGTACATGATCTATTCTGGGTTGACATACAAATATGTAAGTGACTATGAGACCATATCATTTATCCTTGACAAGAATGTCAAGAGTTTAAGTATGGGGTAATCCCAAGATTTGAGCCTCACACAAAAAGATCTTAAAAGGAATGATTGGACTACCTATATCACCAAGGTGTACCTCCTTTTTAGGGAGCCCATCACTAAGAACTTAGTAGACCTATCAGATATTTGATCTTGATTTGTGTGCGAAGACAAAGAATGTAACGAAGGTACGTGGTAGTGTAAGGACCCTGACCTTCGTTTAGGGTTTACCCTATTTGCTCTGCTTAACCTTGATGCTTTGTGGCTTGCTAATCACCTTTAAGTGGTGGTTAGGGTTTGGTTGTGCTTTGTTGAGAGTTGTAGGTGCTACTTGCAATTAACCCAAGTCTAAGGTTTTTTGGCAAGTTTGCCACCTTGTGAGGTGTTCCTCTCTCTCTCTGCTTCCTCTAGTGTAGAGAGGATGGTTTGGGCTCATTGCTTGAGCTTGTTGTGCCTTGAGGTGCCTTGCTTTGGTTGAGATGAGCCTTGTATCGGCCAAGAGGAGAGTGTGTCTCCCATGGGGTGTGTCGCCCATGAGGTGTGTCTCCCATGGTGCTGGTTGTGTGTCGCCCTAGAGCCTTTGACCAAGTTTGACCTCGTTTGTGTCACCACTAGTGGACACTTGGTGCATGATGCTTGCTTGTGGCAATGACCTTGGACATGTGTTTAGGGCTTTCTAGAGTAGTGGCTCATGCACTAGGACAAGTGTCCCTAGGTAGGAGACACCTTGCCATATCTTACCTCATTTTCTCCTCCCTTTCTTTCTATATATGCGTTTCCATTTCTTTGCAAAGGATCCCTTTTAGATCTTCAGTCTCCCTCTTCTTGGTGTGCACGACACACCCTTCTCCTTTGCAAGTTGCTGGCCGATACCCCCTTGGAGGAACAAGCTTGGTGGCTGATATCCTTGGAGTCTCCTTCTTCCTTTCTTGGTGGTGCTTGGAGCTAGGAGCTTGGAGCTTGCTTAAGGCGGGTTGCATAACTCCTAACCCTAACTATTCTACCTCCTTTCATGTTCTTATATGTTGCTAGCTTTGTTTCTTTCTTAGTATCCATGTTGGTCGATCCTTGTGTTCTAGGGTTCTTGGTGAGCAACACTCTCTTCTCTCCTAGGTCTTGAGGAGTGAGTTTGAGCTCTAGTAGCTTAAGCAACACCCTCCTCTCACCTTGGACTTGAAGGGTGAGCCTCGTACTAGTGGTGGTCTTTGCAAGGGTTGCCTTGTGTTGGCCATTTGGTGAAAAGAGATGTGCAAAACCCCTCTCTCATTGAAGTTGAGAGGTGAGCCATCCTCTTGATCCATTAGGGTTTCCATGCCTTGTGCTTGAGGTAGATGATGACCTTGTTTTAGTTGCATCATGGTCGTTATGTGCTTGGGGAGGTGCTTCCCGAAAACCCTCTTGACCTAGACCCTTGGACGACACATGTGTGGACGATAGCCCTTTGGTCCCTGTTGGTGATGGGCGTCACAACCACACTCTGCTCTGTGACAGCCGTTAGGCCATGGTTTGGATGGTTGGACAATATGTCCCTCGATGATAGTTGTGTTGCACCCTTAGACGATACACCCTGGAGTGGACGTTGCTAAGTGGCCCTTGTGATGAGCGTTTCTAGTAGTTCTGTGTCAGGCGTTGCACGACACAGGTTGTTGCACGATACCCCTACCAGCCCGACACCCCATCACGCGTCGTGCTTTCTTTGCTGAGTTGCACGTTTAGCTGCTGTTTCTCTGGGTGGTGATGATGTGTCGCCCAACACATGATGTGCACGACATACCCTGGAACGCTGCGTTGCGCATCACGTTTGGCCGTTATGTGGTGACCGACATGAGCTGGGTGATAGGATGAGTACCCTGCCCGATACCACTTGTGGTGAGGGTAGAGGATACTTTTAGTGAGGGTTCCGTCAGTCATAGAAACCGAGGTGATGATCTTATATCACATTTACAATGATGGTGATCCTTGCTATGCATAATGATAATGGCTATGGTAAGCTTGTCCATGTAATCTTACCATGACTTGACATTCACTCATAATCATCTTGAATCTCCTATATAATGCTAAGGAAAATGATAGGAATGTAATATGGTTTGCTTAATGATGTACCCTACGCATATGATCATTAACTTGACGCATGATTAAGAAGGTATATCTAATCATTAATGTTACCTTATACTGATAGCATGGTCATTCTATTGAAGCATATGACTGTTATTACTAACCATGCAGGTAATGCATAGCCAATTGAAAGGGCTATGAGGTATATAGTAACTCTTCTGTGATTGTTACTCTTGATAGTTGAAATAATCTGTACAATGTACTTGACTAAAGTATTGGGGATTCTATCCCATGATGATGGTGTAAGCCTTGAGAGGCAGTGGCAATATATGATGAGGGATTGAGATCCCATGGTATGTGATGATCCTCGAGATGGATCTAGATGATTGGCAAGAGGCCAAGTGATAATATGTGAGGTTGGATCCTTATGATGGATCAGGCCAATGTGATTACAATAAAGGCATACTATTGAGTTTCATACTGTTTATGTTGTTATATTTTACATGTTATACAACTTGGTTGAATCTTGCAATCCATATAAAAGATACTAAATATTTCACAGTGGAATATATCATGTAGTTTGCCCTGGCCATAGATCCATCATCGTCAAGAGTTGGTGATGGTGAAATGGGTTCTCCTACGGGTTAACCCGGAGTGCATATTATTGAATATGCGAGGTTTCTCCTAGCCTAAAATAGTGAGGATTCGAGTGCAGCTATGGTTCCAGACTCGGGATATGAATAGAGCATGGTGAACAAGCCCATGACTCAGGATATGTGATATGGGAGCATGAATGCGTTCATGGCTCAGAGCATGGTGAACAGGCCCGTGGCTCAGATATACTAGCGCCATGACCTGTACCGAGGCGGGCTAGAGGATGGGTAGCCTATGGAGCTGACCCTGTGGTTGAGGCCACTTAAGCATGAGACTGCAGTCATGCTTGTGTTGTTCTCGTACACTGACTACGAGGGGGAAGGTCGTGGAGTCTGGCTCTTCCATTGACCTTGTATGGCACCGGCTATGGGCTTCGCAGCCGAAGGTTGGATTTGAACGGTACAGTTCACTTCCTCAAGGCATAATAATACGTAATCTGACCGAATAGTATTTATTGCTTAAGGCAAAACAAGGAACATTGGTTGAGGCCTTTCTTGTGTAGTTAATCTTGTTATATCTTGCAGTTGCTTATATGTTCTTCATATGTGGTAAGACCTTATAATTCTTATCTTGTCAATCATGATCCATAAAGAGGTAATTGGTGAGATGCCTTCCATGTAGCCTGGTAAGCTTGATGGAATGAGTAAGCCTTGCTATAGAGATTGTTATTATTCTACGTTTTACTGTTTATCTTCTGCCGTTACTCTACCCTTCTAATTTTGTAGTTTCGGCGGGGAGTTATGTTTCTCGCTGGGACAATGTTCAATTGTCTCACCCCGTTGGTTTTCAGGTGTTCGAGCTAGACGTGGTGGTAGTCGTGGAGTTGCGGCCGAGCAGCAAGAAAAGTAGTAGAAGGCAAGATATGGATATGCTGTTGTTTGGTATTTTGTAGTAGAGTCTAGAGTCATCCCTGTACTCTCAGGTCCTTGGGAGCATTTTTGGCGTTGTTTCACGATGTATGGCTGTTGATCCTCTGTATATCCTGCTGCTGGCCAAATGCGGGCCTTTATGTATATATAACATGTGATGAACTCATGTGATGACAAGACAACTGTGGCTCTAAGCTGTGGACACGTACCAAGGCTCGTATATATAACGTGTTTTCTTGCAGGACGAGGACTTGAATGTAATAGTTTCACAGTTTATCCATTTTCTACAATCGGTTTTAATTATCCCGTGTTTTGGTGATCTGTGGTTATGGTGATTTCTGCACATTTTCACGTAACACCTCGCTATCTGTGTGATAGTGGGATGTGTTGCCACAAGTAGCATGTGGGGTCAATCGTCATTCCTAAAACTCTACTCAAGCCTTCGACAGTAGGCCTGGACATTACAAATTATTTCAGAACCAATTCTGTTGGAGTAGGTGGGGCCCACATGGGTATGTCACACCCCGATCTTGACTCATATGATACAAGCATGTTTGAAAGGGTATCTGAGTTGATGGATCCACTCTTGCACTGGTAGCATCTACACATTTTGGTATGGGCTATCTAATTTTATGAAGCATCCTTGTGTTGGTAACCATGAATGGGGGTATAACATACAAGAGTCATTTTGGGTCTACACTGAAATGGGAAAATGATTATGAGGCCAATCACTATGCCTTGATGGGGATATCAAAAGTCTATGTGTGAGAGGCTGTAACATCCCAGGATTTGAGGCCCTCGATAAAACAATCTTTAAAGGAATGATTGGATTACCCATATCACCAAGGTGCACCTCCTTTTCATGGAGCCAATCACTATGACCTTTGTAGTTAAGTGTGCTAGGCCCAGACTAGTATTAAGATGAGTTACGTGTCGAGAAGTTGATCTCATGATGTACGTAAGTGAGGATAAAGTGCACATTCAAGGCATGTGGTGGTATGTTGGGCATGTTGTTATTCCTGAAATTCTACTTGATCCTTTGGTGGTGGTCCTAGGCATTACATTCCCTACTATCCTAAATTTAAGGTTTGCTTGAGGACAAAACTGTAAGCTTGGGTTGGTAGAGTACTTCTCCGTTCTGTCCTCCCCCCTTCTTTTCTTTTATTTTCATACATATGTTTATAATAAGATTTTCAAGATTTGTCACATCATGCAATGGCATCATTTCTATATTATTTCTTTCTATCCTATCCTTTACTACATAGTAAGACTTGGTTGTATAGTTTGTAGATTTAGAAATTACAAGCATGATGGTTTGGATATTGATAGTAAAATCTCATCTACGTGCTACATTGCCCCATCTTCGTACATTTTCTTGAACTCCAGCTTCTTTCACCTTAGAGAGCCCAAAGGTTTTAAAGAAGTTGTCACCCACGCATGTACATTAGAATGCATAGAATAAAATCCTAAGAGTGAATAGAAGTATGAGTTATTGTTTTCTCTTTTGAGAGAGTTGAATATGGTGTCATGTGGGTATACAAGCGAGCTCACAAACATGGATATGTCATGCTTGATAGATTTACCCTAAATCCTCATTAGATATTTTAGTAAACCCTAGGAGACCAATGAGATCATCCCAATATTAGAGTTAGTTCAAGCATGGTAGAGGAGTTGTTCACACTTCTTTGGGCTAACTAGATTGGAATGGAGGAACAATTTATTGTTATAAGGACCAACTTGATATAGACGTTGACTTTTTGAAGTCATTAAAGTCATTTTTATGATTTCTTTAACAACACCTGAATAAGTCGGAGGTGTGTTGTTCATGATTGGTTTACATGAATTTGTATTGACAACTCATCACTCATCTTTATTACCTTCCTTATACCTTATGTGACAACACCTTAACTCTTATAATATATGGTCCAAATCCCGATAAATCTTGTTGAATTACGATGAGTTCTCTTAAATATGCATGTCAATTTTGTAATGTTGCCCTACATGGTCTTATTATACAGTGTGGTTTAATCTATAATAACATATCTTACGAGACTCACATCTTTAAACTATTTTTCTGAACTTTAGTATCTATCTCCAAACTCTACTTTTTGAGATAAGAAAATATAAGCTTGGGGTGGTTGATAACATTAAAATCTAACTGATAATGCCCACTATTTAACTATAGTTTCATGCCTATAATAGCCTTGATATGCCCTTATAACTCTAAATGGTTATCTAATATGTAATTTAGCCATTTTTAAGATACAGATACCGAAGTAGCCTATTTTGGGACTTGAAGGCACTGCACTAAGACACCTCGAGACTCAACTCAAAGACCACAATGATGTAGAGTGACCCAGACATCATATACAACCATTTTTCATATGAACCCAACTTTTTATTGCACAATCATAGTGAGGATCATCCATCATGAATCCTAAAAGATGAACTCCTCTAGGCATGAGCACCATCAGAATGGCATGGTTCACCCGACCCAGCCTAGGTTCACCTACACTAGACTTACCATATATATTCCTTCATGTCTACTAATCAAAATTTATTAATAGACACCTATTGATCATGTATTGATTTACAACAACTGATGTACATAAATGGATGATGTCTACTTATAACATCCAATGATGACACCAACCAATGTCCTCTTCCAATGATGAACGGAGACACTCGATAATTGATTTTACAAACTTGACTTGGGTTTCTCCAAAATGCCAAGGGTTCACTGCCACAAATTCATGTCTGATGAGATGAACCCAACTAAATTTCCTCTAAACATGGCATTGTTTCACTCTAGCCTTGTAGAATTACCAGATATGCATCATCTGCCACTATAAATACCCAACCCTAGACACTAGGCTGATGGTTTTGCATTTTTTGCTCCCAAACCTTAGTCTTTGAGCTTTGAGGCCTTGAGGAATGAGGAACTCATCCTACATCCATATCCATTGACTCACATATATCTTCATCGATTTCTATACATTTCCTTTCAAAATCCATTGCATCTCTCTAGTTTCATTGACCTCCAAGGCTCCATACTAGTAAGAGCCACCTCTCCTTGGAGGCTTCTAGTCATTTCTAGTAGCAATAAACCTCCATTTCACCCCATAGCCATAGATCTAACTCCATTCATCCACCAAAATGTTAGAGGAGGACTAATAAGGTTTATACAAAGGACAAGATCTAGTCCATACAAAGGCTAAGAAGTGAGATGCACCTCTCCTCTATGGGATTGATATATTTCTCTTCCTCTTTTCTTCTATTTGTACTTTTATTTTGATACAAATGATGTATTTCCATCTTTGTGCAGTTACAACTATGCTTGTGAATTCCTAGTTGAGATCCTTTTTGGATATGGAATCAACTTGGGTATGTTTGTGTAATTTAATTCTAATAAAGTAGCTATTCCTCAGTCTAGCATAGTTCAACTTTAATCTTTGCATTTGGTTATGATTTTTTAGTATGTTGATCAATCTCTGGTATTAAATTCTATTTATATTAATATCAAAAGACAAGGGTGAAAACAAATAGAAAAAGTAGTTTGGGCCAAACTCTAAGAGGACAAAGGTCAAGGGAGGATCTTTCTAGAATCTAGAATTAAAGTATTGGCTCTGATACCAGTCAAGTTTCATCCAACCCATGTAGGTTTGACATGTGAGTTTGATGCTCTTAGAAGGTGTTCACATCGAAATACATGTTGTACCTAGTGTGGCTCATTCAATGTGGCCTAAATTCACCTGGACCAGTTTATATTCCTATCATATGTTCATTACTCCCAATGTTCTTCTTTAGGTGTTCACATTGAGATATGCATTGAACTAACATGGATTCATCCAACATGAGATGAGTTCACCCTGATCGGTTCATAACAGTGGGGTCCTTCATTCCCTCATCTCTCTATTCGGTTACATATGGATGAAGATGATGATGTAGGGGTAGTCCTTCATGCACCATCTCACCCTCCAAGGGGAATTGTAAGGTTCAGTGGAGTATATCAAGAGCTTGTGGAACCCCACACTACCAAAAAAACATGAATTAGCTACAATTTATCTAACTACATGTGTTCCATTTATAGTCAATAACTACTTTTCTTTATAAATTATAAAAATGTAAGTAATACAAATATAGTTAATGGTAATGACTACAAATCTCATTTGAACTCATACAACCTTTCTCTCGACGCCTGTTATAAATAACTATTTTATTTTTCAGGGGTGATGGTGCAACTTGTTTCCCTCCTACTTTCTAATTGGAAATACATATCGTATCTTTGTATCTTTATGTATACATTCTAAAAATTATCAATCTAACTTTTCACATTAATTTTTGGGTGGTGCCAACATTCCCTTCCCTTTCATCTAACCCGTGCGCGATAGTCCCTATTTTATCTCGCGCGATCGCTTTGTATCTTCCCTAACCAGTCATCTGCATGATCGCTACCTAGCTCCATAACCAAGGAAACCCCGATCGACTGTGCTCTCCCACTGTGCTCCCCCAGCCGTAGGCAGACACCTTGGCGGCTGTCCAAGGAAAACTTCTGTCCGAGGAAACCCTGACATCAACGATCATCTACCACCAGGGCGGGCGGCCATTTCCTCCCGATCAACCAGCCACTTCGAGTTCTCTTGGTCCTGGATCCATGACTCTATGGCCGTCCGTGAAGATTCATCCTAGCCACATCCAACAATCTATCTTCAGAACCACTCGCAAGGTACCTCTTCCACTCCCATTATCCCCGCCCACAAACACAGGTCTGTTCCCTGACTTGAGGTCCTTCTCACGGCTATATTTTCCAGTGCTAGGGCAAAATTCTCCAACTATCAGCTCTCCTCCAACCTCCTGCGACTTCCTCCCTCTCACGGAAGTCATTCAATAGTGGTTGTATATCTCTTGATTAGCTCAAAGGATCAACTTAAGGGCACAACTGCTCCTCCTCCTCACGGTTGGATTCATTTTCTTTCTCCAAACTTTGACCAGGTTTGTGTACTTTATGGTATATCTATATATTTTTGGAGGGAGTCATGAACAAATAAATAATCAATGGTCTGAATATACATGCCAACCCTTATTTTTGTACGATATCATATGTTTGAACTGTATCAAGTGATACATGACTGAGTGTTACGTCTATAATCTAAAACATTACAGTAGAAATAGCAAACAACTCAATCTCCTTCTCAATAATTGTCTAATAAATAATTACCATAACTTCTTGTTAGACTCCATCCATGCCATATGATGTCTTTCTACTATTTGACGTACATTGCGTATGTATCAAAACTTGGCACACTACTTAAATGCAGCAATACATGCTAGGTAAATTTTTTGTATATTAGCTCTATAGTTCTATATACATGAAACTGTCTCTTTATTATTTAGATATTTGACTAAGGAACAAAAAATGTTAGGTATGCATATGCTTCTATCTAGGAAGCACAAACACTTCCCGGAGGTTGCCGAGTCTATGTCCGACACGTGTCCAACCTGGGCACGCTTTGGACACCGGTGGACATGCAGTGGACACCCCTCCAGTGTGTCCAGATTCATATTTTATATATTTGGAAACTGGACATGGCGTGGACACGTTTAGGACGCTTAGTGGACACGGCCAACCCAACCCACATAAGATCTAACTAAATAGAAAAGAGAAAATAAGATCCAACCATGTTGACTCCTCAACCAAACCCCAACTCACCAAAACCCTCATCCCTTCCCTGTAGTGCACACCCCAATTAGTATTGGAACCTTTAGATCATTGTTTGTAATTAAGTTCTAATGATTTTCTTGTATTTCATTTCATAATTCTTGGATGGTATAATAATTTAATATATCATTTTGTATGCAAAATGTCATAGCATCAACAATATGACGTGGATATCATGGTGATCTTTGTTTCTATTGTTGCTAAGAATAATGGAGCTTCTTATGTTCACAAATAAATTATATACATGTGTCTATAGCTATATATATTTATGTAAATTCATAAAGAATAAAGTAGTTCCATAGCATTGTTTGTTGATAAACTTACAAGACAATCACTAGGGCGCCTGACTAAAGCCATTGAACTGATGAAAGAATACATATTTCACTTCATTTGACTACATTTACAAATTACTTGTAAGGCTTTTATATTTTTACACTCTGAAAAAAAAAAACACTTAAGGACACTCTAGAGTATTTGGCATGTCTTGCTTCACCTCCCCTGACTGTGGTGGCCTATGATCTTTACGTAGAATGGACAAGTACTACTTGACAAGCCTCATTGCTTTTTTGCATTATTATTTTGTATTTACTTACTTGTGGGTGATTATAATAAGAGATTTATTGTTGCAAGTTTTTTGAATTTCCATTTATCATGATCTTGTGTTTCAACTTAATAGGGGATAGTGAGACATGATTATTTTGTATTTACTTACTCATTGGTTGAAGTATATTTCATCTTAATAGGGTCTAGTGACCTTGTGTGTTTATACTCATTAATGTGGTTAAAATAGTCTTTCCTTTAAGTATTTGTGGCTATAAACCTTGGTGAGTGTTGAGGTCTCTATCATTAAGGCCGGTTGCTGAGTCAAGTGACCAGGCTGGATGGGATCCTAACTTGTGTGATGATTCTTGATGGATGGTCACATCATCATTTAACTCAAATGTTAGACAATTACTAATTCTAAATCTCACTTTGAAATAGTCTTTTAGAATTTGGTAATTATGGCAGTGTAGGATCCCAATCACATTTAAGTGTTTCTAGTGTCCCATTCCACCACTAGTAGGTTGGTTCTTTCCTCCAAATGATCATACTCAGTTGTTCCAATGGGAACCATTTGTCAAGGGGATAAGATTATTTTGAGTTGCACTAGCTCTATAATGCACACTTAGTAGGCCAAAGTCTTGCAATGTAATGGGTTTTAAACATGAAACTCTGGACCTAATTGGGTTAAAGCACTATGTATCGGATACAACTCATGGTCTTTAATCGACATATTCTAGTTTCTTTTGCCACTCTCTCATTTTTTTCATTCCAGTGAGTAAATTAATTCTTTCCTTTATTAATGTCCATGCCATACTTTTGAATGTGTTTAGGTTTGTTTTGGTTTTTCGGGTCTACTTAATAAATTTAGGGCAATGGCCTAGAAGAACAATAAAAATGAAACTACAATAAGGTTTTTTACATTCTTAGTTGTGCTCGAGGCCAAACTAAAATAAGGTTGCACAATAATTTGTTTGATGGAAAGGTCTATTCCCCCTAGAACTTCTTGCAAATGAAAGGATAACACTGCAACTGGATGTTGGGATGGAAATTATGGACTGGGTTGTGCAATATATGGAAGAGGTGCAACCAAAGGTATACTTTAGAGAAATAGAGAAAAGGCAGTTTGATGCCCAGCAGGCCTCATGTTTCTATCATCATACAACACTGTTGTTGGTCGAATAGGTCACATGATAAACATACATGTATGTAATATAACCTAAGTAACTAAGTTTGAAATTTGGATGATCAATTTCATAGTATATGAATGCTATCACAACACAACAGTGAGTAGGTAACTATAGTTGGCTAATAAAAAATCAGATCTGTTAATTTATAGAAATATGTCAGTTTCATGGTTACTAAAAAAAACAATTGCGGTATACTTGTTTCACATTAGAAGCATATGTAGGAACTATTTGGAAGCTACATGCTCGAGTTCCAGAATTTTAAATGCCTTGTAGTTATTTGTCAGTGAGGACATAAAATTGTAAAATGTGGTTAACAATTATGCTCAGGCAAGAAATATCAAATTCACCATATATGGGTGTGTGTTGTTTTCCATGTTCACCCTTATAATGGCAGTAAAGTGAACAAAGTTTTCCTTGTACACCTATATAGTAGAATGCATGGAAGGAACAGAGTTGGACCATCACACAAGAAATGTGACGAGATGGCATTGATAGAATTAATAGTAAGATTATGGATGCGCACTCGCTAGTTAACAAATCTGGGAAAAGTGTAGGCAACTATGATATGTGTCCACAACATGAATTGTTGGGTATATCAATACTTTAGAAGTTATTATGTATAGTAGTATAAACACATATAAACAGAGTAAATTCCTAATGATACACAAGTCAGCTCACAACTATTGTATCAAATGAGTCTTGACAATGACATAGTGGTTAACAGTTGTATCAAACAAGTCCTCGATGAGCTTACGTGACAATCAATAGCATTATAACCATAACTGATCTAAACAACCTATCAGTCAGTAGCACAACAACCGTAATTGAAAGTAGGACATTTAATTTGATAGATTACATCTGAGCTGGAGTCACAAAAGTTGAAACTTCAATGCACTTCCCCCTTGTGTTTCTTAGATCCTTATTCAGCTAAACGATAAAAAAATTTCAGTGTGCATCCATTTCCTTTCTAAAGGATCATCAATTGTCAAATCAAGATTAATTAACAAAATGGGGCTCTTCAAAGAATCTAAGAATACTTCCGCTTCATGCTACTGATAACCAAATGAGGGTGAACTTCCTTTTGTCCATCATCGGGTCTTCAAGTATTTTTCTTGATGATAATTTCTATTCTAGGGGATGGTCTCTATGTTGCAATTTGGTAATATATGGGTTACATGTTATGTATTTTCACTAAATCCAAAGACAAATGTGTTGATTGCCAGTTCTATACCTCTCAGTTGCAAGAATGACTCCCAAATTGCACATAATTCATTTTTATGTATTATATGATTTGCTTTAAAATTGTGATTAATTATCTAGTACATGTAAGTGCAAGGCATTCCATAAGGAAATTTGAAGTCGTGATAGTCATTATACAATTTGTATTTTTTCATTAAGCTTGTATAGAATACATTAGTATGTTGATTTATGAATTCGAGATGTATATCTCCTGCCGTATATGTGCACAGAGATAGTCCAGGGTTCCAACTTGTAATTATTGCATATGTAGGCACTAAACAAACATTATGATGCATTAAATAAACACTAAATTTCATTGGCGAGTGTCTGGATACCAATATCATCTTTGCATTGTAGATTAGAATTTTGAAATATCCACATATAGTGGTACAAAGGTTGGGTGTCCATGAGTTATGGATATGAATGATAATTGATATGAATGAAATTCACCTACTGCATGGCACCTGAGCCTTGTCTTTCTTGGTCAATAATAGGTATAAGGAATCAAATTTTAGGGTCCATGAGGCCTCTATTACAATGTTTGTAGAAATACTACATTCAAGAGAATTAAAATTCAATTAAAATACATTCTCCAGTTAAAATCATCTCAGTTAGAGAACCTAACCAGAACATACTTGATCACAATAACGGTTGTGATCTTCACTAGATCAAAGCTATTAATAAAAATGTTAATCTTTTACATGTTTAAGTTTTGCAAGTTAACTCCATAGTTGTCTGAGCTATAATTAAACTGAATCCAACGCTCCAAAAGAATTTACATTTTTACACACCTTAAGTTTGTCTCTTGTCTTCCTCTTCATCAATGTTAAGGACTACAAATATGCCATGAACTACCTATTACGTATAATAAACATAATCAAGGCTACACATTCTTTAGCATTCCAGGATGCACATTCTTCACCATGATATTCAACCGGTCTGTTTTAACATAACAACACCATCTTCAATGACAAATATGGACGAAACTAGTGGGACTTACCCATGCGAAAAAGTACATAAACTTAGTGACATCAACTGATATCACCTTACAAAATCCATACTGCATGTCAGCAAGTAGCTTTATGATAATTAACATTTTATCATTTTTAGTGATCTTTGACCAACGTAGAATTACAATTTTTTGCAACAAACAATATTAGAGTGATAAAAGAATAGCTAACATATTATATCCCAATTTTATATGGACAACCCTTAGGTATGATGCGTTCTATATCTCAAAGAATTCTTTTTGGATATCAAACAACTATAAGTTTAGTTGCATAGGTGTAGGATTAAAGTGATAGACAATAATTTGTGTCCACTGTACTGTGATTCTAGACCTTTTCTTAGTGGTGAATTAAGTGGTATACAAATGGTGCTAAATTTATCAGGTGGCATAGGGAATGAGTTTAGTTCCTGATCCTAGTACCAATGTGGGTTTGAAACTGAAGGTTAAGATGAAATATTTTGCATTCAAAGTGGTTTTAGATGAATGACTATATGGTACTATATGGTAGTACATATTATAATAGAGGCCCTATGGTATAGGTCATCTAGTAGTGAAAAGAAGGTTAAGATGGAAAATTTTGCATGCAAAGAGGCTTTAAATGAAATATTTTCTAGTAGTACTTATTATAATAGAGTCCCTCCAATGAATTTTTACACCATATCATCACACTCCAATCCTCAAAATTTTCCACCCTGATTTGCCCTCTTCTTCTTGTTTTCACTTCTGATGTTCACTCCATCCTAATCCTACAATAGCCAGCACTATGAAGAAAAAGTACTTGACCCAGTAACTTAGATAAGAACCATTCTAAACTCAACATGCCTCCTTCACCTTCCACTCTCTCTTCCAATCACTCCACCTCTATGTCAATCCGTGCAAATAATATTATAGATGGAACACCCTACATCTTGAGGAATATGTCTCGCAAGGGGTCTGGATTTTTTTTGAGATATGATCACTGGCAAACATTCATATGAATTGTCTCAATTGTGGAGGGGCAGTGAGCTTCCATATACTGACCGCCCACATGTTCTGAGCTTCCATACATATACACATAGATATATATATACATCATACACACATTTGTATATATGAAGAAAAATGTCATCTAGAGCCGTGTCTGTGTCCTATGTTTTGGAAAATTGATGTGTCCCGTGTCTGTGTCTAGAAACGTGTCCATGCTTCCCTGGTTGAACCTTATCATCATAGTCCAACAAGACAACAAAACTATTTTGATATTGATTACCAATACTTCGTAGATGAATAGATATATGCATGGCTTGTCAAAGTATTATGTTTACTATGATTGGTATTATACTTTATTGATTTTCTACTTATTTATATATTTAATTTTTCATTATTTTTAATTATGTATACATTTATACCTTCTTTATTATTATTTTTTAAATTTTTCCATTTGATTAACAATTTCTACGTATTTCTAAATTTATTTTATTGATGTGTTTACTTACATTCATCTAGGGAAGTATAATTGACAAATGCTGGATTATTGAGGAAGACAGGACTAGTACAAAGTACTTAACTGGGGTAGTCAAATTCATAGAGGATGCTTTCGAAAAATGTAGAAGGAATCAGACTTATGCCCTTGTAAAAAGTGTCTAAATACACAAAGACATAACCGTCAAGTGACAATCGAGCACCTGTTATGGAATGGTTTTTTCAACAGCTGCACTGATTGGATTTTTCATGGTGAGACTTCTTCTGATGCTAAGGAAGATTCTTCTATGCAAGACAACATTCCATTTGATGATATGAGAGACATGTTGCACGATGCATATGGAGTCCAAAACTGTCGACAAACTATGGAAAGTGACGACGATGATGTATTTGTATTTGTTGACGATGAAGAAGCTGAGAAATTGTACAAATTGTTAGAGATTGCTACACAAGAGTTGTATCCTAGAAATAAGAAGTATTCCAAGTTGTATACCATCATGAGGTTGTTCCATATAAAATGTAGCAATCATTGGAACAATAAATCATTTATTGAGTTGTTCGAACTTCTGAAGGATTTTCTTCCTGAGGGTGACACATTGCCTGGCTCATACTATGAAGTAAGGAAAATAATTAGGGACCTTGGTCTTGACTACGAGAAAATTGATGCCTATATAAATGATTGCATTTTGTATCACAAGGAGTTTGCAAATAATACTTCATGCCCACATTGTAATGCTTCTAGATATAAAGAGACTGAAAGTGATGTAGAAGGTGCATAAAGTATGGGAATTAAAAAATAAAAGAGTTCCTTGTAAAATTATGCGCTACTTTCCCTTGACTCCTAGGTTGTAGAGATTGTTTATGTCCTCTAGAGTCGCACCACTAATGCGGTGGCACGATGAAATTCGCACCAAGGATGGAGTTTTAAGACATCTAGTGGATTCACCTGCATGGAAGACATTTGATAACATGCATCCTGATTTTTCATTTGATTCTCGTAACGTGTGTCTTGGTTTAGCATCTAACATATTTAATCCCTTTGGCATGATGAGTCAATCATATAGTATTTGGCCAGTCATATTGATTCTGTACAATTTTCCACCATGGTTATGCATGAAGACACCTAATTTTATCCTTTCTATGATTATTCCTAGTCAATCCCAACCTGGAATGAAGAAAGATATCTACTTACAACCTCTAATTGAAGAGTTGAAAGAATTGTGGGAAGTTGGTGTTGATACCTATGATGTTGATCGTAAAGATGTATTCAAATTGCGTGCTGCCTTAATATGGACAATAAATGACTTCCCTGCATATGGTTATTTATCTGGTTGGCAAACTAGTGGGTATGATGCAAGTCATGTTTGCAATAAAGACACATGGTCTATTAGACTACCACATAGTAGGAAACAAAGTTTTATGGGCTACAGGAGGTTCCTTCGGATGGATCGTAAACATCGTAGGGATATGTCCTCCTTTGATGGAAAAGAAGAATTAAGAACTGCTCCAAAGATGTTGTCTGGAAATCAAGTTTTAGTTCAAACCAAAGGTGTAGACAATATGCCTTACAATTGGAAAAAACAAAGCATTTTCTTTGAGTTGCCATACTGGAAGTACAACTTTATTTGTCATAATATTGACGTAATGCATATTGAAAAGAATGTATGTGAGAGTTTAATTCACACATTACTTGGGATGGATAAATCAAAAGATAATGAAAAATCTCATTATGACCTTTTAGAGATGGCAACAAGACCTAGATTGCACATTATCAAGAATGGAAGTAAGAATATTATTCCACCTTCTTGTTTTACTTTGAAAAAGGAGGAAAAAGAATTATTTTGTAAGTTTTTGAAGTTTGTAATGGTTCCAGATGGTTATTCCTCCAATATCTCAGGAAATGCCCGCATCAAAGAAAGAAAATTGTTGGCATTAAAGAGTCACAACTACCATATATTAATTCAACAATTTTTGTCATTGGCTTTACGGGTAGCATTGCCGAGCAAGAACATCATAACTGTGATAACTGAGTTGTCTAGGTTTTTCAAAGACATATGCTCAAAAGAGACAAATCCGTATGCTATTGAGAAGTTAGAATCTAGAATTGCAGTGACTCTGTGCAACATGGAGAAGATTTTCCCGCCCTCATTTTTTGACATAATGGCGCACATGGTCATTCACCTTTCATGAGAAGCTAAGATAGTTGGACCACCATTTTATCGTTGGATGTATCTAGAGGAAAGGTAGTATGTATTACTATTTGTTTCACTAAAATTTTATCAAATGTATTTTTTGATTTCAAACAAATTCTATTTATCATTATAGATACTTGAAAACTTTGAAAGAATACGTGAGGAATAAAGTTGCTCCAGAAGGTTCCATAGCAGAATGTTACCTAGCAGATGAATGTTTAACATTTTGTTCAAGGTATCTCTCCGGGGTAGAGAAAAGGTTCAAAAAATTTGCTAGAAATGATGTTGAAGATGACGATATTATTATTGATGATGAGTGGTCTATATTTTCACACAAAGGGCGTCGAATAGGAAAGAGCATTCATGTTTTTCTTGAAGATGTGATGTTGAAAACTGCACATCAATATATTTTATCCAATTGTGTTGCAGTTGAACCGTTCATGGAGTGAGTTTATTAAATTATTAAGAAATATGCATGCTCACCATTAGATGTATGTACACATGACTTATTTACTTGTTAGCAGGGAACACATTCGTTATGTGAAGAAAATGAATCCGCATGCAAGACAGTGGGAAATCAGTAATATTCATATGAATACTTTTAGTGATTGGTTTAAGAATCATGTAAGTCTATAAAATTAATTTCATTAAATATTGTTAGAGAATTGTATTAATAACTCAATTCATAATGTATACATATTGAAGAGAAGGCCAAGTCAGAAAATTTGCCATCAAATCTACTAACTCTGGCTCGGGGACCACAAAATATGGCAAACAAATACAATGGATATGTAACAAATGGATATAGATTTCGAACCAAGGAGGGGGAACATGGTAAAAACACCCAGAATAGTGGGATAATGGTGAATGCCCAGACAGAAAGTTTTTCCAGTTCCAAGGACAAAAATCCTAAATTGGGTCAGTTACCTACTATGGGGTACTCCGATAGATTATTGAGATTAGTTACTATGATCAACTGAAAGTTGTACTGTTCAAAGGTGATTGGGTCAATGCAAATAAGGGTCTCAAAAAAGATGAAAATGAATTTACAATGGTCAAATTAAAACTCATTGACTTAATTAAAAATCCATTTGTATTGGCCTCTCAAGCACAACAAGTCTTTTATCTGACTAACATCAATCACCGTGGGTAAAGATTTGTCGTACAGACAACACCACGTGATACTTATGACATGGATGAGAAGCTTACTGAAAATTCCATGGATGGGACATGCGTACCTGAAGATTCTCATGCAGATGATTGGGAATCTATTTTTAGCAATGTTCTTATGGATCTAATTTGGTTAGAGAAGATACGGAGGGTGTAACTTTTTACAATGGCAAAAATGATGAGCAACTTGATTGAGATCATTGTGATCTATCATATGTAGTTTTTAATATTTTGTATCTTGATGTAGCATTACAAGAATTTAGTTTTATTTATTTATTATTAATTATGAATACCATTATTCTACCTTTAATATGCATACTATTTCTCTTTAAATTTGCAAACTTTTTTGATCTCAATAATCGAATCGACAACTGTTATATAATGTTTATATCAGATAGCCCCTAAAACCATTATTATTTTACTATATTTTTATGGTTATAGTTTTTTTTTATTAATATTTGTTATGCATTATATTTTCAGGATGTTGAAAAGACGTTCACAAATGTTGTCTGCACGAGCAACTGATGATGCAAACAATGGAGTAATTAAACAAAAACTGTCAGGTATGGTGACATATAATTTATCTATTATCATTTTGTACTTATAGTTGTAAGATCTGACCTAATTATTTATCTTTTTAAGAATGTCTAAATGATTGCAAATGAATGGAGGCTATCTTGGTTCAGTTAATGCTGATTTGGGAATGAATGGAGATTATCTTGGTTCAGTTAATGCTGATTTGGAAATGAAAGGAGGATATCTTGGTTCAGTTAATGCTGATTTGAGAATGAAGGGAGGCTATCTTGGTTCAGTTAATGATGATCTTGGAAGTTCTGAAGCTGATTTGAGTAATAAAACTAATAAAAAGGTTGGTGCATCATTTGTTTTAAGCAGCAAAAATGTTGAAGTACACATCGGAAAAGAGAAGCATCTGCATGTGTCAATGATAAATCATGATGTTCCAATCGGTGGAAGGATGTCTCTATTGAACAAATGTATGAGAACTGGTCATTGTGTTGATAACGCCAATATAAATCATGAGGTTGGAGCTGATCATAGAAATTCTTTGACAAATAATAGCATAAGAGCTGGTCATTCTGTTCATAAGGCTAATTCTTTGGCAAGCAATGGTACCAGAGTTGGTCATTCAGTTGATACATCCAATATCAATCATGACATTGGAGCTGGTCATAGGGATTCTTTGGCAAATAATGACATGAGAGCTGATCATTCTATTGATAATGGCAATATAGACAATGAGGTCGAAACCAATCATGTAAATGATGAGGACTTTGAATTGGTTGATGAAGAAACTACTGCTAATCATGATGAAGGTACATAAGTTTCTAATCAACAATTTACAATAATTAGCTATTACCTCATATTTTATATTTTATATGTATATTTTAAATATAATTGCCTCATATTGTTTTAAATTTTTAGGTGGTGCTGTGTATAATAAAAAACGAGGCTATTCTAAGTGTCTTCGATTATGGAGTAAGACAACGGATGCAAAATTACCCATCACGTTGGATGAAAATGGAGAACCAATTAGACCTCATCAAAATGACTTGTCTTCTTTTTTGGGAACAATTGATAGAAATTCACAACTGACACCATTGGATTACTTGGATTGGCGAAAAGTACCAGCTGGAAAGAAAACTAAAATATGGAATTATGTCTTGGTAATATATTTTAGTAAAGTGTTATTAAAGCATGCATTTGTTATATTCATTTTATTTTTCATATAATAGAAGAAATTTACCATCAAACCAAAGGGAAAGAAATCAGTTCTACGCACAGTTAGGGATTGTTGGAGAAACTTTAAATCTGAAATCAAAAGAAAAAATTATATGCACCACAAAGACAAAATAGATACACTTAATGATTGTCCTTCCCGTGTGGATCCATTGCAGTGGGCTTTTCTTGTGAATATCTGGGACTCTAATGATGAAAAGGTAAGATGATTTGTTATATATTATGTCTTCTCTTAGTTTTCATTGGTGATAAGGTTAATTGTTCATGAACTATAGTTACGTAGTGCAAAGAATAGTATGAGTAGAAAGTTTGTTACCACATGACATACATCAGGGTCGAAGCCGGATGCTTGTGTGAGAGAGAATGTGAGTAATTTTTCCACATAATGATAATAATATCATAACACCTTCACACTCTACTTATACTTTATTTCTGTGTTAATAATAGTTGCAAAAAAAGAATAAAGGGGGTATCGTTAGTCAATTGCAGTTGTTTGTTGCTACCCATAAGAAGAAGGATGGTACTCCTATAGATGCAAAATCAGTTGAACTAATTGTAAGTATAACATTATTCATGACTTAGTCGACTTTATTTGCTCAATTTTTTTTCCGTGATCATTATGGTTACTGTTGTAGGACAAGTTACAATCAGTAGTTGAAAACAATGATGCAAATCTTGATGAAGATGAAATTGCTGATCAAATATTGGGTGCAAAGAAGGCTCGTGTGAACCATGAGACTAATGAGTTTAGTCAGACATATGTGGAGGGTTTTGAAGGTACAATCAAAGACCAACAACAAGTATGTGAGACACAAAAAAATAGAATTGTCAGATGTGAATAAAAGACAAGAACATCTAGAAGCCATAATTTTGGGGAATTCAAGCTGGAGTGTTCCATTTCAAGAAAATGAAGTAATTATTCAAATTTTTAGTAATAATTATAAGTTATGATTTCATTAATGTGATAAGTGTTTTGTATTTTAGAATATGGAAATGACCAGGAATGAAGGAACACCCATGCCATAAAAGTCATGTAGTGGAACCACCAATACAGAAAGATAGGTTATTAAAAGGAAATACTCCTAATAACTCTGATTCTTGATATCTAAAATTTTACATCATAATTCATACAACTTATAGGTCATGAGGTTGTTAAGTTTTGATGATGGAACATCAATTGTAGCTCAAGGACAAGTGATAGGCATGAATCTTGACCTTGTAATAGGAGGAGGAAAGTTAGGGTCTGCATTTGTTGTTGTCTGCACTACTATGGCATTTAAACCTGAAGAGCAATTGGTTAGACCATTTGACAAGTATCAAATCATTGAAGATGCAATCAGGTCAATAATAGCTTGGCCAAAGAAGCTACTCATTGTTTGGTAATTTTTTATCACTGTGTTATAAGTGTAACATGTCGATATAATGGTTTTAGATAATTATTTTCGTTATTGTAGGTAAACTACTTGGAGCGAGGCAAACAATAAAAGTTCCATTAGAATTTTCTAGATGTTATTTTCCCTCTTTTCTATAGGTTTAGAATAAAGTTTTTTATTGATGTAAAGCTTGTCAATTCAGTGGATATAGAAAGGATTGTCATCTGAATTACAGAGTTATTGATTTCTTTTAGATTGATGTAAAAGTTGTCATCTGAATTATTAGACCTTGTTTTCCATTTCTCTTGCTACATAAGACCGTTATATGAATAATCTATAGTATTAGTTGGTAGGTTCTAGTGCCATGCCACCTCGAGATGCTAAAATTGAATCTCAATCAATATCTTCTCTCAAGGGAAAGGTGTCTCCTAGTTCCATGAAGGTATGCACCTCTTGTGACTCGTTATTAAGATTGTGGCCACAGTCATAACATGAAAAAATTTGAGAAGTCTTTTCCATGCTACATTTTATTTCGTATCTAACATTTGGCTGACCAAAATGTCATAGAAAATTATGAATTCTGGTTTTATTTTTTGAAATTAGTTACTATGTTTGGGGGGGTGAGGGTGACTGTTACCCGGTTTGTGTTGTTTCTATTGTTCTAGTCCTCAATTTGCATGCCCCTAGATTTGGGTTCCAGGGGCTGTGTGATCCTTGGTGGAATGCATATGTGCATTGTCCAGTCATTAAGCAAGAGACTAAGCTCATGTATGGAATGAAATTTCTCCTTTTCTGTCTCTTGTGTTCTCAGTAGTTGTGATGATCTAGCCAACCATAAGGATAAGAATAACCATATGATTTCTTTATGTATTTTTTTTTGTATCTGATGAGTTGCAACAATAAGCTCACCCCTAGCTACTGTCTTTCTTCTCAATTTCTACAGTCTTTGTGTGTCAGCTGGCTTTACAAGAGATTTTCCTATATTGACATATGCATCTATTTGGCATCTGAGATCCTTGGAGAATGGAAGATATAAGACCTTACTTGTTGTTGATTTCTTAGTGGACACACATTTGCTAATTGTAGGGTAATAGTTATACCTGATAATCTATGATAGTGAGCCCATTTCTGAGATAGTCTTCACAACTGCTACTGACCTGCAATTCTATGGATCAACATTTTCTTCTTACTTCTTCTAGTGAATAGCTAGCTAGAAAATGATGAGGATATGGTAGACTAAATGGTAGTGCTTTCCTTGATGAGTATCTATAGTCCCATGAGTTGTTTCCCTATCTTTCACTAACGCATGGACTGCTTGAAAAAAAAGAAAAGTCAGGTATATTAATTGCCAAAAATCAGAGTTGGAATAGGCAAGATAGCAGTTCCTGAAAGATTAAGAAGTCATCCATTGATTTCTGTCGATTGAAATAAATAGTCCATGCATGCCAAATGAATCTTCACATGTCATACTGTCACTATGTTGAAGATTCTTAATGAAGTTGTCACAAGTATCACTTGATGTCATTTCTTTCATAATTGTTTTCACTATCGTTGTGTTCTAAATATTTTAGAACAAGGGTTTGATTGAGCACTTTGTTGTTTCTAAACACACCATGCATCTTTAGGATAAATCTTTACTACAACTTATCAACCCATAATCTTTTAGTGTGGTCTCTTAGGATGCATTTTGAGGTCGTGTCTAACACATTACTCTGGACACTAGCTCTTGAAGAATGTACATCATTGGAAAATACTTTGTTCCTACAGTTCTCAGTGTTTATAACTTCATTTTTGCACAATTCTTGACATCAGTGCACTTCTTAGGTCAGTGTGAGTGGTTAGTTTTGTGGAGGAGATGAAATGATCACCAGGGCCAATTTCAGTAGAAAAAGGATTTTTGGTGACAAGACAAGTGGGATGGGTATTTCCCTGTAAAGTGGAACATCACTAAAGATATTCCTAACCCTCAGTTTTGTCATTTAGTATTATAGAACAATGAGAACAGGTTTGTAACCTACAATAGAGATAGATAAGAGGTATTAATTTTTATGTATAATAATATGCTTATTATCATGTTAACACGTCCTCATGTGATGCTAAATTATGATCAAACACATGATTAAAGTTTTATATTGTTGATTCTATTTTTTGTAATCCATAAGATATCTTTCACTCTGTTCTTAATGGATGTTATCTTTGTTGCTTCTACAAGGCTCATGGCAGTATTTTCAATGTGTGATTATGATATTACAAAACATTCATTAATGTAGATACAAGTGGCATGTAGATTCAACTATACACATGAACAATGTGAGGATGGTTGTTCTAATCCATTGACTAATACATGGTACATTATGTGTATATTTTGTATCCATCCTTCATATTCAAGTTCTAGATCTCTAATTTTTGTCACATGCACCCATGTTCATAGATTTGTCCACACTTCTAGTTGCGGACGACTCTGTTTACTGGTTCTTAATTTCTAATACACACTTGGAACTTTGGGAAGTTTTTTTATGAATTTGTTAGTATATTCTTGGTGATAAGAAAGAAAATGCAACCATTGATACAAACATGGCCTAAAAACAATGGCCACATGGAGCAATAAAAGACTCCATGGTGATATCCAACAGCAAAAGCAATGTTTGCCATTTGTTAAGCATTGTACAAGCAAGGTTTGCATCTTTAGCTCCATTCATCTTCAGTACAAATCCAACCGTTCTGACATTTTTTACTTGTATTTATCAAAGAAAACCACTGGTCAATTATCCTTAAATTTCTATATGGGGCTTACAATTATGCTTGAGCTTTATTATTACCAGTAAAAGAATATGACAATACTGAAGTACAAGCATTTTTTTATGTAGGCATTGGGGAATTTCTTATAAATCCCATGCAAAGTGAATCTCAAGATGGGCATACTTTGCTTGCAGAGTGAATCTTATAAGAAGGGCATACTTTGGTTGCGGATCTGATGGTGACTAAGTCACATGCTACAATGGCCATTCTAAGTAAGCAATGGTGGTGTGTATACTTTCAAGTGAAATCATTTCCTTATGCACCCATTAATAAGATGCCTAGTGCCATGCTGTCATGAAGGGCTCCTTTTGGGAACAAAAATGTGTTTTTATTAGTTCTTTCCCTCTTACAATGATATTTGATTCACTAGTTAAGCTGGCTCCTCCGCAACTTGTTTCAGTAGTTGTCTAATCATCATTTGGTATTTTCTAGGACACATGCCATTGACAACTCAAACTTGTTACTCGAGCTGGATTTGTATCACCAGTTGATGAGTCGGTCTATTAATATATAAGGTAGTTTATGCATGGTGTTACGGATCATCTTCTAGATGGTTTAGTTTTCTGAAAACTAATCACATCAGTATAGTTGTTCTCCTTATTCTGGGTTCTGATTATGAAGACTAGATACAAGGATCTGTTCTAACAAATTCTCTCATATATGATCAACTAACATGTTCATTTTTCATTAAAATCTGGACATCCTTTCTAAGCTGATGCCAAGTGTTGTATTGCTACTTTAAAGGTTAACCCGAGTGTAAAGGAATACAAAGTGATGAAGCATTAGTTCAAGGCTTAGATTTAATGTATATTCGATGGTAATAAGAGATTTCCTGCACAGAATATTCGTTTGTACATGTCATGAACCGTTAAATGATGCATTTGGAATGCCCTTTTTATAAGGCAATTATAAACTCTAGTTTGGTCACCATTATGTTGCTGATGCATCACATTTTTTATCTGTATATATTCTTGGTATTCCAATTGATGTGTTTAATGAAGGGTCCAAAGAAGAACTCTTGTATAGGGTTTAATAATAGTGGTCATTTTTCTTAAGATCCTAACTAGACATTAGTGAGTGTTTATTATTTTTTTCACCATCTCAAGAGACAATTTTCTTTGTTCTTATACTCGTATAGGGTTACTAATATGGTCTATTTTTATTTATATTAGATTCGAACTCTGAGGAATTCAAGTTCCATCTTAGTAGGATACATGACTACTTGTGAATTGCTGAAGATAGCATAAAAATGAAGGTCTGATTTGTGTAGTACCAACTGTACCATATGTTGATTATGTCTCTACTTAAACTTTAATAGTATATTACAAACATTTAGTATATTTGTATTATGTAAATAAAAAAAGTTATTTGTTATGCATTGTTGGTGATGATATTGACTATTTTTGCCATTGTAGGCACGTTATGGAGCTCAACTATGAGATACCGCCTTTTCCATTTAAGCCATCATCTCACCTAAGGAATATGTTCCTACTCTGAATAGAACTCATCAAGAATTATTTTGATAATTTCTCAACAGATAAATCATTCTGGTATTATCATGGGCATATTCTTAGCAAATTGAGGATGGTCTTTTCTAACTGCACTACAATCAGACTTGAAGGTACTTGTTGTAACAATATTTATGTTTAATTTCATGATTCATTTTGAATGAAAGTATGGATATATTATCAAAACTTTCTTTTACTCTCTTGCATTTTCTATGCACAACATTTCTCATCAGTGTGCCAATGTGCCATTTTTTTAGGATAAGTATATGGTGATTATTTGGTGAGTGATGAACCCGAAAAGAAATTTGATCTTATTCAATTCTTGATAGATATTGCATAATGGCATGAGGAAACCATATTCCTAGGTTGTTTTCTTATTTTGGATTTCCATTTGGTTCTAGATTTTCTACATGGTTTAGATCCTCTATTCCTAGGCCCTTTGCTAGTTTGAGCTTACCTTTGTAGCTAGTTTATATGTCTATTACTATTCCTCATGGTCTAGCATTTTCCTACTACTCATAATTATCTTCTTGCAGCTGTACTTTGATCCCCACATCTTCATTTTGATCAACTAAATCCTAGAACTGATTCTTGTTCTCCATAGTTTTCTTATTAGTATTTTCCCTCCTCATCTTTCTCAGTATGTGTCTAATATCTATAGCTTCTGTGACGGAATAGGGCAGCCTTAGAATTCTGGTGAGGTTCCAATTTCACTACACCAAGTTCCCTCATGGTGCTATTGCAGTTCCATCTTCACAGTAGAGTTTGCACAATTATTGCAACTCCTGCAAGGGCCCTTTAGGATTAGTTGAACCCAACTTGATAAGTACTACATACACGGTTAAAATTTCCAGCATCTCTTGTCATACAATACTCCATGCATAATTGGTTTCTTGAGAATTATGTCTTTGCTCCATTCCCCTGTTATGCTCCTGTTCTGACCAAGATCATACAATCAAAGAGGGGTCGTTATGAGTGGAGCTAGGCATGGAAGAGGTAGTTTGATGGGCAGTAAGTAAGGGGGGAGGGGGGAGGATGGGTGAAGAAAATAAATGTTAGAGGGTTAAAGATAGGAGGCAATATAAAAGGTGGAGGGAGGATGGGTAGCATATATATTGTGGTGGGTCCTGTAACAATATTTGGAGTTAAGATCAAGATTATTTTGTTCATGCAATTATCAAACATGTGCTAAAACTTGGAATAATAGTCGTCATTCTTGATTTAGTTAAGATTTGTTTTTTCCTCCAGTTCTCCTAATTTTCCAGAAATGGTTGGTACTTCTCTTAAAGTCAAATTCAAGTTCCATAAATATGCTGACCTTGTTCTAGTAGTGACTGCCAATTTGCACAAAATTCCTTTTCATATTTTTCTTTTTCTCTGCTATCTCTTGTATGCAACTGAATGATGTTCCTTCTTACAATATTTCATAGCATCTTGGAAATGCATTGAGTCCTTGCATCACCATTGTAGCAGATTTCTAAAGCATGGATTCTCATTCCACTCAACCTTTGTTTACATATTCATTCTCTTTTATTCTTACAAAAGATTGCTAGAGGAGCTAGTTGTGATCTGAATGAACCCTATGTAGATGATGACATAAACACTCAGACAATCCCTAATCAAGACCTCATTAGGTTCCATTCGATTTAGTTGTTCATGTAGAAGACCTTTGTAGATAGTAAAATCAAGTATAGTAAACCCAAAGTCATCTAGTCCAGCCTCAACCCCTACATACTCACCCAACCCTCATTCACTTGTAGCATGAGGTTGAGTAAGTGTTTGAAAAGTAACCCCCTTTGTGTTGTGATCAGACTAGCATACACTATTGTAAGGGAATTATCATTGTTCATATTAAATTGAAAAAATTGCAAGTGAGTCACTATTATTTTAGTTGGTACACCAGGTATCATTCCATGATAGACAGAAATGTTTACAAGTTGTTAATTATTATAAATGTAGAAATGTTTTTCATATTTGCTAGAATTTGGAGTCAATTCTTTTTCAGAAAATGAATTTCACCCTTAAGTTTTTGTTTTTGATGAACATATGTATGAATAATTACTTTATGAGTTGCTATTCACTACTTATATACATCCTTGTTCTCAAACAAATGTAGGGAGTTCATCATTTTTAAGAAGGTCCTGAGATAGAAAGTAATATCTATTTAGATTCATCTATTAGGTTTCTTATTTCATAGTAAGGTTTACTATGGTTGCCCATTCTCGTGGATGGGTGCATTTCTTTTAGGGAATAATGCATTCATAATTCTCTCTTATACAGGTTCACCACGTTGTGGAATTTCTTCATCTTCAAATATTGTGATTCCAGAAGGTTGGTCTTCATCCTATTTAACATCAAGATACCCTTAAGGATAAAAAAAAGGAAGAAGGATAGCTTTGAGAATTGTTATAAGCTTGTGGATGGTTATGTCAGCGAGTACTGGTGCAATAGGACCAGTTCCACAAAGGTTGGTCACTTCGTCCACTCTGGGTATGTACTTGGTGTTGTAATATCAATTTCTAATGGTTTACTTAATTTAGTCTTAAATTTTATGAAATATTGCGATTGCGTCAAAATACAGAGACAACTATTGGTTTCATCAAGTCACAAAGTTGACTTCTTGGTTTTGTTCTATTTCTATTGCTATTCTAACTATTCAAGAAACAATCTGGGGGTAAATACCTTTGTATTAAAATATGTGAAGCCACACTTATGCAAGAAAACTAGAGACATGCAGTGAATTGCATTTGATACCCTAATAGTTAACCCTGGTGGTTTGCTATTTATATTCTCTATTTTTGTTGTTTTGCATATAAAGCTCAATAAATATGTGGTATATAGTATAAATCTACTTGCACTATGATATATATGGTACATATAAATATCTAATACAGGGGAACTTTATACCAATGGTGAAAACATCGATATATCCAACCCACTCCCCTCCACCCCTCCCAAACTATTGTTATTTTTGCTACTCTTTCTTCAAATATCCAATCACCACCTTCTCCTTGTTGCCACCATTGCATGTCCCTCCTCATAACTAAGTTATCCTATCCTCTATCTATCTTCCTACCTTAGATTTAGTGCACCTCCTTTCTTAAGGTTGGCATGATCTGACCTCTATGTATTAAACACCTCTCATTCATGTCTCTGCCTAAATCTAGTATGTACGCTTTTACTAAATCTATTGTAGTGACATGATGGTTTCTATTTGTATTCTCATATATGTTCTATAGTATTTAATTTCTACATGTGTGTGCCATACATAATGACATATTGTATCGGTTTATTTTTCACCTGCCTTTTTGTAATCATGGATTCCTTGGCATCCAGTGACAGCTCTGACAATACTATTGGGTGGTTTACTTATATAAAACTCAAACTCCAACAACTACATCATTTGGGCTCAATCTTGGATCCATATCCAATTTGATAGCCCTACTAAAGCACATCAACAAGGTGTTAACTATGAAAAATTAAGTGATCCAACAAATGGAGTCTGGGAGGAGAAGGATTTCTGGGTTCTCTCCTATATTCTCAATAATATTGAGCCTAATCAAATTGTAACTCATCTTATATACATAAAAATAAGGCACAACCTTTTGCATACATTTTCTTCAACAAATTACCTCCTACATCTTTAAGCCCTAGAAGAAAATAAGTGCTCAATAGTTAACTCGTCCACCTATGTCATTGTGCTCAAAGTGAAGAAGGAAAAAGGGCATATCTTCAAGTATAGTATTCATTGATGCATCCAGGGACCATTCCTCCCTCTTTATCGTTGAGGATGTCAGTATGATATTGTTATTACGTCTACTATCATTATTGTTCTTCCTCCCTTCATCTATTCTAGAACTTAATCTTATTCACATGAATACATAAAAGAATGAAATCTTAGATGAGACTTCCTCTTTGGACGTCCAAACTTCATATCAAGTCATATCTCCCTTCTATTCTTTTGTGGTGGATGGTACATGGTCCTCAAGATATTCGAGATGAGGGGAATCCTCTAGAATGAAACCCTTCCATTCAAAATGAATCTCCTTATAGGTTGTATTCCTTAGTGTTAAGAAGGGGTTTGGGAGCAACCAGGCTTACTCCCTTTGTGGCTCTCCCTTACATGTGCAAGTAGTTGACTTAAACTATGTATGTTGCAATGATGAAAACTATCAATATATTCTTTAAATGGTGATTGGGGCTTTGAAAGCTTCTTCTTAGTCATAGAGAACTTCCTTTTGGCCAACAAAGTGGGCATGGGCCAGGTGAGTGCGTGATATCTGGGTGAGCACCCTCAAATTCCTAACCTCTATTATACCTCAAGGCTCACCTTGACAATTTTAAGTGCACACATTTTATATAGTGGGTGTTTGTTTGCATTTTGGATAATTGTTGCCATAATGTATAAAATAAGTCTAAGTGTGTTGTTTTAATCTATGTATAAGTAAAGAAGCAAATCTTTTGTAATACCTCTATTCCACATGGCATCTATTATTCACTAGCTTGTCAATATTTCTTGAATTATAGATTGAATTCAAAATGGTACATCTATAGAACCTTTGTAATACCTATATTCATTTGAAGCTACCATGCACTAGCATATCAACTGGACTATTGTGGGAGTAACTCTGGCTTTGAAGGAAGTTGTAACTCCTAAGATTTATCTTATTTGAATGCAGGTAGTTTCTCTCCATGTTTCTTGAACTCCTAAGATTTATCTTATATGAATTACTCCACCTCCTGTTGGATTATTGTTACATCTTTAATTTTTTTTCCAAAGCATTCATTTTGTTTTCATCATGTGTTTGTGCAGTGCTTCTATGATTATATCACTATCCAACCAACCTATAAAGAGTCAACAACTTTGCATGCTTTTAGAAATTGTGCTTCTGTCCATTCCAAGAAAAGTTATCTTCAAAACTCATTCTCCCATAAGTAATTGAAAGTCCTTGTTTGTACACAACATGTCTATATATGTAGATCGTTCTTTGGCTCAAATTGTTGCCATTTTGATTGTTGTGTGGTGTGATGAATCTTTGGTTCATGTTACAAACATAATCTTACATGATTTGTCTTTGAACTTGCTACCAATGTGGAAGCTGTTGTAGAATGACTGGGATTTTTTTGGTAAAGGTATGCAACTAATCTGACTATATGTATTTACATTTATAGCATCTTAGAGACAGCTCTGATCAAATGCTAATTCATTTACATTCTTAGTGATATGAATAGAATTTTGATTATCATGCAGGAAATGTGAGAGAAAATGATAAGGGAAAGTCATGCCTATGATGTAAAGTAAGTATCTTGAGCAGAATATGGTATAAATATTTTTTGTTCAACCTCAACTATCTAATTGGACCAAAATGCCTGGAGTTGTTGTTGCTGCTGTTGTTGTTGCAGGTGGTGGAACTGTTGAACCTGTTGATATGCAAGTTGCTGCTAGCTTGATAGATGTGATGGAGAAGTAGGAGATCCTGAACCAACTGCCAGAGAACCAGTTCCTACCATCGTGGCATGTTGGTATGCTAGAGTATTGTTTGCAACACCAATTTCCGGCTGTTATTGGCTTGAATTTACTGTAGGTGCATACTGTTAATAATGTTATTGGGTTGTATTTTCAAATGGTCTAAATGAATGACCTTATTGTGCAGGTTATAGACTGAAAATTCTAGACATGGAAAGCCTCAATGGTGCAAGTGAACTATCGTACAACTCTCGCATACAATGCTCGGGCTGTAACAAAATATGGATGAGCTGCCTAGATACTTCTCGTCTCTTCAAGGTACTAATTCTGTCATCTTATTCTCATAGCAACCTTCATTTATGCCATGTATGAATGCTTATATATCTTTATTAAACTATTTGGATTATCTTTACCTTATTTTTAATGCCTCCCCATTTGTAAAACCTTATTTTCAGATTAAGAGAAGTACAAGCTTCGCCATCGTAGAAACATCCATTACCTGAGTTAGAGATTGAGCTTAACAATATCAAGAATTCAGATACATAGTATAAGAAGTATCTAAGACAGCCCCGGCGCAATAGGTGCTGTCTTATGAAGCATGATGATGCATCTCCATTTGAAGCCCATGCTCTCCTAGTCACAGCTGCAACAACAGCCACAAATACAACAATGTATCACGATATGTTGCAATTTGATATGGATCTTTGCTGCTATCAGAAGGCTGCATTTCATAGACCTATGTATATATTTGAACAACCATTGCCAGCATCTGCAAACATAGAGCCCAACTTCATAGGGACGATATTCCTTCTATCTCTGCTTAGAAGGTTCTTTTATCTCAGGTGCTTTTGGGCGATGCTGGCTAAACAACAATAGCTCGAGCAAAAGAAGACAATAAGAATGTTAAAACTGGCCGAGAAAGACACAACTCTTTCACAAAGATGTTAGTAGACCACTGAATCATTGATATATGTGTATACTTTTCTTTGTACACATTGTGTAATAGGGGCAAGGTATACATCCTCCCCATGTACATTTGACGTTTCATTATAAATGAAAGTAAGATTGTTGGCATAATGAGCATAACTTGTTCTAAATACTACAATTTTGTTACTAAAATAGCTTGTGTACTAATTATATATATATATATATATATATATATATATATATATATATATATATATATATATATATATATATATATATATATATATATATATATATGGCAATTCACTCGCTGCCCGTGCGGGTAGTGAAGCGAAGTTACCTGTGCCTCATTATACATTGCGTTATATTGACTTGAAGTAACGGTGGCAATAATTGTAATTATTTGCATCTGCTGTACGTGCATGAAATGGAATAGCGGTGGAAATAATTGTAATTATTTGCAGCTGTTGTACGTGCATGGAATGGAATAGCGGTGGCACTATTGGTAATTATCTAATAAATAATTATATGTGCATGGAGTGGCGATGTAAGACTGATCTAAGAGTAAAATTAGTAGGTACCAACCATGTCAATATTGGACACGTACCAATCATAAAATATACCTATTCCCAATGTAACAGGTCTAAAATCATTATAGTGGTGTCATTTTATGGAGACAAATAAATAAATTAGAAATAATATAATACTTTAAATCTTATTACGAAATGTCATCCTTAGTTACAAATATTTCTATTCTATTATAGAATCTATGTTGTCATTACAATATAACAATTATCCTTACAGAATCTATGATACTCTCATATTGTATTACGTAACGCCATTTTTAGTTACAAATTTCTTCGTTCCAGTACAGATTCTATGTTCACATTACAACATATCATTTATCCATACAAAGAAAATAATTATAAGAAATAGCAGCAAGTAAACAAGTGGCATTCTAACGACATATAGTGAATTACAATGACGAGTAAAGAAAGATGACATTTTGTAATAAGAAAGAAATGTCCGTAATCAAAATAGATAATTTGTAATGGAAAGGAAGCATATGTAATCAAGGGTGACATTTTGTAATACAAATCTGAATGCATCAAATTCCACTTTCTATGAGAAATGATATTTTTAGATTGTATTACGTAACGTCATCCTTAGTTACAAATTTCTCCTTTCCATTACAAATTCCCTATTCTCATTACAACATATCATTTATCCTTACTGAGACAATAATTATACGAAATAACAACAAGTAAACAGGTGGCATTCTAACGATGTATAGTGAATTACAATGACAATTATATTTAGTAATGAGAACTGAAAATCCATAATGAGAATGAGAAATTTGTAATTAAGGATGGCAATCGATATTTGAAGTTGATTTCATAGTCCTTCTTAGTAAGATAATTCAGACTCTTTTTACATATTATAGTTTATGTCTATGTATTAAAACATATCTATGGTATGTACAAATTACTAATTTGTATTACAATATTTCCAAACACATTACAATATGTCCAAATACGTTCTGGGTTATTCTCTTCAACATTCACTTTTTTGTTTACCTAACATAAATGTCGCAATGTCTACAACTATCTTTCCCACTACTGCATGCACTCATAACAAATTGTCATCTAGCTACTAATAGTGGCAGCGCACTCATGCACTAGTAATTGATTTCAAATTAAAAAATGATGCCACCGTGTTCCATGCATACGTAATTGACTTTCTCTTAATTACAATAGGTGCCACCGCTTCTCCATACATACGTAAATAAATTATGCATAATTACAATAGTTGTCACCGTTATCATGCAAGTGTAATTGATTTTTATTTTAATTACAGATCCTGCCAGTGCTACCTTATGCACGGGTATTTAATCTGCCTACCCGCACGAGCATTCAATATGTACTATATATATATATATATATATATATATGAATATATAGTCGAGCTAAGCATATATGTATGTGTACTAAATGACACTACATATGTGGCTAAATGCATAATCAACTACATATATATATATCTATGTAGTAACTGCTGCCTTTCCCTACACACAAAATACATATAAAATGTATTAACTTCATGTTTTTGCTACAACTGACTATATATACAATTGTAGTCATACATTTAGCTATTATTATACTTATATTTAAATATGAAAGGACAATATCTAGCTATGCTTCCAGATATATATGAATTCATAGCGAATGGATTATCTAACTACATATTTGAAATATATAGTTAAAGGCTTTAGCTATACGAGCATATACTACAACTTGTATGTGTAAAGAAATATGTAGTTAAAGACTTTAGCTACAAAATATGGGGTTTTCGGTACAATTTTTTTATAGTTAAAGACCCTTTTTTTGTAGTGCCATGACACAATCAACATACTTAAGAACTAGAAACTATATTTTCAACATGGCGAATCACAACGCTCATACCCCTTAGGAAATGGCTAGGGGCGACACAATGTTAAAGTTATTCATTAAGTTGTTGGATGATGTAGTGCATTTGAAGAGAGCACCTTGTTGTCAATGTGGAAACAAATTGCATGTTGGAGGGCTCAATAAAAGATTGCCCAACAACACCATGCTCCATTGTTGGGATGAAATCCTATAAGAACTCCTCAAATCACAAGGAAGGATGACGGGGAGGGAGTGAGGGGATTGTACTAAACCCATGTCCTACCTCACCACTACAAGAGCGGGTGGGCCGAGGGTGTGCCTAACTATAGAACTGTCCTTGACTAGGCCACTCAGTATTAGTCAACAACCCAATCTGTTACTCCATGGTTTTACCCTTTTAATACTTACCTTGGAAATGTTGTGATGATGTTTCATGCCATAATTGATTGATAAATATGGCTTATACATCCTACTAACCCTGGATTTTTACAACAGATGATTTTCATAAGAACCTTAATAGTTTTGAATTGATTACTTGTATCTATCTAGTATGGACCCTAGGCCAATTGTAAACCCTAACTTGACCAAGAAACATATTAAGCTAATGATGAATGTAACACATGACCATGGGTTAATGGATTTGGGTTAGGTGACCCCGAATACCACATGAAAAACCAATATAGTCAAAATAATCTTCTAGATATCAAATATTATCCTTGTTAGTAGGTGTGTGTGACAAGATTGATTGAATTCTAGGGACCTAAATTGATAGGAAAATATGAATCGTGTATGTGATACTATGCTCTTGATGTTTGTCTAGCCCACTAGGACTAGAAGCATAATATTTTAATATAATCTATGTTCCTCCCATGACATATCTGTTTCTATATTGTATTTCCTAGAAATGCTCTACTATTTGAACTAGCATGTTCCTTATCATTATTATTTTCATATTTTATATACATACTTTGCAAATTCACTCAAACATAATCAAGATTGTTAGTGTAATCCTCTTGTATCATGCTATGTTTTATTTTCAATGCCTGTCTTTAGCTATGGGTCAAGTGGTGAATATGTATATATCCTTTCCCATATGGGTCAAGTGGCAACTTGACCTTTCCCTTGGCGTAAAATATCACTTTTTAAAAAATATCACCCTTTTGGTCCCCCCCACACGTTGTAAATGTGAGGTGAATGGTTGACCCTACTTCATAGTTATTGTAAATTTGTAATAAAATGCATCTTATTGTATTGTGGATTATCTTGAACCATATAATATTGTTGTTGTCCTATATATTATTCTAGACTATACTTTGTTAATAGTGCAAGTTATGCTTGCTTTTTGTAATTTTTCCTTGATGAATGCCATGTACCTAGCATATTTGTGTGACTTTTACCGCTATAATATTTACATGTACATATTTAGCAATTATATGGATTGTGAGTTGTGATATGTGGTGAGCAGATGATAGGTGGATCATGTAGTAGATCATCTACCCTTGTATATGTTCCTCAACAATATTATGTTGTAAAAATTTAATCCAATTTTATAACAAGTTATGTAAAGTTAAATATATACGTGTCTTTTTTTACAATCAGTGTTGTATAATTCATGTGCATGTCTCACTCTTACATTTTGTGCATTTTTTATGTCAAGACAAATGTGAAAATGTCTAGTAACCTATGTAATAAGGCGATGTCAAACTTAGCCAATAGTGTTAAATACTTAGATGCTTTAAAACCAAGTGTAGACTTGAGTAATTCTTTACATTTTTCTCTTCTTCTTTTTCTATCATGTAGTATGGGATACATGTTCAGGAGGGTTAGGAGGAGAGAGCCCAGAGAGTACAAACCTTGGACGTATGATCGCGACACATGCTTAGGGTAGCAACACAAGCATACTTCTTGCTTGACTAGTTCTCTAGGTGTCACAATACTAGGTTGAAAGATGAGTTTAATAACTCACTTCTTATTTCAATTTCTTTGTAAGGAGTATGATGGTTTACACCACATGTAAAAATATTGAATAAATGTATTTCAAGTACATGTATTTATGCATACAATTATGAAAGTGTTGCCACATGCAAGAAGGCAATAGGTGACCATATGACCTATTAGTAAGAGATGTGACATCTGTCTAGATGAGAGTGCTTAGATGATAGATGTAGTACCTATAATTTTAGCCATGATAAAGGTTAGTCTAGTCGGTAGCCGAGAATACATATGCTAGATTGATGATAATATGAGTTTGATATATTAGGACCTAGTTTTGAAAATTCTAGGATTCAGATTTTGTTTTAATGATTGAAGATGATTTTCTTTGATCATGCAACCCTAACTAGTCAAGCACTATATAAGATATATTTGGATTTTTTTGTGTTGCATATAGCTATTGGGATTGCATGCATTTATTTACATACACTTGTATACAATGATATATGATACTATATATATATATGATTGTCAACCAACATGAGCCTCAAGCTCTTTACAGTGGAGGACATCTAGCATGGTACATTTGATGGGGTGAAATCAACATAGAAGAAGATCAGAGGACCTAACCTCCAAAATATGTGAAATTCAAAATTGTGAAATACTAATATATGTTGATGAGATATGCGATAATGAGTACCCAGTAGACAACTTCTAATGTTCCAATTGGTAAAGTGATGGGGCAAGGTTGGGTAGGTTGCGATCACTCATAACCACTATTACCAAACACAAGATCACCCACTGCTTTGAATTTGTATCGTTTTTAGTGTTGAATAGCGTTCAACTGTAACTTTTTCTCACCAGACAAAAACCTTGCGGTGATCCATCTCACCACTCGAGAAAGGTGGCTCGCCAATCACATTGCCAAACACTACATAAGTATATGAGTTGAGAACCTAGTGTGTGGTTCACACGAAAATGCTGAACTATAGACTTCATGTCCAACGACCTAATCTCAGAGACAATAGGTTGTTGAATATATGTTTGAAAATCCATTTGGGTGAGGGACATGTCCCAATATCCCAAATGCAACATGATGTGCGATCTCTGTAATGAGACTCGTATTAGAGTTAGTGGTTCCATATGAAGAATGCTAATGGGTGTACATTCTTTTAGACTTGGATAAATCATTTTAATATAAGTAGAAATCTTGTAGTTGGAAGGTCATTACTTGACTTAGACATGTGTTTGCTTGGGTGGCTAGAGGTTGGCAAGCACATTTTTTGCAAAATGAGAGACAATAATGAAACCTTTATGTTGGTAATGACATTGTTCCTCATATGATGTATGATGCATGGAATATTTCACTTGAGTGAATAATATGATGTGTGTATGTTGAGACACTGAGAATCGATAGACATATTGTATGTGTACCCCATTTCATATGTATAAAAGGTAATGTCCTACATGATTTCAGAATTGAAGAAACTATTCGATCATACTTTACATGGTCATGATGTACATATATGATTAACCTTAAATATAATTAAAAATAATGAATACATGGTAGTAGTGGGTGATAAATCACATAATCTTAGGTGTATATGCGTATCTTGACCTAAAAGTTTTGTTTAGAATTTCAAAAGGTTTCATACTTTGACATGTGTCACTTTAGAAAGGTAACACCTAACACTCACCCCAAGTTAAGTTGGGTTGAATTTTGAGGGTGAAACCCCTTTTAAAGTGGGGTGTATGTCATGTCATGACTTTATAGCGTTAATTTTACAAATTGAGGAATGGACAAATAGTGGAATATTAAAAATATATTTTGTAAATAGTATTTGAGATCATGTTTAATGAATGGATTGAGAAATAATTTAAAATGATGACATTTGAAATAATTGTATAAATATTCATGAAAATATCAACTCTTATTGAAGATTTTTTTTATTTTATAAATATAATTAAGGATAAGTGACAATTTGGTATGCAAGGATATATATTGGGAATTAATTATGATTACCTAAAGGTGTTTTGATAATTTTGAGAATCTTAATGATAATTATGTAATGATTTCCTAAAGGTTTTTTGTGAATTTGGTGATAATGATAATTATGGAATTTAACATATGTCTTTTTGGAAGAATTATTTAGAACTCCAAATATTTCTCTTTTAGTCTCTTTTATTGCTAACTAATGAAAAGAAAATAGCAATTTTACATAATAAGGAATGATGTAATCAATGTTTACATCATTGTAATTAATGGCTTGAAGTCAATTTCAAAAAAGAAGGCATTTATGTGCATAATGCTTGTTTTAAAGGCATCAATTAAAAATTAATAGTAAGTGGTACTAAACATGAACTACCAAGCTAACATGGAATATTTATGAAATAACAACACATGAGAGATTAAGTCTCTGTGTTGTTCAAATAGAAAAGAGTGGAAATATATTAATGGCTACATGTGTATATGCCCAATTTTATAGGATAAGGAACATACATCTATGTCTTTCAAATTTTTTGTTGGACTTAAATTCTTTTTTGCCCAATGGATTTTTTTCTTTCAGAATTATAATTTCTATCTTGAGGTGGAATATTTAGTTATATGGTAAAGTCTATTAATGAAGTTTTTCAATGACTCGTGAAATCTATGGAACTTCTTATATGACCTAAAAAAAATTGTTTGAATGGTTAAAAAAGGTTTCAGTGAAAGTGGAGTTAAGATAATAAGGACTGGCCAAATCTTTATTGGAGTTGCAATCATGACCAAAAGCTATACTTTCATAAACGGGTTAGTATGGTATTCCTAGGAATTAATTGATTTAGTAGTTTGATTAGGGTGGTTTTTTTTTAGTTTGAATTATAAAATGAAAAGATTTATTATTGAAAAGAAATTATTTGTCACTTTTAGAAAAAAATTGTTACAACCCCCATGTTATCTCGTAAAAAGGAAGACTGGGAGGGAAAGAGTATAATTATAATTTTGGAATCCAAGATTTATAAGAAAACAATAATAACCAATAAATTTAATTATATTTTATAGAGTTTGGAACAATATAAATGAAAAACTCTCCAAGAAAATGTTACATATAAGGGAAATTATTGTTTGCAACTAGAACTAAAAATTGTCTATCTATATCCCAAAAATTACATTAAATCTTTTCTTTTGGTGGCTACTTCCCTGAATGTTCATCTTTCATCATTAATTGTAGGTTACTAGTAGTTTAACCTAAAATGTCGTGAAACAAAATACGGTCAGTATAAGAAGTTACACTGTTACTTCGGGGAAATAAAATATGCACATGTATGAGTAAAAACATAGTCATCCATATTTGCAGTTAAAAAAATAATCATAACCCATTTTGATTTCTTAACTCCTTAGACCCTAATCTATATGTGATATCCACCCACTGGGGGCACCCAATTTTACCATACACACTCTCTGGGAGTATTACCTTGCTCTACCCACTAACTGGGGGTAATTCCATCCACCCACACACTACGGGTATTCATGATATCATACCCACTCTCTGGGAGTATTTATTAGCCAACCCCCTCAGTGAGGGTTATCATGCATGCATTTAATCAGAGATAATATTATCGGGTTGAGAAAGTTATATATATATATATATATATATATATATATGTATATTGTGATACTCATATGGGCTTTATAGATTGTAGGAAGTAAATAAACAAGCAAGTAGTTAACTTTCAATCCATTCAAAAAAGCCTCTAGAAAACCATGGAAGTTGGTTATGCCGAGTAGTCATAGGCATCACCACATACCTTTCTCAGAAGTAACTTGATATCCAAGCAAAAGACAAGAAAAGCAACCAATCAAGCAACTACCCGAAAAATAAAGCACAACACACAAGTATTACTATTTTGTTCACAAACTCTCATTAATACTGACTTGGGTTCAAGTTAGGGTTTTGGGGCCAAATTAGGGTTTCATTAGGATTTTGGCTACCCAAACCATAATTACCACTTTTAATGCCTTTTTGGTTTACGAACCCTAATTTTATCATCATATGTATTTTGAATTCAAGAAAACATTCATTTGTCAACTTATGAATTATTAATCTCAAATGAGATCCAAGATACCTTTTTTATCCAAAATGATCAAACTATGACTATAATATCAATTAAACATGTTATGATATCTCATATCCAAGCTGTCATTCCACTCTCATGGATAATGCGGACGGGTTAATATTATTTTCTAAAATGATTTAAATCATGACATTTATTACTTATATCCATTATTCCAATTACTTTAGGAATTCTAAAACATTCTATATATCTCACTCCTTTAATCTTATTAATCTCAAATTTTGAAGGAAAGTTTTTAATGACTTTACCTTAGTGTTGGCAAGTTTTGAAACCAAAAATCAAAAATAAAATATAATTTTCTTAATCTCCAAGTTTTCTCTTTCATCTCATTCTTTAAGATATCAAATTAATCCTTTTCTCTTTCTATCTTTTCCATATCCTTTATTTTGATTGCTTTTCTCATTAGGAACCATGTGTAAATGAAACCAAACCATTAGTTGTCTTTAACACCACTTTTCTAGAAAATTCCACATAATTCCACATGTAAAACAAGAATCATTTATCATTCTTGGAAACACATTTATTACTTGATTTTTTTTCCCAGATTTATTATTGGATTATTAGAAGATAGTAGAACCATGAAAATCCTTTCAATGGTGAATTTACAAATCAAACCCATACTTTTCCTCTTTTTCCTACCGTGTAACTCTCATGTCATGGAGAACATTGGCATTTTGGGCAATGTTGACCCCTCTTCCCATTGCTTATCTCCATGCTAGTTGCAGTGAAAACCTATAAGAATATCAGTGGATAGAACTTGTGTTGGGGAAATTTTGTGGGAGGATGACCATCGTCTTGGCTTGGGTTCAAAAGGGTGTGGTCCTTCATTCTCTTGCCTCTCCAACTAGTGACATTCACATAAAGAAGATGATCTATAGGTAGTCCTCTACACACCCTCATACCCTCCAAGGGGCACCACAAGGTTCGATGGAGTATGTCAGAGCTTCTAGAACCCCATCACATGACCAATATATTCAAGAATAAATAATTGTCTTTTTCTTCCAGATGAACTATGATGGTCATAGACCTTGGGCGATTGGCACAAATGGCATAGCATTAAAGTTAACCTCCTAGTTGTTAGTTGAGGTGGTGGACCAAAATATAGGGTCATGTTGATGGTGGAATGGCAAGTTGCACGCTAGAGGGCTCCTCAAAATATCACTCAATGTCCCTATAGAGATATGTTGTGTTCTGTTGTGTTTTGTTGAGAGTCATGTGCATAGCATGTGCCTCACTTATGATGTTCACTTATGTAGTTTAGTCCCATATTGCTCACCTTTGCTTTAGTCTCTATTCTCTTCTATTATATAAGAGATTGCATTATACATTGTTTTATTCACTCAATAAAAAAGTCTCAGTTTATTCATATGGTATTAGAGCAGGTCCGGTCCCCTTTTTGCTTCCCACCCTACCCCTATGCCCTGAGTCCCCCCGGCTCCGCTAGCTTCCCTGCCCAGTGCCGCCGCTGCTACCCTCACCTGCCGCCACCACCACCTTCCCTTCCACACCCACTACCAACCTCCTCCTCTCAACCTCAACCCCTCCCCTCACCACCCCTCTCTACCCACAGGTTGCTTCTCTTCTCCTTCCTCTACTTTCCCCACCATCACCTACCTTCCACTTCTCCTAATAGTTAATTCGTTCTTCTAGACAACAATAGATCTCTCATGTTGAGAGTCCTCTACGTCACTGGATCTTTTTCTGCCTGCACCTCATAAAGGAATATTGATTTCCTCATGTCGGCGTAGGTTCCCTTTATGCATCTCTCTACCCAAAAATGGGTCCTTCTGATTTGATGTGTCAGATCCCTGCTACTGCTACTGGCCCATAGAGGGTTCATTATTTATTGTCTTCTACTGCCCCATTGTGGGTTCTTTAGTTGTTTCTTGTTGTTTCTATGTGACCATCTTGCTACTACCTACCTCTGCTCAGTATGGCTTTCATTGAGCCTCCTTGGTTTCGCTATGTTACCACTGTCTAACTCAACGACTTAAACTACCATTTGTGGTTGATGTCCATTATACTATATGTGAAGGCTCAATGTTGATACTCAAATATTACCCCTAATCCTCCTACTGCCCCTACTGCTACTGCTGACGACATGACCAAACAACCATACGCCCAATGGTCCAAAGACGACTCAGGCTTTATGTCATGGATTCTCAATAGCACCAAGTCACACATTAGTTGGTCTCTAATGTTCCCTAATGATGCCAACGCAATGTGGGACCAGCTGTCTCATGTCTACTCGCATCAAAAAAATCCTAAGAGGGTTTTTTAAATTTTAAAAAACCTAGCCAAGAAGGAGTACTCCTAAGATGCATCTATTGAAGATTTTTACAACCATTATTTTTCTCTCTAGAATGAGTGTGAGATCTACCACCATCTGACTGCTGACATAAAAGAGGCTCATAAGCAACACAATGAACTCCAACTCGTTTAGCTCCCGGCTGCCCTACCTGTATCTTTTTCAGGTGTGGTTGATCAAATTCTATCAAGTGATCTGCTACCGACTCTTTGTGATGTTCTAAAGAGAGTCTAGTGACTACCATATGTATCATGTACACCTGCTTTTGAGAATCCTACCTTGGTTGCTCGTACTTCTGATTCAGGATGTGGTTGCAGTCGTGGACGTGGTTGTAGAGGACGTCCACCATCTTCTGAAGGAAGAGGCACTACTACTTCTCCTGGACGAGGTCAAGCCACTATACCTCACTACTGCAACTAGTGTGGTCATAACAATCATGATGGATCAAGCACGACAAGCCAACTAGGGCAAACCAGGCCTCTACTGAAGCTACTATTGAAGTTGCATCTGATCCACCTGCTGCTCCTCCAACCACTAATTGGCTTTGCTTTGAGTTCAAGAAATTCTTCTAGGAATGAATGACTCAACTACCTTTGACATCGGAGGCCAGTTCCTCTGTGATGCTTGTGTCTCCCTCTGCTGGTAAGCATAAGTAGTGTATTGATTCTGGAGCGTCTCTCCACATGGCAGGCGAAATCCACTTATTTTTTGCTCTATCTAAAACTTTGCATATTCCATCAGTCATAGTTGCTAATGGCTCAAAAATGCATGTCCATGGCATTCGCACAGTTCTGCTATCTCACAAGATGAATCTTCACTCTATTTTATATATACCTTCGTTTCTTGTTAATTTATTATCTGTCAATAAAAATGTCAAACAACTTCAGTGCTCTATTAAATTTGATCCCTTTGGTTGTGTTTTGAAGGATCTACGTAAGAAGATGAGGATTGGTTCGGGCCATGAAGGACTAGATGGACTTTACTACTTGGATGGACCACCTACAACTTCAGCTCTCTTATCAACATCTATCTCAGGACTTCAGTGGCACTTCTGGATGGGTCATTCCTCTGCTACAAGTAGAAGCTTTTATTTCTTGCGTTAGCTAAAAATAAATTCTCATGTGAAACTTGTGTCTTGGGTAAACAAATGAGGTTTGTCTTTCCTGCTAAGAAAGAACTTGGGTCTAAAGATATTTTTGATATTGTTCATTCAAACATATGGGGTCCATGCAGTGTCTTGAGTGAAATTAGTGTTAAGTATTTTCTGACATTTATTGATGATTATTCTCGTGATACCTGCCTATTTTTGCTCAAAGATCAGAGTACTATTTTGGACAATATCCACATTTTCTTTTCTGAAATAAAAACCCAATTCAATAATACCATCAAAATTCTCCATAGTGACAATGCCCTAGAGTTTATGCAGAAATCTGTCACTTCCTTTTGTTCTGATCATGGCACCATACACCAAACCACTTTCCCTTATATTCCACAGCAAAACGGTGTTGCCGAACGCAAAAATTACCAACTCTTAGAGGTTGCTCGCACTCTTCTTATCCATAATAAAGTTTGTCACCATTTTTGGCCCAAGGCAGTCACTATGACATGTTTCCTTATAAACTTCATGCCCTCTTCTATTTTAAAAATCGCATGCCTTACTCAATTTTGTTTCCTGGTGCACCTCTTTTTCCTGTACCACCTCATTTTTTTGGGTGTACCTATTTTGTTAAGAATCAGCACCCAAGAATGTCAAAACTTGACCCTTGGTCTACTAAGTGCATTTTTTTGGGTTAATTGAGAACTCAAAAAGGCTATCACTGCTTTGATCTGATACTCATACAGTGGTTTGTCAGTGCAGATGTAGTCTTTTTTGAGCAAATGCCCTTCTTTTCTGTAGATGGAGCAAGCCTATCTCATGATGTGTTGGCACAAACACCTCTATCAGACATTGTTGAAGATTTGTCTGTCTTTGACCAGCCTAAAGAATGTCCATTGCAAGTATACAAACGTCGACCGAAGACAAGCACTCCTTCCATAGCCCCTCCTCAACCAATTCCTATGTCTGCGGATGATCAAATAAACACTGAGGTAACTTCTGACTTGCACCTTCCTATCATCTTATGGAAAGGTGTTCGCTCCCATCAGTCATTTCTACACATCTGAAAATCTGCATTACAACTTTGCTTGCTTTACTTCTTCCCTTTCTGTAGTCACTGTTTCAAAAAATGCTACAGAGGCTCTAACTATTTTAGAATGGATGAAGGCAATGGACTAGGAAATGTAGGCTCTGTGTGATCGCAAGACATGGGAGCTTGTAGATATCCCTTCTTCTTGCCCTATAGTGGGTTGTCATTGGATCTTTACTATTAAATATCAGCCTGATGGGACTATTGAACACCTTAAAGCCCATCTTGTTGCAAAGGGCTAGACACAGACATACGGTGTCAATTATTTTGATACATTCTCTCTTATTGCACGATTAAACTCTATTCACATTCATATTTCTATTGTTGTGAATAAAGACTGGTCTCTCTTTTAGCTTGATGTGAAAAATGCATTTCTTTACAAAGATTTATAGGAAGAAGTTTACATGGAGCAACCACTTGGGTTTGTTTCTCAGGGGAAGTCTGCCTCCAAAGTGTGTAAGCTTAACAAGGCTATCTATGGTCTCAAACAAAGTCTGCAAGCCTGGTTTGACAAGTTTAGTTAGATATTAGTCAACTTTGGCTTTTTTCATTCTCACTCTGATCATTCAGTCTTCATTCACAACATAGTGGTTGGACTTGGCATTCTGATTGTTTATGTGGATGATATTATCTTATCTAGCAGTGATACTGTGGGCATACATGAAACTAAAACTTACTTAGAGAAGCACTTTGTCACTAAAGATCTTAGAAAACTTTGATATTTCTTAGACATTGAAGTCTCCAAATCATCATGCAGGACTGTGTCTCTCCCAGAGAAAATATGTGCTTGATCTCTTACAGGAAAGTGGCATGCTAGGCTGCAAACCGGCTAACACTCCACTTGACCCAAACATGGACTGGGATGGTGCAAACTCTCCTCCCTATGCTGATCATTACCAGTTCAAGAGGCTAGTAGGCAAGCTTATTTATTTGACTGTCACACAATCTGATCTTACTATTGTCGTCGAATTCATCAACTGGTATCTTGACAAACCCTGACAATGTCATTGGGATGCTATATGCCATATTCTGAGATATCTTAAAAGTTCTCCAGGGAAAAGCTTGATGTATAAGGAGTGTGGCCACTACAACCTATCTAGTTTCTCAGACTTGGACTATGTAGGAAGTCATTCTGATCAAAAGTCAACATCAGGCTATTGTACATTTGTGGGTGGAAACCTTATTGTCTGGCAAAGCAAAAAGTAGATTGTTATCACTAGATCCAGTGCAGAGGTAGAATATTGAGTGATGAATCATATTTCTTGTGATCTTCTGTGGGTTTAGAGTCTCCTTCAGGAGTTTGATATATCTTATTCCAGCCTTATTCATATGTTTTGTGAAAATAAGTCCTCCATTTTTATTGTGAGCAACTCCACCTTTCATGAGAGGACAAAACATATTGAGGTCGATTATCACTTTATTTGAGAAGAGGTTCTCTCTATCAGGATTTGCACTCCATATCTTAGTATGACAAGAAAGTTGCAGACATCTTCACAAAGATACTTCCCAAAGCTCGTTATCAAACTCTAGTTGACAAGTTGGGCATGTTCGACATATATGCTCCAACTTGAGGGGGAGTATAGAGATATGTTGTGTTCTATTATGCATAGCATGTGCCTCACTTATGCTGCTCACTTTTGTAGTTTAGTCCCATATTTTTCACCTCTGCTTTAGTCTATATTCTCTTCTATTATATAAGAGACTGCATTGTACACTATTTTATTCACTCAATAAACAAGTCATGCTAGTTGTAGTTAAAACCAAGAAGAATATTAGTAGATAGAACTTGTGTTGGGAATATTTTGAGGGAGTATGACCACCGTCTTGGATTGGGTTCAAAAGGGTGTGGTTCTTCATTCTCTTGCCTCTCCAATCAGTGACATTCATATAAAGAAGATGATCTATGAGTATCCCTCTACAAACCCTCATACCCTCCAAGGGGCACCACAAGGTTCAATGGATTATGTTAGAGCTTCTAGAACCCCATCACATGACCAATATATTCCAAAATAAATAATTGTCTTTTTTTTCCAGATGAACTATGATGGTCATAGACCTGGGGCGATTGGCACAAGTGCCATAGAATTAAGATTAGCATCCTAGTTGTTAGCTGAGGTGGTGGACCTAAATAGAGGGTCATGTTGATGATGGAGTGGCAATTTGCACGCTAGAGGGCTCCTCAAAAGATCACTCGACGTCCCCATGCTCTAGTGCAGAGACAGTGTCTGCAAGAACTCCCCAAATTTCAAGAAGGAAGGATGCAGGGGTGGGAGTGGGAGGACTGGATTAAACTAATGCTTGACTCACCACTACATGAGTAGATGGGTCACAGATGGGCCTGACTATAGAAACTACTTCTTGACATGACCCCTTAACATCAGTCAATGACTCAGTCTGTTACCTCTAGGTTGAACCCTTTTAATATTTGCCCTACAAATGATAGTGTAAATGCTAGCATGATCTGTATATAGTGATATTATATATCATTTTGATCAGCAAAACGAGACTTATACTATTATGACCTTAGATTTTGGGTTTGAACCTAATTGCATAATAATTCTTAGTGACTGAAGAGTTATGTGTTGGTATATGTTGGAAATGATGTTTAATGTTGGAATTGATTAATGAAAGATTGCTTATACATCCTACTGACCTTATATTTTTGTAACAAATGGTTTGCATATGAATCTCAATAGTTTTGACATGATTATCTAAATCTATTTAGTATGGACCCTAGGATAGCTGTAAACCCTAACTTGATTATGAAACATGATAAATTAATAATGTATGTAACATATCACCATCAGTGAATGAGTTTGGGTTAGTATGACCCTAAACACACATGGGAAACTAATGTTATATTCATAATAATCTTTTAGATATGAAATCTAATACATATTTGTGGGTGTATGCATTGATTAAGTTGATTGGGTTATTTGATGAAAAAATTGACAATCATGTATGTGGGACATTCCTCTTGATGTCTTTCTAGTTCACTGGGACTAGAAGAATAAAATTTTGATATAGTCTATGTTCCTTTTCTGACATGTTTGCCATTATATACTAAGTCTTGGCATTTTGTTACTATTTGAACTAGCATGTTCCCTGTGGTTATTATTTTCATCTTTGATTTACATATTTTGTAGATGCACTCTAATGTAATCAAGATTGTTAGTGTACTCCTCTTGTATATCATTTTCAACCTTTTCCTTATCTTTAGATACCATTCAAGTGGCAACTTTGAATAACCTCTCCCCTATGGGTCAAGTAGGACCTTAGACTTTCCCTTGGTGTTAAGTGTTACCATTTTGATACCTTCACCCATACCTTATAAATGTGAGGTGAATGGTTGACCCTCATTTATAATGCATTATGAATTCATAATTGGATGCATATTGGCACATAATGAACTATATTGAACCATATATTATTGTTTTCACCCAATATATTCTGCCAAGCTATATTCAGGTAACAATGCAAGTTATGATTCCATTTTTAGTAGTTATTGAAAGATATAGAGAGGGTGAATAAAGCTTTTTGTACTTTAAAATTCAATAAAAAACTCAAACCAAATAAGGAGGAGAAAATAGGGTAGACAATTTTGTTTTGGAAAATTTGGGTAAATATATTCCAAAACCCCTAAATGGGCACAAAGTTACAAATCACATCCATACATGTGATTAATCGAGAACATAAACAAGGAATAAAGATTACATTAATTCCCAATTCCTAGCTATTATAGGTGAAATATCAATCTTTGATTTATAGATTTGATAGTGCTCCTTGATCTCCCTAGCAAGTTGTTAGAAGATATCAGTAAAATCCGAAGGGCCTCCGTTGTGGAGCCTTTTGTTCCTTTCATTCCAGATCAAGTGCACAACTCCAGTAATTGCACATAGCTCTAAAGTGTTGTTATGCTTGGATCTATTTCTGAGGTCAGTAAGGCATGCATGAAGTGAGTATGAGGACCTGATATTGAACTTTAATTATGTGTGACCCCAAACATAACGCCAGTACTTGCAATTCCCAAATAGGTGGTTTACTGAGTCCATGTAGAGCTGACAAAGCAGGCAAGGAGAAACAGGAGTATCAGACCATGAGTTGATCCTCTCGTAGGTAGGAAGGATATTCTTAAGGGCTCTGAATGTAGTGAGACTCCATCTAGGATAGTTCTTCCATTTCCAAAGATTTTCATAAGCTTTATTAATTTGTAGCTTTTACCGGATGTTGTCCCAAATTGTACTGTTATCCACATTAGAAAAAGAAGGCCATAGAAGTGCCATCCGTCTATGACTTGTGGAACCTCTAATAGGACATACAACAGAAGCAAGACTAACCCATATCTATTGGACATCCAAGAGGACCATATGCTTTGTGAAGTAAGAAATTTCTTCAACCTTTTCAAAGTGTAGTAATCAGCTAGCTCATACAGATTTTTGAGACCAAGACCGCCTTCACTTGTAGGGAATGTGAGCTTATTCTAGCTAGAGGTATGGGTAGAAATACCCTAAAGGAAGTCCGATAAAATAATTTCCATTCTGCTAAGAATGGGTGAGGGTATTTCACCCATTCTCATCTAGTAACAAATCATCCCCATAGCATAGTACTTGATAAGCATTAAGCGCCCAACCATGGAAATTTTGGAGCCAGGCCATGTTTGTATCATGTCTCTAAGCTTGTCAAGACATTCATGAAAGTGACGTCTTCTAAGATTACCTTTATCTATAGGGAAACCCAGGTATTTAGTGGGCCATGAACCTCTCTAAATATTCATGCAGTTATAGAGCATCTCCTTGTTGTGACAGGATGAAGAGATGAAGAGATGAGTTTTATTCGGATTGCACTTCATTCCTGAGATATTACCATATTCCAAAAGAATATATTCAAGATGTATTAGACTTCAAGATCGACCTTCAATGAATATAAGAACATCATCAGTGAATAAAAGATGACTAGGAACTCTTGTTCTATTTATGGGTTAGCTACGGATAAGCTTCTTATTATGAGGATCATCAATGCATTTGCTGAGACCTTCCATGGCTATAGAAAAGAGCAAGGGTGATAAAGGATCACCTTGCCAAAGACCATTACTACTTTTGAAGAAACCAACAGATGAACCATTAAGAAAATTGGAGAAAGAGGAAGTTTCAACACATTGCTTAATAAGTGAAATCCATTTGTCACTAAAGATGAGACCTAATAGAAAATCCCATAGATATTCCCATTTAACAGAATAAAATGCTTTTGTAATATCCAACTTCACACAAGATGAAGGTGGACTCACCTTCTGATTGTATTTAAGAGTGAATTCGGCAGCCAAAAGAGAGAAGTCCTCAATACTTCTTCCTTGGATGATGTCACCTTGATAAGGTGAGATGATCTTGGGCAATATGGTAGCTAGCCTTCGAGAGATGACTTTAGTCATGATTTTATAAAGAATAGAACAACATGAAATCAGGTGACAGTCAACAGGAGAGGAAACTGTGTCCTTCCTGAGAATCAGTGCAAAGAAAACATGGTTGATTTGTCTAACCATGTTACCACCTTCAAAAAACTAATGAACAACATTCAGTAGATCATTACAAATGATATTCCAATTTTCCCTATAGAAGAAACCATTGAAACCATCAGGACCCGGGCTTTTATTAGGTTCAATGCTCCAGACAACCTCTTTGATTTCTTTCATGTCAGGTAGACTGCACAGCTTGACATTATCTTCATCATTAACCAGGGGAACCCAATCAGGAAAGTACAAAGAAGAAGAAGAAGAAGGTATCAGTTGCACTTGGTTGTATAGTTGTTTAAAGAATTGTATGGTATCATTAGCAATAGAATCATCATATTGTAAAAGATTACCTTGGGAATCAAATAACTCTGTAATGGAGTTAATGGTGTCTCTACGCTTGATAATGGTATGATAAACTTTGGTATTCCTATCTCGATTTGTAAGCCAGTCCATCCTACTACGTTGCCAATAGTAAGACTCTTCAACTTTAAGAAGAATATTAAGCTTATCAAGCATCAATTTCTCAGCTTCAATAAGATCAACATCAAGAGGATTTCTTCTAAGAACACCACCTATATCATTCAGTTCAAATATTTCTTTGAAATGAGATTTTTAAGATTGACATATTGCTTAGACCATGATCTCAACTTACCTTGACATGCTTGAGCTTTTGATAGAAATAGTATAAAGGATTGCAAATAATAGTGGTATTCCAAGCCTCATTTATGATATCACGACACCCTTCCCATTTCATCCAGAAATTAAGGAATCAAAAAGTTTTTTTTTGAAAATAATGCTTCTCATATTGATATTTAATGTTGAATGATCTGAATAAGTACATGTAATGAACTTAGTTTTAGTACCAAGAAATTTACCCAACCAAGCATCATTGGCAAACACATGATATTTATTACAGGAAATTCTTTTGGCTACACCTTGTTTGTTATGCCATGAGAAAACCTCTTTACCAATGGTAGGAAGTTCAATGATTCCAGCATGATCTATAGTAGCATTGAAAGAGCTCAGGATAGAAGATGGAACCTCACATCCTCCCTCCTTCTCCTCAATCTTCCTAATATTATTAAAATTTCTAGTGATAAGTCAGGGTTCATCAATAGTGGAACCAAGATGCTCAAGAATGCTCCATAGTACTGAACGTTCAGAAACAAAATTCCTTGCGCAAACCGTAGTAAGAACAATCACCAATTCACCTTTATTGAGACACTTAATTGTGATTTGTTGATCATCCATCTCACTAATTAGAGTATCCCAACACTTAGGATTCCATCCTACATAAACATGACCATTCAGATCATGTAGATGATTAGAAACCCAAAGATGTCCTTTAGGAAACATCCTATCAGATGTATGGACCATATGTATTTTGATTTTAGATTCAGCTAGCACAGCAACAGAAGCTTTGCTTTCAAGAATAGTTCTCATGACCTCCCTCTTATTTTGTGGCTTCCCAGAACTACGAACATTAGTCATAATGAAGGTCATTATTTTATTTTGAAAGTGATTTATTTTATTTACCTCGCAAGGATGTTACAACAAAATACAATTTCCATACTTGAATTAGCCTTCACCTAGAAGTAGCCTCAACCTCCTTGAAGCAACCTTCTTGAAGTAACCTCAAGCCCTTAGAGCATCCTTCACCTCCTTGAAGTAGATCCACCACCTTGAGATAGCCTTCAACTAGAAGTAGACTTCTTGATGTAGCCTCAAGTAACCTTGGAGAAGCCTTCTCCACCAAGAAGTAGCTCCAATCAAACTCCCTTGGGCAACATCCACCACTTGGAGTAGCCAAGGAGCACAAATAACTTGAACCTATGAATGTGGATTGGAAGAAGGGAAGTACACCAATGGAGTATTTCTATTTGATCCTATATAAAGCATTATACCTCTAAAACCACTTAGGATGGATGCTTCTTGGATGGTGTCTAAGAGACTATGGCTATAGGACACAAACTTGGAGCTCAAGGAACAAGATGGTAAGTGTTTCTAATCTTTGTTGCTCTCTGGAATGGATGCTCAAGTGTAGCTTATGTGTTTAGGGTATCATAAGGCCTCTCCTATTTATAGGAATGGTTTGTAAGTTATTAGGGACATTTTAGGGGGTCCTTAGATTGTTTTTAGTGCTTAACTAGCCATTAGGTAGAAAGTATCTAAATTGTTTGAGCTTAAAAGAACAATTCAGAACCCTATCTGATCAAAAAATTAGTCAACCAACCATGTATCAGTCGAGAATTTCTTTGACTGAGTCTAGGTTGAATGCAAGTGTATGCTAATGTTTATTTCCAACTCCCAACTCTCAACTACTTGGTCTAACGGTCATATACTTTGGACCAAGGTTGAGTCGGTCGACCGTATTCATGATGGAAAGTGTCTTTAGAGCACAAATATGTAGGTTTTTGTCCAGTGATTTAAATGCTCAACCAAGGTGGTTCTCGGTTGATAATAACTTTGATAAAGGGTGTCTTGATCAACTAGTTTCTTGATCGGGAGTGTTACCATTTTAGGTTTGTTAACCACCTATCAAATGTATGTTCTAATGGAGGATACTGACTCTAATATATAGGGGGATCCTAACTAAGGTTTTGAGTGGATAGAGAAGATCTAACACTTGATTTACATGATATCTAAGTACTTGTACATTATATACTTATACACATATTTACATTGAGTACAATTATGAAAATATTAACATTTAAGCACATTGATTTTCAATTATCCACTTAGTATGATCTCCTCACTTTCTAGAAACCTAAAATACTCAAGTAGCAAATTAGATCCACAAGAATGAAATATTTTTCATCATCAAAACAAAGGGTATGCTAATGTCGAATTTAGCCAACAATCTCCCCCTTTTTGGAGATGGCAAACATTCCTAAAATATAAGCAAAATATTTGAAGTGAAATAAGTTTCATACCAGTGATATCCTGAGATGAATAAATTCTTTTGATCTCAAGAAATTTGTGCTAATATACCACCGAGGACAATAGTTGTTAGAGGAACAGATTCTACGTTGTCTATGTTGTGTTGTGGTAAGCCCCAGTACCCCTCCTTTTATAGGTTGAGGTTGGGCCAGGGTTCCCAATCTGTTCGGGATTGTGCGAGAGTGGAAGATACCGAAAGATCTCAAATTATTGCAACTTGTGAATCATCAAAATAGTTGTATGGTGACCCACACGGTCTTGTGGTCACACGAGATGGTCACCTTACACTACCAAATGATGGTTTGGTAGTTTCCCAATCGCACATGAATTGGACAATTTTGACTCCAATTAATATCACATATTAATTCCTTGCACCCCAAGTAATGTTCAATCAAAACTATTCGGGAAACATCTAGAATATTTGCTCTGCCCAGCTGAGCCATTTCAACCAGGAAAGATGCCCGTCTCACTCACCCAGACAGTCGTCTAGTGAGTTTGAGATGAGTTAGTTGGTTCAATCACATTGAACCAGTCGGTTCAAGGGCATAACTTAACCAATTCAAACTTTGATTATCCTGACTACTCAAACGACCGTCACAACACTTGAGACACCCATATGGATACCCAAACGGTCATCTCAGTTAGTGAGATGGTCATTTGGCAGTCCAATCAACCAATCAATTGATTTGTTTCATGAATTCAATACTTAAATACTTTAGTAATCAATCCAATGATCATTCAAGATAAACTCCTCTTCTAGATGAGTTCATATATGTGTGACCTTATAGGTCCCATAACATGTTGACAGTGAATGTCCATAACTAGCTTTTGACATCACAAGCAAGGAGCAGTGCCTAGTCGGACATCAGTTCTACACAAGTGAATGGAAAGTTGTAGAACAACTTCAACCTACAATTTGTGTAAGGTATTGTAGTGATTGTATAATTCCTTTTTCATTGATATCCAGGATGAACTCGAGGCATGGATGTTCACCCTATCAATGATTAATCCATGTGTCTTGAACCAATAGTAGACTTTCTGAGATAATGTGATCTGAATATCATATATTGACTCATATGTGCATGCACATGCGTTTCTCAGTCTGTCTTATCAAGTGGATAGGATATCATACTCCAGTAAGAGGGACAAATTTCATATCTATCACTCACATTCTATCCCCATGTGTCAAAGTCACTCAATCATCTCCTTTGAAACAACCCATGTTTCAGGATTGTGTTTGATGATGTTTAAGTGTACCTAATGATATGTGATGAGTGCAGTGATTTTAGGTCTAAGAACCACAATCACCACCTTCACTATGAGAGATGACTATGACCACCAATGATGGCATCCGTGTGTCACTCTGAAGTTGGATCTGTCTGATACACTTTTTCCTAACATGTATCTATGTGCTTGGTTTGATATTGCCAAATCATGACTAATGAGACTATGTCATCAACCAACCCACACTCTAGTATTATGTGCTACTAGTGTCTATCTACCTTCCATAGAAACAACCGACTAGGGACAAAATAAGAATTTACACACTCTTAGCATCTATATGATCTCATTCTTCCAAGTCATGTACACATGTCATTGAGTATTGTCATTCTATAGACATTCATCTTGTCTCCTCATTATCTCATAATTGAGTGAAATAGTTGAATTGGAAGCTTGATTTATTATCATTAAAAAAAATCCTTTAAGGTATATGTCATGTCATTCATCATATGATTGGCTTGGCATACCTTAAGAATAGATTCCCACTTGCACTTAGAGCCAATCACCCACATATCTCATCCTTAGTGATCAAAACATGTCCAACATGCTTCTACTGTGCTAGTGTGGATCCATTGGGCTAGCAACACCTTGCTAATAGTTGTTATATTGCATGTTTCCTTCTGTCTTCATTATATGATTTCTCTTATGAGAAATAATTGTCATAATATGGTATCTGATATTCCTTGCCTAACAGTTAGCTCCATTATTGTCTCAGTATCACTACTGAGTCATCAGTGGTTGGAACATCTCTAAGTTCATCATATGAACTTCTAGATCCATATAGTATCACTTTGTGTTCATAACACAAGTATACTCAGCTTTTATTGTAGAATAACATTAATGGCTATTAGTTCTGAACCTTTCCAACTAATCATCACTTACCCTTTTAAACATATTTTATTTTCAATCATCTTTTGTCATTATGGAAGCTTGCATCTATGTAACCATTTACATCTAACTCTTCTTTTATTTCTATCCTCATTGACTAGCAATCTATACTTAGATACTTCTCCAGTATCAATGTATATTTTCAATGACTTTCCAATAACCCTTATTGGAATTAAAATCATCTTGTCATGGCTAATACATAAATATTATATGGGATAAGTACATTTTTAGCATTTTTGATAGATCCACTATTGTACCAACCTCTGGAATCTTAATCATGTTGTTTCTGTTCTTCTCAAGAATTAGAACATATGATTCATGAGAGACTAATCTAGATTCTCTCTCATTGAATCCTTCTATGTTGAAATTTTCAACACATTGTTATTGTATGTATATAAACTTCCATTATGAAACGTTCAACAACTATCTCATAGGTATTGATCCTTATCTCATAATATGTTTCACCTTATCCTTCATTGCTAAAGGTGTTTTTCATGCTAGATTTTGATACTCACAATATGGGGAAGTTAATTCCTCATCATATGTGGAATATTCATATATGCTCTCACTAAATCTTTTGTAATCACATATTTCATATTTTATCTGATTCAAGACAAACTCTTTACTATCTTGTCAAGTCAAAAGATCCCGTTTCTGAGATGCTTGTTTCAATCCCAGATTGAAGTTTGTAGTTTATAGACTTTATTTGCGTTCTTGAAGTTATGAAACCTTTTATGTTGTGTCATGCTCACATGATCTAATGTATTCCCATGAGTAATCTGGTTTCTATCTTCATATGCCAAATATCAAGTCTATTCTAACTTACAATAACAAGCTCGATAATTGGTAAAGGAATTTCTATCAAGTCCAACAACTTGTACTTGATTTTAAATTATTATTCAACCAATCTATCCTTTTATGTTATCCATGTAGGTCTTTTCCATAAAACCCTATTGCACCCTTTAGGTATTACCCCTTGGTGGCTCTATCAAGGTCCTACCTTGTTAGCTTACATGGATTCCATATTACTCAGAAATAGCTTCTAGTTGACTAGTTGGCTCATCATGTATAACCAACCTAACTGAATTGTTGGATTCACAATCTTCCAATTTGAGATGTGTTCTACCAGAACTTTTTAATTCTATGTTACATGATGAACCTGAAATTTCACAACAAATTGTGATTCTCACAGTTCTCATTGTACCCATTTTTGACCTCCAACATTTTGAATTTTACTTTTATTTCCACTGATTCTTTAGGAACTCAGTTATCCTGTCAACAAAACAATTTTTTTATTGGATTGGGATTAATAGTAATAATCAATAGTCATGGCTTTGGATAAACCTTCTCAAGAAACTACTTTTGCAATAATTGTTTCAATCCCTTAGACGTATTGGGACATTCCCAAATCATATCATATATGATGTCTTTATAAACCATATTTATGGTACATGTTTTAGTGTTAGGTATATGCTTATGAGGATATAAGAAAATTAGATTAATGGATAACTATATCATGACTCATCATGGTATAACTCCTTCACTCTGACATATCATCATGTTTAGATAGCTTTCACTTATGATACATTATCACAGTTCCTTCCTAAAGGTACTCAAAGATATTGATGTAAAATATTTCAACATTTGATCTCATCAATAGTTTCTTAATACTTCCATCAAATTCATACTTCATTTATAATATCCTTGAACTCTTAAAGATATTAATGCTTCTATTTTAATTGGTACATATCATCATATTATCAGTAAATGAGATGAAGAATAAGTAATTATCTACAACATTTATTCCATAAAATTTTCATGCACATATGTATGAGGTCTGATGGAAAGATTGTCCTCCCACTACATCTAGTAAAAGATGTCATGTCACTTTGTGTGTAAATAAGGATTTAAATGTTTACTTAGGTTCAATAACCATGGGAATATAGGTTAACATCAATATGTATTCTAGACATGCATTTCTTATATGTACGTGCAAGATGACTAATGTTAATGATAATCTTGAGTTATCAATTATATTAATTTGGTATTAATGTTGTAATCATCCAAGATTCATTTACAGATCATTATATATTTGCTAAATTCCATGCAAGATCATCTCTTGTAAGATAGAAACATTAAAACTTACTTTATTGATATATCATCCTTCTCATACAAGATGTTTTAAAATAAATGTTTCCATTCAATGGAATAATGAAATAACAGTTCACTAACTCTATTACATGACCATTGGGATAAGTAAATTTAAATGCATACTATGGCTTCTACACTCTTGTTCCGCCTTCTCCTTCCATTAATGCATTTACTTCTTGTCAGATCCTACATATCAAGTATGTCAGATCTCTATTTGGTATCACATACCAAATGAAAGAAGTAATCAAATTTATCTAATAACATTTATACTTGTGGAGGCCTCATTACCTTCCTTCTTCTTCTTCTTCTTTAATTCCTCTAACTAGAGTGGACAAATTCTTTTCCAATATACATGCTAGTGACAATGGTGACAACCGCCTCTTGTTTTCTTCACTCCACATTTTTCTTTGGGATCTGAAGACTTAGAATTATGTATAGCTTTAGAATTCTTCTTAGCTTTGTGTTTGTTTTTAGACTTTCCCCTTGTCTTTTTTATTATCATCACATACTTGGGCTTGTATTTCTTCATTTGTGTCTCAACTATTCTCAACATGCTTAAAAACTCTATCAACAACTTGTCAAAGTCGTTCATGTTGTAGATCATGACAAACTGACAATATGACTCTGGAAGGGACTATAGAATCATGTTAGTGGCCAACTCTTGACCCAAGGGGAATCGCAATCTATCTAGGTTTTCCACATACCAAATCATCTTGAGAACATGAGGACCTACTGGGTCACCTTCTGCCATGGTACACTTGAACAATGCCTTGGAGACATCATATCTCTCCTATCTTTCCTGGTCTTGGAACATGTTTGTGATATGTGTGACCATCTCAATCACATTCATGTTCTCATGTTACTTTTGCAACTCGTAGTTCATGGAGCATAACATCAGACACTTGAGATTTGTGATGTCTTAGTTTGTTTCCTGTAAGGATCCTTGTCAGCTCTTGGTACATTTTGAGGTAGTTCCTCTAGTTGTGGTGTTTCTAGGACATAGAGCTTGCACACTCATGTGAGAACGACTCTCAACGTCCTAAATCAGTCATGGAAGTTGTTCCTGGTGAGTTTGTCTTTCTCAAGAACCGATAATAGAGAAAAGTGATTTTTGTTAGTTGCCATTTGATTCTACAAAATAATTTGCAATTTTGTCAAAAACTCATTTTTGATTTGATTTGATTTAATTAAATTTGGATGGTAACAATTATGTCTTCAATTAATTATCCTTCCCATTATTTTGATAAAGTTGACAAACCTCAAGTATCAATTTATAAAATTGCAGCAAATAATTTTCTAATGAGGCAAGAACCATATTTCGTCAAATCATGAGTCAGATTTTGTCGATCACCCAAAACTTAATTATTTAGGTAGGCCATCATGAAAATTGCATCACATGCAATTCATGGATAGAAGTTATGTACAAATCCTTGCTATGATCATCTACATGCTTCTGGGGTTAGACTCTCTAAGGATCACCATTTAAGCCTAACCCAATAGCCAATATGATAATAATGCACCCCGCTTTAGCAAAACCTATATTACTACCATCACACTTCTACGAGGTATACAGTGCACCACGCTGTAGCGTAACCTATGCTTAGTCAAACAAGATTTTAATGTGTATTTATATTAGAAAGTATCTTAGACTTAATATGTTTGATTTGATGGATTTTATATATATCATATATATACATATATTGTATGAAATCACCACATATATATATGTATCATATACATGAGATATCTCACAATGTAAACATGCAATATAAAACAAAAAGTGATGGTTATGGCCAGTATATTTGTAATTCCTTAGAGCCACAAGGAATTACTACCACCTAGTTCAGTCATCACGTCATATGTATGAACCTATTGTTGGTGTAGACCTATGCTTGCCAATATGGGTATATTGGTTCCACCCTTGAATCATTCATCTCGCCTCTTGTTCTGTCAGTTGGTCATCATGAACGGTCGTCTAGCCTCTTTTCCAATCGATATTTGGACTCCTTCCAAATAGTCAGTTGGAACCACCAGACGGTCATTTGGATCCATTGTTATGTCCTCCAAGATCCTCCAAATCGTCAACTCATCGCACAAACTGGTCACCTCATTCAACGATGATCATTTTCCTCATCGTTGCAAGAATAGAAAACTATCCTATTGCTACTTTATTACATTAATAAAGAAAAATCTCAAGTTACATTCCAGGGGAGAAATGGTAGGAACGAATTAACCTTACATTGGGAAGAGGGAGGTAGAGGCTCAATATGTAGATCGAGGTAAATAGCAACAAAACCATACCATCCAACCACACATAGATTTAGGGTTTAGGTCATAACCACACTGCACATCCACCATCAAAACCACTTTTAGGTTGACCCATGTAAATTTCATATATATATATATATATATATATATATATATATATATATATAATTAGTTTGTGATTATGTGGTCTTTGATCAAATACGCATATGAGACAGTTTAAATATTTGCATTGTATGAAATAGATAAATGATTAAATAAAAAATCTTTTCATATCAATTATCCTAAATCATATTAAATTGGCATGGCTCTGATACCACTACAGAGAAATACGGGAACCAAGTATAGCATCGATAATAAAATTTATCTATCCTTATTACCATAGCAGTAAGATCGCGTCAACTTCTATGAAATAGGAAGGATGGTTTAGTGAGTTGAACCTGGTCCTAGAAAAAGTCTAGTGACAAAACACGTTTCTTTACAACTATCAACTAGTTGCTTTTGGATGATGGCTACGCAGCTCCTGGTCTTCACTACAAACAATAAACACAATAGCTTCTGTAGCGCTCCTGTGTTCGCACCATAGACTGTAGGCTATAGTTGTCCTCCTAGCAACAACCAAAAGACTCCTGTCTCTAGATTAGTAAATATGGACCAACTAGAACTCTTGTCATTCAATTAGAATAGACATGAAGGAGTTGTTCCTCCCATTGGTGTAATAGTCACAAACTTTCTCTCCGACAATGACAACTCTCAGTTGTTCTTTCCCATGGTTATCCCTCCCTTACTGGGTAGGACTTTCCTGGGATCTATGACTTACCACAACCAGAAAGGACAACAACTGTCAAAGGAACTGATTCTCATTTTTATGTGTTGTGTTGTGGGAAGACCCCAATACCCCTCCTTTTATAGGCATAATTTGGTCTAGGGTTCCCAATATGTATGAGATTGTATGGGAGTAGAAGAGACCAAAAGATCTTTAATTTTTGCAACCTGCAAATCAATGAAATGATTGTCTGGTCACATGAGATGGTCGTCTTGCACCGCCAAATGACTATTTGGTAGTTTCCCAAATGCACACAAATTTGGAAATTTCAATTCCAGTTAATATCAAATATTAATTCATTGCACCCCAAGTATTGTGCAATTGAAACTATTTGGGAAACATCCAGCCCATCTCACTCACCCAGATGACCATTTGGTGAGTCTAAGATGAGTCAGTCAGTTCAATCACATTGAACCAGTCAGTTCAAGGGAAGAACTTAGCCAATTCGAACTTTTATTATCCTGACTATCCAAACAACCATCTCAATAGTTGAGATGCTCGTTTGGATGCCCAAACGTCCATATCACTTAGTGAGATGGTCATTCGGTAGTCCAATCAGCTAATTAGTTGATCTGTTGCATGATTTTAATACCTAAATAGTTAGTAATCAATCCAATCATCATTAAAGATAAACTCCTATTCTATATGAGTTCCTATGTGTGTAACCCTATAGATCCCATGTCACATTGGTAGTGAATGTTTGTAACTAGCTTATGACATCACAAGCAAAGAGCGGTCCCTAGTCGCACATCAGTGCTAACCAAGCAAATAGATAGTTGAGAACAACTTCAACCTACAATCTATGTAAGGTGTTACACTGATTGTATAATTCATTGGCACTGATATCCAGTATGAACTAGAGTCATGGATGGTCACCTTGTCAACGTTCAATCCATGTTCCTTGAAGCAAGAGCAGATTGTCTGAGATAATGTGACCTCAATATCATATATTGACTTACATGTGCATGTGCATGAATTTCTCAGTTTCTCTTATCAACTATCTAGGATATCATACTCCAGTAGGAGGGACAAATCCAATATCTATCACTCACAATCTATCCCCATGTGTCAAAGTCACCCAATCATCACCTTTATAACAACCCATGTTTCAAGACTATGTTTGATGTTGTCAAAGTGTACCCAATGACATGTGATGAGTGTAGTGATTTTAGGTCTAAGAATCACAATCACCACCTTCACTATGAGAGATGACTATGACCACCAATGATGGTTTCCAGTGTCACTATCAAGGTGGGTCTATCACATACATTGTTCCCTAACATGTATATGTGTGCTTGGTTTGTTATTGCCATATCATGACTAATGAGACTCTATCATCAACCAACCCACACTCTAGTCTTTTGTGTTACTAGTGTCTATCTACCTTCTACACTAACAACTGATTAGGGACAAAATAAAAATGTACACACTTTTAGTATATGTATGATCTCATTCTTTCAAGTCATGTACTTGAAGACATATGTCATTGAGTATTATCATTCTATAGACATTCACCATGTCTCCTCATTATCTCATAATTGAGTGATACAAATGAATTGGAAGCTTACCTTTATTATCATTAATCAAATCCTTTAAGGTATATGCCATTTCAATCATCATATGATTATCTCTATGTAGTTGTCATTGTAACAACTATATTTACAAGTATTGTACATCCATTTACAGGATAGTATCGTATTGAATATATTAATATGATATTGCAATTAATACTTGAGTGTGAGGCCCAATTGTGTCACATGTAATGCTTGTTTTGAACTAAGATGAGTGTGTATATTGATCTCTCATATTGTATTTAAATCTTGTTCAAGTACAATACTAAATGTAACTTTTTAGTTGACAAATTCTTTTTATTGTAATGTTTGTTTAAATAAGAAAATAGGAGAAGAGGAAAGTGAGATTGTTTTGGATAAAGATATTGATACTATATATGCATCACAAAAAATGATTTAAGGTTTAAGAGATGTTTAACATGTTTTAATAAGAAAATTTCAAACTGACTTTGTTGATCTAATGAGTGAAGAGGAACTAGTAATCATATGTGAACTCAGGAAATTTGTTCTATGAAAATGTTGGGAAATAATGTGTAATAATTCTTGTTCAATTATTCTTCTATATATAATAATTGATAGAGTTATATTACAACATATGGAAAAGTTAGAAAAGAATATGAGTCCAACTTCCCTTGTCAAAAATATTAAGAACAAACTATGGACAACGAAGCCTGAATTTGTTAAAGAAGAATTGCATGGGACGTTCATGAAAATGAGGGATTTATTGAAGTCGTTGAGAGCCTATGTGAAGAAGATAAAGGAAAACTTATAAAGTTATGTATTACATGTTATTAGCATATTAATAAATTGCATTATTGATAATAATAAATCTTTATTTGTACTGTGTAAGTGATAATTTTAAAATTTACTTGCATCTTACTTGTCAAGGGAGCGGTAGAGATTCTATAATATTTAAATCTCCAAAATAATGGATAATAAGAAAGGATTTGAAAGATTATTTGGAGTAAGTGGAATGTAGTCAAACCACGTAACTATAATAAAACTATTTACTATTTTTTAGTATAGTATAGTGTAGAAGAACTACTAGTATTATGATAACTTATTATTAGAAGTATTAGTCTCTGCATTACTGGAACTGAGTATATATTAGTCATAAAGTACATGAATTGTTGTGAATTTGTTGTATAACATTATATAATATATCTAAATTTTAAATTTAGGTCATGGAAGTTGTCATGAACTTGAAAAGGGAAGTTTATGAGGAGATGAACTGTGATGTTTACTTCATATTTAATACATCATTTCGACAGGCGATAAGAGAGAGAAATCATGGAGGAATTATTACATATTTAATTTACAAGAATGAAAGGATAAAAAAGGCAAAAAAAATTTTATTGCCTTAACTCACATGAGATCACTGGCATCTAATTACTGTTTCAGCTAAAAAAAAGGTTTTTGTGCAATATAATAGCTTGGATAAGGGTCAATTTTGTGACAAAATTGACGATGATGCAAAGAATGTGGTTAGTGAATAAATATTATAGGTAGTGAATATTATTTGTATGAGTGTTTACTGAATTGTAACTTATAAAAGGAAAATGCTATCAAATATGTTTTGATTAAGCATGGTGGGACTACAAGAGATTGGAATATGAATTTGACTGTAAAACACCACAACAGCCATCAGATTCTAATGATCGTGCAATATCTATTACTACGTGGATTGAAAAGCTTCTTGAAAATGGTATATTGCATTTCACACACATTGATGATGTCCATCCATTTAGAGGTTGATATGCTTTAAGATTGATGAACTCTAAATTTGAGATCAAGAAAATTTCTACGTCAATTAGGTTTGATGATTAAACAACAAATTTGAAATTGATTATGATGATATCTATATGATTATTGTACTTGTCTTTTGTTAGGTGGACAAGAACTGATGTTTGACTGATTTATCATTTTTAATGATGTAGAACTTGATATAGTGTACATTTCATTTATTGGTGATCACAATATCTATTATATTGAAGAAAAAATTTATTTACTTGAAGTGACAAACTTATTATTGACCCACATTCATAATTTAAAAAGAAGTACATAAGTCGATATCGTACAAGGGAAATCATTAAATGTATATAGAAGCTTACTAAATGTAAAGTATGTTGGTAGTTTTAGTACATTTGAATTACAAAGTGCATACAGTCTGTGTGTTTATGTTTTGGTTAAAATTAATCTATGGATATGAATAATATCTAGCAATGATGCCGTGTTGGTTTACAATAGTATTGTACATGTTGGTGTACAATCTGAATGTATGGCCCATGAACTTGATTAATTAGTTGAATAAGCTTAATTACCATAATTTAATGCTTATAACCCTAATATAACCTTGTGATATTCTTTTAAATCTGAAGACAAGCTTAAGTTTCAAATTTGGTCCAATTTGGACACTGTTTGAGCAAGTTATGCAATCTTATGTACATTTTGGAATTTTTTGCAATTCACCCAATTGAGGGGTTTTCTTTGCAATTTTTCACATACATTTTGTTCCTTAGATTTTATATTATCATTCTTGAGTATTTTTAGCCATGAGGATCCTAGTTGAGACATGGTTTGAAGGTGTTTTCCACAACGGTATTTTAGGGTTTACCCCTTTACGGGTGAGCTACCTTCAGTAGCTATCAACTAATGAATTATTTGATTGGTTTGGAAATTCGACAAAGGAGAGCTAATAAGGTCTATATGGATAGTGGGTAAGCTTCTTGTATATATTTTTGTATATTTTTAATAGTTTAAGGCCATGGACACTTGGATAGATACTAGAACTTCAACTTTTTCTTTATCTTAAAGTTTCATATACTTATCCCTAATCACCCAAATGAGACATTTTATCTCAACGACTTCCCTCCTTATACCAACCTTATTCTCCCTATGTGCTTCTGTGAATTACCGTCCAAGGAAGAAGAAAGTGGGGATCTTCTTGGAAAAAGAATATAGGGTTGCAATTGACTTTCTTTAGGGGTTCCTGAATCTCCTTCCTAGTGATATTGACCTAAAAGTGTAAGTATTACCTTATTTCCTCCATTTATTTCTTTTCTGTTCTTCCTCCTATATCTCTCTAGGTCATAACCTTGCTGTTCCATGGTGAAAGTGGCTCTAGAACTCAAAAATCTACCCTTCTTGTTTCTTTTTCTAGGGTTTTGCTTCTTTGTGGAGAGAAGTGCCTATTTAGCCAAGTTCAAATCCGAATCTAGGGATTTCTTGCCTTATTTTCTCAGGATTCTTTCGGTTTGAGATCTTACCTACTCCATAGAGTCAATTATATAACATTCTTCACTTATATTGCTGGCTTGAAGCTTGTTAGTTCATGTTTATGATTTAATGTGATGATCTAAGCATAAAGAAACCATGCTTGTTTAGGGTTACAAATTTTTGTATGGTGTTCCCTATTTTGTTCCATTTTTATATGAATTTGTAAATATGTGTATGACCTTTGTAAGGTTTAATATGATGTGGTAAAGGTTGATAGCTACAACCTATGGTTCTGAGTACAAAACAATCGATGGTTCAATTTAGGGTTTTCAAGCTATATCCTTCCCTATCACACAACCGATGGTCATACCATTCAACAACCAATGATTTTTCTATATTGGCAACTGATGTTCGTGATCAAGGGTGTCAAATTTTATGGTGACAACCTATGTTCACCCCCTTAGGTCAGGTTTTGGCTCAATCAGAAGTTTAATTACCATCCACTAAGTATTCTAATGATGCTATCAATCAATGATGACATTAGCTTAATATTTGATGGTGTTAAATGAATGTATTACTGATTTAACAAGCAATGGTGACCTAATGATCACAATTAATGGTGTATCAGGTCATCACCATATATTATGAGTTATGAATATAATTGTAGATTTGACTAAACCTTAAACTAATGGTTCCTTGGTTTAATTGATCTAATGGTTAGACCTATACTTCAATTGCTAACCTTGAACAATGAACCTAATCCAATGAATAATATTAGATGCTTAAACATCCAATGGATTAGAATGAATCCCATGGTATTATATGTGGGTCCTAGTGATGATAATTCGATGGTTCAATACCATTAATTTGTAGTCTTACCTTTGCCATCATATAGTTATATTTGATAAATCACTATAATAAGTGGATGTGTAACTCCCATGTGATCTAGCTTGTTATAACTAACATTAATGTAATTATATGATGTTGATTAGTTATAATCAGGCCTCTTGAATGATTAATGTGACAATTTATTACACTCTTCTTCTGTTGAAACCACAATGCATTACTATTTGAATATCATAGTGCCTTGCCATGATAATATCTATGGACACATATGTGCTAATGATCTTTTGATCCTTGTTTAAGGCATGGAATGATGACGATAACCTTACTATGAATAATGTGATGGTCTTAATGACCTTTCGACATGTTTGAAGCCATGATTGAGGTGAAATCCTCTTCATGTTCCAAAAAGGGTTAAAACCCTAGAACTTCTGATAAGATATTGGTATCTTGTAATAGTATGATGATAAGTGTGGTCCATTAATTTGTAATGAATGATAGCATGTGTTAATGTGATTAAGATTGATATGTCTAATGTTTTATATCTTTTGAAGTTGTTATACATATACTCTTGTTATAGAATTAGGGTTTGAATGTCCACTTGTATGATAAAGCCTTAATGCATTCAATTGGCAGTAATTAATCAAGTGTAACCTTAATCGTGTAGAGCCATGTGTCGTAGAGCCATCTTCAGTGTCAGAACTTACTGGATTGTGAAACGAGTATTCCCAAGGGAAACTTGAAGCACATACTGTTAAGTATGTGGGGGTGGCATGTTGAGGATATATCCTTTGCATCCACAAATATAGGTTATGGAGGATGGCTATGGTCATGCCTCTAACATTTGATGTCATTGAGGACAGTTGCGGTTCTACCTCAGATTAGAGGGTTTTGAAATACCTTGGTTTCTAGTGTTGTAACTTGTAACAAGTATGGACTAGTTATTATTAGTTGAATATATGTCACTGTTGGCAGTTTGACTGGTATGTTGGTACAATTTACTCGTACTAACTGAGGGGAAAAGATCTTAGTATATCGTCACTCCTAGATCTTATACAGAACTGAATAGCACTTTGTAGTGGTCAGATGGACTTTGAGTGGTACGACTCAAACTCCCCAGGGCATAATAAAAGATATAATACCAGATTTGTAGTATGATTGCTAGGTTTTAATATGTATCACATTGGTTGATTAACCCTTGTCTTGTCTTTACACTACATAGTACTTACCTGATGCAGACCTATTAAAATTGAGTAATTCTAATTGATGCTACAACTTATTTGCTTAACTACTTAGTATGCCTAAACTGTTCAATATGTTCATATTGCTTATTCAATACCCCAATTGTTCAATGTATTTACTATTAATTAATATGTTATAATCAATATATGTTTGAGGGAGTTATATCTCTCGCTGGGACTGGGTCTCACCTGTGGGTCACCACATATTTTTAGGTGGTCGCGGGCAACAAGGTTGAGGTCGCGATGTAGAAGAGAACCAACTTGGTGATCAATAGATTCAGAAGGTTGGTTAGTTATAGATGTAGGTAGTAGAGTCCTAGTGTCATCCCTATACTCTCAGGTCCATGTATGGGATGTGTTTTCTAGATGATATACTCATATCGACATGATATTTTTGTTGTATGCCAATGTTTGTAAATATATGGCATGTACATGTGAAATATCTTTTGTATGAAAGATGTGACTAAGGTCTTTGGACCCATATGTAAATACTTGTTACAGTATATGAGAATGGAATGATGGACCTTTATGTAAATATTCTAGAGTTTATTTACATTGTTGGAATTGGTTTTAATTATTCTGCATTTTTCACTATGTGATTAATTAGTATTTGATCGTGTTTTATGTTTTGAGTAATCTCGTTTAGCGTGACGAGGTGTCACAGTTAAGTTGGTATCAGAGCTCTAGGTTTACTGAGTCTACATGGACATATGACTTAGGTTTGAGTCTAGGACTTAGGTTTGAGTCTGTTCTTATGTATCCAACATATCTAATCATAGTTTATGCATATGAAGATATGTGTGGAGGACATGAAGAACATGTTGAGAGTAGCTACCCAGGAGGAGGTTCTGGGAGGTAGGAACGTGATGAGAAAGTGCCAGAAGTGGGGCCAGAGTATCCCGTAATGTCTCATCTAGACCCAAAAATGATGGTCAATCCTAAGTTTCAGTCTAAGGGATTAAGAGAGAAAGATTTCTACCCCCTCTTATGCCCGTGGCAGAGGCTGAATGCCCGCGAGGGTGGTAAATCAAGGCGGCAACTGGAATTCGAACCCGGGTCCCTTCATAGGGAGACACCATGCTTGACCACTTGATCCACTCCTTGTCGGCTATGTTTTAGTCTATGTTTAGATAGATGATGGCCACAATTACACATATCGCTGACAGAGCACCAACACCTCAAGCTAGGGCAACCATCTCAAGGTGTCGGGAAGACATTTGAACGTCTTAGACGTGTTGGGGTGATTGAATATGCAGGTACCTCTGATCTAGTAGATCGTGACATGTGGTTCACTTAGCTAGAAAAGGCATTCAAAATCCTAAACATCATTGAAGAAGACAAAGTTAAGCATGCGGTATACCTGTTGAAGGGTAGTGCTGGCCACTAGTGGGCCATAAAAGAGGAGAAAAGGCCAGGAGTTGGGATAGGATGGGAGGAGTTTTATAGGGCTCAATTTGAGAAGATTTGTCTGGGGGCTATGACTATTAATGAGTATGAGTCAAAGTTTATGGAGCTTTTGAGGTTCTGCCTGCACATGGTAGTCACTGACAAATAAAAGATCCATAGGTTCGAAAAGGGCCTAAGTACTTAGTGAACTACAACAAAATCAACCCTAGAAAATAGGGAGAGGTTTTCCACCTTTGTGGAATCTATAAGGAGGACTGAGAGGTCTTCCATAGAGAAGAATGAAGCTAATGCTAAGAAGAGACTTATGCAGTTTCAAGGGCAATCATCTGGAGGCTTTAAGAAGTTGAGGTTTTTCCCTCCATAGTCGCAACCTAGGTCAACCCTCACTGAACCAAGATCACATGCACCGTCATAGTGGACCCTGATTTGAGGTAGAGGTCACAATTTTCTACTAACGGGAGCCCACAGTACCTCATCGATTTCAGTGACATAGCCATTTAGGCCATATCAGGACACCAGAACATGTTACAAGTGTGGGAAAGTGGGGCATACAAAACCTTATTTCCCTATGAAAGATGAGGAGGTGACTCAACAGCCAAGGCAAAGTCAACAAGGTCCACAACAATGAGAGTTTAGTAGTGGCAGTGGAAGAGGATGTGGTCAGGCATCCCAAGAAGGATCCACTGGACAAGTAAGTAGAAGATGTGGATGGTAGGAGGTGACAACAAGGTTCCATGCCATGACCCAGCCAAAAGCAGTGGTCAATCCATGAGTCATGACAGATCAGATGGAGTTATTTCATTCTAATTTGTCTGCTTCTTGTTTCATATATGTGTTAGTAGACCCAAGTGCGACACACTCTTTTATCACTAGAGAGGTGATCGATAGTTGTTATCTACTTGCTAGTCTTAGATCTGATAGCCTGTGGCTAGAGACTCCTTTGGTTGATTCCGTCGAGTTGTGGGAAGTGTGCCCTTCTTGCGTTCTTTCTTTTTCTGGACACAACATTCAAGTGTATCTTTTGCCACATGACATGTATGGTTTTGATGTAATCCTAAAATTGGATAGCTTGGAAAAATATAAGCTAGTCTTGGACTGTAGTACCAAGGTGGCGACGTTCCATGATGGAGATGTAAAGTGTATTTTCTAGGGTGATAGGAAGATTCTTCCTACATGTTTGATGTCTGCTATGATAGTTGAGCAGTTGATGAGACAAGGATGTGAGGCTTTCTTAGATCATGTTGTGGATACCATGGCAGGAGGTCCTAGTATCTAGGAGGTACTAGTGGTGTGAGAATTTAAGGATGTCTTTCCCAAGGAATTTCCTAGAATCCCCCCTCCTAGAGAGATTGAGTTTGAGATCAATCATGTTCCTGCAACACAAACCATAGCACAATCAACATATAGAATGGCACGAGTAGAGATGCAAGAGATAAAGAAATAGTTACAAGAACTGTTAGAGAAGGGTTTTATCAGGCCAAGCACTTCCCCTTGGGGTGCTCCCATGTTGGTTTTTAAAAGTAAGGATGGTTCAATGAGGTTGTGTATAGACTACAGACAGTTGAACAAGGTGACAATAAATAATAAGTATCCTTTGCCGAGGATTCATGATATTTTTTATCAGTTGAGAGGTGACACTGTGTTTTCAAAGATAGACCTGAGGTTAGGTCACCATCAGTTGAGAATTAAGGCTGATGACATATCCAAGTCAGCCTTGAGGTCATGTCACCATCAGTTGAGAATTAAGGCTAATGACATACCCAAGTCAGCTTTTAGGACTAGGTATGGTCATTATGAGTTTGTGGTTATGCCGTTTGGGCTAACCAATGCACATGTAGCTTTTATGGATCTGATGAATAGGGTGTTTACACTTTATCTTGATCAGTGTGTGATCATGTTCATAGATGATATCCTGATATACTTCAAGGATAGTCAATAGCAAGAGCAACACCTTCTCCAGGCTTGACTTTGTTGAGGCAGCATCAACTATATGCTAAGTTCAGCAAGTGTGAATTATGGTTATCTAAAGTGTCTTTTTTGGGCCATGTTATATCTGTAAAAGGCATTTGTGTTGATCACGATATCTGTACTAGAATGTGAACAACCAAAGACACTGATAGAGATATATAGTTTTCTAGGTCTACAGATTACTATAGGAGGTTCATCAAAGACTTCAATTATATAGCATTACCCCTATCTAGGTTAACCAGGAAGGATGTTCCTTTTGCTTGGAATGACAAGTGTCAACGTTCTTTCTAGTTGTTGAAAGAAATGTTGATTAGTGCACCAATGTTAGTATTGCCAGAGCAAGGAAAAGGCTATATTTGTTTTTGTAATGCTTCAAAGAATGTGTTGGGATGTGTGTTGATGTAGGATAAAAATGTGATTTCTTTTGCTTTGCGACAACTTAAGAAACATTAGGAAAATTACCCAACACATGATCTAGAGCTTGTAGTGATGGTCCATACCTTAAAGATCTTGAGACACTATCTTTATGGAGAAAAGTGTTAGATCTTCACTAACCAGAAGAATCTATAGTATATCTTCTCAACTAGGAGTTGAATATGAGACAGAGGAGATGGATGGAGATGATTAAGGATTTCACAATAGAATACCATCCAGGGAAAGTGTATGTGGTAGCTGATGAATTGAGTAGAAAGTCATCTTCATCATCAACGGTAGATAATGCACAATTAAATTCCTTGATGTTCCATAAGAGAGATATGCTAGTGTCTCTTTGCTAGATGAATGTACAACTAGAAGTTTCCTTGTTGGAAGGATTGTTGGCACAGTTACAAGTGAAACCTACCTTGAGACAATAGATTCATGGTGCACAACAATATGATACTGTGATACAAAATATCAAATCAGGGATTTGTAGTGAAAAGTATGATGCCTTTCATGAGGCAGTTGATGGTACAGTTTGTTACCACAATAGGACACTAGTTCCTGATGTTGATGGGTGGAGGAAGATGGTACTTGAGGAGGCTCACTCCTCCATGTATGTAGTGCATCCTGGAAGTACCAAGATGTACCAAAACTTGAAAGACATGTATTGGTGGCTAGGTCTAAAGTGTGATGTTGCACAGTTCATTACCAATTGTCAGTTTGTTAGCAGGTGAAGGCTGAGCACCAGAAGCCTCTAGGGACATTACAACCCTTACCAATACCACAGTGGAAATGGGATCATATTACTATGGACTTTGTGGTTGGTCTTCCTAGGATAGCCAAGGGTCATGATTCCATATGGATGATAGTAGACAAATTGACTAAATTAGCTCATTTTCTACCAGGCAAGATGACGTTTACAGTAGACAAATTGGCACAAATATATGTTAATGAGATAGTTCATATGCATGCCATTCCAGTGAATATAGTTTTTGATAGAGATCTACAGTTTACATGTCAGTTTTGGGAGCGTCTGTATTCAGCAATGGGAACACAACTGAGATTTAGCACAACTTTTCATTCGCAGACTGATGCCCAGTCTGAAAGGACTATTTAGACTTTAGAGGATCTCTTGAGGGCATGTGTGTTGTAATTTCTTAGTAGTTGGGATGTACATCTAACTCTGATAGAGTGTGCGTACAACAATAGCTATCAAAGAAGCATATATATGGCTCCTTATGAGGCTCTGTATGGGAGACAATGTCAATCTCCTCTTTGCTGGTATGATATAGGTAAATATCAACTTTTGGGTCCTGAGATAGTACAACAAACTATAGAAAAGATTAACGTGATACAATAATAGTTGAAAGCAACCCTAGACAAGAAAATATTTTATGTAGATAATCGATGCAGACCAATTGAGTTCTAAGTGGGAGATAGAGTATATCTTAAGGTTTCTCCTTAGAAAGGTGTGCTGAGGTCTAGAAAGAAGGGTATGTTGGATCCTAGATTTATGGGACCATACCCTATCCTAGCTCATGTTGGAAAGGTAGCATACAAGTCGGAGATACCATCAGAACTACATAGATTGCATAATGTCTTTCACATCTCTATGTTGAGCAAATTCCATCCAGATACTAACCAGACAAACCAACCAGTAGAGGTTGAGTTAGATGAGGATATCTCCTATGTTGAGCGTCATGTGTTGATCTTAGATAGAAGGGTAAAAAAGCTAATGAGAATAGATATAATACTAGTGAAAACTTGTGGCAACACATCCCATTATCACATAGATAACGAGGTGTTACGCAAAAATGTGTGTAAAACACCATAACCACAGATTATAAGAACACGGGTTAATTAAGACGGATTGCGGAAAACTGATAAATTGTGAAACTATTACTTTTCAGTCCTCATCCTGCACAGAAACATGTCATATATATGCACATCCACGAGATCTGATACGTGTCCACAACTCAAGAACAACTGTTCATCTATCACATGAGTTCACCACCTGTTCATATACATAAAGGCCCACATCCGACCAACAGCAGGATATACAAACATCATCGATCGATCATCCTGAAACATCGTCAAAACACTTACAAGGACCTGAGAGTACAGGGATGACTCTAGACTCTACTACAAAACATCCAAAACAGCACCATGTCCATCGCTTGCCTTCTACTGCTCCTCAAGCTGCTCGGTCGCAACACCACGACCACGACCACGTCTACCTCAACCACCTAAAAAGGGTGTAAAACAGCGGAGTGAGACAATTGAACAATTGTCCCAGCGGGAAACATAGCTCCCCACCGCAACCACAGAACCTCAGTAAGATAGACTATAATAGTAGATATCTAATAACAGGTATAACAAGAGCAGTCTATATAAAACATATTATTCTTACCGACAAGCTTACCCGCTATACAAAAGCATATAACCAGATATATCTCAAGGAATATGATTAGCAAGATAAGATGTATCCCTATGTAACATGATTATCAGAACAAGATATAAGGTCACATAACCTGCTTATCAAGATCAGACATATTATCACATAATCCGACAAGATATAACAAGGATATTTGCATAAATAAGGCCTCAACCAATGTTTCGTGTTCATCCTAAGCAATAAGTACTAAACGACTATATTACATATCATTATGCCCCGAGGATTTGAACCGTACCGTTCAGATCCAACCTTCGGTTATGAAACCCAAGCCGGTGCCATACAAGGTCAAAGGAAGAGCCGGACTCCACGACCTCCCACCTCGTGGTCAGTACACAAGTACAACACAAGCAGGACCGCAGTCACATGCTGAAGAGGTCTAAGCCATAGGGTCAGCTCAATAGGCTACCGTCACTCTAGCCCGCCTTGGTACAGGTCTCGGCGCTAGTAAAACTGAGCCACGGGCATGTTCACCATGCTCTTGAGACATGAACGCATTCATGCTCCTCACATCACATATCCTCAGCCATGGGCCTATTCACCATGCTCTTTACATGTATTTGAGTCTACAACTGAAGTTACACTCTCACCTCCTCATTTTCAGGCTAGGAGCAACCTACACATATTCAACAATATGCGCTTCCAGGTTAACCCATAGGAGAACCTGTTTCACCATCACCAAGTCCTGACGATGATGGATCTATGGCCAAGGCAAACTACATGATATATTTCACTGTGATTAATTAGTATCTTTTAGATGGATTGCAGGATTCAACCAAGTTGTATAACATGCAAGATATAATGGAAAGTAAACAACATTATACTATTATTTAATCACATCAACCTGATCCATCACAAGGATCCAACATTACATGTTACCACTTGGCCTCTTGCCAACCATCCAGATCCATCTCGAGGATCATCACATACCATGGGATATCAATCCCTCATCATGTACTATCAATGCCTCTCAAGGCTCACATCATCATCATGGAACTTAACACATTATACATATCATCTCATTAACCAGAGTAATTACCAAGTGATGTTACTCATCACATGTATCTCATAGCCTTTTCATGGCTAATCATCACCTGCATGGTTAGAGTACATAATAATCATAGTTTCAATACAAGGAACATGCCATTCAGGGTACTCTACTTATCATTCTTACATTATTTGCTGATCAAGTGTATATAGTACATCATTAACAAGCCATATCTATACTTATCCTTATCTCAGAATTATATGAATAATCAAGATGTTCAAACATACAGAACAAGTACTATTGTTACCACTACCATTATGTCACCATCCACTATCATCATTATTCACATATCATTGAGCAAGCTACTAGTGTAACTAGCACCATTCTCATTTAACAATTAAGTACAAGGATTGCTATATCATTGCTATCATTATTTTCATCATTATTTTGATAAACATTATTACTATCATCTTCTTTATTATTATTAACAAATAAGCATAAGGATCACATCATACATCTTATTACCATTACCTTCCTTATTATCGTCATTAATATTATCAGCATTATCATCCACTATTATCTCTATTTCCATGTCATTAAGCCAACTATTAAGGTAATTGTCACTTAGCAACATTATTACCCTCATTAATCAACATTATTACTTTCATTACTAGCAAAGCATTACCATCATCACACGACTATTAATATCATTGCTATCAACAACATTTTCATTGGCATTATTATTGTTTGCAAGGCATCATATTCATTGTTGTTATCACTAACAAGATACCACCATCATTAAGCATAAACATCCACTTACATAACACATGGAACCGTTACTCTAGGATCACAAGACTCTCACCATAACTCTTATCAACCGTCACGAAAGCCTATCAAGGCATGTCGGCCGACACACACACCAACCCTATCGGCCAGCACCACCCAAGGATGTCGCCCAACATGGCTATCGGCCATTAGGGCTATCGGCCAACACCAAGCATAGCCCTATCGGTCAACACCAACAAACCATCAAGAGACTTAGGTCTGTCGTTCACCACAAGGTAGAGGGTGTCATCCAACCCTATCGCCCATCATGCTTACCATGTTGGCCAACACAACAAGATGTATCACCCAACAACATCTATCAGCCAACTCAACCTCATCGGCCAACACCTCACTAGCTTGACCTATCACTCAACACAAGAGCACTTCACCATGTCGCCCATCCTAAGGTACTCATCTCGCCCGACACCAAGTCAAGAGAGGGTCTCGCCCAACTCAAGAACAAAGGACCATGTCACCCAACATGGTTACCAGAGAGGATGTTGCCCAACACACTCAAACAAGGTAGGGTATCTCCCAACAGGGGTCACCATATCGTCCAACACAAAGAACACCACTATGTCGCCCATCACAAGAACAAGGATGTTACTTAGCACAAGGACCATGTCGCCCAACATCGTCACAAGAGAGAGGGTATCGCCCAACTCCAGGAGCACTTACCGTGTCGCCCAACAAGGGTCACCTTCAACCTCCAACTTAAGGATACTCAAACCCTAGAAAGCAAGGTGCACAAAGGAACCCTAAACCCTAGAGGGGGATCGGCCACCAAAGGTACACAAGCAAGGTATAAAAGCAAGGAACTAAGCTAAGCTACTAACATGCAACAAGAACATAGCTAGAGGTAAAGGAGTTAGGGTTAGAAGCTATGAAACCCGCCTTAAGCTCCAAGCTTCAAGGAAGAAGAAGAACTCCAAGCTCCATGCACCACCAAGCAAAGAGGATGGAGATCTCCAAGGGATATCGACCACCAAAGCTGATCCAAGAGAGGATATCGGACACCACTAAAACTCCAAGGGAGTGTCTCGGCCGACACAAGCAAGAGAGGGAGGAGTGTCGTGCACTCAAGGTGGAGGAGAGACCAAAAGAGCAAAGGAAACTAAGGCAAAGGAAAGAGCCACATATATAGAAAGGAGGGGAGGAGAAACCAAGGTAGATCCATGCTAAGTGTCGTCCACCCAAGGGACACTTGTCCTAGGGTTCAAGCCAACACTCTAGCATGCCAAGAGACACTTGTCAAAGATACACACCAAGTGCCCGCCAACCAAGACCAAGCAACATGGGCGACACATGCATCAGCTCTGCTGGGCGACACACCACCCTGTTGGCCGACACAAACCAACCTAGGGTGACACAAGCTTCACTTGGCCGACACAAGGCTCAAGCAAGCCCAAACAAAGCACCTCAAGGCCCAAACAAGCTCAAGAAAGGCCCAAGAAACTCAAACAACAAGCCCAAGCCTCCTCTCAACCCTAGAGGAAGCAAAGAGGGGAAAACATCTCACAAGATGGCAAACTTGCACACAAAACCCTAGACTTGGGTTATTTGCAAGTAACCCCTAGAACTCTCAAAAAAGCACAACGAAAACCCTAATCACCACTCAAAGGTGATTAGCAAGCATCAAACCACCAAGGTTAAGCAAAACAAACAGGGTAAACCCTAAACGCAGGTCCGGGTCCTTACAAACTAACCCCCTTTAAGGGATTTCATCCCCGAAATCTGAAGAGAAAAGCAAGGGATACTTCCTCCTCATCTCTTCCTCAAGCTCCCACGTGGCTTCCTCAACGCCACGATGCTGCCAAAGAACCTTCACAAGAACCAGATCGTTTCTCTTCAGCTTCTTGATCCTTTTCTCAAGGATCACCACAGGACCTTCCTCGTAGGTCACATCTGCGTCAAGCTCAACCTCAACGGGTTGTATTACTGTACCTGAATCCGGATGACTTTTCTTCAGCATACTGACATGAAACACTAGATGCAACCTGTGCAACTCCGGTGGCAACTCTAACTCGTAAGCTACCTTGCCAACACGTGCTATCACTGGATAAGGCCCCATATACCTGGGAGCCAACTTACCCTTCCGGCCAAACCTTAGCACACCTTTCCATGGTGAGACTTTAAGATACACTTTGTCTCCTACTTGGAACTCCAAAGGTCATCGGAGATTGTCTGCATATGACTTCTGCCTGTCATGTGCCACTTTCAACTATTACCGTATCACCTTGATCTTATCTGTCATTTGCTGAACTAACTCAGGACCCAAAAGCTGATACTCACTTGATTCATACCAACATAAAGGAGATCTGCACTTCCATCCATACATGGCTTCATAAGGAGCCATGTCGATGCTTCGCTGATAACTGTTGTTGTAGGCAAACACTATCAAACTCAGATGTGCATCCCAGTTGCCTAGAAACTGCAAAACACAAGCTCGAAGGAGGTCTTTCAAAATCTAAATAGTTCTCTTATATTGTCTGTCTGTCTACGAGTGAAAAGTTGTACTGAACCTCAATTGCGTTCCCAACGCCTTGTGCAATTGTTCCCAAAAATGACTCATAAACTGAGGACCTCTATCAGAAACTATCATTGCTGGCACACCATGCAGACGTACTATCTCATCCACATATACTCAAGCTAGTTTCTCAGATGTATACGTCGTCTTCACTGGTAGAAAATGGGCAGACTTAGTCAATCTGTCCACTATCACCCAAATGGAATCATGATTCCTAGTTGTCTGGGGTAGACCAACTACGAAATCCATGGTTATGTGATCCCATTTCCACTGCGGTATCGGTAAATGTTGCAACGTACCTACTGGCTTCTGATGTTCAGCCTTCACTTGCTGACACACCACACATCTCGCCACGAACTCGGCTACATCTCTTTTCAAACCGGGCCACCAATACAAGTCCTTCAGACTATGATACATCTTGGTGACACCTGGATGCATCGCATACATCGACGTATGTGCTTCCTCAAGCACCAACTTCCTCAGATCATCAGCATCTAGAACCACCATCCTATCACGATAGCAAACTAGTCCATCCTCGGACTCATGAAACCCATCACGCTTGTCGCTGCCGAACTCTGATCTAATCAACTATACTGCATCATCTATCTGGTGGGCATCCTTGATCTGCTATCTCAACATAGGCTTAACTTGCATCTGTGCGAAAAGACCAGACAACAAAGAAACTTCTATCTGCACATTCATCTGTCGCAAAGAAACAAACATATCTCGCCTATGGCATATCAGAGAACTCAACTATGCCTTCTTTGAAGAAAGAGAAGAAGACTTTCTGCTAAGCGCATCAGCTACCACATTCGCCTTACCAGGATGATACTCGATTGTGTAGTTGTAATCATTGATCAACTCCATCCATCGTCGCTGTCGCATGTTCAACTCTTGTTGCGTAAAGATATACTTCAGATTTTATGATCTGTAAAGATCTGACACACTTCCCCATACAGATAGTGTCTCCAAATCTTTAACGCATGAATCACTGCTGCCAATTCCAAGTCATGAGTCAGATAGTTCTCCTCATGCTTCTTGAGTTTTCGCGAGGCAAAAGAAACCACATGATCTTCCTGCATCAACACGCAACCTAAACCTTTCTTGGAAGCATCACAGATTACAACATAGCCTTTCCCAGGCTCTGGCAGGATCAACACTGGAGCACTGGTCATCTTCTCCTTCAAACTCTGGAAAGCTTGCTGACATCGATCATCCCAAGCAAAAGGTACATCCTTCCTGGTCAACTTCATCATTGGCAACGCGATCGCACTGAAGTCCTTGTTAAACCTCTGGTAGTATCCAGCCAAACCAAGGAAACTATGAACTTCTGTCGGTGTCTTCGGTTGTTCCCAATCCGCAACGGATTCCACCTTCTTTGGATCTACTTTGACTCCTTCTGTAGATATCATGTGACCCAAGAAGTCACTTCTTCCAACCAGAACTCGCACTTACTGAACTTGGCATACAACTGATGTTGACGAAGAAGAGTCAATGCTCGATGAAGATGTTGCCCATGCTCTAGCATGTCCCGACTATAGATCAAGATGTCATCTATAAAGACTACAACAAACTGATCTAAGAATGGACGGAACACCCTGTTCATCATGTCCATGAAAGCAGAAGGTGCATTGGTTAACCCAAACGGCATAACCACGAACTCGAAATGACCATACCTCGTCCTGAAAGCTGACTTTGGTATGTCATCCGCCTTTATCCTCAACTGATGATATCCATACCGTAGATCGATCTTCGAGAACACTGTAGCACCACGCAACTGATCAAACAGATCATCTATCCTCGGCAACGGGTACTTATTCTTGATCGTGAACTTGTTCAACTACCGGTAATCTATACACAACCGCATCGAACCATCTTTCTTCTTAATGAACAGCACGGGAGCACCCCACGGCGACGTACTCGGTCGGATAAAACCTGTCTCCAACAACTCTTGCAACTGCTTTTTCAACTCTACCATCTCTGCTGGAGCCATCCTATATGGTGACTGTGCAACTGGTTGTGTTCCAGGAACCAGATTGATCTCGAAATCAATCTCTCCGGGTGGAGGAACACCAGGAAACTCCTCAGGAAACACATCTGCAAACTCTCGAACCACTGACACCTCCTAAAGACTAGGACCTTTCGCCTTGGTAACCATAACGGTATCCACTACATGAGCTAGGAATGCCTCACATCCTTGTCGTAACAACTTATCCGCCACCATAGCTAATACTAGACACGTCAGAAGAATCTTCCTATCTCCCTGAAAAATCCACTTCTCTCCAGCAACATCAAACACTGCCTGCTTGGAACTACAATCCAAGACAACCTTATACTTCTCTAAGGTATCCATCCCAAGGATAACATCGAAACCATGCATATCAAGTGGTATAAGATCCACTTGAATGCGGTGTCCCGAAAAAGACAAAACACAAGATGGACACTCTTCTCGAAGCAAAGAGGAACCATCAAGAGGGGTTTCTAACAACAAGCTATCCTTCTTACAACTAACAGATAAACGATAGTTTTCAAGCATACTATAGGCGATAAAAGAGTGTGTAGCACCCGGGTCAACCAGAACAAATATAAAGCAAGAAGAAGACATATCAGAATGAAATAACTCCATCTGACCTATCACCACTCGCGGGTTGACTATCGCCTCCGACTGATTCATGGCATAGAATCGATCTGTTGCTTACTGTCCATGACCTCTGCTTCCTTGAGCAGACGATCCAGCCTGAGACGCTTGACCGCGTCCTCGTCCTCTGCTACCACTAGCTTGTGGTCTCTCTAACTTCTGAAAACTCTGCCTCAACTGTTGTGTCACTTCCACATCTCTATTTGGGCAATTGAGCCTGAAATGCCCGACTTGTCCACAAAGATGACATGACTTGTCCTCAAACTGTGGCCTAGCTGGCCCTGTCACTACCGATGAAACTGAACTGTGCACCTTAGACGGTGAAGAAACATAACCTCTCCCCTTACTCGGAGACCACTCGGACGGTACACCAGCACTTCTCATCGCTGACGGTGCCGAAAACTTGGGCTTCTTAAAGCCACCAAACCTACGTCCTTGAAACGGAGCAGGTCTTTTAAGAAAAATAGACTCTCTTTTCTCCCGTACTGTCCTCTTGATCCACTGAACTGATTCCACAAATGTTGCAAACCGTTCCCGGTTCTCCAAAGCAGAAACTGGTGTCGTCAGCTCAGTACTCAGACCCTTCTCGAAACCCCTGATCCGTTCCTCGTCTATTGCCGCCATGTGAGGACAAAACCTCAACAGATCCATAAACTTGGCTTCATACTCGGTGATGTTCACCGTTCCTTGACGCAACTTCTCAAACTGACTGATCTTCTCATCCAGATACATCTTCAGAAAGTATCTGGTGACGAACTAACGTCGAAACACTTCCCAAAAGATCACCTCACCAGGCCGCTTCTCTTCCTCGATGGTCCACCAGTGACCAAAACTACCTTTCAGAAGGTAGACAACATGCTTTACCTTGTCTGCTTTGGGGATGTCAAGGATCCGGAAAGCCTTCTCGAGACTTGTCAGCCACAGATCTGCATCTGGTGGATCAGCCGTCCCAGCATAATCCGAAGCTCCAACTCGGCGAAGCCGCTCGAAGGTCTTCCCAATACACAATGCTTCTCCATTGGGAACCTATGCTCGAGGAGGAGGCACTGGTAATCGCTCAACCATGAGATTCATCGTAGCCATTAACTTCCCCATAAGTTGTTGGTAAGAAGGATGTTCAAGTATGGCTGGGTTAGATTGGGGAACCTCAGGCACCCGATCTTCACGTGCCTGTCCATCTGCTCCATCAACCGATGTAGCATCACTGTACTCAGCAGAGTGTTCTTCATGGTTTCCAGACATCTTGACTTTTCTTCCGCTGAGGGCAGAAGATATTGTCAGAAAACCTAGACACTCATAAGAACAACTCAACCTAGTCCTAAATCCCTATAGACTCAGTGAACCTAAAGCTCTGATACTAAAACTTGTGGCAACACATCCCATTATCACACAGATAACGAGGTGTTATGCGAAAACGTGCGGAAAACACCATAACCACATATTATAAAAACACAGGTTAATTAAGACCGATTGCGGAAAACTGATAAACTGTGAAACTATTACTTTTCAGTCCTCATCCTACACAGAAACATGTCATATATATGCACATCCATGAGATCTGATATGTGTCCACAGCTCAAGAATAGTTGTTCATCCATCACATGAGTTCACCACCTGTTCATATACATAAAGGCCCACATCCGGCCAACAACAGGATATACAAACATCATCGATCGATCATCGTGAAACATCGTCAAAACACTGCCAAGGACCTGAGAGTACAGGGATGACTCTAGACTCTACTACAAAACATCCAAAACAGCAGCATGTCCATCGCTTGCCTTCTACTGCTCCTCAAGCTACTCGACCGCAACACCACGACCACGACCACGTCTACCTCGACCACCTAAAAAGGGTGTAAACCAGCGGAGTGAGACAATTGAACAATTGTCCCAGCGGGAAACATAGCTCCCCACCGCAACCACAGAACCTCAGCAAGATAGACTATAACAATAGATATCTAATAACAGGTATAACAAGAGCAGTCTATATAAAATAGATTATTCTTACCGACAAGCTTACCCTCTATACAAAAGCATATAACCAGATATATCTCAAGGAATATGATTAGCAAGATAAGATGTATCCCTATGTAACATGATTATCAGAACAAGATATAAGGTCACATAACCTGCTTATCAAGATCAGACATATTATCACATAATCCGGCAAGATATAACAAGGATATTTGCACAAACAAGGCCTCAACCAATGTTTCGTATTCATCCTAAGCAATAAGTACTAAACGGCTGTATTACATATCATTATGCACCGAGGATGTGAACCGTACCGTTCAGATCCAACCTTCGGTTACGAAACCCAAGTCGATGCCATACAAGGTCAATGGAAGAGCCGGACTCCACGACCTCCCACCTCGTGGTCAGTACACAAGTACAACACAAGTAGGACGACAGTCACATGCTGAAGTGGTCTAAGCCACAGGGTCAGCTCCATAGGCTACCCTCACTCTAGCCCGCCTTGGTATAGGTCTCGGCGCTAGTAAAATTGAGCCACGGGCCTGTTCATCGTGCTCTTGAGCCATGAACGCATTCATGCTCCTCACATCACATATCCTGAGCTATGGGCCTATTCACCATGCTCTTTACACGTATCTGAGTCTACAACCAAAGTTACACTCTCATCTCCTCATTTTCAGGCTAGGAGCAACCTACACATATTCAACAATATGCACTTCCAGGTTAACCCATAGGAGAACCTATTTCACCATCACCAAGTCCTGACGATGATGGATCTATGGCCAGGGAAAACTACATGATATATTTCACTATGATTAATTAGTATCTTTTAGATGGATTGCAGGATTCAACCAAGTTGTATAACATGCAAGATATAATGGAAAGTAAAAAACATTATACTATTATTTAATCACATCAACCTGATCCATCACAAGGATCCAACATTACATGTTACCACTTGGCCTCTTGCCAACCATCTAGATCCATCTCGAGGATCATCACAGACCATGGGATCTCAATCCCTCATCATGTACTATCAATGCCTCTCAAGGCTCACATCATCATCATGGAACTTAACACATTATACATATCATCTCATTAACAAGAGTAATTACCAAGTGATGTTACTCATCACATGTATCTCATAGCCTTTTCATGGCTAATCATCACCTGCATGGTTAGAGTACACAATAATCATAGTTTCAATACAAGGAACATGTCATTACCATGAAATGCCATTCAGGGTACTCTACTTATCATTCTTACATTATTTGATGATCCAGTGTATAAAGTACATCATTAACAAGCCAGATTTATACTTATCCTTATCTCAGCATTATATGAATAATCAAGATGTTCAAACATACAAAAAAAGTACTATTGTTACCACTACCATTATGTCACCATCCACTATCATCATTATTACCATATCATTGAGCAAGCTACTAGTGTAACTAGCACCATTCTCATTTAACAATTAAGTACAAGGATTGCTATATCATTACTATCATTATTGTCATCATTATTTTGATCAACATTATTACTATCATATTCTTTATTATTATTAACAAATAATCATAAGGATCACATCATACATCTTATTAGCATTACCTTCCTCATTATCGTCATTAATATTATCAGCATAATCATCCACTATTATCTCTATTGCCATGTCATTAAGCCAACTATTAAGGTAACTGTCACTTAGCAACATTATTACCCTCATTAATCAAAATTATTACTTTTATTACTAGCAAAGCATTACCATCATCACACGACTATTAATATCATTGCTATCAACAACATTTTCATTGGCATTATTATTGTTTGCAAGGCATCGTATTCATTGTTGTTATCACTAACAAGATACCACCATCATTAAGCATAAACATCCACTTACATAACACATGGAACCGTTACTCTAGGATCACAAGACTCTCACCATAACTCTTATCAACCCTCACGAAAGCCTATCAAGGCCTGTCGGCCGACACACACACCAACCCTATCGGCCAGCACCACCCAAGGCTGTCTCCCAACATGGCTATCGGCCAACACCAAGCATATCCCTATCGGTCAACACCAACAAACCATCAAGAGACTTAGGTCTGTCGTTCACCACAAGGTAGAGGGTGTAATCCAACCCTATCACCCATCATGCTTACCATGTCGGCCAACACAACAAGATGTATCGCCCAACAACATCTATCGGCCAACTCAACCTCATCGGCCAACACCTCACTAGCTTGACCTATCACTCAACACAAGAGCACTTCACCATGTCGCCCATCCTAAGGTACTCATCTCGCCCGACACCAAGTCAAGAGAGGGTCTCGCCCAACTCAAGACAAAGGACCATGTCATCCAACATGGTTACCAGAGAGGATGTTGCCCAACACACTCAAACAAGGTAGGGTATCGCCCAACAGGGGTCACCGTATCGGTCAACACAAAGAACACCACTATGTCGCCCATCACAAGAACAAGGGTGTTACTTAGCACAAGGACCATGTCGCCCAACATCGTCACAAGAGAGAGGGTATTGCCCAACTCCAGGAGCACTCACCGTGTCGCCCAACAAGGGTCACCTTCAACCTCCAACTTAAGGATACTCAAACCCTAGAAAGCAAGGTGCACAAAGGAACCCTAAACCCTAGAGGGGGATCGTCCATCAAAGGTACACAAGCAAGGTATAAAAGAAAGGAACTAAGCTAAGCTACTAACATGCAACAAGAACATAGCTAGAGGTAAAGGAGTTAGGGTTAGAAGCTATGCAACCCGCCTTAAGCTCCAAGCTTCAAGGAAGAAGAAGAACTCCAAGCTCCACGCACCACCAAGCAAAGAGGATGGAGAGCTCCAAGGGATATCGACCACCAAAGCTGATCCAAGAGAGGATACCGGCCACCACTGCAACTCCAAGGGAGTGTCTCGGCTGACACAAGCAAGAGAGGGAGGAGTGTCGTGCACTCAAGGTGGAGGAGAGACCAAAAGAGCAAAGGAAACTAAGGCAAAGGAAAGAGCCACATATATAGAAAGGAGGGGGGAGAAACCAAGGTAGATCCATGATAAGTGTCATCCACCCAAGGGACACTTGTCCTAGGGTTCAAGCCAACACTCTAGCACACCAAGAGATACTTGTCAAAGATACACACCAAGTGTCCGCCAAACAAGACCAAGCAACATGGGTGAGACATGCATCAGCTCTGCTGGGTGACACACCACCCTATTGGCCGACACAAACCAACCTAGGGCGACACAAGCTTCACTTGGCCAACACAAGGCTCAAGCAAGCCCAAACAAAGCACCTCAAGGCCGAAACAAGCTCAAGCAAGGCCCAATAAACTCAAACAACAAGCCCAAGCCTTCCTCTCAACCCTAGAGGAAGCAAAGAGGGGAAAACATATCACAAGATGGCAAACTTGCACACAAAACCCTAGACTTGGGTTATTTGCAAGTAACCCCTCGAACTCTCAACAAAGCACAACAAAAACCCTAATCACCACTCAAAGGTGATTAGCAAGAATCAAACCACCAAGGTTAAGCAAAACAAACAGGGTAAACCCTAAACGCAGGTCAGGGTCCTTACAAAAACTTTTTGGAATCACCATGTCATAGAGGAATACACATGGGAACTAGAGAATGAGATCCATAGAAAATACCCATCTCTTTTTGCGTAGGATTTTGGGGTGAAATCCTTGTTAGGGATTTATAGTTATAAGGCCCCTAAACCTTCTTAATGAGTTGAATAAGCTTACTTACCAGAATTGAACGATTATAACCCTAACCATGGGATATGCTTTGAAATAATAATACAAGCTTAATTTTCAAATTTGGTCCAATTTGGACATTATTTAAGCAAGTTATGCAATTTTATGTACATTTTGGATATTTCTATAATTTACCCAATTGAGAGGTTTTCTTTGCAACTTGTCACATATATTATGTTCCTTAGATGTTATCTTATCATTCTTAAGTATTTTTAGCCATGGGGCTCCTAGTTGAGCCATGGTTTGAAGGTGTTTTCCTCAAGGGTATTTTAGGGTTTACCCCTTCATGGATGAGCAACCTTTAGTAGCTATCAACTAATGAATTGTTTTATTGGGTTGGAAATTCTACAAAGGAGAGATAATCATGTCTATATGGATAGTGGGGGAGCTTCTTGTATGTGTGCTTGTATATTATTAATAGTTTAAGGTCATGGACACTTGGATAGATACTAGAACTTCAACTTTTTATTTTTGTTTATTTTAAAGTTTCATATACTTATCCCTAAGCACCCAAACGAGCCATTTTCTCTCCACCACTTCCCTCCTTCTACCAACCTTGTTATCCCTCTGTACTGTTGCAAATTTTCTATCCAAGCAAGAAGAAAGTGGGGATCTTCTTGGAAAACGAATCTAGGGTTGCAATTGACTTCCTTTAGGGGTTCCTAAAGCACCTTCCTAGTGATCTTGACCTAAAAGTGTAAGTATTCCCTTATTTCCTCCATTTATTTCTTTTCTCTTCTTCCCCCTATTTCTCTCGAGGTCGTAACCTTGATGTTCCATGGTGAAAGTGGCTCTAGAACTCAAAAATCTACCCTTCTTGTTTCTTTTTCTAGGGTTTTGCTTATTTGTGGAGAGAAGTGCCTATTTTGCCAAGTTCATATCTGAATCTAGGGATTTCTTGCCTTATTTGCTCAAGATTCTTGTTGTTTAAGATCTGACCTACTCTATAGAGGTGAGTTATATAAAATTCTTCATTTATATTATTTGCTAGAAGCTTGTTAGTTCATGTTTATGCTTTAATGTGATGATCTAAGCATAAAGAAACCATGCTTGTTTAGGGTTGTGAATTTTTTTATGGTGTTCCCTTTTCTATTCCAGTTCTATATGAACTTGTAAATATGTGTATGACCTTTCTAAGGTATAATATGATCTAGGACAGGTTGATAGCAACAACCTATGGTTCTAAGTACAAAACAATTGATGGTTCAAATTAGGGTTTTCAAGATATTTCCTTCCCTATCACACAACCAATGGTCATACCATTCAACCACCAATGGTTTTGCTATCGTAGCAACTGATGTTCATGATCAAGGGTGTCAAAATTTATGGAGACAACCTATGGTCACCCCCTTAGGTCAGGTTTTGGTTCAATTAGAAGTTTAATTACCATCTACGAAGTATTTTAATGATGCTATCAATCCATGATGACATTAACTCAATGTTTGATGGTGTTAAATGAATGTATTTTTGATTTAACAATAAATGTGACCTAATGATCACAATTAATTGTGGATCAGGTCATCACAATATATGATGAGTTAAGAATATAATTGCATATTTGACAAAACCTTAAACTAATGGTTCCTTGGTTCAATTGATCTAATGGTTAGACCTATACTTCAATTGATAACCTTGAACAATGAACCTAATCCAATGAAAAATATTGGATGCTTCAACATCCAATGGATTATAATGAATCCCATGATATTATATGTGGGTCTTAGTGATGATAATTTGATGGTTCAATACCATTAATTTGTAGTCTTACATTTGCCATAATATAGTTATATTTGATAAATCACTATAATAAGTGGATGTGTAACTCCCATGTGATCCAGATTGTTATTCCTAACCTTAATGTAATTATATTATGTTGATTAGTTATAATCATGCCTCTTGAATGATTAATGTGACAATGTATTACACTCTTCTTCTGTTGAAACCACAATGCAGTACTATTTGAATATCATAGTGCTTTGCCAGGATAATATCTATGGACACATATGTGCTAATGATCTTTTGAGCCTTGTTTAAGGCATGGAATGATGATGATAACCTTACTGTGAAAAATGTGATGGTCTTAACGACCTTTAGCCATGTTTGAAGCCATGATTGTGGTGAAATCCTCTTCATGTTCCAATAAGGGTTAAAACCCTAGAACTTGTGATAAGATATTGGTATCTTGTAATAGTATGATGATAAGTGTGGTCCATTAATTTGTAATGAATGATAGCATGTGGTAATGTGATTAAGATTTATATATAAAATGTTTTATATCTTTTGAAATTGTTATACATATACTCTTGTTAGAAAAGAATTAGTATTTGAATGTCCACTTGTATGATAAAGCCTTAATGCATTCAATTGGTAGTAATTAATCAAGGTCAATGTTAATCATGTAGAGCCCTATGCCATAAAGACATCTTCACTATCAGAACTTACTATATGGTGAAATGAGTATTCTCAAGGGAAACTCAGAGCACATAATGTTGAGTATGTGGGGGTGGCAAGTTGAGGATATATCCTTGTCATCCACAAATACATGTTATGGTGGATGGTTATAGTCATGCCTCTGACATTTGATGTGATTGAGGGTAGCTACGATTGTACCTCAGATTAGAGGGTTTTGTGTAAGGACCCTGACCTTCATTTTGGGTTTACCCTGTTTGCTTTGCCTAAACCTTGTGCTTGGTTGCTTACTAATCATCTTTAGTGATGATTAGGGTTTGGTTGTGCTTAGTTGAGAGCTAGAGGTGCTACTTGCAAAATAACCTAAGATAGGGTTGGAGATCAAGTTTGTCACCTTGAGAGATGTCTTTCTCTCTCTTTGCTTCCTCTAGGGTTGAGAGGAAGGTTTGGGCTCGTGCCTTGAGTTGTCTTGGGCTTGGTTGAACTCTTTTGGGCCTTGTTTTCCCTTGTCTGGGCCTTGTCTTGCTTGGTTGAGCCCTGTATCAGGAAAGGATGTTTTGTATCGGCCATGGGGTATCACCCATGGGGGTGTGTCGGCCATGGAAGAGTAGTGTGTCGGCCTTTGACCTTTGTTGACCTCCTTGCCTTGGTTGTGTCACCCTAGCTTGGACATGTGGTCGAACCTTGGTTGAGTGGTGGCATGGCATGTGCATGAGTTTTGCAAGGTGGTTAAATGTGTGGACATTTGTCCCTTGGTAAGGTGACACCTTGCGTTGGTACCCCTTTGATCCTCATCTATATATGCCTTGCCTTTCTCTTCCTTAGGAACCCTTTTAGCTCTTTGTTGCTCATCTCTTCCTTGTGTGCACGATATACCTCTACCTTGCAACCTTTGGTGGTCGATCCCCTTGAAGGAGTTCTTCTTCTTCTTCCTTTAGCTTGGTGGCCGAACCCTAGGTGGGTCTTGTTCTTTGGTAAGTATCTTCCCCCTCTCCTTAGCATATTCTTCTCCATCTTTCCTACTCTTCGGCCATGGTGGTTATGCTTCTTTTTCCTTTTCTTGAGGTGGCTGAAGTGGTGAGCTTGGACCTAGGAGCTTGAAGGTTGGAGCTTGAGGAGTTTGCTTAAGGTAGGTTACATAACTTCTAACCCTAGCTATACTACCTTCTCTATGTTGCATGTTTCATATATGATGATGATCGGCCATTGCATGTTATGTTTCTTTCTCTAGTATATGTCGTTGATCTTATGGATATTATGAGCATGATGTTTTTGTTGTTGATGGTTTATATGCCTTTTCACCTAGTTGGACGAACCATGGTTTAGGGTTTCCTAGTTGAGCAACACTCTTTTCTCTCCTTGGTTTAGACAAGTGAGTTTGAGCTCTAGTAATGTGGGAAATACCCCTCTCTCGATTAGGTTGAGAGGTGAGCTTGTATTCTAGTTGCTTGGGCAACACCCTCCTCTCACCATGGATTTGAGAGGTGAGCTTTTGGATATATGATGACCTATGTGGAGGTGGATCCTTGTGGTTGCCCGATTTGTGATAGAGGTTGTGCAAAACCCCTCTCTCTTGGTTTTTGAGAGGTGAGCTGACCTTCTTGATCAATTAGGGTTTGGTGCCCTTGTACTTGAGGTTGAAGATGATCTTGTGGGGTTGTGCCTTGCACGACATGACCTTGGAGTTGTACTGCCTGATAGCCCTGTTTGGAGTTGTACCCTTGGGCGACACACCTTGTTGAGATAGTTGACTTGGTGCCCGTTATGCTTTGCCTGATATGGAGCCTAGTAGGCTATCCTTGTGTTGGGCGATATGTTTTAGTTGTGGTAATTCACGATATGTCCTTGAGGTGTAATCCTTGGTAGATATGCTTGCTTGGGCATTTGGATGATCCTTATATTCCTGGCCGACATGCCTAGTTGAAGCTTAGTTGGTGCCTGCTATGGTCCTTTGGTCGATACCCTTGGTGGAGTTGATGAATGGGTGATACACCTATGATGAGTGGCTGATACACTTTGTATAGTTGGTTGCCTGATACATCTATGTAGAGAGGACTCCCGATACACTCCCTTGTCTTAGGGTGGTCTTGGCCGATAGGCTTTGATAGCTTGGTGTCTGGCATAGCCTTGGCCGTTATCCTTCTTTATATGAGCTTCGGTGATATGGTATGGTTCCCAGGATGGCTTTGGCCGATACCACCATGTCTTAGTTGAGCTTTGACTTATATGAAGTGTTGGACGATATGGCTTCATGACCGACATGCTAAACCTAGGATGATGGTCGTTATGATGCTTCATGGCCATGCATGACACCATTCTTGGGCGTCATGGGTACCCTGGTCATTAGGGTTAACCCTCGGATGATGCTAAGATGGTTGCATATAGGGGTGCCTTAGGCGACACCCCTTTGGTCTATATGGCTCATGTTGAAGTTTCGCCCGAAAGTGAAACCTAACCTTAACCCTAGCTGGATGCATGTTAGACCCTTGGTCGATATCCATGGTGGTGTTGCACGTTATACCTTGGCGATGACTGCCCGACACCATGCGTGTTAGAGGATGTGCGGTGTTTGGCCGATATGGTGGTAAGTTGCTTTAGGGTTTGGAACCCTAGCCGGTACACCTTTTGGTGAGGGTTGGCGCTACTCGCCATGCTTAGTGAGGGTTGTAGGAGTTTTGGTGAGGATCCTGATAACTTGGAAAGTATATAGTTGATGGTTCTCTTTTAATAATGATAACACAAGTGATATGATGTAATCACCTTGAATCCTGCAACTATGATGATGAGATAAGATGATAGATGGTGAACCAGGTATGTTTGGGAAGATATGATGTTTCTACACATGATGGTGTTACACATGCATATGGTCACAAGTATAATGCATAATATATGCCCATGATTAATAATAATACTATGAATGATAAAGTTGGTGTGATATACTCATGGATGCTTCTTTATACTTGATATCATGATCATTATGTTAATCCATGATGGCTTCAGTAATCTCTGCAAATGTGTATACTAACCATGTAGGTATTTCATGTGGATTCATAGCCTGGTGAGAGATATGAGATATATGTGCTTCGACTAGCACAATGTGATGATAATCCTTGCTAATAAAATAACATGTTGATAGGTTTGAGGACCTGATATAAGGCTGAGTGCATAGTTGAGGTGTTATCCTCTGATGATGAGATAAGGGATGCATTCCCAGGAGGTTGATGCATGATTATGATGCCTTGAGAGGCAGGGGTTGATATCATGAGGGACTGAGGTCCCAAGACAGTATGTTGATGGCAATAATGATGTAATGCTATAAGGCTATGTTATATTTTGTTTTGCCTCAACAATTGGCTTAAAATATACTAATCAATTATAGATGAACCTATCATGTAGTTTGCCCTGGCCATAGATCCATTACCATCAGTATCTGGTGATGGTGAAACAGGTTTATCTTGCGGGATTTCTTGGAGCGCATATTGTTGAATATGTGAGGTTTCCCCTAGCCTAACATAGGAGGGTTGAGTGCAACTGTGGTTGCAGACTCAGGATATATGGAGCATGGTGAACATACCCATGGCTCAGGAAATGTGCTGATGAGCATGATGCGTTCATGGCTCGGATGTATGTACTAGAACCTATGATGAGGTGAGCTAGAGATAAGGGTAGCTTGCAGAGCCGACCCAGAGGCTGAGGCCCTATAGGCATAAGACTGCGGTCTTGCTTGATGATTCGTGTACTGATCATGAGAAGGTGAGGTCATGGAGTCCGGATCTCCTTAGACCTTGTATGGCACCAGATTGAGCTTCACAACCAATGGTTGGACTTGAGCAGGGAAGGCTCACTTCCTCAGGGCATAATAAAATGTAATCCAGCAGAATAAGTATATCTTGCTTAGAGAAAAACACAGAACATTGATTGAGGCCTTGCTTATATAGCTGATCTAGTTACACCTTGTAGGGATGTGTACGATCCTTATATCTTGTGATAAGTTCTTATAAAGCTTATCTTGTCAATCATGTTCCATAAAGAAATACTTAGTTATATGCCTCCCGGATATCTTGGTGAGCTTGATGGTAATAATAGCTTTGCTCATTATGCTGCTCTTATTATACACTTTATCAGTTACCTGTTGTTATCTGCTTTAACCTTTGATGTTTTATAGTTTTGGCGGGGAGTTATGTTTCTCACTGGGACTGTGTGTCTCACCCCGCTGGTTTACACCCTTTTTAAGTGATCACTCTAGACGTAGTGGTAGTCGTGAGGTTGTGGCCGAGTAGCAAGAAGAGCAGTAGAAGGCAAGTGATGGACATGCTGTTGTTTTGGTGGTTTTGTAGTAGAGTCCTAGAGTCATCCATGTACACTCGGGTCCTCGGAGGTGTTTGACGATGGAGGTGTTTGACGATGTTTCACAATGCTAGCTGTTGTAATTTTTGTACACCCTGCTGGTGGCCGTACGTGGCCGTTCTGTATGTATAAATAGGTGTTGAAGTAATATGCACTATTGAAACAGTGGGTGACTTTAAGTGGTGAACATATCAGGCATGTCATATTGAATATATCTAGATATGACATGATCTTTTTGCAGGGCCTGGTTGCAAATGTTCTGTATGTATGCTTTTCACAATCAGTTTTAATTAACCCATGTTTTCAGTAAATATGGTTCCGCACATTTTCGCGTATCATCTTGTTGTCTGTGTGATGGAGGGGTGTCACATTTTGTATACCCTAGTTTCTAGTGTCATAACTTGTACCAAGTACGGACTAGTTGTTATCAATTGACTATATGTCACTGTTGGCAGTTTGACTGGTATGTCACTGTAGTTTACTCGTACTGACCGCGGGGAAGATATCTTAGTATACCGACACTCTTAGATCTTATATGGAACTGAATAGCACTTCACAGTGGTTAGTTGGACTTTGAGTGGTATGACTCAAACTCCCCAGGGCATAATAGAAGATATAATACCAGTCGTGTAGTAGAATTGCTAGGGTTTAATACATATCACACTGGTTGATTAACCATTGTCTTGTCTTTACACTACATAGTACTTACATGATGCAGACTTATGACAATTGAGTAATTCTACTTGATGCTACAACTTATTTGCTTAACTTCTTAGTATGCTGAAACTGTTCAATTTGTTTGTATTGCTTATTCAATACCTTAACTGCTCAATGTATTTACTATTAATTAATATGTTATAATCAATATATGTTGGAGAGAGATATCTCTCTCTGGGACTGGGTCCACCCGTGGGTCACCATATTTTTTTAGGTGGTCATTGGCAACAAGGTCGAAGTCGCGTTGTGGAAGAGCACCAACTTGGTGATCAATAGATTCAGAAGGTTAGTTAGTTGTAGATGTTAGTAGTAGAGTCCTAGCGTCGTCCATGTACCCTCAGGTCCGGGTATGGGATGTGTTTTCTAGATGATATACTCATATCGACACGAGATTTTGGTAGTATGCCAATGTTTGTAAATATATGACATGTACATGTGAAATTTCTTTTGTATGCAGGATGTGACTGAGGTCTTTGGACCCATATGTAAATACTTGTTACAGTATATGAGAATCGAATGATGGAACTTTATGTAAATGTTCTAGAGTTTATTTACATTGTTGGAATTAGTTTTAATTATTCCGCATTTTTGACTATGTGATTAATTAGTAGTTGATCGTGTTTTATATTTTGAGTAATCTCATTTAGCGTGACGAGGTTGTCACACTGAAAGTATTTATGTATTTACAATAGTACTGCACATGTGTATTGTCATTTACGTATACAACTGAAAGTAATTGTGTATTTGACTTCTTTTTAAGTAGTTTACCTCTTAGTCTCTGTCTTTTTAAGCATGTATATTAACTATTGTGGATCTCGTAACGTTAGTCCATGTAGGAGCACAATAATAGTGTACGTTTTGATTATAGCAAACAACATGACATTATAAAAAATATACTTAAGGGTAGTTTGTGTATATATATTATACCACAATATTTAGTTCCCTTAATAAAAGATTTTGATTGATACTTGTGTTGAATGGGGGTGTACAAAATATCATATATGAGAATTAAAGGGTATTGTATGTAGATATGTGTAGACGTACAACGCATGGTTGATTGTAGCAAACCGTATGACATGTTGGTGGAATTAAGAAAAATAATTAATACAAGCAGGGAGTATAAGCGTACTATACGTGATTGAATCTTTGTTTTATACTTGTATCGAATGAGGGTGTACAAAAAGACAATGTTGGTGAATGTAAGGGTACCGTACGTGTAGGTATGTAGACTTACTCTACATGATTAACTATACCGAATGGTATGATATTAAGGAAAATTTAGTTAAGGGAACTGTGTGTATATATATGTATATGTATTCTACTACATTACTTAGTCAGCTTTGGAGAAATCTTTACTGGATACTTGTATCCAATGGGGGTGTGTTGAATAGGTATTGGACGTGTCAAATTTATGTCTTGTACATATGGTGAAATTAAGGATATCATACGAGTACGTGAATGTATATCATACATGGATGAATGTTGATAACTATTCCTCAATCATGAGTAAGACATTTTTGTTGAAATTTAGAATTGGGACAGACATTTATTAAACCACATGTACAAATATCTATTTGTTTCAAAAAAATTGGAACACACGTGAACATATTATACTTGATTAATTGTATATCATCATTGAGTTAGTACTATACTTGATTAATTGTAGAATATTACACACTTAAGGACTCAGTATAGACATGGATGAATGCTAGTAACTGTCCCTCAATCATGATTAAAATATTTTCAATGATTTGATCAACTTACATTATAGAAATGAGATGGACAATTATTAAACCACATGTGCAAATATGTAGTTGTTTTGAGAAAATTGAGACGGAAACTATTGGAGATATGTCCATTATTTTATAAATTCAAACTCAGTTCCATATTAGGAGAGTTGACTTATTCCTTAGTATAATACAAGTCCATTCAGCACAGTTTCAACCATTGTTGGTTGCGAATATATTTCATCTACAACCATTGTGTTGTGCTCTTGACGTACTGTACGATTAACCTATGTATTCGACAGTTGCAGACCTATACTTCTACATCAATTGTATTTAGATCTATAGGTGTTGTGTTGTTGTATGGAAGAACTGTATAGGCATTTGTAATGGAATTCTTTGCTGATTTTTTCAGAAGGTCTTTTTTTCTTGAGTCCAAAATAGCTCTCTCTTTGACTTTTTTGTAGACATGGTGGTCTTCCAACTTGGGTAACTACAACATAGTCTTGTATAGTTGGTGTGTTTTCCTGTAATAAATGAAAATACATAATATATTACCAATGCAAAATGCAAAGATGTGAATTGTATGTATAGTACTAAAACAAAACATTTACCGTTGTGATTTGTCCTTTTTCTTTCAAAATGGTATTTATCCTGTCGTATACATTTGTTAGATCCTTTTGATGTGTTTGTAATTTTCAATATATGATCTTTCTAAGTTTGCAAATCCACCACATTTACTATATATAAATTTTGCACATAATTATGGATCATCTCCCATACTAGAAAGAAGGGTGTGAGAGGTGTTATAATCCTGATGTATATCTTTTTGCCGTTTTTCTTATATATATCCTTGTCGTATTTTATTAAAATTTAAATTTCTACTAATAATACATATAATATGACTGTATAGAATGTCCTTAACTCAAAACATAAACATCTATAGTTAATCTCTTCCTCCTGAATTATATATTGTACGTGAAACTCTTTCAAAAAAGATTTACCCTCGTCTAAATTTGTCATTACATTTTTGTTCTTGATAACAACAAATGATGATTGGAAAGAATCACCTAAAATGACTTTGGACTCCAAAATATCATTCCTTCGATCTTGTTTTGGAATTTCTTCAAAATATTAATGGTATAAGTTTCAGCATATTGTGCCTCAATCTTGACTGTTGTTCTCAAGTGTGATATTTTTGTGGAAATATTCAATGTTTTCTCTATTCTCATTTTCAAATTTCTATGAAAAGATGAATCATATTGAGAAACAAATTATTTTAATAATGTAATTGAATTCACACAGCCATCAAAAAATGTACTCACTAATTCACTTCTCTATGTTGTAGACATGTTAGCCTAGAAAAAACTATTGACATAGATGGGCACCCAAAGCTATTCTAGCTAATGAATACTAGTAAGGCAACTCTCTTCTTTCTTACTCCATAGTTGGATAGCTCAATGCCAAGCGTTCTCAAACTCCTATATGGATGTACTCTCAAAAATTACATCCTTTACTAGTTTAAAAATGGGTGAGTTCTTTCCTAATTTATCAGGAAGTTTTTTCATAATATGCCACATACACAATCGATGACACGTATTGGGAAAAGATATTTTAACAACATTCATAATATATTGGGCCTGATCAATGACGATGTCCTTCGGCTCCACACCACCTAAAATGACAAAAAGATTGAAATTGTTAAGTCATATGGTACTAATAGAGCATAGTGGATTTTGTACTATTTTGAGTAGTACAATACTAGACAAGGGTATATATAGACATACTCATACATTCAAGCTATATTTTTAATAATCATACATAATTCTCTATGATCACCTCGTATAATAATGAACATATCATTAAAATAAAATGACCATGGTGTTTAATTCCAATAAATGGGGAAAAGGATATTTTGTATCTATTTGTTAGGTAAGTGGTGTCAAATGTGATGACATCATTAAATAAATTGTATATATGCCTTGATCTTGAGTCAGGTAAAAAAATATTATACACAACACCAAGGTCATTTATATCAAGAACATAGAAGAAATCACTATTTACTTTTGCATAGTAATGAAATATTTCTGAATGGCAGCATCACCTTTTCTAAGACGGATGTTTGTAGATGATACCACATAATTCATCAAGCCCTTTTGAGTAAATAGAATATTTTTAAATGATCCAACTTCAACAACAAAACTAGACACGCATTTAGTAGGATGAATACTTGTGTATAGTACAAGTAAAATATGAGTTGAAACTATATAATTTTGTTACATGCAGTACAAGTATTGTATGTGAAACATGAGTTGAAACTAGATAATTTTGTTACATGCACAATCATTGAGGTCATGTGCCTTTAGATGTCATGAGGAATCTTCTTTTGGAAGGTAAGAGTCTAACCAAAAGAGGCTCCGGGAGCTCGTGGTTATGGTTTTCTATAAACTTGCAAATATGATATTTACCAATAAGATTATGACAAACTCTAATACGAGCTGAACAATTTGTCTTTGCAGACGACTTATATATGTATAAAGAATCTTTCTTTTATTTAAGGGGTGGACCTGACTTGGCACATGTAAATGTTATTCTTCTAATTAACTTATCACCAAGTTCTTTAGCAGAGTGAGTTGTTATAACATCAAAATCACATTTGACCACATAATTTGTGTAAAAATCTCTAGGTTCAGATATAGAGTCAAATGAAAAGACAATTTTGGGCATTAAGGAATCCTTCAGATCATTAGGAAAAAAGTAAGAATCATCTTCATTAGGGCTTGAATCAATCTGTATAAGGTGATAAGTTAGGAAAAAAAATCATAAAAGACTAGCTATATATGTAGTAATGTATAGTTTGCTAGTACTATACACGAAGAGAGTTATTACAACCTCCTGATCATTAGAAATAACCACTTCAATGGAGGATTAACTTCATTCGATATAGAAGAAGAATTATTGTAGTAAAAAAAATACATCTGCAGTCAACAAAATCACCACAAAGTGGTAATATATGTTCAAACACTACAATGTGAGTTAGTACTTTATGAATGCACATTAATTGGATAGTGTAATGTGACCTGATATTGTATGACAATAAATATATGTATTGTACTGTGAAGTAAATTGATCTACTTGTTGTGGCTTAATGTTGTACGATTGAAAAAATATCTAATGCAACATAGGAGACTCATGTTGTGATGATTCTAAATTTAATAAGATTAAGTCTTAGTAATTGTAAATAAAAAATATAGTTTATTGAGAAGTAAAAAAATCTGGTGAATAGTGAATAATTAATCCATCTATTTAGTAAACATCTGTTTGGAAAATGATGTGCTTAATGCATCTGCAATGATAACAAATAAACATTATAATGATATTAGACACAAAATAGAAAAGTAAATTTAGTTAAAAGAAACAATTTATGTACACATAGTACTCACGAATTTAATAGGAGGTATTAAGTGGGGAGAAAATGAGAAGGAGGAAACAAATCTTTAATAAAAGTATTTCAGGAAAAAAATGGAGGGAACCATAATACAAAAATTTTGAAAATGATTGATTTCAGATTTTGTGGGGAATTGGCACTTTTACTAGTTTAAAAATGGGTGAGTTATTTCCTAATTTATCAGGAAGTTTTTTTCATAATATGCCACATACACAATCGATGACACGTATTCGGAAAAGATATTTTAAAAACATTCATAATATATTGGGCCTGATCAGTGATGATGTCCTTCGGCTCCACACCACTTAAAATGACAAAAAGATTGAAATTGTTAAGTCCTATGGTACTAGTAGAGCATAGTGGATTTTGTACTATTTTGAGTAGTACAATACTAGACAAGGGTATATATAGACATACTCATACAGTCAAGCCATATTTTGAATAATCATACATAATTCTCTATGATCACCTCGTATAATAATGAACATATCATTAAAATAAAATGACCATGGTGATTAATTCCAATAAATGGGGAAAAGGATATTTTGTATCTATTTGTTAGGTAAGTGGTGTCAAATGTGATGACATCATTAAAGAAATTGTATGTATGCCTTGATCTTGAGTCAGGTAAAAAAATATTATATACAACACCAAGGTCATTTATATCAAGAACATAGAAGAAATCACTATTTGTTTTTGCATAGCAATGAAATATTTCTGAATGGCAATATCACCTTTTCTAAGATGAATGTTTGTAGATGATACCACATAATTCATCAAGCCCTTTTGAGTAAATAGAATATTTTTAAATGATCCAACTTCAACAACAAAACTATACACGAATTTAGTAGGATGAATACTTGTGTATAGTACGAGTAAAATATGAGTTGAAACTATTTAATTTTGTTACATGCAGTACAAGTATTGTATGTGAAACATGAGTTGAAACTAGATAATTTTGTTACATGCACAATCATTGAGGTCATGTGCCTTTAGATGTCATGAGGAATCTTCTTTTGGAAGGTAAGAGTCTAACCAAAAGAGGCTCCGGGAGCTCGTGGTTATGGTTTTCTATAAACTTGCAAATATGATATTTACCAATAAGATTATGACAAAGTCTAATACGAGCTGAACAATTTGTGTTTGCAGACGACTTATATATGTACAAAGAATCTTTCTTTTATTTAAGGGGTGGACCTAACTTGGCACATGTAAATGTTATTCTTCTAACTAACTTATCACCAAGTTCTTTAGCAGAGTGAGTTGTTATAACATCAAAATCACATTTAACCACATAATTAGTGTAAAAATCTCTAGGTTCAGATATAGAGTCAAATGAAAAGACAATTTTGGGCTTTAAGGAGTCCTTCAGATCATTAGCAACAAAGTAAGAATCATCTTCATGAGGGCTTGAATCAATCTGTATAAGGTGATAAGTTAGAAAAAAAATCAAAAAAGACTAGCTATATATGTTGTAATGTATAGTGTGCTAGTACTATACACGAAGAGAGTTATTACAACCTCCTGATCATCAGAAATAACCACTTCAATGGAGGATTAACTTCATTCGATATACAAGAAGAATTATTGTAGTAAAAAAAATGCATCTGCAGTCAACAAAATCACCACAAATTGGTAATATATGTTCAAACACTACAATGTGAGTTAGTACTTTATGAATGCACATTAATTGGATAGTGTGATGTGACCTGATATTGTATGACAATAAATATATGTATTGTAGTGTGAAGTAAAATGATCTACTTGTTGTGGCTTAATGTTGTACGATTGAAAAAAAATCTAATGTAACATAAGAGGCTCATGTTGTGGTGATTTTAAATTTAATAAGGTTAAGTGTTAGTAATTGTAAATAAAAAAAATAATTTATTGAGAAGTAAAAAAATCTGGTGAATAGTGAATAATTAATGCATCTGTTTAGTAAACATCTGTTTGGAAAATGATGTGCTTAATGCATCTGCAATGACAACAAATAAACATTATAATGATATTAGACACAAAATAGAAAAGTAAAATTTAGTTAAAAGAAACAATTTATGTGCACATAGTACTCACGAATTTAATAGAAGGTATAAAGTGGGGAGAAAATGAGAAGGAGGCAACAAGTCTTTAATATGAGTATTTTAGAAGAAAAAAATGGAGGGAACCATAAGACGAACATTTCGAAAATGATTGATTTCAGATTTTGTGGGGAATTGGCACTTTGACATAGTCTTTGCATGGGATATCATGCAGAATCGCAACAGCAGAATGGTGATATCTCGCTCTAGAATGATTCTCGCTTTTTCCCGAGAGTCAGATCGACGCGCAGGTGGACATACGGTTATGAGTAGATTTTTTCTATAAAGATGGTGCTTTAGTTGTTGAGAGTCTAAATGGACCATAAATTCATATTGACGCATTCACATCGGAAAGTGAATGTGTCATATTTGTACAAAGAATCTTTCTTTTCTTTAGGGGATGGACCTGACTTGGCACATGTAAATGACTAACTTATCACCAAGTTCTTTAGCAGATTGAGTTGTTATAACACTAATATCATATTTGTCCGCATAATTAATCTAAAAATATCTATCTTCCAGTATAGATCAAATGACAATTCAATTTCCTCTTTAAGGAACCCTCCAGGTCATTAGGAACAAAGTGAGAATCATCTTTATAAGGGCTTGAATCAATCTGTATAAGGTGAAAAGCTAGAAAAAAATTAAAAAAGAATGAGAAATATATGTAGTATTGTACTGTCTGCTGGTACTGTACATTGTGAAAGTTATTACACCTTCAAATCATCAGAAACAACCACTTTAACAAGAGAATTAACTTCATTTGGGGTAGAAGAAGAATTATTACAGTCAACAGATTCCATCTTCAGTCAACAAAATCATCATAAATTGATAATATATGTACAAACACTAAAATGTGAGTTGGTATTATACTAATGCACATTGATTGGGTAGTGTAATGTGACATAGTATTGTAGAAAAGTAAATATATGTATTGTGGGTGTGAAGTAAATTTGGATATGCTTGCTGTGACTTCATATTGTACGATTGGAAAAATATTTAATGTAAACCAAGAGGCTGATGTTGTCGTGATTTAATATTTAATATGATTATGTCTTAGTAATAGTTAATAAAAAGATTTGTTTATTATGAAGTAAAAAACTTGATGAATGGTTAATAATTAATACATCAGTCAAATAAACATTCATTTGGTAAATGATGTGCTTAATACATTTGTAATGACAATAAATAAATATTATAACAATATTAGACGTAAACCAGAAAAGTAAAATTAAAAGAAACAACTAATGTCGTACTCATAAATTTAGTAGAAGGTACGGAGTGGGGAGAAAATGAGAGGGAGACAACATGTCTTTAATATGAGTATTTTTTGGAAAAAATAGAGGGAATCTTAAAGGGGAAATTTAAAAAATGAGTGATTTCACATTATGTGTGGAGAACCGACACTTTGGCATGGTCTTTGCATGAGATATCATGTAGAATCACGGCAGCAGGATGGTGATATCTCACTCCAGGATGATTCTCACTTTTTCCTAAGAGTCAGGTTGGTGAGCGGGTGGCCAGGCGGTCATCAGTAGAATTTTTCTTTACATACAGTGCTATAGTTATCGAGAATCGGAATGGACCCTAAATTCACATTGAGACATTCACATGGGAAAGTGAACGCGCCATAATTGTTGTTACGTTCATCTAGGAAAGATACTAGTCTGTAAATTAGTTTGGAATGGGTATTTCTGATTAGTAATCGCTTTGGCAAAGATGTTGTTTTGGTTCTTTTTCTTCTTATTATAATAGTGGTAACGGTATATACCGTATATTCTACTTGTTTGCCTGTGTCCTGGTTTGCCCCGAGTTCCAACTTAGTTGTTTGCCGTTTCTCGGTTCGATCATGCTCATCATAGAACCATAGATACGGCACAATTTTGGAGGCTGGAATAAAATACATAGACGAAGAATTTCTGGTATAAGTTCCAATTACGCGGTCCCGTGGGCGTAGGCTCCTGTGAAATTTCCCTTCCTTCCAGCACAAGCCTATAGCGCCGCAATCGATTGCCGTGGTACGGGCACGCGGGCTTATATGAAAACCAGCCGTCTAATATCGGGTTATCACCACACATCTCCAGCTCATGCCGTACGGCCGGCCAAAACCTGTTTCTTCTTCTTCCTTCCTTCCATCATTGTTTCTCGATTTGCTGATGAATCCAAAGCGAGCTATTGGGTGCAAATACACGCCAAGTGAGAATTTCTTCGTGGCGTTTAAGAAAATGGGCAGCAAGAGTTAGGAAAATGGATATGAAACTTCCTGCGTCTGACGACAGACAGCAACAGCTCCTCGTTTCTATACGAAGCAACCAATCATTACTTGTACAAAACAAAAGGGTTATATATACGAGGGGGCGATTTCTTTAGTTTCCCCCCTCGCTTTGGTTCCTAAAACCCTACAACACCTCCTTCACGGAAATCCAGCTCTGGCTGCGGCCTGTGATCGATTCAACAGCCGGTTGCTCGCTAGACAGCTCAACGAGCTTTCTTTCAATACTACGGACTGGTCGATCAATCACCTGAAAAACAACCGCGCCGCATTCTACGTAGGATGAAGGTACAAAGTCCATCACTGCCAATCGAAGCACCATGAGTATGCAAACTATCTTTCTTGCTAGACCATATCTTTCTAGCCATCTTATCATCCATATATGTTGCCCACATGCAGAAGAAGATCGTGGTGCAGCTGCAGCTGCCGCGGGACAAGGACCGCGTGAAGGCAATGAAAACTGCCGTGTCCGCCACGGGAGTGTCGTCCGTGGCTGTCGTCAGGAAGGACGGCGGGAGTACGTACCTGGTTATCATGGGAGACGCCGGCTTGGACGCTGTGGCGTTAACGGATAAGCTCCGTAAGGCCACGGGACAACATGTCGACCTGGTCAGGGTCGCCGAAGTGGCCGACGATGACGAGGAGGACGACGATGATGTTAGTGGCTTGCAGACCACTGGCGGTGACGGCAACAACTGGCCCAATGGGTGGAACCATCAGCAGTCGTACCCGTACTACCCAACCGCGCCGGGAATGGGTTACCTGCCCTGGCACGGGGGAAGTCAGCTATACTACCATGATAACGGCTGGTGATCACAGGATTTAGGATGATTTTACAGCAAATGTGTACATATTTGTCATGCGTTCCATGTGTTAGATTCGTTTCAGTGCAATAACTTGCATGTATATATAAATGTTCATAAGCGCACGAGCAAATTTGTAGATGTACATACTGTTCATGTCCTGTTTAATTAGGGGGAAAATCATATTGAGGTTGTCAAAATGATTCCTACTTTTTTGGAGTAAGGTAATATGTTGATTAAAAGGAGGAGTAGCCCAGCTACAAGGCGCAACCACGCAGCCCTTGGCCAAATTAAAAAAAAAATTGTCTCTCTAAGTATCTATACAAATGCTGCACTACAAGATCTCAAAAGCTTTTGGTTTCCAAATCAAGGAATGTGTTGATGTAGTAGTTCGATTGACAATCTAAGTTATCTCCTTGGATATCCTCCCGAACGACTTCATTTCATCAGTCAACGTCTTATCATGGATCCTACCATTGCATTTTGCCATATGTGGTAGGAAAGCTCCATGATGCATAGGCTCTCAAACCTTCTCATAGCCCTTGGGCCCTTATGAAGGATGATCGCATCCTCAATGTCACAAGATGGATTAACTCCCACACCTATTCCTCAAAGATCGATATACGACACTAGTTACACCTAAAGAAAAGGTGATGATGGGATTCATCATAATCATTAAATAGTACACATCACAGATCCACATCAATTCCTCATTCTCTCATCCTATCAAAGATATTCAGTCAAGTGTGCGTGGGCTCTATATGTGAGGGTACTCCATTTTAGAACATGCCCTCTGAACATTAGAATCTCATGCCATGGGCCAATCTCACAATAGTTTATGTCCCATAGCTTAGTTTGTGCATTGATTAGGGCCCACACACCACTATAAGGATAGGAGTACACGTTTTCAACTTCATCCCTTTTAATGGTCACATCTCACATACGCATGAGTCTCCCACCCAGCTGGTATAGTCATTACCCCTTAGATCAACATATATACCTCTCATGTGTCCATTGACCCCACACAGCCACAACCTATGGTAGTGTAAAGTACTTATCAATCCTCTAGATATTACCTCTCCTCACAATGTATCCCGCCTCAGATATGTTGAGTCCCCATATTAAAAGGGCTTCATAATCATGTGAAAAGAAATCCCATGGTCCCCCCTGCATAGTTGGAGGTGACCCTTTGAATTTGTCAACAATGATGCTAGTGATCTCAATCATACACACCCCACACAATAATCTGATCAAGTTTTGGATCACTGACCTGATCAGGACCATCTTCTTACCATGGATATGTGATTCCTTGACCTTCTACAAGTTTATCCTTACCTTATCCAATAAATCTCAGTAGTCTTTGTTACAACCTATCTGGCCATTAAGATGAACCCCAAGGTATCTTACTGGTAAGGTACGAATCCAAACCCCAAATACAACCCTTAGTCTACCTCTCCAATTATCACAAGATTTAGAGAGGTACACCTTGGATTTTACATCACTTATATACAAACTAGTGAGATTAGCAATCATGAACAAAACCTTATTTAACTCCTAAAGTTTTTTCAATGTCCTATTGAGAAGAGACTGACATCATCAACAAATATCAATCGTGAGATGGCCTTTTTTCTTTTAAAATGTAAGGTCTGATCTTATTATTGTTCACATCATTTTTAATCATCTTGGAGAGACTCTTTATTACAACGCTGAAGAGAAGAGGTGACAATGGATACCTTGTCCTAGCCCATTGGTAGAAGTGAACAAGTCCTTAGGGACCCCATCAATCAGCACAATAGTGGAAGTGGTTTGGGTACATTGTTGTATCAAGCTATCCACCTATCATAGAACCCTATAGACATCACGATGTCAACAAGGCATCCCACATAACAAAAATATAGGTCTTGTATACATCAAGATTCACATAATCTATAGAGGGAAAACCTTTCACTTTGAACTATGTGAGGAACTCATTGGTCAGGAGAAAACAATCTAAAATGTTTCATCCTTCAGTGAACACACATTACTTCTTGGAGATCATTTTTGGAAGGTCATCTTTTAGCCTACCATCCAGGATTTTAACTGCAATCTTGTGGAGGACCGGGCAAGTAGTTATGGGCCTATAGTCCGCCATTTTGTTTCTAGGGTTTTGTTGGGTATTAGTTTGATGAAGGCATGGTTCATTGATCTAACCATCCCCCACCAATAACCATCAAACCACCCTCATGATATCATACTTGTTGATGTGTTACATGAATCAGAAGAACCTCCCATTGAATTTGTATGTCCATAGTTCTTTATAGACCCCTATGTAGAAGTATACTTCCATGATCTCATCATGTATAGCTTATTTACACAGCTCCTTGTTCATATGTGGGAAAATACAAGGGTGTGGGAGATGAGTGTTATGTTCCCTACAAATGGGTTGGTTATACAATTTTTAAAGTACTCAGTAGATTTGTTCACACATGTTCCATGCTATCACAAATAGTGTTTTCATCCTTAATAAGATAATTTAAGCTCTTTTCATTTCTTTCTTCTTCATTGTAGTATGGTACACTCTAGTCTTGCAATATTCATATTTGATCCATATCAATATGCTTCTTTGCCAATAGAGAATTTCTTTCAATTTTTCAAGATCTTTGAGTCTAGTGGTGGCTTGGTTTTTGCTACCAATGAAGGGATGGAAAATGAGGTTAAGTCTAGCCATTTATGCAATAGTATCATAGTCTCTTCTTGTTGAGGAAAGTAAGTTTTGAGGTCCACTCTATCCTTTGCACACTCTTTGATGGAAGCTTTAACAAGTTTTAGGTTTCTTCTAACTACATAGAGAGGGATCCCCTCAACCTTTTGTTCCACACTTCCTCTGCAAGGTAGTTTCATACATCTAGTTTACCCACCAGTTGATGAATTAGAACAGTCTTTTGATATTCATTGTGTTGGTGATGTCAATCATCATACATTCATGGCCATTAAATGGACGTGGACTGAATTTTATGTAGGGATTAGGAACCATATCAATCTATGCTTAATTCATAGGCCTCTATCTATCTTTCCATACACATGTCATATTTTTTCCAATTCGTTAGACCATTTCATGTAACCACTGATCATGTTTGAGATAAAAAAGACCCACAATGTTGATGGTAACATTGTGTTTGTCAATGATGGAGTTGGAAACATGTAAGACTGCATATACTCCTCTCATCCTTTTGATGTGGTTTAAGTCACCTGTAATTAGCCATGGAATGTGATTTTGTGTTATCTCTTCAATCCTCGCTCATATCTTCCTGGTCGCCAACTTAGTGTTTAACCATATATAGAATACATAATATTAGCGACCACACTCCCTCTATTGAAACAACTTATGGTGTCCATTTGATCATTATTCACTATTGGTTCAACCTCCCAGTAACTTGGGTTCCACCCAATACAAACTTTACCATTTTCTACATGTTCAACATTGGATATGGCACGCCACATCTGTAGGAATAGGGTGCTCATTCAGATGGTTGTGTTCCTTTTAATTCTTGATTTAAAACACATCACAAGAACAACTTCATATTCTTTTATATGTTCTATCAGCTCTTTCTAGCTTTGTGGGAGCGATTGTAATGTCCGGGCCCACTACCTAAGGTTCTAAGAGAGTTTTAGGAAGGATTACTGGCTCCACAAACCACCATTGGCCTTAACTATGTGCTTCGTCCTCACTTACGCACAAATGGGGATCAACATCTCAATTTGTCACCCATCTTAGTACTACTCTAGGCTGAGCATGCTTAACCATAGAGTTCTTAGTGATGGGATCCCTGAAAGGGAGGTGCACCTTGGTGATATGGGTAGTCTAATCATTCCATTTAATAGATGCCTCAAAACTTGGGATTTTACAATCTCCTCCATAGAGTATTGACATCCTATTCAAGGCTCAACTATATGGCCTCATAATATTTGCCCATTTTAGTGCAGACCCAAGATGGCCCATGGACACCCAGCTCCCAATTACATCTATCAGTGTAAGGTTATCTATGTCATCATGGATAGCCCTTTCCAACATGTCTGGGTGACTCAAGATTGGCACGCCACATGCCCATGTGGGCCCCACCTATTAGAGGGGTTATGGTTATAATACCATTTGTAAAGAATGACCCCACTATCTAAGGTTCTAGTAGAGTTCTAGGAATGATGATTGGCCCCACATACCACCACTGGCGTTAACTACACACTTTTTCCTCAATCACACACAAGTTGGGATAAAATTCCTAACTGGTCACCTATCCTAGTACTACTCTGGGATGACCATGCTTAACCATAGAGTTCTTAGTGATGGGATCCCTGAAAAGGAGGCGCACCTTGGTGATATGGGCAGTCCAATCACTCCTAGTAAGATCATTTTATCTAAGGCCACAAATCTTGGGACATTATAGGGACATCCCTGTGACATTCTAGGTAAGAATGGACATTTTCCTAGACTTGGTGTGCCTCCATATACTAGAGAAAAGCATATCAAAATCAGCCTTGTTGGAGCTTCTGAAATTGTTGGTACTAAAACTTCCCCTACTTACGACTCCTTCTCAATATCACATCCATCCTCAATCCTTCTAATATATCAAATAGTTTTCACAAAACAAGGACCCCCTCCACGACACCTTGTTGTCCACTGGAATGTGGAAGAATTAGTTGTGGATAAGAACCACTAGGATTTTGAGCATTGTCTTGAGCCATCCATATCTATAGTCCACCAATATATCAAAGACCATTGAATGACTGTGGATGAAAAAACCATCATCATTCTCATGTGTAGCTTCCCTTCCAAGAAAAAACCACCACCATACATTGGACTATGTTGCAGTTATGGTAGTAGATTATTCTCACTAAAATGAAGTAGGAGTAATAGGGGTGGTGGGGTGAGTTGGGTAAATAAATTTCCTAGTCATTCGATTCCTTATCATCCCTTCTCTAACTCTGGTCGGGAGTAGATGTGGTTGGGTTGTTACTAAAGTGTTGACAAAGTAGGGAGTTGGTACGTTGTGTATGGCATTGTCATAGATCTCCCTTGGATCTTGTTCATTTGGTCCTAGTTATACGTACAAGTAGGCTTCATAACGAATGCATATTCATCCTTGTTTTAATTGCATTTTTTGTCTAGCTTTAAATTCATTTTCACCATTGTACCTTAGAACTAGATTGCATTTTTAATTTCTTAATCTTATGAAAATTTGTAGTACTCTGAGTGAATTCTTTGGTTTACATGGTTGGTGGGAGCCTCTTATCATGTGCAACAAAATTTCAGAGACAATGGTCCCTCTATGATCATTAATGATGTCTTCATCTAGCAACATCTTTGTCAAAGTATAATCGACAACCCATGCCAATAGTGCCACCCCACACTTTATGGAGGGTTTGCATCTTCTAGTAATCATGTCACTCAGACGAGAAGTCAGGAAAATGCCCACCTAGCATTGAGCATTGATAGCAGACCCTTTGATGAAAAGTCATGGATAATGACCAACAAACCTTCAGCTATTCCATCAACTAACCTTCGCTAAAAATCCTACCTAATGAGACCCTACTCCCATACACCGATGCCCATCCTATGCTAGCCTCTGATGGCTGAGTAGACTTAGTTCTCACCCTACTTGATGCCAAATAGGTGGCTAGCTGACGAATGGGCATTCTCTACCTCTAATGTCTGAGCTACATTCATCCCTTTGATGAAATTCCTATAAAGCACTGACTCTAAAGAAAATCCTTTTGACTCAACCATAACCATTCTATGTGCCTCCACCGATGGGAATATTGAAGTGTCATGATACTCTCCATCTACCTCCTTTTGTGGACCCTTCATATCCATGGTGGCTAAGACTCAAGTAAGGAGTCTGGGAAGGATTCCAAACCCTATCCCCCAGCTATACAATGCCACTCCAACAATGAAAGGGATCTACAATTGATGATGCCAGGCTTCCATTATCATTCTATACCATCCACCTCAAGATTTTATCAACCCTTCCCATTGGTTACCTCCATCAATCAATAAATTGAGGGGATTTCAACCCCCGCCACATTCCATAGTTCCAATATCTAAGGAAGTTAGAACCATGCTATCCATTCCCATTGATCCGTCATTCACATAATTTGCCTCTATAGAAGAAAATCTATTCGGAAAGGAAGAGAGATCCAAATATTCTAGTCAGTCATCAATGAAAATCAAGGATGTGTTCTTGTTATTCGTTGGAAGCCCTCGCCATAGAGTCTGAAGAACTGCTCCCACACACCATGATTGATATTCCATATTCTACTTTGACAGTGGCCTTGTCTCTCTTTTCCCTTGTTGTACTTGTATTTGCTGCTATACGTGAGTAGTCCTCTAGCTAGGGTGTGGATAGTAGCCCAGCTACCTAATTTTGTTCTATTTACATAATTTGTTCTTATATGAACCATTATATGTCTGGTACCTATCATCTTCATGCCTATACTCTTTCTTGTTCATGAAGTTAACATGTTTATTAGATCTTTGTTGTAGAGAAATTTGATCTTAGGATCTAGGATATCGAATGATTCATATTAAACTCTTGTTGATAATTTGGGTAGGTGGTTTCTGAGGTGATAGTTGTATGATCTCTAGGTAACGTGATGGTGAGCTTAGAGTGATATTTATCTAGGTATTAATTATAACATCAAAAGGGGATTCTCCTAGCCTGAACATATGTATTTCCATGCTCAATATGATGTTGTGAGACTGAATGATATGTAGTAGTGGTACACTCATTCCAAAATAGTGTTTCCATCCATTAATCAATCATCCCTTAAGCTAGTTTTTTCTATTGCAATATTGCTGTAAACAAAAAAATAATCTACTTTTTCTATTAGATTCTAGTTCCTGCATCGGTTACCTTGATAAAAAAGTTAAAATGTGTTTGATTTTGATTTTGAACATACTACTATAAGACCCATTAGCTTGTGGGTGGTAAATATTGTACATAGTCTAGGTAGAAATCTAGGGAATTTTCCCTAGGTGAAATTTTTTTTATCCAATAGAACACACATCAAATTCTAGTGTTATTTATAGGGGAAATGGAATTTATGATTAGTTAACCAACTTCGATTACTTAGGATTTTTATTTTACAATTGACAATATCACATAACTTCTTGGATTCAACTCCACATCGGTCATCTTAACTATGGTAATCTTCCTTCCTAGGGAATCACATCTAGTGCATGCAACACTTTTCTAGTGTCAAAAGTTGACCAAACTTTGACCCTGAGGTTGAAATAATCTACCACAGGCTCCATCACATATGCCAAGCCAAAATGAATGGTGAGGTGATCGAGTGCGTAGAGAAAGACGCACTCAATGCACAATGGGATAGAGTTGTGGCAGAAGCCATAACTGTTGGGCATGCTGAAATATGAGAAACTAAAGAGGTAGAATGATAAAGAGAGCTATAAGAGTTCTCTATCTATAAAGCAGTAGAGATTAGCAACCCCAACATCCAACCAGCCATCCTTGCTCAAAACTTACGATGCAACATATGATGATTATGCAAAGCAACAGTTTTGCATTAAGATCCAATGAAAATACACACGACCAATTGTATAAGTTTGTAGCTATCTATGGACTAACTAAGAAACTTGGTGTGCCTAAGGAATCCATGAAGAGAAATCTACTATATTACTCCCTCACCAACAAATCTAGGTTGTGGTACAATTCCCAAGATTATCATAAATTACCATTTGAAGAAATTTTAGAACAAGTTCTAGATATGTTCTTTCCTACATCACTCACCTAACCAAATCTGAGTGCAAATCACCCAGTTTGAATAAAAACCTTCCAAAACTTCTGTTAAGCCTGGTAATGATCCAAAGAGGTATTGCATAAATTCCCTCACCATGTCATCCCCCCTTCATGTCTCATGGAACAATTCAATAGAAGAGTTGGTGATGACTTCAAATAGTTCCTTGATGTTGTGTCCAATGGGGGCTTCATGCATCAAATATTTGTTGACATATGTAAGATAGTTAACAAGGGAGCCAAAAGCCATGAAAAATGAGGTTCATCATTCAAGAGAGGTGTTCTCAAAGTGTCCATGGAAGAATTTGAATGTCTGAAGAACTCCCTCTCAAATAAGACAACCTTGAGTAATATTGCAGAGGTATGTGCTTATATGCCAATCCTTTTCCTATAGAGGGAAACCCAAGTGTCTAACAAGTCTGCAATGCAAAGGGTCACACAAGTGTAGAGTGAAATCACCTTCACCAGGCCACTTTGAACATGCACCAACCTCAATTTAGCAGTAGCTTGATCAATGAATAAATCAATTTTGTTAACTCTATTCCAGGGTTGGACTAGTATGATCCCATTTGAGTGGGGAATTATCCAAGATTCTGATATGAAAATTTGGATGGAACCACGAATGTACATCAGCTCAAGAAAGGAGCAATCCAAAATCAAGTAAGGGGTCCACCTAGTTTCCAACCAAGTCAAAACTTTTATAAAAACATCTACAATCCTAGACAACACTGCAAAAACTACAATCTAGGACAACAACCCTACAATAAACAAGGAAAATTCCTCTTAGGGTAGGGAAACATGTAGAACATGCCTATCTCCAATGATCAAGGATGCTTAAATGCAATTGAGAAGATACTAGCAAGTCACCTGGTGTACAATTAGTGCATCTAGGCTTAACATGTTCAAAATGGTGCGGCCATTCATCCTCCACCAAGTTCATTTGTTTGCCAACCTATGAGAAAATCCCAAGCACCAACAATGACCACACATTTAGGTTTGTTCTACTAGAACCCCCAATCCCAATTATCAACAACGGGATGATCATTCTTGACAATGATGAAGATGATGAAGGTGCTTGCATGGTTGTGTCCTCAAAACCAATGGTTAAAACTCCTAAGTAGATTGATGCATCGTCTTTACCATCAAACAATGTGCCTACTCCTGAGAAAGAATAAAAACACCAACTTCTCCCTATATCCTTGTGGTGTCTTTCTACAACCATGTGTGATGTACCAGATCCGTCTAGCCCATACATGGCTAGACAAAAGATTCATGAATTTCAAGGAAGTGGTGAAAAAACCACATGTTGATATCCCCTTTCTTGACTCTGATAGAAATCCCCTCATGGATTAAATTCTTTAAAACTCTCCTCACTCACAATTACCTAATAGAGGAGTTCGAGACTTTCAAGCTCACAAAGACAACATCAAACATCGTCCAAAGAAAAATGCCTAATGAAATCTAAGATCCAGTATCCTTCAACATCTCTTAATTTGTTGGGGACTCCACATGCCGAAAAGGACTAGTTGACCTAATGGTAAGCATTAATATCATACCCTAAAGCATGTTCAAATGACTAGGCTTCACTATCAACATCCTTCTCACTGGCTTCATGATTCAACTTGTTGACTCTCCTATGACCACCTCTATGGGGATTGTATAAAACATACATGTCACAGTGGACCCCAAATATTCTTTCCCCTGTGATTTTATCATTATGGATATCAAGTGCAGTCTACAATACCTCCTAGTCTTTGGTTGTTCATTCCTAACAACTACCTGCAAACTCACTGAAGTTCATGTCGGGATCCTGATGCTGAGGCTAGGAACAAACACGATCATCTTCAAGGTCTTTGAGAGTCTCAAGGGACACTCTTTCCAAGAGAATTTATTTTGAATTGACTACATAAACAAGATAGCACAACTGTGGTTGAAGATGCCATCCTATAGAGACCCTCTTGAGACAACGCTTGTCGACGCAACTATCTATGAACTAAATGACAAAGAGGTGGAGAAAATTCTTTTCCACCTGTAAAATGCTAAAGAAGATTACAAGGCTGATTTTGACGATCTAATATGTTTCTAGGATTGAAGATGAAGACATGGAGCTAACCACACCAGTGATGAAGCCCCTACCTGAGGGGCTAAAATATGTCTTTCTAGATGAGAAAGAGGTTTACCCAATCATCATCAATGTAGATCTCATTGCTAAGAAAGAGGATGGGTTGTTGATAGAGCTCGGGAAGGAGTAAAAGGCCAAGCCCTCTACGTGAATAAAATCAATATTGTTGACAACTACAAGCCCTCCATCGAGCCTCAATCTAAGATAAAACATATTCTTAAGGAGGTTGTGTGCACGGAGGTAATAAAGCTATTCCTTTTAGGGATTATTCATCCCATCTCCAATTCACCGTGGGTGAGTCATTTGAAAGTAGTGCCAAAGAAAGTAGGTACTATCATTGTTTTGAACAAGAAGAATGAGATTATTCCCACCCGCACTATGATCCAGTGGTGTGTGTGCATCGACTATCATAACATCAACAATGCCACTCAAAAGGACAACTTCCCACTTCCCTTTCTGGATCAAGTCCCAGAGACACTAGTATAACTTTGATCTCTTATGTCATTTTTTTAACATCAGAAAGAACCAACATCATAGTTGGTCAAGTCTTGCCTTTTAGGAACAAAACATGGGTACCACTTTTGTTCGATGTCAATTTCATGGGGAAGAATCGATGTCATAGATAGCCCACAAAATTCAGTATCTTGGAAAATTTTGGTAAACCATTTTTCATTTTAGCTGACAAGGAACCAACCAGACAGGCCTTCCCGTGAAATAAAAATACCTCCTAAAATCCTATGTTGTTGGTTATTATCCAAAAAAAATCGAAGATATAGGCCATGTGTCCGGATGAATTGTTTTACCTCCAAAAACCTTGTGGTGTTAGTTCCTTCTGACGGAACCGACGATACAAGGTTCACGCCACGTTCCAAACAAAAAAATTGTCCCCACCCTCCAAATTGGGTTATGTCATCGATTTGTTTATGAAACTAAGACTACAAGTCTTTGTGAGGGTGGAATGGATGAGGAAATATGTTGTCAATTTCTTATTGGTAAGTAGACGACAGAGATTCACCTTCATCATTAGTTATGTTATTTGAAATAAAAAAATAGGTTGTGTCATTGATTTTCTAGAAACAATGACAGCGGTGATATCATAATAGCACCCACAAAATTTTCTTTCCCCTCGTTCTCTGTATTCAAACCTGCACAATCTAGATGCCAACTCTTGGTAGAGACAACTATGACTTGGATGCTAGCTATCTATGCCTCTTCCATCCATCACTGTCACCTCCATTATAGTGATCATCATCGCCACTTCTGCTTCATGTTCATTTATCCATTGTTGATACCTACTTCTCTCCACCCACAACCCTCCTCTCTATGACATTGTCATCTCTACTCCTTCTTGGAGATGACATTTTTGCCACTTCTACTACTTACCAATGCCATTTTTGCCACCTCTACCTATCAATGTCACTTCCTCTACTTCTTCTTGGAGCTATGATCCTAAGCTTGAAGTCTTGTCCACTGTTGCATGTCATGTCTCCTCACTTTTCCATCTCACTATTTGTGTGCGCATCTACTATTCCTTCTCTCCTACATTGCATTCTAAATATCATGATGCATATGATGAATGATGAGGTCTAAGATACTATGATGCATATATAATTAATATGAACATTGTAATTAATGTTCCTTTATTATTTATGGTAAGTGCATTGTTTATTGTTAGCAATTTGAATGATGTATGGTTAAATAATAACACCTTCAAATTAATACACTAAAATTGATATCAATTTATCTAAATTCGATTAACATAGTCGATGTGGGTGAATGGATTTCGATATACATAGTTGATGCGATGCTAGATAGTTGTGGGTAAATATTACTGATCCACCTTCCTTAGATAAAAAGATCATGCACGATGTTGAGAGATTGTTATACTTAGGTTGTACTAAGCTTACGAAGTTGAGCGCTATGTTGAGATTATATACTTTAAAGGATAACAATACGTGGATTGACAAAAGCTCCACGTCTTTTTGTCTTTGTTGAAAGAAATTCTTCCTTAAGGAAACAAGATTTCAATCTCAACATATGAAACAAATTAAATTTTGTGTCCAATGAGACTGGAGGCTAAGAAGATACATGCATACCCCAATGATTGTTTGTTATTTTAGAAGGACTAGGTCGATTTGAAAGATTGTCCAAAATGTTGGGCATGGGCTCTCCAATCAAAGTGATGTGGTATCTACCTATAGTACCATGGTTACAACCCCTGTTTTGCAATTCCATATATGCACAAAATTTATCTTGACATGCAAAGGTAAAAGAAAACATTGATGGGATCCGAAGGCATGTGTCTGATTCCCACAATGGAAGAAAATTGATTTATTATACCTTAAATTTGGTGAAGAAGTCAAGGATCTACAACTTGAGCTTTGTACTAACGGGACGAATTTATATGGAACATCAAGAATAGGGAATTACATCATAAAATACATTTCTTGTGAAATTTGAGTTTTGTTTTGTTTGCCGTCCTTTGACTCAGTAATAAGCATTGTGTAACATACCAAAATCTGGGCTTTTTGCCTTTTGGCCCTCTTTTCCATCTTTTCCTTTAATTTCTATCCTCTTTGGCCTTTCTATTTAGTTTGTGGATAATATGATGGTTTAATGAACATTTGTTCACCTTTGATTCCAATATTTGGGTTTATGCACAAATACCTCAATAAGACTTTAGATAATGGGTCTAAAGTGCAAATTGTACACTAAGCAATAAAAAGAATAAAATATTTCTTCTTAGAGCTTTCTAGCACTTCCTAGAATAAGATAAATAAGAGAAAATCCGAATTTTAAATAAAGGAGAAGATAAATGCAATAATTAAAGGTAATATGGGAATTAATGGGTAAAGAAGATAATGAGGAAGATATTGAACAAAATATTATAATTGGAAACCCATCAGGTTAATTTGATACTCAAATTCGTTTCCTTGATCAAAAATTAACTTAAGAGCCAAGTATCGTTTAAAGTGAAACATCAATATAAATATTAATGACATTATCAAAAGAAAATAGGAAATATGCTAATAAAGTGAAATAAAATACTTAGTGTTCTCAACATAGAAAAATAAATCCAAATTCGTATTCTAAATATAAAAATAAGCCTTTAGACAAATTTGCATTTATTTTGGTCAATGTTTAATATTTATTTTAATCTGGAAAGAGAAAATGATTTAAAGATCAAAAATATTAAATATATATTGATAAAATTAACTAATCTCAAAAACATGTTCCTAACGTTTATTATTACTTGTAAGCCAAGTTTTATATTTTTATAAGGTTTCTAGATGCCTCTAATAAATTAAAAGGTTAAATAAGTGATAAATTTAAATGAATTAAATAAATTATAAAGTCTTCAAAAAATTAAAAAAATGATAAATTCATGTTCTAGACGTCAAAATATATCTTTTTATTAATTTTGATTCAATTTGGAAAATATTTTATAAGAAGGTGAATTTAGGAGAGAGAAAGTGTGTAAAATATTAAATCATTAATTAAAATAATAAATTATATCAAAAAATATAAATAATACTAAATTAGTATCCAAAATACTATATGTAACTTGTGGGTCAAGTTTTATAATTTTTGGATAATTCTAACATCATTAGTAAAGGAGGAAAGAGAAAATAGTAATTGGCTTAATTAAATAATCTAATTTTATCAAAAGGAAAATATAATTTTATATTCGGATTCCTCACCCCAAAATCAGTAAACCTACCAAATTTGAGTTTATTTGGACTTTATTTGCACCCTTAAATAATTAGATTAAGGTTTATGCATTAAATACACCAAATGACCAAAGTTTAACAAGTTGTATTAAACAATCTCATTTCATCTTCTTCTTTGGTCACGTATGAACAGTAATCCGCGTTTTGTGATTTTTTCGGATGGCTATTTCTCCCTGGTTTCTCAACGAAACTATGCGAAACAAGTTGCCTTGAATTACAAATTCAAATCCGCATCCAACTAGCACAAGATCACATGTTTTAATCGAGTATTAAGGAAACACCCAACATAGGCGCTGCCACCCTCTACCTTCACCTAGTTAAACCCTAGTATAGACCTCCTTGTCTATAAGTATTCATACTCCTGGATCCTTCGTCACCTTAGAAACTTAACCCCACAATTAATTTTGGGTTTCGTGGACGTTTAGCTTGCGGCGCCTCCCTCTTCCTCCACGATGCATCTTCGTCCAAATAAAAGGTATGGTTCAGTTCGTTTTGTGTTTGGTTTTCGTTTGCATGTCTAAACTTCAAGTTTCGTGTTGAATCTTAAAATCGCCCAAAATTGGAGTTTTGCTGCTCGTCGGAGCTGTAGTCGTGGTCGTGTACTGGAGAAGACGACCCACGTTTTTTTTATTTTGCTTTTACGCTTTTGCCCTTGGTTCCTTCTTCTTCTTTCTCTGTTCCACGCGGAGGGCACCTTGGTCCTTTGCCCCACCGTTGACTAGCGCTGAATGCGGCCACGCAACAGCAGCAGAGGGTCCCACCCACAGAGACGCGGGGCCCCTCGGCCATCTCTGTCTCACGTTAGCTCTCTCCCTCTTGCTTTGCCTATGTGGCACTCTCATATTGGTCGAAATAGAATAATTTGTATAAATTATTTCCGATGTCAAAAATTAAAAATAGATAGTGTTTTGAAATCAGGAAGACGAGATCTATCCATTAAAAATAATTTTGAGTTTTGATTTTGATGTTTGCAAAAACGTAATTTTTAGAATGATTTAATTCACTTAAAATCACTAAAATTGACCATAAAAGTCCATATCTTTGAAATATACAATATTATATGTTATCTTGATCAGAAAACCCTAAATAAGATGATAGTGAGGTTTTTGAAGTCTAATTTGATGGTTTGCACGAAAAGTTAGTAAAATTAAGGTTTCAATCTTTAATGAATACATACAATTCTAATTTATAAATCTAATGATGAATTAGGAAAAGTGGGTTCTATATTCGTGTGAAGTGTTGGAAAGAGGGATTCTAGAACACCTGAGGCTAATGTATGTGATTTGTATGTGCATCTACTCTTCAGTTGGGAAATCTTTATACCATTACCCATAATTTCTTATGAGGCTTAATCTGACCTAAATCCTTAATTCTTGAAACCTAAATTGTTTATTGACTCAAAAATTAGTTGTAGTATTATCTTGTTTGGGTATTCATACCCCACTGCCATGTTACATAATCTTTTGCTTAATCTTTCCATAACTCTTTTGCTAGCATGTAATTAAATGTTCTATTTAATTATAAAGTAGTGGTACTTATGTACAACCACCCATAGAGGGCATGTATATAATCGCCCTAGGGGAATGTTTATAATTCTCCCCATTAAAATTATAGGTGACTGGGAATGTCTTATTCTCCCCTCACCTAAGGTTAGAGGTCCGGTAGGTGCCTCAACCCTACTTAGTTAGGTAGACATATTAATTTACATGCAAAATCCTTATTTATTTTGTTATTGGCAAGTTTCATTATAAAAAGCCTCATACTCTTTGATGTCTCACTTTACAACAAATATCTAGCCTATTTTACTTGTTACAACTTTCATGCCAATTTTAGAATATTCTTGTAACACATACTTTTCTCTCTTTACCTCTTGCTAGGTGTCTTCCCAACCACCCAAGTGCCGATGCTGAGCAAGATGCATGACAAGCTTGAAGGAAGTTTCCCTCCAGAGTTGATCTTTATCTTTTGGAAAGGATGGCTAGGTTGCTATAGCTAGATCCTTCTTATCTTATCTTTTCTTTTAGAAATCATTCTTGTAATAAACAAAAAAGCCATGCAAAGGCTTATTATTTCTTTCTTTCCGCTGCTATTGACATTTTATCATGTATCTGGAATCATGCTTATTTACTTAGAATATTATGCAATCATCCTCAAAGTCTATGAATTCTTGTTAAAATTGTGGATGTTTGTATTTCCTTTAAATTTTAGTAAAGAGGTGATCTCGCCTCTTTACAACATGGTATCAGAGCCTTTAGGTGACTATTAGGGCATGCAGTTGAAGAAAGGGTGTCTAGAAAGGATCAGGGTATCGGGGGCTGGCAAAATTTTCCTCCGCACCACTAGCTTGGTATACGAGGACTCCCCTACCCATATGATCCGGCCTGGCCTGTGCCGATACGAATTGCCCAAAATAGTATGCTTTTAGGCAATATCATTCTAGTTATCCTTTTCTCATCTCTATTTCTATTCTCTTCTCATCTATGATTTCATACTCCTGAGAACCTAATATGATAACCTTTGACTTGTTTGAGGATATATACCCTATATAGTTCCTTATGTCCCTTAGGACTATATGCTCGAATAGTTTATCCGTAGAACCTAGACCTTGGAGTTTTGGTGTTTGGGAAGATATCAGAGTGCGCAGTGGAAGCATGATGCACTACAAGAAAAATGTGATTTAGCTACAATTAGTTTGCTTACATTTTTATTATATGTAGCCTAAACACACTATTTCCTACATGTCACTTATATGTAAGGAAAGAAAATATAGTTAAATGTATTGTGTATGATCTAGATACAATTTTTGTGCACAATTATTTTCCCGCCACCATCATCCACCATTCTACGAAATTTGGGCGAATATTTCTTTGGCATCGCGCCTCCAAATTTTTAACCAAGATGTTCCCTCCCGTCACTCTCCTTTCCCCCTTTTCCCCTCCTCTTCCTCAACTACATTTCCTCTTATCGAAAACCATGGAGTCCAGGAAATGAAACCCTCAATGTAGATAGCCTTCATGGTGTAGACGCTGGGGAAGGTGATCTGATTTGTGGTGGCAAACTCCGAAGGAGGGGGCCAGACAATGCCCTGATCTCGATTAGAATCACAAAGAAAGATCATGTGATTGTGGTGTCCCCTAGATCCGAGCGCTTTGCCTATATTTTCACAATCATTGTGAGGGTTCCAGGACTGACGGAAACACTAGTGAATGTGTCCATTGTGTGGCTGATCTTGAGGAGCTGGAGGAAGCTGAAGATGAGGCCAATTGCGGAATAGAATGACATGATAGTTGCTATGGAGGAGAGCTACCATATGTGAACAAACTTGGGATCTAGTAGAGGACTATCTGGACGATGTCGAAGAGGAGCATGAACGGGTTGTCGGGATGCGGCATGAGTTGTGGTGGCATTTTGTGTGGAAGTAGTTCGCACCCACCATGGCCTTGCATTTGTGTGATTTCCAATATGTTAGTCGGACATACACAAGAACGGAATTTGTAGCTACAGAAAAAGCAACAGGAAAGATTGCACTTTTTCGTGTATGATGGCTAAAGCTGCCTACTTGAATTACTACTTTGATCCCAACTGTTTCCAGTTGATGGAGTGAAAAGGTAACATATGTCGTTTTGATTTAAAGAACTCACTTGAAGCTAATTTCTATGGCTATGGTGTAACTAATGTTGGTGTCTAACAGGTCAAGATGTTGGACCCACCCACATAACTAATATTGCACACCCCCTACATTCATTCATCCACACCTAGAAGCATCAAGTAATATAGATTGAACTGCACCACACATCCATCTAAACCAAAAACAAACTCCACCCAATTGCATTCCCTTATCCAATGCCAAACTAACTCAACACAACCAAACTTTCAACACCACTACTTACCCAAACACCTCCTACCTCCATTCTCCCATTCTCATTTCCCCTATTCCTTCTTTGATGCTCCATGTTCCCTCTTCCCCTCTGTACATTTTGGGGTTGGGTAGTGGATCCATTTCTGCTTAATATGGGAAGATAAATGATGGTTTAGAGCCTAACTTGAAATGTGGCTCCAACTCTTGCTTCAGCCCTGTAGCAGATGAATAACATTAACCCCATGATCATGTATGGTGACCAGATTAATCATGACTAGCACACACAATACATATTTTTATAATCGCTTGTTTATAAACGTTAGGTGGCAAATTGGAAAAGCCCACATGCTAATGTATCAATTATCCAGCTTGTCATTGTTTTTGTTATCCCATACATGGCGACCTTTTCTCGTTGTCTTTGAAAATATAGGTTGTTCAATTGTTCCCCTCTATTGAATCAATCTATTTTAAATTTATTAATGTATCATGCCTCTTCTGTAAATTGATGAACATAGTTTGAGTGATTATCTTTCACATATATTAGGAGATGAAGTTTATATAACACTCCAACACCTTTGGGATATTGAAAAAGGATCTATCTGTGAATGTTTTTATGTTGGCAAGGTAAACGATCTTTGAATTTGTTGTATGCTTTGTCTCTTGGCCCAAAAAATACTTATGTATGTTTTGTCTCTTATACCTTAAATATATTGTTAGTCATTTCTATGACCACATGGCTACTGCTATATTCAGTACTTTCAATGTACTGAATTTCTTAGACTTTCAGCTAAAAAGATTCAAATAATCATCATATTGGAGAGCCAATAAGTTTTGTAATGTAATTATAGGAGGCAATTCAAAAATGCTAGGGGTTGGAGGTGACTATGGTGTGGCTGTGGATTAGGGGTCTAAGGGTTCTTGGCATAGTTGGCAAAAAGCCTTGTGATGTTAATGTAGTATGCAATTATGAAATGGTAGATAGGTGACATGGGTGTGGGTATCGAGAAGAGGTTGGAGCTTATGTGACTGTGGATGTGAAATTATCTAGTTTGCAGGTCAATGCTAAGAACAAGGTTATGTCCTCATTGTGATACTATGCTCTGGATTCATCATTATACATGCACCTGCCTCATTGCGTGGTAGTTCTAATTGGGAAGAGCTAGCTATGAACCAAAAAAAAAATCTTTTTCACATATATTAATAACTTGTCTATGGAAATTTGTACGGCAAAATTTTCATTGTATCATGCTGAGGAATTTCTAACAGTGGTAAGACTTACCTTCAATGAAATTGACGTATTACCTCAAAGAGGACATTCCACATGTTATAAATGAGATGTTGCACCTCAAAGAGGATATTCCACAGGTTATAAATAGTTGAAGTAATGGATCTTATATTCTCATCTGACCATTTTTACAGAAATCTAACTTCTTAGACCTCAAAATTTGAGTTGTGACTTTACTTTTCACTTATGATATTTATTGTGGTCATTCATGTTTGTATTGTAAACATATAGATATTTCAAAATGCATAATTGTTATGCAAACTTATCTTTTTCACCTTCTACCTAGTCTGGTTTTCTATTGAATATGCTCTTTTGATGTGCTTGTTGTGGATAACATTGTAGCTAGCAGTGATTATTATGAACCTGTTGCCCAAATAAAGAATTCACACTGAAAGCCTTAAAGGTATGTTTCTTGATCTGAATTTATCAGATTTTCCATTTTTGGTAGGCTCAAATGTCAATGGGGACAAAGAGTAGATAAAATTTCAAGGACGTCTATAATACAACAACAGAGAAGCAGGAAGATAGAGAGACCAAAAGACCTAAATATGAATATATTGAGTCAGCCCACCTATAGTAGAAAATTAAGATGATTTCTTTCAATCAAAATGCAAACTAATACTGAATTTCCTAATTCATTTTTTGTAGTTAATTTCTCTGTGTGGTCAAATTTTAAAAGTAGATCGAATAAAAAAAGCTAACGGAGAAGCATTCATTTATTTTCCTCATTACCCTGCTTGACATTGCTTCATGAGACGGTCATTGGCAGTTGTTGCTTGAAATGGAAAAGTTTAGCTGACTTTACTTACTATTTCATGTTATAGTATGATAATTTCTAATTATTTCCAGGGCACATATTAAATTATTCATGGTCCCTACTAACCATATTTATATAGAGATTTCTATCCATGCTATCAGGTTCGTGAAATCCAAAGAGGGGGGATATGACTGCTTTAATCCTTAGTTGATCATGCTTATCATTTTTAATTGGTTTCCAGGTTTTCATACCACTATTTCATCCTCTTATAATCATATTAGTAGATACTTGGGGTGTATATTTGTATACTACTTGTTTTCTTTCACTTGAAGAGAAGAATTCTTGATGATTTCTTAAATTACTATCAAGGTGACAACCAAAAGTCTACGAAGAGCAGTTTCTTTCACACATAAGGCTCCTTCAGGATGGAGACTATAAAAAATGTAGTTAGTGGATTCAGGGCCCAGGCCATTGGCCACAAAGTTTGGTTCATGCAGATAGCTAGAGGTAGTAGTGTATATATATATTAGGATAGAATCAGATGCCCTGAGAGGATTTGTCCCAGAACTTTGTATGTGAGCTTTAGTTTTATCCATATATGCAGTAAATATGTCTGCTTGATTATCTATATTACAAATTTAACCTATCTTCTTCTAGTTTGAAGTGAACATCCTACATTGCTGCAAGAGGGATCCTACTATTGTTGATATGCTTCTAGGGACACCTTACAGCCAAAAGATTGCTAACTGCTGTGAATGCGGGCTCATCAATTCATTTCAGTTTGGGGCCCACTAGGATGAACAACAAGACAGACCATGTGCTGAAGAGATTCACTATCAATGCACTAGGTCCTGATTAAATTTGTGGACCTGCAAAACTAGGGAAGCCCACCAATTTATGACGCCGAATGGAAGGAGGATGACTCAAGTGATGTAAGTGTTCTACAATGCATTTATAGATATGTACATGTTTACTTCAAACAATACCACAAAATGACAGAATACTTGGCTTTTATAGAAATTTGCATTGGTATAAGATTAGACAATGAAGGAGATCCTCATACATTACGTAGATTGGTAGACACAATAAGAAACTACATCAGAAGTAGTCCAGATGTTAGGATGTTTATAGGGGTTTTAGGTGAGAAATATGAAGAATGGGCACTGTATTTGTCTCGATCATTGAGATTCAGTCCATTTTTAGGTTCAGTTTCCTGTAATTGCTCATTGTCATCAGTCTGAAATGCTAATCCACATAACTTGAATTTTTTCCCCCAAGTGTCTTTATTCCTTTTGGATGAGCACTCAGCTCCTCTTTCTTTGTAGTACTATCTTCAAGCAACTGGAATCTTGCCCAATAGAAGTAAAGAACAAAAGTACTTCAAGTAATAAATATTGATGTACTCATGATCTTTGGAAAACAAACATAAAGAAGTACTAACTAGAATATGATCGTGGAAAAAGTAATTGTTAATATAAAATACAACTGTATACATGAAGTTATTATTCCTTTTTAACATCAATCTATAATAAATGTGATGTAAAAATGGCTTCAACCCTTCATGGACAACACGTAAGATGAGGGGTAGTGCATGGTTATTAAATGAACGTAATACACAACCAAAGTAGAAAGAGCATACTAAGAGGTCGTTCAAACACAAATGGCATGGTTGAGAATTTAAACATTAAGCAATCATTTTTCCATGCATAGGATGCTTAAATAGCTCTCTAAACAACTCAAAAAAGATACTTACTGAATCTGCTTAGCAGTTAGCACTATCTTGTTGTGTTGAGGTTTGTTTAAGACTGAATTCATGCATGTATCTTGCTGATGTGCAAAAATCAAATAATTGTGATGTGCTCCCTCCAAAAACATGGTTGTGCTCTCTGATTTCCAATATAGTTGCAGCTTTAGAATTTTTCTGGGTCCTTGGGAGTCTTTTCACATGGATTTAGTATAATCTCTTGAACTGTGTGCATTCCTAAGTGTGGTTTAGCATAATCATTTGGAAAAACTTGTTCTGGCCTGACAACTTGAGCTTCTTAAAATGTGGTTCTTTCCATCATTTTAAGACTTGTGAGGTTTTGTTCGTACATGGTCTTGGATGCTAGTGGTGCTTCAGATTCAGTACTCTCCAGAACAGGGATCAATATGTGAATGCTCTTTCAAAACTCATAGTAGTTTGTGGGCCTTACCACAGAATGACAGCTGGGGCATATACCCTATCCATGACTTCAATCAGGTTAGGTATGTCGATTACTCAATTTTAGCTATAATATTTCATATACTAAATCATCATAAATAAGAATCTGAATGGAATGAACTTCCACTTTCAGTCGAGCTGCCTTAGCAAATCCAATCTGGAGGTTTCCACAGTCAAAGGAAGTGAATACACACCCATGAAAATATCTCTGAGAAGTTGTTGGAGAGATTTGTATGCTCTTTGAGTACATGACTGGATCCTGGTTAACGGAGCATCCTGGTGAAGAGAGGCTATTGTACGTGTACATGCATTTTGTTGAAGAAGGTGATAATCTATTAAATCTATGATACCAATGCTTGAGTACAATTGATACTATTGTTCAAATTTTAATTTATTATGACACCATTTTTGTCATTTACATCGAGCAGTCCCCTTGTGTTTTGAACCTGCAAGACACATTTATTTTTTACTGTTGGAATGACCATCCAAAGAATCTAAAAGAGCGTCATAGTTATGATATCAAGATTGGTAACATGCATATTTTATGGTAAAGCCATTGGTTCTTCTATATTCTAAAGATTACTAATAAGTTTCTAGGCTACTAATATGTTGTGTATCTGTGGGGAAGTCATGCCATGGTTTTAGTTCTTCTCCTAGCCCTCTACCCACTGAATCTTAATTTGCTTAATTGGTTATGGATAGATTAACATGTTATAAAAAATAAAAACATTGTGGCATATTTAGATGTCCATTCCCATAGTGCTGAATGAATTTAGTAGATTTCTATTTGGTTGCTCAAGTTTGTATGTAGAGGATGGCCCTTGAATTGCTCAAGTTTGTATCACTTCTTGGGCAATCCCGAAGGTAGTGAATGATGGTTTCGTCTCTTGAATGACATCTCAGACAGACACGCTTCTCAGCGTTAGTGAGCAATGCTCGGTGTTGGAGAAGCCATAGGAAGAACCTGATCCTCTCTGGAACCTGTCTCTTCCAGATTGAAGCCCAGTCGCCTGGAACATTTTGCTCTTTTTCTCTTCGTAGCCATCGATATGCGAATCTAGCAGTGAGATTCCAGCTCATTTCGTGAGGCTAGACTAGTGTGTTAGGCCCGACTGCAATGTCGGGAAGAGGTATTATTCAAATAATCTCCCATGTACTTGCCGAAATATGGGTGTGGATGAAGTCCCAATCCCATTCACCGATTTCCAATAGCATCGACTAGACTTGTAGGTCAGCGATATCCGTGGGGATATTGTGGTTAGGTGCTAATGTGTGGACATCTTCCTCGGCCAGCCATTTATCCTGCCACACATTAGTGTCCTCTCCATTAGTGATCGACTTGGAGAACACGTCTTGAATCGTTGATAAGTTGGAGTTGATGAATCACCAAGTTGCTGAACAAGAGGCCTTGGAAGTAGCCTCTCTTCTTTGATATTTTCCCTTTAGGATCCTGACCCATAGCTTGTCCTACTGAGCATCGTGTTGAAGTTGCCAGCGGCCAACCATGGTGCACCTTCGAGTGGGAGTAGGGAGGCAAGTCGTTGCCACATCAGTTTCCTCGACGTTGGGTGAGGGTTGCCATATATGGTGGTGAAGTAGAGATTGCCATCAGGAGGATCTTGACGTTGCATCTAGCATCGTCCCACAGGATCCAGATGCCTCCTGAGAACCCTAGCGCTTCGACTCAGTGCAAGGATGGGAAGCCTAGCCACTTGATGATGTTGTCTGCTACTGCGCCGCTGCATCTAGGTTCGATGATTACTGTAAGGTGAAGTCTATGGGCTCTTCTGAGCTCTTTAACATATTGAATTTTATCGTCAGAGCAAGCTCATTGGATATTAAAGTCGATGATATTCATTAAGAGAGAGGGAGTTTGAGAGGGTTAGGTGATTGTTGCCCGCAACCCAACTTCATCTTCGTTCTCTACTATATCTGATGATTCCAACTCCTTGTCCAGGATGTTGAAGCCAATTGCTTTTTTGGCCAACGAGGACGAGCTGGCTAACTGTTGAGCAACCCACCCCTTCTTGTGAATCCTCTTTGGAGTCTTGGAGGGTGCTTGCACAATGATCTGTCACTTGTGTAGGATCACTGTGTAGCCTCCAGTCAGTTTGGAACCGAGGTGAAGTGGGGGTAGGGTGTTGGTGTTGCCCGACCCAAATTGGATGGGATTTGTGGGGTTGATGGAGGTGGATCTGCCCTGGACCACTTCATCATCTGTTAAGGTGATGACTATGTTCAAGGGGCCAGTGTTGGCAGCTATGCTGGCATCTTGTTTCTTGTTCTCCGCCTTCTTCCGTTGGACTCGACTACCACCGGGCAGCCACTCGCCCTTGTCGCCTGGGGACTTCTTACTGGCTTCCTCCAATGTCACTTCCTTGGCCTGGTTAGCAGTGGTGGTGGCACCATCTTTCTTTGGCGAGCCATTCTTCCACTCAGGTTTCTTTGCGTGGATCGAAGACGAGTAGGCCGATGTCTGTTCACATGATGGTGCTCATGCTTCAATATACCTATAATCTGCGTCCACATGACCCAGTCGGTCACAGTGCATGCATATGTGGGGTAGGTTCTCGTATTCTAAGCGTATTTGTTTACCATTGAGGATGAAACCTAGGAGAAGGGGGCGAGACATGTCAACTTCGACAGCCATCCTCGCAAACTTCCCCCTGTGTCCCTGAATGGTGTTATCGTCTATTCTGATTGTTCTGCCAATGGTGTTGCTGATGCTCTCTAGCAACTTGTTTTGGTAAAGGTGAATCGATAAGTTAGGTATCCTGACTCACACCACAAGTCTTCTTGGGATCTGATTCGATGGACAGAACTCAAGGTACCATGACTGGATTGATAAGTAGTTGTCAAAGATCATATAGGGTCCTCCAGTCATGACCTTGATGAAGTCGATTTCACTGGTGAGTTGGACAATGTAGTATCCATATTCCAAATCAATGACTCTGTAGTGTTCAAACAGTCCCCATAGGCTTTGAATCTGGTTCACTAGGGCATGGTACCCTATGTTCAGGCCCAAGGCTTTGACGATTACTGTGTTCTTCCATGGTGCCAGTAATGGAGGATGAACGTTTGGCTTGACGGTGAAGGAAGGTAGTATACCCACGCTTTCTATCATAATGTCTTCGGACTTCAGGGTGTCAGGGGACACTTGATTCGGCAGGTATGGCCCGAGTCCTTTACTTGTCGCCTCCTTGAAAGATGGCCTGGGGGACGGTGGGCATTGCATCTCCACATCTTTGTCTTGCTCACTAGCTTCTATGTCGACGTTCAGGGGTGCAACTTCCCCCGTCGGTGTGATTGTGTCGTCATTCAGAGGGCGAACGAGCCTCCCTTACCCACACCCACCGTTGCCTCCTCGTCTCCCTCTGCCGCCGCCCCTCCCAAATCCTAGGGGCAGTGTCATCGCTTCAACTTTTTTTTACAAGCTTTTGTGTGTTTATGTATTACAGTCATTCAGTCCTTACCATAATAGGAAAATACAGTTGTCTTATAAGTCCGAAACATGATCACTAGACATGAAGGTGTGTCTAAGCGTTATGGTTTTCTAATCTCCAAAAAACCTAAAGTAGTGGGACTGCAACATCTTTTTTTATTTCCAATAATCATTTGAGACATCCATATAAAATCAGTACCCTTTATGCATGAGTCATGCATACCTCAGTGCATGCATAGTGTTGCAGACCTCTTCTAGATATTTTCATTTTCTAAAAAGTAAGCACCTCAGGATACTTCTCTTTATTTTGGATTCTGATTGTTAAGACTTGCTACAAGGTTCTGTTCTATAGATTTTTCTCATCTAAGGCCCTGTCTGGTTGGACAGTGTTTGAGCTCGTGCAGTACCAACGCACAGCGTTTTACAACTTTCAATGTTTGGTTGGATGCAGGTTGAGTTCGCACCTTGAAAACGAACTGCAGCCTGCAGGTAGCCCCCCATTCCTTTATAATATCTAGGAAAACAGACCACACCAAAAACAAGCGCAGTTCATTTTCCAGTTCTGGCTGTTCGTCGTGACAACAATGTAATCAACGTCCTTCTATTCTGGTCACTCTCTTTCTGGTTACCACTGTGGATAAAATGAACACATGTACTGGAAATATTATTGCAAATGAACATGCTATTAGGTGGTATGTATACCTCTTTCGAACCATTGCTCTGGACTACTCCCAACCAAACAGAAGAAAACTGAAAGGTTCAGTTAAAACTTTGTCCAACCAAACATAATGTTGTGAGTTCAATAACATGTTTTTCATTTCCTGTTTTCCGAATCATCTAGTGTGTTCCAACCACTAGCAACCAAATTAGCCCTAAGATCAGTAAACATCTTAATATCTTCACCGATATCTGGGCTAGCATTTTCAGCTGATGCCAAGTAGTGTACTACTATTTTGAAACTTAATCTGAGTGAATGGCTAGTTCACCGATATCTGGGCTTGCATTTTCAGCTGATGCCAAGTAGTGTTCTCTTTATTCAAGATTCTGATTATGAAGACTTGTTACAAGGTTCTGTTCAATAGAATTTTCTCATCTAAGACCAGTAAACATCTTAATATCTTCACCAATATCTGGGCTTGCATTTTCAGCTGATGGCAAGTAGTGTACTCACTACTACAAAAATAGCATTCAGTGACACTTTTCTGGGCGTCGGTTATTAAGGAAAACCGACGCCTTCTATGTTAGGCGTCAGTTGTTTACGAAAACCGACGTCTATATTCGAAGACCAGCCAGACACGGGTACCGCTTTGTCTTCAGCGTCGGTTGTTTATTACAAACCGACGCTTAAAGTCGCCCGCGAAATCCATATTTTGATAAAAAAAATAGTGTCATTTTCAGCGTCGGTTATTAAGGTAGAAACCGACGCCTATGTGCGATGAAAATTTGCGCGAATAGTGTCACCTTCAGCGTCGGTTATTCAAGGATAACCGACGCTGAAGGTGGTTCCCGCCAAACAATTTCATGAAAATATCGTCCAATTGGACGTCGGTTTTTTCAAACAACCGACGCTAAAGAGTTTAGGCGTCGGTTGTTTTAAACAACCGACGCTATTTGGGAACTTCATTACCCTCGATCGCCCGACTCTTCCCCTTTCTTCTGTTTCATTGTGAGCGATTTCTTCTCTACTGCCGCCGATTTCTCTCCGGTGATTTCTTCTCCAGCTCCCCTTCTCCGGCGCCCCCTTCTCCGGCACCCCTTTCTCCGCCACCACTCCTGCTCGCCGCCGCTCCTGCCGCCGTTGGACACCTACTAGCCGCCGCTCCTGCTCGCCGAAGATCCTGCTGCTCTGCGTCGCCGCCGCCTGCTCACCGCCGCTCCTGCTCGCTGCCCTGCTCGCCGCCTGCTCGCCGCCGCCGCCTGCTCGCCGCCGCTGCCGCTTGCTCCTTCCTCCTTGTTGCTGCTCTGCTCTGCGTCTCCTTGATCACGCCCTAACTCCATTGCTCATAAGGTACTAGCATCAAGCCCTTCCTCTGCCATTCTTTCCATTCAGTAATAGTCTCATCTCCTCGTTCCACACCATAACTTGGCTGATGTCAAGCCCATGCTGAAAAACATCTACCTATTCTATCCATGTTTGTGTGGCATTCCCATTTTCAGGAGTCAATGACCATCCTTTACAGAAATATCTGCATCTCAAGCATAATTGATCCAAAAAAAATACTACTAACTAACATGATTTAAATTGGCTATAATTAGAATCCCAAAACTCAAGAACACATATGTGTTTATGAATGAAACATTCTAAATAGGAGAATGTCAATTTAGACACATATACTATGTGGATGTGCACACAAGGAAGCATTCTAAATAGGTAGAAGATAGATTATCCTCCCGTGGACCAAGACCCAATGGTAACTATTTGTCGTGCATCAAAACAAAATCAGCAACCAAGGTATGATGCATAATATATATCCATTTTTTTACTTTTGGGGGTGCGCCTTATACTATTTGAAATCCTTGATTTTATCTTCTATCCTAAATAAAATTAAGGGACCCATGATTAGAAAACAATTCCAAACTTGGCACCCACACTAATTGGAAGGAAATAAAATATGATTATTGAAATGCACATTTGTGACATGATACCTTTTTTAGGATGCATATATTAGATTCAACCTTTGAGACATCCTTTTATGAGTTCCAATACAATTAGGGTTTCATTTCATTGCCATTGTATGTATTATAATATTACATCTTTCACATAAAAATTAATTAAATTGAATCCTATTGGAACCCTAATTTAAATCCTAATTTGATTTAAACTTGTCCATTCTAGCATCCTAATTTGATTTGATTAAACCCTAACATTGTTTAAACCCTAAAATCAATTGTGATGAAACCCTAACATGTACATATCTATTATTGTGTTTGTTGGCCTAGAAACCCGTCCAAGATTGACTCATTAGGAGTAAATCTTGGATAGTCCCCGGTTTGGGACTGTTCTTGAACACCTAATCTCACTTAGGATGTAAGTGTATAATGTGTATTGGGTTTTCGAGAAAATTTTGGTAGCATTTCCCCGTTTGTTCTCTAAGTACATATGTACTTAGAGAACAGCGGGGAAATTCTGCCGAAATTTTCTCGAAAACCCAATACACATTATACACTTACTAATGAGATTAGGTGTTCAAGGATGGGATAGGTGGTACACATTTATTATATATAAGAATGACATCACATGTGTTTGTTGGCCTAGAATGTGAACAATCATTGTTTTTTATATTACTTGTACATTGGTATAAATTAGAATGAACAATCACTAAATTATATATTGTTTGTATGGAGTCCGACTTCATTGTAGATATCTATTATTGTGTTTGTTGGCCTAGAAACCCGTCCAAGATTGACTCATTAGGAGTAAATCTTGGATAGTCCCCGGTTTGGGACTGTTCTTGAACACCTAATCTCACTTAGGATGTAAGTGTATAATGTGTATTGGGTTTTCGAGAAAATTTTGGTAGCATTTCCTCGTTTGTTCTCTAAGTACATATGTACTTAGAGAACAGTGGGGAAATGCTGCCGAAATTTTCTCGAAAACCCAATACACATTATACACTTACTAGTGAGATTAGGTGTTCAAGGATGGGATAGGTGGTACACATTTATTATATATAAGAATGACATCACATGTGTTTGTTGGCCTAGAATGTGAACAATCATTGTTTTTTATATTACTTGTACATTGGTATAAATTAGAATGAACAATCACTAAATTATATACTGTTTGTATGGAGTCCGACTTCATTGTAGATATCTATTATTGTGTTTGTTGGCCTAGAAACCCGTCCAAGATTGACTCATTAGGAGTAAATCTTGGATAGTCCCCGGTTTGGGACTGTTCTTGAACACCTAATCTCACTTAGGATGTAAGTGTATAATGTGTATTGGGTTTTCGAGAAAATTTTGGTAGCATTTCCCCGTTTGTTCTCTAAGTACATATGTACTTAGAGAACAGCGGGGAAATGCTGCCGAAATTTTCTCGAAAACCCAATACACATTATACACTTACTAGTGAGATTAGGTGTTCAAGGATGGGATAGGTGGTACACATTTATTATATATAAGAATGACATCACATGTGTTTGTTGGCATTTCCCCATTTGTTCTCTAAGTATATATGTACTTAGAGAACAGCGGGGAAATGCTGCCTAATCGTTTCCTAATATATACTTGTTTCCTAATATATACTTGTTTTCTCTGATCATAGAATGGATAGATCATGGATGTCCATTCGTAATCGTTGCACCCCAGAGTTTATATCTGGTCTTGATCAGTTTATTAGATTTGTCGAGGAACATAGGAAAAAACCTACAGATAGGTTCTACTGTCCATGTAGGCATTGCGGTAACAACTTGAAAGTCAACACTGGTGAGGAAATCAAAAGTCATGTCATGTGCAACGGGATTGTACAAGGCTATACAGAATGGCACTGGCATGGAGAGATTTCAAAATCGAAACCAGTAGATGTCGATAGCAGTGCTTGGGTGGAAGAAGAAATTGCCTCTGATGATGTAAATGTGAATGAACCAGTTCCAGCAGACATCGTTGATGCGATGCTGGATAGTTGTAGGGTAGAGCACACCGATCCACCTCCTATCTTTACAAACATTGTGCATGATGCTGAGATACCGTTATACACAGGTTGTGCTAAGTTTACGAAGCTTAGCGCTGTGTTGAGATTGTATAAGTTGAAAGCTAACAATAGATGGAGCGACAAAAGCTTCACTTCATTGTTGACTTTGTTGAAAGAAATTCTTCCTGAAGGAAACGAGCTTCCAATCTCAACATACCAGGTAAAGAAAATGTTGTGCCCAATGGGAATGGAGGCCAAGAAGATACACGCATGCCTGAATGATTGTGTATTATTTCAAAAGGACTATGTAGATTTGAAAGATTGTCCAAAATGTGGTGCGTCACGATATAAATTGACGACTTCGGGGGAGTCCAAAACTGGTTCTCCTGCCAAGGTGTTGTGGTATCTACCTATAATATCACGGTTTCAACGCTTGTTTGCAAATCCGAAAGATGCGAAGAATTTGAGGTGGCATGCAGATGTTAAGAAAAATAATGATGGGATCCTACGACATGCGTCTGATTCCCCACAGTGGAAGAAGATTGATCTATTGTACCCTAAATTTGGTGAAGAAGATAGGAATCTAAGACTTGGGCTTTGTACAGATGGGATGAATCCGTACGGGACATTGAGCAGCCAACATAGCACTTGGCCAGTCATGCTTGTTATATACAATCTTCCTCCCTGGATGTGTATGAAAAATAAGTACGTTATGTTGTCATTGTTGATATCGGGCCCTAAACAACCCGGAAATGATATCGATGTTTATCTTGAACCTTTGATTGATGACTTAAAGAAACTTTGGGCTGAAGGTGTGATGACCTATGATGCTTCAGCAAGAGAGACATTTCGTTTGCACGCTATGTTGTTTTGCACTATTAATGACTTTCCAGCATATGGGAATTTGTCTGGATATAGTGTCAAAGGAGCTAAAGCGTGTCCTATATGTGAAGAAAACACTGATTCAATAAGACTAAAACATGGCGGCAAGACTGTATATCTTGGTCATCGAAGGTTTTTTTCAAAATTCCATCCGTATCGTAGGAAGCGCAAAGCATTCAATGGATGGAATGATGAACGGAGTGTTTATATCGAGCTCACTTGTATATTTTACACAATATGGACGAAGTGAGTGTTTATATCGAGGAACATACACAATATGGACAAGCTCACTTGTATATTTTACACAATATGAAGTGAGTGTTTTACACAATATGGCGTGAGTAGTTGGAACAAGCTCACTTGTATATTTTACACAATATGGACGAAGTGAGTGTTTATATCGAGGAACATACCAATTTCATAAAGAGACAACATCCTCGAGCAAGTTCAATGTGGCTTGCTAGAGAGCATAATAAGACTTTTACTAAGTGGTTTGAAGATAAAGTCTTACATCAACTATCTCAAACACCAAATGATATTACAGAAACTATCAAATGCCTCGCCTTTAAACCAAAATCGAATGTTATGTCTTATGAAGGGTTTGACATTAATGGATTCACATATTACACAAAGTGCCAAGATGATAAGAGTGTCGTCCAAAATAGTGGGGTCACTCTTCAAGCGTCGACTATGTACTTTGCAAGTGCAAAGGATAAGAGTCCACGTGAAGCTAAAATGTCATATTACGGTGTCATTGAGGACATTTGGGAGTTTGACTACATAGATTTCAAAATTCCGCTCTTTAAATGTAATTGGGTTGATAACACCAAAGGAGTTATAGTGGATGAATTGGGTTTCACTTTGGTGAACTTTGAAAAGATTGGCGAGAAGGGTGAACCATTCATATTGGCATCACAGGCGAAACAAATATTCTATATCGATGATCCTGCAAATGATAAATGGTCGGTTGTTCTTCATGGTAAAAGACAGTTCATTGAAGATCCTATAGATGAAGAAGAGTACTATGATAAGTATGATGACTCCAGTCCATTCTCAGTTGGGTTTCCAACTCCACAAAATATTGAAGCTAATGATGACTTATATGTGCGCGGAGATCACAATGAAGGATTGTTAATTGATAAAAGATCACAATTTTAGAGACATGTATGTTTATAAAAATGCTAAATGTTTGCCTTTTTCTAGTTAATACAAATGCTAAATGTTTGCCTTTTTCTAGTTAATACAAATGCTAAATGTTTGCCTTTTTCTAGTTAATAGAAATGCTAAATGTTTGCCTTTTTAATGACATTTTCAGATGGCTGACCATGATGAGCATGATGTCCATGATGAGCATGAAGTCCATGATGAGCATGTTGTCCATGACGAGCATGGCGAGGATACTAATGTAAGTTCTAAAAACACTAGAGCAACTTGATTGGGCTAAGTTAGTGTGTTTTATTTTTGTCAAATTTTAGGTTGATGCACCTGTACCCACTGAAGCAATGGAGCAACTTGATGCGCAACACCAGACACTTAACAAGAAAAGGGGCATCACTCTGTTGAAGAAGTTATTAGCGCTATGTGGTAGTGGATCCAAATTGGTGGTGGAGTTTGATAATGGAGGAAATCCAATTGGAGTGAACCGCAATAATTTTGTGAACTAACTTGGGTGTACCACTCGGAGCCATTGTGGTGTTAAGTATGACAATTGGCATAAAGTTCCTCAAGGGAAAAAAGACTTGATATGGAAGGATTTATGCGTGAGTTATTATTATTTGCAATTCTATTTTGTAGATTACAAATTCTATTATTTGCAATTCTATTTTGGATACTAGTTAATAACATTTCTATTTTACAGAATCTGTTTGCATTGGATGAGAAGTTGCATCGTAAAAATGTGATGCAATGCGCTGGAAAGATGCTTAGGAATTATAGGACAAATCTGAACAGAGAATACATAAAAGAGGGTGATAAGAAGAAGAAGTCAGCCCTTGAACAATGGAACTTCTTGGAGAAAGAAGATTGGGACAATTTTGTTGCTTCAAGAAAATCTGAAGAATTCAAGGTATTAGGCGTCACTCCTAATTTAATTAATATACATTGAATTCACCTATTCAAGATTAGCATTTAGTGCTACTAACCAAATCATTAATGTGCATACTAACTAGGCCCTCAGTGACGCACAAAAAGCAAGGCGTGCACTGAATGTGCATGACCACACTATGGGTCCAAAAGGCTATGCAAGCGTTCGCCAAAGACTACAGGTGGAGTCTGCGGCTACTCAGGAGTCTGCTCCTACTCAGGAGTCTGCCACACCCATGCCTCGCCATGATATCTGGATAGCTGGCAGGCAAAATAAGAAGGGTGAAATAAAGAAGCCTGTAACTGCTGAGGCGGCTGCAAAAATGGTAAAATACAACTCTTAGAGAAATCGTTTGAATATTGATTATTTGTGGTGTTAACTTACCAATTTCTGTTTATGGTGATTAGCGGGAGCTGCACGAGCAGCGGAAACAAGGCACGTTCATCCCTCAGGGCACAAGGGATGAATTGACAGTTGCTCTGGGTAACCCAGAGCATCCTGGACGTGTTAGAGGTGCCGGCGCTGGTGTTGGCATCAAAGCATTCTTTGGGCCATCCCAGCGCAAACCAAGAGCGGGACTTTCTCAAGAAGAGGTAACCTATTCTTTTTTTAGAATGTTACTGCAAAAGGAAATTCATTAATAAGAAGCTAATGTTTCTTTTATCCATGTATAGGAGAATAAGAGAGTTGAGGATTTAGTTGCTAAGAAGATCAACGATGTAGTTGCTGAGAAGGTCAAGGAAGAATTGCTGCGGTGGAAGGCATCTCAGGCTTCCAATACGCCTATGGCGACCCACTCTTCTCCTGATGCACAGACTACGAGTAATCCTGGAGACCCATCGCCTAGCACGTCTGCTGTAAGTATTGTTTATGGCATTGTAGTTAGTCTTTTCAAGTTGTTATGTTTTCAAGATGATATGTATATATGTATAATATTCTTTACGTAAATTTGTAGGCATTGAAGCCATGTCACTTAAGAATGCAAGACTACGTTGTTGCAGAGGCGCAAGCTTACCCGTCCCTTCCTGGGGAAAGGTTTCACGGGACTCCAATGCCATAGGGCTATGTTCGTGTGGGCCCATTACGTGTGTTACCCGATTGGAGGGAAGTTGTGTTGCCATATGCCCACCCAGATATTAATACACTTGGTGAGGCAGAAGGAGGGGTGATATTGTGGCCCAAAGCAGATGTCGTCTACACGACTGAAATTGTAAGATAAATTTACATTGATTTAGACTGTTAATGTGTATATATGATGTCAACTGATCTGAAATTATATGTACAAGATAAAAAGAAGACACCAGGAGCACCTAGGCCTCCACTTCCACTTCCCGCATTACCCGATTGGGTTCCAACTGACCTAACATACCCGTTAGGTCCTGCTTGTAGGGGAATGGGATGTTGGATACGGGCACATAATGTACATTGCCCTATAATTATTTCTTTAGATGCAGATTATGCAGGTCAATCATACGATAGCTCTTTATTTATACAAGATATTATTGAGTTGTTTATGTATGATTGGCTGAATACATCAATGATAGAGACATGGATAAGGTGAGATCTTGTTTATACATCCATATACCTTGTGTAAGATCCGGTGATCTGGTTTCTTATATATTAATGCATACGCCTATATGTTTTGCAGCTACCTAGTCGAAGATCATTGCAAACAATTTGCATTTGATCATGTGGGATTTTTTATTCCATCATTGATTAGTTTGGTAGCTAAAGACCCTGATAATGTTCAACAATACTGTATAGATGCTTTTACAATTTTTGGTCAGCAAAAGAAGACGATAATAATAGCTCCATTCAATGTCAAGTAAGTTTACTTTATTTATAATTTGGACTTAAGAAAATTCCATTTTTATTTTGCATTTTGAGTTATTAATTGTTAACTTCTTACTTCTAGCGGTAGACATTGGGAGTTACTAGTTATTGTCCCCGGGACATTCACTGTTTATTATCTAGATCCTGCGGGGAGTACATTGAACACTAAAATTGGACACGTAATGAGAATGCCATTATTCTGGTGAGAAATATTTCATTTTTATATCCGTTAACATCTTTTATTATATTACTATTTACTTATGCAATTTATTGTGTTATATTAACATGTAGGGGTTTAGATGCATTCAAAAAGGCTGGAGGAACGGTCCCAAGGAAAAAGAACCAGCCAATAAATTGGCAGAACGTACAAGTAAGTTCCCGACTCGAATATATATATTATTGATGTGAATTGTGCTTAGTTGTATTATTTTGTATGTTTCAATTTATAGTGTGCTACACAAGACAATGGTTGGGCATGCGCATACTATGTGATGCGATTTATGCAGATGATTATCAAATATGCCGCATTGGACATCGATACCATACATGAGGTATTATATATACTCTCATTAGTTAGTATGCAATATATCAATCTTATCTTATTTTTATATTATTACTTATATATATACATCATTCTCTTTGCAGGTGTTTAAAACTGACAACACTACAGGTAAACGCTTAAAAAATATACATGCTCCATATACGATGGAAGCATTAAATGAAGTAAGAGAAGAATGGGCAAAAGCCATACAAGCAGTGGCAACTGTAAGATATAATTGGGATGTTGATAGCGATAATGAATGATACTTTGTAAATGAATATTTCTGAATGTTAATACATGTATTTGAATGTTTCTATATGTGTGAATGTGAGAATTGAATTGATGTCTGAATGTATGTACTTGTGTGAAATTTTACTTATGACTTTTGCAGGTTTGCGGCCTGTTTGTAGGCTGATATCAATGGATGTCGTAAACCTGCAGTTCAGTTACTGAACTGCAGGTTCTCATCCTGCTGACCAGCCACAACAGGCCTGCAAACTGATATGAAAAAAAAAAAATAGGCGTCGGTTATTTATAAAAACCGTCAGCAAAGATCTACCGCGTCGGTTATTTATAGATAACCGACGCCTTATGTGGCCAAAGCAGTCCTCGAAATGGCGTCGGATATACGTATCAAACCGACGCCTATTTAAATTAGAGGCGTTGGTCTTTTGGTATATAACCGACGCCAAAAGTGTTCGCGCCACAAAAAATGGCGTCATTTAGGACACTTTATGCGTCGGTTATCTACTAAAAGACCGACGCTATAAGTAGTATAGGCGTCGGTCCGTTAGTAAATAACCGACGCAGAAAGTGCCCTAGCTGACGCCGTTTTATGTGGCGCGAACCCCTTTGGCGTCGGTTATCGACTAAACGACCGACGCCGATAGTTTAAATAGGCGTCGGTTAAACAACCGACGCCGAAGTGTTCGACCTTTAGCGGCGCCCACATAGGCGTCGGTCGAAAACCGACGCCAAATGGGGTTAAACGACCGACGCCAAAGGCCACTTCTGTAGTAGTGACTGCTATTTTGAAACTTAAACTGATATTTGCTGCTTTTAGAAATGTGTCTCTCACTTGCAATGTTGATTGACATTTGTGACTTACATGTTCTGTTAGTAATTTTTGTAGCATTGAGCTTGCTTGTATTCACCAGACTCATTGTTATCATTACCAGTTTAAAATAGATCTGTCATACTTAGGAAGTTGCCTTTACATCAAGGTATAATGAACTAAAACTATTAACTTAGTTTGATTTCTTTCTCTATTAAACCATATGCCAATGAATCTTGTACATCTTGGTACGTTATTGATTTTGTTTATTCTTACTATTATTGATTCTATTTATTATTTCGTTAGCCGCTGGCACGATGGGTACTTTGTTTCCGTGGTTCAGATATCTAGTTATATTGCAACAATCTACTTGCACTGAAGGCGATAGACCTCAGGAATTATGTGGTTATATTACACCAGTCTACTTGCAATATGATATATATGGTACATATACATATACATATCGCATTATAGACATTGTTTAATACCAATCGTGAAATATGGATACACCAAACATGACTAGTAGATGATAGTCAAATATAAGTTCTGACTTTGCATGTTTCTAAAGATCCTCTAGTACTCCATGGATCACTTTAGGTAGTAGGGGAGTGGTTCTTGAATTTTTATTTTTCCTGAAGCATGTTACAGTTTTGTAATTTTTCTGATTAGTACTCGAAGTACAGCCATAGGAAAGATATATGTTGCAATGAGGGAATTGGTCATGCTACTGAGCTACTGGAGATATTGTTTTTCTTATGCTTCACTTTTCATTATGCATTCTTTGCTTGCACTGAAGATATAGTTTTTTTTACTATGCTACTGAGCTACTATGTGTATTCCTTGCTTATGCAAAGCTTTTCATTATGTATTCTTTTCTTGCACTGGTGATATCATTTTTTGGCAGAACTTCAAAGGAAATGATGCGTGCCCAGCTGTAGAAAATGGTAGAGAACATACAAAATTGGATTGTATTTCTTTTTAAGAAATCCAGATAAAATGCCCTTGCATTGAATCTATTGACAAAGAGGGACTATAGTTGGATGAGGAAATGATGAAATAAAATGAAATCTAGACAGGAACATTTATGTTGCCTTGCTATCATTTGCCAGATTTCGAGAGAAAGGAATCAAAGGGTCCATGAGGACAAAGAACTATCTACTGACGGGCTTAGGATAATCATTTAAAATGATATCCTAAGCCTTCAAAGATTCTTTTAAGTAATGTATTTTGTTATATGATTCCTTACTCTATTTCCTTGCTTTGTTTTTTACCCATTTGCATATCCACTTGGGGATATGTAGCTTCTACAATCTAGTATGTTGCTTGTTTTATTTACCCATATGCATATCCACTTGGGGAAATGTAGCTCTTGCTGTCCTACCTTGGACGATGACTATAATTAGCACTTGAGATGGAGTGTAGAGTGGCCTACAATCTCAAAGGAGATTCCGAAGGTCTTCTAGTGATGTTCTTAACCATGCTTCTTTGAGTTCTTCTTCTTATCCTCTGCATATATATGCTCGTCCTATTTAGTGTTATGGCTGGGCTACTACCCTGTCTTCCTTGTGAGTGGAGACACTTAAAAATAAGAAAAGTGTTGATCCCTGAGTTGACGCTATTGATTTACTCAAACTTTCCTCCTTTGTGTTTTGAACCATGGAGATGAGGAAATCAATGATATCTAATTGATTCTATGTATAGAACGAATTTATAGTTGTCTCTAATTATGAGATGTTAAGAGAATGCCGCTTTACATGCAAAATTGAATATGGAAGACTATTATGATGGTTATACATATGCTACAAAAAAAAATAATGTGATTGGGTTGTACTTCCAAATGGTTTAAATAAATGACTTTATTCTGCAGGTTATAAACTGAAAATTCTGGACATGGCAAGCCTAAATGGTGCAGGTTGACTATTTTATAACTCATCCATACAGTGCTTGGGCTGCAACCAAACATGGATCAGTTGTCTACATACCTGAATTTCTCTTGCCTCTTCAAGGTGGTAATTCTATAATCTCATTCTCATAGCACACTTTTTTTATGCCATGTATGAATGTTGCTACATCTTTATGAAACTATTTGGATGATCTTTTACCTTATACCATGTATGAATGCCAACTTCATCTATGTAGACAGCCATATTTCCCTATTATAATGTTATACAGATGATTAACTTTGAAGTGCTTGCAGACTCACGTCCTGGAGATTTATACTACCTCCATTTTTTATCGATCTTATGGATTCATTTCTCTTTGTACAATGAGTTTGTTACATGGACATACTTGGAGAGGTTGGTTCATGGCTTGAAAATTCTCTTTTTACTCCTTATCACACCAAGTAACATACATTTTTATTTGGACAACTTTTTATTGATTATCAGCTATGAAAATTATCTTTCACAAGTCTATCATTTTATATAGGCTTTATTATTAGTGTTGTCTATTCAATGTTATAGGCATGATACTGCATTGTTAAAATACATTGTATGTTGACAAGTGTTGTTGCAGGTGGTTTCTGGGATGCAAATATGCTCTATTTGGTGGCAGGGAAGGTTGTTTCTCTACGTCGACTCTTTCTTTCCTTTTCTTCTCTTGGTTATGTACGAGCCTAATCTATAATATGATCAGTTAAGATAAGAGACATGGGATTGATTTATGAGATTTTTGATATCATACATCCTAGAGTTATTCTTTTTTCTTAATGTTCTTCAGATCATACAAAGAGAGGAGCTAATTTATGTTTGTCTTGATTTACAGAGGCTTGAGGATGTTGTTACCAGATCACGGAGGTGTTGAGGATAGTAGCTAAGGAGCAGGGGATGTGGAGCAACAACGAGCAAGTGTGCTACCACTCTTTACGGTCATTATTTAATGCCTCTCATCCTCTAGGAGGTGAAGTTGTTATTAAAATGAACCACACCATCTTAGCAATCAGGAAGCTGTTGACATTGTTCAAAATCATTCTAAAAATGGAATTTCCAGGAGGCTGGTGAAAGCTGCTCTGCTAGAAGTAGCCAGGAAATGAGAAATGAGATACTCAGACTTGAAGAAAATTGACAGAGGGGTTCGACGGCACTTCCATGACGACATAACAGTAGTTGTCATATTCCTTGATTCAAACCTTGTTATCAAGGCTACTTCTAACAAAAGTCCAGCTTTGTCTATAAAAGGAGGCGGAGTAAGTCTCCCTTCCAACTCTCTCGCTCCTTGTACCACACCAACAGATATTAGCAATTCTTGAGGGGGGCATTCCCCTCATAATCACTTATGTTGTATCAATTCAAGAGAAGACAAATCAGAGGAGCTGAGCTGCTGGATGTGCTCCCCCCGTTGATGTAGGGGGGTTATATGTGAAAGGAGCTCTAGCCACCTAGTATTGCTACTTTGTACACTTGTAGCATTGCTTCAACGATTGAAGCCCACCTGCATTAACCCTATTGATTATGTGAAGTTTTTTATATTTAGTTTCCTCCCATCAAAGGGTTCTTCTCTCTGTATAGAAACACCTTGTCATGCCAAGCCAGTGTTGCTATCTCCCCACAAGGGTTATCAGGATTTGTAGATTCTACAAAACTCTCCTGTAATCGGTAAAACCATTTTACACCCAGTTGGGATAACTGGGCTCTTTTTCTGTAGAATTTGGTTGGAAGTTGGAATATAATCTTCAGTTTAATACAATTTCTTAAAAAAAAATGTAAAGGCCACTAGAAGGTTCAAGTTGTCCAGTTATATGTAGAGCACTTCCTACTGTAGCTAATTTATGAAACTAGTTTTTCAAAATTTTGAAATGTATGTTCCTATATGAATCTATGAACTATCCAAATGACCATATAAAACTTGTGGATATGCACTATGGTGTGTAGCATAGTATGTATGATTCAACTACCTATTTTGTATTGAAGAATAGGATATGTTCATTGTCTTTGAGATGGTAACAAACTATTGAAGAATAGGATATGCTTGTTTGTTCTTGATGCAAGGAATTTGTCTTTCAACTCAACATTTTTTTGTTTAAGGTAATGCTAAGCAAACCTACAATATGTTTCTGACTTAAAGTAATTCCACATGTGTTTTTCAGGTGTGACGTTTGCATCTGCTCTGCTTCTTACTAGGTGATGTTGCTCCCATTCAAGAACACTTTACACTAGAAAAGGTATGAACTTTCGTCCTAGTGTTCTTATACTTAGGCTGCCATGTGGTACATAGCACTTAAGCTTACAACATGAGTGATTGGGTTACATCTATAAAGTTCCAGAACTATAGTATTGTTCATCTCTATTGAGGTATCAGTTGATGTCTTTTGATAATCCATCTGAGCTGTATTGGTGTTTATCCCATTTCAAACATTCATATGCTGTGTGGAAACTAGCTTTTGCAGTTTCAACTCTCCAAGTAAACACTACTGCTAATGGACTTCTTGTCTTCAAAAGCTAGTTGTCATTACTCCAGTTTATTCTCTATTTATGTAAGAAAAAAGTCTGCTGCCAGAGGTAGGTACATTAGTTTGGAGTTGACACATTAAAATATTGCCTTCGTATCTTTAAAAACCACCCCCATACTGACATGTATTTTACATAGGATTGTTGCATCTATATTGGTTTATTTCATTTATTTACATACATTCTTTGAATCTTGTTATTTTAGCTCTCCTTCACCCTATTCAATCTATTTGGAATTCAGGGTATTCGAATATGTGGATGACCACCGTGCTGGGAAGATTGTTGTTGAACCGAACAGATTGAACAAATGTTGTGTAATCAGTCCTTGTTTTGATGTTGAGGTTATGGATATTGAACCATGGACCACCAAACAGCTTCCTTCTCCTGGCCTCAACAGGTGCTCATTATTTTAGGGAGCTAGGATTACCTGTCCTTGGGTTTTCTCCAATGTCCGACAACCCTATTTTGCTACATGCACAAAATGAGGTAACTTTCTACCCAAATGTCTAAATGGATGGTTATCCAAGTTGATATTGTTGCCACTTTGTTAGGTTCTTGACCTTTTTTTGTTGCAATCAAGATCATCAATGTCAAAGGAGTTCAAGCACTGCTGATCACCAACAGTGAGTCACAAAAACTTAAGGATTTCTAAATTTTGGTGCTGCTATAAAACATGCAAAGGTATTGGGACTTCGGTCTTTTGGTTCTCTTGCTGGGAAACAAACCTATAGCAGCAAGAAAATAACAGCAAGGCAACTAATTGAACTTGGAAATTTGTCTACAAAGAAACTCCTGATGCTATTTGTCTTGATGGGTCACAATAAGGAAACTCCAAACAGAAATAGGGACTCAAGTCACAATGGAACCACTCAAAGGGATTTAGCAATGGCCACTTTGACTTCTGCTTTCAACCCCACATCAGCAGAACCTACTGCTCCAAGGCTGTGTCAAGGACCAAAGCATCTCAAAGAGAAGCTACAGTTAACATGCACTTTATCTGGTGTATTGACAGCTGAAAATAAAGGATATAAAGAGCCTTCTTCTACATGGTTTATTAGAAGCCCTTCTCTTATCTGCCATAAGAAGGGTTCCTAGAGAGTTAAAGTAGTGCACATTGTGTAATAGGGGCAAGGTATATGTCCTCCCCGTGTACATTTGACATTTTAATATAAATGAAAGTAAGATTGTTGGCATAATGAGCATAACTTGGCCTAACTACTACAATTATATATATATATATATATATATATATATATATATATATATCTGTGTGTGTGTGTGTGTGTGTGTGTGTGTGTGTGTGTGTAGTAATTGTCGCCTTTCCCTACACAATAACTTCATATAAAATGTATTAACTTCATGTTTTTGCTACATACTGACTATATATGCAATTGTGGTCATACATTTAGCTATAATTATACTTATATTTAAATATGTAAGGATAATATCTAGCTACGCTTCCGGATACATATGAATTTGTAGTGAATGGATTATCTAACTACATATTTGAAAAATATAGTTAAAGGCTTTAGCTATACGAGCATATACTACAATTTGTATGTGTAAAGAAATATGTAGTTAAAGCCTTTAGCTACAAAATATGGGGTTTTCGCTATAATTTTTTTTTATAGTTAAAGACCATTTTTTTTGTAGTGATGGATCTTGAGTATGGTTTAGTTAGACTTATCCTTTAACCCTAGTGTAGTAGGTCAAACCCTTTAAGGGGTGGAGTATGATTAGTTGATAGTGTTTGAGTGGTTATATTTCGAGGACGAAATCCTGTTTAGGGGGATGGAACCCTATAACATCTTGAAGTCTATCTAATCTATCTTTAGAAACCCTAACTCCATGCTTAGGAGGTTGTTGTGCTTAGTGTTCTCCAAACAAGTAATAATGGTAACCCTAACATGCTTGTTTAGATATTAATAAACATAGAATTATCATCTAAGGAATAAATCTGCTTGAACCCTAATGTACATCCAAGGCACATAATATGAATATCAATGCTAATTGTCAATAAGTAAGATGTTAATAATGTCATGAACCAATAAACCCTAATGATATGACGATTAAGGTTATAATTCATAACTTAATGCATGCTAAGAAATGAATAAGTGCAATATAATGGTCATGTTGACCTAAACCCTAAGTTGCAATAACCTAACCCTAATGAATGTATCCTTAATGCCTTTCATTATACATTAATGATGATTAAGTGCCATAATCAGTTAACATACGTTGATACACATAAATGATATATATGATCATCTAATCACATATTAATTAAGTCATCAATATGAATGCATGTTACCTTCTTAACTAATATACATGTTATTAGTCACTTAATGTGAATTAATTCATTAATTTGTAATATGTCCCACCTTGATCATTTAAAACACATGTAAAGGCTTCAATGTGAATATAAAGTAATTGGATTCACATAAGTGTGCAAAATCAATAATATAAAGGAATAAATATGAATAATGATTCATGATGACATTAATGTGAGAAATAATGATAATGTGACATTGTGACAACGTTAATATGAATATAAGTAACTAATGTGACATTAATTGAAATAATTGTATGCTTAACGACAAATTGGATAGAATGTCTTATATTCATGTAAAATAATTTGTTATAATTAATAAAATAGTAATATGAGGATAATGAAGTATAAATCCGAATTATTAAGGACAATGATCAAATATAATAATGAATGTTGAAATAGTTGAGTAACACCAAATTGTGATAAAATCCTTAATCAGATAAATGAGAAATATATATATAAATAGTTTAATGGATAATAATGAAATATAACCCTTTTGACAATAAAGTGTATATGACATGACGTAATTAAATATAATGATGATAATGTGATATCATAAAGAGTATAATGATTAATAAGACGAAAATGTTAATAATGTTAAAAATAATCTTAATAGTGGAACCCTTAGGTGTAGTTGAATTATAAGTTTTGGTGGAAGGGGTATGGTTGGAGGAACAACCTAAAGTTTTGGTGATGTGAGGTTGCACACTCACCCTTCCCTAATTGTTAGTGATTTCGGGGACGAAATCCTCTTTAAGGGGTGGAGTGCTGTAACATACCGAAATCTGGGATTTTTGCCTTTTGGTCCTCTTTTCTGTCTTTTCCTTTCATTTCTATCCTCTTTGGCCTTTCTATTTCATTTGTGGACAATATGATGGTTTAATGAACATTTGTTCACATTTGATTCCAATATTTGGGTTTATGCACAAATACCTCAGTAAGACTTTAGATAATGGGCCTAAAGTACAAATTGTACACTAAGAAATAAAAAGAATAAAATATTTCGTCCTAGAGCTTTCTAGCACTTCCTAGAATAAGAGAAATAAGAGAAAATCTGAATTTGAAATAAAGGAGAAGATAAATGCAATAATTAAAGGTAATATGAGAATTAATGGGTAAAGAAGATAATGAGGAAGATATTGCACAAAATATTATAATTGGAAACCCATCAGGATAATTTGATACTCAAATTCGTTTCCTTGATCAAAAATTAACTTAAGGGCCAAATATCGTTTAAAGTGAAACATAAATATAAATATTAATGACATTATCAAAAGAAAATAGGAAATATGCTAATAAAGTGAAATAAAATAATTAGTGTTCTCAAAACAGAAAAATAAATCCAAATTCGTATTCTAAACATACAAATAAGCCTTTGGACAAATTTGCATTTAATTTGGTCAATGTTTAATATTTTATTTTAATCTGGAAAGAGAAAATGATTTAAAGATCAAAAATATTAAATATATGTTGATAAAAATTAATTAATCTCAAAAACGTGTTCCTAACATTTATTATTACTTGTAGGCCAAGTTTTATATTTTACAAGGTTTCTAGATGCCTCTAATAAATTAAAAGGTTAAATAAGTGATAAATTTAAATGAATTAAATAAAATTATAAAAGTCTTCAAAAAAACAAAATAATGATAAATTCATGTTCTAGACGTCAAAATATATCTTTCTATGAATTTTGATTCAATTTGGAAAGTATTTTATAAGACGGTGAATTTAGGAGAGAGAAAGTGTGTAAAATATTAAAATCATTAATTAAAATAATAAATGATATCAAAAAATAGAAATAATACTAAATTAGTATCTAAAATATTAAATGTGACCTGTGGGTCAAGTTTTATAATTTTTGGATAATCCTAACATCATTTGTAAAGGAGGAAAGAGAAAATAGTAATTGCCTAATTAAATAATCTAATTTTCTCAAAAGGCAAATATACATTTATATTCGAATTCCTCACCCCAAAATCAGTAAACCTACTAAATTTGAGTTTATTTGGACTTTATTTGCACCCTTAAATAATTAGATTAAGGTTTATACATTAAATGCACCAAATGAACAAAGTTTAGCAAGTTGTATTAAACAATCTCATTTCATCTTCTTCCTTGGTCACATATGAATAGTAATCTGTGTTTTGTGATTTTTTCGGATGGCTATTTCTCCCTGGTTTCTCAACGAAACTTCGTGAAACAAGTTGTTTTGGATTGATAATTCAATTCTGCATCCAACTAGCACAAGATCACATATTTTAATCGAGTATTAAGGAAACGCCCAACATAGGCGCCGCCACCCTCTACCTTCACCTAGTTAAACCCTAGTATAGACCTCCTTGCATATAAATATTCATACTCCTAGATCCTTCGTCACCTTCGAAACTCAACCCCACAATCAATTTTAGGTTTCGTGTACGTTTGGACCTGTAACTGGCCGCCGTAGACCTTTAGCTTGCGACACCTCCCTCTTCGTCAATGGTTCATCGTCGTCCAAATAAAAGGTATGGTTGAGTTCGTTTTGTGTTTGGCTTTCGTTTGCATGTCTAAACTTCAAGTTCTGTGTTGAATCGCAAAATCGCCCAAAATTGGAGTTTTGCTGCTCGTCTGAGCTGTAGTCGTGGTCGTGTACTGGAGAAGACGACCCACATTTTTTTTATTTTGCTTTTACGCTTTTGCCCTTGGTTCCTTCTTCTTCTTTCTCTGTTCCACGCGGAGGGCACCTTGGTCCTATGCCCCGTCGTTGACTAGCACTGACTGCAGCCACGCAACAGCAGCAGAGGGTCCCGCCCACAGAGACGCGGGCCCCCTCGGCCATCTCTGTCTCTCGTTAGCTCTCTCCCTCTTGCTTTGCCTATGTGGCACTCTCATATTGGTCGAAATAGAATAATTTGTATAAATTATTTCTGATATCAAAAATTAAAAATAGATAGTGTTTTGAAATCAGGAAGACGAGATCTATCCGTTAAAAATAATTTTGAGTTTTTATTTTGATGTTTGTGAAAACGTAATTTTTAGAATGATTTAATTAACTTAAAATCACTAAAATTGACCATAAAAGTCCATATCTTTAAAATATACAATATTATATGTTATCTTGATCAGAAAATCCTAACTAAGATGATAGTGAGGTTTTTGAAGTCTAATTTGATGGTTTGCACGAAAATTTAGTAAAATTAGGGGTTCAATCCTTAGTGAATACATACAATTCTAATTTATAAATCTAATGATGAATCAGGGAAAGTGGGTTCTATATTCGTGTGAAGTGTTGGAAAGAGGGATTCTAGAACACCTGAGGCTAAGGTATGTGATTTGTATGTGCATCTACTCTTCAATTGGGAAATCTTTATACCATTACCCATAATTTCTTATGAGGCTTAATCTGACCTATATCCTTGATTCTTGAAACCTAAATTGTTTATTGCCTCAAAAATTAGTTGTAGTATTATCTTGTTTGGGTATTCATACCCCACTTCCATGTTACATAATCTTTTGCTTAATCTTGCCATAACTCTTTTGCTAGCATGTAATTAAATGTTCTATTTAATTATAAAGTAGTGGTACTTATGTACAACCACCCATAGAGTGCATGTATATAATCGCCCTAGGGGAATGTTTATAATTCTACTCATTAAAATTATAGGTGACTGGGAATGTCTTATTCTCCCCTCAGCTAAGGTTAGAGGTCCGGTAGGTGCCTCAACCCTACTTAGTTAGGTAGACATATTAATTTATATGCAAAACCCTTATTTATTTTTTTATTGGCATGTTTCATTATAAAAAGCCTCATACTCTTTGATGTCTCACTTTACAACAAATATCTAGCCTATTTTACTTGTTACAACTTTCATGCCAATTTTAGAATATTCTTGTAACAGATACTTTTCTCTCTTTTCCTCTTGCTGGGTGTCTTCCCAACCACCCAGGTGCCGGTGCTGAGCAAGGTGCAGGACAAGCTTGAAGGAAGTTTCCCTCCGGAGTTGATCTTTAGCTTTTGGAAATGATGGCTAGGTTTCTATAGCTAGATCCTTCTTATCTTATCTTTTCTTTCAGAAATCATTCTTGTAATAAACAATAAAGCCATGCAAAGGCTTATTATTTCTTTCTTTCCGCTGCTATTGACATTTTATCATGTATCTGGAATCATGCTTATTTACTTGGAATATTATGCAATCATCCTCAAAGTCTATGAATTCTTGTTAAAATTGTGGATGTTTGTATTTCCTTTAAATTTTAGTAAAGAGGTGATCTCGCCTCTTTACACATTGGGATTCCTTGGTAATTATCCCCAAGAAAATGTCTATGTAATATCTTGATCCTTCGAATAGAAAATTAGGGAGTGGGGGACACACAATGAAAGTGGAAATTGTAGCATGAGTATTTTTTTTCATCCATCAACATATAATAATGCCAACATTATTACATAACTATTTACTAATGAAATTAATGTATTACTTTAACATATAGGGATATACAAGAATTTAAAAGGTTGGAGGAGATGCAGATAAGAAAAAGAAAATAATGGCTTGGAAGAATGTTAAGGTAGTTTATGATTCCAATGCATATATATGCCAGCTATGCTTATTTTTACTTATACACATTTTGCATAAATATAAATTTATAGTGTCACATACAAGATAATAATTAGGAATGTGTATACTATGTGATCTGGTATATGGACCAGACTAACAAATAGACATCACAAGACATCCATTGTATACAACAGGTAATATATATAATTTTGAATCATAAGAAAATAGTTTCATTTGATAATATTAATAAAATTAAATCAAATTCTTAAATTATATCATTCTCTTTGTAGTTGTCTAAAATAGTAAAGCCCTATACAAAAGAAGGGATGGGATAGGAGAAGAGTGAGCATAGTCCTTCACTAAAAAGAAGTCAACTTTATAATTGATTGGGATAAGTTATGATGTTTTAAACATTGATGTCATTATTTCTATATACATGTGATGGTAATGAAATTTTTGCAACTTTAAATTTGATGCGAGTGAATTGTTGATGCATATGTGAATGATGTGTGTTTATGTTCTTATGTGTGTGAATGAATATGAAGCAAAATGAATAAAATGACAATTGCATTTGTATATGTGGATGACAATGAAATTTTATGTTGTGAATGAATTGTGTATGTGCATAGGTACATGAGAATGGATGAAGTGTGGATGAGAATGACATTATATGTGTTTATGAATTGTGTGGATGTGGATTCTTGTATCTATTTGTTATTATAGGTTTGCAAGTATTGTTGGCCTATTGTTAAGATGAACACGTGATGGAACCTGATGTTCTAATGAATTACAAATATTGGATCATGTTGAACAGCCAGAGAGTAGGTTTGTAGACCTACAATGTTGGTTTCCCTAAAAATTTCATGATGTAGATCAATATCATCAATTTCCTTAAAAAATTGATGACATAGTTGTCCTTATTAGTTCTATTTTAACCGATGGAAGTACAATGTCGGTTATCTTAAGGAGACTGATGACACATGGAATACATCAACATAGGTTGCTTCTTACTACCCAATGAAACAAATTATGGTTTTTTGTTTCTCTAAGAAAAATTGATGCCTATCATCCCATAATAATCTTATAATTATTGCTAATATCAAATTATGTCATCAGTTTCTTCATTATAAACTAATAGGACATTGTTATTATTACGTAGATTTCTCACTTCGTAGCAGTAGAAGTTAGACATGAGTCATGGATTATCTCTTATCCTAGAAACTGACGCTAAAGGTCCTTAGTTACAGTGTCATGTGTCCATATATAAGAGACGATGTAGGCATAAAATAACTAATTCTACATACAATATTTGTAATAGTGAGAAACTTGCACACCAAGAATTATTTTGTTACTTGGATGGACTTTTTGGATTCTACTAGATACCCATCCACCCAACGATCAAGAAAATACTACTTTCATGCATCTTTTTGGCATGTGTGCTTTTCTTCATATGCCTTTCAGACTATGCAATGCACATGCTACTTTCCAGGGATGCATATCTTCCATCATTATAGGACTAATAGAGACGATAATAAAAATTATTTCTGAATGGCTTCTTACTATGGAGATTCTTTTGATGTGTTGCTACACCATCTTTCCTTAGTTTTGGAATGTTTTGAAGAAGAACATATAACATTTAATTGGTAAAAATACCACTTCATGGTGTAGGAGGGCATTATCCTTAGACATTGTGTTATCTCCAAAGGCATTGAGGTCAATAAGGAAAAGATTAAAGTGATTAATAAGATATCTCCTCCAACCACTGTTATAGAAGTTTGGGCATTCTAGGACATGTTGGATTATATAGGAGGTTTATTTGCAACTTCAGTAAGGCCACCAAGCATGTTATAAAGCTTCTCGACAAGGATGTGGATTGCATCATTGACTTAGACTGTATGAAGAGATTCAACACTCTCAAGGAATCTCTCATCTCTACTCCAATCCTTTACTCTCTAGATTGGTCTCTTCCTTTTAAGACCATGTGTGAGACTAGTGACTACATTGCATGTGTAGTTTTTGGGTAGCACATTGACAAGAAGCATCATGCCATCTACTATGCTAGTAAGATTCTAGATGATGCACAAAATGAATTATAACCATAGAAAAGGAGTCACTTTCAATTGTTATGCATTTGATAATTTTTTCTCTTTTGTAATAAGCTCACAAGTGATCATCTACACTGATCATATTTGTATCAAGTATTTTAAGTCAAAGAAGGTTGCAAATATGAGAATGATTAGATGGATCTTGTTGCTGCAAGTGCTCGATCTAGAAATCAAGTAAAAGAAGGGTACTAGAAATGTTGTTGTTGATAATCTTAATTGATGGCATCTAAAAGAAAACAATATGATCCCTATCAATGACTTCTTTCTTGATGATTGCTTACTTATGATATCCATGTTTACCCCATCATACGATGATTATGTGAACTACCTAGCCACATGAGTCCTTCATCCAGACTGCATAGGAAATGAAAAGAAGAAGTGCATGCTGGATATTTCCCATAACTATAGGCATGAATCTTATTTCTTCAAATTATCTATAGATGGATGCTACCACTAGTGCATCTTCAAAGAAGAAGCTCCTCTTATTCTATAACAATGTCATTTTTCCCTAACTGAGCGCCACATGAGTTCTAAGAAGACTACATTTAAGTTCCTCCAATGTGGGTTATTTTGGCACTATATCTTCAAGAATGTTCATAGCTATGTCAAGTCTTGTGACCAATGTCAGTGATCTGGTAATATTTCAAATAGGGATGAGATGCCACCCAATCTTTGGCAAGAAATTGAGATCTTCAACATTTGGAGTGTGGATTACATGTGTCCATTTCCCTCATCTTATGGCTTCACATTCATCCTTACCGTTGTTGATTATGTTTCCAATGGGTTGGATATATCCTTACATCTTCTTGCAACTCCAAGCCAGTCACCAAACTTTTAAAACAAATCATCTTATCAAACTTCAAAATCCCACAAACTATCATTTGTATGGGGGTTCACACTTCCTCGAGGGAAGCTTTGAAGCTCCTTCACAAGAATGGTGTCTCTCATTGTGTGACTACCCCATATCATCCTCAGACAAGTGACCAAGTTGAGGTTTCCAATAAAATAATCAAGGTAATTATTGAGAAGACAGTTGGCAGAATAAGTCAAGATTGGGCTTACAAAATGAAATGACGTGCTATAGGTTTATTAAACTTCTTACAAGACCCTACTAGGAACTACAACTTTCAAACTAATTTATGAGAGGACTTGTCACCTACTAGTGGAGATCCAACACAAGGCTCACTGGGCATTCAAATAGCTCAACATTGACCTTTGTGTAGTAAAACAAAATACTTTTCTTCAATAGCTAGAGCTAGAATAGCTAAGACTGACAACATACATGAATGCACACAATTAAAAGGAGCGCACAATGTTGTGGCATGATGGCCACTTGGAGAGGAAAGACTTACATGCCAGGGATAAAGTGTTACTTCACAACCTCATCTTCATCTCTTCTCAGGAAAGTTCTAAACTTAATGGTTAGGTCCATTCATCATCAAGCACATCTTCCCTCATGAATATTGCAATTTTCACCAAAAAGACTGGTGAATCTAAAGTCAATAGTCAGTGCCTAAAACACTACTTCATAATGGATGATATGTATCCCTACTGACACCTTCTTCTTCTCCCCCCACATATCATGATTGAAATTTAGGTGTCGAGCCATCAATGTTAAACAAAGGTGCTTCTCAGGAGGCTAACTGAATGTTACTTCCATTTTTTAGTTGTTTTCCACTTTACCTCATATTTAAATTCATTTAGTTAAGTGCATCTCATGACAAGATCATCAGTTTCAATAATTTGTATTTTTGGTGAGTAACTTTGATTAATGTAGAGTAACCAAATCTCCTGGCCCAACCATCTTATCCTCCATCTTGAATTTGGTATTTTCTCAATGATGAGAAAATACCTATATTTCCGGAGGAGGGTGGGTGGTACGTATTTTGCTCTCTACCAACACCTACTTGTTTGTATCTTGTGATCTTATCACTCCACTTATGCATTGTATTTAGATTACTTTTGTAAAATTTTCTTTCCAAAGTGATCCATGCCATTATCTAGATGTCTTAGGTTCAAAAATTGATTTGCAATTTATCCATTGTTTCACTATTTATCATTACTAACTTAATGAAACACCTCTGAGTGGCCAATTTTGAAACAACCAGTGGCTAAAAATTACCATTTGTGACCTAGTAATCCAAACATCATGTTTCCCTAGAAAATATGGCATGTACTTGAGGAACTAAGAGGGATCAAAAACATCATTCTACTAACTGACAAGTGAAACATATGCATAGAATCGTCACTTTTCCCCTTATCATGTCACTATTCAAGCATAGTTCTACTAGTGAAAAAAATGGGTGCACCGAGCTATAAATCAATTTGCATGTTGATCTCACCCCTCTTCTACACTTCTTCCATTTCTTACCACCTAAAGCTCAGGAATTTGGGTAGCTTGTCCATATCTAGTGGAAGGGAAATGAGCATGATGTGAAGGTGACACAATCACATGGGTTTCATGGTTACCCTAATCAAAATAATTATTAAAAATACTTTCCTTTGGGTTTGATCCTGAAGTATACTTTGATAAGATATATTTGTGTATAGGTGGTGATTATTGGAAGTAGTCTAGGTAAAAATATATGGAATTTCCCTAGGGTGAATTTACAGGTGCAATTAACACACGCATCATTGCCCCATTTGGTTGGCATCAGTAGACCCCCTACTTTAGTAGAGGCATGGTGGTTGTCATTGGACGTGCCATTCAGACTCAATGTTGAGTTCTATGTCTACTCCCACTCTACGTATTTGTCCTCATGTCCATTATTTCAGGCTTCTCTCTCTAGGGTATTGCTCATAAAGATGCCAAAACAACTTATAATGGCCACAACAAACTAGGAGCACCTAGTACCTCACTTTGGTCTCACAAGTTTCACCGTTGGGTAGTTTGGCCATTACTTCATGGGGGGTTCTTATAGAATACTCAATCTTAGGTATACATCTTAACTTTTTCACCTTCTTTATTATCTTTTTCTAGTGCTTTTTTATTTATTGTGAAGTATAGAGTTTAAGACAAATATTATTTTAATAGGTGTGAGGAAGGATGAGTCAAAAAAGAAATTTGAGCATTTAAGGAATAAAGGAATTAATAAATATATCAATAGATGAATTAAACATCAAGTCATGGTTTTATAACTTTATGTTAAAAGTCAAGACTATTTTTAGTTGGATTCATCGCCCCTCAATTATCTAACCTACTAATTTTCGATTAAAATGGGTCATAATTGGGCCATTCAAATGCACAAGAAAAGAAACATGTATATGAAATATATTAATTTATAAGGTTTCTATCATTTAATATTGATTGAGGATTGCTCTGTAGGTTTCCCAACTTTGACACTTCATGTGCCTCAACTGAAGCATTCAATCAAAATCAAATGACACATAAATCATCTTCTAACTCGGGTAGGAGGATCTCTGACCCTCACCTTCTCACGTTCTTTCTCCTCAATTTTCTCTTTCCCTCGTCCATCAAATCACTTCATTTTTGCCCCTCTAATTTCCTTGTGCAAATTTGCATGCAACAAGCCATTAATTAAAACCTCATTTTCATTACTTTCAATTTGTTCAATTTTCCTCCCCATGCCTTTGAACTTTCTAACTATGTATCCTCATAAACCCTAGCCTGCAATAGTTATCCACTCCCTAACCTCCTCCACACCTCTTGCAATCATTTTCTTATCCTAATGTTTTTTGAAGTTCTATTTGTTTGTGTTGCCAACTCATACTCAAATCTACGCCAAACACCTTCTCCTTCGACTCCTCACTTCACCTCGACCTAATTGCATCTAATTAAGCACCTTAGATCCTCCCTCTTTGTATTTTTCCAGTTAAAATCTTCCAATCTTCACTCATCCTTTTAACCCCAAAATTGGCCCTTTGCATATTAATATTGTTGCTTGAAACCAAGGCATGAGTTGTAGGAGAAGGAAGAATCCCATCTTCAATTTTACCAAGTTTACCCCACTTTCCCTTTTTCTTTGTTTTCTCACCAAGGATAGAATCATCTTGTGATGTTATTTTATGGAAATAGCCAATCATATTATCACATGTATTTTTCACTCTATTTTCTTGTCATGCTCTAGTTTTTAATCCAATGTGAGGGTAAATCACTCTTTTGCCTATTATTAATTCATTTAAAATAGTAGTTTTAATTAATTTGTAAAATACATAACTAAGTATAAGAACATAAGGAAATGAAAAGTATGTTACTGGAATTAAAAAATGTTCTCTATTTATCTACAGTGGTTAAAGAGACTATTTCTAAGGGTTTCAAGAGTCTATTTTAGGATATCATAATTAATACATGCATAAACCTTAATTGCAGGAAATGTTATCTTTAGTTATGGAAACCCTTGTTGAAGGACCTTTGTAGCTTTTGTTGTGATCTAGGATTAGGGATAGGGTATGTGCATTGTTGTATGATTTCTACATCATCTTTTCACATACTATCACACACAAATTTGGTTCATTCTGATTTTATTTAGCCTCTTTTCATATTACTTTTGCCATCTTTTTGTTACTTTTCTTATCGCATAACTTGCATTGTAGATATGTCCCAAAAGAACTGATTTCAGAGCTTAACTCTGCTAAAACAGTAGAATGCACGACGTGTAGGACAAATGCACGACGTGCATCACTTTAGAAGAAGTTTTGTTTCACCCAAACAGCAGAATGCACGGTGTGTTTGGGCCTCAAACACGGCGTGCGAGTTTCCAAAAATGTACAGAAAAGCATGTGCATGGCGTGCACCTGGAGCGTCAAGCAACCAAGAAAACTTCTAGAAAGTCGCATGGTGTGCATTGCTTATGCGCACACCGTGCATAGTTCTACCTAGAGCCACCCGTCAGTGTTGGTGCACGGTGTGCACCCAGATGCACGACATGCACCCAGATGCACGGTGTGCACCTAGTAGTGTCAGAAATTCGAAAAATAAGAGTTTGTGTTTAAATGAAGGAGGGAAGTTAAGGGTCAGTGATGTTGGGTCATTTTTGGAAGGTTTCTCTCATCCCAAGCCAGAGAAAAATAGAGAGGGCAATTTTGGGAGAGATCTAAGGTGGTTTCTTGCAAAAAGAAGCCATTTCTTCTTCCCCATTGTCTTCTCCATGGTGCAGCAAAGCTTCCCCAACTCTGTGCAGCTTCTTGGGAAAGAAGCTAGTCCGTTTTGGAGCAGCTAAAGAAGGAGAATTTCGTCCCAAAGCCGAAATTCCTCCTTCTTGTGGTTACAACTTCAGATCTCTTTGTTTTTCCTCCTCTAGATTATGTTTAGAACTGAATTTTCTGTGCCAAATCTGTAAGGCATGGTTATGGACGAGTAATTCTCTTTTTCTTGGGCATGGGAGAGTATCTCCCATGTCATAGCATGTATGGAACAAGTGATTTAGTACTATACTATTCTTCTTGTTTTTCTACCATGAATGTACCAGTTTACTTATCTCTTGCATGTATTGTTAGCCACTTTATATGCATGTTTTCTACATTCTTGCTTGATCTGAGAATATAGGTACGAATGTATGGAGGTACCCTTCTTGGCAACTCTTTCTATACCACAGGAGTGGAGAGAAATGAGTTGAGGATCAGGTTGTGATAAAAAATGAAATTTATGCACGAGAGTGCATCTTTGAGTTGCGATCATTGCACTTGCATCAGGAGGTGAAGTGTAACACAAATTTTCCTTTAACAAGGGCTTATGTATGTTTAAATTATCATGTTCCTATGATATTCTATGATATGTGAGTGAAATTCTAATGTCCAAGTCCATTAGTATCTAAACCTAAACTTTTCTAGTAATCTTTTTGTTGTTAGTTTTAATCTGAATTTTCTACATTTAGTTAAGCTTCACCATCTCTTTTAAACCAATCTAGATTGTTGAACTTTAGTGTTGTTGTGCTCAATTAATTTCCTAAGCTCCTTATGTTTGACCTCGACTATACTTCCTCCGTATACTTGCGGAAATTGGTTAAGTTGGGTAAACTATCCTTGTTTGGATAAAAACTCATTAGTGTAAATATACCAACAAGTTTTTGGCGTCGTTGCTGGGGAGCTACAGTAGTTTATTTGGAGTAATAAGTACTAAACAATATTCGAGGCTAGATCACCATTTCCATATTTCGAATTTCATATACCTTTTAGTTGTGTTTGCAATTCCTTTTGTTATTTTTTAGGTTGTATGCGTCGCTCACAACGAGATCTTCAAACATCTACATTGTTAGACCTTGAAATCGAGTGTACTCTTTCAATCTTGAGAAGAGTAGAACAACTACTACTAGGAGGTACTCCATCGTCACCATCATCACCACCACCATCTTATTCACTCTTTGAGGAAGCTACACCAAGAGATCCAACCATGGAGGACGACCATCCTTTAAAGGATTTCACGACGTCCGTCGCCACAAAATCATTTTGGAGGCACAACCAATGAAGACCCAAGTCTTCATGTTGCCGAATTCTTGGAATATCGGAATACCTTCAGAATCAACGGGGTATCTCCTGAAGGAGTGAGACTTATGCTTTTTCCTTTCACTCTAAGAGATAGAGCTAAGGCATGGCTTTTGTCTCTTCCAAAGAAGTCAATCAAAAGTTGGGACCAACTCTTAAATGCTTTTCTTGCAAAGTACTTCCTACCCAGCAAAATAACCCAATTGAGGAATCAATTCACCAATTTCTCTCAAAATGAAGGAGAAACTCTTTATGATACATGGGAACGGTTTAAGGAACTTCAACACCTTTGCCCACACCATGATTTAACTAACTGGTTGTTGCTTCAAACTTTCTATAATGGAATGTTATACAACACTCGGTTGACACTAGATGCCGCAGTTGGTGGTGCATTAAATGACTAAGTCTTATAGAGAGGCTTATGACATTATTGAAGACATATCGCTAAATCATTGCCAATGGGGAGGAGATAGGGGAGTAAAATCATCCTCTATAGCTAGTTTTTCAACTGAGAAACAAGGAGGGAAACACACTGTTGATGTTGTTGATCTTATTGCTTCTAAACTAGATGTTCTTACATAGAAGTTTGAGAAGATGACTACTATACAAATCCAATCAGTTGAAGTTATATGTTAAGCTGGTGGTAATGCAGGACATACATCTTCTTCATATTTTGCTCCTAATGCAATTGAAGGGAATTTTGAACAGGTCAATGCTGTTGGAATGCAAAGGAATAAGCAATACAATCCCTATTCCAACACATATAATCCGGGATGGAGAGATCATCCTAATTTCTCCTATAGGAACACAAGCAACACTCAAAACTTCTAACATGGACAACAACAACTGTAGCAACAACATATAAACCATCAAGGGAATCAGTCATGTTTCAATAATACGGGTTACCAATAGCCACAACAACCCTAAGGTTCTTACCTAGAAGCTATGATGGAAAAATTTATATCTACACAAATGCAGCAGAATGAAGAACTTCGAGGAAATGACAAGCTGTTGAAAGATGCATTGCTCAACTTTCTACAAAGGTGGATGGTATTTCCACTCACACCAAGATGTTGGAGAACCAAATAGCACAACATGTTCTAACTCAACAAAGGACTCCGCAGTCTGATTCTCTTCCAAGACAACCGAAAGTGAACCCAAGGCAACAAGATAATGCAATTATTCTAAGAAGTGGAGCTAAGATTGAAAGACCCTCTCCATCCAAAGAGAAGAACATGGAGGTAGTCAATGAAGAGGAGTCCAACACTCCTAATTGCAGCAAGGAGAAAGGTAGAACTAAAACACAACCTTCTTTCAAGGTCACTGCACCTTTTCCTCAAAGGCTTACCAATAAGAAGGAGGACCTCAAGTTTAGGAAGTTTATGGACATTATTAATAAATTACATGTCAATCTTCCTTTTGCTGAAGTTATTGCCAAGATGCCTTCTTATGCTAAATTCCTAAAAGATATCTTGACTAAAAGAAGAAAAGTTGATCAGGTTGAAACAGTAAGGCTTTTAGAAAGAGTGAGTTCTATTATTCAAAACCACCTTCTACAAAAGCTTGATGATTTGGGAGCTTTTACACTGCCATGTAAGATCAACAATACCACTTTTGACAAAGGTCTAGTAGACCTTGGTGTTAGTATTACTCTCATTCCATCCACCTTATGGCAAGAATTGGATCTTGGATACTTAAATCCAACAAAGATGGCTATTGAGTTAGCCGATCATTCCATTAAATACCCAAAAGGTATAGTGGAAGATGTGCTAGTGCATATCAGGAAGTTCTATATACCGTGTGATTTTGTTGTTCTTTATATGGTGGAGATCCCTTCCAACCCAGTTCTTTTTAGAAGGCCATTCTTGAGGACTGTTGGATGTCTTGTTGACGTTCGGGAAGGAAAGCTCACTCTACGTGTTGGTGAAGAAGCAATGGAATTCTCTATTCATGATGCAATGAAAGCACCCGCACGTGTTGAAGAAATCTATTTGTTAGATACTACTGATCCAATTGAGGATGATAATGAAGATATTGTTGATTTAATGATCAATATTTATGATGATGATGTGATTGAACTCAACAATTGAAAATTTTCTGGAGCACTTTCTATTTCTAAAGCACAAACTATTAATGAAGATGCTCCACTTGTTGATGATAAAGTTGATGAAGGTACAACAGGGAAAAAAGTAGAACTAAAAGCCCTTCCACCTGGGCTAAGGTATGCATTTCTTGACCCAAAATCTACATCCCCTGTTATAATAAATAATGAATTAACCAATGACCAAGAAAATAAATTACTTGCTGAACTGCGTTTGTATAAAGATGTCATTGGTTATTCCATAGATGATCTAAAAGGCATTCATACTTCAATCTGTATGCATAGAATTAATATGGAAGATGATGCTAAACCAACAGTTGAACCTCCTAGGCACCTAAATCAAAATATGCTTAAAGTGGTAAAGAAAGAAATTTTCAAATTATTGATGCTGGAATCATTTATCCCATCAGTGACAGCCCCTGGGTTAGTGCCATTCACGTGGTTCCTAAGAAGGGAGGTGCAACTATCATCAAGGGAGACAATGATGAGTTAATACAAACATGTATGGTTACCGACTGGCGTATGTGCATTGACTATCGGCGTCTGAATAAGGAAACCCACAAGGATCATTTTTTGTTGCCTTTTATTGATTTGACGCTTGAATGCCTCGCTAAGCATTCTTATTTTTGTTACCTGGATGGGTATTTCAGATTTTTTCAGATTCCTATTTATCCACCCGACCAAGAGAAAAGCACATTTACTTGTATTTATGGAACATATGCCTATCGTCGTATGTTGTTTGGTCTTTGCAACACTCTCACTACTTTTTAGCAGTGTATTATGGCCATATATTCTGATTTTATTGAAAATATAATGGATATTTTCATGGATGGTTTTAGTTTATACGGTGATTCTTTTGATCAATGTTTATTGAACCTATCTTTAGTCTTAGCCCACTGTGAAAAGGTTAACCTAGTGCTAAATTGGGAGAAGTGCCATTTCATGGTACAATCCGGTGTAGTACTAGGACATGTTGTATCTAACAAAGGTATTGAAGTGGATAGGGCAAAAGTTGAAGCCATTGAGAAGATGTCTACTCCATCTTCAGTTAAAGGCATCCGAAGCTTTCTTGGACATGCAAGTTTTTATAGAAGATTCATTAAAGATTTCTCTAAAATTGCAAAACCGTTGTGTTCCCTACTTACAAAAGATGTTGAGTTTGTGTTTGACAATGATTGCCATACAACCTTTTCTAAGATCAAAGAGGCCCTCATTTCAGCCCCAATTATTCAACCTTCGGATTGGGATTCCCCTTTTGAGCTAATGTGTAATGCTAGAAATTATGCAGTAGGGGTTGTTCTAGGACAGTGGAAAGACAAGAAACTCCATGCCATCTATTATGCAAGCAAAACCCTTGATGAAGCACAGATCAACTATACAACCATAGAGAAGGAAATGCTAGCCGTCATTTATGCTTTTGACAAGTTCTGACAATATTTGGTGGGATCAAAGGTGATTGTATATGCTGATCATGTCGCCACAAAGTATTTGTTGAACAAGAAAGATGCCAAACCACGTCTTATTCGTTGGATTTTGCTTCTACAAGAATTTGATCTTGAGATCCGAGATAAGAAAGGTATAGAAAATAACGTTGTTGATCATATTTCTAGACTAACCACAGAGGTTGGAGACCCATTGCCCATTGATGATCATTTGCCTATTGAAAAGCTCTATACATTGTCATCTACTCAAGCACCATGGTTTGCGGACATCGCCAAATTTCTTGCTACTTGACAACTCCCACCTGATTTGATGTATCAACAAAAGAAGAAATTCTTTCATGATGTGAAATTCTACTATTGGGATGATCCATTGTTATTCAAGCATGGAAGTGATGGATTGATCCACCAGTGTGTTGTTGAAGAGGAAATCCCAAATATTATTGTTGAATGCCATGCCTCACCTTATAGAGGACATTTTGTAAGAGAGAAGTCTAGTTCTAAGATACTACAAGCTGGTTTTTATTGGCCCACATTATTCAAAGACGTCAATCTATTTTTCAAATCTTGTGATAGATGTCAAAGAACTGGAGGTATATCCCGTCGTGACGACATGCCTCTCAAATCTATCTTAGAGGTTGAGGTGTTTGATGCATGGGGAGTGGATTACATGGGACCATTCCCATCTTCTTGTGGGTATCAATACATTCTTGTTGCTTGTGAATATGTTTCCAAATGGGTTGAGGCCATTCCAACCCAAGCGTCGGATGCAAAATCAGTAATTAAGCTTTTTCAAAAGATTGTTTTCCCTCAGTTTTGAGTTCCTCGTGTTGTAATTTTAGATGGAGGCACACACTTTGCTGAAAAACAATTCAACAACCTTCTCTCTAAATATGGTGTGACTCATAAGATTTCTACACCCTATCATCCTCAAACATCTGGGCAGGTAGAGGTTTCAAACAGGAAGTTGAAGAATATTCTTTAAAAGACTGTTTCTAGTTCAAGAAAAGATTGGGCCTTAAAGATTGATGACACATTATGGGCATACCGCACAGCCTATAAGACCATCATAGGGACTACTCCATTCAAGCTAATCTATGGAAAATCTTGTCACCTTCCGCTAGAATTGGAGAACCATGCTTTGTGGGCAATTAAGTTCTTGAACTTTGATATGAAGAAAGCAGGAGAGAAACTCTTTTTGTAGCTGCAGGAACTTGAAGAACTCTGCCTTGATGCTTATGAGAATGCAAGGGTGTACAAGGAAAGAAAAAAGGCTTAGCATGACAAGAGGATCCGCAGGAAAGATTTCTAAGAAGGAGATAAAGTCTTGTTATTCAACTCTAGATTAAAGCTATTTCCAAGGAAGCTGAAATCAAAATGGTTTGGCCCGTTCCTGGTGCTAAAAAAATTTCCATATGGAGTTGTGGAACTCCAAAGCAAAGATGGAAACATCAAAGTCAATGGACAACGTTGCAAACTTTATTCTTGTGGAGATGAAGTAGATAAGGGAGCCTCTTGCTCCCTCCAAGATGCTTGAAGAAATTGAAGAGTCTTACTCTGGACTCTAAATGGAGGACCTTGTGGGAGTTGACCCCACATTAGGATATATTTCTTTTAAGTTCTTTGAGTAAAAAACACTATTTAATTTGATTAGTAAGCTTGTCATGGATGAATGTAATAATTTAGACTTAATTGTCGCCATATCTATCTCTGTTGTGTGCTGACTGACTGCTATTTTCTACAGAAATTCCAAAATACACGGTGAGTCTTTCATTGGCACAAAGTTCACCTCAACAGAAAATGCACTGAATGATGTTCTGGAAACTTGCACGCCGTGCATTTATTTATACACGTCGTGCCCAAGGGAGCTATAAATACGAAAAATGTTTCTGGAATCTTGCACGCCATGCATTTCTCGACGCACGACATGCACCTGATTTTTTGAATGACAAGAAAATGTTCTGGAAACATGCACGACGTGCATTGATCAACGCATGTCGTGCATCTGTGCGCAAGAACTGGTCTGTAATGTGTTTTCAACCAATGCATGACGTGCATCAGAATGCACGCCGTGCACCGGAGCGTTAAAGACAGTTCAAACTAATGAGGAACAGACTGTGCATATAACATGCACGTCGTGTCTTTTTTTTGTAAAGACTAGTCAAGAAGGGTTGGAGTGCATGACCTAATTCCCCACTCCAACCCTAGCAGCCGTGCACTCCAGCCGTGTGCTGCCATCGTCCTCGACAAGAGCCGTACATCTCTGCATGCCGTTCCCCCATTCCACAGCCATGCACTGTCAAGCAAGAGCAGCTGCCTTCTTCTCTACCTACACTGCCACTCAAGCTAGGGCTTCTTCGTCTGCCTCCTCTCTCAGTCACCGCCCTAGCACCGAACCCAAACAGCGTCATAGCTAAGAAACCACCAAAGCCACCATCAAGTAGCAAGAGGGGAATCCCACTGATCCACCCCATGACTCATCCTCTGTTATCGGCACTAGTTTCTCCGTCCGCCTCCTCTCTCCACCGCCCGACAGCAATAGCAACTCACAGACGCTGACACCGCTGACCTTCTTCTCCGCCACAACCCTAGCTACCGACCCAACAACAATAGTAGTATCTAGTGTTGCCTGATTTAGTCTGCAGTTTATCTACAGGTGCACGTCGTGCACTCATCGTGCACGCTGTGCATTCGTCTTCCAGGGAAGAAATAACATCTTTTCAGTTGCACTCCATGACAGCAAACTGCACACCTTACATTACTACAACAACATGTCATCTATCAAGAGTAGCATAGGCAGACACCATGTAGGACCTCCTTCATCCAAATCATGCCCCGCTACAAGTGCAACACATTTTGAGATGGTACCAGCAGCATTTGTACCCTCCACTCAATTCCAAGTCACCCCAGAGGAGGATGTAGATTACCAGTTCCTCATCACCAGGCGTGTTCTACTTTCCCGCTATGTCTGTGAGGAAACCCTTGACAAGTTATGTTTCAAAAATGAGGTCATAGAGCATCTACGATTCTTAGGTCTACAACTTATTTGCACTAGAGTGTCAAAGACCTACCCCCACTTGGTTTATGAATTTCTGACCACCTTCAAAGTAGAAGACAACCCACAAAACCGTCACGAGCCATATCCAAAAATCAGTTTTTGACTTCTAGACAAATTGTTTTCTATGGATCTTAAACGGTTTTGTATTTTACTTAAGTGCAACTATGGAGGGTATACTAATTATCCACCAGCCTTCCATAGTGATTCTTTTTGGTCTGAGATTACTAGTGAAATGGTGAACAGAGCTAGAAATGCCTGAGCTTCTTCACTCCATAATCCAATTTTCATATTTATGCATCGTCTTCTAAGCACATGGCCCTTTGCTAAAAATGAGACTCAAGGTGTCATAGGAAAAAATGATCTTTTCTTCTTATGGTGCATAGTAAAGAATGAGCAAACCAGTTCTGGCTACTACATTGTAAATAAGCTTCTAGAGACCAAAAAGAAGAAGCAAAGAGAGGCAGGTGACATCATGTGTGGTGGGCTGATCAGTATACTTGCAATGCAGCTAGGCTTAGAGGTGGGTGTCCTAGAACCTGCACTGGGGAAAAACCTTGTAGACATCAACTATCTTATTTCTTGTGGCTTAATATCAAGACATGGTAGTAGCACAAGTAAATTTAAGGTTTTTATCACAAAGAAGTAGTTCATCATCATCCCCAATTCAACCCACAATGATATCGAGAACAAAGCCAGTTGGAAGGTGGAGTTACAGCCTGAAGTCGATGAAGAGACACCCACCTGCGGCACCAGCAACTCTATGCCAGCAGCTCCTACTCCACTTCCACCCTCCACTAGTACTCAAACAGAGTACACTTGGATGATGCATGATGTGAGGCACCTTTACGGTTACGTTCAGTAGAGGTTTGACCACATCGACATCTGTTTTGACCAGATGAGCATGCAGTACACTGTGATGTACGACATGCTCAACCGGATGGATGCATGGCATATCTCTCAGGGCCATTACCCCGCCCCGCCGCCATATCAGTCACCACCTCAGCAATAGTTCGAGTTTCCACCATCTGAGTGTCCACAACAGCCATCTCAGTTTTCAGAACTGCAGCCACCTCAGTTTCCAGAGCAGCAGCCCGACTCTTCCACCCAGCCGATGGACATCCCTGACATTGTCAGCCAGTTCTTCCCTGATCAGGAGGGTGGCAGCTCTTATTTGTGATCACATCGATGAAAGGTACTCGGTTATGAACTCCATAAGTTCGATTGATGTAGTGAGGACATTGCTGATTTCAAGCTTAGGGAGAGCACAACCGGTCGGTAGTTGTAGTTTTTCATTCAGTTTTTCTTTATTTGAGTCAATTGTATCATGTATTTTCCTTTTTATTCCTTGTTCTGTCCCTTGATGGTAAAAATGAATATGACTTGAGACTATCTTATTAGAATGAAGCCCCCCCCCTTATGCTGGAATTATTCTATCCTTTATGTGTCTTGGCTACATGAAAAGAAAAATCAAGATCATGTATGAATGAAATGGAATTTGAAAAATCCCCATGTACATGACTTTGCCTTGTGTTTGTTGTTTGAAATCTCAATTTTTTTTACATCCTTGATTTCTCAATACACGTAACAGGTCCAAATTTTAAACGAATGAATCAACTTGGCAACATTTAATAGAATACATGATACTCTTGCCAAACCTTTAGTGCATCTACAATAAATTTTTCTGTGAAAAACTTTCAAAAATAATGATTTAAATCTTACTAGCTTTAACATTCTTGTTGACCCTTTGGTGTTGTACCATCAATGGTTTATCTTGACCCAATAAAAGGTGGCAAATGGCCCACATATTATGCTAGCCTAGTGTAAGTCTGATCTGGCAACGATTGTTAGGTGATATGAAAATCAAAAGAGGGTAAAAACAACACCCCAACCGACTTTCCTCGTGAGCATAAGCCTAAATTAGCAGCTGGATGTCGGAACCCAAAAATTCCATCATCATATCCTTAAGAAAAAGAGTGCAACTAAGTATTGTTAATGTTAGCATTTGTTTCATCATCGTATATATGTACTAGCTAAAAAATTTGTAATGTACATGCACTGATTGTTTGGCTTGATTATCCAAATTCTATTTAATGTTGTCTAGTTGATCATTTCATTTGTTTTGGAACTAACCCTACTGGACTTAATTTCTCTATCTTGGATGTTGAAAATTTGAGATGACAACAAGGAACACAAGCACAATGTGCATGGTTGGCTGAGCTGATTGCATATGCATAAACTTGATTTTTCTTCTTGAATGTAACCATGTTCTTTTTGCTTGAGGACAAGCAATAGTTCATGCTTAGGGGGATTTGTTGTGTGATTTCTACATCATCTTTTCACATACTATCACACACAAATTTGGTTCATTCTGATTTTATTTAGCCTCTTTTCATGTTACTTTTTCCATCTTTTTGTTACTTTACTTATCGCATAACTTGCATTGCAGATATGTCCCAAAAGAACTGATTTCAGAGCTTAATTCTGCTAAAATAGTAGTATGCATGGCGTGCTTCACTTTAGAAGAATTTTCATTTCACCGAGACAGCAGAATGCATGGTGTGTTCGGGCCTCGAACACGGCGTGTGAGTTTCCAAAAATGTATAGAAAAGCATGTGCATGGTGTCCACTCAACTGCACGACGTGCACCTGGAGCGTCAAACAACCAAGAAAATTTTTGGAAAGTCACACGACATGCATTGCTTATGTGCATGCCGTGTGTAGTTCAACCTGGACCAACCTGTTAGTGTTGGTGCACGGTGTGCACCCAGATGCACGGCGTGCACCTGGCAGTTTCAGAAATTTGAAAAATATAAGTTTGTGTTTAAATGAAGGAGGGAACTTAAGGGGCTGTGATGTTGGGTCATTTTTGGAAGGTTTCTCTCGTCCCAAGCTAGAGAAAAATAGAGAGGGAAATTTTGGGAGAGATCTAACGTGGTTTCTTGCAAAAGGAAGCCATTTCTTCTTCCCCATTGTCTTCTCCAAGGTGCAACAAAGCTTCCCCAACTTCGTGCAGCTTTTTGGGAAAGGAGCTAGTCTGTTTTGGAGCATCTAAAGAAGGAGAATTTCATCCCCAAGACGTAATTCCTCCTTCTTATGGTTACAACTTCAGATCTCTTTGTTTTTGCTCCTCTAGATCAGGTTTAGAACTGAATTTTCTGTACCAAATCTACAAGGCATGGTTATGGATGAGTAATTCTCTTTTTCTTGGGCATGGGAGAGTAGCTCCCATGTCATAGCATGTATGGAACAAGTGATTTCATACTAAATACTATGCTTCTTGTTTTTTTACCGTGAATGTACCGGTCTATTTATCTCTTGCATGTACTGATGGCCACTTTATATGCATGTTTTCTGCATTCTTGCTTGATCTGAGAAGATAGGTAGGAATGTATGGAGGTACCCTTCTTGGCAACTCTTTCTCTACCATGAGAGTGGAGAGAAATGAGTTGAGGATCAGGTTGTGATCAAAAATGAAATTTATGCACGAGAGTGCATCTTTGAGTTGCGATCGTTGCACTTGCATCAGGAGGTGAAGTGTAACACAACTTTTCCTTTAACAAGGGCTTATGTATGTTTAAATCATCATGTTCCTATGATATGCTATGATATGTGAGTGAAATTCTAATGTCCAATATCCATTAATATATGAACCTAAACTTTTCTAGTAATCTTTTCGTTGTTAGTTTTAATCTGAATTTTCTGCATTTAGATAAGATTCACCATCTCTTTTATACCGATCTAGATTGTTGAACTTTAGTGTTGTTGTGCTCAATTAATTGACTAAGCTCCTTGTGTTCGACCTCGACTATACTTCCTCCATATACTTGCAGAGATTGGTTAAGTTGGGTAAACTATCCTTGTTTGGATAAAAACTCGTTAGTCTAAATATACCAACATGCATCCACTAAATCTATTTGGGCATTAGTATAATTGAAACTTTGATTTCCTATATGAGTCATTGAACTTGATTTTGTTTGTCCCTTCCTTAACTCTTGTGAAGTTCAAAAAATCATGTAATTTTCAGAGTATATCCCTGATTGGTTACTTATTTTTCATGAAATCATCATTTTTGTTCTGATGACCGAAATATGAGATACTTGGAAGTTTTCGTCCCTTTTCGTTTGTTAAATTAGACTAAAATTGATTAAACATTATCTTGCATATCTAATTTTGCAAGTATTATTTGATTAGTCATAACTAGAAGTAAGTACACTATATTTTTTAGGCATTGAGGTTTTGGTCCTCCTACCATGCACTAAGGTTTTAGTCCCCATGCCCCACTGAGAAGGTCAACTATCTCATTGTAATGGAATGACCACAAATACAATATGATAGAGGATAAAGAATGTCATTGATGGAGGAGAATAAGCAACCAGAGGTCTTTGGCTTCTACAGTCCACTATAACAGCAACAAGACCAAGGAACTCTATGAGAATTGCCTTCTTCCTTGCAATCTCCTCTTTCTCCCTACTCCAAAATGTGCTCTAGAATCAGAGTCAATGGGATGTTTGATAATTAGTGTGTGCCTCACTTTTGTTACCAAATTAGCATCAAGTTGGTGGTTGTGTAAAATTACTCAGTCTGTTAATGTGATTGGGTCACTAGGTGGTCTAGTTGGTTGATCACCCATTTGGTGGTGTGTTTGGTGGAATTCTGGTTAGTAGATCAGAGAGGTTGATTGACCAATCATCCTTTTGATAAGATCTCTAGAGAACAAGTGAATCGGTCTAGACAAGGAGTGGATTGGATCATCAAGTAGATGCATGAGGTGGTTGTTGTCTTCTGACCTTGGAGGTATATTTGTTGGTTAGCTGACCACTAAGGTGGATTAGTTAATTAGCATCATCCTTGAGGCCCTCTTCTACAAGTGGATCAACTGATCAAGAAGGGGAATCAATTGATCATTTGATCTTTAAAATTCATCAGTGTTACTATCAATAGTTATGAACTTCTGATCAGTCAATCATTGATGGAGATTGTCTGGTTTAATGCCAGGCTTGGAGATTCTTTGGATGGGTAGGTTTCCCATTCAATCTAGGATTTGAGCTTCTAATAATCCTATCTGACTTGTGCTTTTTAGCTCCAATTTTCTTTGGAATCATTTCCAATCTTTGGTACATGAATCTGGGGAAGGAAATTGACATTTCCCTCAAGTTAATTTGTGCTTTCTTCTGAATAAGGAAACAAATCTAATTAAAATCCTATTATTTAAAAACAAAGGCAAAATAAGGAAACTAAAAAAAACTAGATGCAAATGACAACTAAAATGAAAAAAAATAATTTATAAATGAAAAGATATAGGTGATGAGTGTGCATTCATCAAAGTACCTTAGACTAGAATATTGCTCGTTCTCGAGCAGCACAAAATAAAAACAACCTACCAAATAATACTACTAGCATGTCACCTTTTATACCGTCACTTGGTTTCCTACAACTGAATATGATCAAGCAACTTGGTTTCCTAGAATCAAAAAGTGTAGCTTCAAATTCCATGTTTTGACTTCACATTCGCAAGCAAGTTCTCATATCAAAACATGCACATTACAATCATGATATCATTGGTATCTTAAAAAGTTCTGCACATCCTTATGAGATTTGCACAAGTATGGGGTTAAGTTGTGAATGGAATTTTATTGAGGTTATTTCTACCCTTGGTAAGAAATTCACGTGAATGGAAGTATAAAAGGAAAAATTTGCAAATGTCTCTATTCGACTCAAGAATGCTTTCCTTTTTCTTCAATTACATTGATGGATTTTTTTTTCTTTTTTCTTTTATTTATGTTATGCCCCTATTACATATGAGGGATATTGAAGAAGCATAGGAGTGAGAGAGAGGATGCCACCCCAAATCTTGGATTTTGGCACATTCTTTCTAAATTTTGGTTAATTTTTAGTGAACAATGGAGTGAGAAGGTGGTGGAAGTATAAAAGAGGTTGAACTTGTGCATCTCATGATTGGGAATTCAGAGTATAGGAACACCTTAAAAAATTATTTCAATCACAACATGTAAATTTCAAAGTAATGATAATTCCACAAGAAGATTATGCTGATCAACAAAAGAGACACTACAAATTGATTCCTCTCAATCCCACACAACTTGCCATTTTTCTAGGGAGTGATATGATTTGAGATCATTGGCAACATGATAAGTTCTAGCATTGACAATTGTGATTATTTTTTTATTATTTCATACAAATTGGGGTACGTTGATGATTAATGCAGAATAAAAACATGCAAAATTTAATTGAATCTAGGACGACTAGGTAATGGATAGTTACATGTGACTAATCATGGGAATTTTTAAAAATTAATAGTAAGAAACAAATGTAATGAAAAATTGAGAAAAAAATGATAGAAAGTGAATATAAAGGGGTAGAAAGGACACATGACACCCACCCTCGACATCTAAACTTAGAAATTTTCTTGTCTTTGAGAAAACTCTAGGTCTAGAATGTAGGGAAAGAACAATCATTAGAATTGCCATCAACTACCATGCTAACCTAGCAGTGGTGCTTGCTGTGGAGGCCAGGGGTGGGTTGGTCTCTTAGTGGGGCTCAGAATGAATCTCAGGATTCATTCACACCAATCTTGGCTCATGGAGGATCTGTGATGCTCCTCAGGTGGTGGAGTTTTGGTGTACTGACTTCCCTAATGCCAAGATTAGGGGAAGGAGTCTATCTTGCATCAAAATTAGTGTAGTAAGTGCAAACCTGTTGGTAGTCACCTCTTTCCACATGCCACAAACTCATGCACCTACTGCATGAGGTACATGTGGTTGAGCTATTGGCCTTATGTCTACTACTCCCTCTGCATAAGATTCTACCTGCCCTCGATGTTGTCCACTTTCTCTTGGAGCTCAGTGAAGCCATAGGATCTAGATGACCATGTGGTGTTAGGAACTCATCACTTCGTGTGATGTGTAGAAGGGGATAGGGAAGGACCACCCGCCTCATCATTTTCCTCCATTGAATCGCTACATACGCCAAACATAATCTTAAAAGCCTCACTCTCAATAGGTGGATGCTCCCTCATGTAATGTTGGATGTGTGTACCCAATCATTGAGATCATAAACAAAATTCACTGCCATGAAGTAAGTGTAAGTTGGTAGCACTAGAATGGCCCAGTTGTCTCTAAACATCCACCAATAGATGGAATCCTCCTTAGCAATTTTGGTATTTGCAAAAGACACCAAGTACTTGAAGTCAATCATGTGGGAGGTCTTCTATTTCATCATCTACATGAAGGGAATGTGGGTATAGATGGATATTCTGACTCCTCCCTAGAAGAACTCAAAATTCATTTATCAGTATTGTTGGTTGTGCAAGTGTTCAATAAGTGCATTCCCTATTTGAACAACTCATCATTCATCACGCTCTATAGGCAGTAGAGGTTGATAGTGGTTACTATGACCAGGGCATGTGTAAGCCTGAAGACAGTTCAGGTAGTGGATCATTGGACAATGAATGAATGATTCCTTAGTATCATGAGGGAAGGAAGGGAGTTGGGATGGTGATCTTAGTGGAAACCATTCTAGTTGAGAAATTTTCATTGTAGTGATTGTGTTTTCACTAATACATTTTTCTTGTCTCTCTTTGTAAACATCAAGTATAATGGTGGTGAGGTCACTTTCATCTAAGGACTACTCCTCCTCAAACATGTATAAGAAGCTATTGAACTTGTTGGAGAAGCTATAGTGCTTCACAAAGGAAGTAAGGAATTATAGAGTGAGATCTTTGAAGGTAGTTTGTGTGTGAAACAAGAAGACAAAGATGGGCACATGATTAAGAATAAGCATCAAGGGCTCCTAGATGACCAATCCTCTGAGTGTCTTGGGGCATGCCCATCAGATATATGTTCTCTGATGGCCTTCATGACCTTGTGTTTCTTCTTTTACTCGGGGAGGATGAAGACATTATACTTGGCGGGGAGAGGAGTGAAGCATGTGTGAAAGGTGGAAGGGCAAGCTCGCAACTTGTTTCTGGAATGAGATGGTTGCATTGGTGCAGGAGTAGAATAAGTTCCCACATGGTTGAAGATAGCTACCCTCTGTGTGTCAAGATCGTCGATCATCTTATCATTGGATATTGTGTTATTCACCATGGCCTACTCATCAAAGGTCCTTCTAGCCTCCATGTCATCAGGGGCTCGCTGATCATCCCCCTCACTCCACTCGTGGATGTGGATGTCATTAGTGGGTTGTGTGGAGCATGAGTGGGGAGAGTAGAAGATGTCAGTGTTGCCTTGTCCTTGACCTTCTTAGAGCTAGAGAGGTTAAGCATTTGTAGAATCTTGTGTCCAGAAACCTCTAATGTATGGTCAAACACACCATCTTGGGTAAGTGGCATGATGGTGTTTATTGGGATCCTAACTAGGTGAACATGGAAGGTGATTGGGTGATCATAGGAGGATTATTCCCACCTATGGTTTTCTGATTGGGTGATGAGAGCAAGTGATCCATCGATGAGAAGGGTGTTAGGGGACTCTAATGATGGTAGATCAGGGAACAAAGGGTGGTGGTTAGGTGATCACTATTGGCTAAATGGACATCTGTAAATCCCTTTGTTTTGATAATGACAAACATTTCATTCTTAATGATCTAACGTGCTACTTGAGTGTTGCAGGAAGAAGGTGGATGACAAAGCATCCGGGAAATCTATATGCTTAATGTTTGTATTTTCATGAAATGTAATCAATTTGTAAAAACTTGTACAAACATATAATGTACAAGTAGTTAGACTTCATGTAAATCAAGCGTTAGATTTTCCCTAGCTAAACACCAAACTTAGATAGGTCATCTCCTTCAATAGTGTCATATATGCACACTCATACACACACTTAATGTCTTTATTTAAACATTGAAACAGGGTCAATCTCGGTCGACAAAATCCTCGACTGAGACACTCTCGGTCGACAAACTCCTCGACCGAGAAAGACCCAAGTAGCCGTTAGACACAACTGACAAGGTAGTTGGCAGTTGGAGATGAACGTTGCAAATACTTGATCCAGAGAGCCTGTCGGTCGACAAAACCTCGACCGAGTAGGCATCTCGGTCGACAATTTCTCGACCGAGATGGACTCTGACAACAACTACAGAATTAATTAACTAGCCGTTGTTAAAGCAACAAACTTGTACCTAACAGCTAGTTAAGCACTTAGAAACCCCTAGAACGTGTCTAGAACATCCTTAAGCACTTGTAGGACATTCCTATAAATAGGACATGCCTTAGGACACCTAAACTCACTTGTTTTTACACTTGAGCAATCTTTGAGCATACACTTGCATTGATCAACCTGTTTGTGATCAATTGAGCATATTTGTAATTGGCTACTTTTCTCTTGGCTCAAATTTCGTGTCCTATAGGCTAGTATCTCCTATCCACAACAATCACAATTCCATATACATTGGCTAGGAGATCTACACGCTTGATCTAGGCAAATCAAGCCTTGTGCTTCAAAGGATAAGTTGTAATTTCCATTTTCCTTTCTTGTTCACTTTCATTGCTTGTACTCGCCTTGCTACTCCTAGGTTGGAGGCTGCGGATTGGAGAGGGTCGTGATGTTCTTGGTGAAGAAGGAGACTTTGAACTACTTCAAGAAGGCTGGTGCAACGGGAGGTTACTTCTAAGAGGAAGGCTACTTCAAGGGGGAGCTTGGAGTTACTTCAAGAAGGCTACCTTGAGTTGGTGCATCTACTTCAAGTGACGACTGTTCAAAGGGGTGTAAGAAAGTATTGTATTTTGTGTAATTCCTTGAGAAGGTAATAAAATTAATACTTTCAAAATCCCGGTTGGGTAAGCAACCGGGTAGTGGACTGACAACCTTAGTATTTGCTAAGGTTGGAACCACTCTAAACCCTTTGTCTCCTTCTTGGTTTCTTATTTGTGGTTGTTTGAGTTAAATAATTGTTAAATTAGTTTAAAACCCTATTCACCCCCCCCCCTCTAGTGGTTTTTCAATTGGTATCAGAGCGGGCTTCAAGGAACCCTAACGAAGTCTTGAAGAATGGGTGACGGGGTACTCAACAACCTCAACCTTGAAGGAACACTTGTGGCTAGGCCTCCTATGTTTGATGGAACAAACTACACCTACTGGAAGAGAAGGATGCAATTTTACTTCCAAGGCATTAACTGGGATCTATGGAGAATGGTGTCTACCCCTTATGAGCTTCCTCAAGTGGAATATGCAGCATGGGACACCAATACTGTAAAATCGGCTCAAATGAATGCAAAGGCTGTAAGTATTTTATATTGTTCAATTTCAGTAGGAGAATTTGATAGGATATCAAATTGTGATACAGCCTATGAGATTTGGCATAGACTTTCCATAACTTATGAAGGGACTGTTCAAGTTAAGAATTCTAAGATTAGCATGCTTAAACAAAAGTTTGAACACTTCCGTATGGATCCGAATGAAACTATTAGTGAAATGTATGCAAAATTCTCTTCTATTGTAAATGGTTTGAATGCATTAGGAAAAGTTGTTCTTGAAGAAGATTAGGTGTCAAAGATCCTTAGATCACTTCCTCCTAAATACAAGCCCAAGGTGACAGCCATTGAAGAAGCTAATGACCTCACTCGACTGAGAATGGAGCAACTCATTGGTAATCTAGAAGCTCATGAAGCAACCCTAGAAGAGGAAGAAAGAAGAGAGCGTGAACTTCAACAAGGAAAAAAGAAGGATGTGGCTCTAAAAGCTTCAAAGATCATCACACCAGAAAGTGAGGAGTCAAGTAAAGAAGAAGGAGAAGAAGCCTCGATTGTCAATGGTAAGAAATATAAAAGATTTAAATCTAACAAAATTTCTAGTTCTTCTTCTTCTCCTCCTAGGTGCTTTGAGTGTGGAAAGAAAGGACATCTAAAAAATGAATGCCCTAAAGCAAAGAAAGGAAAGAAAAGCTCACACAAGAAGAAGGGAGAAAAAGCTTATAAAGCTGCATGGGACGAGTCAAGTGAGAGTGAAAGTGGAGAAGAAAAGGTGGAATGTCTAATGACAAGAGAAGATGATGAGGACTCTCAAGAGGTAAGCCTTCTTGATCTTCCTAAAGAAGAGTTAATTTCTAGTCTGCAAGAAACTCATGATAAGTATGTTGATTGCAAGAAGAAACTAAAGAAGGTTACCAAAACAAATGATGAGTTATATGCTAGATTAAATGATCTCTCTTCTGAAAAGAACAACATTGATCTTGAGAATCTGTCTTTAAAAACATCTTTAAATGACTGCACTAGAAAGTTACTTACTCTAGAAACAAATGTTGATCTTCTCTCTCAAGAAAAGACTGAATTGTTAGCTAAACTAAATGATTTTCAGACCCAACCAATTCTATGTAACCATCTAGACTATGACAATGTTGTAAAAGAAAGAGACTCCCTATTATCTAATTTAGATCAAGCAAGAAAAGATTTACACAAGAAGATGGATGTCATTGCAAATCTACAAAGAAACCTAAATGACTTAAGAGGAAAAGAGATCCTTAATAACATTCTGAAAATTTCCTCTAGTTTCAATGGAAGAAGAGGTTTGGGATATGCTCCAAAGAAAAATCAACCCAAAATAACTAAAGTATTTTCATGCCCTTATGAGACCAAGGATTCCGACTTAGTTTGGGTTCCAAAACTCCAAACTTAGTAGAGTCAAATGCAATTCAGTTGAGATATGATCAAATGCTCAATTCTGCATATTATATTGTCTTATCTCAACTTAATAAAAGGTTTCATGCATTATGGTAATTTTCTGAACTGCTGTACTGAAATAGAAACTTAGTCGGTCAAAGTATTGTCGACCGAAAATATAATCGGTCGAACTTTTGTCGACCGACCAGATGCCTGTAACAAATTAAAATCTACAGAAACAAAACAGCAACCATTTCGGTCGAAAATTGGTCGACCGAGAGAGAAGTCGGTCGAACAGTTGTCGACCGACTGAAGTTATGAATCAGAATTTTTATTCAGTATGTACTTAAATGCTTCTAACCATACCAGACCATCACATGGGTACCAAAATCTACATTTTAATGCAGGATTGGGTGGTCAACAATGGATGTTCCAAACACATGATCGGAAACAAGGATGCATTTCAAACTTTTGAAGAAAAGAAGAGTGGAACAGTCACCTTTGGAGATAATGGTAAAGGTAAAATCGTTGGAATAGGTAATATTGGTACAAACCTTGAAATCAAGAATGTTTTACTCGTTGACGGTTTGCATCATAATTTAATAAGTGTGAGTCAATTATGTGACAGTGGATATGATGTTCTATTTAACAAATACTGCTGCAAATTATTAATAGAAAACACTACAAATGTTGTTTATGAAGGAAAAAGAGTTGGAAACCTTTATATTCTTAGACCTAACTCCATGAAATCTGTAGTAGGAAAATGCTTACTTGCAAATAAAAATACTTTACAACTATGGCATACAAAGTTAGGACATGCTAGTTCACATGTTATCAAAAAGCTAGTGAAATATGATCTTGTTCATGGTTTGCCTACTTTATCTTTTGATCAAGTTGAAAATTGTGAACCATGTACTTTGGGAAAGAAAACAAAAACCTCTTTTAAAGCTAAACATGTACTTAGCACTAGTAGATCCTTATAATTAATTCATATGGATTTATTTGGACCCATGAGGACACAATCTATTGGTGGCAAAAGATATTGTTTTGTTATTGTCGATGATTATAGTAGATATACATGGGTACATTTCTTGCAACCAAAGATGACACTATTCATGTTTTTATAAAATTTTGTTCCAAGATTGAAAATCTATTACAAAACAAAATATGTACCATTAAAAATGATCATGGTGGAGAATTTGAAAATCATGTATTTGAAGAATTTTGCACATCTCAAGGGTACACTCACAATTTTTCTGCTCCACGCACTCCACAACAAAATGGTATAGTTGAAAGGAAAAATCGATCACTATAAGAAATGGCTAGAACTATGATGCTCGAACATAACACACCTAAAACCTTTTGGGCTGAAGCTGTAAACACCGCATGCTATGTGTTAAATAGAGTAATTGTTCACTCCCATTTGAAGAAAACACCATATGAAATAATACATTCTAAGAAACCTAGAGTTGACTATTTTCATACCTTTGGATCCACATGCTATCTCTTAAATACCAAAGAGGATAGAGATAAGTTTGATTCTAAATCACATAAAGCATTCTTTTTGGGATATTCTACCTCTAGCAAAGCATTTAGAGTCTACAACACTATTTCTAGAAAAGTTGAGGAATCTATTCATGTCTCTTTTCATGAAGAATCAAAATCAGGAAATCCTAAAATAGTTGATCTCACTCATCAATTCGAGAACTTAAACATACCAAATGATAGTGAGAAAGATACTACAAACAATAACCAAGCTGAAACACAACCTATATCTAGACTTATTAAAGATCATCCTCAAGAATTAATTATTGGAAATCCAAATGATAAAGCCAAAACTCGGTCTTCCTTTAAGGATGTTGCAAACATGGCCTTTGTTTCTATTATTGAACCTAAGAAGATATCTGAAGCTCTTAAAGATGACTATTGGATAATAGCAATGCAAGAAGAATTAAACCAATTCACAAAAAATGATGTATGGGATTTAGTTCCTAAACCACAAGATAAAACCATCATTGGAACTAAATGGGTTTTTAGGAATAAGTTCAATGAGGCAGGAGAAGTAATAAGGAATAAAGCTCGGTTAGTAGCACAAGGATATAATCAACAAGAAGGAATAGACTTTGATGAAACGTATGCACCAGTAGCAAGACTTGAAGCTATTAGAATGTTACTAGCTATTGCTGCACATAAAAACATCAAACTCTACCAAATGGATGTAAAAAGTGCATTTCTAAATGGAATCATTCAAGAAGAAGTATATGTTGCCCAACCACCTGGTTTTGAAATACCGGAAAAAGGTGACTATGTTTATAAACTTAAGAAAGCACTTTATGGTTTAAAACAAGCACCTAGGAACTGGTATGAAAGGCTCAAAACATATCTTTTTGATAATGGTTTTTCTATTGGAAATTCAGATTCTACTTTGTTTTTCAAAACATATACATCTGATTTTCTAGTTGTTCAAATATATGTTGATGACATTATTTTTGGAGCTTCTAATGAATCATTGTGCACACAATTCAGTGACATTATGCAAAAAGAATTTGAAATGAGCCTCATGGGTGAACTAACTTTCTTTCTTGGTTTCCAAATTAAAAAAACGCCTGCCGGGATTTTTATAAGCCAAGAAAAGTATACTAAAGAACTTCTAAAACGTTTTGGGATGGATCAGTACAAACATGCTACTACTCCTATGGCTACCTCTATTAAAATTGATAAGGATGAAAATGGGGAACCTATTGATGATTCCTTATATAGAGCCATGATTGGTAGTTTGCTTTATTTAACTGCTTCTAGACTGGACATAATGTTTTCTATTCATCTTTGTGCTCGATTTCAATCACAAACAATGCACTCTCATTTTCAAGCAGTTAAACGAATTCTTCGATACATAGCCGGCACCACATGTTTTGGTTTATGGTATCCAAAAGGACAATCCTTGGATTTTAAAGCTTATACTGATGCTGATTATGCTGGTTTTCGACTTGATCGCAAGAGCACTAGTGGTGGTTGTTTCTTGTTAGGGAGAGCTTTAGTATCTTGGTTTAGCAAGAAACAAAACACGGTTTCCCTCTCTACAACTGAAGCTGAATATATGGCAGCCGGATCTTGTTGTGCTCAAGTGCTTTACATACAACAAGTGTTAAACGATTATGGTTTTACTCTTTCATCTATGCCTATCTTTTGTGACAACACGAGCGCTATAAACTGAGCACACAATCCTATTTTACACAGCCGAGCTAAACATATTGAAATCCGTCATCACTTTTTAAGGGATCATATGTCTAAGAATCATGTTTCCCTTCATCATGTTGATACGGAAGATCAATTGGCTGATATTTTTACAAAACCGCTTCCACTAGACCAATTCAACAAAATCAGGAAGCAACTGCTTATCACTCCTTTAGAAGATGTTTTCTTTGATATTTGTGCATCTTAAAAATATTCTTATTTGCATCATTTTTTGTTTTTAATGGACATCTTTTTCATTGGATTTGATGGGACATCTAATTAAGGGGGAGTTTTCTTGTTTTTAACGGATATCTTTTTGAAATGACAAAGGGGGAGAAATAAACATAAATCTTAAAACGTGCAAAACTCAAATCAATGAGTTTCACAAACTCTTCGCTTTACATTGAAAGTTGCTATATTCCCTAAAGAATTGGATTTCATGTTTCATAATTCATGGGGAATAATAAGCACACATTTTATAAACAAAAGAAGAAATTCACAAGGTAAACTTCAGGTATAAAGCTAAACTTTGAGTTGATTTATATTTTGGAAATGTTTGTCATCTTCAAAAGGGGGAGATTGTTGGCTAAATGGACATCTGTAAATCCCTTTGTTTTGATAATGACAAACATTTCATTCTTAATGATCTAACGTGCTACTTGAGTGTTGCAGGAATAAGGTGGATGACAAAGCATCTGGGAAATCTATATGCTTAATGTTTGTATTTTCATGAAATGTAATCAATTTGTAAAAACTTGTACAAACATATAATGTACAAGTACTTAGACTTCATGTAAATCAAGCGTTAGATTTTCCCTATCTAAACACCAAACTTAGATAGGTCATCTCCTTCAATAGTGTCATATATGCACACTCATACACACACTTAATGTCTTTATTTGAAACATTGAAACAAGGTCAATCTCGGTCGACAAAATCCTCGACCGAGAAACTCTCGGTCGACAAACTCCTCGACTGAGAAAGACCCAAGTAGCCGTTAGACACAACTGACAAGGTAGTTGGTAGTTGGAGATGAACGTTGCAAATACTTGATCCAGAGAGCCTGTCGGTCGACAAAACCTCGACCGAGTAGGCATCTCGGTCGACAATTTCTCGACCGAGATGGACTCTGACAGCAACTGCAGAATTAATTAACTAGCCGTTGTTAAAGCAACAAACTTGTACCTAACGGCTAGTTAAGCACTTAGAAACCCCTAGAACGTGTCTAGAACATCCTTAAGCACTTGTAGGACATTCCTATAAATAGGACATGCCTTAGGACACCTAAACTCACTTGTTTTTACACTTGAGCAATCTTTGAGCATACACTTGCATTGAGCAACCTGTTTGTGAGCAATTGAGCATATTTGTAATTGGCTACTTTTCTCTTGGCTCAAATTTCGTGTCCTATAGGCTAGTATCTCCTATCCACAGCAATCACAATTCCATATACATTGGCTAGGAGATCTACACGCTTGATCTAGGCAAATCAAGCCTTGTGCTTCAAAGGATAAGTTGTAATTTCCATTTTCCTTTCTTGTTCACTTTCATTGCTTGTACTCCCCTTGCTAATCCTAGGTTGGAGGTTGCGGATTGGAGAGGGTCGTGATCTTCTTGGTGAAGAAGGAGACTTTGAACTACTTCAAGAAGGCTGGTGCAACGGGAGGTTACTTGTAAGAGGAAGGCTACTTCAAGGGGGAGCTTGGAGTTACTTCAAGAAGGCTACCTCGAGTTGGTGCATCTACTTCAAGTGAAAGCTATTCAAAGGGGTGTAAGAAAGTATTGTATTTTGTGTAATTCCTTGAGAAGGTAATAAAATTAATACTTTCAAAATCCCGGTTGGGTAAGCAACCGGGTAGTGGACTGACAACCTTAGTATTTGCTAAGGTTGGAACCACTCTAAACCCTTTGTCTCCTTCTTGGTTTCTTATTTGTGGTTGTTTGAGTTAAATAATTGTTAAATTAGTTTAAAACCCTATTCACCCCCCCTCTAGTGGTTTTTCAATCACTTGTGATGTGTGGCTCACATTGTGGTGGTTGGATCAGGTGTTGATGTAGGTTGTCCAGCTGATTAGGGGCACATGAAAAGTAAGAACACCTTGTGCCATTCGATCAACTAAGTCTCTTCGGTTTGGGAAATCATAATGGGAAGGGTCATCTTCTTAGTAAAGCAAAGGGGGTGGAGATAGATGTTAGGGAGACCGAACAACAAGATAGGGGCCTGACAATTATTTTGTGGGGGAATGAAAGCACATAGTTGGGTGACCAAGCGGTGTCTTTGGTTGCTCAGGAACAAGAAGGTGTCACTTCTTAGTTGATTGGTGAAGAATAGACACTAACACCCAAGGCATGGAGTTCAATAGGTTACAAGATGTGAGATTGGCCAATCTACTGCATGGTTGGTGGATCCTCACACTGGCTAGCAAGCAAGATGAAGGAAAGGTGGAGGTTTTGTGCTTCCCTCTAGGGCAAGAAAAAATGATGTTGACTCCCTTGCCACATATGTGATTATAAATAGGAGGGATCCATGGTCGGGCCATCTAGAGTGTCCAAGTCTGCCAATCAAGGTCCTTCATGGTGAGGAAGCTCATGCATTCATTGGTCAATCTCAACAATGTGGGTTGGAGAATCTACAAGACATGGGTCAACTAATCAACCAAACTCTAGTTGATTGGTTGACCCAGGACTTACAGAGTGGCCAAATAGGTGGTGCCAATCATGTGGTTGAATGAGTTAATATTTCCCCAGGTTGATCATCCAATCAGATTGTTGAATGCATTGAAATTTCCTAGGTTGATCGACCAATCAATTGGCGTGGTCGTTCAATCGTCATCAAAATTGGATGGATCACAAAACACTTACATTTGGTTACTTGAGTCTGATTGAAGAATCTAGAGGCTTTGTCGAGTGATCAATTTGTTTTCTTAGATATAGTATCTAATTTTAAATTTGGACACACTATGCTCGCCTGATCTGCAGGTCCAGTTGGGTGATCACAAATATGAGGCAATTTTCTAGTATTGTTAGGTTGGTCAACTAGAGGAGTTGGTCAGTCGATCCACCTATGGTTGAAACATGGGCAAAAATGGACCCCCTTGGTTGGCTAACCAGTTGGTCTACTCGGCCAAATAAGGAGTTGGAGATAGCATGTAAGCAAAATTCAACCAAACTATAGATCAATGAATGTTGAATTAGGAAAATGAAATTACAGGTTGGAAACGTGATCAAAGTAATTTAAAAATTCAAAATCTAACTAAATAATCTTTGAGTTGCCTCCCAACAAGCACTATATTAATGTAGTTGATCGACACATGGGTTCTTAGATTGTAACTAGATTGGAAAGAGGGAGTGAAGTCACTTCCTTTTTTGCAAAATATATATCTGTGATGTATCTTTTTAGTCGATGGATGTGTGCAATATATTTTCCCTTGATCTTGTTTAGTAAGACAAATGGTCCATGTGGATATCTCTTCTTCTCAAGATATGCCCCATGACACCGAAATTGCAATTTTCCAAAAGACAATCTCAAATAGGAGTTGTATATCAAGACTTGGTCTCCCACTTGAATGTTCTTTCACTTAGTTGGTCTTTGTACCACATCTTATTCCACTCTTTGTAGATGTGCACATTCTCATAGGTGGACATGCACAATTTCTCCAGATCTTGCAATTGAAGGAAGTGCTTCTCTCTAGTGAGAGATAGGTTGAAGTTTACGAATCAAATTGTTCATATGGGTTTATGCTCAATCAAATTGTTCATTTGGGTTTATGCTCAATCAAATTGTTCATCTGGGTTTATGCTCTATCTCCACTGGGATTGACAAGACTTGACATATATCAATCATAATAGAGTGGTACCTAAGGGTGCTTTGAACATATTTTTGTATTCCCGTAGATCATAATTGAGCTTTAGTGCCCAATATTTTCTTGCTATACCTACCATTTTCTCAAGGATGGACTTAGTTATTTAGTTTGAAACTTCATGTTGGCTGCTAGTAAGCATGGTCTGGATACTCACTGATGGATGCCATACTTTTTTGGCAAAAGCTCAAACACTTTCTCTAGAAAGTGGGATTCAATGTCAAACATGATTGTGTGTGCTACCCCAAACCTAGGGAAAATTACATCCTTGAAGATTTTCATAACAAGATTGAAGTTGCTTTTGACTTGGGGATTGCCTCAACCCACTTTGAGACATAGTCCACTTCAACAAGAACATAGGAATAAATACAATAAGGGGGAAATGGACATATGTAGTATACTACCCAAACATCAAATGTTTCTACTTCCCACCAACATGTCAAAGTAATCTTATAATGTTTTGAATTGTTTCTGAATCTTTGGCATTGATCACAAGAAAGTATGTATGTATAGGCACCTTTGAAACTAGTGAACCAATAGAATCTGCATAGGATAACTTTCAAGGTTGTCTTCTTGGCACTCATATGGCCTCCTGCTTGACCCAAGTGGCACTACTCAAGATATATGTGCCCTTCCTCTTCTATGACGCACCTTCTGTATAGACCATCAACACCAAGGTAGAAAAGGTATGGCTCATCCCATTATTAGTGCTTGACATTGTGCAAGAATTTCATATGGGAGTGTCCTATGTACTTAGGGTGCAGAACACCTACAATAAGGTAGTTAAAAAAGTCTACAATCCATAGAACGTTAGAAGAGGCTTTCATGAGTTGGCCTTCAGGAAGAGAATCATCAATTGGGCTGCTATTATTTTTAGGGAGATGAATAAGTTTGAGATGATCATTGTCACATAACTATTTTTTACCCTAACTCCACACTCCTAATGTCTATAAAGACAAAGGTGAGTGGACTTGGGGTCCATCCATAGAATAGCACAAATATGTCACATAGGCAGTATGTATGTAAAATAAGTAACAACAAGATATAACAAGATACTAAAACTGGAGATAAGACATATGTACCCATTTCTATATCAAGAATACCCCATTGGTGTTTCATTTATGATCTTAGAGTCTTTAGTGCAACGGATCTTCATTTAGTAACTACAAGTTCGATAAACGAATGCATTGAGTACGCTAAGAAAAGGCATGTAAATAGTTTAAGAGTATAATAAATGTTGTTGGGCTAGAAACAACATATTAAATAAGAATTAGAAACAAGACAAGAGCATATAATGACATTCTTCTATACAAAACATTTTTTAGATTTTTGTATCCATTATATCAACATAGGACTTTGACCACCTCTCAAGGAAGGGTCCCTGAGGGGCATTCACAGTCCCTATTTCTACAACAGGGACCTCAAGACCAAAGTCAATGAGCTAAACCTTTTTGATTTGTGTCTTGGGCCCTTACCCTGAGTATTCAGGTAGGTACACAAGGTTATATAATGGAGTTCTATATGTTATGTTCTAGGTTTATCAACATATTATAGTCAACATGAAAGTAGTATTTGTAGGGAATAGTAGCTCAAACAAGTACTTATCTAGCCAAGCATTCATACGAGCATACATACAAACAAGTCAATAACATAGTAGGGTCAATAGATTAAGCATGACTTATGAGTAGTGAGCAAGATATGATAATAAATCTTGGGATGGTCCAGCCCAAGTGGACCTAAGATATAAAATAGAGTCTTAGATCAGTACGATTTGATAAGATTAGAAGCATATGAGTCTTGTGGATGTTTCCCAAGATCTAGGTTTCACTTAGTTCAAATATAGTTCCAAGGTTCCAGACTTGCATGCATTTATCCAACATAGCACACTTACCAACATTAAGACCTACATGTAAGGGAACCATCCACATTATGAGTAATATTGGTTAAAGATAAGGTCTGATTTAGTAAGAGAGAGAGCATGAGATTAGCTTATCATCATCTTTTAAACATGCAAGGTCATATTTTTCCATGTTAGATTCATACACATACATTAGCTTCATGTTTCCCAAGTCATAGAAGCTTTATGAGTATATGATACATCAATGGGCTTATAGTGCTACACGTATGACAAATCTACTAATTCGGAGTCTTTAAGATATCACGTATATCATTAGATTATGATCTAGAAAGATTACAGCACAACTATCTACATATGCATCTAGAACATGTCATGGGTCATCAAATGTCACATATAGTCAAAAGAATAAATGAGTTTATTCGCATTTAGTGTCACAAATCATATTAGGACTGATGTAGAAGTGAATCATAGGGATATGACTAATAACGATCTACTTTAGCACAAGAATAAAGATCCAATCACATAATTACCTGAACATCACATTTAGGGCATAAAAGGGTACAAAGGTAAGCCTTTCATGTCATATGAGTCATTTGTAGGCTACATAGCATGAGATAATGTACTAACAGAGAAAAAAGCATAACAAGGGGTAATGATTTTGAGAGTACAAGTTTAGATGATCATAAGTTAAGCTAAAGTTCAAGACATGATCAAGTTATAGCATATAAATATCTAAAAGGACAATTCTTCAAATCCTGATGAGTCAAGGTGCCATTTAATCACAAATGGATGAGCTAGCTCATCTAATCACGTATCAAGTGGGGAAAAGTTATGTATGTGCATAGAAATATGGCCACATAACATTAATAGTACAAGATATGTAAGCACTTCATAAGATTTAGATGATTAAAGGTCATGCAAGATGATAAAATAGGGAACTAGTTGAGACACAAAAATAATCATGGACAATAGTTACCTCATTAAAAAGGTGGTTTTTTTTATCAAAATAACATACTACATCAGGTTAAATGGTTAAAAAATCTAGGAGCTACAAAGAATTGAAGATAGCATCAAAAAATGAGGGATTTTGGGTGATTTACCCTGATTTGGGCCAAGATTAGGCCCAAAGGTTGGGCAAGCGGTGGACGGCATGCGCGGGAGGCTTGGAATGGAAACCAGAGGCTAGGCGAGGTGCTCGACATCTAATGGCAATTTTGAGTGGTCCCTAACAGTGATGTGCGACGTGGAGACTAGGAAGGAGCATCGTCGCATGGGCCTAGAGGGGTACGTGTCCCATCACGAGAGGCAGAAAGCCCACGAGGTCAGCACCCAAGAAGAAGGAGAGAGGGGGGAGAGGGCGAGCACATGAAAGAGAGAGAGAGAGACAAAGAGATAGAGAGAGAGTGGGGGAGGTAGGTGTGGGGCCCGGGTGGCATGTTGGTGCATCGTCGTTGGATGCTTGTCGCCCGTGTGGCATAGGGTGAGAGGGAGACTGAGGGAGAGAGAGTGAGTAAGTTAGAGGGTGGGTGTGTGCGGCACCCAAGATGACCTGGCATGCTAGGAGTGGCTACTTGGCACCTTCATGGCAGAGAGAGAGGACACACAAGAGAGAGAGAGAGCATGAAGGGGAAAAAGAGGGGAATCAAGCACATTCTGGTTGTGATCTGGGTTGTTGGTCCTTGATCTAACGCTTCAGGAATCATCTCTCTTGTGTGCTTGGGGTGTTGTAACCCTACTGCAGGCAAGGGTGCAATGAACGAGGACCAGGAGGTAGTTCCAAAGGCTTCTAGAGGGTGTTTCAAGGTTAGGGCATGAAATGAGAAAGCAAGAGAGAGGGTTGGCAGATGGGATGGTGGTATTTAAAGGTGCTAGGGGTGAGTGTTGAGGAGGCTAGGGCTACGAATGGCATATTTCCATTGGCGGTCAGCAAAGGAGGTCGTACAATCCCTTTCTTGCCCTGCCCAGCAATCCCTTTATGTTGACTGGCACCCTGTGCAAGTTAGGTGATGAAGAGCAGGTCAGGGCAGGCAGCTGGCAAGCTGTGCACTACAAATCTCATCCTCCTATTGCACCTTCTACTATGGAAGGGTGGGAGGAAGGGGATGGCCCATGATTGTCAGATCGAGATGGAGGGAAGAAAGGAAAAGTGAGGGCAAAACAAGCACATGGGTTGCACATATTTTGGGCCCAAATTGGCGGTTCTTGGCCCAAAAAGGCATAAAAGGGAGTGTTAAAAGAGGGATTTGAGGTCAAGAACTTCAATTAGACCTAACTTGCTCATCCTAGCTCTAAATTTAGAAAGACAAGATGTGTTGGAAATGTGGGAACGCCCTCTAAACCTAGAGTAAAAAATGAAAGCAAAACAATTCCCAAGGATATGATCAAAAAGAAAAGAAAGAGGTTGATGAATAACATAGGTGAAAACCTTAGTTTCATATCAAATTGAGTGTCACTAGTCATCATGTGGAACAAAATGACCTGAAAAAACATCAAACCAACATGAATCATGAATTTGAGGGATAAAGTGAGAAATTTGTTTGAGGATGATTTGCATAGCACATACGATGAGAAAGAAAAGTCCAAGTTGTCACAATCATCTATCATGTTCTCTCTACCCTTCTTATGATACATTTCCAGATAAAATTATTTTAATAAGAGGATACACCAAATCAATTTGTTCTTTGCATTCCTCTTCACCATAAAATAGCAGATGGAAGCATAATCCATTGAGATAATCACCTTTGAACTGACAAGGTATGATATGAATTTTCCAAAGGCATACATAATGGCAAGCACCTCTTTCTCATTCACATAGTAGTTCCGTTGTGATTCATTAAGCATCTTATATGCATAGTAGATGACATGATGTCTATTTTCAATTCCCTGGCCTAAGACTTCTCCATAGAGATAGTTTCTAGCATTGCACATGATCTCGAAAGGTTGAGACCAGACTAAAGCTCAGATGATAGGTGTGGTAGTGGGGTAGCATTCAAGTTGGTGAAGATTTCCATGCAAATGAAATCAAAACAAAACATAGAATCTTTTACAAGAATATTGGTCATCGGTTTTGCAATTTTTAAGAAGTCCTTGATGAACCAGTAGTAGAAACTAACATGACCTAAGAAAACACAAACTTCTTTGACATTTAAAGGTGGTTTAAGTTTTGCATGAATTCTATATTTTCCTTACCAACTTCAATACCCCTATTTCACACCGTAAGGCCAAGGACGACACCCTCCTTCACCATGAAATGGCACTTCTCTCAATCCAACCCAAGATGTTCTTCTTCACATTTTCCTAGCATAAGAAATAGGTGATGCAAACAATAGTAAAAAGAGTCATCGTAAATAGAAATATCGACCATGAACACCTCCATTATAGTATTCATAAACCCTTTAAAGATAATAGACATAGAACGGTTGAAGGTGGAGAAGGCAATGCACAAACCAAAGGGCATCCTCCTTAAGGCATAAGTGACAAAAGGGAAAATGAAAATTGTCTTCTCTTGGCCATCATAAGCAATAGGAACCTGATATAAGTCGGATCATACATCAAGATAGTAGAAGAATTCTTAATGTGCCAAATGATCTAGGAATTGATCAAGGGGGAGGGAAGCGGTCCTTCCTTCTAGTTTTATTCATCTTCTTTTAGTCAATGCTCAACATACACCTCATGAAAGTGTTGTTGGGAACAAGATGATTCTTTTTATTATATAATACACTAGTACCAACCTTATTGAGAACAACCTACATAGGGACTTACCTAGGGGGAATAAAAAATGGAGTAGATATTACTTGATGTGAGGAATTTAGTCAGACTGCCTCTTTCATGTTGGAATTCTATTTGTGCTTCCGTGGGGATCTTATGCATACAAATTTATTGATTAGCACCTATCAGATTAGTCATCTTGTAACCCTAGTCTGCCTTTCTCTTCTTTGGCTAAGTCATTATACATGTCTTTTTATTCTTGCATGAGATTTGAATTGATAATCACTGAGACAACTTTTTACTTGTCAAGAAAAATATACTCCAGGTCCTTAAGTAGTTCCTTTATCTCTGGTGCCTTTGGGGGCTCTGATTTCTCTTCAACAGTACATATCCCGCGTGAAGCTTCTTCATAGATTTCTTGAATATCATGAATCTAGCATCTAGTCTTGTTTTCTTCAGACATGCTTGATAGGGAGTCCCTGTCTTATAAATTGGTATGTCAGGTTCAATAGAATCAACTTGTAGTTTCACAACACTAGTATATTTACATGTATAAACATCAACAACTATGTTTTGTACCTATCCCTTTTCAACCATCATAGTGTCATCTTCAACTACGTCAATAGGAACAAATGTTGATTTTGCTAGGGGAGGAGGAGTTTCTTAGGATGCTTGGCACTATTCTATAGATGCCCAGTATAGGAACCTATAGGAGGGCATAGAGACACAAATAACTTTGAAAGAAAGGGAATCCAAGAAGGGGAACATGAAGCTTCTTCATAGATTCCTTGAACCTAATGAATCTTGCATCCAACCTTGTTTGCTTCAGATGTGCTTGATAGGAAGGCCTTAACTTGTGGGCACTTTAGGATAAATAGAATCAAGTTGTGGTTTCACAAAACTAGTAAACTTACATGCATCAGCATTATCAATTATGTATTATACATGTTCCTTTTCAACAATCATAGTATCATCATCAAAGTCAATAGGATCATCTGTTGGTTGCACTAGAGGAGGAGGAGCATACACATTCCTCGAATGTGTAGAAATAACTTTCAACTACTGAGGATGCTTGGCATTATTCTTAGGTTGCCTAGCAAAGCAACCTGCAGGAGGGCGTAGAAAGGCAAATAAATGAGCTAACAAAGAATCAATGATTTTTAGTAAGCTTGTTGATTGAAAATTATGGTTTGTTTGTGAGAAATTATAGACTAGTGAGATTGACAAATTTTCACAATGGATGAAAACTTGACATCTATGGAAGAAGGAGTGGGTTGTGGTATCTGTGTCACTTAGTTCAAAATTTGAAATTATTGTGACTATAACCATAGTTCTAGAAAATTTTCCTGATAATTGCCTTGGCTCTTAAATTTTTTTCTTTTATTGAATTCAAACCTGGGAGGACACGATCTTGGTTTTTTGCTTGGTTTGGTTGTTGTTTTTATGAATTCTCTACTTCTACTAGATTTTCATACTAGAAATTAAGATGGATTTTAGTTTGGTTTGGGTTATAGAAGCCTTTCTAGGAATATTGTGGATGGATTTGAGGTCCTATGTTTTCTGTTCACCCTCTTGCACATGTGTGTTGTTCACCGTCATATTGTACAAAAACTAGTAACTGTGAGGGATGTGATCATGGCCCTTGAAAGCCTCATAGAAGAGGTTTGCAAACTTCACTTACTATTGCAATTTTTGTGCTTGTCCTCTTATATAAGCATTGAAGAGGACTCAAGGTTGTCTTGCTTTAATATTGCTTTTGAGGGATTTCACTATACATTTGAATTATGAAATATCCTCATCTTTGAAAGCCTTGAGGACACCTCCTTCTCCTTGGCTAGAATGTGACCATGAAGAATTTTGAGAATCTCAATTGACAACCTCTCAACAGTCGTCACAGTTTGGGATATGAAATTTCCTCCACATGAGTAATCTAGGAACTCCTTTGTGTTATCCACAATACCTATGTAGAAGGTCTGCTTGAATTGAACATGTGGGATTTCATGGTGTCAGAAATGTGAAATAAGAAGTTTGAACATCTCTAAATCTTCAGCTATGGATTTTCCTAGGACATGAAGAACTGTTTGATTTGGTCCCTTGATCTGGTAGGTGAGGATGGATGTGTAAAGAGGAGAGATCACCTCCTTACTAAAATTTAAAGGAAATACAAATAATCCACTTTTCTAAGGAAAATAACATTGTGGAATGCATGTATAATAATTCAAGTAAATAAGCATGTTTCCGATACATGTAAAATGTCAATAACAACAAAAAGAAACTAAATTATTACATTGCTTTTTGAACTCTATTCACTACATGAGTTTCTTTAAAAAGGAAAAAACTAAAAAGAAACTTTAGGATCTAGCAATAAGAAACCTAGTCATCCTTGGTAGCAAACTTGAATCTACTACTCCTGAACTTGGTCACCTTGGCCTTATTCAACACCTTGATCTAACCCTGGGTGGTTGGGAAAGCACCTGACAAAAGGGAAAGAAAACAAGCTATGTATCAGAGAAAATGAAAAAGGACAAAGGATAAGAAATAACATGGAAAATAAGGCTAAGATTTCATCATAATATGAATATGGTCAAAGGCATGAGGGATAAACAAATAGACGCTTGTCATAACCAAAAATAGTAAAAGGTCTCATGTTTGATTAGTATTGACTACCTAAACTATGTAGGGATGAGGCACCTACCTAACCTCAACCAAAAGGTGAGGGAGAGTAACACATACCAATCACCTACAAATATTCTATATTGGGGAGAGTAACACATTCCCTTGGATGAATTTACACATGCTCTATCTATGGATGGTTGTGCATAAGTGCCACTACACTAGTTAAATAGTCTAATAAAATCAACATGCTAAAGAACTATGGCAAGTATAAGCTTCAAGTAAATATAGACATGGCAATGGGGTACAAGACCCAAAAACTAAGTAATAAAACTGATTTTGAGTAAAATATATCAATGGAATTATCAAAAGAGAAATTAGGGTTTCATAAAAACCTCATTAGGGAGACTAGGTTAGGGTTTGCAATTATTCCCAACTTCAGTGTAAGGAAAGCTTATACATTTCTTAATGAAATCCAATTACTTTGTTTCACTACTTTAATTGGTTCCAAAGCCCACTTTTCCTATTTTCAATGTATAAACATGAATTTGGGTTTCACATAAGAATAAAGGGAAGAAAAACCCTAACTTTTGGACTTTTTGAACAAATCCTCAATTTAGACTGTGAAAATATCACCATTGATCTTATTAGGTTCTCCTGATTAAGAAAACATATAATTTTATCTATTTTGGAGTTATGAGGCATAGAGTGCATTTTTGGTGATTTTTATGTATTAAATTAATTTTTAGAAAACACCTTGTGATAAAACTCAAAACAAAGTCTCAAAAATATTTTTATAAGAAAGCATCCATTTTTCTGATTCCAAAACATATTTTCTTTTCATTTTTGGAGAAAGGAACCAAAAGATATGATTTTTTCTATTCTGACCAATCAGAGAGTGCCATGTCAACAAAACCATCACAAAGAAATGAAAAGAGATCGAAGAATGGGCCCACCTTGCTGACTTGGCCCAATCAGAGCCAGCCAAGTCAGGGGTCAAAGGTGTGGCTTTGACTCGCTCAAAGTAAAGAAGGCGGTCGTGAAAAGACAATACCACCATTAAGCAAAAAAAAGGAAAATAGAAAACAAGGAGGGTACGAGAGGAAAAACACACAAGGGATTCATCCCCTTCATCATCCTAACCGTGGCTAGAAAGCAAAATCTCGAGTATTGGGAAAATCTGCAAGAGTTGATCAAACTTGAAAGCATGAACATGAAAAGAAAGAGGGAACCACCACGAACCTGTTGGTGAAGACAATTTGATATGAGGTGGTGTAGAGAGCAAGCACAATCCTCCGCAAGCCCTGGATCAAAAATTGAATGCCACAAGCAAGGATGCGAGAACTCGAGAAATTGAAGGATGAAACTAGTTACAAGGGGGTTGCCAAAGACTCGAGTACCAATATTTATAGGCAAGGTTGAGTGATAAAGCGAGAAGGAAGTGCCCTAAACATTCTTGGAGAGCAAGGTTTGGGGATTTCCTGATTTCTCCATGAAAACATGAAATTAAGGGTTCATTAGATGCGATTTCTTATTTGGAAACGTTTGGAAAAGATTACATGCAAATTGATCAAGAAATGAGCGAGAACTCAAGAAAACAAAATCCACGTTAATCAATCCTTGTTTCCCGATCAGTGAGATCTAGGAGACAATCTGTGAGTCGTTGAATCACAGATCCATCAGTTGTGATCGCTCTGATCAAAGTCAAAGTGTGACATATAAATTGAATTCCCAATTTTATTGGAATATAGTGTATATATGCATTAATTTCCCTTTTTCTCTCTCCTCATATGATGGGGCAAACATACTCCAAATTATATGAAAATTGACACCTAGCCTATTTTTTGATATGAGGAATCTGAATATGCAATTATCTTGCCTTTTAGAACTTTTAATGTGTTATATAAATTAAATCATATTTTCCCTTTCCTCCATCATTAATGGTTATAAGATAATCCAAATTTATTGAAACTTCACCCACAAGTCCCATTAAGTGCCCTGGATATGAATTTTCCATCAATTTCACATGTTGGAGTTGTTTGTATAATTATATAATATATGGAAGGTTCTACACACTCCCTCTCTCTCGTGATTTCACCTTTTAATCAAATATTCTCCAAATTTAGTGAAAATTCACCCAAAGGCATATTTTAATGTGTAGATCAGGAATTTGGCATCTATTGTTACTTTTGGAGCCATTATTTTGTATTTTTGAGTTATCTCCTATTCACCCATTCAATTAATACAATTATAATTACCAATTTTCCAAAAGTTGTGAAAATTACAACCTAAGCAAGATTGTAATCAAAGAAAATGAATTTGGACTTAGAATTATCTTTTGAGTTCCACTTTTATGATTTTTAGGCAATTTATTCTTATTTTCACTTAATGGAAAAATTAATTCATCTAATGTCACATTATCTTAGCTTTAGGGTTTTGTTTTCTTTTTCCTATACAAAAGGCCATAGGAACTTCTAGATTGATTTTATTTTATCCTTATCCCTCTTAAATGGAAATTTTGCAAATTAAACCCATTAGTAAGCTTTCAATATGGTATTTGTGCTTAACTCCTTATAATGAAAAATATTGGGAACAAATGTACACCGAACCTTTATAATTTCCACTAATTCAACATCAATGACATATTTGAAAGGAGAATTTTAGGAAAAGCTAAACTAAGGATTACACTTGGATTTCAGTTTGTTATACGATAATAGTGCAAACACTTGAATTTGAGACCCTACCATGTGGTGATGTTGACTCCTTCAATGTCATTATACCAACTCCTCACCTTTTACATCAAAGGTATACTTGAATAGTCAATGTTTGAGGGAATCATCAGATATGTGGGGTTATTTGTTAAAGGACAAAGGTATGAAAATTGTTGCATTAGGAGTCAATTTTTAGGATTTTATAATTAAAATAGGTATAAACCTTAATTGCTGGAATCATTACGTTTAGGTGTGGAAACCCTTGTTTAAGGATTTGCACATATTTTTTTATCTAGGATCAAGGATAAGGTAAGAGCATCCATTGGATTTATATTGGGAATTTTTATAATTAAACCTAAATTCCCATAATGAAGACTTTATCATGATATTGTTTTCCTTTTCTTCACTCTTCTGAAGTTCTAAAAATTCTCTTATTCTGATATAATATCATTGTAGGTTATAGAACTTTCATAAAATTATATCATTGATGGTCGCTTTACCGAAATGTTATATACTTGGATTTTCTCATCCTTTTCCTCTGAATTAAGTTGAAATTGATTAAACATTATCTTGCCTATCTTATTTTGCGTGTGTGATTTTTCTAGTCAGAATTAAAAATAATTACACCATATTTTATTTAGGCACTAAGTCACAATAACCTCTTTCCAACATTCTACTTACCACTGCTCCACCATTCTAACTACTTGACTCATTTGTGAAAATAAGATCTTCATGGAAGCTAAAAGGTCACTAGAGTACCTTTAGTGATGGTATAGGGGAGAAGGAGATTGTCCTACACTAGAGGGGAATTCACAAATTCAATCTTGGGAACCCCATCTAAATTTTCACCTTCCCTTATCCCAAACTAGTTAACTACTAAGTATTTCAAAAGTTATAATTACATTTTCTAATTTTTTTCCACATACTGATTTGGGTGATGATTTTGTTCGGGATTTATGATTTCCCCAAGTAGTAGAATTCACCTAGTCTAGGTGGGTATGTAAAGTGAGGAAACCCCACCACCACCTATGTGGATTGGGATTAATTATGTCAGAATCTTCACTAAACATCCTATAATAGACACCTTATCTCATTGCACTTATACTATAATTTTATTCTCCATTGTTGGTGTATTAGACATTGAGTAAAATTAATTCCACCGAAGTTTATTATTTACATCTTGGGTAGATAGTGCTATACAAACTAGGACTCATTTATAAACTATTTTCCTATATTCTAAGTGTACTAGCTAGTTAACCCAGATTTTTATAAGACATGCATGAGTGTCGACTATTTATAGTTGTTATTCCATGTTGTAAAGACTCGATCCTTATTATCATTTTCTAGAGAATATATCAAAATATATAAATAAATCATTTTGCATTCATGCTTTACACAAACTTCATGGAAGCCTACACATAAGGACTACAAAACTAAAACATAAATCCTATCTATTATTAAATCCATAAAGGATATTTCTTACATGGCACTTCTATGTTTTCTTTTTATCACATGTCCATGAATTCCCATAGGTAATAAATCCACACATGGACCAAAGAAAGTTTTGGGTCAGGAAAATTGGTACTAAATATATAGTTTTGAGCTTTTTATATAAACATGAACAAGAGAAGATTTGATGTATTTATAAGTTAGGTAAGGACTATTTGGTGGACTAATGTAAAAAAGTTAAGGATTTATAGGATGCAAGTTCTTAAGATAAAATTCACAAGAGTATCTAAAATACCAAATTTGCAAGTTTGTTCACATAACAAGATATAATAAGAGTATCAATAGTTAAATATTTCATGATATCAAAAGTATCCAAAAATTATTTATTTATCCATGTGTACATGTTAAATAATATTTTCTCTTCACTGGGGTTAGGTACCTAGTGTTCTCCCCTCTATGAAAGAGTGACAGTTTATTCTATGGGGGTACCTGTACTGAGGGTCATCTATGTTGTTTATCCACTATGTAGGGTTGGTTAATATGACCCATAAAATCAAGGATCCAAAGCTCTACACAATATTTAATTTTTGTGTCAATGTAAAAATCCAAATTTATATAATCATTCAACAATGTTCAATATTTTAATGTCACAGGTCTTGAGGCCTGAGATGAAATGGTCTTAAAAGGAATGATTGGACTACCCATATCACCAAGGTACACCTCCTTTTTAGGGAGCTCATCACTAAAGAACTATGTGGTTAAGTGTTCCTAGCCTAGAGTAGTACTAGGATGGTTGACTAGTCTGGAAATTTATCATGGCTTGCTCGTGAGTGAGGAAAAAGCATGCAGTTAACGCTAGTGGTGTTGTGTGGGGCTAGTCATCATTTTTGAAACTCTACTAGAGACTTGAGCAGTGATACCGAGTGTTACAAATGGTATTAGAGCCATAACCCCTCCAGTATGTGGGGCTCACATGGACATGTGGCATGCTAGTCTTGATTTGTGTGGTCAACGCATGTTGGAAAGGGTTTTCGATGGAGATGCAGCCACCCTTGCATTGGTATTATGTGATCGAGAGTTGGGTGTCCATGGGACATTTTGTGTCTGTACTAAAATGGGGAATATTATGAGGCCATATAGTTGAGCCTTGATGAGGATATCAAGAGTCTAATTGGGGGATATTGTAACATCCCAGGTCTTGAGGCCTCAGATGAAATGATCTTAAAAGGAATTGATTGGAATACCCTTATCACCAAAGGTGTGCCTCCTTTTCAGGGAGCCCATTATTAAAGAACTCTATGGTTAAGCATGTCCTGCCCCAAGTAGTACTAGGATGGGTGACCAATCAGGAAGTTTATTCTGGCTTACACATGAGTGAGGACAAAGCACACAGTTAAGGCTATTGGTGGTATGTGGGGCCAGTCGTCATTCCTGAAACTCTACTAGAGCCTTGGGCAGTGAGTGTAGGTGTTACAAATATTCAAGTAGTTGTGGTGACCTCCAAGATGAAGACAACGATAATAAATAAAGTTTGGTTCACCACTTGCCAAAATTCTATTAACTGAATTTGTGAAAGATAAAATATCAAAGTAATTGAAATTGAGAATTTAGAACCTAAAGATTTTAATATTTACACAAATAGAAATTTGAGTGACCAAAAGAATTGATGAAGAGGAAACAACAAATTAAGAAATATTGTTACTTTTTTTAGGGTGAGATATTTATGATTAGGTTTAAGATGTTGGATTACTATTCCATTACCAACATCCATCATTCTAGGTATGTAGTTGGTTTATGTATATGATCAATTCCACATATGATAGATATACCATAGTATAATATTATCATATAATTCATGATTATAGTATTATATCCTTATAATACCACATCATGATATCAAAAATCAAATTTCCATTCTAGTGGTTTTTTAGATATAAAATTTTCTCTTTATAATAACCATCTCTATTAAAATAAACTCATGTGTATCCAAATTACATATATGTGTTAAAATTTTTATTTTTCCCTACTATTGATTTAGTCCATCAGAGTTAGATATATTGATGTTGCAATCAGGTATGAATATAACCATAATATCCATTTCTATTTTTAGATTCTATTTAAATAAATAGATGCATCATGTTTTGATTTCTCTATATGAATTTAATTAGTATACATGTGTATCTTATTAGTAAATATAGAACTTTTAATTCATTGTTTTCATTGTTAACTATATAGGATTTCAATTGTTTTTTATTTTACTTTGTAGACTAACAAAGTTATAAAAAATAGACTAATAAACTATTTTTATTATTATATCTATATTTTAAATATAGTATGTTATACTAATGAATTCTTGTATAATATATAGTAGACAAACCTTCTGAAAAGAAGGCTTTTGTATGATACTAGAAATATCAATGTGTATGTGGTTAGGATCAATATGCATGACCAACACCTAGGGGTCAAACACCCACAACAATTATTTAAATGTATAATAACCCCTTCTCTCCTAGAATATTCATTTTCCTGATTAACTAAATTCTAAGAGGACAAATAAAATCCAATAAGAGGTTACTGGCCTATGGAAAGGTAGATACTTTCCAATTCTCTTCCATGTGAAGGATGGCCTACATTCACCCTCCAGTCTTCTAAGACCCAAGAAAGGTGATCCATAGGTAGTGGAATCAATTCTCACAACCTTGGTTTATGGTTATCAACATACTCAAAATTTGATCTTAGATAGGAGGATATGAATCGAATGTGATCTCTTTCCCAGTTTGAGAAAGAAGTTTGTGGATCTATGAACTATGATAGCATTCTCTCCAAGAATATTGAGGCAAATATGTCATGTCCTTATTGTCTAAGTGAGGTTGGTTTGGATCATCAATTCATTAGAATTTTGAAGTCTCGATCATCGAGGTGTAATGTGAAGGTGGTACTCAAGTTTGGTAGTGGGGAATGAAACAAAGGAGGTGGCAAAGTCTAAAATATGTGGAGGTTCTGAGAGGTAATGGTTTTGTAACATGGCTAGAATCTTAGCATTGGAGATAGGTACTAGAAGTTCAGGGCAGGGGTAATCTATCGTGGATAGGCTAGGGTAGTTTCTGATGGTGAGGAAGAAGATACTTCAAGAGTTGTGGAGGGCTTTCATAGGGCTACAATTTATTTATGGTAAGGTTTACATTTAGAGTTGTAAGTATGTGCATCAACATGATTGGCATGGTGTCTGCAGGTTGATGGTTGACCCTATTTTTGAGTTGCAAGTTTTTAGACCTTGTCATTACAGAAGTGGAGGGTGGTAGACTATGGAGGTTGTCTAGGTGATGAGGAAGGAGGAAGAGAGGCATAAAGGAGATGGGGGTTGAGTGCATAAAGCAAGGTAGTGGTGGTGGTATTTGTAGGTGTCAACATGTGAAGGTTGCAGGTTGTCGTGCCTTTCTGTATTGGTTGAATAGTGGTTTGTATAGATTGAGGAAGGATATCTAGGGTTTGAGGTTGTTCCCTGAGAGGTTTTAAATGTGGAGGCTTAAATATAGAGTGAGTGGTTTGTCTTCATTGCCTGAGATGGCCATGTTTCAAAGAATGGCTTTTTCCTTTCTTTGAGTAATTAGTGGAGAGCCATGATTTAGGAGAACTGTCAAGTTTATTACCCTAGTTAAGTGTAATTAACTTGAAATAACTCCATATATTCTAAATATTTTAAACTTTTGACACTTAAAAATTACACATCTCTGAGCTCTAGTAGTTTAATCAGGTGTTAACATTCTATTAATCTAACTTATATTAGATCACCCTTAGTTATGGTTATGAGATTGTTAACTTAATCATTCTCACAAAAAATAGAATTAATATATAATAAAATATATTTTATTGTGATTCTAAATCTATACGTCGAAAGGGTTTGTGTATTATTAGAATAAAATAAAAACCAAAAATTTTAAGCACAGGATCCAAATTGTACTAAATGATGACAAAGTAATTCAAGGAGATAAATCCATGGACTAATTTGATAATATTTTTCAAGTAAGGAGCATGACCTAAATGTGATAGAATAAATTAAATTGGTGAGAAATTAGTATTAAGGAATATGATAATTGATCAAGAAAATTGAACCTGATTTTAATGAAAGGATCACTTTCTAAATGAACTGAAGTTTAGGGGAATTTTGAATTGCAGCTAAAGTTGGTTTAGTTACTAATATCCATTATGTTACAAATTCTCTCTTCTCTCAGTCCCCAGAGTAGACTATTCCTTTTTTTGGGTAAATTAGAGATTAAGTATTATTTATCCTGCTCTCTAGTGCAGGCCAAAAGTTGGAAATGTTTACATCAATGGCTTGGTGTAGCCACGATGGGCTTACAGAAGTAAAAGAACAAAGACTGAAAGTAGATAGAGTGTTTTTTGCAATAGCATCGGCTACTCCGTTCAACTCCCTAGGGACATAACATATAGAGAGCTAGATGGGAGAAGTCGTGATGGTGCAAATTTTCCTCCAAGTAGCTTGGAGCTTGGGTCCCAGGGGCATCGCCTGGTTAACCATCATAACTGAGGAGATGGAGTCAGAGAAAAGAATGACTCTTCCCAGATTCATGGTATTGATAGTGGCAGCTGCATTATAAATTGCATGGAGTTCCGCATCCAGCGCTGATTGTGCATACAGAGGTAACCCCCTACCGAGCAAACAAGTGCCAGAGCTATTGATGATATGGAGTCCTATTCCCGCCTTGTTGGAAGATTCCCGGAAGGCAGCATCCACGAAGACAATGTGATTAGGACAGGAAGTTTGCAACAGGGGAACATATTTCCTGGGATATGCATTTTGAATAACCTTGGGAAGGTTCCCAGAGTAGACTATTCTTAATTGTACTTGGAAACCTTTATCTACAAATAAATTTCATTGATTTAGAATTTTAATAATAATATGTTTCATTATGACATGTTCATGATTTATAACCTTATTCATGCTTCATATGTTTCTTCATATAGAAAGTAGGTTAAAATTAGAAAAATTATCATTAATAGAATTTGTAACTTACTACAAAAGTGGGCTGAAATTATGAGGTTAAGTATCTAGAAAGATATATTTAATCATTAAATTGTTTTCTTCTTCACTACCACATCAATTTTTACTATATTAAATAGTTTGTTATACTACAGAAGAGGGTACACCATATGCATACCCCTAATTATTTTTAAGCAATAATTGTTTGTTATTTGATATACTGAAATCAAGTATAAATTGCACTCTAGTGAAATCGTTTATCCTAGAAAATCCATCTCTCATATTTCACAACCTTTGTTAATTTCAAATTTAATTTTGCAATCAATCAAAGTCAAGTGTTTCCTTCAACCTAGATGTTTTGATCAGATTTAGTAATAGTCCGCAACTTCACAATTCCATGAGTTCAACACCTGAAACTCAAAATATGGTATTAATTCTTCACTTACACTTGTATTTTACAAGAAGGATAAACACTTGTCAAGTTTTAAACATTGAGGATGGAGATGAATATCATGGCCCCTAGGATGTCATTTTGAAAAGGTTGCCACCTAGAGGCTAACCCCTTTAGAGAAAGGTCACCCTTTTGAGATCCAAACATCTATATATATCCTTTTCTACCTCTAAACCCAAGATCAAAAGAAAGAAAAGGTTTGTGCCCACCCCTTTATGATTTCAAAGAAAGTTAGTAGGATATCCCCCTTCCACCCTTCCAAGTGGTGGAATAATATAAGAACTTGGGGTTTATGATCTTTCTCTCTCATCTATTCCAACCCCCTCCCCAAGTGGTAGGATTATACGAGAACTCAAGGTTGATGATCTTTGGTATCATATAAGTTTCTCAAACCCCTATTTATATGTTGTTATGTTATTATTCTCATGGACATACACTCGCTCTCCACCCTCTTCCCCCCTCTCTCTAAGCATCCAAAGACATCATGATATATCACACACAAAACATTGCTATATCAAATATTTGTTTTGCATGTAGTTTCTTATCATTATTTTCATACACATATAAGCCCTATTCTTAAGAAAACATATTTGACATTGTTGTTATGCACCATACCTTAAGGGTGTTATTGGATTTTTAATACCTTCCCTACACATCAACTGATGACTTACACGATCTCCTATTTTCATTCTTTTGATATTCATCTGCTCCCCAAATCTTTTCAAGTTTTCCTTAATTCCCCTATATAACTGGTGGACTCCTCCATTCTTCCTGAACCATCCACCTATTTGGTTCAATGATAGATGTCTAATCTCTTTACACTCAAAACTACATCCATTCCTAGTATTTTATCCATTGAGTTAAGTTACCCAGGTTAGCGATAGCTATAGAAGATGAGATGGATACTCTTTTAGGGAATTGTACATGGACTCTTGCATCATCTGCCTTAAACAAAGCATAAGTGTGATGTATATGGATCTTCTCAAGAAAAGATAGTATTGGTGCTACTGTTTAGGATGAAATCCATACTCATGTAAAATAGCTACACATAAATATATATAGAGAATGACTTGGAAACATTTTCCCTTGAAGACAATATGACGTACATACAACTATTCATCTATGTGGCTTCTCATCTCTCCTAGACCTTGTATCAATTTGACTTAAAGAACACCTCTCATCATGGTGATTATTCCAAAAATATTTCTATGGTGAAAACACCTTGGTTTGTTGCTCATGGGGGAGTTTCATTTAGTTTGACTGCATAAGGCAATCACCCAAATCATGGTTTGAGAAGTTCAATCAGTTTGTCTAAGAGTTCGGTCTATGAAAATCAAGCTTGGATCACTCCATCTTCCATCAATATGATTCAACTTGTTATATTCTCCTTTTATATATGTAGATGATAATTTTATTATAGGTGATGACCACTAAGGCATTATGAAACTCAAATAGATCCTTCAAGGATATTCCAGACCAAATATCTAGAGCACCTAAAATAATTTCTAGATTTTCAAGTAGTGAGGTCTAAGAATAAGGTTTTTGTTTATTAGTATAAATATGTTTTTGTCTTCTTGAAGAAGTTGGTGTGTTGGGCTCAAAATCTTCCCTATGGTTCCCAACATCAGTTAATATAAAGAAAAATGGGAGCCTCTTGTAGATTAATGGCAATATAGGGGATTTATTGGGAAGTTGAATTATCTCACAAGTACTTGACGATATATTTCTCTTGATACAAGTGTGGTTAGTCTATATATGGAAAAACCACATTCAATTAATTGGGAATGTGGTCAGTTTAGTTCTTCACTTGTACATTTTTAAACTTTAATGTCACTTTTCTTAACATCGATTTCCAAGGAAAATTGCCATTGATGAATTACATCATTGGTTGGTAGAGCACAAAAGTCACTATTGGTCAAGTCCTTTCAATTAAGAAAAAACATAGGTACCACTTTTTCTACAATATCAGTTAAGTTGTCAAGAAACCAAATTCTAAGATAACCCCCAAAATTCAATTTTTAAGGAAAAAAATCCTCCAAAAAAATTTAGGTTAGGGTTAGTTGTTAACAAACAGACAACATACCCCTTCTCAAGAAATAAAGTTTGTCTCCAAAATACCTCTATCGTCGGCTTATCCATGGAAAAATTGACATTATACTTCATTTCAACCGCAAAAATGTTTTTCCTCCAAAATCATGTAGTGTCAGTTCCTTAGTAGAAAACCAATGATAGTAGGTTCCCCCCACATCCCCACAAAAACATATTTTCCCCCAAATTGGTTTATGTTGTCTGTTTAAGTGACCAAAACTGACATTTTTTGCATAGGATAAGGGTCAATGTTGTCGGTTTATTCACTAAAACTGAAGTCTAAGTTCTTAAGGAGGATGGCCTTTTTGTATAGATAAGAACTGTTGTTGTTGGTTTCCCTCTTCAAAACTGACGTCTAAGTCCTTACTGAGGATGTCATTTTTTATTTGGATAAGGGCCTCTATCATCAGTTTCCCTCTTCAAAATTGATGTCTAAGATCTTATTGAGGATGCATTTTTTTAATAAAGGCCTCTATCGTTGTTTCTCTCTTCAAAACATATGTACAAGTTCTTACTAAGGATGGCATTTTTATTTATATAAGGGCCTCTATCATTGGTTTCCCTCTTTAAAACTGACAACTAAGTACTTAATTATCAATTTTAGCTAGAAATGGATGACTATGTTGTACTTTATCAGACCCACAAAATTTCTTTCCCCTCATTCTATGTTTCATCGCTCCCCTACTACATAGCTCTGACGATTCCACCTTTCTTATATTTGTGTTTGTGCTAACACCGCCATTATCGTTGCTCGAGCTTTCATCATCGTCGAGTTGCTCCTCCTCTGTTGTCACTCTCTGCTGCTCAACCTCCCTGGATCTCCTATGCTACTCATCTTGCTTTATGCCTCAGCTGAAGCTCTCTTTTTCTCCATTGTCACCTCTCTTCTAGTCACTTCTACACCAGCCACCACTACTCTCCACTGATGCACCAACCGCCACTTCCACTGATGTGTCGGATGCAGCTACCACTTATGCGTAGTCATTTCCATTGCCACTGAGGTGAGCCTCTCCCCCTTCTTGTTTTTTACTTTATTTTTATAATTAAATTTTACCTAATTTGAATTTTTGTAGAATTTTTATTTTATCTAGCTAGAATTGAAAATACATGTATGACTACCTTTTTTATTTGTCAAGATTTTATAATTTATGATGAAATGAAATCTAATTTTGTGTAACGATGGTTTTTATTTGCGCTTCTTGTTTAAATTAAGAAATGAATTCATTATATTTGGATGTCTAGTTATCTATTTATTTACAATTAAAATCTTGAATTTATTAAGATATTTTGGATCTCTTTGTATATATATATATATATATATATATATATATATATATATATATATACATATACACATATATATACATATATACATATATATATACATATATATACATATAAATCCTTAATCTTGATATAAGGAGGTTTGTGGCTCTTATCCACTCAAAACTAGTCTAATACTCATGTTTTGATAAACCTTAACCTTTCTTGTCCATAATTGACATAAATTTTGTAAGAATCATATAAAGAAGATGGAACATCAACATTACACGAAATGGGGACCACACTTTGTTAAAATGCATGTCTTATTTGAAGTCTATCTTACTTTATATTTTTAAGCATCTATAATATGAATGTTGACACTAAGATCATAGGTATATGAATGACAACATTATCAATTGGCGTAGAAACCCGTCAGAGATTTACTCAATAGGAGTAAATATTAGATAGTTTCCAGTTTGGGATTGTTCTTGAACACTTAATCTCACTTAGGATGTAATTATATAATTTGAATTTGGTTTTCAAAATGTTTCATCGACACTTTCTCGTTTGTTCTCTAAGTACATATGTAGCCAGATATTTACCCATCTACATTGGTGTACTTGGACAAGTGCGGGGAAATATTGCCAAAATTTTCTTGAAAATTGAATACACACTATATGCTTACTAGTGAGATTAGGTGTTAAAGAATGGGATAGGTGGTATGCACGTTCATTATTGAACCTTCAACCCTAATTTGTAATCCCTAGACCCTAATATGCAAACCCTTATATCTAAATCCTAATCTCCAAACAGCTGATTTGATACTTGTTTTCTCTATGATCATAGATGGATAGATCATAGTTGTTCATTCCAAATCATTGTATTTTGGAGTTATTCCTGTTCTTGATCAATTTATAAGATTTGCATAGGAACATTGGAAATGACCTAGAGATAGGTCGTATTGTCTACGTATGAATTTTAGTAACAACTTCAAAGTCGACAATGTTGATGAAATCAAAAGTCATGTCATGTGAACGGGATTGTACATGGCAATACACAACAATGCTGGAATGGAGAGATTCCTACTATGAGATGAGTAGATGTCAATAGTAGTGCTTGTGTTGAAGTAGTAATTTTTGACAATGATGTAGATTTGAATGACCTAATTCTGATAGACATGATTGATGTGATGCTAAATTGTTGTGGAGTAAATCCTACAAATCCACATTCTTTATTTAGAAACATTGTGCATCATATTGAGATACCATCATACTTAGGTTGTATTGAGTTTACGAAGCTGAGCACTATGTTGAGATTATATACTCTGGAGTCTAACAATAGAATGAGTGACAAAAGCTTCACATAATTGTTGTCTTTGTTGAAAGAAATTCTTCATGAAGGTAACGAGCTTCCAATCTCAACATATGAAATAAAGAAAATGATGTGCCCAATGGGAATGAAGGCTAAGAATATACATGCATACCCGAGTGACTTTTTTGTTATTCCAAAAGGACTGTATCGATTTTAAATATTGTCCATAAATGTGGGGCATCAAGGTATGAAATGGTGACTTTGAGGAAGTCAAAAATCGGATCCCCTTCCAAGGTGATGTGGTATCTACCTATAATAGCATGTTTTTAATGTTTTTTTTCAATACCACAGTTGCTCAGAATTTAACTTGCTATGCAAAAGGAAAAAAAAACAATTATGGAATCCTACGACATGCATTTTATTCCCACAGTGGAAGAAGATTGATTTATTGCACCTTGAATTTGGTGAAGAAGTCAGGTATCTAAGACTTGGGATTTGATGATGGGATAACTCCATACGGCACATTGAGCAGCCAACATAGTACTTGGCATGTTATGATTATTATATACAATCTTCCTCCCTAGTTATGTATGAAAAATAAGTATGGCATCTTATCCTTGTTGATATCAGGCCCCAAACAACTTGGAAATGATATTGATGTTTATCTTGAACCTCAAATTGATGACTTAGAGAAACTCTTGGGAGAAGGTGTGATGACCTATTATTCTTCATGTAGAGAGACATTTCATTTGCATGCTACGTTTTTTATACTATTAATGACTTTCCAGTATATGGGAATTTGTCTGGATGCAGCGTAAAAGGATCCAAAGCATGTTCTATATGTGAGGAGAACATTGAGTCAATACAACTAAAATATGGCGGCAACATTGTCTATGTTGGTCATCAAAGGTTCTTCTAAAAATGCATCCTTACCAAAGGTTGTACAAAACATTCAATGGATCAACTGAAGAACGGAGTGCCCCTAAACCTATATCAGGAGAGGTTGTTTGTGAAACAGTAAAAGACTTTGTAAATGCATTCAGTTCGAGATCACAATGTACTATTTCTACACAGAGTGACAAATTTTTATTCAAGAAGAGGTCAATATTTTGGGATCTTCCTTGTTGGAGTTCTTTGGTAGTTAGGTTTTGTATCAATGTCGTGCATGTTGTGACAAATGTTTGTGATAGCGTCATTCATACTCTATTCACTATACCAGGTAAGACTAATGATGGGATCAAATCCAGAATGAACCTATGTCAAATGGAAAAGAATTAACAAAAAAAGATAGTAGTAATAAAAGAAACATATATACCTTATAGTTGTTACACGTTGTCTAGATGGAAGAAGAAAACTTTTTGCGATTGCTTTCTTAATGTTAAGGTACCATAGGGATACTCTTCCAATACCTATAGATTGGTATTGATGAAAAATTTGAAGTTGATAGATCTTAAATATCATGATTTTTACACTCTAATGCAACAAATATTGTGTGTGGCTATTCGATCTAAACTGCCTAAGCATATAAGGCTTGCAACTACTAGGATTTGTTTCTTCTTCACCACTATATGCAGTAAAGTTATTGATCTCGAGAATCTCGATAAGTTATAAAGAGAATTGGTTGTTACCCTGTTCCAACTTGAGATGTATTTTTCTCCATCATTCTTTGATATCATGATACATTTAGTAGTTCACTTGAATAGGGAAGTGAAAATGTTGGGACCAGTTTTCTTAAATTGGATGTATCCTTTTGAACGGTACATCAATTTTGAAAGGTGATGTTCAAGACCATTACTAGCCAGAAGGGCACATTATTGAGGGTTATGTGGCTAGGGACGTAATGGACTTTTGCAATGACTTTCTAATTTGTAATGAATATCATGGGAATGAAATTAATATTGATCCCTGATCCAATGAAGGGACTTTAGAAGCACGAGTGAAAGTAATCAATCATAAGATGTGGGAATAAGCACACTTCTAAATTTCAGACAATATCAACGAGGTGGGTATATAAATTACCAAATATACCAATTTCATCAAGACATAATATCTTTGATCCATTTTATTGTGGCTTGCTAAAGAGTATAATAAGACATTTATTAGGCAGTTTGAAGATAAAGTCTTACATCAACTTTCTCAAACACCAAATAGTGTTATTGAAAACATCAAATGGATCACCTTTAAATTAAAAATGAATGCCACATCTTACTAAGGGTGTGACATGAATGGATTTTCATATTACATAAATGTTCAAGATGATAAGAGTGTCGTCCAAAACAAAAGGTTCACCCTTCAAGCATCTTCATTGTATTTTTCTAGTGCAAAGGATAAAAGTTCATGTGAAGCTAAAATGTCTTATTACATTATCATTGAATACATATTGGAGCTTGATTACACATATTTCAAAGTTCTAGTCTTCAGGTTTAATTGGGTAGAAAAAAACAAAGAATTTGACATGGATGAATTGGGTTCGACATTAGTAAATTTTGAAAAGATTGGCAAGAAGGGTGAACCATTCATAATGGCATCATAGGCAAAGCAAGTATTCTATTTCGATGGTCCTATACATGAAAAATGGTCAATTGTTCTTTAGGTAAAAGGAAGTTCATTGCAGATCCTATAGATGAAGAAGAGTACTATGACAAGTATGATGATTCCACTCCATTCTATGTTGGCTTGTCAACACCAAATATTGAAGTTAACACTGACTTATATACGCGTGGATATCACACAAAAGGAATATTAATTGATTAAAGATCCAACTAATATTAGAGGGATGCATTTTATTTTTTTAAATGTTATATGTGCATTTTACATTCTTTATCACATTTACATATGTTTCATATGCTACATGTACATTTTACATTCTTTATAACTTATATTTCTTTGTTAGACTATTTTTGATCTGACACTTTTTAGGTGGTGTCTGATTGTGAGGATGACAACTGTGAGGATGAGCACCATGACCATGTGCACCATGACGATGAGATTGGTGTAAATTATATTGTTTTATTACATAGATGTGTATTGACACTACTAAAATAATGGTCTATAGTGTCAGTTTTTTTAAGCCTGTAGCGTCACTTTTTAATCAATGCCTAAGTGGTCGTCGCTACAGAATTTGCTCTATAGGGTCATTTTTTTGACCAAAGAAAACCGACCTTATAGAGTAAACACCAAACCAAGAGGCTGTAAAAAACCTAACCCAAGAGGTTATACATAATTTTCTCTATAGGGTCTTGTAAGGTCGGTTATTACTGTCTCGGTTGAGAAATATGTCAACCGAAAGGATTTTGGTCAAGAAAATTGTCGACCAAGAAAGTACCGTCAGAAGCTTCACAGATCCTACAAGGTCAGTTTTTCCTAAAAAAATCGACCCTAGAAAAGACCTGTAAGGACGGTTATTTCAAAAACCGACCCAAGAGAGTACCAAAAATGATCTTTATCCCATTGTCGATAAGGTTAGTTATTCCTAAAAAACCGACCCTCTAAAGCAACAGAGATTTACTCGGTCGAGAAATATGTCGACCAAGAGGATTTCGGTCGACAAACTTTTTGACCAAGAAAGTACTTTCTTAAGCTTCCCAGATCCTATAATGTCGATTATTCCTAAAAAATCAACCCAAGAAAACTGACCCAAACCCTACAAGGTCGGTTATATGAAGAAAACCAACCCAATAGTGGTACAAGTAAATTTGCATTGAGGCTATTAGGTCGGTGATTTTAAAAAACCAACCCTGTAGGTCTCTAAGGTCAGTTATTGCAAAAAAACGACCCTATAAAGGTCCTATAAGGACGGTTATTTCAAAAACCGACCCAAGTGAGTACCCATTATCGATAAGGTCAGTTATTCCTTAAAAACCGACCCTCTAAAGCAACAGAGACTTACTCGGTCGACAAATATTTCGACCGAGAGTGTTTCAGTCGAGAAACTTTTTGACCAACATGGACGTGCTATTACCTACAAGGTCAGTTTTTTAAAACAATCGACCCTATAGGATACAATTTTTATAAAAAAATATGTAGAAATAGAACAGAACATAAATAGAACCCTACAACATCAGAAGGCATAGATACCAAGGCAGCAGCTCACACGAACAAGAAGAACTAGGATATGGGAGAGGGGAGCATTGATGCTCAACCATCACCATTCCAAACAAACAACCCCGTCAGCCCCTTCAAAGAAAGGACCAGAAACTCCAAGCTTAACAGAAATCTCACAGCCAACCTGAACCAAGGACACCAGAGAGACCTCCAGAGGAGTCGACTCAACCATCACTTCACAAAAGTGAGAGGGGAGCAAAAGGCCAGACATGAGCACCTCAAAACGCATCACACAAGGGAACAACCTACAAATAGAGCTAAAAGCTACATAGTAGCAGCCTTAATAGAAAACTAGGAAGACCATCTTTAGAGAACTATGCATCTCAAGAGAACCAGGATGGCAATCATCAAATATACCAGAGAAACCAACAGAGCAAACAACTCGACCATCAATTCCCAGATGTGAGAGGGGAGCAGAAAACCAGACCAGATATAGAAGGGGACCATCTGCATAAAGATGAAAAGAAAGAACCAGATACAAAAGTAAATATGAAAGATAATATATTGCAAGCCTGAGATGATATTAATGTAAGATACAAAATTAAATATGAAAGAGTTCCAAAACCACATACATAAATGGAGCTGACATATTGAATCCAATGCTATATTTACTTCATTTAGAAAAGCATCTGACCACTCTTCTCGGAATTCATTTAATTCCTCAGGTGTGTAAGGCTGAGTTGTAAAGATCTGTAACATAAAATGCACATGCTAATATTTTATAAAATGACTACAACTCACTTGTAAATTTATGATGTTATTCTTTATTACCTGATCTGTAGTCTGAATGTCATGTGATGCTTATTTGACAATAGCTTGCATATATTTCATTACATAGTAGCCACAAGCCCAGTCATTATTTTGTATAGGACACTACAAATAACGAATTATACTTAATGTTAGTAAACTACTATAAATAGAGTTGAGATAATACTATAAGAGTTGACATATAAGAGTTGAAAATTAGTACATATAAGACTAAGCAGTTGTCAAAGTAGCTACCTTGATATTTTTCAAAGTCAATGTCTTTAATTTTGTGGGTATTTGTCCTCCACCTTCACGAAAAGCCTTTATACCCCTATCAATTAAATAATAGTTAGTAAAATTGAAATTCTATATAGAAATATCATGTTGAAGCATTGACTAAATTTATGCTTACTCCATAGCTGGCAATTTCAGTTTGTGACCCCTTGTTGTTTTTCCCATTGGGTCAAGATAATAAAGAGTCATCAATTTTGGGACAACCACCACTAATTTCCAATATCTAGATCTGAGTAAGAATAAAATAAAAATAAAATAAATAAATTTATTCATTATTAAAATTATATTGAATAATAATACTTACTGGACGTTAAAAGGAATTAGGATAATTTCCTTTCCCACACTAGCAAAATATTTGAATGTAGTAGAGAAGTACTCATTCACATCCTCAATATGTGTCTCCACCTGACTAGTGACTAAAGGAACTAAGAATCCAACATTCTTTATATCAAAGTTTATGGCCTTGGTATATAAGTGGTTGTATAACATTTGTAATTATTTTCATATATAGAAATAAGTTAAAAATGTGTATTGGAATTTTCTATATTGATAGATTCTTACCTTATCCATACTTCTAATATCGAAGTATTTAGCCAATCATACTAAAACAACTCTATAATATCATCAAGAAAAATATAATTGTCAAAGTACCTCCCAGTTGCATCTTCCATCAAATTGACCAACATTTGTAATCCAGAGCTTTGGTGGTCTAAGTATCAACACAAACATTTACATTTACTTCCCAACTCGTCGAATGTGGATTCTGGAATAAAAGAAGGCTTTGGCATAGGAGGAAGACTAGTAGAATTTTTACTTTTTGGTTTGTAAACCTGTTAATTAAACTACATACTTATATTACACGAGTTCATATATGCAGTCAAATATGAAAAACATGGTAGAATTCAAGTATACCTTGTCATTAATAACCAAGTGTCTAGGCCAACCCACCATACCACCCTCTACTTATTCAACTGTATTATATTCAGGATTAGGTATGGGTAGTGTTTTGTCCCCCATTCCGTCATACACAAGATGGATGGACACACGGAAAATGTCATCAGTAATTTGTTGGCTATACAATGTACCACCAAGGTTGTATACCTTGCCCACTGCCACAACATTATATTCTAGAACCTCCACTGTAAGTTTATAGTTCATACCAACCTAGAATTGAAATAATATAAGTTATATATGAAGTGGTAAACCAGATACCTGCTACAACTATATAAATATATATATATATATATATATATATATATATATATATATATATATATATAGCATACTAATAACACAACACATAGAACAAACTTACTGCAAATTGTTGTGTTGGGTCATTGGGAGTGCTCCCACAACCTTCTACAGCTGAAGCATGGGCTTGTACCTCATCATCTGAGAGATGCACAATTTGAATAGGTTGAGAAGGTTGAGTAGGCTGAAATGAAGACATTGTTTCTTTTACTTTTTGTGCTACTAATGCTTCAACTTCCTCTTGTGTAAGACCTCCTACACGACCTCTTTTAGATTGTGAAGGGCCAAAATAAGACTTGAATCCTATGCCAGCTCCTAATCCTCTAATATAGCCAGGATGTTCCTTCATACTAAGAGCAACTAATAGTTCATCCATGCGGCTAGTTGGGATGAACATTCCTTCCTTCCTTTGCTCATGGAGATCAATCTATTCATAGTTGATAAAAATATTAAATCACAATATCAATTAGATATAAATAAATCTAAGTTTGTGGGAGTTACTCTTTACTTAGTTGGGATAAACCTACCATCTTTTATGCCACCTCCTTAGTTGTAGGGTTGACAATTTCACCTGCTCGATTCTTTCTAGCATCAATCCACTACAAGTGTCGGGGTGGACACTCATCTTGAGTTGTACTGGACTCTTCTCCAGAAGAGATTTGCTTCTCTTATAGTTGGCGGCAGAAGACATAACCATCGGGCTCCAAGCGATGGTCATGCACATTTTTGGCCCGCCTTTCCTTTTGGCCTCGTGAATAGCCTGATCATTCAAAATGAGGTATTACAATTTAGACTTGGCAAACATATATAGAAAGATTCACCTCCTTAATTGTATAAAAAGATTCATACAATACATCACAAACTTTATTACCTGAAACTCTTCTGATTTCCTAGATGCAACAAATCTTTCCCACACCTCAAGATCTATAAATAAATATATATATATAAATATATATATATTGCTTTCTTCTTTTGTTTAGGATTATCTATAAATTCCCTTTTGAGATATGTCTTAAAAGCCCTCCAACGTACACCAAAATGTTGTATCACTTTTTTCTTGTGATCTTTTTCATTTAGATGAAAAACACCCTATACATATAAAAGAAGCAATAATGTTGTCTTATAAAGGATATGTATTTCCAAGAAAACTAAATTAGAATCAATAAACAAAAAACATATTAAAATAATATCACTTCCACTCACAGATATATCTTTTCTTAGGAGGTCTTTTAAGGCATTAGAAACATCATGCCAATTTTCTATATCTATTGCCACCTTACTGTACGCGGTCACCCCTATGTAATGCTTGAAAGCACTAGCATGTTCTCCAATAGGTGCTCCTATGACATCAAATTGGACTGTCAATTTCTCCCCTTTGGCCCTGAGCTCCTGCAGCCTACACATCAGTGTGGGACCTCTACTTTTCTTAGCATCACCACTACCATCCTCATGGTGCTCATGCTCAGAATGTTCATCTTCACTTGCCATTTTAGAACAACCTGCAAGTCTACATGATAAAATAAACATAAGTGCTAATAAAAGCACAAGTGATTGAATGATATATGATGTATATTTAAAAGATTACGTGCTTGAATGATAATAAAATAAATAATTCAAAGAATACATGCCTCTGTTATTGGTTGAGTTGTTAAGTAAAATTCCTTCAGCATGATCTTGACGTTTATAGTATTCATCGGTGTTAACTTCAACATTTACACTTGGCCAAACAACTAATAATGGGCTAGAATCATCATACTTTTTGTAGTATTCTTCTTCATTTATAGGATCTACAGTAATCTATCTTTTTCCATGAAGAACAATAGACCAATTTTTATTTGCTGGGTCATCAATATAGAATACTTGTTTTGCTTAGCCCTCCATGATGAATGGCTCATCTTTCTCACCAATCTTTTCAAAATTCACCAATGTGAAACCCAACTCATCCACTAAAACTCCTTTGTTCTTGTCAACCCAATTACACCTAAAGATAGGAACTCTAAAATTTGTATAGTCCAATTCCCATATGTCCTCAATGACGTCGTAATATGACATCTCAGCTTCATGTGGTCTTTTATCTTTGGCACTAGCAAAATACAACGAACAAGCTTGAACAGTGACCCCACTATTTTGGACTACACTACTTTCATCTTGACTCTTTGTGTAGAATGAAAATCCTTTTATGTCATAACCTTCATATGACATGACATCCATTTTTGGCTTAAAGGTGATCCATTTTATGTTCTCAGCAACATTATTCGGTGATTCAGATAGTTGATTAAAGATTTTCTCTTCAAACCACCTAATAAATGTTCGATTATGCTCTCTTGCAAGCCACATTGAACTAGATCGCGGATGATTTCTCTTGATAAGATCATTGGATTCTGTGATGTAGCTACTAACTTCATCGATGTTGTGTAAAATATACAAATGTGCTTGTTCCCACAACTCACGACTGATTCCTTTCACTCATCCTTACAGAGTTCCTTTTCCACAATAAGATTCAGTGTGATGGGAATTTTTTAGATCGCTAGAAGTTTCATTGCAATTCAAAAAATCATTGTAAAAGTCCATCACCTCCCTAGCCACATAACCCTCAATTATACTCCCTTCAGGATGATAATGATTTTGAACATCACCTTTAAAAACACTCATGTAGCGTTCAAATGGATACATCCAGTGTAAGAAAATTGGACGCAACATCTTCACCTCCTTTGTAATATGTACTACAAGATAAACCATGATATCAAAAAATGAAGGAGGAAAGTACATTTCAAGTTGACACATGGTAACAATTACATCTTTCTGTAATTTATCGAGAGTATCAGGATGTATCACTTTGTTTCATATTTCATTGAAGAAGAGACAGAGTCTTGTGATTGCAAACCTTACATTCTTCAATAATATAGATCGAATAGCCACATGTAAAATTTGTTGTATTAAGGTGTGACAATCGTGAGATTTGATACCTATCAACTTTAGATCCTTCTTTGATACCAATCTAAGAATATTAGAAGAGTAACTTTGTGGAACCTTAATATTATACAAGAACTCATAGAAAGTCGTTTCCTCCTACTTTGACAAAGTGTAACAAGCTGGTGGTAAATATGTGTGGTGACTCCTGATCTCCACTGATAATTCTTTTTTATACCCATTAATTCTAAATCTTTTCTAGATTTGATGTCGTCTTTAGTCTTTCTTGGTACGTTCAATAGCGTACCAATGATGCTATCACAAACAGTTTTTTCAACATGCATGACGTCAATGTAGTGTCTAATTGCCAAAAATCTCCAATAAGGAAGATCCCAAAATATTGACCTCTTCTTGTATAGAGATTTGTCACATGCGAGAGTATGACTACTTGAACTCTTTCCAAATTCAATAACAATATGTTTCACCCTTTCATATACAACATTTCCTGGTATAGGTTTAGGAGCACTTCGTTCCTCAGTTGACCCATTAAAGGTTTTGTGTTGCCTTCGATAAGGATGCACTGGTGGGAGAAATCTCCGATGACCAAGATATACGATTTTACCACCATGTTTCAGTCGGATTGAATCAGTATTTTCCTCACAAATAGGACATGCTTTGTATCCTTTTATTCTATATCCAGACAAATTTCCATAAGCTGGAAAGTCATTAATCGTGCAAAACAACATAGCATGCAAACTAAAGATCGCATCATGTGAAGCATCATATGTCATAACAACTTCTTCCCATAGTTTCATTAGGTCATCAATTAGAGGTTGAAGGTAAACATCAATGTCATTTCCAGGTTGCTTGGGCCCTGATATCAATATGGACAACATGACATACTTATTTTGAATACACAACCAAGGAGGAAGATTGTATATAACAATCATAACAGGCCAAGTGCTATGTTGGCTGCTTAATGTACCATAAGGATTCATTCCATTTGTACAAAGTCCAAGTCTTAAGTTTCTTGGTTCTTTACCAAATTGATGGTATAATAAATCAATTTTCTTCCATTGTGGTGAATCAGATGCGTGTCACAGGACACCATCATCATTGGCCTTTAACTCCCCATGCCAAGACAAATTTCGTGCATCTTCAGTATTAGAAAATAAGCATTGAAATCGTGGTATTATTGGTAGATACCACATCACCTTGGTAGGAGAGCCATTTTTAGCCATACCTGAATTTGTGGTCTTATACCTTGACGCACCACATTTTGGACAATTTATCAAATTACTATAGTCCTTCTGAAATAACATACAATCATTTGGACATGCATGAATCTTCTTAGCCTCCATTCCCATTGGGCACATTATTTTCTTTGCTAGATATGTCGAAATTGGAAGCTCGTTGCCTTCAGGAAGAATTTCCTTTAACAAAGACAACAGTGAAGGGAAACTCTTATTGCCCCACAGGTTTTGAGCTTTAAGAGTATATAATCGCATCACATCACTAAACCTCATGAACTTAGTAAAACCCTTATATAACGGTCTTTCGGCATCATGGACAATGTTTACAAATAAAGAAGGTGGATCAATGACATTGTCCCGACAACTACATAGCATCTCATCAACCATATCATCCTAAATCAGTTCATCATTGACATTATCATCATTATCTATATCTTCTATGCCACAACTATTAGTATCTCCATTTTTTGATCCATAATTAAGTTTTTCTCCATGCCAATACCATTCATTATAACCTTGTATGATCCCATTGCATATGCCATGTTCCTCAACAGTGTCAACTTTCAAATTGTTACCACAATTTCTACATGGACAATAGAACCTATTTGTAGGTAGTTTCCTATGTTCCTCAGCAAATCTGATAAATTCATCAAGGCCTTTGGCAAACTCTAGAATGCAATTGTTCTTGATAGACATCCAACTTCGATCCATTATCTAGATTACATTAAAATTAATTATAAAACTGAGCATTTAATATTGATACTATAAGTTGTAAGTTTTTATTGATAGGAAGTTAATTACTTCTATACTAACGTGTACCGCCTATCCCATTTTTGAATATATTAATCTCACTAGTAACTATTTTTAGTTTTGAAGAAAATTTCAGCAGCATTTCCCCTACGTTCTCCAAGTACATTGATGTAAATGGAACATAGCCACTCACATATGTACCTAGAGAACAAATGAGGAAATCCTACTGAAATTTTCTTCAAAACTAAACATACATTATACAGTTACATCCTAAGTGAGATTAAATATCCAGAAATAGTCCCAAACTGGGGACTATCTAAAGTTTACTCCTAATGAATAAATTTTGAACGGGTTTCTAAGTTAATATATAAATGTATTATTTTCATATTTATATATTAAGTTAAACATCATGCATCGATGATCTCATCTATAAACTCTAAAGTGTCAATCTAGGAGTACATATGTCTAATCTAATATTAGTTTCTAGAATTTATACAATGATTACATATGTGATTGATATTAAAATGTAGATATGAAAAATACATATTTTTATTATTGGTTGCGTTACCAATCATATAAAATGGAAAAACAATATAATTGACTAGTGAAAGGCGCACAGGTGGATTCTAGGTCGAGAATTTGGTCGACCGAGAGTGGACCTAAATGTCGGTGTCTCAGCTGACCATGACCGTGGTCGTGGCCGCAGCGGCAGCGGGCATAGATAGAACTATATAAATAGAAAGTCTTACCTCTGCATCTGTGGAAATGGCAGCGGCGACGACTTCAAGCTCCTCTTGGAGGGTAGTACGCAGCGGTGGCCACTTCCACTTTCACGGCGGCTACTTCAAGCTCCACTTTGGTGTCAGCCACTTCAAGCTCCACTTCGAGCTCCTCTTCTCTCGGACAATGACAATGGCAATGGCATGGCCACGGCACGACGACACGGCAACGGCGGCGATGACACGACACGATGACATAGTGTAACGGCAGTAGTTCCTCTTCTTTCAGTGCTCACAAATAGAGTGATGAGTATTGCTCACGTGCCCCATGCCCTAGGCGATAACCGGGCCTGACCTGTAGCTTCGGTTAAAAAAAAGCAACCCAAAAGATAAGTGGTGCCCATGTTCGGTAAATCAAAAACACCCAAAAGTCATCTTGGTCGAGAATTTTGTCGATCGAGAGTGGCCTACAAGGTCGGTTAAAAGTTGAAAAATTGACCCCAGGTGACTTATAAATGCGCGAAGGCAAAATGGAGCCAATTTTTTCCGTGGGATTCTCGGTCGATAATTTGGTCGATCGAGAGTGGCCCTATAAGGTCAGTTTAGAGGAAAAAACCTACCCAATAGAGGCCGATGCCTGAATTTTTTCATTCTGACCTACAAGGATGGTTATACTAAAAACTGACCCAAAAGTCATCTCGGTCAAGAATTTCGTCGACCGAGAGTGGCATATAAGGTCAGTTAAAAGTAGAAAAAACGACCCTATATGTACTTATAAATGTACGAAGGCAAAATGGAGCCAATTTTTGCCATGGGATTCTCGGTCGAGAATTTGGTCGACTGAGAGTGGCCCTATAAGGTCGGTTAAGAGGAAAAAACCTACCCCATAGAGGTTGGTGCCTGAATGTTTTCATTCTGACCTACAAGGACAGTTATACTAAAAACCGAGCCAAAAGTCATCTCAGTCAAGAATTTTGTCGACCGAGAGTGGCCTACAAGGTCGATTAAAAGTAGAAAAACCGACCCTAGATGTACTTATAAATGCGCGAAGGCAAAATGGAGCCAATTTTTTCCACGAGATTCTTGGTCAAGAATTTGGTCAACCGAGAGTGGCCCTATAAGGTCGGTTAAGAGGAAAAACCTGACCCAATAGAGGTCGGTGCCTGAATTTTTTCATTCTAACCTACAAGGATGATTATATTAAAAACCGACCCAAAAGTCATCTCGGTCGAGAATTTTGTCGACTGAGAGTGGCCTACAAGGTCGGTTAAAAGTAGAAAAACTGACTCTAGATGTACTTATAAACACCCGAAGGCAAAATGGATCCAATATTTGTCACGAGATTCTCGGTTAAGAATTTGGTCGACCGAGAGTGGCCCTATAAGGTCGGTTAAAAGGGAAAAACCGACCCAATAGAGGTCGGTGCCCGAATTTTTTCATTCCAACCTACAAGGATAGTTATACTAAAAACCGACCCAAAAGTCATCTCAGTCAAGAATTTCGTCAACCAAGAGTGGCCTACAAGGTCGATTAAAAGTAGAAAAACCGACCCTAGATGTATTTATAAACGCGTGAAGGCAAAATGGAGCCAATTTTTGCCGCGGGATTCTCGATCGAGAATTTGGTCGACAGAGAGTGGCCCTATAAGGTCGGTTAAGAGGAAAAAACTGACCCTATAGAGGTTGGTGCCCAAATTTTTTCATTACGACCTACAAGGATGGTTATATTAAAACTAACCCAAAAAGTCGACCCTACTAGGTCGGTTATTTAAAAAAAAACGACCCAATAGAGTTAAGCGGTGACCAATTTTTTTTCAAAATTTCTAGGTCAGTTTTTCTAGTAAAAGTGACTATTTTGGCAGCGACGTTATTGACCAAAAATGTAGTAGGGTTATGATGTCTATTACATTTATAAATTACATTTTTTATGACTTATATGTGTTTCTTCTTAGTTTTAGAATCCTCAGGATGTGCGCCCAGAGGATCTTTTTGAGCTTGTTGAGGATAATTGTGAGTGTGCACGTGAAAGAGGCATCACCATGATGAACATATCAGTAGAGAAAAGGGGTAAAGGACCAAAGCTGGTCATTGAGCTTGATGATGTAGGAAATGCAATTGGGAAGAATCACAGTTCTTTCACACAATATCTAGGGGTTGTTTCTCCTAGAAAAGTATATATAGACATAGAATCTTGGCTTAGAGTCCATTAAGCCACACAAGACTACATATGGAAGGACCTAGCTGTGAGATATTCTTATTTTTAAAAATATTTACAATTCCATTTTAAGAATATTCCATTAAGTATAAGAACTTTTACAGAGAATATTTGACCTTGAAGAAAAAATACATCATAAATAGGTGTTGAAATGTTATGGGAGGTACTAAATAATTATAGGACAATTATGACAAGAGAATACATAATAAAAGACAAGAAGAATAAGTCTACCACCGAGAAGTGGTCCTATCTTGACTCGAAGGTGTGGGATACAATTGTGGCTTTAAGAAAAAATAATCAATTAAATGTAATAAGCCTCCTAATTTAGAATACATTCTTATGAATCCATTGTATTATGTATTTAATATTTTTTTGATTAATAAGATTTACGTGAAGCTCAAAATGAAAGGTGTGCAAAGCATATGCACGACCACAATTTGAGTCCAGGTGGCTACACAAGGCTTTGTCAATAGAGACCGGAGGCATCTTTGTGACACCTCATCATGCTAAATGAGATTACTCAAAACACAAAACATGATCAACTACTAATTAATCACATAGTCGCAAATGCAGAATAATTAAAATCGATTCCAACAATGTAAATAAACTCTAGAACATTTACAAAAGGTCCATCATTCCATTCTCATATGCTGTAACAAGTATTTACTTAAGGGTCCAAAGACCTCAATCACATCCTGCATACAAAAGATATTTCACATCTACATGCCATATATTTACAAACATTGTCATACTACCAAAATCTCATGTCGATATAAGTATATCATCTAGAAAACACATCCCATACCCGGACCTGAGAGTACAGGGATGACACTAGGACTCTACTACTAACATCTACAACTAACCAACCTTCTGAATCTATTGATCACCAGGTTGGTTTTCTTCCACAGCACAACCTCGACCTCATTGCCCGCGACCACCTAAAAAATGTGGTGACCCACGGGTAAGACCTAGTCCCAGCGAGAGATATAACTCTCGCCAACATATATTGATTACAACATATTAATTAACAGTAAATACATTGAGCAGTTAGGGTATTGAATAAACAATATGAATAGATTGAACAATTTAAGCATACTAAGCAGTTAAGCAAATAAGTTGTAACATCAAGTAGAATTATACAATTTTCATAAGTTTGCATCATGTAAGAACTATGTAGTGTAAAGACAAGACAAGGGTTAATCAACCAATGTGATACGTATTAAACCCTAGCAATTATACTACACATATGGTATCAGTTCTTTTATTATTATGCCCTGGGGAGTTTGAGTCGTACCACTCAAAGTCCAACGGACCACTGCGAAGTATTATTCAGTTCCGCATAAGATCTAGGTGTGCCGATATCCTAAGATCTCTTCCCCTCGGTCAGTATAAGTAAACTGCAGTGACATACTAGTCAAACTGTCAACAGTGACATATAGTCAACTGATAATAACTAGTCTGTACTTGGTATAAGTTACGAAACTAGAAAACAAGGTATAAAAAACCCTCTAATCTGAGGTACAACCGTAGCTATCCTCAATCACATCAAATGTCAGAGGCAATGACCATAGCTATCCTCCATATCTATAATTGTGGATGACAAGGATATATCCTCAACTTGCCACCCCCACGTACTCAACAATATGCGCTCCAAGTTTCCCTTGGGAATACTCGTTTCACCATCCAGTAAGTCCTGACACTGAATATGGCTCTATGGCACATGGCTCTACATGATTAAGGTTACACTTGATTAATTACTGCCAATTGAATGCATTAAGGCTTTATCATACAAGTGGACATTCAAAACCTAATTCTTTTCTAACAAGAATATATGTATAAAAACTTTAAAGGATATAAAACATTTGAGATATAAGTCTTAATCACATTACCACATTCTATCATTCATTGCAAATTAATGGACCACACTTACCATCATACTATTTCAAGATACCAATATCTTATCACAAATTCTAGGGTTTTAACCCTTATTGGAACATGAAGAAGATTTCACCTCAATCATGGCTTAAAACATGCCCAAAGGTAATTAATACCATCACATTATTCATAGTAAGGTTATCATCATCATTCCATGCCTTAAAGAAGGCTCAAAATATCATTAGCACATATGTGTCTGAAACATATATTTCGAGAAAACAAGATTAACTAATGTGGAAGCGTTCACTAAGCATCGGATTACCAGAAATCACTAAAAAATTTAAACTTTTTATGAAGAGATCCTTTAAAGGTAAAGCTTTCTCATAAAGCAACATGATAAGTTGTTTAGAACTGATCCATCAGTAAAACTCTGTAAGGCAAGATACAAAAGTCTCTAAGGACTGTACCAAAAACTCGAAAGCACTAACTATTACTCTGAGGACCTGAGAGTACAGAGACAACATATAGGACTCTAACACTATCTACACATGACATAGCAGCCAATGCCTCCACCTGAAGCTTCACTACTGTCCTTGGTACTGCTGATGCTTCCCTTCACCTATTGAAGGATTTCTGCCTCCTCGCCCACGTCCACCTAAAGGTTGAAATCTACGGGGTGAGACAATTATAAAAATTGTCCCAGAAAGAGATATAACTCTTCGCCAGAAGCATAATTATTGCACCATAAGAGAATAAATGTACACAAAGAAGTTATGTATATTTGAGAGTAGTTAAAACAATGTTTAACAGATTAAACTATTCTTTCTACTAAAAGCAATGCAACTATAAATTGATAAAATCACATGTCACTTATCACATCACTAACTCCCTTCAGACTTGGATCATATATCCATTGCCTGACATTATTATTTGGGAAAGGATGGCCTGTAGCTATACTCCTCCCAAAGTGTTAGGATTCCAACTCCACAACATATCTGCATAACTTGTACATATGATATCAGACTTAACATTACTTATGTAATACAAGGGTTATTTACATTCATAACCCATTAGTATGTAGTTAAGCTTTTCATAGGATTATTCCGTAATAGAATTTCACATAGAAACACTTTGGTTTAGGTCATACCTCATATTTTTAATATTGGGATATCAATCCCTAACCATCTAATTAATATGAAATACGGAATGTGGGAGTTCAAACCCCTGGACTAATCATAGCATTTGTTACCAAGTAACATCTCATTTTATCTGGTTATCTAAATAATATGACCTTTGAAGATCAACAAATCATATTACTCATGGCTCATTCAACCTATCAAGCTCATATGTTATCACTTACCAGATAACATGACATTTAGTTATACTCTTGAATTATAGGTAACAAGTGTTCTTAATACAATTAGCATTATAAATCTTACCTGGATCTGATCACCTCTATATGAAACCTGTCAAGCTTAACTTTTATCAGTTATTCCATACTCTCCCACATACTCTAAAGTATGTGATCCAGGAGTTCCCTTTGTAAAACCTGTTTCACTATTATTTAAATTCTGACAATGATGGATCTATGATCAGGGCTCTACATGTTATGATTATACTTGATTATTAGGTACATATCAGTATTCTTTTAGCATCATACATGTTTCCAAACATTCAAGTACTAAACATGGCTATAACAGAAGAATACTAAATGTACAAGTATAACTCATATCAGTTATCAACTGGATATCAATTCTTAATCATCTTATCACTATGATTCAAGAACATGGGTGCTCACACCCTTATATCATCATAACACTTGCTATCAAGTGCCATATCAACATCAAGTCATCTATTAGCATGACCTTGATTGAAGCAATGTATATACTTTTCACATATCATTACTCTAAAAGCTTATAATTGTTTTCAAGGAATATGACATCATAACTCATACCTGGCTATGATTACCTCATAATATCAACTTGTATGACTTATACAAATAAGGACATGCATATATAACAATGTCAGCACAATACCAAAACTTCTCAATTTCATAATAGGACACCACGGCCGTGCCACCTTGCACGGTCGTGCAAAGTAAGACTACCACGGCCGTGCTCCCTTGCACGGTCATGCAAGCTAAGGCTACCACGGCCGTGCTCCCTTGCACGGTCGTGCTACCTAAGATCATTCCATGATTCATATTTATATATATATATATATATATATATATATATATATATATATATAAATATATGTATTTTAATCTTTCATTCTTTTAACTTGATTAGGTCACATCAACCCTTCAATCAAGTACATGCTACTATGGTTAACATAGTGTATCAAGCTATTAATCCTATAAACAATTAAGAATTCTCCCTTTAATTGGTTCTTAATCACTTAGGTATTATTAGGGTTTCAACCTTCACACCTTCATTGATTATCATTACTAATCATTATTGGATCAATAGAACATTCATCATCTTAATTCTCAAGGATTCAATCACATTGGACCTCCACTTCATAAGGTATCCAATTGAATTAGGGTTTCCAATGTTGATTCCTTCAATCTTTGAATTCATGGAACCGATCATCAATTGGACCTATACTCATACCTTAATTGAGTTTAATAGGTCAACCTTCAACTGATTTGTCCCTCACTTGACCCTCAATTGACCATCAATTAGGGTTTAACTCAATTGAATTAGGGATTGGAATCAATAACCCTTCAACATATTTCAATGTGGGACTAATTGATTTGAACCTATTGAACCATCATTACATTGGGACATGACCTGACCCCAAACGGTCTTGAGGTCGTTTGGATGACCTCCAAATGGTCTTGAGTGACCTCCAAACGGTCTTGAGACCGTTTGGGCCAATCAACCCCAAACAATCAACTCAATTCAATGCAAATCCAACACTTAGTCGATTAGGGTTAACACCATATCTTTTGTCCTTCAAACACTTAACCATATCCAACCCTATACCTCCAAATGGTCTTGGATGACCTCCAAATGGTCTTGAGACCGTTTGGGCAAGAAAACCCAAAAAGTCATATCAATCAAATTGAAAGGCAGCACTTAATCCAATTAGGGTTTACATAATGGATTAGCCTTCAACTCACGATTCCTTTGGAGTTAATCCCTCAAATTTGGAGGGTTATTAACTAACATGATTATGAACAGGAATCCCAAACGGTCAACACTTGGTCAACGCCCTCAAACGGTCTTGAGACCATTTGCCCAAAACGTTCAATTAATCAAATTGGAAAATCAGCACTTAATCCAATTAGGTTTATCCAATTGTTTAGCCTTTAACTCATGATTACTTGGGAGTTAACCTATAAAATTTGGTGTGTTATTAGACCACATAATTAGGAACAGTAATCCCAAACGGTCCATGCTTGGTCAACGCACTCAAACGTTTTGAGACCGTTTGCCCAAGAAGTTCAAGTTAAACAGATTGGAAAATCAGCACTTAATTCAATTTGATTTGCCTAATTAATTGGCCTTTAACCTACGATTCCTTTGGAGTTAACCCCTCAAATTTGGTGGGTCATTAGCCTACATAATTATGAGCAGAAATCCCAAACGGTCCATGCTTGGTCAACGCCCTCAAACGGTAGTGCAGACCGTTTGCTCCAACCAACCTTGTGAAACCGTTTGCCCCTCAAACGGTTTTGCAAAACCCCCAAACGGTTTTGCAAACCGTTTGGCCAAGGGTGCAAGACCATTTGCTAAAGTGACATAGGTATTCACGCCCCCCTTCTTCTACCTCCAGATCCAGGTCTGTTCCCCATGGTTTTAGATGCAAGAAAGCAAGGAAGGATGGGGGAAAGAAGAACAAGCTACTTTTGCAAGTACAAAGATATGCATAAGAAAGCAAAAGGTTTAGAGTTATAAAACCCGCCTTAAGGTCGTTCCTTGAGCTCCAAGCTTCCAAGCTTCAAGTCTTTAATGGTGTCTTGAGATCCACAGGTCGGCCAAGGGTGTTTCTCCAAGGAAAGGTTGGGAAAAGATGGCTAGAAAGAAGAAACAAGTAAGGAAGACCATAAAACCAACCTTGCACCATGAATTCCTCCATGAATTCGAGCAAGATGATGATCAAAGCTTACCTAGAACTGCTTGGCCGTTCTCCTCTTCTCCAGATCTCTGTCCTAAGTCGGTCTAAGCAAGGGGATAAGAAAGGAAGTGAAGGAAACGATCCTTGCTAAGTGAGAAAAGGTGTATATATACTTTAGGTGAAATTTCAACATAAGGACAACTTGTTTCTCCATTTCTCCTCTAGGTCCTTCCCTTATTATAAACCACGTTTCTCCCTTCCATACTTAAGAAAAACTCATCTTAAACCCAAGGTCTAAAGGTGAAGAAAGCCAACTTCTTACTAAGTTGCACATATAGAAGGGTTATTAGACTTATAACTTGATCATTTAATTTATAAGGGTTATCATTCTTATTTAATTATTCAATTGAAGTGACCTCTTCATCATTCTTACTCTTAATGATGCCAAGAGTCATAAAAGATACTCTAGAAGGTGTATTTTACAAGTTGCACCCCATATTTTGGGTAAATTGCACTTTACACCAAAACTAGAGTTTTAAGTACAAGGATTGCTCCACAAGCTGCATCTTGGTGCCCAAGCTTGGAGAATCCATCATACTTTATCATATTCATTCTTATGATGTCTAAACACCAAAGGAACATCTTAACATGTGAAATTTGTAAGTTAACCCCTTTTAATTGGGTAATTTGCACATAGGTCCCTGTATTACAAAACAATATTACAACATTGTTCAAAAGGGACAGAAATGGAAATGTATGTTCCTTAGGAGATTTAATTACATACCAAAAGATAATCACAAGTATCTAATTACATAATTAAGCAAAACACCTAGGGTTAGTTCATAACCTAGGTCAGGGATGTTACAACAACATTGTTTTAAAAGGACAGAAATGAAATTATAGATTCTTCTAAAGCTTAATGACATATCAAGGGGGTAACCACAAGCCTCTAATCATATTTTAAGCAAAACATCTAGGGTTAGTTCGTAACCCAGGTTAGGGATGTTACAGTGTTCATATATATTAACATGGCAAGGCACTGTGGTATTCAAATGGTTCTACATTGTGGTTTTAACAAAAGAAGAGTGCAATTGATTATCACATTAATCATTCAAGAGGTATGATTATAACCAATCAACATCATATAATTACATCAAGGTTAGTATAACAAGCTAAATCACATGGGAGTTATGCATCCACTTATTATAGTAATTTATCAAATATAACTATAGAATGGCAATGGTAAGACTACCAATTAATGGTATTGAACCATCAAAATATCATCATAAGGACCCACAAATAATACCATGTGATTTATTCTAATCCATTGGATGTTAAAGCAACCAATATTATTCATTGGATCAGGTTCATTGTTCAAGGTTATCAATTGAAGTATATGTTTGTCCATTAGATCAATTGAACCAATGAACAATTGGTTCAAGGTTTAGTCAAATCTAAAATTACATTACTAATTCATCATATATGGTGATGACATGATCCACCATTAATTTTGATCATTAGGTCACCATTGGTTTCTAGATCAGTAATACATTCAGTTAACACCATCAAATATTAAGCCAGTATCATCATCGATTGATAACACCATTAGAATACTTAGTGGATGATAATTAAACGTCTAATTAAGTCAAAACCTGACCTAAGGGGGTGACCATAGGTTTTCACCATACATTTGACACCCTTTATCATGAACATCAGTTTCCAAGATAGCAACACCATTGGTTGTTGAATGGTATGTCCATCGGTTGTGTGATAGAGAAGGAAATCGCTTGAAAATCCTAATTGGAACCATCAATTATTTTGTACTTAGAACCATAGGTTGATGCTATCAACCTGTCCCAGATCATGTTACACATTAGAAAGGTTGCACACATGTTTACAAGTTCATATAAAACTAGAACAAAATAGGGAACACCACAAAAATTCGTAATTCTAAACAAGCATGGTTTCTCTATGCTTAAATCAACACATTAAGGCATAAACATGAACTAACAAGCTTTTAGTAAGCAATATAAGTGAAGAATGTAATATAACTCGCCTCTATAGAGTAGGTCAGATACCAAACAGAAAGAATCTTGAGCAAATAGGGCAAGAAAACCTTGGATTCAGATCTGAACTTGGCCAAATAGGTACTTCTCTCCACAAAGAAGCAAAATCCTAGAAAAAGAAACAAGAAGGGTAGATTTTTGAGTTGTAGAGCCACTTTCACCATGGAACAGAAGGGTTCCGACCTGGAGGAAGGTCTAAGGAAGGAGAAGAGCAAGAAAAACGAATAATGAAGGAAGAAAACAACTTGCCTTGGTCGAATTCCCTAGAAGATGACCTTGGAAACCCTAGGTAGGGTTAGATGGAGCCCTAGGAGACCTTCTCCAAAAAGGGGTTGTCTTCTATCTTAGAGGAGTTGGTTCTGCATAAAAACAAAGTGGATTCATTTCTCTAGGTTAGAGGAAAGATAAATCAAGCATAGTTTTGTATTTGGGCAAGGAAGAGGTAAATATAGCCATGGATAAGGATAGAATTAAGCATGAGGTGTTAAAGTAGCTTCCCCATGTGTTTATGGCCTTAAACTGTTAAGAATATACAAGAACACACACAATAAGCTCCCCCACAGTCCCTATTAACCTTCTTAGCTTCACTTTGTCGAAATTCCCATCCAATCACATAATTCATTAGTTGATAGCTACTAAAAGTAGCTCATTCGTGAAGGGGTAAACCCTAAAATACCATTGATGGAAACACCTTCAAACCATGGCTCAACTAGGAGCCCCTTGGCTAAAAAATCTCAAAAATGATAATATAACATCTATGGAACATAATGTATGTGACAAATTGCAAAGAAAACCCCTCAATTGGGTAAATTGTAGAAAAGTCCAAAATGTATAGAAAATTGCATAACTTGCTCAAACAGTGTCCAAAATAGACCAAAATTGAAACTTAAGCTTGTATTATGATTTAAAAGAATATAAAAAGGTTATATTAGGGTTCTAAGTATTCAATTATGGTAAATAAGCTTATTCAACTCATTAAGCAAGTTCAGGGGCCTTACAACTATAAACCCCTAACAAGGATTTTGCCCTAAAATCCAACGCAAAAAGAGATGGGTATTTTCTACACATATCATTCTCTAATTCCCATGTGGATTCCTCTATGTCATGATGATTCCAAAAAACTTTCACTAGTATTATATCTTTTCTCTTCAGCTTTTTAACCCTCCTATCCAGGATCAACACAGGACCCTCAACATAGGAGATATCCTCATCTAGCTCAACCTCTATCGGTTGGATTGTCTGGTCAGTATTTGGATGACATTTCCTCAACATAGAGATGTGAAAGACATTATGCAATCTATGTAGCTCTCGTGGTATCTCCAAGTTATATGCTACCTTTCCAACATGAGCTAGGACAGGGTATGGTCCCATAAATCTAGGAGCCAACTTACCCTTCTTTTCAAACCTTATCACACCTTTCCAAGGAGAAACCTTAAGATATACTCTATCTCCCACTTGGAACACAAGTAGTCTACGTCAGTTATCTGCATAAGATTTATGCCTGTCCTAGGTTGCTTTCAACTATTGTTGTATCACTTTAATCTTTTCTGTAGTCCGATGTACTAGCTTAGGACCCAAAAGTTGATATTCATCTGTCTCATACTAGCAAAGAGGAGACTGACATTGTCTCCCATACAGAGTCTCATAAGGAGCCATATCTATGCTTCTTTGATAGCTATTGTTGTACGCAAACTCTATCAGAGTCAGATGTACATCCCAAATAACAAGAAATTGCAGCACACATGCCCTCAAGAGATCCGCTAAAGTCTGAATAGTCCTTTCAGACTGGCCATCGGTCTGCAGATGGAAAGCTGTGCTGAATCTCAATTGTGTTCCCATTGTAGAATGCAGACGCTCCCAAAAATGACTTGTAAACTGTGGACCTCAATCAGAAACTATAGTCATTGGAATGCCATGCAGACAGACTATTGCATCAACATATATTTGTGCCAATTTCTCTGCTATAAACGTCATCTTAACTGGTAGAAAATGAGCTGACTTAGCCAATCTGTCTACTATCACCCATATGGAATCATGCCCTTGGCTATCTAGGAAGACCAACCACAAAGTCCATAGTAATATGATCCCATTTCCACTGTGGTATTGGCAAGGGTTGTAATGTCCGTGTAGGCTTCTGGTGCTCAGCCTTCACCTGCTGACAAATTGGACATTTGGCAATGAACTCTGCCACATCACGCTTTCGATCTGGCCACCAATACATGTCTTTCAAGTTTTGGTACATCTTGGTACTTCCAGGATGCATTTCATACATGGAGGAGTGAGCCTCCTCAAGTACCATCTTCCTCAACCCATCAACATCAGGAATTACTATCCTATTATGGTAACAAATTGTACCATCATCTACCTCATGAAATCCATCATACTTTTCACTACCATTCCCTGATCGAATATTCGATATCACAATATCATTCTGTTGTGCATCGTGAATCTGTTGTCTCAAGGTAGGTTTCACTTGTAACTACGCCAACAACCTACCAACAAGGAAACTTCTAGTTGTACATACATCTGGCAAAGAGACACTAGCATATCTCTCTTATGGAACATCAAGGAATTTAATTGTACATTATCTACTATTGATGATAAAGATGACTTTCTACTCAATGCATCAGCTACCACATTATCTTTCCCTAGATGGTAGTCTATTGTGCAATCATAATCCTTAATCAGCTCCATCCATCTCCTCTTCCTCATATTCATCTCTAGTTTTGAGAAGATATACTGTACATTCTTATGGTCAGTGAAGATCTGACACTTTTATACATAAAGATAGTGTCTCTAAATATTTAAGGCATGGACCACCGCTGCAAGCTTCAGATCATGTGTTGGGTAATTCTCCTCATGTTTCTTAAGTTGTTGCAAAGCAAAAGAAATCACATTTTTATCCTGCATCAACACGCATCACAATCCATTCTTTGAAGAATCACAAAAGACAATATAGCCTTTTCCTTGCTTTGGAAGTACTAACATCGATGCACTAGTCAACTTTCCTTTCAAAAGCTTAAAACAACGTTGACACTTGTCATTCCAAGCAAAAGGAACATCCTTCCTGGTTAACCTAGTTAGGGGTAACGCTATAGAACAGAAGTCTTTGATGAACCTCTTGTAGTAAACTACCAGACCTAGGAAGCTACAAATCTCTATCGGTGTCTTCAGTTGTTCCCATTCTAATACAGATTCCACTTTCTTGGGATCAATGCAAATGCCTTTTGCAAATATAACATGGCCCAGAAAAGACACTTCAGATAACCAGAATTCACACTTGCTGAACTTAGCATATAGTTGGTGTTGCCTCAACAAAGTCGATGCATGTGAAGGTGTTGCTCATGTTGTTGACTATCCTTGGAGTATATCAGGATATCATCTATGAACACAACCACACACTGATCAAGATAAGGTCTAAATACCCTATTCATTAGATCCATAAAAGCTGCAGGTGCATTAGTTAGCCCAAATGGCATAACCACAAACTCATAATGACCGTACCTAGTCCTAAAAGCTGACTTGGGTATGTCATCAGCCTTAATTCTCAACTGATGGTAACCTGACCTCAGGTCTATCTTTGAAAACATAGTGCCACCTCTCAACTGATCAAAAAGATCATCAATCCTCAACAAAGGATACTTATTCTTTATTGTCACCTTGTTCAACTGTCAGTAATCTATACACAACCTCATTGAACCATCCTTTTTTTAACAAACAACACGGGAGCACCCCAAGGGGAAGTGCTCGGCCTGATAAAACCCTTCTCTAACAGTTCTTGTAACTATTTCTTTAACTCCTGCATCTCTACTGGTGCCATTATGTATGCTGACTGTGTTATGGGTTGTGTTCCAGGAACAAGATTAATCTCAAACTCAATCTCTCTAGGAGGGGAAATGCTAGGAAATTCCTCAGGAAAGACATCCTCGAGTTCTCATACCACTGGTACCTCCTGGATACTAGGACCTCCCACCTTGGTATCTACAACATGAGCTAAGAAAGCCTTACATCCTTGCCTCATCAACCGCTCAGCTATCATAGATGACATCAAACATGTAGGAAGAATATTCCTATCACCCTAGAAAATCCACTGTATATCTCCATCATGGAACGTCGCCACCTTAGCACTATAGTCCATGACTACCTAGTATTTTTCCAAGGTATCCATTCCTAAGATTACATCAAAACCATGCATGTCAAGTGGCAAAAGATCCACTTGAATGTTGTGTCTAGAAAAAGAAAGAACACAAGAAGGGCACACTTCTCGCAACTAAGCAGAATCAACCAAAGGAGTCTCTAGCCACAGGCTATCAGATCTAAGACTAACATGTAGATAACAACTATCTATCACCTCTCTGGTGATAAACGAGTGTGTCACACGTGGGTCTACTAACACAAATACAAAATAAGAAGCAGACATATCAGAATGAAATAACTCCATCTGACCTGTCACGACTCATGGATTGACCACTGCTTCTAGTTGGGTCATGGCATAGAACCTTGATGTCGCCTGCTGTCATCCACGTCCTCTACTTTCTTAACCAGAGGATCCTTCCTGGGATGCCTGACCACATCCTCTTCCACTACCACTACTAAACTGTTGTTGTTGTTGACCTCGTTGACTTTGCCTTGTCTGGTGAGTCAGCTCCTCATCTTTCATAAGGAAATAAGGTCTTGTATTCCCCACTTGCCCACACTTGTAACATGTTGTGGTGTCCTGATATGGCCTAAACAGCCCTATCACTGAAACTAATGAGGTACTATGGGCTCCCATTGGTGGAAAACAGTGACCTCTACGATGGTGGGAAAAACCTTAGCTTCTTAAAGCCTCCAGATGATTGCCCTTGAAACTACATAGGTCGCTTCTTAGCATTAGCTTCACGCTTCTCTATGGCAGACCTCTCAATCCTCCTGACAGATTCCACAAAGGTGGAAAACCTTTCCCTGTTCTCCAAGGCTGATGATGTAGTAGTCAACTCCTTACTCGGACCCTTCTCAAATCTCTGGATCCTTTCCTTGTCTATTGCTTCCATGTGTGGGCAGAACCTTAAAAGTTCCATAAACTTTGATTCATACTCATTGATAGTCATAGTTCCCTGACGAATCTTCTCGAACTGAGAGATTTTCTCATCTAGGTAGGTCTCTGGAAAATATCGGCTAACAAATTCCCTTCAAAACTCCTCCCATCCTATCACAACTCCTGGCCTTTTCTCCTCTTCTATGGCCCACCAATGGCCAACACTACCCTTCAACGAGTATACTACATGCTTAACTTTGTCTTCTTCAGTGATGTTTAGGATTTTGAACGCCTTTTCCAGCTCAGTCAACCACATGTCAACATCTGCTGGATCAGAAGTACCTACATATTCAATCACCCCAACACATCTAAGACGTTCAAATGTCTTCCCGACACCTTGGGACTCCACATTAGAGGTGGCTGCCCTAGCTTGAGGTGCTGGCGCTCTGTCATCTATATGTGTAATTGTGGCCATCATCTGTCTAAACATAGACTGAAACTCAAGATTGGACATCATTGTTGGGTCTAGATGAGGCATTATGGGCTGATCTGCCCCTTCTTCTGGCACTCTCTCATCACATTCCTGCCTCCCTACACCTCCTCCTGGTGCAACATAGATACTCTCAACATGTTCTTCATGTCCTCCAGACATATCTGCATAAGCATAAACTATGATCAAATATGTTGGTTACATAAGAACAGACTCAAACCTAAGTCATATGTCCCTGTAGACTCAGTAAACCTAGAGCACTGATACCAACTTAACTGTGACACATCATCATAATAAACGAGATTACTCAAAACACAAAATATGGTCAACTACTAATTAATCACATAGTCAAAAATGCAGAATAGTTAAAACTGATTCCAACAATGTAAATAAACTCTAGAACATTTATAAAAGGTCCATCATTCCATTCTCATATGCTGTAACAAGTATTTACTTATGGGTCCAAAGACCTCAGTCACATCCTGCATATAAAAGATATTTCACATGTACATGCCATATATTTACAAACATTGGCATACTACCAAAATCCCGTGTCGATACAAGTGTATCATCTAGAAAACATATCACATACCCAGACCTGAGAGTACAGGGATGACACTAGGACTCTACTACTAATATCTACAACTAACCAACCTTCTGAATCTATTGATCACCAGGTTGGTTTTCTTCCACAACACAACCTCGCCCTCGTTACCCACAACCACCTAAAAAAATGTGGTTACCCACGGTTGAGACCCAGTCCCAGCGAGAGATATAAATCTCGCCAACATATATTGATTATAACATATTAATTAACAAAAAATACATTGAGCAGTTAGGGTATTGAATAAACAATATGAATAGATTGAACAGTTTAAGCATACTAAGCAGTTAAGCAAATAATTTGTAACATCAAGTAGAATTGTACAATTTTCATAAGTCTGCATCATGTAAGAACTATGCAGTGTAAAGACAAGACAAGGGTTAATCAACCAATGTGATACGTATTAAACCCTAGCAATTATATTACACGGCTAGTATCACTTCTTTTATTATTATGCCCTGGAAGTTTGAGTCGTACCACTCAAAGTCCAACTGACCACTGCGAAGTGCTATTCAGTTTTGTATAAGATCTAGGAGTGTCAGTATCCTAAGATCGCTTCCCCTCAATTAGTATGAGTAAACTGTAGTGACATACCAGTCAAACTACCAACAGTGACATATAGTCAACTGATAATAACTAGTATGTACTTGGTACAAGTTACGAGACTAGAAAATAGGTTATACAAAACCCTCTAATCTGAGGTACAACCGCAGCTGTCCTCAATCACATCAAATGTCAGAGGAAATGACCATAGCCATTCTCCATAACCTGCAATTGTGGATGACAAGGATATATCCTCAACCTGCGACCCCCACCTACTCAACAATATGTGCTCTGAGTTTCCCTTGGGAATACTCGTTTCACCGTCCAGTAAGTTCTGACACCGAATATGGCTCTATGGCACATGGCTCTACATGATTAAGGTTACACTTGATTAATTACTGCCAATTGAATGCATTAAGGCTTTATACAAGTGGACATTCAAAACCTAATTCTTTTCTAACAATAGTATATGTATAACAACTTAAAAGGATATAAGAAATTTGAGATATAAATCTTAATCACATTATCGCATTCTATCATTCCTTGCAAATTAATGGACCACACTTATCATCATACTATTTCAAGATACCAATATCTTATCACAAGTTCCAGGGTTGTAACCCTTACTGGAACATGAAGAGGATTTCACCTCAATCATGGCTTCAAACATGCTAAAAGGTCATTAAGACCATCACATTATTCATAGTAAGGTTATCATCATCATTCCATGCCTTAAACAAGGCTCAAAATATCATTAGCACATATGTGTCCATCGATATTAACATGGCAATGCACTATGATATTCAAATAGTTCTATATTGTGGTTTCAACACAAGAAGAGTGCAATTCATTATCACATTAATCATTCAAGAGGTATGATTATAAACATTCAACATCATATAATTACATCAAGGTTAGGTATAACAAGCTAAATCACATGAGAGTTACGCATCCACTTATTATAGTGATTTATCAAATATAATTATATAATGGCAAAGGTAATGCTACCAATTAATGGTACTGAACCATCAAAATATCATCATAAGGACCCACAAATAATACCATGTGATTTATTCTAATCCGTTGGATGTTAAAGCATCCAATATTCTTCATTGGATCAGGTTCATTGTTCAAGGTTATCAATTGAAGTATAGGTCTAACCATTAGATCAATTGAACCAAGGAACCATTGGTTCAAGGTTTAGTCAAATCTACAATTACATTCCTAATTCATCATATATGGTGATGACATGTTCCACCATTAATTGTTATCATTAGGTCACCATTGGTTGCTAGATCAATAATACATTCAGTTAACACCATCAAATATTAAGCCAATGTCATCATCGATTGATAACATCATTAGAATACTTAGTGGATGATAATTAAACGTCTAATTGAGTCAAAACCTGACCTAAGGGGTGCCCATAGGTTGTCACCATACATTTGACACCCTTGATCACGAACATTAGTTGCCAATATAGCAACACCATTGGTTGTTGAATGGTATGTCCATCGGTTGTGTGATAGAGAAGGAAATAGCTTGAAAACCCTAATTTGAACCATCAATTATTTTGTGCTTAACACCATAGGTTGATTCTATCAACCTATCCCAGATCATTTTACACCTTAGAAATATTGTACACATGTTTAAAAGTTCATATAGAACTGGAAGAAAATAGGGAACACCACAAAAGTTTGTAATTCTAAACAAGCATGGTTTCTCTATGCTTAAATCAACACATTAAGGCATAATCATGAACTAACAAGGTTCTAGTAAGCAATATAAGTGAAGAATATTATATAACTTGCTCTATAGAGTAGGTCAGATCCCAAACAGAAAGAATCTTGAGAAAATAGGGCAAGAAAACCTTGGATTCAGATCTGAACTTGGCCAAATAGGTACTTCTCTCCACAAAGAAGCAAAATCCTAGAAAAAGAAACAAGAAGGATAGATTGTTTCGTTGTAGAGCCACTTTCACCATGGAACAGTAGGGTTTAGACCTGGAGGAAGGTCTAAGGAAGGAGAAGAGTAATAAAAACGAAAAAGGAAGGAACAAAACAACTTGCCTTGGTCGAATTCCCTAGAAGATGACCTTGGAAACCCTAGGTAGGGCTACATGGAGCCCTAGGAGAACTTCTTCTCCAAAAAGGGGTTGTCTTCTGCCATAAAGCAGTTGGTTCCACAGAAAAACAGAGCAGATTCATTTCTCCAGGTTAGAAGAAAGAGAAAGAAAGCATAGTTTCGTATTTGGGCAAGGAAGAGGTAAATATAGCCCATGGATAAGGATAGAAACAAGCATGAGGTGTAAAAGTAGCTTCCCCATGTGTTTATGGCCTTAAACTATTAATAATATACAAGAACACACACAAGAAGCTCCCCCACCGTCCCTATTAACCTTCTTAGATTTCCTTTGTCGAAATTCTCAGCCAATCACATAATTCATTAGTTGATAGCTACTAAAACTAGCTCATCCGTGAAGGGGTAAACCATAAAATACTCTTGATGAAAACACCTTCAAGACATGGCTCAACTAGGATCCCCATAGCTCAAAAATCTCAAGAATGATAATATAACATCTAAGGAACATAATTTATGTGAAAAATTGCAAAGAATACCCCTCAATTGGGTAAATTGCAGAAAAGTTCAAAATGTATAAAAAATTGCATAACTTGCTCAAATAGTGTCCAAAATGGACCAAATTTGAAAATTAAGCTTGTCTTATGATTTCAAAGCATATTAAAAGGTTATATTAGGGTTCTAATCATTAAATTATGGTAATTAAGCTTATTCAACTCATTAAGCAAGTTCAGGGGCCTTACAATCTTCTTCTCAGCAGACTATTGAGTCCTCTACTATTACTTTATATATACTTCTCCATGAGGAGTGGATAGCTATGAGGAAAACCCAATCTGGAGAAATACCCAACCCCCAAAACCACTAAGGTGGCTACAAAAATAGTAAAATTCAACTCTTAGAGTGCATGTTCATCTTTGACCTTGATTGTTATGTTTCAATTACCAATTTTTGTTGATGATGATTAGAGGGAGCTCTACGAGAAAAGAAAAGAAGGCAAGTTCATCCCTGAGGGCCCAAGGGACAAATTGACAGTTGCTCTAAGTACTTCAGAGTATCATGGGCATGTTAGAGTTGTTGGAACTGGTGTCAGTTTAAGATCCTTCTTTGGGCCATTAGAGCATAAGCGCAAATCTACCCAGAAAGGAGGATTTTCAAAAGAGAAGTTATAAGAGATGATTGTAAAGGGAACAGAGAAAGCAATGAAACAATATCATGCTTCTCATTCTCAATCATCTCCTTAGACAGTATATGTGTCACCCTACTCTTCATATGAGTTGGACCCCTCTACGACAGAGGTGGTTGGGAGTTATCTCATGGACCCACCAACTAGCACATCCATTGTAAGTTATTGTGTGATATAGTAGTCTTTTATATTGATTTGTATAATATGTTTGTTTTTAGGAATATATAACATTATATACAAACTTGTAGGGGTTAAGTCCATGTCATCTTTTACGAGAAGAATATTTCATTGCACTGGGCGAGGCTTACCCACACCTTCTAGGTGACATGATTCATGGTATTCCAATGCCCACTGATGCGGTTCGCATGACGTAAAGGCTTGTCTATGGAGCTTGGAAACAGAAATCACTATCATATGGCCACCTCAACCACAAGATGATAGGTGATGCAGAAGGCAGCGTGGTTGCATGGCCCAAAGAGGAAGTTGTCTATACCAATGTATGCTAAATTGACATTGTGTTTGTACTTGTGATTCTTTTCTACTTATGTGTATAATTCACAATTGATATATATATAGGGCATATCACCTAAGACATCTCCTATAGTTCATTCTCCACCTCCTCCTCAAGATATTCAATTACCTTCTTGGATTGCAAATGACCTATTCGACTCGCTAGGTCCTAACTGCAGGGGGTCAGCACTATGGCTAAGTGACTTAGAAGAAGGATTGACTATAATGGTCCATATTAAAGAGGACACTACAGGTCAAGATCATGATTCTAGTATATTTTTGCAAGATGTTTTGGTGATGTTTACTTATGCTTAGTTGAATACAACTATGATAGAACTTTGGATATGGTGAGATGTTATGGTTAAATACCTCATTTTATATGTGTTGGTACATCATTCTTATATATTAATGCATAATGAGATACGTTTTCCAACTACTTATATAGTGTGTGTGAAGAGTTCACACTACCCGAAGTGGTATTTCTAGTTCCATCATTTATTAGCCATGTAGATAAAGACCCAATATTTGTTATCGAATACTTCTATACCACATTTAAATATTTTAGTAATATAAGAAAGAGCGTGATTAAAACTCCTTTCCATGTCGACTAAGTTTCAAACACTTTGGTTATAATTTTGACTTAATACTTACATTTCATTGTGGATTTTAAGTTTTCCTTTTCTTACCTTCTTTTCTATGTATTATCTAGATCTGAAGGGTTACAAAATAGATAGTGGGGGACAAGCAATGAAAAAGGAATTATTTAAGTGAGGAAATTTTTATATCCATCAACATATATTAAGTTATGCATCATTAGTTACATAATCATTTATTAATTCAATTAAATGTACTACATTAACTTATAGGGGTATAAAAGAATGCAAAAAGACTGAATGAAAGGTGGATAAGTAAAAGAAAGCATTAAGTTGGAATAATATTGAGGTAGTTTACTGACTCCAATGCATATATATGCCAACTATGCTTATTTTTATTTATTAAAATTGTGAATAACTATAAATTTATAGTGTTGTATATTGGATAATGGTTGGGCATGCAGATAATACTTGTTGCGGTATGTGGATCCTCTTGTTAGAAAGGCATCACTAGACATCCATTATATATAAAATATAACCTATATAGACTTGATTGTAACATCCCAGGATTTGAGGCCTCGGATAACATGATATTAAAAGGAATGATTGAACTACCCATATCACCAATGTGCACCTCCTTTTCCGGGAGCCCATCACTAAAGAACTCCATAGTTAAGCGTGCTCATCTTGGAGTAGTACTAGGATGGGTGACCAGTCGGGAAGATGATCTTGGCTTGCGTGTCAGTGTGGAAAAAGTGCACAGTGAAGGCTAGTGGTGGTTTGTGGGGCCAATCATCATTCCTAAAACTCTACTAGAGCCTTGGGCAGTGGGCCCATGCGTTACAGATGGTATCAGAGCCATAACCCCTCCAGTAGGTGGGGCCCACATGGGCATGTGGCATGCCAGTCTTGAGCCGTGCGGTCCAGGCAAGTTGGAAAGGGCTATCCGTAGAGACGAGATGGAGCCGCCCTTGCGCTGGTAGCTGTGGATAGGAGATGGGTGACATGGGCCATTGTGGGTCTGCACTGAAATGGGGTCAGATTATGAGGTCATATAGTTGAGCCTTGACGAGGACGTCAAGAGTCTAAGTGGGGGAGATTGTAACATCCCAGGATTTGAGGCCTCGGATAACATGATATTAAAAGGAATAATTGAACTACCCATATCACCAAGGTGCACCTCCTTTTCCGGGAGCCCATCACTAAAGAACTCCATAGTTAAGCATGCTTAGCTTGGAGTAGTACTAGGATGGGTGACCAGTCGGGAAGATGATCCTGGCTTGCTTGTCCGTGTGGACAAAGTGCGTAGTGAAGGCTAGTGGTGGTTTGTGGGGCCAGTCGTCATTCCTGAAACTCTACTAGAGCCTTGGGCAGTGGGCCCGGGCGTTACATTGATCATCTTAAATAAATGGTATCATTTAATGATATGTAAATATCAAATCAAACTATTTAATTATGTCATTCTCTTTACAACTCTTTGACATGATCCTATAGAAAAGAAGAGATATATGAGATAAAAAAAACAATGGGTAGATGCCTTCATAAGGAAGTAAACTTTGCATTTGATTGGGATAAAACAAGAGTTGTTTAAACCTTGATGTCGTTATTTCTATATAAATGTGGTGCTTATGACTTCTTGCAAGTTTAAATTTGATGCAAGTGAATTATTGGTACATATGCGAATGATGAATATATACATGTGTGTGAATGAATATGAATATGAATGAATACAATGAAAATTACATTTGTAAATGTCATGAGAATGGAATTGGTGCATATGTTAATGATATATATACATGTGTGTAAATGAATGTGAGGATGAATGAGCACAATGTGAATTATATTTATACATGTCATGAGAATGGAATTGGAGAATAGCTCTTATATATGTGTGGATGAATTGTGTGTGTCTATTATTGTAGGTTTTGCTAGTGTGTTGGTCTATTGTTAAGATGAACACAGGATGGAACCTACGGTTTTAATAAACTATAAGCATCCTACTTAATAGCTAGGCAGCAGGTCTGCAAACATGCTGTGGCAACACATCCCACTATTACACATACATCGAGGTGTTACACAAAAATGTGGAAATCACCATAACCACAGATTATCAAAAATACGGGTTAATTAAAACCAATTGCGGAAAACTGATAAACTTAGAAACTATTACATTCCAGTCCACATCCTGTAAGAAAATAGTCTTGTCATCACATGAGTTCATCACATGTTCATACATACATAAAGGCCCTCTTCTGGCCAACAGCAGGATATACAAAACATCTATGATTATACATTGTGAAACAACGTCAAAACACCGCCAAGGACCTGAGAGTACAGGGATGACTCTAGACTCTATCACAAAACATCCCAAAACAACAGCATATCCATCGCTAGCCTTCTACTGATCTTCTTGCTTCTTGGCCACAACTCCACGACCACCACCACGTTTAGCTCGACCACCTAAAAAGGGTTGTAAACCAACGGGGTGAGACACACAGTCCCAGCGAGAAACATAACTCCCCGCCGCAACTACAGAACCTCAAAAAAATAAAGCAATAACAGCAGATAACTGATAGGAGATATAACAAGAGCAGTTTATGTAAAGCAAAGCTATTCTTACCGACAAGCTTATCAGATGTATAGAAGGCATATAACCAATTCTTCTCTATGCAACATGATTAACAAAATAAGCTATATTGATATGTAACATGAGCAACAATGAGTAACTGCAAGATATAACAGATTAACTACACAAGCGAGGCCACAACCAATGTCCCATGTTTTTCCTTAAGCAATAAATACTATACGGCTGAATTACGTATTTTATGCCTTGAGGAAGTGAACCGTACCGTTCAAATCCAACCTTCGGCTACGAAGCCCATAGACGGTGCCATACAAGGTTAATGGAAGAGTCGGACTCCACAACCTCTCCCCTCGTGGTCAGTGCACGAGAAACAAAGCAGGACCACAATCTCATGCTCAAGTGGCCTCAGCCACAGGGTCAGCTCCACATGCTACCCTTCCTCTAGCCCACCTCGGTACAGGTCACAGCGCTAGTATATCTGAGCCACATGCCTATTCACTGTGCTCTGTGCCATGAACACATTCATGCTCTTCATATCACATATCCGGAGTCATGGGCTTGTTCACCATGCTCATCACATATCCCGAGTCTGTAACCGCAGCTGCACTCATTTTCCTCTCTATTTGAGGCTAGGAGAAACCTCACATATTCAAAAATATGTGCTCCGGGTTAACCCGCAGGAGAACCCATTTCACCATCACCAGCTCCTGACGATGATGGATCTATGGCTAGGGCAACTACATGAGATATTCCACTATAATTAATTAGTGTCTTTTATATGGATTGCAAGATTCAACCAAGTTGTATAACATGCAAACTATAATAGGAAATAAACAACATAAACTCAACATTATGCTTTTATTGTAGTCACATCAACCTGATCCATCTCAAGGATCCAATCATCACATGTTATCACTTGGCCTCTTGCCAATCATCCAGACCCATCTCAAGGATCATCACATACCATGGGATCTCAATCCCTCATCACATATTGCTACTGCCTCTCAAGGCTTACAACACCATCATGGGACAAACACATCATTTATGCCATCTCATTCAACAAGAGTACTATCAAAGTAATGTTACTCATCACATACTTCTCATAGCCTTTTCATGGCTAATCATCACCTGCATGGTTAGTGTACTCAATATTCATGGTTTTAGCATAAGGATCATGCCATCAACAAAAAGGTGACATTACAGATTCTATACTTATCAATCATACAACAAATGATGATCGAATGCATAGGACACATCATTAAACAACTATTTATATGCTTATCTTGATCTCAGTATAAAGTAGATAACCAAGGTGATCACTTTCATATGTGTAGCCATGCTAAGATAAATGGACAAGCTTATAATAACAAGCATTATTAATTATGCAAGGAATCACCAACATTTTAATCAAGAACATATACAACAAACTACTTTCCATAACCGGAAGAACCCTCACAAAAGGTTCCAAGCACCCTCACCATAGGTTATATCGAGCAACCTACCCTCACTCAAGGCTTAACGCACAACGGCCAGCGCACAACGCCACATTGCCACCAGGGCAACCAGCGTGCAGCAGTAATGATGCGTCACAATGGGTAACACGCACAAGGGGTGGTGTCGGGCACTCCACCTATCAGGCAATGCCCGTCACAACCTGGGGTTATCGACCGATACTAAAGCAACTACTGGGCATGCGACGCCTGTCACAAGCTTGCCCAACAACGCCCGTCACGGGGTGACTATCGGCCGTCACAAGCCACAAGAGAGGTCGTTCAAGATAGATGGTTCATCCATCTTGTCGTGCAACTACTGGACCAAGGCCTAACGACCGTCACAAGATAAGGATGAGGTTGTGACGCCCGTCACAGGTCAAGGTATATCGTCCATCACAACAGCCTATCGTCCAACTCTCACATGGCCTATCACCCAAGAGACTAGGTCAAGAGGGCTATCGGGAAGCACCTCCCCAAACCCATATCGTCCAAGGTACATCACACAAGGTCATCGTCTTCCTCAAGCACCAAGGTACCCAAAACCCTAGAGGGTCAAAAACACAAGCTCACCAAGAAACCCTAAACCACAAAGAGGATCGGCCAACATGGGTACTAGAGCAAGATGCTAAACTAACAACAACACATAAGCAAGATCATAGAAAAGGAGATAGTGTAGATAGGGTTAGAAGTTATGCAACCCGCCTTAAGCAAGCTCCAAGCACCACCAAGCAAGGAAGAAGGAGACTCCCATGGATATCGGCCACCAGGCTTGCTCCTCCAAGGGGATATCGGCCACCAACAAGCAAAGAGAGGGTTGTGTCGTGCACACCAAGGTGGAGAAGAAAACTAAGGGACTCTTAGCAAGGAAAGGAACCACATATATAGAAGGAAAGGGTGGAGAAAATAAGGTAGAGATAAGCAAGGTGTCGTCCACCTAGGGACACTTGTCCTAGTGCACGAGCCACTACTCTAGCAAGCCCTAAACACATGTCCAAGGTCATTGCTACATGCAAGCATCAAGCACTAAGTGTCCACTAGTGGTGACACAAATGAGGTCAAAGCTAGGTCAAACATCATGGGAGACACAACAACCAACACCATGGGCGACACACCTCACCCCCATGGGCGACACTCCTCACCCTTGGCTGATACACACCTCCCTTGGCCGATACAAAGCTCAACCAAGCCCAAAAGAACTCAAGAAATGAGCCCAAGCCTTCCTCTCTACACTAGAGGAAGCAGAGAGAGAGGAGAACACCTACAAGGTGGCAAACTTGCCCACAAAACCCTAGACTTGGGTTATTTGCAAGTAGCACCTCCAACTCTCAACAAAGCACAACCAAACCCTAATCACCACTAAAGGTGATTAGCAAGCATCAAGGTTAAGCAAAACAAACAGGGTAAACCCTAAACGAAGGTCAGGGTCCTTACACATGCTATCTAGAAAAAACATAAATGAGTTGTCAGTTATTATAAGAAATAAACATTGTAGATCAAAAATGTCAGTTGTGGTGCTAAAATGACAAAAACGTTGGTATGTGTCATAAGTCACAGATATATATTGAATGTAGGTTTTATGTAAAAGTCAACAAAACAACCACCGTTAGCAGTCAAAAGAAATTATTTGGTATGGCAGTACAATGTTAGTTTCTTAGGCCAATCGATGACACAATGGTCTAGATCGTCAGTTACATCTGTGAAAGCGACAACACAACCACCTTTATTAATTAAAAATGATACCTTTATTGGAAGTTCAACGTTAGTTAATGAACCAAAACAAACAACACAGAGAGTTGACTTGTCGGTTGGGTGATCGGGTTTTTTTATCATAGCAACCAAGGTCAGGTATGTGTCATCAGTTCGCGTGTTCCCAAAAACATAACACAATAGATGCTTAACCATAGTGTCACCCACTTAGATTTTGGTACGAAGCTGACATTATTGGGCTATTTTAACTAACACTAGAGGTGGTATATGTAATAGTGTTTTCTATTTCAAAATAACTTCAAGAAAATGCATTCTCTATTCTTGTAATGGGCATCTAAAGGTGCATGGCTTGTCATATGCAGATTAGGAAAAAAAATTCATAGAATGGTGATCTGTTACCAGTTATTGTGTATTTGTAGGAGGGTGTCTATCTCTTGTAAAAACAAGAAGAAGGTTGGCATTAACCATTCCAATGTTGAGTCAGAATGTCATAATATGATCCATGTCAAATGGAGATACTATGGGTAAAGATATTCATGGATGAAATGATATTCAATCAGACAAAAGTGATGGAATATTCATTGTGATAATCAATAGTATTTCATATAACTTACAGAATCACCTTTCATGAAATAACTAAGAATATGAAACTTGACTATCATTTTTTTAGAGAAAAGATCCAAGAAAAGTTAATCAAACTCACCAAAATCTATGTGAAGTATTACCTTGTAGATTATTCACTAAGTCCTTAAACAAATTTTGAGTCAAATTCATGTGTAACAAACTTGGTTCTTATGATATTTGTGCACCAGTTTGATTGGGAGTGTTAGACTCTACCTATATTCTTCCTAACTTTTTTGTATATTGAGAAAAGTCCTACACTATGTATCCAAGATACTGGTACCACTTAAATTTTTATATAAAGGATATCATTTGTTCATAACGCAATATAGAAATATCCATTACATCCATCAGATAAAAGATTAAATTAATCAACATGATTTTGAAATAGGTTGTCCTTTTGGATTTGACCTAATATCATATTATGGCAAGACATGTTCTTCAATAGGTGAGTTTTGTACACCTAATCAAGTTGATATGGGGCTTTTGTACCTTAGTGAAATTAAACTGATAAAATAACTCACACCACTAATCATCAAAAAGTCAACATGTATGTTGCAAACACTTCTTATTCATGTATGGAAGTGAAAACACATCACAATGGCCTTTATGTTAGGATTACCCATATCATAATATGGTTTTGAATTAACATAGGTAGCTGTGAATAGACTCTCAAAGTCTATTCATTTTCTTTCTTTTCGGTGAACATGGGATTCAATAAATCTAGAGAAACTGTGTACATATGGATTGCTCAAGGTACATTGAATCCCAATTTTTATTGTTTGAATTTAAATCATGAGTTCACATACAGATTCAGGAATTAGTTACACCATGCTTTGGGGACAAACTTGAATTTCCACAACATTTCATCCTCAAAGATATGGATAGTTAGAGCAGATGATTCATACTTTAGAAGACATGTTGAGAACATTAGTACTTCAGTTTAGAAGTTGGGATCAACACCCAAGTCATAAGGAGTTTGCATAAAATGTATTCATGACCCTAGTTTGGTATGGGTCAATAGGAAGCATTGTTTGAGAGACAATCTAGATCTCCCATTTTTCCATTAGAGGATAGAGATAGATTTTTGGTCTAGAAATTGTTGAAGAGACAACAAAAAACAAATCAATGATCATAAAATAGTTGAAAGAGGCACAAGAAAGACAAAATTGATATGCAAATTAAAGTTGCTAATTGTTGTAGTTTTTAAGATAAAGTTTATCTAAAAGGGATGCCTTGGTAAGATATTATGTGGTCTGGAATGCAAGGCAATCTAAATCTGATATACATAGCTCCCTATTCAATTATTTAGTGGATTGGACCAGTGGCATGTACGATATATTTACCACTAGAGACTGCCAATATACATGATATGTTCCATGTTTCCATTCTAAAGAAGTGTCATCCATGTACAAAGGAGACCATAGACAAAAAGTTAGTATAGTTGAAGGAAGTTTATATGTTGAAGGACAAATTCAAATTTTGCACTGCATGATTTAGAAACTTAAGAAGAGGAATATATTTCTAATGGCAAATCTAAAGAGAACTTGTGTTGTTGAGAAGGTGACATTTAAATTAGAGTATGAATCTGTAACACATCCTTTTGTCTTCTAATAAATTTTGAATCAAACTTTTGTTATAGGGGAAGATTATTACAACCGAGTTCTAGCTTAGTTAGTATTCCTAGGGTTTTGGAAACCCAAATCTTATTTCACTACTTTTCTAATTTTTTATTCAAACTAATTGTTTGATTAATGATTGACTAAAGCATTAAATTCAACTTGACTATGCACAAAAGTAAGATTTGTGTATATTTAAAAAATTAAGCTTATAAAGGTATTATTGATATATCAAAAGTGTATGTATGCATGTTGGAGAAGTATTCCAACACTAAGACAAAAGTATAACTTATATCATTGTGAGGGTCTTTTAGACCAATCACATCGATCAGAGGGGGTAGTAGTAGGTCGCCTCAACCTCCCCCTTTGATTGAAACCAGGAAAGCTTGATGTGTCCCTATGATGAATTCTAGGACACTTTGACGAACTTCTTTGACTAAATGCTTATCACAATATGGGCATGCTTTGACTTGCTATATCAGTTGAAACCAAAATTTAGTCTTTAGACCAATTTAGTTGGCTCTTTGACTAGTTTGGCCGATGCCTCGTGCAACCCATGTTGTTCTCTTAGCTAGTCCTAAAACATTAAAAATTATGAGATCTACTAAATTCAATCCTGAACTTTGAAGACTAGCTTCATTTTATGCTTACATGGCTATAATGACCCTAATTTTGCTCCAAAAATTTAAGAGGTGGTTTTGGGAGATCCTAGAAGAACAACCTAAGAACAATAGAATCCTAGATATACATTCTAAGTTAAATCTTTTACAGTCCTTTCTTCTTCTCTCATTTATCTAATTAGTGGGGAGAATCAGTTGAAGGTTCTTATTTTAAGATATCACTTCTCTTCTCCTATCTTCTTTTCTCTTGCAAGCATGATGCATGTACTTAAGAACTGAGATGAGGTCTTTGAAATTGAGATTTGGGTCTTATCTCTATATTCTAAGTTTTGCCAAATTAGATCAGGATCAGTAATAAGAATCTAACCTAAGGTGGATTAAAAATGATTGATCAACCATAAACATACATAAATCCCACAATTAAGTGTTTAAGTTCATGTTTTACCGCTATTGAATCAGTGACCCTTAATCTAGAGATGTATTGTATTTTGTAATGAAGTGGTTAAATATTGATGGATTATGAATGACTTTAGCTTGATAACAATCATATACAAAATTCATGAGATTTTGAGACTGTAAATGTTAGAGTAACTAGTATAACTACATTTTCCCCAATTTCATAGTGATAGGATGACATCTAAAAGAATAAAATTTCCCAATTGATTCTAATTATGAATCCAAGCTGATTGCAAATAATTATTTTAGTATTCACATTAATATTTAGTGAAAGAGTACATAATATTTGTATTTAGTATTTCACTACTATGCACAATCCCAAAACTAAAATGGAATGGTTTAAATATAAATGAAGTTAAGAAATATAGGATAGAAAATACATTAGTGGAACTAAATAATCAAGTAGACTCTAGATGTACTAAACACCATAGGATCGATCATTGAGGTTTGCAAAATGAGGGTGTAAACATGCATATCGACTAGCCTATCAAGGATGGTGTAGCCAGAGTGTGCTACTGGGATATTAGGGATTTAGCACAGGTAGGTTGCTTTCCTTAGTATAGGTAGATTAAAGACATTAACCATATTATTGCAATAGTACCCAGACTATATATAGTACAATTGTTCAGTTACTACTAAGTTAGGAAGCCCCTACAACACCACTGATGTAGGGAATTATTCCTGATTACTTGACACTTTGGTTGAGTACCCATGTTAGAGAAGATCAAATTATCGTTCTAGTTGTAAGCTAACAAGCTAGATGAGAAGAGTTCCACTATTGTCCCATGAGCTAGTTTAGCAGATTTAGAGCCTTAAGTCTGCACTAAATCTTGTACGATAACTATAAAATAGTACCTTTACAAATAATGCATGTGAATCAAATTCCTTGTTCATATTGTTACAATTCATATAATTCGTCTCTAATTGACATGAATATGAGTAAAAATTATAAAAGATATTTTAAAATGCTTAACACTTTTATGTAGGGTTGTAAATGGGTATGGGTAGACCCGCAGACCCGCAAACCCGGACCATTAAAAAACCCATGGGTCTAATTTTTATACCCGCATACCCTTGGACCCGTATACCCTTTGACCCGCCTATAAGCGGGTCCAATAATGGGTATGCTTAGACCCAGACCCGTGTACCCGCTATACATAACTAACTACTAAAATAATGTGTTATATATCATACTTTACTAGTCTAACTAATATAATTATTGAGATTATATCCTACTCTAACCACAATAAGGTTGAGACTAGTCATATAATTCAGAATTAACTATTCTAGTTACAATAATGAACATCATATGTAAACTTAAAATCAAAATGTCTACTAATTTACATTACTTTCTACATAAATTAAATGTTATGATCATGACTACAAATATGTAAACAATTACTCAATTAATGTTATTGTGTAGAATATATCATTGTCTAATATAACTATTACATGTTAATATACTATATGATAACAATATCTTGTTGTGTTAAATATATATATCATAGTCATTTCTCTTACATAAAAATATCATGTTTTATAGAACCACTTACCCGCATACCCGCTATTATTGTGGGTACGGGTATGGTGCGGGTCCAGGTTTTGTATTATGTGGGTCTAGAACCGGAACTGAAACTGCTAAATTAGATGGGTATGGGTATGGGTATGGCCAGACCCGCACCGTACCTGCACCGTTTACACCCCTACTTTTATGTTTAAGAAAATCAATTACAAATATAATTAAAATATAAAAACACTCCAATATCACCTCATAACTAAGTAAGCAATCATTAAAGTCACTACTACAGATCGTGTCAAAGCCGAAGGCTAAATCCCTGACCAATACATGTGAATCCTCGACCAATAGTCCTTGGTCAGGGCAAATCCCTGACCAACGTACCCTCGCCAAAAGCTTGGTGACCAATAGTAGTTAGTCAGGGCCTATCCCTGACCAACAGAGATGGAATCCCTGGGCAACCATTACATGGATAAAAGACATTATCCTTGGCCATTTCTTTGTATCCAAGGCACATCCCTGACTAGTGGAAATGTATGCAACTATAATATTTATGTCTATTCATGAATATATATATATATATATATATATATATATATATATATCATTCAAAATATCACACACAACTAATTTATTATGCATCAGATGGCAACAACTTGAATATAGTAAAAAGGATCATTGCATTCAATTTTCAATTGTAATGTCTACATCCAAAAAAGCATGATTGGAGCATCATGTTTTTCCCCAAAAAGATAACTCATCCTCTAATATGACTTTGAAATATCATTCATATGCACCACATGACATCTCACGAATTGTTTCAAACAAAAATAAAAGTGCATATCGTCAACTTCATGCATTCTCCCTAGCGTTACTTCCGCAACTTCCACCATGGGGACTTTCTCCAGCATTTGCATCAGTCCTTCTACTTTGTGGAGTGTTTTCAATATTCTGCATTATAAAACTATATCAACTATATATAACAACATTATAAAATGCATAAAACAAAAGTAATCAAGCACAATTCTCATTCATGTACGCATGACTCATGACATATATTTTCATCATATACATAGTATGTTGAACGTGCACATATATAAACTGTATAAAAAGTATTAATAGTAACCATGTATTTTAAATAAGCATTTATTCCAGCAGGTCATCTTCCCGAACGTGCACATATATAAGCCATGTATTTTCATCATATACGTAGTATGAGGGTGGGTCCAGCAGATCGTCTTCCCGATCTGTTGTCGCAAATTATTTTTTAAATATCACCGTGATACCATGTCCATATAATTATTTAATAAGCGCGTCTTATTGCAACATATGTCTGCGACATGACATTTCAATACATGATTTAAAGGAGGTATGTATCCCGCTTGAGAGAATGGGTATCCATTGTAGGGATATAGATATGGAGCTTGAACATTTTGCATATTATTTCCATGCTAGAGAAAGACAAAGTACCAAGAAAACTTAGTATGAAACTAATTCATTCTTAAAAATCAGCATTTTTACTATATGTATTTCTTACTTGTTGATGTGTTGGTGGTTGTCATGGTCCTGAAAATTGAAATCCAGAAAAAAGAGTAGTACCAAATGATTGTTGACCCTACGTAAGTATACAATAATGTTGCAACAATTATTATTTTGATGAGAATTTTAAAAATATTTTGAAAATAATGAAAGATGTAAGACATGATATAAAAACCTGTACTAGAGAAGCCAAGGGAGATAGTTTACTCAATGTTTCTTTCATTTCAGCCATCATTTTAGTATGTTCTTCCATTTTTCTTTGTAGTACTTCATTAGTTTCCAACAAATATACAATATTAACATTTACACTCTCTATGATGTTCTTCAGTTTCTATAATAAAAACATATAAAGATAAGTTGATTACCTTGTATCTTTTATTTTCATTTTGTAAAATCACATTGGATGCTCGCAAAGAGGCTCCACGAGCTCCAATCTTATCATGTCCACTACCAACTAAACGTGTGCGGTTATATTTCACAGGTTTAATGATCTGACGGATAGCCTCATCTTCTTGAGCTTCATTATTTTGACCAGATTCAATCAGATGACAATACACTTTGTTGAGATTTGTGGTGTTCCACAATTTTCTCCTACAAATAATGTATATTTTATAATGTAATCATATTCAATGAGAAAATGAATAAATAATGTTAAATGCTCACCACTATATCCTTATCTTTTGTGTATGCAACTTTTAACAAGTCCATTTTACTTGGAGCATGCCCAAGTTTCTCTTCCTACATAGACATTTTTTTTATAGCGTACATTACATTGACTGCAAAGTGTCGTACTTAGAACACATATCGCAAAAGCCAATACAAACTTTTTGGTAATCTTACCAGTTCATGACGCTTCCTTGCAAACGTTTTACCCCCTGTACAATGATTCATTTGCTTCTTCGATCTATTAATTTTATTCTTCTCCGCAATTTCCTAAACTGACATAGATAAATAACAGAAAACAAATTTAATTACATAGCAGCAATATACGCATTGTGTACACACTTTTTCAGTATTTTATGCTTTACATCTACAAATAAGTTGCAAAAAGTAATATAAAAATTAGTCATATATTTCACATAAATGCTTTTGTCCATCAAAACAAATATAGTCACTTGTTGTCAAAGTAAAAGTGGGCGGATTTCTGTATAGTTGCCTCCAAAAAAATAGTTATGGTATTATTCTGATACCATGTACTGATTCAATTACATAGTAGCAATGTATATGGAATATGAATATTTGTCTTACATGTGTTTTAGGTTGTTTCCATTTTTCAACCAATCTTAAAAACTGCTCATGATCAACTTGAGAATCATTTGAAATTGCTTCCATCATTGCATCTGTGTCATCTTGATACTTCAACCAATATTTAGCTTTTAATTCTTCCCTCCAATCAGTAAGGCTAGAACTAATATGCGTCCATACTCTTTCCCAACCATTAGGATGAGCAGTCAAGTCAAAATAAGCCTAGTTCATATGAAATTATATAAATATATAGATGCATAATTGATAAATTGAAATTATAATGATAGTGAATTACCTTTACAATGTCTCTAGTGTCATTGAATGATGACATGGGCATTTGTGGCCAATATTTATCAACAGACCACAAAGATGGTCTTCTAGATAATATCCCACATAGTAGGCTTAATTGTTTTCCCGCATCTCCAATTTCAAAACCTTTGTCATCAAAAACTACATGATGCCTCTCAGCAGGGGGTGGCTTAAGCTTTGAGATAATTGTAGGACCCCTACCATGTTTTTCAATTGGTTGGGGTTGAATGTTTCTTCTTGGATCATTTTCATCTTCAACATCTGTACTTACTGCTAGAGGTGAGGTTGGATGAATAATAGTTGTATCCTCTTCTTCAACTTCAACTCTTTGTGCCAATCTTGTTGATTTCCTTGACATCTAATTATTATATACAATATAAAATAAATACAATTAGTTTTAACAAAAAAATATGATGGAAGTAGAAATATTTAAAGATAACATATAAAATAACAAAATACTATTAAGTAGACAGACCTTAATCTATCTTTGTTTGTTTGCATGCCCATTAAGTAGACATCAAGGACATATTTCAAAAAAAGAGCAACCTAACGTCCATCCTTCAATAAGTTTAACATAAGATAGATTTACAAATATACAATAAAGTTAACATTGTAAAATATATCTCACTTCTACATGTTTAAAGTCCTGCAAAGAAGATATGCATTTCATAATACCAAATGCTTCAAAGAGCAACATAATTGTTCGTCAATTGAGAAATGTCAATAAGAGAATGCCATAAAAAAAATCTCTTCCACATGTTGAAATGCATACAAAATATTCATGTAATGAAAAATAACAATAAATATTTCAACCATCAAGCATCATGATGTTCATGGTTGAAAAGGATTGTGATAAACAATAGTGGAACCCTCCATATCCATCCTTGTCCAGGATATATTCTCAGTATCATTTGATTCATTGAATGGTGCCTCAACACGAAATTCTCCCATCTGAGGCAAATCAAACAATTCCCTTGGTGGGACCTTCAACACTACATGCCAATTTGTGTCCACTGGATCCATGACATAGAAGCACTGTTGAGCCTGAGAAGCAAAGATAAAAGGCTCATCTTTATGTGCTACTTTTAAGAAATTTAACAGAGTGAATCCATAATCATCAACTCTAAGCCCATTGCAGTGCTCTCATCAAACCATGTGCATCTGAATAATGTAATCTGAATATGGGGGCCATACTCTATCTTGATGACCTCCTCCAGTTGACCATAATAAGTAACATATGATGAAATTGGGTTTCGCTCCCTGGAGCTGGAGTAGCTTGATGTCTCTACAGATAGATAAATTCCACTATTTTGTGATGTGCGACGAGAATCCAACATTTTTGACTGAAATTTGCAGCCATTAATGAAGTATCCATCGTAACTGTCTCCTTCACAAGAAGGACCTTGTGCAAGCCAGCGAATCTCTTCAGTAATATCTTCTCCATTATTTCTAGCATAAAAAATATATATTTGAATAAAATTAGTTTTTTCTCAAATTCTATTAACTTTACTACTTAATTAAATAACATGTAATCTGATTGCTCACATGATTTTTAAACCACAAAGGAAAATCACGATGATGTCTTAATTCAACATTACGAAGAGTCATCCTTGGATTATTTAGTTGTATATCATCCATGTGCTTCCTATAATTTCAAAATATAAGTAGAATGTCATATAATACAAAATTGAAATCATACTTCTCTACAAAATCATATATAATTATCACCTTCTATAAGAATCGATGCTCATTGTGTTGAAAAGAACATAACGATGTGCTTGCTCCAGTGTCAATCAATCAAATCTCTTTCTTAGTACTGCTCCAATAGATGCCTCATCATGGTGACGTGGAGAAAGATCCAATCTTGTATATGTCCCTTTCAGATATCTGGAGCAAAATGTCATGCATTCTTCAACCCAATAACCCTCAGCAATAGATCCTTCAGGACGTGCTTTGTTACGAACATATCCCTTCAATGTTTTCAAATATCTTACAATAGGATACATCCATCGATAATGAACTGGACCTGCAATCTTGGCCTCTGTGACTAAATGGATAGTCAAGTGCACCATGATAGTGAAAAATGAGGGTGGGAAGATTCGCTCCAATTGGCAAAGTGTAATCGCGATATCTTTCTCTAGTTTGTCGAACTCCTCCAAATCAATTACTTTAGTGCAAATGTGATTGTAGTAGGTACATATTCTCAAAATTGGCCCACAAACTTCTGGAGAAGATGACTTCCTTAATGCTACAACCAATAAGCTCTGCATTAGCACATGGTAGTCATGGCTTTTTAAGGACAAAACTTTCCTCTCATGTAGGTTAATGCGGTTAGAGATGTTTGACGAATACCCATCTGGAACTTTCATCAAACTAAGTACTGATAAAAATATATCTTTTTCTTTTGTACTCATTGTGTAGCAAGCAGGCGACACATAATATTTTCCACTATCAAGTGCTATTGCCCACAAGTCTTGTCGGATCCCTAATTCAGATAAGTCCAAACGAGATTGCACATTATCCTTTGATTTACCTTCTACACCAAGAAGTGTGCCCAATATATTCTCACAAACATTTTTTTCAATGTGCATGGTATCTAAATTATGTCTTATCAACAGATGCTTCCAGTATGGCAAATGAAAAAGTATACTAATCTTCTTCCATGGATTGGGTAGCGGAATTTTGTCTTCAAGTCCAGAAGTCCTCCTTCTTTTCCCAATTATGGGTAGTTCTTTCAATTCCTTGCCAAATGTCACATTATCATAGCCTTCAAACTTATTCAAAATATCCTCACCATCAACACGCTTTGGTGCATGTATGTATTCAGTCTTTCCATTAAAGTTCTTTTTATCACGTCGATAAGGATGGTTGTCATTAAGGAAACGTATATGGTCTAGATAGCAATCATTTTTTCCATGCTTAAGCCTATACCATCCAGTATCTTTGTGGCAACAAGGACAAGCAAACTGCCCTCTCGTGCTTTGACCAGAAAGGTTGGCATATGCAGGAAAGTCACTTATGGTCCACAAAATAGAAGCTCGCAATATGAAATTCTTCTTAGAAGATGCATCATAGGTGTTAACTCCAGTTGTCCATAATTCTTGAAGCTCATCAATTAAAGGTTCAAGATAAATGTCAATATCATTTCCAGGTTCTTTTGGACCAGGAATTAACAAGGACATTATGAAGTTTGGTTGCTTCATGCACAACCATGGGGGCAAGTTGTATGGAATCAACATGACAGGACAAGTACTATGAGAAATATTGAGGGTATCAAAGGGATTGAACCCATCACTTGCTAGTGCCAAAAAAACATTGCGTGGCTCAGCACCAAATTCTAGAAACTTAGCATCCAGTGCTTTCCATGCAGCAGAATCCGCCAGATGTCGCAACTTCCCAGCAATTACTCGTTTCCTATGGTGCCATTGCATATCCTCTGCCACAGATGGACACATGAAAAGCCTTTGCAACCTAGGAGTCAAAGTAAAATGAAAGAATGTCTTTGCAGAAATTTTTGACGATTTCTTTTGGGAAACTTTTTCCTTTTTCCATCTAGATGTCCCACACCGAGTGCACACTTCAAGTGATGCACGATCTTTATAGTATATCATGCAATCATTTGGGCATGCATCAATCTTCACATAATCAATACCTAAGTCTCTTAATAACATTTTGGCTTCATAAAAACTATTGGGAAATGATTCAGCCCCACTCAGAAGAGTCTCTTTTGTTAATCTCAATTCTGATGTGAAAGACTTATTGGTCCATTTAGATTCCACCTTGAGATTCAACATTTTTACTAGATAAGATAATTTGGAATGGCTCGTACAACCATGGTATAGAGGTTCCTTAGCTTTATCCAGAAGTTTATAAAATTTTTCAACATCAAGATTTATCGGAATATCTGCATTGGTATCATCTGTTGGAGATGTTTCAATATTTTGCACACCAAACACATCATGCAACAAGCCTCTGATGTTGTCTCCATTAACATTATAATCAAGAAGAGTAGTTGTGAATGAAGATTGTCTTTCTCTTCCAAGAATCTCTCCATTGTCAATCCATGTGTAATAATTAGGTGTGAACTCTTTGATCATTACATGCTCAAACACCTCCTCCTTGGACTTGTAATATCTATTGCCACAGATTTTGCATGGACACAATAATTGACCACTCCTCACATGGATTTGGTGGAGGAAATTGTGATCAATGAAGGCAGATAAACCGTCTTGAAATTCCTTACTGTGAATACGATTTTCTATATACATCCAACTTCTATCTGCTATATAATCCATCTACACAAGTGAAATATGGATAAATCAAATGTCTAAGTCTTCAATATTTGACTAAGATTAAATTCATTAATTTATAATAAAATAATAATTAGCATATTGATAAATGGGTTCCACCTATCCCATTTTTTAACACTAAATCTCACTAGTAAGTGTATAATGTGTGTTTGATTTCAAAAAAAATTTGGCAGCATTTCCAATTAGTTCTCCAAGTACACCGACTTAGATGGGTATATACCCACCTAAGTATGTACCCAAAGAACAAATGAGGAAATGACTTCCAAATTTTTTTTGAAACCATACACTACATTATACACTCACGTCCTAAGTGAGATTAAGTGTTCAAAAACAGTCCCAAACTGGGGACTATCTAATATTTACTCCTAATGAGTAAATCTTAGATGGGTTTCTAAGTCAAAAAAATTTGTATATACTTACCTAATGTATATATAACTCAGACAAATATACATATGACTTAAGTGAGATTCTAAAGTTGGTGTCAGTTTCTTAAAAAAATGATATTGAAACTTCTAATGTCTATTATTTTAAAAAACTAACTCTTTGTAAAGCATTACTAAAGCTGAAAAATATACACTGGTATGAACTAAATCTTGACATCTAAATAAACCAAACAAATCCAATGAAATTAGTTTAATGTTTCATTATCTAAAAATTTTCAAATTATTGGACCATAAATAAATTTTGATTCATGGAGCATGTAAACAAACTAATCCAAACTAGCATGAGTTTATATAGTAGTAGTTTGTATACTTATATTGTGTAATATTCCTACACTAACTCATGACAAGTTTTCTTTAAATTTAGACTAACGAAGATAAGATTTCAAAGTTTCCAACTACTGTATGTGTTTCTTCATTATAATTTAAAGGTGAAAATAACTAAACAAAAGTAGGTACATTGTTAAATGTTTTTCTTTGGTAGGTAGGAGAACAAGAGAGAAGGAAAATACATCCTACCATACTTTGAAATGGTCGAACTAAATTGTGAACACATATATTTGATGAATTTGTTGAAAACAAATCCTAATATCATTTATTAAACATATGATATTTGCAATTAGAGTAGCACCTTTGGTGAATACTCAATTATAATATAGAATTGGATAATATTAGTATTCAATTTATTTAATCATTTGTTTTGCTATTAAAAAATTCTTATAACAGAATAGGAAAATTTTGACAAACAATACGTGCTCACTAAGAGATGATTCATTTTTGAAATGCAATTGAAATATTTTTTCTCATATTCTTCATTACTAAATCAAGCTGAATACACAATTATATAAGGTAAATATAAAAATATCATCTTAGATGACATTAGTTTTGATTAAACATATGGGTTCTTTGGAAGCAATATATAAGTGGGATTGTTCTGGCTACGTTGCATAAGTGAGATTGTTAATTAGGTGCTTTGGAAGAAATATATAATACCAGCTACCCAATTTTTCTAGTTGGTTTCTAGTCCGATAAGAAGCAAACAAGTTAATAAATGGTATCTATACCATCACGATAACTAGTGTACTTGAATCATTAGCCGTGATCATGATATTAGTCAAATAGTAAAAGACAGAAAGAACAAAAATAAAAATATAGGTAATAGTAGTACGATTGACTCTAAAGACTCTCGTTGTTCCAAATATGTAGGAGTAAAATATAGATTCGGCACGAGATCTACTTGCTCTTGTATTTACTGAAGTCGTTAGCCCGATCGTCCACCGTATGAGATTTTTCTTTGTAATTGAACAATGACCAGCAACGAAAAGGGGGCTTAGGTGTGCATATAAATATTGGTGCGCGCAGCTGCAGTAGTGGCAAAAGGGAAAGGCGGAGGAGGAGGCTCAAAAATGTCCGCGGCCGAGAAGTGGTGGTGGTGATACTCGCGGTGGGTGCACACAAGACATGGAATCATAGTCGTCTTCACTGTAGAGGTGTTGCAGCTACTGCGGCTAGCAATGGGTGAGTGATATTCTATAGAAACTGGAAGATGGGTGTTCCTGTGCATGGATCACTCAGCAAATATGCAGAAGCATTTCTATCGGCAATTGCAACAGCGCATGGGAGTGCTGGTGCTGGCAGGAAGAGAAAGAATATAGCTTGGGATACATTTTACATATGCGAGACAAAGAAAATTAAAGAGCAGCAAGGGGACGAAAGAACTTACCAGAAAATAGATTTGAAAGGGACAAACAGGTAGGCAACAAGGCAGTCTGCTCTAGAATCCAAGGCCACCAAGCCCGGACAGACTGCTCGACGCACCAACCGTACTCTCACTTTGTCAGTCCCAGCCGCTTCGTTCTTGCACCTCGACCGCGAGGTTCCGGGCTTCAGCAGGTCGTCTTCAACCTTAGAACTGCCCTGGTACGAACGTGCTACAATGGGCTTCAACGGAAACGGCCCTCTCAAGGCCATAATCGGTTGTTGTTGCTGCTGCTTGGTCGACGCAACACCTGCTGCTGGTCGGCCGATGCTACTGCTGGTCGGGTGGCGCTAGGGCGCTGCTAGGGCGAGGAAAGGGTGAAGGAAGGAAGAAGTGGAGGCGAGACACTGCTAAAATGAAGCTATGGGGTCAAAATCGCCCGCCCTACGGAGAAGGGAGACAGAGGGCTCTCACTTTGTCAGTCCCAGCCGCACAGGCAGCCGTTCTTGCACCTCGACCGCGAGGAACGGGAGAAGGGAGACGGAGGGCGCCGCGCGGAACGGAAGACGGGAGAAGGGGAGCGCCACACAGGGGTTACGAAACGTCGCGTGAAAAAACCGGGAGACAAAAACTAAAACTAACGCAGCCGCTAGGTTTTTCAGAAGCGAGGGAAATGTTAAGAGGGGAAAAATATGTTTAGTCAGGGATTAAAATCACATTGCCTTGGGATGCACTTTCGGAACCGGGTCAGGACTTTCATCCCTGACTAGTTATCCTTGACTATTAACGGATTTTGTCGTAGTGAGTCCTTAAATTATATAACGGAAGTGCAATTAGATTCTTATCTCATTTAAATTAAAATTACAAATCTATTTATTAATTAAAACCAACAACTTTCAATGGTTGATATGGTTTAACACAATTACGATTTACTTAAAAGGCATGATAGAAGTTCAATTATTATTATAGTTACTTAGACAATATTCAGATAGTTAAGTAATAGATTAATACAAATTTATTAACTTAATTGTCATATAAAAGGATGAAGTTGAGTAACATGTTGCGCAGATAAATAAACAACAAGAATAACGTAGAGAAGAAGAAGAAGAAGAAGAAGAAGAAGAAGAAGAAGAAGAAGAAGAACCCGGGGAAGAACTACGACGGTGTGACGTACCGCCACACCAACTGAAGAGTCAAGACAAGAGGGGGTGGGGGCGGATGCACGCACGGCGGGTGGAGACGGATGAACGAAGAAAAAAAAGAAGAAACATGACTCCTCCAAATAATATGTATATATCACTATAAAATGATGCAAATCTAGCTCCAAATAATTCTATAATAGGAAAATGGAGCATTTTAGTAACTACATTAAGAAGATAGTTCAAGATCAAGGGCGGAGAAAGGGGCTAAATTTTGGCCCTTTATATAAGGAGCAACATCTCCTCAATTAGAACATGTTTCCCCTGTATGAAATCCACCTAATCGGTGACGAAGTTGCAGGCACAACTTGAAGGTGCGGCCAAATGGTGCCTAGATCGGCACACACTTCCCATCGTTAGAGGAAACACATCCTTGCTAGGGCCATGTTGGTGCCCCTAAGGGGCCATTTGTCCACAAGCGGGCTACATGGGATGTAAAGTGTTTTTTTACAATAAATTTGAAATGTGTTATATTTACTATAAAGTATAAATATGTGCAATTATGATCTTTTGGCCTTTTTTTGTGAAGCAGCCTACCTTCATGTAGCACGGTGAACAATGAATCATATACCTTTAATCAAAGTTGATGTTCTATTCTATGTAGAAATCTTGGTGAATCATTCATGATTCAACCGTTCAAGCATATGGGTGAGTAGAGTTTAGAATAATCGAATAAGTGAATGATTTATTTCGTTATGGTTAATCTTTCAAAAAATATGATCATTTCCTTCAGTTTGATTAAATTATTCTCATTAACAAAAACATTCACATCCACAAAGTTTACTTTATTTCATAAAAAAGACCTCCGTAAATCCCAATAAAGTTTTCATAAACTTTATAATATTTATATTTATATACAATACCACCACAGGTCATATTTTATGTATTTATTAATATTTTGTTATGATATAGTGAGACAAGTTTATAAGGTTAATCAAATTAACTGAGTAAACTAATTATTAATTGCCTATTTATGTTACGTCAATTGCTAGAATCTTAAACACAAATTTCATCAATTAGCCAAAATGAATACGAACCATTAACCGAAAACTAACGGAATGTTAACCATGCATTAGCTTGATCCACGGATACCAAGCTTTCCAAAATTCCACAAACTATCTTGACAAAGCAATCAGGATAACACCGCAGGCCGGATCCATCCCGCTCTTTTCATCGCATACATGCACCGTTGGCGCAAACCTCACAAAAAAGATCAAAGACAAAGACTAAAGTCCATCACACACTTTCTATATCCAACGCCACAAGGCAAACATGGGACTCTCAGCAATCGCCTGATCCAAATCCCTCCAAGGACTCAACACTTCCACACAAAAAGCACCCTGTGATGAGTCCACATCACTGCCACGTGGCGCACTTGGTTGCCAACCAAACTCCCTATCCCGGATTGGGGTAGTACTCATTGGCTGAACGTGCAGAATTCTGGATGAGAGTGGCCCCTACGGTTTTCGAGTATATTCCCCTTTATGCGTCCCTGCGGCTCCTAAGCCTTTCCTACTGGCTAACGGGGATATAAATGGAGGAGAATGCGGTATCCATTGCTTGCCATCGTCGTCAAGAAGGTTGGCTAAACCTGAGGGGATAACGTTACTCTCCCCCGTTTGGTTGGGAACAGCAAGTAACAGTCATCATGTCGGCATTCATGGGGAAGTACGCAGGTAATGTATTTGAGCACCACCCCGTTATACGAGTAGAATTCATCGTACATGCATCAACATATTTTGCAGTTCCCAATACACTTTTCATAGAGGAGCACGCACAAAATTTCCAATTAGGTAACATGCTCTTTGGTGGTAGGAGGATAATACCATAAGGAAATAGCTATACCTAGGGAGGTAGCTTTTTTTATACAAATGTACAGCACGCACTTATTGGGATATCTTTGGGGCTTTCAAGCTAGTTACCACCTTGTATTAAACTTTTTCCTTCGTTGCAATCTATGATAAATATCGAATTTTTGATATTCGTGTTTAATAGAAACAATCTTGATAGTACGCTCATTTAACTATGTTTATGAGGTAGTAAAGGTACCTTTTCTATAGTAGACAAAGTCTTATAATCCAAGAAAGTTCAAAAACAAGAAAGAGACTGATCCTGATATAATTCTTGTCGATCTTATTGTTCAAGTTATCATGTGATGGTTTTGGCATCAATTGGAAGCCTTGGTAAAGAAGGGAAAAAATGACAATGTGTATCTCATAATCCAACAAGTCTTTTCTATGATTTATCTAGGGAAAATTCCATTTCACAAAACATGTACAAAATAGCCTTTCAAGAAAAGGTGATCCACTTTTCATTTGTAATTTAGTTTTTAATATGATGTATTTTACCTGAGATGACATTCAAACCTTACCTATAATCCTTTATTGCTTTTTAAAATAATTCACCTTCTCTTGAGCTTCCAGCGTGTGCGATACCACAGAAACAAAATTTGGATTGCAAAAGCATACAAATTGCTCTTACCTTGCAGCCGTCCAATCCTTCACACTTTGCTTGTCAGATGATATAATTGTTTTCCATTTAACCCCTAATCAACCACAAACATGTGATGATTCTATCAAGTTTTCCCCTAGAAAGAATCTAATTCCCATATATTATACGTGATTAAACAGCATGCATGCACGTAAAGTGTTTTGTATTGTATGTAAAAGTATAATTGTACATTTTGTCTCAATTTTGCATGAACAAAATGTTAATTAAACGTTTTCATAAAATATGTTTTGATATTTCCAGAGGAGCTCGTGAAGACGGCAAAGTACATCGCGACCCCAGGAAAGGGCATCCTAGCTGCGGACGAGAGCACGGGAACAATCGGAAAACGTCTAGCTAGCATCAATGTGGAGAACATAGAATCCAACCGCCAGGCTCTCCGCGAACTCCTCTTCACGGCCCCTGGCGCCATACAATACCTCTCCGGCGTAATCCTCTTCGAGGAGACACTCTACCAGAAGACCGTCTCGGGGACTCCATTTGTAGACGTGCTCAACGCGGCCGGCGTCATCCCTGGAATCAAGGTGGACAAGGGCGTGGTCGACCTCGCCGGGACCAACGGCGAGACAACAACACAAGGTATCGATTCCCTCGGTGCCAGGTGCCAGAAGTACTACGAGGCCGGCGCGAGGTTCGCCAAGTGGAGGGCTGTTCTGAAGATCCGGCCAAACGAGCCGTCGGAGCTGTCCGTCCAGGAGAATGCGAGAGGGTTGGCGAGGTACGCCATCATCTGCCAGGAGAACGGGCTGGTTCCGATTGTTGAGCCCGAGATACTTACCGATGGTGACCATGATATAAAGAAGTGCGCTGCTGTTACGGAGAGGGTGCTTGCTGCTGTGTATAAGGAGCTCAACGACCACCATGTGCTCCTTGAGGGAACGCTCCTTAAGCCTAACATGGTCACGCCAGGCTCCGATAGCCCAAAGGTATGTCAATTAGACTCTGTGACTGTAACGTATTCCTGGTAAACGAGAATCACACGCCAAAACTGTTGTTCGGTATAAATCACGCATGATATCTGTGCAGGTGACTCCAGAAGTTGTGGCGGAGTACACCGTCGCGGCGCTACGTCGGACGGTCCCGCCTGCGGTTCCTGGTGTGGTGTTCCTCTCGGGAGGCCAGAGCGAGGAGGAGGCCACGCTCAACCTCGACGCCATGAACAGGCTCGACGTGTGTAAGCCCTGGACGTTGTCCTTCTCCTTTGGTCGGGCGCTTCAGTCCAGCACAATCAAGAAGTGGCTAGGGAAGCCGGAGAACGTCGCCGCCGCTCAGGAAGCCTTGCTCACGCGCTGCAAAGCTAATTCCGACGCCACGCTCGGCAAGTACGCACCAAGTGCTGCCGGGGACTCCGCGGCTTCCGAAAGCCTTTTCGTCAAGGGATACAGTTACTGAAGTGGTCAAAATACTCCCGCAGGCAGGCCAAGTGTTGCTCTTGTAATAATTCCTGTTTCTCCTTTCGTCCCTTCATATATGTTGATCAATGACTGCGATTTCACCGATGGATACATTATTACACCGGTATCGTACCATCCGGAATACTTCTTCGCCCAAAGATCATCTCTTGTTTTACTCTATGGATTTCTGAAGTCGGCTCGTTTACTTCACTATATAAGGAAAAGAAATGATTTTTTTTTTTTACAGTGAAGTCCCTCCTATTGGTTTGGTATCATGAATTCTTTGAAACTCATACTCTAGTTCAGTTTTTAGAACTTAAGTCTCATTCACTTCCATGTAATTAGTTTATTGTAAGTGTAAATATGGAAATCATTAAAAACATTGTCAATTTTTATTGTATAATATAAATAAGTGAGAATGGAAAAGGCATAAAAAATAATCATGTCTGTAAAAAAATCATGATATTCTTAAATCATAATCACCACAACAAGTGGTTATGGTATAGATGTTGGTCCTTTAAAAATATTTTATTATGGTACAATTATAATCTCCATAAAAATATTATGACTAAAATCACATCACAATATTTTATTTCACTTTGTGTATACAAAGTATTGTAATAATATATGTATTCTTTGTGCTTGTAAATATAAATTTTCGTTCATCACTGTTTAAGGCAAATATAGAATATTAATTTTTACATTATCTCTATAGGGAACTTTTAATACATTATTTGTGCATGGTTATAGTTAATTATCATTTTTCACATCATATTCTTTAAATATGAAGAATAAAAATATATTACATAAATCACATTATTTTCACATGGTGCAATGTGTTTTTTTTCATGATGTTTGTATGTTTTATTTTGTAGATTGTACTGATAATGGTGGTTATAGTGTAAAATATTTTACATAATGCGATTATAGTGTATGATATTTTGACATATTATGTTGTGGTTTTAGCAATGAACTATATCCACACCGCTAATATTACTAGTCATAAATATTTTACGTGTCACTTATAACGGGTGAAAAATATATAATTGTATAAGAAATGTTGGTAGTTGTCCCAAAACTCATTTTCTGCTCTTTTTAAGGGGGAACTCAAGAACTGTGTTTTGTATGTAAGTCTGTAACTCATCGAAAGTCACAAAACTCAATTTCCAATACTTACTTCAAACCAATAATAAAAAACAACTTAAGGAACTCCAGTTCATAAGTTTTCGGATCAATTACGACAAATCAATCTGAACCTAAATGGAAGGGTGTGGTCATATTGATACACGTACCTTTTAAACGTGATTGACAGCATTTTGCATAGCGGTAAGAGGGCTGCCCCTTGCTGCCCAGGACTGCCCGGGACTGTCTAGTCCAATTGATTTGCCAAAAAAACATAGTCTGTCTTTTCTTTTTTGGATTTGCATGGGCCGAAGCCCACCCCCTCTCCAAACAGGTGTCAGAGCCCGGGTGACCCAAGAGGTTGGGAAATACAGCTGACCCGAGCGGAATCGAACCAGCGACCCTTCATGAGGGGCACACTGGCTTGACCGCCCGGGCTACGCTGGCCGGTTTCTGGCACTTAGTCGTCTTTTCGGTAGCATGCAAACCAAAAAGGATGACAAACACTAGTTACCCAATTTGAATAACTTGACAGATTGTATGAATTACTGTTGGATTTTCAAATGTTATTATAAGTAATAAGAGAATATTTTAATTTAATTAACATATTTACATACTAAGATAAGATCCTGATAAGAAACAAAACAAAAAAAATAGAACAAATGAATAATTCAATTAGAAAATTTAAACCAGGTCACTCTCGTGAATACGAGAAACATTACTTAAAGAAATCAGCACTCTATTATATATTGAATGCATGTTGTTCTTCCAACTGATCTGGTCATGAACATGTAGTAGTAGGTCCTCTCGCACACACACGAAGACAACGAACAACAAGACCACATGTGCAACCCAGCGGGAGTTAGGTACCACCATCTAATAAACCGAGTCAAGGGATCAGGGACGGAGAAGAAGATCTCTCATTCAGGAGAAAAACTCCACGAGAGGAATCTTTTGCAACAGTAAGTGGCTAAGCAAAGTGACCGATGGAAGTAGAGAAAAACACCAACAAAAGACTTGTGTCTTATATCTACGTTTAACCCTAAGTTTTAGACTTTATTTATAATACTTATGTTTACAATTCTATTCTCAATTTGACGCAATTGCATAACCACTCTTGTACACACAAAATAAATATGAGGAGTTCCTTTTTAATTCAAAAATCAATAAATAAAAATAAGCAATTACCCGGTTGTGTAAAAAAAGTTGAAAGACAGAAGAAGGAAGATAATTTCCAGGACCAACGAGCCACAAGTCATGTCTCGGTGACTGAACCTGGCCTGACAAGGTGAGGTGAGGTGAGGCATGTCATAACATGATGTGTGTGTGTGTGTTGTCATCACCGTACCCACCACAAAGGTGAGCATACTCTTTCGTGGAGTACTTTGAACACTAGTGTCACATACAATCCTACATATTAAGACCACAAAGCTTTAGGAGTGAGCAATGCGGGACTAAACCATCTTTCCATTTACACAAAAGATAAATATCACCTCTTCCTCCACAACCCACATGTATTAGATGCACCTACATTGGGATTAAATCATACTAACTACAATTAGCTAGTGCTAATAGAGCTAACAATCCCCACAAAATCCTATGTATAGTGTGTTCTTCCACTTATTCCTACATATTGTGCTTTCTGCATATATCTTTCTATTTGAACCATGTTTGAGTTATCCAACGTAAACTCTTATTGGAAATAAGTGAACTAACATCTTGAATCTGAACCTTGGGTGAAACAGTATCAGATGATAATGACAGAATAAAGGCAATAGCAATAAAGAAAAATGATGCATTAAATATTGTGCATCTAAATAAATAATCGTGATTGTTATTAGGGAACAACCTAAGTCCCCTAATGCGGCCTATACAACATCAACCATTTAGTTGGAGTCTCTAAGGATGTATTGTTAGCATCCTGTCTTAGGACTCGACACTATTGATAGACTAATCTCTTACTAATGTGGATTCATGACATTAACAGGTTTTCAGGTACGGACAAATAGATGCTTAAAGCGTCAAATAAATTAGATATTGTCAACTGGTTCACCCGACAATTAGTTATTACCACATTTAACTCAATTTGTGAATCTCCACTCTTGGGGGTGGGTTGCTACTGTATGTGAATTATAAGGAGTTTTAGTCTCATCCTCTACCTAGATTTCTCAACAAAGGCTAATGTAAGACCATTAGTCAAAAGATCGTCTATATTATATTTGGTACCAACATAGTTCACAAGCACAAACACATTAGACACTAGCTCCCTTAGAGATTTGAGTCTGACTTGTATGTATCTACACCATTTTTTACCTTACTTGTATCTTGGATATAGTTTTTGTGCTATCACTATAACTATAATTGTAAGAAGTGGCTTCTTTACCATTTGTAAACTTCACAGAAGTCCATGATGTTGGATCTAGGATTGGCTATTTGCTCTAGAGGGGGGTGAATAGAGCTAAATATACTTAAACACAATTCATTTGACCTTTAAGACATTTCTAAGATAATATGGAAAGTATGAACTTTGAGTGCAACTAAAACATACATAGCAAGGAAGAGAGAGATTGAACAACCACAATAGCACAAGCTATATAGAGTGGTTCCATACTCCAAACTAGGAGTAAGTCATTCCACTACCTAGAGATGTCAACCTCTAGGATTTTCCAACCATTCCACCTTCCATATATTTGATTACAAGAGATACAATACATGACCATCCTTTTCGGGGCCAAGGATACCCAGCGTACAGTGCAAGCGGTCAAGTTTCAATAAAGGTAACTCGGCCGATTGCACTATGTGACAAAGAAAATTTGAAGCATTGGTCAAACTTATCTAGGATGAAACTCGGTCGATCGCTTAAATCTATTTTGATAGTGTAGGGTGTCAGTCAAGTTTATCTTGAGATAAACTCAGCCAAACTTGAACATTCTCATAATTCATCAAGGGTGTCGTTCGAATTTATCAAGGATGAAACTCGACCGAACAGGCACTCTATGATGAATTTTAGAAATCATCATTAAAGTGCTTAAATATTCATTTTAAGTGATCCTGGTTTTTTCTAAGATTAATTACAAGTTATACAATCATTACAATTGATTTACAACATGATTCTAATGGATTTACATCATATTCCACAAAAGTGCACTTGCATTAATTTTAACTTGTATTTTCTACAAGTTAGGATGCACAGGTCAGGTCGTTTGGAGTGTTTCTATCCCTAATCTGAAATCACTCAAGTAGAAGCATTAGACACAAATAAGTGGAATGGTTAGTCATCATCAAAACAAGGAATTAGTCAACATAGACCTTGAGTCAACATTCTACCCCTTTTAGGAGATGACAAACCATTCCATAAATGTATTGAAAGCTTTTAAGTAAAGCCATACCTTTGGAGAAACCTAGGGGTTTAAATAGAATTGAGTTCATATCCTCCCCCTCAATTGATGCTAATAGAGTTCTCATACTCATCATTTTATGCTATTTCTCCTACAGGTTAGCTTTCATAACATTTATAGAAACTATGTCTTCTACTCATATATGTTCTACATATCTGTCTTCTCCCCTTTATATCTCCCCTTACATAAGACATGTGTTCTCCCCCTTTGTCAATTAAAAAAGTGAAGGGGTGAAAAACACAACTTGTTAGTAAAAGGAGATACCAATTGTTAGAAAGGAAAGTAGAAGAGCAAAACTAGGGGCTTGTCCAAGCATAGTATATAAGGCAAAATAAACATACATTAGAATGACCCTAGATATAATTCTAGCATATATCAAGGCAATGTTAAGCAAGCAAGTAACTCAAGATAAAGATATGCAAGTCAAGGAGAAAGCTTGAGAATGAAACAAGTTACAAGCATAGTCTATAGTAGAATACCACTTGATCAAAAGATGAACAATGCTAGAACTACATGTATATGAACTACTAGTAGATAATATCACAAGTTAGGACTATTAGTAGGATCTAGGTCATAGCAAGGGATGCACAAGTTATAGAGCAAGCTATGAGTAGATGTAAAGGAATATCAAAACAAAGAGATACGCAATTCCAGAAGCATGAAAGGGTATTACTCACTAGAAAATATGCATTATTACCACAAGATGATTACCACTAAGAACATCAGGTTGCATCACAAGATATACTACTAAATAGATGTAGCAAGTTCGAGCACAACGAAAGCAATTTAAGATGAAATGAAGAGATCCAAAGAGATTATCATCCAAACATGCATAACAAATCAAGATAAGTAATTGCAAGGTATAGATCTACCAATCTAAAACAATTAAAGACATAGAGTTGTAATAAAGATATGAAATTTAAAGCATGGAAATATGCATATCTAAAGGTACCAAGGAGAGCGCCATAAAATAAGTCTATTGGTTGAGAAATTCTAGTTGAGAGGGAGATTTTCATCCAAAAAACCATCTGTCTACCCTATGCATAGTGTTATTGGTCGAGTTTCTGGGTCGAGCTTCTCGAACGACATCAGTTACTGGCAACACCCATGGGTACTTTTCGATCGAGTTTCTTACAGGATAAACTCGGTCGACAATAGTTACTATCAAAAAACACATATATTTCAGAAAAACATATGTAGAGGCATGATAAAAGTATAGACCATATCCAAACATGTTTAAGAAAGTTAGTAAAGCACTATGAAAGAATTAGAAATAGTTTTTGAGCAACAGAGTGATGAGAATCACAATATACCACTTCTGACTCAAAAACCATATGCATAGCACATACCAACTTAGCAAAAACACATTATGATTAGATATGAGCAATAATAACATTACCTCTATTTAACCATTTCTTTTCCATTTTTTGCCACCCCATACACACCTCACCTTTCTTCTTTTATGTGGATTTGGAAACCAACTCACAGATCAATAGCTCATGCTAATCCAATTGAAAGTAACTAGAAAGAAGAAATATGAAATGGTCCTCAATCATATTTTTGGGTCCATAAGGGTTAGCTTAGCAACCCAGGTCCTATTTCTCTTAGCTGCTTTTCTAAAAGGACAATATGTGGAATAATGACCAATTTCTTTGTAAAAATTACATGATCTCCTATCCTTAGAAATAGAGGATTCTTCATTGAAAATTGAAGTTCTATTATCTTTATTGTTCCTTTGGCTACAATCAAGTCCAAAACCATCGCTACCCATTTGTTCGGTAGTATGATCTAGGATTTGATTTAGATTCCTTTTATCATATAAGAATCTTTTCATAGAGATCTGAAACTATGATTATCATGCATAAGAGGAATAATAGTAGAAGACTATTGATTGATATCATCTCTATCATGCAAAATATCAGTTTCTAAGCAAAGAGCTTTAGTCATATAAGAATCTTTATCAATATGAAGAGAAGCAACATTATTCTCTCTACTAGTATAACTAGGATAAGATTTAAGAACATTGATTTTAGTAAGAAAGGGAGCATTTTCTTTTTCAAGCAAAGCAATCTTAGAAAGATAAATACCATTTTTAGATTCTACTCTTGCATAATATAAATTTTTTCCTCATTTTCATTTTTAAGAACATCAATATCAAGCATGAGATAATTCACAATATTACTATGTTGTTCATTTTAACTAGGCACAAAAGGTTGGGTTTCCAGAAATCTAATCTTCTCAAGAAAATTAACATTTTCAAGTTTGAGGGAATCTACTTGACTATTATAAGCATTGTTTTCATCTAGCAAGCAAATATTATCATGTTCAATATCATTATTTTCTACATGAAAATTATAAACAAATCTAACAAGATTTTTCTTTTTCTTTTTAGTAGACTTATGAGAGGCACGAGTAGCATGAAGAATAGAAATTAAAGATTCATTATCTAAAGAGTTTAGTTTTACCTCATTTGAGTCTTCACTTGTTGAGTCCATGAGAGAAAAATGACATTCTCCATCATCGCTAGAGCTTGAGCTAGATCCTCCACTAGATTCTTCACTTGAGATTGATATGGAGGAGTCACTTGAGATTTTTTTCCATCTATCCTTCTTCTTGTACTTCTCTTTTCTTATCTTGTGATGATGGGTCTTTTTTCCTTGTGGACAATCTTCTTGAAGTGACCCTTGTTTCTACATTTGAAGCACCAGGTGAAGGAGGAGGACTTGCCTTTGTAGAGTCTATCCTTGGGAGTACATAGCATCTTCTCCAACTTGAGAGGATGAAAAGGCTTGTCCAGCAATAGCTTCAATTTGGGCTTTGATTTCATCCTTCTTCATTCTCTTTAGCTCTTTCTCTTCTTCTCTTTCTTCTTCATCTTACTTATCAAGTTTGACTTAATGATCTTGTAGACTTCCTATGATCTCTTCAAGAGGGATATCACCAAGAGATTTTGAATCTTAAATGGAAGTCACATTGGATTCCCACTTCTTGGAGAGAGTTTTAAGGATCTTTTAGTTGATCTCTCCTCTAGCCATAGAATGACCTAGAACAGCAAGACCATTCGCAATGGTGTTGAGCCTTGAGTACATCTCATCTATCCTCTCCTCCTTTACCATCTTGAAGTTCTGAAGAAGCCCTTTTGAGTATGTAGAATTTTCCTTCCTTCAGTTGCTTTGTACCCTGATAAGTGACACATAGCTTTTTCCATACTACATAGGCCGTCTCACAAGAGGAAGTATGGTTGAACTCGATGGGGGACATGGAGGCATAGAGAATGTTGATGTCTCTTGCATTCAAGGTTGATTTCTTCAAGGTAGCTTCATCCTCTCTTGTATCTTGTATGGAAGGTCCACCATTCTCCCTATCTCAAGATTTGATCCTTAATTATAGAATTGTAGCCTTCTTTTCTAATAGAGGAAATTTCTCCCATCAAATATTGGAATGTTGATGAGGTACCTCCCACCTTGATAATCGTCTATATTCTCCTACTTGTGGAAGTATGCTTGGAAGAGACCCTCTCTGATACAACTTTTTGGATATAGGATGGACTATTTGCTCTAGAGGGGGCATGAAAAGAGCTAAATGCACTTTAAAAAAACTCATTAGGCCTTCAAGATATTTTTAAGATAATATGGAAAGTATGAACTTTGATTGCAACTAAAACATACATAGAAAGGGAGAGAGAGATTGAACAAGAACAATAACACAAGATATGTAGAGTGGTTCCATACTCCAAACTAGGAGTAATTCGTCCAATACCTCTAGGATTTTGCAACCATTGAACCTTCCTTATATTCCATTATAAGAGATATAATACATGACCTTCCTTTTTGGGCCAAGGATACCCAACCTTCCCCTTAAGGAGATGGGAGCCAACAACCTACCAAAGGACTTACCAATCCAAGACTGAGTCTTCAACCTCACCAAGGACTTTCCCACTTTGCAATGATTCTTGTGCCTTCACCAAGGACTTACCCACACTTGCACAAGTCTTCCTCCTTGAAGGAACACCCTCTATTCTTCGATCTTCTGCCTTTGACTTCACCTTCTCCAATGAGAAGCTTTTACCAAGGGACTCCTTCCCTTCTTCTTCACCTCTCTTATCTAAGAGAGAGAATATTCATCTTCATGGTAGAAATGAGAGATTGGTAGGTGGAGGAAGTGATAGCCTCACAGGATATACATGTAGGCGTAACTCTCTTACAAATCTCCTACTTATTCTAATGAATGTAGCAAGTGATAAAGCTTAAGAGTGGAAGGAGTCTCTTGTAGACACTCAACTATAATAAAAGGGCCTTCATAGTGCTTAGCTAACCATGGGATGAAGCATGACGGTCCTACTTATAGTTGGGATGCCTACTAGCTAGTAGAAGCACTTAGAAATGAATTCTAATCATTTGGGGTGTTGCAATGGAACTACTTTTATGTTTATAACACTCCAACGGATAGAAACACTTTTTTTACAATTTTTGAACAATGAAGTCAATCAAGTTTCAATAAAGATAACTCTATCGATTGCACTATGCTACAAAGCTAATTTGAAGCATCATTCAAATTTATCCTGGATAAAACTTGACCGATCACTTTAATCTATTTTGGCAATGCAGGGTGTCGGTTGAGTTTATCCTGAGATAATCTTGGCTAAACCTTGACATTCCCAAAATTCATCAAGGGTGTCGGTCCAATTTATAAAGGATGAAAATTGACTTAATAGGCACTCTGTGATGAATTTTAAAATCATCATTGAAGTGCTTAAATATTTTTTTTAAGTACTTCCATTTTTTTCTAAGCTTAATTACAAGTCATACAATCATTACAAGTGATTTACAACATGATTCTAATGGATTTACATCATATTCCACAATAGGGCACTTGCATTGATTTTGACTTGTCTTTTATCCAAGTTAGGATGTGCAAGTTATGTCATTTGGAGTGTGTCTTTACTTAATATGAAATCACTCAAGTAGTAGCACTAGACACAAATAAGTGGAATGGTTAGTCATATTCAAAAAAAGGGTTTAGCCAATTTAGTCCTTGAGTCAACATTCACCTTGAGTCGACACATGTAGCCATTCAACTTCCAATCCAGTTTCATCCAAAGAACACAACTTAACCTCAAATGTAGAACAAGACAATATGGTTTGTTTATTATGCCTCTAGGAAACAACACCTCCTTCCAAAGGGAATACATATACTAAGACAATATTACTCCTAAAGTTCATGTCAATCTAGGTTGCATCTATATATCCTTTGACTACCTAAGGATATATATCATAATGCATTCCAAGGAAATTTGTTCCTTTGATATACCTCAATACTTTGTGAAGAGATTTCTAATGGGTCTTGTTGGGACAATTGGTGTGTCTGCTCAACTTGCTCACAGCAAACACAATGTATGGTTGTGTGTACTTCATGAGATACAAAAAACTTACATCAATTTGAGAGTATAGTAACTGAAACATAGGAACGTCACTCTCATTCTTGAACAAGGATTTGGATGAATCACATGAAGCCTTAACATGTTTATGTGATGTATATCAAAACATCTTCAGTACCTTCTCAAAATGGTGAGACTAATTGAGTGTAATACCATCAATAGATCTTGTGATTTTATGCCATAAAATCATATCAGTGACACCCATATCTTTCTTCTCAAACTTTCTACACAAGAATAGTTTTGTCTTGTTTACTACTTTCATATCAGAACCAAAAAGCAAAAGATTATCTACATATAGGCATACTATGATAAATCTACCACAATGATGTTGTAGTAAATACCCTTATCAATGTCATTAGAAATGAAGCCAAAAGATGATATAACAATATCAAAATTTTCATGCCACAATTTAGGGGCTTGTTTTAAGCCATTCAAAGACTTATCAATTTTATACACTTTGGATACATCCCCATTTCCCAGAAAACCATCAAGCTGTGTCCTATATATCTCCTCTTGAAGATCATTGTGTAAGAATACAATTTTCACTATAACATGATGGATAGAGAGATTAGTAAATTTAATTCAATGCTATGAGCATACAAATTACAGTCATGCAAGAAACAGGAGAATAGGTATGAAAATAGTGTATTCCCCTTTGTACCCATTGGCAACCAATCTAACCTTATAATTAGTCATTGTCTTGTTTGTATTGAGTTTCTTCTTAAATATAACTAAATCTAACTATAGAACAACCATGAGATGAATCGACCAATTCCCAAGTTCCATTTGAAAGAACAGATTCAAGCAAAATAATTACCATATATATCAAGGTTTGGTTCTTACTTTCTGAAATCCCATTCTATTGAGGTGTATAAGGATCAGTAACCTCATGAACTATTCAATATAATTCATAAAATTCCAAAAACAAATTTGAGGTCTACTTTCCTCCCCTATTAGATCTTAATATCATATGTATATTACCTATTTGAGGTTTTCTTCTTTCTTACATATTTTAATTTATCTAATGTCTCATCTCTACTTTTAAGTACCCACAACATAGTTTACTACTATCATCAGTGAGTATTATAAAATAATGTTTATGATCCCTATACACAATCCCATTAAATTTGCAGAGATCAATATGCACTAAATCCAACATTTAAAAAGTCCTTTCTATAGAATAAAAAGCCTTTTTTGCTTGAACACAAATTCAACATCTATTGTTTCTAATTTTATATTTTGGGATAAAATCCATATTCATCTATGTTTCATAGAGCCGACATCCACATGACCCAAACGACAATGCCATAAATTAGAGGATACAAGATTCAAGAAAATTGCATTATCATTCAATCAAAATTAAAATTTGAAATAGTAGGTTCTAATTTGATTGAATCCTCTTTCAAGTGTTCCTCCTTTATTTTAAAATCCAGCATAAGTTCACTTAAGGTAATGTCAACCTTCCTATGTGTTATATTCAAGACAAAAGTTTCCAAAGACTTTGAGAACTTTTCAATGATAGACCATAATAATGAACTTATCAAGTAATTTCAATTCTCTTTGAGAGAGGTTATGACACAATATTTGGAAATCATGTACCTGATCAGAAACTGATTAATCGTCTACCATCCAAAATTTAAGAGACTTAGAGGCATACTATTTTTCAACACCATGATTCTCTATTTTATATTTATTATCAAAAACATTCCACCATATAACCTTTCTAGTCATGACAGGAGGTTTAGAGTAAACATCATACATCTTATATGTTAGTACTAAGAGGATACATCCTCTACACAACTGATCAATCTCCTTTTAGTCAACCATTTTCTTAGCATTCTTGAGATCCTTTTCATCATGTTAGGCTCTTCATTAGCGATATAGTCATGTAACCCTATCATTCTAGGCCAAATATCCATCCAACTTTGCCAACGTGCAAAGTTGGTGTCATCAAATTTTGCAAGCATATAGAAAGTATTAATCTTATGATGGTAAATATGTAGGCCATGAATTTAATAACGAGTGAGATGATTTCTTTGTTACTATCAGATTTTGAACAATGTTACAAGAAATAGATGAAATTACAATTTAATTAATAGGTTTACATGTCAAGATAAGAAGCACATAAGAAGAGACAGAACAAATAGAGTAGGAGAATAAATAAAGTGAGTTAGAAACTCAAACGAAATCATATTCGTAAAGAAAAGATGCATTACTTAAAGAAATCAGCACTCCTCTATCCTCTGGATGCATGGTTTACTTCCAATTGATTTAGTCACAAACTTGTAGCAGTAGATTGTCTCCTACGCATGAATTCGATGAATGGAAGTACAACTAGTCCAGCTCAGCAGTTCTTGGGTACCTCCACCCAACTGATCACATCAAGTGAAAAGGGACGGAGAAGAAGATCTCTTATTGATGAAAAGAACTTCATGAGAGGAATCCATAGTGATGGGAAGAAGCTATGCAAAGTGGCAGATGGTAAGGAAGTAGTACATGAACAAAAAACTTGTGTCTTAGATTTGTGTTTAACCCTAAGATTGGGACTCTATATATAGAACATCATTATAAATTTTAATTCTTGGTTTGACGCAATCCCACAACCACTCTTGTACACATAAAAGGAATACAAGGAGTGTCTTTTCATTTAGAAAAGTATTAATTATATAATTAATTAAGTAGTTATCTATTTATGTAAAAATAAGACGGAAGAAAATTCCAACAATCCATGAGTTGTGTGCCCATGTCGAGCCCAGATTGGCCCGACGAGGCATGGTGTGGTGTGGAACGTGCTTGCTTGTGTATGTTTATTGTGGGCATACTATCCCCTATATCCCTTTGGACAATAATGTCACATACAATCTAAATAAAAGGACCATAAAAAGCTTTAAAAGTGAGCAATGTGGGACTAAATCCCCTTCTCATTTGCATAAAAGATAAAAACCACTTCTTCCTCCACATCTCATATGTACCAGTTGCACCTACAGTGGAGCTTAAGCCATGCTAAATATTATCAACTAGCTAATAAAGCTAACATATACCTCATTCTTAAGGAAGTTAAAGAGGTTGTCATCATTATTATGTTCTCTTCATGTAGGCATAAAGACCCCTCGGAAGATGAGAAGACCAATACAATCATCTCTAAAATAACCAGAGTAAGAAACACAAGGCTAGACCACTTTCTTAATTCCATACTTAGCCTATTTGTTTCCATAATCTACGTATCATGTTAGGAGAAATAGCAAGAAAGACAAGGGGCTAAAGAGTGATGCAAATTCAAGCTAGTTTTGGGAGACAGTCACCTAAAAAATTGGCCTTCTCGGATACTAGATTAACTCTAACCTCCCAATCTCTTTTAATGTAATGGTGCTCTTAATTGAGTTCATAATGGTTTTGCAGTTGTCTCGTATCAAAATATATACATTCACATAATATGTAGCAACTTAGAGTCAAATCAAACATACCTTTAGATGAACTCTTCTCTTGATCCTAACTAATTCTAAAGTTAATTTTCCAATGAGTTTCATGTTCTAATATCTAGTAGACACACCTCCAGCCAATCACCAAGTGAATTATTGATAAGACCACCACCAGTAGCACTCTTCCATGTGGTCACCCATCAATGTTCATCTTATCCCAACCATCTTGTCGAGGTTCCCAGCAAGTCATAAATGTATGCTTCCTGATTCAATTTGATTCAAATCTAGAAATCATGTTGCTTCTCTTCAACTCCATGACTCTAGCTTGTATAGCTTGGAGTGACACATTTTAGCCATCTCATTTAAACAAAATGGTATTCATACTAGACAAAATTGCGTAAATAGTAATAGTGAAAATGATTGACGGTCACCCCTCATAATATTCACATTATCAATCTTCAACTAATCCTACCATTAGTAAGGAAAAAAGTGCATTTGTTGTAAATATCAAGTTTCTTAGAAACACCATTGGAATCTGATCACCTTTTGGTAAATGATTAATACTTATAAGATACCTTTTACATACAAGATAGAGGGTATTGTATAATACCTTCCTCTTCAATCTCTCAGATGTGGTTAGTATATTCCCTTGGTATAATAACTACATGAAGGTTGTATTGCTTGGGGTTTGTGTCAAATCTAGATTCTATTCTATACAAGCAAGGTAATAATATCATCAAGTATCATAAGAAAGTGGTGGATGGATAATCCACCAATAACATTCCATTATTACTAAGGAACCAAAATATTTCATGTAAATAAGAGTGCCTCCTAGGATGATTCATACCAAAATTTAAAATCTAAACTTAAAAAGATAAAAGCTTATAAAAGAAATTTGGCCAACTCTAATTACCTATGGTGTCCACAAAACTATCAAATATGAAGAAAACTAATAATTAGACAAGGTTACAATAAAAGTTTCAACTAAAGTGTATACTTTCCCCATGTATGAGTTTACCCAAAAATAAAATTGGCCTTATTACCCATTGTTCAATCAAATTTATTAGAAGGGTCTTATTACGACTCAAATATGTCAAAGAAGAGAATGTTTGTTATAGTTGTAAGTAATCCAATCTTCATTGTTTCTAATATATTGGTTCATCATAATCCTCACCCAATTGGGTTTCTTGTCTATAATGAAATGAGAATCAATTATATTGATAAAGGCCACATTCATCTCTAGTGCGGACTAGATTCCCAATTTCCTTTCTCTTTACACAAGAAAATAACATGTCAAAGGATGAGAAGGATCCCCTTATTATTGTAAGAGTGACCCCATATAAACCTTCTCAAAATATGTCCAGCATTAATAAAAACCATTTAGGTAGTTTGTTAGTCCTTAGAAGATAATAAGGGATGTTGCACAATGACTTATTTGCCAAAGTAATATTAAAGACAAAAGATCGGAAACTAGATTTCCATATAATAAGGTTTTCCTATATAATATCAATAGGATTGAGTAATTTCCTCCTAGCACTTACCATTAATCTAGAGAACTCTGAGATACTTTCCTAGGTTATCAATACGTTGAAGACTTTCATCCTTGAATACATTTACCTTGACCATGTCTTTCATATATCAAGAAACAATATTCTACACTCATTGGACGCAAGCTTTCATGATTAACTAGGAAATGTGAAAGAAAAAAAGACATAGCTCTCCAAATGTTCCATTGAAGTGTGATGATCACCATTTGAGATATCTCTAAACGTGACATAAATAATGATCTCTACAACAACTAACATACTCTCAATGAAAATCCTTAAGAAAACTCTAATAAATATCAAATTATCCATACATAAGAGTTACGTTCATTTTTCAAGTTAACACATACAAGAACTAATATCATGCTTTGTTGATCATTTCTTGAGATAATCCAAGAAAATGTTAAAAATCATCACATTGTTTGAATTATTTTACATAGATTTAGAAGTTCTTGTGGTGCCCAACCTTGAGATTAGAACACATGTATGCCCAAAGTCAAGTAGAGCATGTGAGAATACCCAAATTTAAATATCAAATCCAATCTTCACTAATATCATCCAACCAAGTATGCAAGAATAATCTCAAATTAAACTTCCAATATGATTTTCATATCTAAACATAAATAAAATCCAATCATTCATATATATGTTGTATGTCATTTATCAAGTGGTACATGCCATGATATGTTAATATAAAAGGTATATATGTTCTTGTTTTACAACATGTACATAAGATATGAGGCATGCAACCAAAATTCAATCATGCATTCATTGTCATGTAAAAACAACATGAGTGGTTTGAGTGTGTCGGTACAAGGCTAATCTATTTCAAAACTAAATTTCCACCATCATCTTACTTCTTCCCTGGAGATGGAGATTCCTCATTAGGAAACCACTGCTAAAGTTGTTGTGAAACTAAAAAGTTGATAAACCATGAGAGTGAGACTAAAGTCTTATCGAGAGATGAAGTATTGATCAACTATATGCATGAAAATATACATTTATATATAACTAATAGGTAAATAAAGGGAGTATATGAAGCATAAATAATGCCATTTTATAGGTATGACTACTTATCTTAAAAAAAATTATTATTAAGTCATGGGTTGGTTGGATTGTATATTCCAAACTATTAGGTAGTGACTACAAAACTCCCTAGTCCATTAATAAATTCATGTTCATATTACTTCTACAGCTTTATACATTTTTCAAATAATGTTTCTATCACTTAAGAGATTTGTGGGTGGGTCTATAAGTTGTGTTGTAAAAGCAAAACATAAGTTGGAAACCCATGGAATATCACATACACTATCTCAGACTTACTTTCAAGAAGATTAGGTGTGGTAGTCATGGGGAATTCTATGGAATATTTGGAATCAATTTTTGCGATTGTTTTTAGATGAATCTTTTCCATAGGATCATTCAAGGATTTGTACTACACACATGGAGTACTTTTCTCTCTTATCCATCATTTTGATGACCTATCCCCTCTTTTTTTCCACCTATTGTTTGCTTTCAACGGGAAGATAGTAGTTTACTAATTGGGTATAGAGAATAGCCTAGTTCCTGAAAAAAAAAGTATAGTATGCATCTATATAATTCTATGGACTATTATTTTCTATGGAGATCATATTGGTTGTATGTTTCGTGATTGGCCATCTTTATTGCATGATTTTTGAAATTTTAGATATTTCTAATGTGTGTGTTGGTAATGTTGGCCTTTCAATGTTGATACACTAATGTTATCCATGGTGGGTAATGTTTGGGAATATGAATAGGTGATATCATAGATATTATAACATGTGATAAGAGTGATATTTTCCATTTCTGTTGTCTTTCTGAACAAAATTAAATTTTATAATTCCTCAGTGAAAAATATGTATCCGTAATTTGGATCCCATTAAATAGTGAATTAGTAGGGTAATAAAGGCACATCACTTTTCCCTGGTCTATAATCAGATGATAAAAACACTCTTAAAATTGCTAACAATCTTGTAGTTAGTTAATAAATTGGACAACCAACTTTTTATTAACTGTATAGTTCTCAAAGAATATATTTATCAATATAATTTTTAAAAAATGTATCTGTTGGGTTTTGATACGAACTATACTATGATAAGATATGTTTGTCACTTGTGGTGAACTTCTATATCAATTCGTTTATGTAAATATAAGATTTTCTTAATCTTGGTAAATTTAAGGTACAATTTAGCAAATCCATTTCCATGGATAATAGCATAATTGACAACAAATTTAATTTAAAACTATAGATTATTTTTATCATCGCTAACTTTATTATTCTTCATATATTTACATATTCATAAGCTTTTGTCTCCTGGAAACTTCTTATGTTGTAGTTGTTGTTGTAATTCATGCGACGTTCACCACCATTGATTTTTTAATAGATCATAATCTAAATATAGATATCACGTACTACATACTCCATTGTGAAAACGGAGCTAAATAGTTGAAGGAGAAGACATCATGTAGAGGCGGTCCTCATAGCACAGAGAGAGTTAATGGTATAATATAGGATTTTATTGTAGTCAAAATGAGAGTACCATGAAGGTAATGTAGGGGATAGAGTGGAGGGAATCTTCTATTGCTATAGCTAATGATGATAGAGATAAAGTGTTGCATCGAGTGATTGCAGCTCCAAACTTTAGACCAAGAATTTGTGGATCGAAATGGTGTTGAACAATAGTTTCATAGGCCAGTTGGGTGACAATGTGTGTGACAACTTGCATCACTTCACTGATTTATGTGATACAAGATAGATTTCTATGTTAATAAAGAAGACTAATATAGGGGTTAAGGATGACCTAGTATCGTACCTTGCCCAGAAAAATGGCTTACAATATCTTTGGTAGTGAAACTTAATTTGTAGTCTCATTGAAAAAGAATGATGTGCGATCAGATATACCAACACAGTTTATTTGGAAAATAAGGAAAATTAAGATAAATAGTTGTGAATCCATGGTAGAAAGTCAATTTGGCATTGGATTGATTAAAATACATAACATAACTAGAATACAGATTTGGGGATCTTGTTACAAGTGGGAAGAATAAGCATCCGCATCCCACCCATAACTCGATATTGGACCATTTCTAAGTGTTATTAAAAAATGGTGGTTTCAAGATGGTATAGTGATTTCTAGATGGTTAAACAATGAAAAGTAAATAAGGGCATGTTTATGGTTTGTTGGTCCTTGTGGTTGGAGATGTTTGTGTCTTTCTTATCATATCCCTAAAGGTCCTGATTTAGAGGTCTATTGGGGTCCTCATCACCTCACGACCTTCCATAGAGGAGATCCCTCATGGTCAATTAGGACCAATGCATACAAATATTACAGGACTAAAGTAAATTAAAAGAAACATATAATCTTTATGTGATCAACTAAATTAAAAAATGTAAACATATCACGTGATGATGAATAAGTAAATATGTAGATGTAATAAACTAAGAGAAGTTAAAGCAGTTAAAAGATAGTAAATAAGTTCAACAGTAGGGAGCACGACATTAATATTGATTTGTATCCTAAATACATTGAGAAATAGGTGGTGTTAGAGGAAGGATCCTCCGATCACAAATAATGTAGAAAGTAAAGGGTGAGGTAGTTGATCCTATGGTTTTAGGAGGGTCAAAAGGGAACCAGTTTATGATAGATATGTGGGGTATTTATAGGAAAATTTTAGGATTCAATACTCTTAATAGAAGAGTCCAGATAAGTGGGCGGACTATAGTGATGTACTACATAGGTGTGGCTCATAGATTGAGGTGATATGCCAAGTGTCACTAGAATATTTCTCTAATCTGTTAGGTGGCCCAGGTATAAAGCAAGTCTCCAAATTTTCCAGATATTTAGGAACAAACTGGAGAAAATCATGGAAAATGTACATAATAAAGTATTGAAGGACAAGGAAAATTTAGGATTATTCCTCGCCATATCAAAGAAAAGGCCAATATCATATCCATGGAAGGACTGGAATATTTATTTAGGATAATTTGACAAGGTAATTTATATGAAAACTATATAATAACAGAACCATTGGGAAAATTATGCTTGAGTATGGACCATATTAATTATATAAAGAAAGCCCAAACTAGGTAAAAGTAGATGAAGATGAATGAATTAAATATGTTGAAATATTGCAAATTATGAAAAGAGGTGGGAAATGAATTGTTACACCCCGATCTCACAATTTCCTCAAATCATGAGATTAGGGCATAAGATAGGATTTATATGTAACACAAAGAACACCCTTAACTTTTCCTTTTCTTAAAAACTCTTGTTTCTTTGCATTGAACCACATAAAACATCTTAACAAGGGAATCTGAACATTTCCTTTACTAATCAAACTTTAATAATAAAGATACATGTATAAACATTCATGATGTCTCTCACACATTATGCACATGAAACTTGCTAATTAGCATACATATCAAAGAGGAATAATATTACACATTGTATTTACAACTCTCTCTCTTATCTCTTACTGAGGACCTAGAGTGACAAGGACCGACTGACTCAACTAATCTCATACTTGACTCATGTGGCAGATCTACTCTGTCGCTCTGATCATCTTCAAGTCCACGTGATTAACCTAAAATGTTTGAGTAGAGGGGTGAGCCTACTCGCTCAGTGAATGAGTACTTCATGGAAACAGACTAATGCAATAATGTGATTACAGATATAATTTGAGTAAACGATATGAAATTTAACAACAATAAATACTACACTGAACAGTTCTAAAACAATATAACTGAAATAACAAAGAATGTAAATATTGCATCCAAAGAATAACTACTAGAAGACTATGCTCTAGTCTTCCTTAACTCTATCATTTATAAAGAACTATGTGAACCTATGTGATCATATTTTAGATTATGCCCTGATCTATGCAGTGTACTCTGCATAGAGACTCGCAGTGCACTACGACCACACCGTACAAGACTTAGCGACACACCCGGGAAATGCTAAGTCTGACGCCAGCCCTGCTCTGCCACAGGACCCCAGGCTCATCGGCCTCACTGCACTACATCGAGTGCTCTAGACTCCTCCTCTAACCTGAGTACACAGGCGGAGAGTCTCACGGGGTTACCTCCATGACATCGCACGGATAATGTTGCAATAACCCCCAATTTCCTCCAGTGCCACCGTGACACAAGCACGCGTTGTTGTTGGACACTGCCTCTCTATCCTCATGTCTCCATGACATCACACGGATAATGTTGCAGCACGAGTTTCACCCCTAAGTTGCAGATACCTCTTAGGGGTTCTACGGTGTTCAAGGCACCTAAGTCTAACATTAACATTATAGATACATTCTAATCAGAAATCATAACTCATTTAACATTTCTCACAAGGCTCACACGGCCTGCCATATCATATCATATCATATCATAAGAAACATTATAACTCATGTATTCAACATATATCATATTTCAATAACATCCCTTTCTAGGGCGTGTCATAACTCATCACCTGCAATTTACGAGATATGTATTGAAAATAAGGAGCCCTGCAGTATGTAGATATCATCTCAGAGAGAACAAGCATATAAAGTTAAATGCACTAGAAACATACAATTCAATAATTAAGCATCACCACATCTCATCTCGAGACCTTTCATATTACCATAACATGATTCATTGAACACCCTATCCTTAGGATTTCATTTGCCTTATTCATTCATCACATGGCAACACCCTACTCTTAGGGTTTCATTTGCCTCATTCATTTGTCACATGGCTCTTATCATGATCTCATACGATATAAGCATTCACTAAATAAAGATTGTTTCCAACAAATCGTATGCAATCAATATAGACATGAAACCATGGAAATTTAACTAAATTTAGGTTTTCCATATCATCACTGCGATATCATGTATCCAGAATAAGATTCAATTAAGATAACCCACGAGGTACATCCTAACCACTTATAGGATTACTAGTCCTTTTTATTTAACTTTGACTCTTAAGTATTCATTTAGGGTTTGCTTCAACACGGTCGTGGTATCACCCCACGGCCGTGGCACATTCACCTCACCACGGTCGTGGCTCTTCCCCCATGGTCGTGGTGTATAGAGATCAGGTTTTCAAAAGCATTCAGTACGACCGTGCTACTTAGAACGCCCGTGGCATAGACCCTTCACCACGGTCGTGGCCACCCACCACGGCCGTGCCACAGCTCGATTTAGCTTCAACTTAGTGAAATCAAAGTCATAGACTTAGTGATGAATCCCAAAGGGTTTAGATATTGAAATATGATAGCCTTAAGCTTGATTAAGAGCATTTAGACCAAGGTTTGGTTTAAGTCTAGATATCTCTTCAATTGGATTAAAACTCTAGTGAGATCTCAATTAGGTTAAACCCTAATTACATCATACGGTATAAATCTGAAAGGCACTCTTACTAGGATGTGTTGTATACATTTCTGATATGAATTTACCATTTAAGAGTCATTCAAACAGAGAAGGAATCCATTTCATATCAATTAGCAACAACTCATATCAAATGGACATTTCAGGATTTAGAATCACATGCTAAGCATTTAGGGATTTAAATGCTATAATCAAATTCGTGCATTAGAATGTTTGAAGGAAGAACCCACTCACCCTAAGGTGTGAAAACACCTCAAAACTGCAGCTCAACTCAGGGAATCTCGAATTCCTATCAAATCCCTAGCAAATCTCCCAATTCTTCTTCCATTCAACTCGGAAACCTTGAAAATGAGGGATTATGAAGAAAGGGTGAGAAAAGAGGGAATTTCGACATCATCTTGGATCAAATCAATGCAAGGACGGAATATTGACATGAGATAGAAGATTCACCATAAAAGTCTATGCAAAGGATCCAAACTTACTTGATTTCACCACTCTTGGGACCGCAGAACCCTAATTCAGCAATTTCCCCCACTTTCTCCACTCAAGCCCTAATTCTCCCTCTCTCTCTAGGAGCTCGTTTCTCTGGAGTGAATGACGAAGAATGAGAGCTGCTTGTGTGTGTGGTCGTTCATATAAGTCAATTGAGCTGCTTGGGTCAATTGCATATTGACCCAACACTTAACTTTTATTATATTGGCTGAATATTCAGTTATACAAAAGTTACTGTAATACGTTTATTTCAGAGATCAAACCTTCTCCAAAAATTATGAGAATTTAGAAAGTTGTTTATAATTGATCTATAAAGCTTCAGTTAAAATTTGAGATCATTTGGAGTTACCAATAAATAAATAAAAATAGAACAGTGCACTGCTATCCAGAAATCTGCAGAAATGTCATTTGAAGCAAAAATGCCTCAGAACGGCCGTGCTAGCTGCCACGGCCGTGCAAGATGGACCCAGCACGGCCGTGCTACCTACCACGGCCGTGGTGCATTGTTTTCAGCAGATTTGAGTATAAAAGTTGGTTAATAGTTTAATTCTTTCAAAACGACCGTGTGGCCTTGCATGCCCGTGCCACCAAAGACCTAGCACGGCCGTGCTACCCACCATGGCCGTGCTACCCAAGCATCCAACTATCATTTAAATTTTTTTTTTATGCCTAACTCTATCATTCCTTCCCAAATGAGCTCATTCGTTGAAAACCCTTATTTCAACCGACTAGAGTTTATACACCTCAAACCCTAATTATACAAAGAGATAACATGCTTGGGGTTTTCATTAGGTTTAACATATTATAATTGAGATATCATCATTAGTTAGATTTAAGAAATGATCAATCCAATCAAATATGCAATCATCCAGGTAAACCCTAGTTTACCAATTAAGCTCAGATGGGGTCGTAACAACTCTCCCCCCTTAGAATGTTTCGTCCTCGAAACATACACCTGCAAGAAAGATACATTCAAGATTATTCTAGGCTTCTAAAGCCTTCCATGTCATTATATTCTTGTATTTCATACCTGAATGTAGTTTTCAACATTAGATCTTTTAATTCTTTACCAAATCTCAACATATTTCAAATAGTTCTCAATGATATCAAGCAAATTCTTTATGCCACAGTCAAACATAGAATGCAAAGATAAACCACCACGCTTTCACTGCGCAACTCTGATACTCTGATACAACTATCTCAACTTATGCTTCTCAGAGAGTTCTATTGTTCTGTATCACCTTTAGGTGACAAAGGCAAGTTCACCATGCTGTTTTAAACTTTAATAACATGCTACTCAGATAGCAAAACAGTCTTAAATTAAAAGACTAGATTCAACAATCAATTGCACAATACTACTCTTGGCATCCCCATTGGGTCATGGATGCATGAGGTGAAGCATTACCACCTCATTCCATACTATCCTGTTTCGATCCTGGGACCTGTGGGTTATGGGCCCACACACAATTCAAAGTGTAACCATCATAGTATATCATTTTAGGGTTTCCACAACAGTAATAAGGTAATCCACAATTGTATCAGTCATTCAAGCATTAATCATACTCAATTACCATCACTCAGTTATATTAGAGCTAGGTATAACAAGCTACACCTCATTAGGGTTACTTGTCCAGACAATCTGATTATCATCCCTTTCTATTAATATGAGTGAATAGGTATAACTACCTTATTCAGGATATCACTCCATGTCTTCTGACATCATCCAAACCATATCACCATATCACAAATACACAATAGTAAGATGCATATCAGGTATGAATTACTACAACTATCATACGCCTTTAATTTAACATATAGCTTGCACAAATACACTGAAATCATATGTAGAACCAACTTTCATACCTTAATATGCCTTCAACAAATCATACATGTAAAAACAAATTCACATATTACACAAAGCTAGTGTTTTCCTATATCTCACTGCTCATTCATTACTTCTTTACTTTTTGCTACCTATCCTTTTCATATGATTATATACAATAACATCATTAACATTGAAGCATTTAAGATAGGAATAGATTATTCATCATTCCTGCTATCACACAAGAATTTATTTCTTATCGCACTTCATCATGTTCTATGTCACTATTACATTTACTAGATGACCCTACCAAGGTAGTTATGCATCATATATGATTCATTTTCTTATCATTTCATTCCCACCTTGCTCACATTAAGGAATATATGAAAGAGAAGATAATTTTAAGACTTGAAATACTTGTATTCAAACATTCCCTTTATACATTCTCGTATGTAGATTTACTTAGTTATCAACAGAGATATTTGATTAATTAGCACTTGCTTGAATCTCATAACCTCTTTATTTTATAACTTCTCCATCATATTTCAAACCCTTTCTTATGTTCCATAGTCCTCTTACCATATACTACTCTTTAATCCGTCATCTTTAATTCTAAATTTTTCTCTTATGACCATGTTGCTTATTCATATGTATGGTCATGTATACCATGTTGCACATATTTCCTCTTTTATCTTTATACTATTGTGAAGTTAACATTCTAAATTAATAGTCCTTCTATTAATTTTTTTTTTCCTCATGTTGAATACATTACATATTCTTCATTTTTAAATCAAGTGGATCATGCATGGGTCAAACATAGTTTCTCTTTCAATCAAGTTTTTCTCTCCTGAATACAGTCTACCCTTGTATGACTTATTCATTCGTTAAACTACACCTATGTTCTTTGCTTAGAAACTAGTTTGTTGTTCTAGTCTTATGAATTACATGTTCATACGATTCTCTTTACTTTTACTCTTTTGAAGACTCTTTACTTCTATGGACATATTGAATGCTCAACCCTATTCTCTACTTAGCCTTTGCTTTAGAGTTCATGAAAGCATTATACTCTATTATATGATTCATTCTTCATGATTGATTCTTGCTATCTTGAACCATACATACATTTCACATATCCTTTCCATATTTCATGTGTATAGTTCATGTATTATTAATCAATAAACTGATTATGAACTTCATATCATGTATCGGGTAATACTCCTCATTCTCCACTACTTGCTTCTTGTTATTACTATAAAAACATTATTTCATAACGCACTTCACTTATTTCGTATTTCTCTTTTTATTCAAAAGACACTTGTTACATTTCAAAATTATATCTTACTCTTTCCGAGTTATTTTCATATTGTTTATCTACCCTTCAGATTAACTACTTTTAAACCTTGAATCAGTATCAGTGCTAGCTTACCTTTCAAAAAGCAAATCTCATGATCTGGTTTTATAGAGATGCTAGTATTCAAGGTCAATTCACTAATGATATTCCTTGAACTACTACAACTTTAAGTGTTCTAGGGTTTGGTCATTATCAATAACATAGCGTTATTGTAATGTACTTTGCTTCTTAAATTGAAATCCAAACTTGGATCTCCAAAGTTTTACTAAAATCTTCCTTATCTTATCATTGGAATTTTCTTTCTCTTATTTGGACATTCAGATAAATTACATTCTGAATTTACCTTGCTAGGGTTTCATCATCATGCTGTGTGTCATTATTTCATTCATTTAGACATCTCTACCTTGGTACTTATGCCACATATGTGATGCATTCATTTTCTAAATTACACGGTTGTTCTTTATTTTTGGAACTAGTTTGTTAGTCTTTAGAGACTCAGAATCCCAAGGTAGTATGTATGAATGTACTAAACTTTATAATGAAGATATACATGCCATACTCTCCATTATGTCATGTAATCCTCATTCCTTAATCAAAATGATCATTTTTAACATTTCTTTTGATTCAACTAAGTTCCTTGTCCTGGTCTTATGATTTACATAAGACTCTTTATTTCTATGTACTTATTGTATACTTAATTCTTTTCTTCTATTTTCCCTTTGCTTCGAAGTACATAAAAGTATTTTACTCCATTCCATGATCCAACCCAAAGTTGAACCTCAGATATCAATTTCAACAAATTCTTAGTTGTTTTGATCTTGCCCATATGTTTCAACATCTTACTGTATGTACATTCTTACTCTGATGTGGGTCTAATTATTCAAATTCTATTCTTATTATACTATTGATAGGATTCATTAGATCCTAGTAACGCATCCTGCCAACCGGACCAGGCCAAACCTGAAGTCCCGAAGCCAGGAACTACAAAGGATTACTCAACTCCTATTCATCTCAGAAGTGTGGAAGAAAACTTATCCACTAACAAAAGCTCATTCAAAGGTCAATTCTGGTCTACTTGTTACAAAGAATGAAATCAATAAATGCTACAACTGCATAGTGTACAACATATATTAAAGACCCATATTTCAAAGTATTGAATATTCAATTCAAACATATAAGAGCATTTCTATACATTTCCAACAAAAACAACATTATGAAATGTAAGTTCTATCTCCTTTTACATTTATGCTCTTAATTCTTGTTTCTTTTCTCGTTTTCTAACCCTAACATTTCTAGGGTTCCTCTCTAGCCCATTCTTCCACTGTATACCTGGCCAGGGTATACGTGAGAGAATAGACAGAGTAGCTTGTACTGGTTGATCCAAGTACTCAGATATCGGGCCAGGATATCCAAATACTCAAATCCCCAAAGCTAACATCAAAACATCTCCTATCCGCCACACTTATGACGCTAACTTACTAACTTAATGGTCCTTGACAACTCACCCTAAGCTCTGATACCAAGCTGTTACACCCCGATCTCACAATTTCCTCAAATCATGAGATTAGGGCATAAGATAGGATTTATATGTAACACAAAGAACACCCTTAACTTTTCCTTTTCTTAAAAACTCTTGTTTCTTCGCATTGAACCACATAAAACATCTTAACAAGGGAATCTGAACATTTCCTTTACTAATCAAACTTTAATAATAAAGATACATGTATAAACATTCATGATGTCTCTCACACATTATGCACATGAAACTTGCTAATTAGCATACATATCAAAGAGGAATAATATTACACATTGTATTTACAACTCTCTCTCTTATCTCTTACTGAGGACCTAGAGTGACAAGGACCGACTGACTCAACTAATCTCATACTTGACTCATGTGGCAGATCTACTCTGACGCTCTGATCATCTTCAAGTCCACGCGATTAACCTAAAATGTTTGAGTAGAGGGGTGAGCCTACTCGCTCAGTGAATGAGTACTTCATGGAAATAGACTAATGCAATAATGTGATTACAGATATAATTTGAGTAAACGATATGAAATTTAACAACAATAAATACTACACTGAACAATTCTAAAACAATATAACTGAAATAACAAAGAATGTAAATATTGCATCCAAAGAATAACTACTAGAAGACTATGCTCTAGTCTTCCTTAACTCTATCATTTATAAAGAACTATGTGAACCTATGTGATCATATTTTAGATTATGCCCTGATCTATGCAGTGTACTCTGCATAGAGACTCACAGTGCACTACGACCACACCGTACAAGACTTAGCGACACACCCGGGAAATGCTAAGTCTGACGCCAGCCCTGCTCTGCCACAGGACCCCAGGCTCATCGGCCTCACTGCACTACATCGAGTGCTCTAGACTCCTCCTCTAACCTGAGTACACAGGCGGAGAGTCTCACGGGGTTACCTCCATGACATCGCACAGATAATGTTGCAATAACCCCCAATTTCCTCCAGTGCCACCGTGACACAAGCACGCGTTGTTGTTGGACACTGCCTCTCTATCCTCGTGTCTCCATGACATCGCACGGATAATGTTGCAACACGAGTTTCACCCCTAAGTTGCAGATACCTCTTAGGGGTTCTACGGTGTTCAGGGCCCCTAAGTCTAACATTAACATTATAGATACATTCTAATCAGAAATCATAACTCATTTAACATTTCTCACAAGGCTCACACGGCCTGCCATATCATATCATAAGAAACATCATAACTCATGTATTCAACATATATCATATCTCAATAACATCCCTTTCTAGGGCGTGTCATAACTCATCACCTGCAATTTACGAGATATGTATTGAAAATAAGGAGCCCTGCAGTATGTAGATATCATCTCAGAGAGAACAAGCATATAAAGTTAAATGCACTAGAAACATACAATTCAATAATTAAGCATCACCACATGTCATCTCGAGACCTTTCATATTACCATAACATGATTCATTGAACACCCTATCCTTAGGGTTTCATTTTCCTTATTCATTCATCACATGGCAACACCCTACTCTTAGGGTTTCATTTGCCTCATTCATTTGTCACATGGCTCTTATCATGATCTCATACGATATAAGCATTCACTAAATAAGGATTGTTTCCAACAAATCGTATGCAATCAATATAAACATGAAACCATGGAAATTTAACTAAATTTAGGTTTTCCATATCATCACTGCGATATCATGTATCCAGAATAAGATTCAATTAAGATAACCCACGAGGTACATCCTAACCACTTATAGGATTACTAGTCCTTTTTATTTAACTTTGACTCTTAAGTATTCATTTAGGGTTTGCTTCAACACGGTCGTGGTATCACCCCACGGCTGTGGCACATTCACCTCACCACGGTCGTGGCTCTTCCCCCACGGTCGTGGTGTATAGAGATCAGGTTTTCAAAAGCTTTCAGTACGGCCGTGCTACTTAGAACGCCCGTGGCATAGACCCTTCACCACGGTCGTGGCCACCCACCACGGCCGTGCCACAGCTCGATTTAGCTTCAAGTTAGTGAAATCAAAGTCATAGACTTAGTGATGAATCCCAAAGGGTTTAGATATTGAAATATGATAGCCTTAAGCTTGATTAAGAGCATTTAGACCAAGGTTTGGTTTAAGTCTAGATATCTCTTCAATTGGATTAAAACTCTAGTGAGATCTCAATTAGGTTAAACCCTAATTACATCATACGGTATAAATCTGAAAGGCACTCTTACTAGGATGTGTTGTATACATTTATGATATGAATTTACCATTTAAGAGTCATTCAAACAGAGAAGGAATCCATTTCATATCAATTAGCAACAACTCATATCAAACGGACATTTCAGGATTTAGAATCACATGCTAAGCATTTAGGGATTTAAATGCTATAATCAAATTCGTGCATTAGAATGTTTGAAGGAAGAACCCACGCACCCTAAGGTGTGAAAACACCTCAAAACTGCAGCTCAACTCAGGGAATCTCGAATTCCTATCAAATCCCTAGCAAATCTCCCAATTCTTCTTCCATTCAACTCGGAAACCTTGAAAATGAGGGATTATGAAGAAAGGGTGAGAAAAGAGGGAATTTCGACATCATCTTGGATCAAATCAATGCAAGGACGGAATCTTGACATGAGATAGAAGATTCACCATAAAAGTCTATGCAAAGGATCCAAACTTACTTGATTTCACCACTCTTGGGACCGCAGAACCCTAATTCAGCAATTTCCCCCACTTTCTCCACTCAAGCCCTAATTCTCCCTCTCTCTCTAGGAGCTCGTTTCTCTGGAGTGAATGACGAAGAATGAGAGCTGCTTGTGTGTGTGGTCATTCATATAAGTCAATTGAGCTGCTTGGGTCAATTGCATATTGACCCAACACTTAACTTTTATTATATTGGCTGAATATTCAGTTATACAAAAGTTACTGTAATACGTTTATTTCAGAGATCAAACCTTCTCCAAAAATTATGAGAATTTAGAAAGTTGTTTATAATTGATCTATAAAGCTTCAGTTAAAATTTGAGATCATTTGGAGTTACCAATAAATAATTAAAAATAGAACAGTGCACTGCTATCCAGAAATCTGCAGAAATGTCATTTGAAGCAAAAATGCCTCAGAACGGCCGTGCTAGCTGCCACGGCCGTGCAAGATGGACCCAGCACGGCCGTGCTACCTACCACGGCCGTGGTGCATTGTTTTCAGCAGATTTGAGTATAAAAGTTGGTTAATAGTTTAATTCTTTCAAAACGACCGTGTGGCCTTGCATGCCCGTGCCACCAAAGACCTAGCACGGCCGTGCTACCCACCATGGCCGTGCTACCCAAGCATCCAACTATCATTTCTATTTTTTTTTTATGCCTAACTCTATCATTCCTTCCCAAATGAGCTCATTCGTTGAAAACCCTTATTTCAACCGACTAGAGTTTATACACCTCAAACCCTAATTATACAAAGAGATAACATGCTTGGGGTTTTCATTAGGTTTAACATATTATAATTGAGATATCATCATTAGTTAGATTTAAGAAATGATCAATCCAATCAAATATGCAATCATCCAGGTAAACCCTAGTTTACCAATTAAGCTCAGATGGGGTTGTAACATGAATTAATTTGGAAAATGTAAAGATGAACTCCACAATAGCATGAGAATTGACAATAATCATGATTTTTTTGATGAGTGAGAAAAAATGGGATGTCAATGGTTTTCTTATCCCATGGAAATGTTTTAAGATTAGAGTGAGACCTGCAGGCTTGAGCCAAGTCTAACTCCCACTTTTGGCCATAAAAGGACAAAAAGGGAAACTTATCAAGGATATTCTGATAAACCATGTGGAGGGTTGAAAATGTAGGTGATATCTTTTCCTTGTAAGGAAAAATTAATGAAATAGCTATTCATATTGAAAATAAGATTGAGTATAAACAATATCTCCATAGTAAGGCTAGCCTTGTATATGAAGTATTTTCATGTATTTAACCAATCATTCATTCCTATGGAGTGTTGAATAACAATATAAATTTCGTCCTTGGTGGGATCTTGTCATATCATCATTCTAGTTCTTACATCAAGACATGGCAGATTCTCTCACTAGCTCGTACCATAGTGAAAAAGGTGGATGTGAAAAGAATATATGATAGAGGCTTGTTACAGATATCTAAATCAAGAGATTGTGATCATTTAAAACTAAGCCAACTACTTAATGTTTTTCTTAAAGAATCATTATATCTCTCCTTCTTTCTACTTTTTAGTTTTTGCATTTTTTATATATTTTTTATTTTAAATTTAGCAGAGTGGACCAATTTTGGGTTAGGACCACGATCCAGAAAAAATGAAATATGTCAATTTTTGCCTATGTGTGATTGGGCTTTGATCGCTCAAGATTGAAGATTGGATGTGTGACAACATTACTTTTTTCTCTCCTCTATTATGCTTGTTCTCTGTCATCAAGTGACTTTCTTACTCAATCTTATATCAAATTGATATTCTGAGTTTTGTGATAGTTTATTTTGGTCATATTAGTGATGAAAAATGGAATGGGTGACATTAATTTGAAACATTGAACACAAAGTCATGACTTAGCTAAACACCACCTCACAACTAAGATTGAATGTAATTGATGTGGTCTTCCTGTCCCTCTTATATACCATGTTGTACATGATTCAATCGTCTTTCAATTGGTTCAAAAATAATCCTCGCCAAACCTACAAAGCCTGAGTTATGATCATTTGAACTTTGACTCTTAATATTGATTTCAGATCTAATTTAGTTGCCTTTTTGAATATGTTCGTGGGTTGCCCTTGTATTTGGGCTCATTTGGGTGCATCGAATGAGTCACGCCTAAATCCTCTCTTGCTCAATCAATGAGCTAGTTCCCTCCGGTGCAGTCAATATTATTGTACTCTAATTAAATAGTGGGGTCTTCATATCCCACCTTTGGTGTACACTGTGCAAAGAATAGTAATAGTTACTTTCTAACTATCCAATCACCCTCAGTCCCTCCGTCTCACGCCCAATTGGTTCCATTAAAGAGTAAACATGTCCACCAACTCCTTATCCCCTTCATTTCCAAAGCATTGTGTGCCCTAGCCCTCCCCCTACCTAGCCACCTTCCACCTTTGTCCCTTGGTTGTTTGTTCATGGTAGAAAAAAGAGGGGTTCTTGCCTCAACCACCCCTAGAGAGAACTTAGGGAAGCATTAGGTCCACAGAGAGTCATTTGACCAGATCGACATGTTGTAAGAGCCGTTAGGACTTCACCCTCCTTGGCATTATTTCTCCAACGAATAGCAAGCCGCTACTCCTGATGATGTGTGTGGTCCAACAGGAAAGGGAGGGGAGAAGTAATCATCCTTTGATTCCCACATTAATACAATGGATTGAGTGGCAAGCATCCTAGATTCTCACACCAGCCACCTCATGTGGGTTGTAGACTAGGTCGGGTCCCGCTGGTCAAGGTGACATTGACCAAGCTCATATTCATGTGAACGAGCATTCGTGAGAGAGCAATTGCTACACTGCGAGATCAAAAATCTAGGGTTCCAAGTGATTGAGTAATTATCAGGTAAGCGCTCCCCCGTCTGGCCTAAGTTCTTGATGCAATTCAATATAATTCCAATAAAAATAATTAGAAAAACATATCTCTTAGCCCCCTCATAAAAAATAGGCAATATAATATACCAAATTGATCATCTAAAAAATATCTAAAAACCTAGGCATGGCGTCATAAACTTGAATATGATCCTAATTCATGTGGTATGCCAAAAATGCTCCTTTTGATCTTCTTAGCATACTTAATGAACTTTTGTGTTAAATAATCATCAAATGATGACCCCTCTTGATGCTTATGACTCTAATCAGTAATATATGACACATTACATTATAATAATATTTTGTTGTCATATTTATGCATTATTTGTGGTTTCATGATGATAATGTACCCTAAATACATATTCTTGAGACTCTAGTTGATGAATCTTGACCACTATTATAACCATGCCCCTATCTGACATCTAATGCCTAACCAACTTCAAAATCACAAACCTTTTGATGCTATGTAGTGTGTATGTCCAAGACCACACTACTTCTTGCTTGTTCACCTCATATGACACTAAATGTATGAATGTGACCCCTTTATGGTGATGCATACTACACCCTAATAAAATTTGAATTTTGGTCTCAATATATATCAACCGCCCCCTAGGGAAGCGTGTTGCGAGTTGAGGGTGATTTAGCGGCCATAGGTGTTGTGAGAGGTTTTGCAGCAGACATGTTCGCTCGAGCAAGTAAATCAGTGGCATATTGCCCTTGAGAGAGAAATAGTGTGGTGGATGTGCGACAAACCTCAATTCCAAGGAAGTGGTGTAGGTCGCCTAGGTCTTTGAGGGAGAATATGTTGGCTAAGTAAGTCATAAAGCGGTGTAAGTGAGTTGGAGAGTAAGATGCATTTCAGTAGAGCATAATGCTCGTGGGTGGGTGAGTGCATGTATTGACATGCATAGTTTACAAAGAAGGCAATGTTAGGGTGTGTGAGAGTAAGGTATTGGAGGGACTCAACAATACTCTGGTAGTGGGTAGGGTCATGGAAGGGAAGCGTGTTGCGAGTTGAGGGTGATTTAGCGACCATAGGTGTTGTGACAGGTTTTGCAGCAAGCATGATCGCTCGAGCAAGTAAATCAGTGGCATATTGCGCTTGAGAGGGAAAGAGTGTGGTGGGTGTGTGACGAACCTCAATGCCAAGTAAGTGGTATAGGTCACCTAGGTATTTGAGGGAGAATTTGTTGGCTAAGTAAGTCATAAAGCAGTGTAAGTGATTTGGAGAGTAAGATGCGTTTGAGTATAGCATAATGCTCGTGGTTGGGTGAGTGCATGTATTGACATGCATAGTTTACAGAGAAGGCAATGTTAGGGTCTATGAGAGTAAGGCATTAGAGGACCCTGAAAGTACTCTGGTAGTGGGTAGGGTCATGGAAAGGATGTGTGCTGCGAGTTGAGGGTGATTTAGCGGGCATACGTGTTGTGATAGGTTTTGCAGCAAGAATGTTTGCTCGATCAAGTAAATCAGTGGCATATTCCGCTTGAGAGAGAAAAAGTGTGGTGGGTGTGCGAAAAACCTTAATGCCAAGGAAGAGGTGTAGGTCGCCTATGTCTTTGAGGGAGAATTCTTTGGCTAAGTAAGTCATAAAGTGGTGTAACTGATTTACAGAGTAAGATGCATTTGAGTAGATCATAATGCTCGTGGGTGGGTGAGTGCATGTATTGACATGCATAGTTTATAGAGAAGGCAATGTCAGGGAGTGCGAGAGAAAGGTATTGGAGGGCCCCGACAGTACTCTGGTAGTGGGTAGGGTCATGGAAGGGAAGCGTGTTGTGAGTTGATGGTGATTTAGCGGCCATACGAGTTGTGACAGGTTTTGCAGCAAGCATATTCGCTCGAGCAAGTAAATCAGTGACATATTGTGCTTGAGAGAGAAAGAGTGTGGTGGGTGTACGATGAACCTCAATTCCAAGTAAGTGGTGTAGGTCACCTAGGTCTTTGAAGGAGAATTTTTTGGATAAGTAATTCATAAAGCAGTGTAAGTGAGTTGGAGAGTAAGATGCATTTGAGTAGAGCATAATGCTCGTGGGTGGGTGTGTGCATGTATTGACATGCTGTAAGGGGGTGTGAAATCACCCCTTTACTAAAATATGATAATCAAAACTCATTGGAAAGCAGCGGAATAAAACAAATAACTGACTATATTCAATTTCATAAAGGTTTACAAAAATACATCAAATTCTCCCATTTAGAGTTACATCAACATACAAAATAGGATCTAGATAGACAGAAGTCCAAACTACTTCAAATCTTGTCTCCAAAGAAAAATCTCCAAGAGCTAGGTCCAAGCCAAAAGCTATATACTCCTTGATCTAACCTGGGGTTGGAAGCATACCCCAGCAAGAAGAGAAAATAGATGACATCAGCAAAGGCTGGTATGTGTGTACTAAATAGGAAATTGAGCAATATATGGAATAAAGGACATCAAATATAAAAGGCTTCCCATAGAAAAGATAAGGACCACCCAAATAGGTATCAAGAGAAAAGGAATTGAAATAGTATGATAACAAAAGAATACTTGCCATTATTAAATAAAAGAGTGGTGCCACATAAGCACATATCATAACCATCATCCTGCATGCATGTGAGATAAGCATAACACTAAAATATTATAAAGACAAAGGCGGTCAAGTCTCATAAACTTGAAACCTGATAGAGAAAGGAACACTTCCAATCTCCCAAATATATAAAACATGGGACAAGAATCACACATCTTGCCCTGGGTATGAGGTTCCTTTCCATCCCAAAAGAGCAGGAAATAACACATCTGCCATAAAAACCAATGCAATTACACTACTCTAGTGCTACTGAATCACATAGCATGTTAAATGTAAAGGCAAGTAGAAAGTATAGTCAGAATATATAAACTAGTCACTACATAAGTGACCAAGATATACATCCACCTCATAAGTGGGCAAAAGGCATCACAAGTCATCTTTTAGAGTTCCATAATGAACAAAGCATAAGATAAGAGTTCAAAAGAATATCCATGATCACATGTTCAACATCAAATAAGGTATTTCACATGAACAATGATTTTCAAAAGAAAAGACATTGTGTATAGGCTAATGTGCATAGGACAAAGATAATGAATAAGCATAGGTGAATTTCTCAACATAGAGGAATAAGGGATACAACATAACTCTCTTACTTAGAGTCATATTAACCTCTTTTCCAAACCTTTAGTTGAAATCAGGGTCCACTTGTCATATTTCCAGTTTCATATTCATGTATTAGAATAACATATATACATTTAAAGAGTTGAAACCCTAATATATGAAATTTTTACACAAAACCTCGATTCAGACCTCAAAAATATCACCACTGACTTATTTAGGTTTTTTCTGATTAAGAAAACATATTTTTATATTAATTTTTGAGTTATGATGATTAAGATGTAATTTTTTATGAATTTTATTCATTAAATTCATTTTACAAAAATCATCCTTCTTCAAACCATAAAATCAGACCTTTAAAACATTTTTATTAGATAGATATCAATTTTCCAATTCCAAAACATATTTAATTGTCAAATTTGGATAAGCGGTTTAGAAGATATGAATTTTTCAATACTGACCAATAGGAAATTGCCACATCATCAAACTGATCGAGATAATTAAAGAGAGAGGGAGAGGTAGAAAACACCATTTGACCCAAGATCTGGTTTGAAGTTGCATAGGTAGCCAAACTAGAGCTTCTAGAGAAGATAAAATAGCAAGAAACCAAAACATTAGAAGAACATGGTAAAAAGAGATGGAAATCATCGGTTTTCAACATAGATGCATGAGTTTTAAGCATGTACTATGAAATATATGAGAAGGGGGTTATGAAAATCATACCTAGGGAAGATAATAAGGTACAAAAAGCAAGAATCCGATCTTATAAGGTCTGGTTTCTCCAGGCCTAGCTCCTTTCTTGAGCAAAGATCACCTTCTCCACTTTAGAGGTGCAAACCCTAGCAAAAGATCATGGAGATGAAATGTTTTAGGGTTCTGGGTGGGATTTCACCATGGAATTCCATGGTTACGACCTGTAATAGGGTGTAAGGAAGACTAAAAGTATGAAAATAGGGAAGGAAGGGAGGAAACTTACTAGTTTTGGTCGAATTTACCAAGGAGGAGCTTTAGAAACCCTAATAGAGCAATTTGGAAGCCCTATGAGCCTTCTTCACCAAGGTAGGCTCCTTCTATTGCCTTGGGGCAGAAACTTCGTGGCCAAATACAGAAGAAACTATTATCTAAGCTAGAGGAAAGAAAAGAAGAGCAAGAGTTTTCGAATTGTGAGTTGGGAAGGGTATACATGGCTATATATAGAAAGAGGTGAAGAATGAGGAGTCTTAAGGGACTTTCCATGTGTCTTTAGCCTAGGGATTGATGGCCATGCAAGAGGATAGCTCATGGAGGCTTCATTCATATCCAAAGTCGGTCCTAAGGGCCCATAGATTATTTTAGGCCATCCCCACCGTTTTGCAAGAAAGAAATAACCTCATTGGTTGATAGCTTTTAAGGATAAGCATCTTTATAAAGAGGGTAATCCCTATAATGCCCTTGGAAAGAAATACCATCAAACCAAGGTGAAACTAGGTTTCCAATGGTTTCAAATCTCGTTAATGGTAAGGGAATATCTAAGGATTAAAATTCAGGAGATAATTTGCAAAGAAAACCTCCCAATTGGGTAAATTGCATAAAAGTCCAGAATGTGCATATAATTGTATAACATGCACAAACACCATCCAAATTGGACCAAACTTTATCCACAAGTTATCTTTAATGTGTAGAATATGAATTTTCCATTATTTCCATATTTTGAATTTATTAAATCATATAATTAATTACTTATGCCTTTTATTGATTTTCTCTCTCCTAAACTTATCCTAATATTTCAAGGTAGTCCAAATTAGGTGAAATTTGACATGTAGGCTAATTTTGATATGTAGATTTCGAATTTGAAGTTTGTTTCCTCTTTTGAGACTTCTTTTTATGAGATATGTCATATGGCCCATTAACGGCCCATCATCTAAATTGTTCATCCAATTAAGTTTCTTATCTTCATATTACCACTAAAATGAGTTATGTGGTATATTTTATGTTTTCCAATCACATCAAAAAGTTAGATTAAGGTTTAGAGAACTTAATTATGGTAATTAAGCTTTCATTGAGGTATTTGTGCATAAACCCTTGTATTGGTACAATTAGTAAATAAATGTTCACTAAACCACTATAAATTCCATTAATTAAATAGAAAGGCCACTAAGGATGGAATTGAAAGGAAAAGACGGGAAAGAGGGTCAAAAGACAAAATTTCAGAATTCGGTATGTTACACATGCAAAGTTTATAGAGAAGGCAATGTCAGGGCATGTGCGAGTCAGGTATTGGAGGGCCCCGGCAATACTCCGGTAGTGGGTAGGGTCATGGAAGGGAAGCATGTGATGAGTTGTGGGTGATTTAGTGGCCATAGGTGTTGTGACAGGTTTTGCAACAAGCATGTTCACTCGAGTAAGTAAATCAGTGGCATATTGCGCTTGAGAGAGAAAGAGCGTGGTGGGTGTGTGACAAACCTCAACGCCAAGGAAGTGGTGTAGGTCACCTAGGTCTTTGAGGGATAATTTGTTCGATAAGTAAGTCATAAAGTGGTGAAAGTGAGTTGGAGAGTAAGATGCGTTTGAGTAGAGTATAATGCTCGTGGGTGGGTGAGTGCATGTATTGACATGCATAGTTTACAGAGAAGGCAATATCAGGGCGTGTGAGAGTAAGGTACTGGAGGGCCCCGACAATACTCTGGTAGTCGGTAGGGTCATGGAAGGGAAGTGTGTTGCAAGTTGAGGGTGATTTAGCGGCCCTAGGTGTTGTGACAGGTTTTGCAGCAAGCATGTTCACTCGAGCAAGTAAATCGGCGACATATTGCACTTGAGAGAGAAAGTGCATGGTGCATGTGTGAGGAACCTCAATGCCAAGGAAGTGGTGTAGGTCGCCTAGGTCTTTGAGGGAAATTTGTTGGCTAAGTAAGTCATAATGTGGTGTAACTGATTTGGAGAGTAAGATGTGTTTGAGTAGAGCATAATGCTTGTGGGTGGGTGAGTGCATGTATTTACATGCATAGTTTACAGAGAAGGTAATGTCAGGGCATGTGAGAGTAAGGTATTGGAGGGCCCCGACAATACTCCAGTAGTGGGTAGGGTCATGGAAGGGAAGCATGTTGCAATCTGAGGGGGATTCAACGACCATAGGTGTTGTGATAGGTTTTGTAGCAAGAACGTTCGCTCCAGCAAGTAAATCGGTGGCATATTGCACTTGGAAGAGAAAGAGCATGGTGGGTGTGCGATGAACCTCAATTCCAAGGAAGTGGTGTAGGTCTCCTTGGTCTTTGAGGGAGAATTTATTGGCAAAGTAAGTCATAAAGCGGTGTAAGTGAGTTGGAGATAAGATATGTTTGAGTAGAGCATAATGCTCATGGTTTGGTGAGTGCATGTATTGACATGCATTGTTTACAGAGAAGGCAATGTCAGGGCATGTGAGAGTAAGGAATTGGAGGGCCACGAAAATACTCCGGTAGCGGGTAGGGTCATGGAAGGGAAGCGTGTTGCGAGTTGAGGGTGATTTAGCAGCCATAGGTGTTGTGACAGGTTTTGCAGCAAGCACGTTCACTCTAGCAAGTAAATCGATGGTAGATTTCGCTTGATAGAGTAAGAGCATGGTGACTGTGCGATGAACCTCAATGGCAAGGAAGTGGTGTACGTCGCCTAGGTCCTTGAGTGAGAATTCATTGGATAAGTAAGTCATAAAGGGGTGTAAGTGAGTTGGAGAGTAAGAAGCATTTGAGTAGAGCATAACACTCATGGGTGGGTGAGTGAATGTATTGACATGCATAGTTTACAGAGAAGGCAATGTCAGGGCGTGTGAGAGTAAGGTATTGGAGGGCCCCCGCAATACTCTGGTAGTGGGTAGGGTCATGCAAGTGAAGTGTGTTGTGAGTTGAGGGTGATTAGCAGCCAGAGGTGTTGTGATAGGTTTTACAGCACGCATATTCTCTCGAGGAAGTAAATCAGTGGCATATTGCACTTGAGAGAGAAAGATCATGGTTGGTCTGTGATGAAACTCAATTCCAAGGAAGTGGTGTAGGTCGTCTAGGTCTTTGAGGGAGATTTCGCTGGCTAAGTAAGTCATAAAGCGGTGTAAGTGAGTTGGAGATTTAGATGCGTTTGAGTAGAGCATAATGCTCTTGGGTGGGTGAGTGCATGTATTGACATACATAGTTTACAAAGAAGGCAATGTCAGGGTGTGTGAGAGTAAGGTATTGGAGGGCCCCCACAATACTCTGGTAGTGGGTAGGGTCATGGAAGGGAAGCGTGTTGCGAGTTGAGGGTGATTTAGCAGCCATAGGTGTTGTGATAGGTTTTGTAGCAAGCATATTCGCTTGAGCAAGTAAATCAGTGGCATATTGCACTTGAGAGAGAAAGTGCATGGTGGGTGTGTGACGAACCTCAATGCCAAGGAAGTGGTGTATGTCTCCTAGGTCTTTGAGGGAGAATTTGTTGGCTAAGTAAGTCATAAAGCGGTGTAAGTGAGTTGGAGAGTTAGATGTGTTTGAGTAGAGAAGAATGCTCGTTGGTGTCTGAGTGTATGTATTGACATGCATAGTTTACATAGAAGGCAATGTCAAGGTGTGTGAGAGTAAGGTGTTGGAGGACCCCGACAGTACTCTGGTAGTGGGTATGATCATGGAAGGGAAGCGTGTTGCGAGTTGAGGGTGATTTAGCGGCCATAGGTGTTGTGACAGGTTTTGCAGCAAGCATGTTCGCTCGAGCAAGTAAATAAGTGGCATATTGCGGTTGACAGAGAAAGAGTGTGGTGAGTGTGCGATGAACTTCAATGCTAAGGAAGTGGTGTAGGTTTCCTAGGACATTGAGGGAGAATTCGTGGCTAAGTAAGTCATAAAGCAGTGTAACTTATTTGGAGTGTAAGATGCGTTTGAGTAGAGCATAATGCTCGTGGGGGGGGGGGTGAGTGCATGTATTGACATGCATAGTTTATAGAGAAGGCAATGTTAGGGCATGTGAGAGTAAGGTATTGGAGGGCCCTGACAATACTCTGGTAGTGGGTAGGGTCATGGAAGGGAAGCGTGTTGTGAGTTGAGGGTGATTTAGCGGCCATAGGAAATGTGACAGGTTTTAGAGAAAGCATGTTTGCTTGAGCAAGTAAATCTATGGCATATTGCGCTTGAGAGAGAAAGAGTGTGGTAGGTGTGTGATGACCCTCAATTCCAAGGAAGTGGTGTACGTCGCCTAGGTCTTTGAGGGAGAATTTGTTGGATAAGTAAGTCATGAATCGTTGTAAGTGAGTTGGAGAGTAAGATGCGTTTGAGTAGAGAATAATGATCATAGGTGGGTGAGTGCATGTATTGAGATGCAAAGTTTACAGAGAAGGCAATGTCAGGGTATGTGAGAGTAAGGTATTGGAGGGCCCTGACAATACTCTGGTAGTGGGTAGGGTCATGGAAGGGAAGTGTGTTATGAGTTGAGGGTGATTTAGCACCCATAGGTGTTGTGACATGTTTTGCAACAAGCATGTTCGCTCGAGCAAGTAAATCAGTGGCATATTGCGCTTGAGAGAGAAAGAGCATGGTAGGTGTGCGACAAACCTCAATGCCAAAAAAGTGGTGTAGGTCTCCTAGGTCTTTGAGGGAGAATTAATTGCATAAGTAACTCATAAAGTGGTGTAAGTGAGTTGGAGAGTATGATGTGTTTGAGTAGAGTATAATGCTCATGGTTGGGTGAGTGCATGTATTGACATGCATAGTTTACAAAGAAGGCAATGTCAGGGCGTGTGAGAGTAAGGTATTGGAGGGCCCCGACAATACTCTAGTAGTGGGTAAGGTCATGGAAGGGAAGCGTGTTGCGAGTTGAGGATGATTTAGCGGCCATAGGTGTTGTGACAAGTTTTGCAGCAAGCATGTTCGCTCGAGCAAGTAAATCGGTGGCATATTGCGCTTGAGAGACAAAGAGCATGGTGCGTGTGCAACGAATCTCAATGCCAAGAAGTGGTGTAGGTTTCCTAGGTCTTTGAGGGAGAATTTATTGGCTAAGTAAGTCATAAAGTGATGTAAGTGAGTTGGAGAGTAAGATGTGTTTGAGTAGAGCATAATGCTCGTGGGTGGGTGAGTGCATGGATTGACATGCATAATTAACTGAGAATGTAATGTCAGGGTGTGTGAGAGTAAGGTATTGGAGGGCCCCGACAATACTCCGGTAGTGGGTAGGGTCATGGAAGGGAAGCGTGTTGCAAGTTGAGGGTGATTTAGCGGCCATAGGTGTTGTGACAGGTGTTGCAGCAAGCATGTTTGCTCGAGCAAGTAAATCGGTGGCATATTGCACTTGAGAGAGAAAGAGCGTGGTGGGTGTGTGAAGAACCTCAATGCCAAGGAAGTGGTGTTGGTCTCCTAGGTCTTTGAGGGAGAATTCATTGGCTAAGTAAGTCATAAAGCGATGTAAGTGAGTTGGAGAGTAAGATGCATTTGAGTAGAGCATAATGCTCATGGGTGGGTGAGTGTATGTATTGACATGCATAGTTTACAGAGAAGGCAATGTTAGGGCGTATGAGAGTAAGGAATTGGAGGGCCACAACATTACTCCGGTAGTGGGTAGGGTCATGGAAGGGAAGTGTGTTGCGAGTTGAGGGTGATTTAGAGGCCATAGGTGTTGTGACAGGTTTTGCAACAAGCATGTTCGCTTGAGCAAGTAAATCAGTGGCATATTGTGCTTGAGAGAGAAAGAGCGTGGTGGGTGTGCGACAAACCTCAATGCCAAAAAAGTGGTGTAGGTCTCCTAGGTCTTTGAGGGAGAATTTGTTGCATAAGTAAGTCATAAAGTGGTGTAAGTGAGTTGGAGAGTAAGATGTTTTTGAGTAGAGTATAATGCTCGTGGGTGGGTGAGTGCATGTATTGACATGCATAGTTTACAAAGAAGGCAATGTCAGGGCGTGTGAGAGTAAAATATTGGTGGGCCCCGACAATACTCTAGTAGTGGGTAGGGTCATGGAAGGGAAGCGTGTTGCGAGTTGAGGATGATTTAGAGGCCATAGGTGTTGTGACAAGTTTTGCAACAAGCATGTTCGCTCGAGCAAGTAAATTGGCGGCATATTGCGCTTGAGAGAGAAAGAGCATGGTGCGTGTGCAACAAATCTCAATGCCAAGGAAGTGGTGTAGGTTGCCTAGGTCTTTGAGGGAGAATTTATTGGCTAAGTAAATCATAAAGCGATGTAAGTGAGTTGGAAAGTAAGATGTGTTTGAGTAGAGCATAATGCTCGTGGGTGGGTGAGTGCATGGATTGACATGAATAGTTTACAGAGAATGCAATGTCAGGGTGTATGAGAGTAAGGTATTGGAGGGCCCCGACAATACTCCGGTAGTGGGTAGGGTCATGGAAGGGAAGTGTGTTGCAAGTTGAGGGTGATTTAGCGGCCATAGGTGTTGTGACAGGTTTTGCAGCAAGCATGTTTGCTCGAGCAAGTAAATCGGTGGTATATTGCACTTGAGAGAGGAAGAGTGGTGTGGGTGTGTGAAGAACCTCAATGCCAAGGAAGTGGTGTTGGTCTCCTAGGTCTTTGGGGGAGAATTCATTGACTAAGTAAGTCATAAAGTGATGTAAGTGAGTTGGAGAGTAAGATGCATTTGAGTAGACCATAATGCTCATGGGTGGGTGAGTGCATGTATTGACACACATAGTTTACAGAGAAGGCAATGTTAGGGCATGTGAGAGTAAGGAATTGGAGGGCCACAACATTACTGCGGTAGTGGGTAGGGTCATGGAAGGGAAGTGTGTTGCGAGTTGAGGGTGGTTTAGTGGCCATAGGTGTTGTGACATGTTTTGCAGCGAGCACGTTCGGTCGAGCAAGTAAATCGTTAGCATATTTCGCTTGATAGAGAAAGAGCGTGGTGGGTGTGCGGTGAACCTCAATGCCAAGGAAGCGATATAGGTTGCCTAGGTCTTTGAGAGAAAATTAGTTGGCTAAGTAAATCATAAAGTGGTGTGAGGGAGTTGGAGAGTAAGATGTGTTTGAGTAGAGCATATTTCTCATGGGTGGGTGAGTGCATGTATTGACATGCATAGTTTACACAGAAGGCAATGTCAGGGCGTGTGAGAGTAAGGTATTGGATGCCCCCCACAATACTCTAGTAGTGGGTAGGGACATGGAAGGGAAGCATGTTGCGAGTTGAGGGTGATTTAGAAGCCATAGGTGTTGTGATAGGTTTTGTAGCAAGCATATTCGCTTGAGCAAGTAAATCGGTGGCGTATTGTGCTTGAGAGAGAAAGAGTATGGTGGGTGTGTGACGAACCTCAATGCCAAGGAAGTGGTGTATGTCACCAAGGTCTTTGAGGGAGGATTTTTTGGCTAAGTCATAGAGAGGTGTAAGTGAGTTGGAGAGTTAGATGTGTTTGAGTAGAGAATAATGCTGGTGGGTGGGTGAGTGCATGTATTGACATGCATAGTTTATAGAGAAGGCACTTCCAGGGTGTGTGATAGTAAGGTATTGGAGGGCCCCCGCAATACTCTGGTAGTGGGTAAGGTCATGGAAGGGAGGCGTGTTGCGATTTGAGGGTGATTTAGAAGCCATAGGTGTTGTGATAGGTTTTGCAGCAAGCATATTCGCTCGAGCAAGTAAATCAGTGGAATATTACGCTTGAGAGAGAAAGAGCATGGTGGGTGTGTGACAAACCTGAATGCCAAGGAAATGGTGTAGGTCGCCTAGGTCTTTGAGGGAGAATTCGTTGGCTAAGAAAGTCATAAAGCGGTGTAAGTGAGTTGGAGAGTTAGATGCGTTTGAGTAGAGTATAATGCTTGTGAGTGGGTGAGTGCATGTATTGACATGCATAGTTTATAGAGAAGGCAATGTCAGGGTGTGTGAGAGTAAGGTATTGGATGGCCCCGATAGTACTCTGGTAGTGGGTAGGGTCATGGAAGGGAAGCGTGTTGCGAGTTGAGGGTGATTTAGCGGCCATAGGTGTTGTGATAGGTTTTGCAGTAAGCATGTTCGCTCGAGCAAGTAAATCAGTGGCATATTGCGCTTGAGAGAGAAAGAGTGTGGTGGGTGTGTGACAAACCTCAATGCCAAGGAAGTGGTGTAGGTCGCCTAGGTATTTGAGGGATAATTCATTGGATAAGTAAGTCATAAAGCGGTGTAACTAATTTGGAGAGTAAGATGCATTTGAGTAGATCATAATGCTCATGGGTGGGTGTGTGCATGTATTGTCATGCATAGTTTATAGAGAATGCAATGTTAGGGCATGTGCGAGTAAGGTATTGGAGGGCCTCGACAGTATTCAGGTAGTGGGTACGGTCATGGTAGGGAAGCGTGTTGCGAGTTGAGGGTGATTTAGCAGTCATAGGTGTTATGTCAGGTTTTGTAGGAAGCAAGTTCTCTTGAGCAAGTAAATCAGTGGCATATTGTGCTTGAGAGAGAAAGAGCGTGGTGGGTGTGCGATGAACCTCAATTCCAAGGAAGTGGTGTAGGTCGCCTAGGTATTTGAGGGAGAATTTGTTGGATAAGTAAGTCATAAAGCGGTGTAAGTGAGTTGGAGATTAAGATGTGTTTGAGTAGGGCATAATGCTCGTGGGTGGGTGAGTGCATGTATTGACATGCAAAGTTTACAGAGATGGCAATGTCAGGGCATGTGAGAGTAAGGTATTGGAGGGTCCCAGCAATACTCCAATAGTGGGTAGGGTCATGGAAGGGAAGCGTGTTATGAGTTGATGGTGATTTAGCGGCCATAGGTGTTGTGACAGGTTTTGCAACAAGCATGTTCTCTTGAGCAAGTAAATCTGTGGCATATTGTGCTTAAGAGAGAAAGAGCGTGGTGGGTTTGCAACAAACCTCAATGCCAAGGAAGTGGGGTAGGTCGCCTAGATCATTGAGGGAGAATTCATTGGATAAGTTAGACATAAAGCGGTGTAAGTGAGTTGGAGAGGAAGATGTGTTTGAGTAGAGCATAATGCTCGTGGGTGGTTGAGTGCATGTATTGACATGCATAGTTTACAGAGAAGGCAATGTCAGGGCATGTGAGAGTAAGGTATTAGAGGGCCCCGACAATACTCCTGTAGTGGGAAGGGTCATGGAAAGGAAGTGTGTTGTGAGTTGAGGGTGATTTAGTGGCCATAGGTGTTGTGACAGGTTTTGCAGCAAGCATGTTCGCTCGAGCAAGTAAATCGGTGACATATTGCGCTTGAGAGAGAAAGAATGTAGTGTGTGTGCAACGAACCTCAATGCCAAGGAAGTGGCATAGATTTCCTATGTCTTTGAGGGAGAATTTTTTGGCTAAGTAATCATAAAGCGGTGTAAGTGAGGTGGAGAGTTAGATGTGTTTGAGTAGAGCATAATGCTCGTGGGTGGGTGAGTGCATGTATTGACGTGCATAGTTTACAGAGAAGACAATGATAGTGCATGTGAGAGTAAGGTATTGAAGGACCCTGACAATACTCTAGTAGTGGGTAGAGTCATGGAAGGGAAGCGAGTTGTGAGTTGAGGGTGATTTAGTGGCCATAGGTGTTGTGACAGGTTTTGCGGCAAGCACGTTCACTCGAGCAAGTAAATGTGTGGCATATTGCACTTGAGAAAGAAAGAGCGTGGTGGGTGTGTGACGAGCCTCAATGCCACGGAAGTGGTGTAGGTCTCCCAGGTCTTTGTGGGAGAATTCATTGGCTAAATAAGTCATAAAGCGGTGTAAGTCAGTTGGAGAGTAAGATGTGTTTGAGTAGAGCATAATGCCCATGGGTGGGTGAGTGCATGTATTGACATGCATAGTCTATAGAGAAGGCAATGTCAGGGTGTGTGGGAGTAAGTAATTGGAGAGCCATGACAATAATCCAGTTGTGGGTAGGGTCATGGATGGGAAGCGTGTTGCGAGTTGAGGATGATTTAGCGGCCATAGGTGTTGTGACATGTTTTGCAGCAAGCACATTCGCTCGAGCAAGTAAATCGGTGGTATATTTTGCTTGATAGAGAAAGAGAGTGGTGGGTGTGCGATGAACCTAAATGCCAAGGAAGTGGTGTAGGTCGCCTAGGTCTTTGAGGGAGAATTTGTTGGCTAAGTAAATCATAAAGCGATGTCAGTGAGTTGGATAGTAAGATGCATTTGAGTAGAGCATAATGCTCGTGGGTGGGTGAGTGCATGTATTGACATGCATAGTTTACAAAGAAGGCAATGTTAGGGCGTATGAGAGTAAGGTATTGGAGGGCCCCTGCAATACTCTGGTAGTGGGTAGGTTCATGTAAGGGAAGCGTGTTCCGAGTTGAGTGTGATTTAGCAGCCATAGGTGTTGTGATAGGTTTTGCAGCAAGAATATTCGCTCGAGCAAGTAAATCGGTGGCATATTGCGCTTGAGAGAGAAAGACCAGGGTGGGTGAGCGACGAACCTCAATTCCAAGGAAGTGGTGTAGGTCACCTAGGTCCTTGAGGAAGAATTCATTGGCTAAGTCATAAATCGGTGTAAGTGAGTTGGAGAGTTAGATGTGTTTGAGTAGAGCATAATGCTCGTGGGTGGGTGAGTGCATGTATTGACATGCATAGTTTATAGAAAAGGCAATGTCAGGGCATGTGACAATAAGGAATTGGAGGGCCCTGGTAATACTCTGGTAATGGGTAGGGTCATAGGTGTTGTGATATGTTTTGCAACAATGTCAGAGTGTGTGACAGTAAGGTATTGGAGGGCCCCGAAAATACTCCGGTAGTGGGTAGGGTCATGGAAGGGAAGCATGTTGCTAGTTGAGGGTGTTTTAGCGACCATTGGTGTTGTGACAGGTTTTGCAGCAAGCATCTTCGCTCGAGCAAGTAAATCGGTGGCATATTATGCTTGAGAGAGAAAGAGCATTGTGGGTGTGGGACGAACCTCAATGCCAAGAAAGTGGTGTAGGTCACATAGGTCTTTGAGGGAAAATTCGTTTGCTAAGTAAGTCATAAAGCGGTGTAAGTGAGTTGGAGAGTAAGATTCGTTTGAGTAGCGCATAATTCTCATGGGTAGGTGAGTGCATGTATTGACATGCATAGTTTAAAGAGAAGGCAATGTCAAGGCGTGTGAGAGTAAGGTATTGGAGGACCCCGACAATACTCCAGTAGTAGGTAGGGTCATGGAAGGGAAGCGTGTTGTGAGTTGAGGGTGATTTAGTGCCATAGGTGTTGTGATAGGATTTGCAACAAGCATGTTCGCTCGAGCAAGTAAATCGGTGGCATATTGTTCTTGAGAGAGAAAGAGTGTGGTGCGTGTGACTAACCACAATGCCAACGAAGTGGTGCAGGTCACCTAGGTCTTTGAGGGAGAATTTGTTGGTTAAGTAAGTCATAAAGCGGTGTAAGTGAATTGGAGAGTAAGATGCGTCTGAGTAGACCATAATGATACTGGGTGGGTGAGTGCATGTATTGACATGCATAGTTTACAGAGAAAGCAATGTCAGGGCGTGTGAGAGTAAGGTATTGGAGGGCCCCCGCAATACTCTGGTAGTGGGTAGGGTCATGGAAGGGAAGCATGTTGTGAGTTGAGGGTGATTTATCCGCCATAGGTGTTGTGATAGCTTTTGCAGCAACCATATTCACTCGAGCAAGTAAATCGGTGGCATATTGCACTTGAGAGAGAAAGAACATGGTGGGTGTGCGACGAACCTCAATGCCAAGGACGTGGTGTAGGTCACCTAGGTCTTTGAGGGAGAATTTGTTGGCTAAGTAAGTCATAAAGCGGTGTAAGTGAGTTGGAGAGTAAGATGCGTTTGAGTAGAGCATAATGTTCGTGGGTTTGTTAGTGCATGTATTGACCTGCATAGTTTATAGAGAAGACAATGTCAGGGCGTGTGAGAGTAAGGTATTGGAGGGCCCCCGAAATACTCTGGTAGTGGGTAGGGTCACAGAAGGGAAGCGTGTTGCAAGTTGAGGGTGATTTAGCAGCCATATGTGTTGTGATAGGTTTTGTAGGAAGCATGTACGCTTGAGCAAGTAAATCGGTGGCATATTCTGCTTGAGAGAGAGAGAGCATGGCGGGTGTCCGATGAACTGTAATGTGAAGGAAGTGGTGTAGGTCGCCTAGGTCTTTGAGGGAGAATTTGTTGGCTAAGTAAGTCATAAAGCGGTGTAAGTGAGTTTGAGAGTAAGATGTGTTTGAGTAGAACATAATGCTCTGGTAGTGAGTTGACATGCATAGTTTACAGAGAAGGCAATGTCGAGGCGTGTGAGAGTAAGGTATTAGAGGGCCCCGACAATACTCCGATAGTGGGTAGGGTCATGTAAGGGAAGCATGTTACGAGTTGAGGGTGATTTAGCAGCCATAGGTGTTGTGATAGGTTTTGCAGCAAGCACGTTCACTCAAGAAAGTAAATCGGTGACATATTTCTCTTGAGAGAGAAAGAGCATGATGGGTGTAGGTCATACCAGGAATTGGTGTTGGTCGTCTAGGTCTTTGAGGGAGAATTCATTGGCTATGTATGTCACAAAGCGGTGTAAGTGAGTTTGGAAAGTAATATGCATTTGCGTAGAGCATAATGGTCGTGGGTGGGTGAGTGCATGTATTGACATGCATAGTTTATAGAGAAGGAAATGTTAGGGCGTATGAGAGTAAGGTATTAGAGGGCCCCCGACAATACTTTGGTAGTGGGTAGGGTCATGGAAGGGAAGCGTGTTGCAAGTTGAGGGTGATTTAGCGGCCATAGGTGTTGTGACAGGTTTTACAGCAAGCACGTTCGCTCAAGCAAGTAAATCAGTGCCAATTGTGCTTGAGAGAGGAAGAGTGTGGTGGGTGTGCGACGAACCTCAATCCGAAGGAAATGGTGTAGGTCACCTAGGTCTTTGAGGGAGAATTCATTGGCTAAGTAAGTCATAGAGTGGTGTGAGTTGGAGAGTAATATGCATTTGAGTAGAGCATAATGCTCGTGGGTGGGTGAATGCATGTATTGACATGCATAGTTTACATAGAAGGCAATGTCAGGGTGTGTGAGTGTAAGGTATTGCAGGCTCCCAATAATACTCTGATAGTGGGTAGGGTCATGGAAGGGAAGTGTGTTGCAAGTTGAGGGTGATTTAGCGGCCATAGGTGTTGTGATAGGTTTTGCAGCAAGCACGTTCGCTCGAGCAAGTAAATCAGTGGCATATTGTGCTTGAGAGAGAAAGATTGTAATGTGTGTGTGACAAACCTCAATGCCAATGAAGTGGTGTTGGTCACCAAGGTATTTGAGGGAGAATTCATTGGCTAAGTAAGTCATAAAGCGGTGTAAGTGAGTTGGAGAGTAAGATGCGTTTGAGTATAGCATAATGCTCATGGGTGGGTGAGTACATGTATTGACATGCGTAGTTTACAGAGAAGGCAATGTTAGGGCGTGTGAGAGTAAGGTATTGGAGGGCACCAGTAATACTCTGGTAGTGGGTAGTGTCATGGAAGGGAAGCGTGTTGTGAGTTGAGGGTAATTTAGCGGCCATAGGTGTTGTGACAGGTTTTGCAGCAAGCACGTTCGCTCGAGCAAGTAAATCGGTGGCATATTGTGCTTGAGAGAGAAAGAGCGTGGTGTGTGTGTGACACACCTCAATGCCAAGCAAGTGGTGTAGGTTGCCTAGGTCTTTTACGGAGAATTCGTTGGCTAAGTAAGTCATAAAGCGGTGTAAGTGAGTTAGAGAGTAAGATGCGTTTCAGTAGAGCATAATGCTCGTGGGTGGGTGAGTTCATGTAATGACATGCATAGTTTACAGAGAAGGAAATGTCAGGGCGTGTGAGAGTAAGGTATTGGAGGGCCCCGACAATACTCCGGTAGTGGGTAGGGTCATGGAAGGGATGTGTGTTGTGAGTTGAGTGTGATTTAACGGCCATAGGTGTTGTGACAGGTTTTGCATTAAGCACGTTCGCTCGAGCAAGTAAATCAGTGGCATATTGTGCTTGAGAGAGAAAGGGTGTGGTGGGTGTGCACCGAACCTCAATGCTAAGGAAGTGGTGTAGGTTGCCTAGGTATTTGATGGAGAATTTGTTGGCTAAGTAAGTCATAATGTGGTGTAAGTGATTTAGAGAGTAAGATAAGTTTGAGTAGAGCGTAATGCTCGTGGGTGGGTGAGGGCATGTATTGACATGCATAGTTTATAGAGAAGGCAATGTCAGGGCATGTGAGAGTAAGGTATTTGAGGGCCCCAACAATACTACGGTAGTGGGTAGGGTCATGGAAGGGAAGCATGTTGCGAGTTGAGGGTGATTTAGTGGTCCACATGTTTTGTGACAGGTTTTGCATCAAGCACGTTTGCTCGAGGAAGTAAATCGGTGGCATATTGTGCTTGAGAGGGAAAGAGTGTGGTGGGTGTGTGAGGAACCTCAATGCCAAGGAAGTGGTGCAGGTCACCTAGGTCTTTGAGGGAGAATTTGTTGGCTAAGTAAGTCATAAAGCGGTGTAAGTGAGTTGGAGAGTTAGATGTGTTTGAGTAGAGTAGAATGCTCGTTGGTGGCTGAGTGTATGTATTGACATGCATAGTTTACATAGAAGGCAATGTCAAGGTGTGTGAGAGTAAGGTATTGGAGGACCCCGACAGTACTCTGGTAGTGGGTATGATCATGGAAGGGAAGCGTGTTGCGAGTTGAGGGTGATTTAGCAGCCATAGGTGATGTGACAAGTTTTGCAGCAAGCATGTTCGCTCGAGCAAGTAAATAAGTGGCATATTGCGCTTGACAGAGAAAGAGTGTGGTGGGTGTGCGATGAACTTCAATGCTAAGGAAGTGGTGTAGGTTTCCTAGGTCTTTGAGGGAGAATTCGTTGGCTAAGTAAGTCATAAAGCGGTGTAAGTGAGTTGGAGAGTAAGATGCGTTTGAGTAGAGCATAATGCTCGTGGGTTTGTGAGTGCATGTATTGGCATGCTTAGTTTATAGAGAAGGCAATCTCAGGGCGTGTGAGAGTAAAGTATTGGAGGGCCCCCGCAATACTCTGGTAGTGGGTAGGGTCACGGAAGGGAAGCATGTTGTGAGTTGAGGGTGATTTAGCGGCCATAGGTGTTGTGATAGGTTTTGTAGGAAGCAGGTTCGCTCGATCAAGTAAATTGGTGGCATATTCTGCTTAAAAGAGGGAACATGGCGGATGTCTGACGAACCGTAATGTGAAGGAAGTGGTGTAGGTCGCCTAGGTCTTTGAGGGAGAATTTGTTAGCTAAGTAAGTCATAAAGTGGTGTAAGTGAGTTGGAGAGTAAGATGTGTTTGAGTAGAACATAATGCTCATGGGTTTGTGAGTGCATGTATTGACATGCATAGTTTACAGAGAAGGCAATGTCAGGGCATGTGAGAGTAAGGTATTAGAGGGCCCCGACAATACTCTGGTAATGGGTAGGGTCATGGAAGGGAAGCATGTTGCGAGTTGAGGGTGATTTAGCAGCCATAGGTGTTGTGATAGGTTTTGCAGCAAGCACATTCACTCGAGCAAGTAAATTGGTGACATATTTCTCTTGAGAGAGAAAGAGCGTGATGGGTGTAGGTCATACCAGGAATTGGTGTAGGTTGCCTAGGTCTTTGAGGGAGAATTCATTGGCTATGTATGTCATAAAGCGGTGTAAGTGAGTTTGGAAAATAATATGCATTTGAGTAGAGCATAATGCTCGTGGGTGGGTGAGTGCATGTATTGAGATGCATAGTTTACAGAGAAGGCAATGTTAGGGAATACGAGAGTAAGGTATTAGAGGGTCCCCGACAATACTCTGGTAGTGGGTAGGGTCATGGAAGCGAAGCATGTTGCAAGTTGAGGGTGATTTAGCGGCCATAGGTGTTGTGACATGTTTTACAGCAAGCACGCTGGCTCGAACAACTAAATTGGTGGCCTATTGTTCTTGAGAGAGGAAGAGCGTGGTGGGTGTGCGACGAACCTCAATGCGAAGGAAATGGTGTCTGTGACCTAGGTCTTTGAGGGAGAATTCGTTGGCTAAGTAAGTCATAGAGTGGTGTGAGTTGGAGAGTAATATGCATTTGAGTAGAGCATAATGCTCGTGGGTGGGTGAGTGGATGTATTGACATGCATAGTTTACAGAGAAGGAAATGTCAGGGTGTGTGAGTGTAAGGTATTGCAGGCTCCCGATAATACTCTGATAGTGGGTAGGGTCATGGAAGGGAAGTGTGTTGCAAGTTGAGGGTGATTTAGCGGCCATAGGTGTTGTGATAGGTTTTGCAGCAAGCACGTTTGCTCGAGCAAGTAAATTAGTGGAATATTATGCTTGAGAGAGAAAGATTGTGGTGTGTGTGTGACGAACCTCAATGCCAAGGAAGTGGTGTAGGTCACCAAGGTCTTTGAGGGAGAATTCGTTGGCTAAGTAAGTCATAAAGCGGTGTAAGTGAGTTAGAGAGTAAGATGCGTTTCAGTAGAGCATAATGCTCGTGGGTGGGTGAGTGCATGGAATGACATGCATAGTTTATAGAGAAGGAAATATCAGGGCGTGTGAGAGTAAGGTATTGGAGGGCCCTGACAATACTCCAGTAGTGGGTAGGGTCATGGAAGGGAAGCGTGTTGCGAGTTGAGTGTGATTTAACGGCCATAAGTGTTGTGACAGGTTTTGCATTAAGAACGTTCGCTCGAGGAAGTAAATCAGTGGCATATTGTGCTTGAGAGAGAAATGGTGTGGTGAGTGTGCGACGAACCTCAATGCTAAGGAAGTGGTGTAGGTTGCCTAGGTCTTTGATGGAGAATTTGTAGGCTAAGTAAGTCATAATGCGGTGTAAGTGAGTTAGAGAGTAAGATAAGTTTGAGTAGAGCATAATGCTCGTGGGTGGGTGAGTGCATGTATTGACATGCATAGTTTACAGAGAAGGCAATGTCATGGCATGTGAGAGTAAGGTATTTGAGGGCCCCAACAATACTATGGTAGTGGGTAGGGTCATGGAAGGGAATCCTATTGCGAATTGAGGGTGATTTAGTGGTCGACAGGTTTTATGACAGGTTTTTCATCAAGCACGTTTGCTTGAGCAAGTAAATCAGTGGCATATTGTGCTTGAGAGGGAAAGAGTGTGGTGAGTGTGCGATGAACCTCAATGCCAAGGAAGTGGTGTACGTTTCCTAGGTTATTGAGGGAGAATTTTTTGGCTAAGTAAATCATAAAGTGGTGTAAGTGAGTTGGAGAGTAAGATGCGTTTGAGTAGAGCATAATGCTCATGGGTGGGTGAGTGCATGTATTGACGTGCATAGTTTACAGAGAAAAAAATGTTAGGGCGAGTGGGAGTTAGGCATTGGAGGGCCCCACCAATAATCCAATAGTGGGTAGGGTCATGCAAGGGAAGCGTGTTGCGAGTTGAGGGTGATTTAGCAGCAATAGGTGTTGTGACAAGTTTTGCATCAAGCACCTTCGCTCAAGCAAGTAAATCGGTGGCATATTGTGCTTGAGTGAGAAATAGCATGGTTGGTGCACAATGAACCTCAATGCCAAGGAAGTGGTGTAGGTCGCCTAGATCTTTGAGGGAGACTTTGTTGGCTAAGTCATAAAGCGGTGTAAGTGAGTTGGAAAGTAAGATGCTTTTGAGTAGAGCATAATGCTCGTGGGTGGGTGAGTGCATGTATTGACATGCATAGTTTACAGAGAAGGCAATGTTACGGCATGTGAGAGAAAGGTATTGGTGGTCCCCGACAATACTCTGGTAGTGGGTAGTGTCATGGAAGGGAAGCGTGTTGTGAGTTGAGGGTGATTTAGCGGCCATAGGTGTTGTGATAGGTTTTGCAGCAAGCACATTCACTCAAGCAAGTAAATTGGTGGCATATTGTGCTTAAGAGAGAAAGAGTGTGGTGGGTGTGTGACACACCTCAATGCCAAGGAAGTGGTGTAGGTCACCTAGGTCTTTGAGGGAGAATTCATTGGCTAAGTAAGTCATAAAGTGGTGTAAGTGAGTTAGAGAATAAGATGCATTTGAGTAGAGCATAATGCTCGTGGGTGGGTGAGTGCATGTATTGACATGCATAGTTTATAGAGAAGGCAATGTCATGGCATGTGAGAGTAAGGTATTGGAGGGGCCCGACAATACTCTGGTAGTGGGTAATGTCATGGAAGGGAAGCGTGTTGTGAGTTGAGTGTGATTTAGTGGCCATATGTGTTGTGATAGGTTTTGCATCAAGCACGTTTGCTTGAGCAAGTAAATCGGTGGCATATTGTGCTTGAGAGAGAAAGGGCGTGGTGGGTGTGTGATGAACCTCAATGCCAAGGAAGTGGTGTAGGTGGCCTAGGTCTTTGAGGGAGAATCCATTGGCTAAGTAAGTTATAAAGAGGTGTAAGTGAGTTAAAGAGTGAGATGTGTTTGAGTAGAGCATAATGCTCGTGGTTGGGTGAGTGCATGTATTGACATGCATAGTTTACATAGAAGGCAATGTCAGGGAATGTGAGAATAAGGTATTTCAGGGGCCTGACAATACTACGGTAGTGGGTAGGGTCATGGAAGGGAAGCGTGTTGCGAGTTGAGGGTGATTTAGCGGCCCATAGGTGTTGGGATAGGTTTTGCATCAAGCATGTTTGCTCGAGCAAGTAAATCGGTGGCATATTGTGCTTGAGAGAGAAAGAATGTGGTGGGTGTGCAATGAACCTCAATGCCAAGGAAGTGGTGTACGTTGCCTAGGTCTTTCAGGGAGAATTTGTTGGCTAAGTAAATCATAAAGAGGTGTAAGTTAGTTGGAGAGTAAGATGTGTTTGAGTAGAGCATAATGCTCGTGGGTGGGTGAGTGCATGTATTGACATGCATAGTTTACAGAGAAGGCAATTTCATGGTGTATGAGAGTAAGGCATTGGAGGGCCCCGACAATAATTCGGTAGTGGGTAGGGTCATGGAAGGGAAGTGTGTTGTGAGTTGAGGGTGATTTAGCGCCAATAGGTGCTGTGATAGGTTTTGCATCAAGCACGTTTGCTCAAGCAAGTAAATGGGTGGCATATTGCGCTTGAGTGAGAAAGAGCATGGTTGGTGTGCAACGAACCTCAATGCCAAGGAAGTGGTGTAGGTCACCTAGGCCTTTGAGGGAGAATTTGTTGGCTAAGTAAGTCATAAAGCGGTGTAAGTGAGTTGGAGAGTAAGATGTGTTTGAGTAGAGCATAATGCTCGTGGGTGGGTGAGTGCATGTATTGACATGCATAGTTTATAGAGAAGGAAATGTCAGGCCGTATGAGAGTAAGGTATTGGAGGGCCCCCGCAGTACTCTGGTAGTGGGTAGGGTCACAGAAGGGAATCGTGTTGCGAGTTGAGGGTGATTTAGTGGCCATAGGTGTTGTGATAGGTTTTGTAGGAAGCACGTTCGCTCGAGAAAGTAAATCAGTGGCATATTCTTCTTGAGAGAGAGAACATGGCGGGTGTCCGATGAACCGTAATGTGAAGGAAGTGGTGTAGGTCGCCTAGGTCTTTGAGTGAGAATTCGTTGGCTAAGTAAGTCATAAAGCAGTGTAAGTGAGTTGGAGAGTAAGATGTGTTTGAGTAGAACATAATGCTCATGGGTTTGTGAGTGCATGTATTGACATGCATAGTTTACAGAGAAGGCAATGTCAGGGTGCGTGAGAGTAAGGTATTAGAGGGCCCCGAAAATACTCCGGTAGTGGGTAGGGTCATGGAAGGGAAGCATGTTGTGAGTTGAGGGTGATTTAGCAGCCATAGGTGTTGTGATAGGTTTTGCAGCAAGCACGTTCACTCGAGCAAGTAAATCGGTGACATATTTCTCTTGAGAGAGAAAGAGCGTGATGGGTGCAGGTCATACCAGGAATTTGTGTAGGTCACCTAGGTCTTTGAGGGAGAATTCATTGGCCATGTATGTCATAAAGCGGTGTAAGTGAGTTTGCAAAGTAATATGCCTTTGAGTAGAGCATAATGCTCGTGGGTGGGTGAGTGCATGTATTGACATGCATAGCTTACAGAGAAGGTAATGTTAGGGCGTATGAGAGTAAGGTATTAGAGGGCCCCCGACAATACTCTGGTAGTGGGTAGGGTCATGGAAGGGAAGCATGTTTCTAGTTGAGGGTGATTTAGCGGCCATAGGTGTTGTGACATGTTTTACAACAAGCACGTTCGCTCGAGCAAGTAAATCGGTGGCCTATTGTGCTTGAGAGAGGAAGAGCGTGGTGGGTGTGCGACGAACCTCAATGCGAAGGAAATGGTGTAGGTCACCTAGGTCTTGGAGGGAGAATTCGTTGGCTAAGTAAGTCATAGAGTGGTGTGAGTTGGAGAGTAATATGCATTTGAGTAGAGCATAATGCTCGTGGGTGGGTGAGTGCATGTATTGACATATATAATTTACATAGAAGGTAATGTCAGGGTGTGTGAGTGGAAGGTATTGCAGGCTCCCGATAATACTCTGATAGTGGGTAGGGTCATGGAAGGGAAGTGTGTTGCAAGTTGAGGGTGATTTAGCGGCCATAGGTGTTGTGATAGGTTTTGTAGCAAGCATGTTTGCTTGAGCAAGTAAATCAATGGAATATTGTGCTAGAGAGAGAAAGATTGTGGTGTGTGTGTGACGAACCTCAATGCCAAGGAAGTGGTGTAGGTCACCAAGGTCTTTGGGGAGAATTCGTTGGCTAAGTAAGTCATAAAGTGGTGTAAGTGAGTTAGTGAGTAAGATGTGTTTCAGTAGAGCATAATGCTCGTGGGTGGGTGAGTGCATGTAATGACATGCATAGTTTCAGAAAAGGAAATGTCAGGGCGTGTGAGAGTAAGGTATTGGAGGGCCCCGACAATACTCTAGTAGTGGGTAGGGTCATGGAAGGGAAGCGTGTTGCTAGTTGAGTGTGATTTAACGGCCATAGGTGTTGTGACAGGTTTTGCATTAAGAACGTTCTCTCGAGCAAGTAAATTAGTGGCATATTGTTCTTGAGAGAGAAAGGGTGTGGTGGGTGTGTGACGAACCTCAATGCTAAGGAAGTCGTGTAGGTTGCCTAGGTCTTTGATGGAGAATTTTTTGGCTAAGTAAGTCATAATGCGGTGTAAGTGAGTTAGAGAGTAAGATAAGTTTGAGTAGAGCATAATTCTCGTGGGTGGGTGAGTGCATGTATTGACATGCATAGTTTACAGATAAGGCAATGTTAGGGCATGTGAGAATAAGGTATTTGAGGACCCCAACAATACTTCGGTAGTGGGTAGGGTCATGGAAGGCAATCCTGTTGCAATTTGAGGGTGATTTAGTGGTCCACAGGTTTTGTGACAGGTTTTGCATCAAGCACGTTTGCTTGAGCAAGTAAATCGGTGGCATATTGTGCTTGAGAGGGAAAGAGTGTGGTAAGTGTGCGATGAACCTCAATGCCAAGGAAGTGTTGTACGTTTCCTAGGTCTTTGAGGGAGAATTTGTTGTTTAAGTAAATCATAAAGCGGTGTAAGTGAGTTGGAGAGTAAGATGCGTTTGAGTAGAGCATAATGCTCGTGGGTGGGAGAGTGCATGTATTGACGTGCATAGTTTACAGAGAAGGAAATGTCAGGGCGTGTGAGAGTTAGGCATTGGAGGGCCCCACCAATAATCCAGTAGTGGGTAGGGTCATGCAAGGGAAGCATGTTGCGAGTTGAGGGTGATTTAGCAGCAATAGGCGTTGTGACAAGTTTTGCATCAAGCACGTTCGCTCAAGCAAGTAAATCAGTGGCATATTGTGCTTGAGTGAGAAAGAGCATGGTTGGTGCACAATGAACCTCAATGCCAAGGAAGTGGTGTAGGTTGCTTGGGTCTTTGAGGGAGACTTTTTTGGCTAAGTAAGTCATAAAGCAGTGTAAGTGAGTTGGAAAGTAAGATGCTTTTGAGTAGAGCATAATGCTTGTGGGTGGGTGAGTCCATGTATTGACATGCATAGTTTACAGAGAAGGCAATGTTACGACATGTGAGAGTAAGGTATTGGACTTCCCCGACAATACTCCTGTAGTGGGTAGTGTCATGGAAGGGACGCGTGTTGTGAGTTGAGGGTGATTTAGTAGCCATAGGTGTTGTGACAGGTTTTGCAGCAAGCACATTCGCTCGGGCAAGTAAATCGGTGGCATATTGTGCTTGAGAGAGAAAGAGTGTGGTGGGTGTGTGACACACCTCAATGCCAAGGAAGTGGTGTAGGTCGCCTAGGTCTTTGAGGGAGAATTCATTAGCTAAGTAAGTCATAAAGTGGTGTAAGTGAGTTAGAGAGTAAGATGAATTTGAGTAGAGCATAATGCTCATGGGTGGGTGAGTGCATGTATTGACATGCATAGTTTACAGAGAAGGCAATGTCAGGGCATGTGAGAGTAAGGTATTGGAGGGGCCCGACAATACTCTGGTAGTGGGTAGAGTCATGGAAGGGAAGCGTGTTGCGAGTTGAGTGTGATTTAACGACCATAAGTGTTGTGACAGGTTTTGCATTAAGAACGTTCGCTCGAGGAAGTAAATCAGTGGCATATTGTGCTTGAGAGAGAAATGGTGTGGTGAGTGTGCGACGAACCTCAATGCTAAGGAAGTAGTGTAGGTTGCCTAGGTCTTTGATGGAGAATTTGTAGGCTAAGTAAGTCATAATGCGGTGTAAGTGAGTTAGAGAGTAAGATAAGTTTGAGTAGAGCATAATGCTCGTGGGTGGGTGAGTGCATGTATTGACATGCATAGTTTACAGAGAAGGCAATGTCATGGCATGTGAGAGTAAGGTATTTGAGGGCCCCAACAATACTATGGTAGTGGGTAGGGTCATGGAAGGGAATCCTATTGCGAATTGAGGGTGATTTAGTGGTCGACAGGTTTTATGACAGGTTTTTCATCAAGCACGTTTGCTTGAGCAAGTAAATCAGTGGCATATTGTGCTTGAGAGGGAAAGAGTGTGGTGAGTGTGCGATGAACCTCAATGCCAAGGAAGTGGTGTACGTTGCCTAGGTCTTTGAGGGAGAATTTTTTGGCTAAGTAAATCATAAAGTGGTGTAAGTGAGTTGGAGAGTAAGATGTGTTTGAGTAGAGCATAATGCTCATGGGTGGGTGAGTGCATGTATTGACGTACATAGTTTACAGAGAAAAAAATGTCAGGGCGAGTGGGAGTTAGGCATTGGAGGGCCCCACCAATAATCCAATAGTGGGTAGGGTCATGCAAGGGAAGCGTGTTGCGCATTGAGGGTGATTTAGCAGCAATAGGTGTTGTGACAAGTTTTGCATCAAGCACGTTCGCTCAAGCAAGTCAATCGGTGGCATATTGCGCTTGAGTGAGAAATAGCATGGTTGGTGCACAATGAACCTCAATGCCAAGGAAGTGGTGTAGGTCCCCTAGCTCTTTGAGGGAGACTTTGTTGGCTAAGTAAGTCATAAAGTGGTGTAAGTGAGTTGGAAAGTAAGATGCTTTTGAGTAGAGCATAATGCTCGTGGGTGGGTGAGTGCATGTATTGACATGCATAGTTTACAGAGAAGGCAATGTTACAGCATGTGAGAGAAAGGTATTGGTGGTCCCCGACAATACTCTGGTAGTGGGTAGTGTCATGGAAGGGAAGCGTGTTGTGAGTTGAGGGTGATTTAGCGGCCATAGGTGTTGTGATAGGTTTTGCAGCAAGCACATTCACTCAAGCAAGTAAATTGGTGGCATATTGTGCTTAAGAGAGAAAGAGTGTGGTGGGTGTGTGACACACCTCAATGCCAAGGAAGTGGTGTAGGTCACCTAGGTCTTTGAGGGAGAATTCATTGGCTAAGTAAGTCATAAAGTGGTGTAAGTGAGTTAGAGAGTAAGATGCATTTGAGTAGAGCATAATGCTCGTGGGTGGGTGAGTGCATGTATTGACATGCATAGTGTATAGAGAAGGCAATGTCATGGCATGTGAGAGTAAGGTATTGGAGGGGCCCGACAATACTCTGGTAGTGGGTAATGTCATGGAAGGGAAGCGTGTTGTGAGTTGAGTGTGATTTAGTGGCCATATGTGTTGTGATAGGTTTTGCATCAAGCACGTTTGCTTGAGCAAGTAAATCGGTGGCATATTGTGCTTGAGAGAGAAAGGGAGTGGTGGGTGTGTGATGAACCTCATTGCCAAGGAAGTGGTGTAGGTGGCCTAGGTCTTTGAGGGAGAATCCATTGGCTAAGTAAGTTATAAAGAGGTGTAAGTGAGTTAGAGAGTGAGATGTGTTTGAGTAGAGCATAATGCTCGTGGTTGGGTGAGTGCATGTATTGACATGCATAGTTTACATAGAAGGCAATGTCAGGGAATGTGAGAATAAGGTATTTGAGGGGCCTGACAATACTACGGTAGTGGGTAGGGTCATGGAAGGGAAGCGTGTTGCGAGTTGAGGGTGATTTAGCGGCCCATAGGTGTTGGGATAGGTTTTGCATCAAGCATGTTTTCTCGAGCAAGTAAATCGGTGGCATATTGTGCTTGAGAGAGAAAGAATGTGGTGGGTGTGCAATGAACCTCAATGCCAAGGAAGTGGTGTACGTTGCCTAGGTCTTTCAGGGAGAATTTGTTGGCTAAGTAAATCATAAAGAGGTGTAAGTGAGTTGGAGAGTAAGATGTGTTTGAGTAGAGCATAATGCTCGTGGGTGGGTGAGTGCATGTATTGACATGCATAGTTTACAGAGAAGGCAATTTCATGGTGTATGAGAGTAAGGCATTGGAGGGCCCCGACAATAATTCGGTAGTGGGTAGGGTCATGGAAGGGAAGTGTGTTGTGAGTTGAGGGTGATTTAGCGGCAATAGGTGCTGTGATAGGTTTTGCATCAAGCACGTTTGCTCAAGCAAGTAAATGGGTGGCATATTGCACTTGAGTGAGAAAGAGCATGGTTGGTGTGCAACGAACCTCAATGCCAAGGAAGTGGTGTAGGTCACCTAGGTCTTTGAGGGAGAATTTGTTGGCTAAGTAAGTCATAAAGCGGTGTAAGTGAGTTGGAGAGTAAGATGTGTTTGAGTAGAGCATAATGCTCGTGGGTGGGTGAGTGCATGTATTGACATGCATAGTTTATAGAGAAGGAAATGTCAGTCCGTATGAGAGTAAGGTATTGGAGGGCCCCCGCAGTACTCTGGTAGTGGGTAGGGTCACAGAAGGGAATCGTGTTGCGAGTTGAGGGTGATTTAGTGGCCATAGGTGTTGTGATAGGTTTTGTAGGAAGCACATTCTCTCGAGAAAGTAAATCAGTGGCATATTCTTCTTGAGAGAGAGAACATGGCGGGTGTCTGATGAACCGTAATGTGAAGGAAGTGGTGTAGGTCGCCTAGGTCTTTGAGGGAGAATTCGTTGGCTAAGTAAGTCATAAAGCAGTGTAAGTGAGTTGGAGAGTAAGATGTGTTTGAGTAGAACATAATGCTCATGGGTTTGTGAGTGCGTGTATTGACATGCATAGTTTACAGAGAAGGCAATGTCAGGGTGCGTGAGAGTAAGGTATTAGAGGGCCCCGACAATACTCTGGTAGTGGGTAGGGTCATGGAAGGGAAGCATGTTGTGAGTTGAGGGTGATTTAGCAGCCATAGGTGTTGTGATAGGTTTTGCAGCAAGCACGTTCACTCGAGCAAGTAAATCGGTGACATATTTCTCTTGAGAGAGAAAGAGCGTGATGGGTGCAGGTCATACCAGGAATTGGTGTAGGTTGCCTAGGTCTTTGAGGGAGAATTCATTGGCTATGTATTTTATAAAGCGGTGTAAGTGAGTTTGCAAAGTAATATGCCTTTGAGTAGAGCATAATGCTCGTGGGTGGGTGAGTGCATGTATTGACATGCATAGTTTACAGAGAAGGCAATGTTAGGGCGTATGAGAGTAAGGTATTAGAGGGCCCCCGACAATACTCTGGTAGTGGGTAGGGTCATGGAAGGGAAGCATGTTGCTAGTTGAGGGTGATTTAGTGGCCATAGGTGTTGTGACATGTTTTACAACAAGCACGTTCGCTCGAGCAAGTAAATCGGTGGCCTATTGTGCTTGAGAGAGGAAGAGCGTGGTGGGTGTGCGACGAACCTCAATGCGAAGGAAATGGTGTAGGTCACCTAGGTCTTGGAGGGAGAATTCGTTGGCTAAGTAAGTCATAGAGTGGTGTGAGTTGGAGAGTAATATGCATTTGAGTAGAGCATAATGCTCGTGGGTGGGTGAGTGCATGTATTAACATATATAGTTTACAGAGAAGGCAATGTCAGGGTGTGTGAGTGGAAGGTATTGCAGGCTCCCGATAATACTCTGATAGTGGGTAGGGTCAAGGAAGGGAAGTGTGTTGCAAGTTGAGGGTGATTTAGCGGCCATAGGTGTTGTGATAGGTTTTGTAGCAAGCATGTTTGCTTGAGCAAGTAAATCAATGGAATATTGTGCTAGAGAGAGAAAGATTGTGGTGTGTGTGTGACGAACCTCAATGCCAAGGAAGTGGTGTAGGTCACCAAGGTCTTTGGGGAGAATTCGTTGGCTAAGTAAGTCATAAAGTGGTGTAAGTGAGTTAGTGAGTAAGATGTGTTTCAGTAGAGCATAATGCTCGTGGGTGGGTGAGTGCATGTAATGACATGCATAGTTTACAGAAAAGGAAATGTCAGGGCGTGTGAGAGTAAGGTATTGGAGGGCCCCGACAATACTCTAGTAGTGGGTAGGGTCATGGAAGGGAAGCGTGTTGCTAGTTGAGTGTGATTTAACGGCCATAGGTGTTGTGACAGGTCTTGCATTAAGAACGTTCGCTCGAGCAAGTAAATCAGTGGCATATTGTTCTTGAGAGAGAAAGGGTGTGGTGGGTGTGTGACGAACCTCAATGCTAAGGAAGTCGTGTAGGTTGCCTAGGTCTTTGATGGAGAATTTTTTGGCTAAGTAAGTCATAATGCGGTGTAAGTGAGTTAGAGAGTAAGATAAGTTTGAGTAGAGCATAATTCTCGTGGGTGGGTGAGTGCATGTATTGACATGCATAGTTTACAGATAAGGCAATGTTAGGGCATGTGAGAATAAGGTATTTGAGGACCCCAACAATACTTCGGTAGTGGGTAGGGTCATGGAAGGGAATCCTATTGCAATTTGAGGGTGATTTAGTGGTCCACAGGTTTTGTGACAGGTTTTGCATCAAGCACGTTTGCTTGAGCAAGTAAATCGGTGGCATATTGTGCTTGAGAGGGAAAGAGTGTGGTGGGTGTGCGATGAACCTCAATGCCAAGGAAGTGTTGTACGTTTCCTAGGTCTTTGAGGGAGAATTTGTTGCTTAAGTAAATCATAAAGTGGTGTAAGTGAGTTGGAGAGTAAGATGCGTTTGAGTAGAGCATAATGCCCGTGGGTGGGTGAGTGCATGTATTGACGTGCATAGTTTACAGAGAAGGAAATGTCAGGGCGTGTGAGAGTTAGGCATTGGAGGGCCCCACCAATAATCCAGTAGTGGGTAGGGTCATGCAAGGGAAGCATGTTGCGAGTTGAGGGTGATTTAGCAGCAATAGGCGTTGTGACAAGTTTTGCATCAAGCACGTTCGCTCAAGCAAGTAAATCGGTGGCATATTGTGCTTGAGTGAGAAAGAGCACGGTTGGTGCACAATGAACCTCAATGCCAAGGAAGTGGTGTTGGTCGCTTGGGTCTTTGAGGGAGACTTTTTTGGCTAAGTAAGTCATAAATCGGTGTAAGTGAGTTGGAAAGTAAGATGCTTTTGAGTAGAGCATAATGCTCGTGGGTGGGTGAGTCCATGTATTGACATGCATAGTTTACAGAGAAGGCAATGTTACGGCATGTGAGAGTAAGGTATTGGACTTCCCTGACAATACTCCTGTAGTGGGTAGTGTCATGGAAGGGACGCGTGTTGTGAGTTGAGGGTGATTTAGCAGCCATAGGTGTTGTGACAGGTTTTGCAGCAAGCACATTCGCTCGGGCAAGTAAATCGGTGGCATATTGTGCTTGAGAGAGAAAGAGTTTAGTGGGTGTGTGACACACCTCAATGCCAAGGAAGTGGTGTAGGTCGCCTAGGTCTTTGAGGGAGAATTCATTGGCTAAGTAAGTCATAAAGTGGTGTAAGTGAGTTAGAGAGTAAGATGAATTTGAGTAGAGCATAATGCTCATGGGTGGGTGAGTGCATGTATTGACATGCATAGTTTACAGAGAAGGCAATGTCAGGGCATGTGAGAGTAAGGTATTGGAGGGGCCCGACAATACTCTGGTAGTGGGTAGAGTCATGGAAGGGAAGCATGTTGCGAGTTGAGTGTGATTTAGTGGCCATAGGTGTTGTTATAGGTTTTGCATCAAGCATGTTCGCTCGAGCAAGTAAATTGGTGGCATATTGTGCTTGAGAGAGAAAGGGCGTGGTGGGTGTGCGACGAACCTCAATGCCAAGGAAGTGGTGTAGGTCGCCTAGGTCTTTGAGGGAGAATCCTTTGGCTAAGTAAGTTATAAAGCGGTGTAAGTGAGTTAGAGAGTAAGATGTGTTTGAGTAGAGCATAATCCTCATGGGTGGGTGAGTGCATGTATTAACATGCATAGTTTACAGAGAAGGGAATGTTAGGGCATGTGAGATTAAGGTATTGGAGGGCCCTGTCAATACTTTGGTAGTGGGTAGTGTCATCGAAGGGAAGCGTGTTGTGAGTTGAGGGTGATTTAGCGGCCATAGGTATTGTGACAGGTTTTGCAGCAAGCACGTTCGCTCGAGCAAGTAAATCAGTGGCATATTGTGCTTGAGAGAGAAAGAGCGTGGTGGGTATGTGACAAACCTCAATGCCAAGGAAGTGGTGTAGGTCGCCTAGGTCTTTGAGGGAGATATCATTGGCCAAGTAAGTCATAAAGCAGTGTAAGTGAGTTAGAGAGTAAGATGCATTTGAGTAGAGCATAATGCTCGTGGGTGGGTAAGTGCATGTATTGACATGCATAGTTTACAGAGAAGGCAATTTCATGGTGTGTGAGAGTAAGGCATTGGAGGGTCCCGGCAATAATTCGGTAGTGGGTAGGGTCATGGAAGGGAAGCGAATTGTGAGTTGAGGGTGATTTAGCGGCAATAGGTGTTGTGATAGGTTTTGCATCAAGCACGCTCTCTCAAGCAAGTAAATCAGTGGCATATTGTGCGTGAGTGAGAAAGAGCATGGTTGGTGTGCAACGAACCTTAATGCCAAGGAAGTGGTGTAGGTCGCCTAGGTCTTTGAGGGAGAATTTGTTGGCTAAGTAAGTCATAAAGTGGTGTAAGTGAGTTGGAGAGTAAGATGCGTTTGAGTAGAGCATAATGCTCATGGGTGGGTGAGTGCATGTATTGACATGCATAGTTTACAGAGAAGGCAATGTCAAGGCGTGTGAGAGTAAGGTATTGGAGGGCCTCGACAATACTCCGGTAGTGGGTAGGGTCATGGAAAGGAAGCGTGTTGCGAGTTGAGGGTGATTTAGCGGTCATAGGTGTTGTGACAGGTTTTGCAACAAGAAAGTTCGCTCGAGCATGTAAATCGGTGGCATATTGCGCTTGAGAGAGAAAGAGTGTGGTGGGTATGCAACGAACCACAATGCTAAGGAAGTGCTATAGGTCGCCTAGGTCTTTGAGGGAGAATTTTTTGGCTAAGTAAGTCATAAAGTGGTGTAAGTTTGTTGGAGAATAAGATGCATTTGAGTAGACTATAATGCTAGTGGGTGGGTGAGTGCATGTATTGACATGCATTGTTTATAGAGAAGAAAATGTCAGGGCATGTGAGAGTAAAGTAATGGAGGGCCCTGACAATACTCTGATAGTGGGTATGGTCATGGAAGGGAAGTGTGTTGCAAGTTGAGGGTGATTTAGTGGCCATAGGTGTTGTGACAGGTTTTGCAGCAAGCACGTTCGCTCGAGCAAGTAAATTGGTGGCATATTGCACTTGAGAGAGAAACAGCATGGTGGGTGTGCGAAGAACCTCAATGCCAAGGAAGTGGTGTAGGTCACCTCGGTCTTTGAGGGATAATTTGTTGGCTAAGTAAGTCATAAAATGGTCTATGTGAGTTGGAGAGTAAGATGCGTTTGAGTAGAGCATAATGCTCGTGGGTGGATGAGTATATGTATTGACATGCATAGTTTACCAAGAAGGCAATGTCAACGTGTGTGAGAGTAAGGTATTGGAGGGCCCCGACAATACTCTGGTAGTGGGTAGGGTCATGGAAGGGAAGCGTGTTGCGAGTTGAGGGTGATTTGGTGGCCATAGGTGTTGTGACAGGTTTTGCAGCAAGCACGTTCACTCGATAAGTAAATCGGTGGCATATTTCTCTTGAGAGATAAAGATCATGGTGGGTGTGTGATGAACCTCAATGCCATGGAATTGGTGTAGGTCGCCTAGGTATTTGAGGGAGAATTCATTGGCTATGTAAGTCATAAAGCGGTGTAAGTGAGTTTGGAGAGTAATATGCGCTTGAGCAGAGAAAATGGTCATGGGTGGGTGAGTGCATGTATTGACATGCGTAGTTTACAAAGCAGGCAATGTCAGGGCGTATGAGAGTAAGGTATTAGAGGGACCCCGACAATACTCTGGTAGTGGGTAGGGTCATGGAAGGGAAGCGTGTTTCAAGTTGAGGGTGATTTAGCGGCCATAGGTGTTGTGACAGGTTTTGTAGTAAGCACATTCGCTCGAACAAGTAAATCAGTGGCATACTGTGCTTCAGAGAGAAAGAGTGTGGTGGGTGTGAAACGAACCTCAATGCCAAGGAAGTGGTGTAGGTCACCTAGGTCTTTGAGGGAGAATTCATTAGATAATTCATAGAGAGGTGTGAGTTGGAGAGTAATATGTGTTTGAGTATCGCATAATGCTCGTGGGTGGGTGAGTGCATGTATTTACATGCATAGTTGACAGAGAAGGCAATGTCAGGGTGTGTGAGAGTAAGGTATTGGAGGGCCCCGACAATTTTCCAGTACTGGCTAGGGTCATGGAAGGGAAGCATGTTGCAAATTGAGGGTGATTTAACGGCCATAGGTGTTGTGACAGGTTTTGCAGCAAGCATGTTCGCTCAAGCAAGTAAATCAGTGGCATATTGTGCTTGAGTGAGAAAGAGCATGGTTGGTATGCAATGAACCTCAATGCCATGGAAGTGGTGTAGGTCTCCTAGGTCTTTGAGGGAGAATTCATTGGCTAAGTAAGTCATAAAGTGGTTTAAGTGAGTTGGAGAGTAAGATGTGTTTGACTAGAGCAGAATGATCATGGGTGGGTGAGTGCATGTATTGACATGCATAGTTTACAAAGAAGGCAATGTTAAGGCGTGTGAGAGTAAGGTATTGGAGGGCCTCGACAATACTTCAGTAGTGGGTAGGGTCATTGAAAGGAAGCGTGTTGTGAGTTGAGGGTGATTTAGCGGCCATAGGTGTTGTGACAGGTTTTGCAAAAAGCATGTTCACTCGAGCATGTAAATCAGTGGCATATTGCCCTTGAGAGAGAAAGAGTGTGGTGGGTATGCGACAAACCACAATGCTAAGGAAGTGGTGTAGGTCGCCTAGGTCTTTGAGGGAGAATTTTTTGGCTAAGTAAGTCATAAAGCAGTGTAAGTTTGTTGGAGAATAAGATGCGTTTGAGTAGACTATAATGCTAGTGGGTGGGTGAGTGCATGTATTGACATGCATTGTTTACAGAGAAGAAAATTTCAGGGCATGTGAGAGTAAGGTATTGGAGGGCCCTAATAATATTCCGATAGTGTGTATGGTCATGGAAGGGAAGTGTGTTGCAAGTTGAGGGTGATTTAGTGGCCATAGGTGTTATGACATGTTTTGCAGCAAGCACGTTCGCTCGAGCAAGTAAATTGGTGGCATATTTCACTTGAGAGAGAAACAACGTGGTGGGTGTGCAACGAACCTTAATTCCAAGGAAATGGTGTAGGTCACCTAGGTCTTTGAGGGATAATTTGTTGGCTAAGTAAGTCATAAAATGGTCTAAGTGAGTTGGAGAGTAAGATGCGTTTGAGTAGAGCATAATGCTCGTGGGTGGGTGAGTGCATGTATTGACATGCATAGGTTACAAAGAAGGCAATGTCAATGTGTGTGAGAGTAAGGTATTGGAGGACCCCGACAATACTCTGGTAGTGGGTAGGGTCATGGAATGGAAGCGTGTTGTGAGTTGAGGGTGATCTAGTGGCCATAGGTGTTGTGATAGGTTTTGAAGCAAGCACGTTCACTCGATAAGTAAATGAGTGGGATATTTCTCTTGAGAGATAAAGAGCGTGGGGGGTGTGCGACGAACCTCAATGCCATGGGATTGGTGTAGGTCGCCTAGGTCTTTGAGGGAGAATTCATTGGCTTTGTAAGTCATAAAGCGGTGTAAGTGAGTTTGGAGAGTAATACGCGCTTGAGCAGAGCATAATGCTTGTGGGTGGGTGAGTGCATGTATTGACATGCATAGTTTACAAAGAAGGAAATTTCAGGGTGTGTGAGAGTAAGATATTAGAGGGACCCTGACAATACTATGGTAGTGGGTAGGGTCATGGAAGGGAAGCGTGTTTCAAGTTGGGGATGATTTAGCGACCATAGGTGTTGTGACAGGTTTTCCAGCAAGCACATTCGCTCGAGCAAGTAAATCAGTGGTATATTGTGCTTCAGAGAGAAAGAGCAAGGTGGGTGTGCGACGAACCTCAATACCAAGGAAGTGGTGTAGGTCACCTGGGTATTTGAGGGAGAATTCATTGGATAAGTCATAGAGAGGTGTGAGTTGCAGAGTAATATGTGTTTGAGTAGAGCATAATGCTCGTGGGTGGGTGAGTGCATGTATTGACATGCATAGTTGACAGAGAAGGCAATGTCAGGGCGTGTGAGAGTAAGGTATTGGAGGGCCCCGAAAATACTCCGGTAGTGGGTAGGGTCATGGAAGGGAAGCGTGTTGCAAGTTGAGGGTGATTTAGAGGCCATAGGTGTTGTGACAGGTTTTGCAGTAAGCATGTTCGTTCCAGCAAGTAAATCAGTGGCATATTGTGCTGGAGAGAGAAAGAGCGTGGAGGGTGTGCAATGAACCTCAATGCCAATGAAGTGGTGTAGTTCACCAAGGTCTTTGAGGGATAATTTGTTGGCTGAGTAAGTCATAAAGCGGTGTAAGTGAGTTGGAGAGTAAGATGTGTTTGAGTAGAGCATAATGCTCATGGGTGGGTGAGTGCATGTATTAACATGCATAATTTACAGAGAAGGGAATGTTAGGGCATGTGAGATTAAGGTATTGGAGGGCCCTGTCAATACTTTGGTAGTGGGTAGTGTCATCGAAGGGAAGCGTGTTGTGAGTTGAGGGTGATTTAGCGGCCATAGGTATTGTGACAGGTTTTTCCGGAAGCACGTTCGCTCGAGCAAGTAAATCGGTGGCATATTGTGCTTGAGAGAGAAAGAGCATGGTTGGTATGTGACAAACCTCAATGCCAAGGAAGTGGTGTAGGTCGCCTAGGTCTTTGAGGGAGAATTCATTGGCTAAGTAAGTCATAAAGCAGTGTAAGTGAGTTAGAGAGTAAGATGCGTTTGAGTAGAGCATAATGCTCGTGGGTGGGTAAGTGCATGTATTGACATGCATAGTTTATAGAGAAGGCAATGTCAGGGTGTGTGAGAGTATGGTACTGGAGGGCTGTGACAATACTCCGATTGTGGGAAGGGTCATGGAAGGGAAGCTTGTTGCGAGTTGAGTGTGATTTAGCGGCCATAGGTGTTGTGACAGGTTTTGCATCAAGCACATTCGCTCGAGCAAGTAAATCGGTGGCATATTGTCCTTGATAGAGAAAGGGTGTGGTGGGTGTGCAATGAACCTCAATGCCAAGGAAGTGGTGTAGGTCGCCTAGGTCTTTGAGGGAGAATTCGTTGGCTAAGTAAGTCATAAAGCGGTGTAAGTGAGTTAGAGAGTAAGATGCGTTTGAGTAGACCATAATGCTCATGGGTGGGTGAGCGCATGTATTGACATGCATAGTTTACAGAGAAGGCAATGTCAGGGCATGTGAGAGTTAGGTATTGGAGGGCTCCGACAATACTATGGTAGTGGGTAGGGTCATGGAAGGGAAGTGTGTTGCGAGTTGAGGGTGATTTAGCGGCCCATAGGTGTTGTGACAGGTTTTGCTTCAAGCACGTTTGCTCGAGCAAGTAAATCGGTGGCATATTGTGCTTGAGACGGAAAGAGCTTGGTGGGTGTGTGACGAACCTCAATGCCAAGGAAGTGGTGTACGTCGCCTAGGTTTCTCTCATCATTCGTTTCTTACTAAACTTAATTTGTTTGTACATACACATAACATGAAAAGAATATATAAGAGACAACATGTATAAATAATGTAATGGTGTAGTAACTTCTTCATCAAAAGTACAACAAATTCAAGCATTTCAAATTATGGAACTAAATGGCAATGTGTTTATACATTCCACATTATATATTTAAGCCATTTGCCTTATATAATGTACTTGTCCTAAATTATTTCATACATTAAGTCATTTTACACAATATGGTCATGGATGTTGATATACACCTACATTCTATGTCGCTGATTACGATTAACCAAATTTGATTGTTGGAGTTTGATTGAATGGCCCCATTATTAAATAGAAAAGAAAATCTAAGGTGACAACTCGATGTAAACCATTTAATTATTATTGTAATTTCCTTTTTATTATAATACAAACATTAACTTTATTTTATATCAAGAAGGAAATGTTATTAGTCGATAATATAACCTATATTCAATGAAACATATATTCAATGTCATGAAAATCTACGAACATCCAGTGTTGATTCCATCCAAGACATTCATAGAGAAAAAACCACTCATTTGTATAGAGAATTTGCAAAGAATAAACAAGTTCTTGGTTGTAAGAACATGCCAATTTATCACTCTTTCGACCTCACCAAAAAATATCAAATGCATAAACTTACATGACTCCCACCATTGTTTACGCATTAGACAAATAAATAAAGACATGAATCTTTTTACCCACAACACATAATACTATAGTATCTATGTAAACAATATAAATCATGAAGGTGATCAAGATATACAACTTAGCATATGAAAAGACATAGATGATACCACCACTCTTAAAGTAAAAAATATGTTCATGTCCAACTCATAGATTCCATCATCAAGTTAAAACTACCATGACACATTGGTAACATAAGCACCTAAGGCGAATTTGATAGCTATGTATCTTATGTCAATAAAAAATAAAGTGTACAAAAATGTTTATATATTATGCCAAGTCATTTCTAAAATCTAACTAAAAAGTTCTTCAATCGAATTTTAATCAATTGAAACTGATTCTAAAAACCAATTGTACTTGACAGGTGTGTGTTACATGTATTCCTCTTAAAGTGTATGCTTTTATGAAGAATCATAAGGTGTAATCACCTATAAAGCCATAACAACTGGAAATTATGTCCATGTTTTATTATACTCAACTTTACTTAAAATTTCATCTTTTACAATGATGTGGTCATTGCGGGGCATGATCTTTTACCTTCACATGTGTTAAATTTTGAGTTCACCCTCATATGTTTTCTTGTTTTAATAACATACTATTGCACTTCATTTCATTAGTGACTCTGTCAAATAAAATTGAACTATACTGGTATTTCATGATTCAAGTATAATAGTAGCTTCATTATTTATGTTTAGCTATCACAAAGTGAAATTATATTCATGGATTTTTGACAAATTTTCACTCATTTAACGTGTGTAATCGGATACAATCAAAACTAAATAGAATTAGAGTTACCACAATATTATGGTTATTTAATAAATATGTATGGACTAATACCATCTTGACACGCGTCATAAGCATAAAAAAATCATCACATATACATTTTGTGTTGTATTTAAATTAAATAAATACAAAACTATAGAAGTTGACAAAACTCTAGAGATTTGCTACATCATGTGCTTTTAATGTTGTAAGAGAGTGAAGATTTAGTAAATGTGACTACTTTAAGTATATTTACAATGATTATGAATATTTTTAGATTCACAATTTTTTAATTATTTAGCTTTTAGTTTGATCTAATATGTCTATTGGTTTTGTTAAGAAAGGACAATTGACTATACTAAAACACATAAGAAGCTTCCATTACAAAGAAGAAATATTATTTATGTTCCTAGAAATAATCTATAGAAATTGAACACAAGTGTAGCAACTTTTTTATACCTTGCATATTCTCATAACATTTTTCTAATATTTTCATGATTATAGTTACTACATTTATGATAAGATGAAAAAATACTTAATTGTGACAAACAACAAAAGGTCACTATTGGTGGTATAGAGAAAGAAATTTTTTGAATATATAATGGCAGTCATTATTAACTACGCAATTAGAAGCATCTATATGGTTTAATTGATGTGTAAAATTTGAAGGAGATTTGTGGTATTAACAAGATAAAGCACAATAAAGTTCCATCCAAAAAGGCGACCGTCTTCTCTCCTCCACCCTCTCCTCTTCTGCTACAGTGGGGATGGACTCCTGGCTTTGATCTCGACCCGTGCTGCGTCGGGCATCGGTTTGGGAGAGCGGCTTCAGCTCTGTTTCCCCCACCGGGCCTCTGGATGGATTGAAGGTGGAGTGGCATTGGTGGTTCCTTCTTCCACACAGATCCGGTGGTATCGAGCTCCCCCACCCTCTTTCAGTAGTTTGCATTTTCTGAATAAGGTTTCTAGCCCTTCCGTCGTGCAGGCTTCCGAGCTCTGGGTTTCCCTAGTGTTTCGGCCTCAGTTTTTTCCGTCTTTGTTGGCTTGTTTAGCCAGTAGTTCTGGCAGTTTATCTACCTTTTGTCGCTGCTAGTCGACATTTATCTGTCGTACTTTGCTGCGACCTCCCTTCGGGAGAGCGATGAGATCTCTAGCCACATCTAGATCTCATCTTTGCTTTGGATTGATCTTATTACTCAGTTATATAGCTTCGTTTGAGTTGATATACGAGCAGAACACCGTCTTATTCTAGCCCCTATATCACTACTCAATGCTCAAGTTGAAGGAATTCTTCAGGAAAAGCTACTTAAGATAGCCTCAAGGAAGAAGAATCAATGTGGAATTTTTTCTCTCTCATTCTAATATGAGTTGTAGTGCCTTTGGGTTACTAAACGTGATGTTTGTATGTTCTATTTGTATCTTTCTTCCCAATTGTAGATGTCACGTGGCTAACAAGTAATGAATTGATCCTTTTGCACTAAAAAAAAGTTCCATCCAAAAAGTCAATTTTGGTAATCACAACTCAATGATGAAGAATACGAATAAAACATAATTACCTCATCAACTCAAATGGTTAAGACCCACGATCAAAGAATTAAAACCAAAAATAAAGAGTTATGTAATTCTATAAACTATCAAATTGAAAGATGGTTTGTTCTTTGACATTTTGAGTATACTAATCATCTAAATATAACAATATTCCTACAATGATATGCCTATATTTGTTGTACTACCTCCTAAATTTTCATCATATAAGTCACATGCGAAGCAAGTGTAGTTACTTGTGATATACTAAATAAGAGTATTATGGTTAAGTAGAATCTCTTGTAACACATATCTTTGACCTTACTTGATCAAATCTAAATACATGCAAAGATTTAAATTAGAATATACACATTATTACTTCATTGTACGAATAACTATGCATAATGAGATATTCTACCCTACCTTAGAAGGGATACACAAATGTAGTAACAAGCATCTAGACATTAATAGATGTATCCTCAATCATATGAGCACAAAATTATATATATATATAAAACCTAATATGATATTTGGTGGTCAAAATTAGGATAGGAGATATACATATATAAAGCTATACTAGTAGTATTTACACATGTTCAATTTAGTTTGACTAGCATGCCTAAAATGTTTCCATGGTGAAAACTTGTCTAGGTACCAAATTGTACCAGTAGAGTTAACCTTTAGCCTTGATGACTAGGTATGTGCTCTTTCCCTATTTATTTGTACATTATAAATTACTATGGCACAAATTTCCCATAATGAGGCAAAACTATTCTTTATCTACTCATCTTATCATTCCATCGATATTCTTTTATTCTAGAAATATAATTCCATTGTTTCATTGAATAAGTTCTTCATGCTTTTACATTTGGTCAATGACCCCACCTGCCTTTCCTTCTAGAAAACTTGATTAGTGATTGGACTATATATTTCTTGACACTCTCTATTACACATGCATGTTATGTAGACTATGTATCTAGTTTATTGATACCTACTAGCACATGATGTTCCACCCCAAGTGTGATGTTTCTGCCTACTTTTATATGAGGGAGTGTTGTTCTTCCCAAGTTATGTTGTTCCACCCATTTACTTGTTAGGGAATGATGTTCTACTAAGGGTTTGATATTCCATTCATTTACTTGTTAGGGCATACTATTCCACCCAGGGTGTGTTGTTCCACCAGTTTACTTGATAGGGTGTGTTGTTCCTCCCAGGGCATTATGCTCCACCTATTAACTTGTTTGGGTGTGCTAGTCTACCCAGGGTATGCTTCTCCACCAATTTTTGGCCAATGACTAGTGGTAAGTTGGTCCTACTTTAGATTCCTTGTCTATATTGTATATGCATGCAACTATTTTGTTAATGATATTATGAATTGATGAATGGCAAGCCATTTGTTATTATTTGAGACTCTTTCTTATAAATGCTTCATTCTCTTATTTACCTTCTATTAAACTTATCCATTTGTTTATATTCACCCTCTTCCATGCGAACACCCACTTTCATACTTGAATTCCTTTATAATGCTCGAATGTCATTAATTATGCATGTATGCTAGTGTTTCCTGACGCATACCATTTTATTATTTTGTAATCGATGTTGTTACCAAATCACCCCAGTGTAGGTACTTTAGAAGACTAAGAATCATGAAGAGTACATCCAAGATATGGACATCAGTATATCTTGGAATGTCTTGATTGCCCTTTGCAATTGGTCTTATATGTAAATGGTTGAAATTGTAACCAACTTTTTAGGTGAGGATCAACATATCAGGATATTTGTGATAAATTAAATAGTTAATTTTCCCGATGTATGATCATTCCATAGCTTATTTATCTTACCATTTGAGTGGATTCCCTATCGGGTCCCTACATTTATAATATGGTATCAAAGCTAGTGCAGTCAGTGAATCTGACTATTTCAAGTTACCCTCTATTATTCCAAAACATATTCCTTGACTAGGCAGTTAGGTGACCCTATATTAGAAATGGTATACCTAATTCTGAGTTTTAGAATACCAAATAGGGTTTCAATCCCTATATAATTTGGTCATTATTATTCTCCAAACTACTTCAGTGGGTGAGACTTAGTATTGCTAACCCAAATAACCCCTACCCTCTATATGGTTATAGAAAAATTCCTACTTGAATGTTGGCCCTTCTAATGGTTAGTTCCCACCTCCCACTTAATAAGAAGTTAGTTCAATTACTAGCAAGTGTAGGCTGACTTCAATAGTCATAGTTAGGCTTAACATCGACTTTTGTCTTCAATCCTTTCCTTTGATGTTTTTCTAAGCATGTCTCGACTACATCCACTTTGATCAAGCATGTTTAACAAACTTTGAACCCTAAAGTAGGAATGGTGGGTGTTATGCCTTATTAGGATTGACTAGAAGTTGATAGTGTGCAATATAAAACCTTGCTCCCTCCCATGTTATATGTGATGAGACATTGTTTGTATTACCTTATAGATGTTAGAAGGATTAGATTCTCTTAGTAGGATGAAGTAATGATATGATAACTGACCTAGGTTGGTATGGCCGAACATTTATAACTTGGTTCACGTGTTGATTTTAACGTCATTTCGGGCACTGACATCACAATGATTCCATCGTAAAAATTACTTTCATTATTACACAATATGTAACACCCCTCCCTAGGGTTTCATATGTAACCAGTGGAAGCACAGCCTAATCCCCAACATTATCCATAATGTGGGGTACTTGGCATTTCAGGGAGGGTTGTCACATACATGATCTCATATCAAGAAATAAATAACACTTGACATTATTGAAACATAGATTCATACATAAGTTCTTGGAAAGAAAACTACACCATGATTCTAAAGGTATGCTAACCATAAACTAGATAACATGTAAAAGATAGGATCTCCATAGATGGACGTCCCACCAGGAAACAACTTCTTAGATCCTTGGATTCATAGAACTCCTTAAGCTGATTCCTTCCCTTTAGCTCCAACTTCTGCGGACATCCCGTCCCCATCCATACAAAGGAAAAACATTCATGGTAAGTTAGAAACATTGGCATGTTATAAGACATGAAAATAATATATAAGATGATTTGACATAAACATGAGCATGCAATAACATTAATCATTTCATGGAATCTTTTACATTAAGAACTTGACCAGAAGTATATGCTCCTCTTTTAATGCCGCATAAGGAGCCCATAATGCTTGGAAATCCCATAATTTCTCGGAAACCCCATAATGCTCAGAAAGCCCATAATAAGGTGCATATAAATCTAAATCAAATTCTCTTAACCATGATATTTTTTTTAGACTTAATTATCTTCTTAATGACTTAGACTTGACCTTAATGGGATTTCTCCCTCTTGAACATAATTGGGATTTCTCCCCATGAACCATTATTGGAATTTCTTTCCTCTTAAGCATGAATGGGAATTTCTTCCCTCTTAACCTTAGTTTCATGTACCTTAATCATAATTCATAACATTAATGTGGTTTCTATGCTTAGACTTAGATTATAGCAACCAAACATCCAGTAGTCATATACTTGAAAGGAAGACATACATTAATCATGACTTTAACATAAAGTGCCTAACATAAATTATAAACATTCAATAAATCAAATACTATCTATGCCAAGGGCATGGACCACTTACCTTGAGCTAAGGCACCTAAGTCAAGCCTTGTTTGACTGATTGGATTCTCTTAATCACCTGAAAATAGCATAATTATCCTTCATTATACAACATTAAACCCTAATTTTTCCATATAAATATTGAGATGTGCAAATAGAAAAATCAGTCGATCAAAATCATAAAATCAGATTCCTCATCGAAAATCCTTTCTAAAACATATTTTTTCTCATTTTGTTGAGCGTCGAGCGATTTACTACGAATTTACAAAGAACATACCAATGAAAATATAGGGAAAAGCCATGTAGATAAAACTCAATCCAAACCAGTGGACCGGCTTCTGAGCTGGACCAATCAAGCTTGGCCAACTAGCAAAAAGGCTCTCCACTGAGGACTCGTGATCAAAGAAGGGAGGACAGGTGAAAACCCTGAAATACCCTTTACGGTTTAAATCGTAGAATTACACTGATAGGGCTACTAAGGTCATTTCAGGACCTAGATTGCTCGTCGATCACACAGCGTGAGCCGTGGCTCCAGTGCCATGGGTGAGCTTCTCAGCCATGGGCAAGGACCCTGGCTTGCTGCCACCTGAGAGTGGAAACACTTCGATCGAGTTTGTGATGAGAAGGCGGAAGTAGCGAGCCTAAGCTCAGTGTCGGGAGAGTATAGGAACTCTGAAACCTGTCATGGCCATGGCTAGAGCTGAGGACATGGGTCGAAAGCTAAGGAGCCAGACCTCAGACCCAACCTGATGGCGACGACTCACAATCAGAAATGATCTGGGGCGTCATGCGGAGCCATAATGGTGGTGTGGTTAGCGTCGCCTGAAGAAAGCACAACCGGAAGGCCACCGAGGGTGAGAAATAGAGAATGACGGCTTGAAGCATGGGCGGCAGTTAGGTACCAAAATCCAGTGAGAAATCACTCACCGAGGCCATAAAAGCGTTCCTTGAGGCGCGTCGTAGTCAAAGCAACCATTTCTGTGGTCGAAGGACCACTGGGCACGGTCGGCGGTGAGAAACCAAAACAAGGTTGAACAGGAGGTTGCAGGTTGCTATAGGACCCATCGATTGGGGTGACTTCAAGGCAAATCGAGAAAGTAAAAATGAATCTTAGGTTCCGAGGATGCTCACCGTAAGAGCAATTTGGTCAGAGGAGTGGGAGGAGTCGGGGAGAAGCTTCGGTCACCAGAGAAGGAGGAGGAGTAGGTCGGGGCTGCTGAGGGAGCTGAAGGAGAAATTGAGGGTGGAGGAGTGCAGCTCGGGGGCCGGTGATGCTCTCGGAGTGTTTAGGTGGCGGAAGAGGAGGCTAGAAGGCCATCTGTGCAAGGGGGTGCGAGCCCTATATTGGGATTTTGCCTGATAGAGAGTGAGAGGGGGAAAACTGGGACTCGTTCAGATCGGGGAGACGACCCACGTTCTTTGGCAAGGAAATGATGCCAAATCATCGAGTAACAGAGGAGATCAAGGGCGAGCATTCAAAGTAGTTAAAACGGATGTTGATCACGTAACAAGCGGAGGTAGAAGACAAAGGATCAGCCATTGATCGCTGATCGAATGGTGTTGATGACCCGTAAAATAAGAGCAAGACTAGGGTAATGCGTGACAACACAAATAAAATGAACCATAGGTTAATTTCCTGCATTAATGAAATGATATTCAAATTTTGGTCCATCTATATTCAAATCTCTTTTAATTGCATAGAGGGTCCAAACATGGGTCAAATGAGCCCAAATTTTGACCATAGGTGCATTAGAGTGTCTAGAACATTCCCATTTAATTAGATTTGATGCTTGTACACGTTTTAGGCCTAATCTAGAAAAAATCATCATGTAAATTTAAATGGCTATGATTAGTGTATATAAAGCTATTAATTTCTCAAATAAGAATTACAAGGTATGAAAACGTGCACTAACTATTATTTCTCCTTAATTAATGTGATGCAGGTCATAAAGCAAGCAATTTTAAATGTAAACCACTAATCACCATAAAAGAGAGAAAATAAAAGCATTTATTTCCATTTTCTAAACAAGAGAGCATAGGTATACATGAAAACATTTTCTTTAAATAAATCATGGATAAGAGAGAAATTGAACATAATAAAATGAATTTGCAAAACTAACATGGGTCATTTACATTTAGGTCCTCAACAATTATCTTATTAGAAAAACAACATGCAGAGAATAAAATATTTTGGAAAATTTGCATAGTAAGATTGGGGTGTTACAATACTACCCACCTTAAAAAAATTTCGTCCTCAAAATTTCCTAGGGTTTCTACCCACCTTAAGGATTTCACATAGACTTACAAATTTTCCATACAAATTTTCATTATAAAAGAGGTATACATAAACAAAGCATTATTATTCAACATAAATTACTTAACTATCCTCACCTTGATCATCTTCCTCTTATCCATCTGACATTTGCATGGTGAAGAGCCTTGGTTTCACCATGGGTGGAGGATTAGGGTTCTTAGCTTGGTTATGGTTAGGATTATTCTGTTCAAGCTTAGGGCAATTAGGCTTGATATGCCCTTCCTCACCACAATAGTAGCAAATAGAAGTTCCAAACCTACAAGGACCACCATGATTTCTCTTATATGTAGGGCATCGGGTTCTCCCATTCTCATAAGAAGGTTCAGGGGCTTTTCTCTTGTGGTTGGAGGGTGGAGGGGGTTGATAGTGACAATGGTTTTGGGGTACATCCTTCTTAGGATTCCTCCCAGGGTGATCCTCCAATTCTAAGGCAACATCTAGGGCTGATTGCAAGGTCCTATGACCTCTACTAGACAAGGCATAACTTAGGTTGGGTTTAAGCCCTCTAATAAACTTCTTAGCTATCTTTTGCTCAGTGTACTCAAGACCATACTTTTGGAGCTTACGAAACTTCATGGCATACTCAGTGAAAGTCATGTCACCCACTTGCTTAAGGTTAACAAACTCATCCTCCTTCCTTTCTAACATGGCTTCAGATACATAATGGTCGTTAAAGACTTCAACAAACTCACCCCAAGTGAAAGGAGGGTCATCTTCTTCCCTAGAGGCTAAGAGGTTCTCCCGGCAAGTACGGGTTGCACCCTTGAGCATATGGGTGGAAAATCTAAGCCTACTACGTGGGGGACACTCTAAGTCTCTAAAACAATGCTCCATATTACTAATCCACTCCTCAGCCTTGGTTACCACATCAACCTCATCTTCACCATGGAAAGCATCAGGTCTAATCTTCAAGAAATCTATGAGGGAGATCTCATGTACTCTAGGTGGAGCTCTAGGTTGGAAGGCATTGGTCATGGCTGCAACTAGGGCTTCTATGGTGATTTGTGGGGGGACTTGATCCATGTCTTGATTCCTATCTCCACAAGAGGATCCTTGTGAGGGCCTTGACTCACCAACCTTCTCCTTCTTCTTAGGGGCCATCTGAAAGGGTAAACATAACAAGATATTAGAACATAATATGAATCTCTATTGTTGCCTTAGTGGCCATCTATTTCTTTCTCTGATACCATTAATGTAACACCCCTCCCTAGGGTTTCATATGTAACCAGCGGAAGCATAGCCTAATCCCCAACATTATCCATAATGTGGGGTACTTGGCATTTTAGGGAGGATTGTCACATACATGATCTCATGTCAAGAAATAAATAACACTTGGCATTATTTAAACATAGCTTCATACATAAGTTCTTGGAACGAAAACTACACCATGATTCTAAAGGTATGCTAAACATAAACTAGATAACATGTAAAAGATAGGATCTCCATAGATGGACATCCCACTGGGCAACAACTTCTTAGATCCTTATATTCCTAGAACTCCTTAAGTTGATTCCTTCCCTTTACTTCCATCTTCTGTAGACATCCCATCCCCAGCCATGCAAAGGAAAAACATTCATGGTAAGTAAGCGGCATTGGCATGTTATAAGATATGAAAATAACATATTAGATGATTTGGCATAAACATGAACATGCATTAACATTAATCATTTCTTGGAATCTTTTACATAAAAAATGTGACCAGAAGTATATTCTCCTCTCTTAATGCCCCATAAGGAGCCCATAATGCTCAGAAAGCCCATAATTTCTCTGAAAGCCCATAATGCTCGGAAAGCCCATAACAAGGTGCATATAAATCTAAATCAAATTCTCTTAACCATGATATCTTTTTTTTAGACTTAATTATCTTTTATAATGACTTAGACTTGACCTTAATGGGATTTCTCCCTCTTGAACATAATCGGGATTTCTCCCCATGAACCATAATGGGAATTTCTTCCCTCTTAACCTTAGTTTCATGTACCTTAATCATAATTCATAACATTAATGTGGTTTCTATGCTTAGACTTAGATTATAGAAACCAAACATCTAGTAGTCATATACTTGAAAGGAAGACATACATTAATCATGACTTTAACATAAAGTGCTTAACATAAATTATAAACATTCAATAAATCAAATAGTATCTATTCCAAGGGCATGGACCACTTACCTTTAGCTAAAGCACCTAAGTCAAACCATGCTTGACTGAGCGGATTGATCTCACATCAAGAAATAAATAACACTTGGCATTATTGAAACATTGATTCATACATAAGTTCTTGGAAAGAAAACTACACCAAGATTCTAAAGGTATGCTAAACATAAACTAGATAACATGTAAAAGATAGGATCTCCATAGATGGACGTCCCACCAGGAAACAACTTCTTAGATCCTTGGATTCTTAGAACTCCTTATGCTAATTCCTTCACTTTAGCTCCAACTTCTGCGGACATCCCGTCCTAAGCCAAGCAAAGGAAAAACATTCATGGTAAGTGGTATTGGCATGTTATAAGATATGAAAATAACATATAGGATGATTTGACATAAACATGAACATGCATTAACATTAATCATTTCTTGGGATCTTTTACATAAAGAACTTGACCAGAAGTATATGCTCCTCTCTTAATGCCCCATAAGGAGCCCATAATGCTCGGAAAGCCCATAATTGCTCGAAAAGCCCATAATGCTTAGAAAGCCCATAACAAGGTGCATATAAATATAAATCAAATGCTCTTAACCATGATATCTTTTTTTAGACTTAATTATCTTCTTAATGACTTAGACCTGACCTTAATGGGATTTCTCCCCATGAACCATAATGGGAATTTCTTCCCTCTTAAGCATGAATGGGAATTTCTTCTTAACCTTGGTTTCATGTACCTTAATCATAATTCATAACATTAATATGGTTTCTATGCTTAGACTTATATTATAGCAACCAAACATCCAGTAGTCATATACTTGAAAGGAAGACATACATTAATCATGACTTTAACATAAAGTGCTTAACATAAATTATAAACATTCAATAAATCAAATATTATCTATTCCAAAGGCATGGACCACTTACCTTGAGCTAAAGAACCTATGTCAAACCTTGTTTGACTGATTGGATTCTCCTAATCACCTGAAAATAGCATAATTATCCTTCATTATACAACATTAAACCCTAATTTCTCCATATAAATATTGAGATGTGCAAACAGAAAAATTTGTCAATAAAAATCATAAAAACAGATTCCTCATCGAAAACCCTTTCCAAAACATATTTTTACTCATTTTTCTGAGTGTCGAGCGATTTACTACGAATTTACAAAGAATAGACCAATGAAAATTTAGGGAAAAGCCATGTAGATAAAACTCAATCCAAACCAATGGACCGACTTCTGAGCTAGGCCAATCAAGCTTGGCCAACTTGCGAGAAGGCACAACAATGAGGACACGTGATCAAAGAAGGGAGGACAGGTGAAAACCCTAAAATCCCCTTTGCAGTTTAAATCGTTGAATTACACTGACAGGGGTACCAAGGTCATTTCAGGACCTGGATTGCTCCTCACTGACACAGTGCAAGACATGGCTTCAGCGCCATGGGAGAGCTTCTCATCTATGGGAAAGGACCATGGCTTGGTGCCACCTGAGAGTAGAAACACTTCGATCGAGTTCGTGATGAGAAGGAGAAAGCAGCGAGCCTAAGCTCAGGGTCGAGACAGTATAGGAACTCTGAAATCTATCCTGGCCATGGCTAGAGCTGTGGACATGGGTCGAATGCTAAGGAGCCAGACTTCGAACCCAACCTGACAGTGATGACTCACAATCGGAAATAATCTGGGGCATCATGCAGAGCCATAATGGAGGTGCGGTTCGCGTCGCCTGAAGCAAGGACAGCCAGAAGGCCACCGTGGGCGAGAAATAGAGAATGGCGGCTTGAAGCAGGGGCGGCGGTCAGGTACCAGAATCCAGTGAGAAATCACCCATCGAGGCCATAAAAGCATTCCTTGAGATGCGTCAGAGTCGAAGCAACCATTTTCATGGTCGGAGGACCACTGGGCAAGGCCGGCGTTGAGAAACCAAACCATGGTTGAACAGAAGGTTGCAGGTCGCTATAGGACGGGTTGATTGGGGCGACTTCAAGGCAAACTGAGAAAGTAAAAATGAATCTTAGGTTCCGAGGATGCTCACCGTAAGAGAGATTTGGTTAGAGGAGTCGGAGGAGCCGGGGAGAAGCTTCAGTCACCGGAGAAGGAGGAGGAGCAAGTCGGGGCTGCCAAGGGAGCTGAAGGAGAAATTGAGGGTGGAGGGGTGCAGCTTGGGGGCCGGTGATGCTCTCAGAGTGTTTAGGTGGTGGTGGAGGAGGCTAGAAGGTCGTCTGTGCAAGGGAGGTGCAAGACCTATATTGGACGTTTTCCGGACAGAGAGTGAGAGGGGGTGAAGTGGGACTCATTCAGATCAGGGAGACAAACCACATTCTTTGGCGAAGAAATGATGCCAAATCGTCGAGTAACGAAGGAGATCAAGGGCCAACATTCAAAGCAGTAAAAACAATTGTTGATCGCGGAACAAGCGGAGGTAGAAGACAAAGGATTAGCCATTGATCGCTGATCGAATGGTGTTTATGACCCACAAAATAAGAGCAAGACCAGGGTAATGTGTGACAACACAAATAAAATGAAACATACGTTAATTGCCTGCATTAATGAAATGATATTCAAATCTTGGTCAATCTATATTTAAATATCCTTTAATTGCTTAGAGGGTTCAAACATGGGTCAAATGAGCCCAAATTTTAACCATGGGTGCATTAGAGTGTCTAGAACATTCCCATTTAAGTAGATTTGATGCTTGTACACGTTTTAGGCCTAATATAGCAAAAATCATCATGTACATTTAAATGATTATGATTAGTGTATATAAAGCTATTAATTTCTCAAATAAGAATTACAAGGTATGAAAATGTGCACTAAATATTATTTCTCCTCAATTAATGTGATGGAGGTCATAAAGCAAGAAATTTTACATGTTAACTACTAATCACCATAAAAGAGAGAAAATAAGAGCATTTATTTCCATTTTCTAAACAAGAGAGCATAGATATACATGAAAACATTTTCTTTAAATAAATCATGGATAAGAGAGCAATTGAACATAATAAAATGAATTTGCAAAACTAACATGGGAAATTTACATTTAGGTCCTCAAAAATTATCTTATTAGAAAAACAACATGTAGAGAATAAAATACTTTGGAAAATTTGCATAGTAAGATTGGGGTGTTACACTATATGTATAGAAAATGTATTCTAGATTATGATCGAAGGTTCCACGAACCAAGTCACCACCATGTAATTTTTTTAGTAGTAGAAACTCCTTTGAGTACCCCCTTGATGGGCCAAGCCAACCTAGAAAACCTAGACCTATGTGTGAATATGTGATTAGGGTCGAGTATTAAATATATATGCCTTTGTAAATCTTCCTCGAGTTACATTGTAGTTGGTTAGTTGGGTCATATTTTAACCATTTTTAGGAGTGAGGTCTAGTTCCATAACATATTAGGAGGATAATTACAATCTATAATTTCTAAAACATATTAATGAATGTATTATGTAACCCTAACAAAAGCTCTTTGAATCTTTTCACATGAATTTAATTACTCTCCAAACCAAGGTAGTAAAAAAGAATATAATTGGTATCATGTAAAACATATAGGTGCATTAGATGAATCGTGGGTATATTTTGGGTATGAAATCCCATATAAGGGGTGGAGTGTTGTAAGATACTCAAATATCAATATCTAGCTTAACGCTCCTGTCCTTAGGACCACTTGTAACAATACTAATGTTAAATCTAATTTTCCTTAAATTAAATTAAATAGGAGAAATGGAATCCAAGAAAATATAATGACAAATAACCTATTGTATAAGTGTTAATGACTAATTAACTTATTACTTATTTAATCACAAATTAATAATATAAAATAATCATTGAATTAGTTTTTCCTTTAACGAACACTCTAAAATCATTCTAAATGTAGTTGTTTCCACCTACTTTTATTCAAGAGAGTGTTGTTCCTCCTGGTGTCTTAGGCCTACTTTAGATTTTTTATCTATAATGTATATGCATGAAACTATTTTGATCATGATATTATGAATTGATTAATGGCAAGATGTTGTGATTTTATAACTCTGTCTCATAAATGTGTTATTCTCTTTTCTTCCTTTTATTGAACTTACCCATTTGTTTATATCCCCCCTCTTCCATGGGAAGACACACTTTCATACTTGAATTCCATTATGATGCCAAAATGCTATTAATCATGCACGTATACTAGTATTTCTGACACATAACCTTTTATTATCTCTTTCTAGATGTTGTTCCCAAATCACCGAGTGTAGGTACTTTAGAAGACTAAGACTCAAGAAAACTACATAAAAGATGTGATCATGAGGATTTCTTGGGATGGCCAAATTGCCCTCTAAAATTTGTTCTTATATGTAGATGGTTGAATTTGGATTTTTGCACCACCTTTTATGGTGACGATCAATGTATTTGGATATTTGTGAAAAATGAAATAGTTAGTTTTTTCACACAGCTTGATTATTTCATGTCTTATTTATAATACCATTTGAATGGAATTTCTATCTAGTCCACTATTTACAACCACTCAACTAAAAGTGTGGAAAACCATAGGGATGAGACCTTAAGTCCCAGTGGATATGATATAGCTCTTGAAACGTATATTACTTGCTAGAGAGATTATTACAAAGAAATATAATAAAGTAGTAAACATAAAGTCTATTGGCATACCCAGATGTGCACTATTACACCCATATCCCATGATTACCACCAATCGTGGGATTAGGGCATAAGTGGAGAATTAAACATAATAAAATAACACCCTTAACGTTTTTTTTTTATTTCTACTCTTTGTTTCATCTCACATTCAATCACATAACAACTTTACAAGGGAAACTAGAACTTGATTACTCTAGTTTGATCTCAATAATAAATATACATATCTAGACAATCATTTTCTTTATCACACTTAAATGTGCATATGACATGCTAATCGAAAAAATTCTCTATTATTAGGGAAACAAAGTTATACATCATTATTTACAACTCTCTCACTTCTACTCAAGGACTTAGAGTGACAGGGACTGACTGAACTTAGCTGATACGATACATAACTCTTATGGCATATTACTCTGGCATTGACATTCTTCAATTCCACATGGTTTGCCTAAATATTTGTGAGTAGAGAGGCAATCCTACTCGCTCAATGAATGAGTAATTCAAAGAAACAATCTAAAGGACTTTAAATGTTGAAACTATATATCATGGAGAAATTGAATTTATTATAGAACAATAATGATCTATACATGAACTAATCATTTGCATACATATATATGGAAAGATACTCAAGATATCCCAAAAGAGTAAATGAGTATTTGAGAAGACTTGATTACTCACATAAGAAACTACTAATACAAAAACATAATAAACTACTAATACAAAAACTCCTAATTGCCACACTTATGACTCTAACTTTCCATCCTAATGGTCCCTTATGACTCAGCCTAAGCTCTAATACCAAGCTATTACACCCACATCCCAAGATTACCACCAATCATGAGATTAGGGTATAAGTTTAGAATTAAACATAATACAAAGATCACCCTTAATTTTTTTTTAACTCTTTGTTTCATCTCACATTCAATCACATAAACAACTATATAAGGGAAAATAGAACTTGTTTACTCTAATCTGATCTCAACAATAAAGATAAATATCTAGAAAATCAGTTTGGTCCTCACACTCCATGTACATACGACATGATAACCGGATAAATTCTCTATTATTAAGGAAATAAAGTAACACATCATTATTTACAACTCTCTCACTTCTACTCAAGGACCTAGAGTGATAGGGACTATCTGAACATAACTAATATGACTACATAGATCTTGTGGCAAATCTACTCTGCCATTGCCATTCTTCAATTCCATGTGATTTTCCTAAAAACTTGTGAGTAGAGGGGTGATCCTACTCTCTCAGTGAATGAGTACTTCAAAGAAATAGATAAGAGCACTTTAAATGTTGAAATTATATATGATTGATCATTGAATTTAAAGTTGAACAGTAATGGGCTACACATGAAGTAATCATTTACAGACATATATATATGGTAGGATACTCTAGATATCCCAAAAGAATAAAACAATATTTGAGCATACTTGATTAATCACATAGGAACTTACTAATTCAGAAACATACAAATGGCAAGTTATTGGAGATAACCACAATGAATATATGAATAACTTCACACTCTTAATTAATCTCTCATTCATATTATTATGCCCTGGACCCACTTGAAGTGTACCATGACATGTGAATGCATCACAACAAGCTACGATCTCACTGCACAAGGATTAGAAGCATGCTCGAGTTCCTAACCCTAAAGTCTCATATGGCCCATCTATAGTGGGTAGTCACCACATTTGGCTCGCGGTGGCTAATGGGAGTGGCTGGATATCTAGACTCCTCCTTTAAACTTGGGTGCATAGGTGGAGAGTCAAAGCACTCTGGCTTATTGTGTATCAATGGACCTACTGATCATTGATCAGTACAACTTGTAACACATGTACCACCAGTATCCCCGGTTGGTGTTGAGTACCACACAATTCATAAGGAGTTTTCCCTACTAGTCAAGAACCTCTCACCCTACTGGTATGATCCATCTTACCTCAATCTGGACTACCTATAGTTGGGAAGTCATTTCCTCCTCACAGTTCAGGCATCATCCTATGAAGATTCTATTGTGTTCAGGACATCTAAAGCCTTATCCTCTCTTCAAATGTATAGTTCAACAATTGAATCAACATTTTTTATTTTAAACTTATAAAGATTCCTTTTCATAAATTATCAGCAATCTGTATTGTAAATTGAGAAAATGACAACACCACTTATCATACTAAAGAACATTGAATTGAAATTACTTGATTCATTGAATACCCTATCCTTATGGTTTCATTCACCTCATTCATATATCGCATGAATCGTTATAGATATAATGCATCATAAACTTTCAACGATAAAGATTGTTTTCAACAGTTGACATACAACAAATCATATATATGAAACCTAAGATTAAATTCAACTAGGGTTTCCACACCATTCACTAAAATATCATGCATCAAGAATAACCTTGAATAAATGAATTTATAATGATAAAAAGAATCACATTAGTTGAATTCCATGATGTCTATTCGTAAACTTACAACTTTCCATTCATCTAGGGTTTCACCCTCTTTACTGAGATATCAAAAAAAACTAATAACATCACATGAAATCCATGATAGTACTTGGCATATATGTACTACACATTCAAATGTAACAATTATTCATAAACAAGGAGATTCAAATAGGCAAATTGCTTTATACAAATATAGAACAATTTCATACATAATAGAAAATCCTAGATTTTTGTATATTCTTATAACTTATGCAACAACTTTATAGATTCTATTTTAGATGATTTATGTCAATTTCAAATATTATTTTATTATCTAAAATTCATCACAACTTGAAAACAATTTCTTTCTAGGTCATCTTTCATAAGCTTAAATTGAAAAAGGTAGATTTAGGTAGTTGCATACAAAGGAACTAAAGATTATTGAAGATTTAATTCAATTTCGTGCAATCTACTATATACAGAAAGTACCCACTCACATAAGGTGTAAAAAAACCTTAAAAACGTAGCCCAAGAACTAAAATTCTAGAATCCATATCAAAATCATATCAAATAACCAATTTCTTCTTCCTTTCAACTCGAAATACCTAGAAATAGAGAATTATGAAGAAATAATGAGAAAATATGCAAATTTCATATCATTTATCAATGATACACCAAAATTATGGACTGAAGTAGTCAAAGAAAAATATCTGAGAAAGTCTGAAGATTGGTGGGTTGAATCAAATTAGAGGAGGGGCGGAATCTTGTCATATTAGAGAAGAATCACCAAGAAAAGCTATCTAGACATGACAAACGTACTTGATTTAATCAACTTTAGCAAAAGAAAATCCTATATCGCCATCTTCTCCACTTTCTCCATTCAAACCTTTTCTCTCCTTTTCTCTCTAGGATTTTATTTATTTTAATTGAATCACAAAATATGAGAGCTCCTAGAATGTTAGCTTGATCATATAGAGCAATTAAGTTGCTTGGGTCAATCCCAATTAACCCTACAAATACTTTCTTCTATTTCAATAGAATTTTCTATCATAAAATTTTTATTGTAAATCATTTACTGAATAGGTTGTAGATGCTCCAAAAATTAGGGAAAACCAACATGTTGTCTATAATTGAGTTTTAGAGCTCCATCAAAAAAATTAGATCATTCCAAGCTACACATAAATAATTAAAAGTCAAGCACTACACTACTGTACTGCAGTCTGAATGCTTGGTCTGTTGAGTTTGTCCTGAGGGAACTCAACCGACCAATAGGTCCATCACACATCCAAAAATTCTAATATTTTATATTAATAAGAATGAGTAATTTATACATATCATCCAAATTTTAAGTGAATCCAGGTTATATATAAAATATGAAAAATTATTTACCGTACTTCTATACCTATCAAAGTTTATATTTATATACTATGAAAATCCTAATTTTTGGTGATTAGATTTTACACCTATCAAACACTAATCCTTCTAAACAAAATCATGATAAGATTTTCTTATTAGGATTAAATCATCACAAGTGATCTATGGGTTTATTACATGATCAATCTAATTAAGTATGTAATCATCCAGGTAAACCCAAGCTTACCAATTAAGCTCAAGTGCGTTCATAAGATACACTCTTACCCATCCTTTATGGCACCCCCAACTACCTGCAAAATTCATTATATAGCAAATAACATCATATTAATTATGTATTTACCCATCCAATTCATAACCATATTTAGTGTAAATAGAACTTAAATAATTACCTACACAACTATTGTATATTTATTTCCCTAGGTTGTGTATGACGTACCACCAAAATAACTAACTAGATGCTAATAAACCATCCCTAGAAATCTGTATAAGATCTAAGGGAAATATGAACTCCCTGGATCTCTCCTCATAGCCTCAGGTCATATAGAGGCATCATAAATGTAGGGACCACAGGAGCTACCTGATCATGGATATATGCTCACCAGCTAATCCACCACAATAGGTCTTTCCTCACTACACATGTCATAGTGCCACATAAACCAGATAACCACCCTCCTTAAAGAATCATGTTACCCACAGACTTCCACAAGCCTAGATGGATTATAGATTATGGGCTTATCCTAAACCTAACGATAGCGTCATATATGTTCTCTAATATATGACTCTTAGCATCTTTTCACTGTCCTGGGCTGCTATAAGATTAACTGACTTTACCAATCCTCCCAAACAACCCAAGGGAATGGTTCTAAAGACTTGAGGCACTGCATAGATTTCTCTCTTCAGTTAGGTCTATTGCTCTACTTTTACATAAACCAAAGCAAAAAATTATGTATCAACATATTGATGAGAAACAAGCACTAAATAACTTTATAAGGTGTATACCATCTAATAATCATCACTAATATTATATCGCCTATGGAACTTTTAGGGCAATTAAATGGAGAATATGCATCAACTCTCTCTTTTTCCATAAAGAGGTCACATTTTAATGTTTTAGCAGCATAGCCTTATGTAAATGATGAAGTTCATGCATAATAACTGGACAATAGTTGTAACCAAGCCATAAGATAACATCCTTTTCATCATGCATGTCATGTGACCTGCTAGGGAGGAAATCTTAAGCCTTATCATCCATGAAGGTCTCGTATGCTTGCCCAACAGACATAAGATGATTGGCACTTACACCACAAGAAGGTACCATGGATACATAGTATTCACATGCAAGCACATAATTCCTAAGTTAAGGTCTAAAATTGGTAAAGGTATCACTTTTAATAGTTTAACGGCATACCACAACTATATCTATCTACATCCAAGCATGACACAGGCAACAAAATGGTTCAAATGTAGTATCATTTGCCAAATTAGAAATGGGCATGTGTATGAATTGTTACTGCGAAGACACTGACTTCATGATGAAATCTAGCATAGAAGGAAAGACTCTCAAGTTTGATTTCTTCTCCTTAAACTATGATCTAATGTCATCGATGTACTTCCTAAAATACCTAAAAATGCAAGAAAGAAACCTCGATACATATTGTTAAACTTTTCATCTAGAACCCTAAACAAAACCCACCTAGAAAACATCGAAGATGGAGAAGGAGATAAGGATCAATAGGAAAATGCATGATTGGGGTTCCTCTTACCCTGGTTGAAGATCAGAAGCCATCATCTAGCTCTCCTTGCATTAAAGAGAAGAGAATGGAGGTAGATCTAGTGAAAGTGAGAACTGACAACCGCAAAAATCTTGTCAGTTGTCATCAAAAGATGGTGATTCACTCCACTACAAAACTTCATTACTTAGATGCAAAAGTGACATGAGAAGGTGGGATAATGAAGTTTTTATAGACCTATAGGAGAGAGAAAGTGTTGGGTTTTAGGTAAGGGAGAAGGCAATAGAAACAAAATTTTCTCTCACCACAAAACCATAACCAAGGATCGCATCAATGACTATGAAATAGGAAGGATGGTTTTAGTGAGATATACCTAGTCCTGAGGCTTGCTCAATGACAATACCTCACAAGTAGTGCGGTCTTCAACCACCTAGTCTTTGACAACATTTGTTCAGCTCCTCGTCTTGACCCAGACTACGATTGATTGTCGTCCTCCCGAGCGATAGAAACCTCCCGCCTCTATAGATAGTCCAAACGGACCACCGAGAACTCTAGTCGTCCTATCCTATAGGATACTAGAAGGAGTCATCCCCTTATGTCAGTGTACTAGTCACCAACACACTCTCCCATAACCAGTTGTTGTCCTGCTATTGTCTTTCCCACGTTGTTCCTCCCTGGATGAGTAGAACTTGCTTGGGCTCTCTTGGTTACCACAACTAGAGAGGACAAAAAATTTGTAGAGAAACTGATGTTCTGAGTTGTGATGTATCAGAAGCCCTCAGTACCCCTCTATATATAGGAGGGGTCAGGGGTCTCAGCCCCGGGCAATGTAGGATTAAAGTGGGAGTCAAAGGGTCAGGAATATCCATGAACTGATTGCACTACGACAGCCGAGCCAATCATTTCACAAACAAACTAGGTGGCTGGGAGTGTGATCCAGTCAGTTCACTTAGTGAACTGGTTAGTTTGTATCCCAGACTTGCCTCCAATTGACTTTCCTTGTTCGTTTCTAATTGATACTAAGATCAATTCTTGACCCAATTGAATTATAAAAGTGAAATGAAAAACTTTTCTCACAAATCAAGACAACCCAACATTGCTCATTTGGATACATGAATCAATCGGTTCACCACAGTGAACCATTCATCTCACTGGCCATGAGCCGATCGGTTCACCCAGTGAACCGGTCGGTTGGTGGTACAAATTGTGCAAACTACAGTCAATGCAGTTCTCAATCAATCCAACACTCAAATTAGTTGGTTCAACACTTGAACTTGACGATTCTGAGTCACTTGATTGAATGTTTGATTGAGTACCTAAACACCTTTAGTAATCAATCCAAACATCATTCATGGATAAACTCCTCTTCTATGTAAATCCTTTGTGTGTGACCCTATAGGTCCCATTTCATGTTGGCAGTGAATGTCCATAACTAGCTTATGAAATCACAAGAAAATAGTGGTGCCTAGTCACACATCAATGCTACCCAAGTGAAGGGGGAAGTTGGAGAACAACTTTCAATCCTATAGTATGTGATTGGTGTTCCAGTGAATGTATAATTCCTTTGTCTTTGATATACTGAATGAACTCAAGGCATGGAATTGTCATCCTTTCAACGTTCATTCATGTTCCTTGATCTAAAGCAGACTGTCTGAGATATGTGTGCCATCAATATCACATATTGACTCCCACATGCATGCACATGCCTTTCTCAGTCTCACTTATCAAGTGGCCATGGATATCATACTCCCTTAGGAGGGATAAATCCCATATCTATCACTCACAGTCAAAACCCCATGTGTCAAAGTCACCCAATCATCACCTTTATAATAATCCATATTTTAGGACTGCGTTTGATGATGTCAAAGTGTACCCAACGACATGTGATGAGTGCAGTGATTTCATTTCTAAGAATCACAATCACCACCATCACTGTGAGAGATGACTGTGACTACCATGTCATGGTTTCATGTGTCACTCTCACGGTGGGTCTGTCTGATACATTGTTCTCTAATATTTATCTATTTGCTTGGCTTGATATCATATATCATGACTAATGAGACTTTGTCATCAACCAACACACACTCTAGTCTTACTATGTCATTGTTGTCTATCATCCTTCCATAGTGACATCCGAGTAGGGACACAACAAGAATGTACAAACTCTTAGCATCTATATGATCTCATTGTTCAAGTCACGTACTTGGAGGCATACGTCATTGAGTAATATCATTCTTTAGACATTCATTCTGTTCTATCATTATCTCATAACTGATTGAACCAGAATAAATTGGAAGCTTTCCTTTGATATTTATCAAATCAATCTTAATGTATCCCAATCCAATCATCATATGATTCGCTCTCAGGGCATACAGACCAATAAACTCCCACTTGCACTATGAGCCAATCACCTTTGAATCATATTCTTAGTGATCTCCAAATATGTCCCACATGTTTCTGCTACTCCAATGCTAACGCAGTGAGTTAGAAACACTTTGCTTTAGTCAGTATATTGCATGTTTCACATCTCTTCACTATATGACATTCGTATGAGATGGAGTTGCCATAATATGCAATCTGAAATTCCTTGCCTAACACTTAGCTCCATTGTTTGACTCAATATTACTACTTGTCATCAATGGTTGGAATATCTATAAGTTCATCTATGTGAACTTCTAGATCCATATAGTATCTTATGTTGTTCATAACACAAGGATACTTGACATTCCCTTTTAGAATTAAATGGCTTTTTAAATTGGAACGTTTCCATTTATCAACTCATATTCACTTTTATATTTTATATTTTGCGATCATTTTCTGTCATTTTGGAAGCTTGCATCAGTGTAACTCTTTACACCCAACTCATCCTTATATTACCATAGAACTAGTACTTCATAAGTACCAAACAAGTTCTTCATGGTATTCAAGTGACCCCTACTGAAAGTAGACAGACATCCACTCATCACACAATTTAACAGGATGAGCATTTCATATTGTCATGTCTAATACATACAAGATGATGAATGCATGTTTTCTTGTCATGTCTAATACATACAAGATAATGGGATGATTACATACATGACAAATCCATATCTATCTATGTTTTCCTATTCTTTGCAAGAATTTGGGAAACTTGGCATCTGAAATACTAGCTCCACGTAACACAGACAAGTTTTATCCCACTCAATCTGTGCATATTGAACTTTTCAGTACAGACTGCCAATGTATGCTCTCTCTTTACCAGGTCAAGTGGTTTTCAATAACTATCTCTATAGATCTCTATTCCTATAACATAGGGCATTTCTCTGTCTTCCCTTAAAGAAGGTATTTCCACACCAGTTTCCATTTTAGAAGATTTCATTCCTCATCATCATGTAGAATGTGAATATGCTCCCACTAAATCTTTATAATCACATATCCCTTCTTTATTTTGATATATTCATCAAACCTTTTAACTATATAATCAAAGTAAAGACTTCCAATTCTAAGTTGCTTGTATTTAATCAATCATATTGATTAATCCCTTGTAACTTATAGACTACATTTGCATTATTGGATTCATAAAACCCTTCAGGTTGTGTCATGTACATAGCCTTATTGTATTCCTACTAGGAATGCAGTTTTAATATCCATATGCTAAATCTCATGGTCATTAAGTTCTAACATCAAGCACGATGCTTTCTCTGAATATCATCCATGTTAGTCTTAACTCTTAAGACCCAATTGCACTTATCAGTTTTATCCCAATCAAGTACTACCATAAGGTCATACCTTAATTGGTTCACATGGAAGTCATTTTGGATCTTATGGCCTCAAGCCATGAATCAAAATCTAGTTCCTCAACATCATCTAGCTTATTGGCTCATCATATGACCAATTCATCACCTAGATATATGAGGTGTATCTGTTACATTAAGAATTCGAGAATCCACAACACTTTTAATTCTTAATCACTATGCCTTAATCATGAGTTCTCTATGATATACTATCATAATTACTCACAAGGTCCTCAAACATTTGGTTTAAGTATCCCATTCATTGATCTCATCAAAGAATTAATACTTTTACCAAGTTTGTGCTTCATTTATGATATTATTGAACGCTGCAAGATATTTATATCGGTATTTCACTAAAAACCATATGAAGCATTAGTATTTATTCCAATACGCATGTTTATACATCAATATGTATTATACCTAATAGAATAGTCATTCTCCCACTACATCTAGTGAAGATTGACTTGTCATCATGCCCAAGACATTCATATCTCTTAATGGTTCACAACCAAAAGAGTCTGGCCTATCCATCAACATAGAAGATAGAAATGAATTTCTTAAGATAATGCTAATTTAATTGTTTGAGTCATCAATAACTTTTAGGTATCATTTTATCTTATGCATACCAAGTACCACAAGATAAAAAGGACATTCCCACAAAAGATCATATCTTTGAAATTGAAACATCAACTTTATTGATAGACATCCTTGTTATTACAAGATGCAGAAATAAAATGTTTCTATTTATTGGCAAAAATGAAATAGCAGTTCATAACACTATTACATGCTCTTTGGGCTGAAATAAATTGAAAAGTACTCCTATCTATGGCAGCACCAATTGCTCCAATGATGAGTGCTCCTTCTTGGTCCTTTCATAAAGGCCATCACTTCTTTTCAGATACTGCATATCATATATGTTAAATATGTCTTAGTATCATATACCTCAAATTAAAGAAGTGTTTCAAGTTTTTTCATGATACTTGAGGTGGAGACTTCCATCCGCTCCTTCTTCTTCTTTTGTTCATCCAGATAGAGAGGGAAATTTCTCCTCCAATGTCCTGGTTCTTGACAATGGTGACATTTCCTCCCTTGTTCACCCCCCCTTTGGCCTTGAGAGTTGAAGATGACTTGGGCTGCTGGCTAGCATCAAAACCCTTCTTTGCTTTACCCTTGCCCTTGCCTTTAGACTTACCCTTCTTTCTACTGATCAACATCATAGATTTGGGTTTGTCTTTCTTCATCTGTGCCTCGGCTGTCCTCAATATGCCCAACAACTCTATCAATGACTTGTCAAAGTTGTTCATGTTGTAGTTCATCACAAACTGACTGTAAGATTCTGGCAATGATTGTAGTATCACATCAGTAGCCAACTCTTGGCTCAGAGGGAATCCTGGTCTTGTCAGGTTCTCCACATACCCAATCATCTTGAGTGTGTGAGGACCAATTGGATCTCCTTCTGTCATGAAACACTTAAACATCATCCTAGAGACATCATATCTCTATTGTCATCCTTGGTCTTTATACATGTTCTTGAGATGCTGAACCATCTCAATGACGTCCATGTTCTCATGTTGTCTCTACAACTCATAGTTCATTGAGCACAACATCAAACACTTCATATTAGTGGCATCTTCAGTATGCTTCTTGTAAGCATCCCTTTCTACCTTTGGTGCGGTGGGAGCGGGTTCCTCTAGCACTGGTGTATCTAGGACATAGACCTTTCTCTCTTGAGTGGGAACAATTCTTAATGTCCTAAACCATTTGTGGAAATTACTTCCATTCAGTTTGTCCTTCTCAAGGACCGATCGCAATGAAAAGTGATTATTGTTGATAGCCATTTGTTCTACAAAATGAAATATGCAATTTTAGTCCAAAACTCTTTTGACTTATTTTGATTTGATTTGAAAATTTTGACAATATAATTAGGCCTTTAATTAATAATCACTCCCACTATTTTGATTCAAATTGATATCCCTCACCATCAATCCGGAAGATTGCATTGTACAACCTTCTAGGAGGTCAAGATCTTGATATCCTCTTAGTCATGGGCCAGCTAGGGTTGTTACCCACAACTAGATTCTTTCAGGTAGCCAACGTTTGCCAATTGCATCCTATGCAATTCTTGAAAGATGTCATGTACAACTCTTTGCCATGATCACCTACAGGCCTCAAGGTTCTTGATCCGATAAAGGTCACCTTGTTAAGTCCAACCCAATAGCCAACATGATGATTATGCACCCTACTAGGGCATACCCACATATTCACCCTTAACGCTTCCACGAGATAGACAGTGCACCATGCTAGGGCGTGCCCACACTTGGTCGATCAAGCTTTTCACGTGTGCCACTTCTGGAAGGCATCTAAAACTTAATATTTGTTGAGGGGTTTGGTTTTTATATACATATACATATCCAATCACCACAATAAATAGTACATATCATATACATGTTATATCTCACAAGAAAACATGTGATGTGACAAAGCGATGATTATGGCTATCCTAATGTAATTCCTTGAGCCACAAGAAATTATGGTCATCTAGGTCTACATAACATGCGACCTATATAAGATGAGTCATGTGCTGTAGCCATTCTAGGTTGATCAACTCATCACACGACTGATCGGCTTACCTCCCAGTCGGTCATTTGGGTGCCACCAGTCAATCGTTTCGTGCCTCCAGCCGACCGGTTCACCTGGTCATGATGCACCTCGTCAGTCTGCCACCCGCTCGTCTCACACCTGGAGATGGTCGTCTCGATCCACCAGGTGATCATCTCATGCCATGAGACAGCCGTCGCGGTCCTCTAGTCATCTGTCTGAGCGCCCTCTGTTCATTGACATAACAAGAAATAAATTATCCTATTTAACATTTACATAGGGAAATCTTGAGTTACATTTGGGGGGAGAAAAGGTAGAAGAGAAATCTTGAGTTATCTCAAGTTACACTGGGAAAAAGAGAAGGGATCAGTGCACATATAGAGATGCAAAAAAAAACAACCAAACCAAGCACATATAGCATTTATTGGCCATAACCACACTACACATCCACCAAAAAACCATTTTAAGGTGATGTGTATCGGTTCCATTTATATACCATATCATATATGTATATTGGGATTTGTGTATTTAAATTGGGCATGCATATAATCCAGTTAATTATTTGCATCGTATGCAATAAATAAAAGGTGGTAAAACCAAAAAACTGATCATATCGATTATCCTAAAGCATAGAATGTTGACGTGGCTCTGATACCATTGTTTGGTTTTAGGTAAGGGAGAAGGCAGCATAAACAAAAAATTTCTCTCACCAAAAAACCATAAACATAGATCACATCAGTGACTATGAAATAGGAAGGATGGTTTTAGCGAGATATACCTGGTCCTGAGGATTGCTCAGCGACAATACCTCACAGCTTGTGCAGTTTTCAACCACCTAGTCTTCGACGACGTCTGTGTAGCTCCTGGTCTAGACCCAGACTGCGGTTGACCGTCATCCTCCTAAGCAACAAAAACCTCCCATCTTTATAGATAGTCCACATGGACCACCAGGAACTCTAGTCATCCTATCCTATAGGACACTAGAAGGATTCATCCCCTTCTATTGGTGTGCTAGTCACTGACACACTCTCCCACAACTAGTTGTTGTCCTGTAGTTGTCTTTTCCTCATTGTTCCTCCCTGGATGGGTAGAACTTGCTTGGGCTCTCTTAGTTACCACAACTAGAGAGGACAACAACTTTGCAGAGCAACTGATGTTCTGAGTTGTGTTATCTGAGAAGCCCCCAGTACCCCTCTATATATAGGAGGGGTCAGGGTCAGGGTTCTCAGCCCCAGGCAATGTGAGATTAAAGTGGGAGTAGAAGGGTCCAGAATTTCTATGAACTGATTGCACTACGGCACCCGAGCCGGTCATTTCACAAATGAACCGACCGGTTAGGAGTGTGATCTGGTCAGTTCACTTAGTGAACTGGTTGGTTCGCATCCCAAACTTGCCTCCAATTGACTTTCCTTGTTCATTTCTATTTGATACTAAGATCAATTATTGTCCCAATCAAATTTTACAAGTGAAACGAAAAAATTTTCTCACAAATCAGGACAAACTAACACTGCTCGTTTAGATACATGTGGTGAAGTAGTCGTTTCACTAGCTATGAGCTGATCAGTTCACCCAGTGAACTGGTCGGTTGGTGGTCCAGATTGTGCAGAACACAGTCAATGCAGTTCTTAATCAATCCGACACTCAAATCCGTTGGTTCAACACTTGAACTTGATGATTTTGAGTCAATTCAATTGATTGAATGTTTGATTGAGTACATAAACACCTTTAGTAAACAATTTGAACATCATTCATGGATAAACTCCTCTTCCAGGTAAATCCTTTGTGTGTGACCCTATAGGTCCCATTTCATGTTGGCAGTGAATGTCCATAACTAGCTTATGACATCACATCACAAGCAAAGAGTAGTGCGTAGTTGCACATCAGTGCTACCCAAGTGAAAAGGAAAGTTGGAGAACAACTTTCAATCCTACAGTCTATGATTGGTGTTCCTATGAATGTATAATTCATTTGCCTCTGAAATCCTGAATGAACTCAAGGCATTGAACTGTCATCCTTTCAAAGTTCATTCATGTTCCTTGATCCAAAGCAGATTGTCTGAGATATGTGTGCCATCAATATCACATATTTACTCCCACATGCATGCACATGCCTTTCTCTATATCACTTATCAAGTGACCATGGGCATCATACTCCCTTAGGAGGGACAAATCCCATATCTATCACTCGTAGTCAAAACCTCATGTTTCAAAGTCACCCAATCATCACATTTATAATAATCCATATTTTAGGACTGTGTTTGATGATGTCAAAGTGTACCCAATGACACGTGATGAGTGTAGTGATTTCAGGTCTAAGAATCACAATCAGCACCATCACTGTGCGAGCTGACTGTGACTACCATGTCATGGTTCCATGTGTCACTCTCATGGTGGGTCTGTCTGATACATTGTTCTCTAACATGTATCTATGTGCTTGGTTTGATATCATATATCATGACTAGTGAGACTCTGTCATCAACCAACATACATTCTAGTCTTTTGGTTTGTCATTGTTGTCTATCAACCTTCCATAATGACATTTGACAAGGGACACAACAAGAATGTACACACTCTAAGCATTTGTATGATATCATTGTTCAAGTCACGTACTTGAAGGCATACATCATTGAGTACTATCATTCTTTAGACATTCATTTTGTTCTATCATTATCTCATAACTAATTGAACCGGAATAAATTGGAAGCTTGACTTTGGTATTTATCAAATCAATCTTAATGTATCCCAATCCAATCATCATATGATTGTCTCTCAGGGCATACATACCAACAGAAATGTCAACAAAATTTTCATGTAATCAATTGTACCCTATTCGTCCAATCTCTCCATCATAAGATGGATCTCAAACTTCTATCAAAACATACCACCAAGAAAACCATCACTAGACACAAGTAGAAAACCCATTTGTAGTATTTGTTGGTGAAAATAATTAGTTTAAGCTCACAGTAAAACCTTCAAAATATATATGATAATCCTCATCAATAGGTAGATCACGTAAAATATTGAAAGTCAAGTTGCATGCTTTCCATAGGTGTTCTACTTGATGGAGACATACTAAAAATTCACTCCCAATTTTTTGTTAGTTTACCAAATGACAAAAACTTTGAAGGTCACAAAAATGTATGTTACATCCGTTGTCTACTACTACATTGTTGATCTAGAACTACTGAACGGCTAAGAACGCTACATACAAAAAATACGTAGAGGAGCCTTGTTGGTCCTCAATCGATGAGAGAAAAGATATACTTTCATCAGTCTTTTGATGGTGGAAGTTCATACCACTTCCATGTATTCTCAACCAATGGAAACATATCAAGGATAGGTTAGACCAACTAAGTTTCTACCTAGTGTCATGCAAAGAAAAGAGACGGTAGATGACATGTTATATACATATAACAAAGAAGCCCTTAACCAAGGGATATTGCAAATCAATCCACAAATGGAACATACATGCTTAGACTCATGCTTAGGGAGAGTTAAGGCATGTGATAAGGTTTCACAATAGGATTAAGGGGTTAAGCTAGTCTAGGGTACATACAATTTCTCAATAAGAAAATAGAGTATGGTTGATTGTTAGTCCCACTCCATCCAAATAAGCATGTATTGATAGTGTGTATAAATGTTTTGACTAAACTAAAGCTAATAAGAATTATTTGTAATGTCTAATAGATTATTATGATATGTGATACCAGAACCATAACAATATCATGAAAATCAATGGTAACTAGTCATTTCACTCATCTTCTAGTGAAGTAATATCAATTCTAGGTTCACATTTATGAAAATCTAAGAAGTGATAGATGATGTTGATTTATTAAATATTGCATATACAAATATATCTTGTACTTAATGCATATAGTTGGAATGAAACCCATTATCATGGGTATATATTATTAGGAAACACAAAATAACCTATCAACAAAAATAAGGTATTTAAAAATAAAAGACCATACATGTCAAAATTCTCAATATTTGAATTCTATATTCCCTATGGACAATTTTCATAATTTTTTTTTGTATTTACTAACATAATTAAGAGGCTACCTTAGAAGGAGAATTGAACTATTTTGGCTTAGCTTCTCATCCACAAAACCTTTATGCAACATGTGAATGATATGTTTTTAATTCTGACTAATATGTGGCATTTATCTCAAATGGTTTCACCTAAACTTGTGGTGACCTTTTGACATTCCCTTCTATACAAAGTTATACATATATTGTTGAATGATGTTTCATTGATGAGGCACTTATATGATATCCTCGAGTACAAATCACCACCTCATATCCTATTTGTGATGCATTCCTTATCCAAATGACCCATGTTTGTATTGAATTAAATATATCTATCCATATTCTTAATTTTATTTTTCTGAATATCAGTTTTAGTCCTAAACTATGAATCAAGGGTATTGACAACCACCGTTATTTATATATAAAGGCTATAACTTTTAATAATTAGCCACACCATATTGTTCCATGTCTTTCTTGATTACATGGTATTAGTAGCATTGGATCTAGTTCACGAGTATGAAAGTTTCAAAGGTTTTCATAAGCTTTGTTAATCCTTGGGGATAATATTATCCACTCCAAGGAATGTTGTTCTTAAACAAGATCTATTTTCCAAACATCTTCATCACATACTGCTGTTGTGGCATCCAACTCACAAGAACAAGATTTACATAAGTGGAATCGAATCATTTGCAGTGGATTACTGAAAATCACTAAAAATTAAAACTTTTTGCAAAGAGATTCACACATTGGTAATCTTTTCCATCAAGAACCATTGTATAACATTTACATTATGGTTCAAACGTACATAACATGTACCATCTCTTCTCAAAGACTACAACATCAGCTGCCTTATAAACATTATATACAAACAACATACGAATCTCGAGGCATCAAGCCAAAGTCTCAATTCGATTCAATAAAAACATTAACTATAAAACTCCGAGGACCTGAGAGTACAGAGACAAAACATAGAACTTTATAACTACATGAACTTAATAGACAATATCTCCACCTGAGATCACATTGCTGTCTCTGATGTTACTGATGTTGTCCTTTCCCTGCATAGAGGATTCTGCTTCTCTGTCAGTGTCCACCTAAAAAGTTGGATCCCACAGGGGTGAGACAATTGTAAATTGCCCCAGCAGGAGATATAACTCTCCGCCAAAACATTGTTATAGCAGTTTATTCAAATAAACTGAGTAGAAGGATAATATATAATCAACAACAGGTAAGTCATTGTATGAACAGAGTGAATTAATCTTCTTTTTCAAGGATAACATTGCATCTACTCATGGTAGATACATAGTTCATCCATCTACTTGTAATGAATACAAATAGATATGAATAACATCAATGAACTAAAGTCATATAAAAGAAATGTAACATCAACCAATGAATTTCTGTATTCAATCCTTAAGCAATATGCTATACGGCTGATTTCATTTTACAATCACACTTATGCCCTAAGGAGATGAGGTATACCGCTCATACTCCAACTGACCACTGTGAAGTCAAAATTGGTACCATACGTAGGTCAATGAAAGAGACAGATTCCCATGACCTCTCACATCCCGGTCAGTGCGGAACAACAAGCAGGACTATGTTAACTGCTCAAAATAGCTTTCCACGGTATACTGGAACTTCGCTATAGAGTTACAGCGTAAACTACACTCTCATCGACCATCGAGAGATTTAATGTTTACCTCCTCGATCTGACACTAAATATCATTAGGAGGTTAATGTTACATCTATCCCAATCGTCAGGAGATTTATGATACATCCATCCCGATACATTAAGGATTGATAGGTTTGATGTTTACCTTCCCTCAATCTCTTCACCAGACGTAAGGATATTTTTCGCCCATTCACCCCCACATATTCAAAATATGTGTTCCGAGTTTTGCCGCGGAGCACCCGTTGCACCATCACCTAAATACTGACAATGATGGATCTTTGGTAATGGCTCTACATGAAAAGATTTCACTTGATTAATTAAGTACATTTTCATATTATTTTAGCATCAGCCATGTTCTCAAACATGACTTATTACAACAATGCTATAAAGAAACATGTACTATTCCCATCAAATACTTATCAGTCTTTAAAAGACCCTGGGAACTCAGTCCCTCATTTCAATACTGTGAATTATCATCCCTTCACAATCTCATCACCATAATCATATGGTTCTGGGTATTCAAACCCTTAACTCATCATTGAGCATCATTACCATCTATTAGGTAACTATCACCTTCAGGTCATCTGACCAAGGCATTCATGATACTTATTACACAAGCATCACACATGGCTCTCAAGGCCACAAAATATCTTGTCACCTCTTTCTAGACAACAAATTACTCATATGACTCATAGAATCCATGCACATTGCTACTTTTACTAAGAAACAACAACATTAGGGCACATAAGGCCAATCAACATTTATTATATAAATGTCACAGCTCAAACCTGGCTATGTTCATCATCTCATAATACATGCATGGTTATTAAGTATAGTAACAGTCATACAAGTCATTCATCACATCATTTGATTCAATAGTAACACCATTATTCCTTTACCAGGAATTAGGGTTTACTATCAAAGAGGGTTTTTCATTCCCTTTACCCAAATTAGGGTTAGGGTTCCCCATTTCTCATTAATTAGGGTTTCATGAATATATTATCTGTCCAACCCTTAATTCATTATTCCATACGTCTGGGGCATTCAAAGATATCATAAATGATTATTCAAGATCATTACTCTCATCATATAGCATTAATGATCATCAATTCAAGGTATGAGTTCATTTCTCATCCTCATCATGGTATGACTACATCATACTCATCAATTTGGCTTAACCCCATTCTCAAGGTACATTAATTAACATTTATCAAAGTGCATCAACTCATCACATTTCATTGTAATAGTTGCATAACACACTTCATATGTTTCTTACCCAATTATATTCGATTGAAGTGCATCAAGGTATATAAACCCTGAAGTGGTGAATGTAATAACTATCATATCTTGATGTATCACTTTTCTCATCATTTCAGACTCGCTTGAGTTAACCAACTTATCTTGTATTAAGGTATTTCCCTCTTAATACATACCATCACTAAACTCTCACCTTTAGCATATAATGCATAGGCCACACATTAGAATTCTCCAACTATCTTTAATGATATGGACTTGTCTAATGCTAAAAACATTGCTTACAATAAGGTTGCTTATAATCAACCACTTGAAATATTTCACCTTTATAAGGTAATTCCTTCTATCTCATCATTAGAGTTTCCTTATACCCTTACTTAAATTAGGATTATGATTCATTGACATATTGCCCAGGATTAGGGCTTTATGCATTATGACTCCACATTAGAGTCTCACATACCTTCACCCTTATTAGGGCCTCTCATCATAACATAGTATTAGTGTTTCATGTGTTGTTAATTCTTAATCAGGGTTTCTCATGGAATCTCCCTCAACTAGGGTTTCTCATGGAATCACCCTCAACTAGGGCTTCTCATGGAATCACCCTCAACTAGGGTTTCTCATGGAATCACCCTCAACTAGGGTTTCACATGGAATCACCCTCAACTAGGGTTTCTCATATATCATTACATGACATCACCCTAAATTGATTCTCACATCACATCACCACATCAATGTTCCATATACATCATTCTAACTTAGGGTTTCTCATGGCATTACCCTAGAATAAGATTACACATGGAATCATCCTTAATTAGGACTTCCACTATAGTCACCCACCATTTAGGTCTACTATTCATCTCCATTAAGATTTCATTCAATTATCCATAATTAGAGATTCACTATTCATCCCAATTAGGGTTTTACATCTCATTTCCCTAAATTAGAGTTTCATATATCATTACCATGGATTAGGGCTACATCCTCACCCTGGATTAGGGTTTTATTACAATTGCCCTCAATTAGGGTTAGAATTCAATAACCCTGTCAATTATGGTTTATGTTCATGATTAGGGTTTCATGATCTCTTTACTTAAGGATCATACCCTTAATCACCTCATGAATCATACTAATGTATAAATTTCATGCTATCATCCTCTCAACTTGATTAGGTCATCTCAACCCTTCAATCAAGTACATACAACTATGATTAACATAGTGTACCAAGTCATTGTTCTTATAAGAAATTAGGGTTCATCCCTTAATTGGCACTAATCACTTAGGTACTATTAGGGTTTCAACCTTTGTACCTTCATTGATTATCATTACTAACCATCATTGGATTATTGGAACTATCATTACCTTCAATATCCCAGTGATTGAACCACATTGAACTCCATTCGGTTTTGAAGGTTTCATCACCAAACTGTTTTGAAACTGTTTGGCCCCAAACGGTTTTGAAACCGTTTGCCCCCCCCCAAATGGTTTCAAGACCGTTTGGTCTCAAACGGTCTCAAGACCGTTTGGGCCAAATCAGTCCCAAAACCGCAAGGGTCCCTGAGGTACATTCATCAAATAGTTGATCATGATTAACAACATTGAAACCTTCAATCGATTAAGTTATTGATGTTCAACAATCATTGACCCTTGGATCTTCAATCCATAAAATCACCACCTTTGACCATCCAAATGGTCTTGAGGTGCTTGACCTCAAACGGTCTTGAGGTGCTTGACCTCTAAACGGTTTTGAAACCATTTGCTCATCTCAACATCAAAATCCATGACATCCAATTAGGGTTTGGATCATTGGATTGATCATCAATTCAACAATTGATTGCATTTCAATTTGGTATCATTGGATCTTCAAATACCCAACCATACTCAAGCCTAGACCTCCAAACTGTCTTGGCTGAACTCCAAATGTTTTTGAAACCATTTGGGTGATTCTCAAATGGTTTTGAAACCGTTTGGGTTAACCAACCCAAAACTCAACACCATCAATTACAAAATCAGCACTTAACCCAATTAGGGTTTGCTACTGGGTGATTAACCATACATTGATTTAATCAATTGGAACCTTTAGATTATCATTCAAAATGTATTAGGGTTCTGACCTCAAACATTCAACCCTCTCAAATGGTCAACTCCCTCAAATGGTTTGGTCTCAAATCACCAAACGGTTTTGAAACTGTTTGGTCTCCAAATGGTTTGGTGAAACCATTTGGACAAACAAGTTGGAAACCGTTTGACTTGGATATTTGGAGAGGTGTGATCTTGTGATGATTTCATCATCATCAAGCTCTAAACTCACGAAATCTACTGTAATTTCCAAGGTGATTGCACCAATCAACCAAATCCATTATTATAAATGAAGAAAGGATCATTATTTGATAAGGAATTGAATGCAATAACAAAATTGAAGGTTCAAGTTATAAAACCCGCCTCCAATTGAGCTCCAAAGCTCCAAGATCACAGAAAAAATGGTGGATGCAACTCATTTCACCATTCCAAGGCTCGTCCTCAAGGATTGAGTGAAAAGGAATGGTTAGAATTGAAGAGGGGATCAAAATAGGAAGAAATCATGCATTGATTTGTGATTTCCACCATGGATTCACGGTGAACAAGGGTCAAGAAGCTTACCAACAGGTAGGGAGTCGTCCTACTGGTCCTCTCAAGATCCTTGGTCGTTTTCCAAGCAAAGTGAAGAAGTGGGATCGGGAAAAGCCTTTCATTTGGCTTGTAAAAGGTCTTTTTATATAAATTCAATGAGAGAGAATATGCTTTATAAAAAAATCATTTAATCCCAAAAATGGAGCCGCCTCTTCCCCCTCAACTTCCTTTGATCCGAGGGTATCTTGTTTGCCTCTTATTCCTCTCAATTATCCATGATTTAAAGAAAAGCAAATTAAGCACCTCAAATCATATTATAGTAATATCCATATGTGAGTGGATATTTCTTTTTCTTATAAAATTGTGAGTGAGTTATCCACTCCCTTGGATATTTTCGTGGTCCTTGCAAAGCTAAAGGATGTCCAAAAACATCTGAATCTAACCATTTTAATTTTGGTTGAAGGCCCTTTAATTAATACATTTATTTTTTCCCTAAATTGAATTAGGGTTTCAATTAGGATTAAATCTTGATTATTTTAATATCAAGATTCTCTCTCCTCCAACTTAATTCAAATGAGGCGACCCTTTTATTTTATTTGCTCTACATGATGACAAGAAACATTAGGGACCTTATTGAAGTGGTAATTTGCATATTCAACCATAGGTTTTGGGTAAATTGCATATTACACCAAAACTAGGTTTTAATGCACATACATTTCTTTATCAACTCTTTCTTGGTACCAGGCTTCCATAAGCCATACCTCTGCATCATTTTCATTCTCATGATGCTTCAACACTTGAGGAACATATTATCATGCACAATTTGCACTAAAACCCCTCAACTTAGGAAATTTGCACTTTAGTCTAAAATAAGCAAACATTGCTTCAACATTATTCAAACAGGACTAGAATTGCAACATAAGTTCCTCTTGAGTCCTAATTACATTTCATAAGATAAGATTAAGCATATAATCATCTTTCTTAGTCAAAACACCTAGGGTTAAAGTATAACCCAGGTCAGGGATTTTACAACTTCATCACATCATATAGGGAGTCATCCCCCTCCAAGAAGAAACTATGATATGCATCAACATCTTCACATCCATCTTATAGACCTTGTCTTAGCTCCAACATCATCACGTTATCATGGGGTGTGTTCTATTCTTTATCCCCATCCTTCTCACCCCATTATTTCCCAACAGTGAAACTAAACAAGTGGAGACATGACAAATATAGCAATTGACACAACTTGTTAGACCAAATATTTCTTTCTGTTGGCTGTAATGAAGGACACAAAATGTCACTTCAAGGACACTATGTGTCAATCCTTTATAGGGTTTTCTCTCTAGAGGTGACGACATGGCATGTTATCTTATGAACCCATCGAGTCTCAAGGTAGGAAGTGATGATCTTCTTTTCGAGGAACAACATCACTTGTCTAGCATGTAACACGACATGTCAAACATGATTAATAGTTTTTTCTATGATATATTAAGAGAATAAGCCTAAGAAATCTCTTCTTATAGTCTATAACTTTGTCACAACCTCTAAAAAGAAAAATGGATGCAACTATAGTCAATGGACTTGCAAATTTACCATTTAGTTCAAGGGTTAAGGAAAGGGGAAGTACATCTCTAAGGAACCTCTGACTGGAGATTCTCTTTCCCAATGTGAGAAATAGGATGATAGCCTCCTTTATATTTTAGGAAACTCCATTGAGCCCATGATTGTTGAGACCAACTATCATCTGTCGAGCTACAAGGTGACCGGGGATCATCTTCAACTTAAGCACTCTACAAACATCACCAGGATGTATAACATGAACATGGTGATGTACAATCCTCACAAAAAGGACGAGATTGCAAAAATGTTTGAAGGAGTTTACCCCCATCAAAGAGGATCTTAACAACCTTATCTCATTCTGCATTGATCTGATAAACCTTCAAATGAAGTGAGATCAAATGAAGATTATCAAGTTCCTTGGTGGCTTTTGCAATCAGTACAAAGGAGTCAGAAGCCATATACTCTAGAAATGGATCTTTGCACTTCAGTGGACCCATATTAGTGAGTCCCACACTCCTTTCTTGAGCTGGTTTCACTGTAAACCAAGTGATAGATTGGTTAGCACTTGTCTCCCAAAATGCCACCTCCAAGTCCTCTACATAGGGATGTGGTCATGGTGGAATGGGAGCATACTTTTATCATCAGGAGAAAAGGGGTGATCTCAATGAGGCAAGGAAGGTCACTACAAAAAAAATGCTACAAGCTACACGACCACCCTCCTAAGTCCTCCTATGCAAACATTATCTCTATTTAATAATCTCATGACATGAAAAATCATCAGATCAATATGAGGGAGGAGTACAATCAACTTCTCCATATCTAGGTATCATGGAAGGCATCTTCTTCTATTATCACTTATTCGTAGCAATATGGAGCTTTGAGCTCATATACATCCATGATATCTCTCTATATCCATTCATGTTTATCTTCTTGGGTTCTTCACTCAAGTGAACATATCACTTTATAGGTATATCTAGCTTGATCTCCAACGTATTTACCACCAAACCTAATACATCCCAGATCATTATTGCTAATGTCTCCTTAGTTGTCTTCAAGGAATTGGAACCATTTCACCTTTTTCCACACATTACTTTATGATTATATGTTTTTCAATTATCATGTCTTTATATTTTCTATTTATTAGTAAATAATCTTGACTTATTAAAGTATCCATTACCTTTAACCAATGTCGTTGTTTTTTATAAGACATATGAACACATGTGTTGATTGGTGGAGGGTATATGTAAGTTTTTCTATGTTATCTGAGTACGACTCCATAGAGTTTATAGTTACATATCCACTCTCTTTCCATATTAATTAAGGTCATCAATCACTTTGGAATTTCATATTTTGCACCCTAAATTTGCTATCTTATCTAAACACTATTGAAAAGCTTATCAGATAAGAAGCACCTTAGATTGATTGTTTGGTCTTTAGCATAAATGGATATTGATTTTATATATCATATTGTTCATTTTGATCTATGGGTTCCTAGTAGAATCTCTTCAAAATGTGGATAAATATTTTCTGACATTCAATGATGATTTTTTAGAGTAATTAGTTATATTTAATAAAAAATATGAAATCATATAGATTGTCCAAAGCATTATTTATTATTTTGGAATTCACTTTTAATAAAAGATCTACATCCTTTGCATAAATAATGATAGAGAATATTGTGAACACGCTCTTACTTCCTTTTCATCAAATATTTTCACCTATCATTTTGTCCTGATACTCCTCAACAAACAATATGGCTAATAGGAAAACTAGGCATATCATGAAATTGCTAGGATGCTTCTTCACCACATGCATATTTGCAAACATTATTTGGTTTTTGTTGTCCTCAAATCCACATATTTAATAAATAGCATGTCATCATATATTTTGGATAATAAAGTCCCTTTTTCAAATTTTATATCCTAAATGCTCCCTATAGTGGTTGCACCTATGAATTTTGGGTGTGATTCTTTTGTTACTGAGCTTGTTGTTTCTCATGAAAAGATTGGTCATCTATCATCTAAGTTGTATTTCTTAGATCTTATAAACTCAAAAAGGTTATTAGAACTATATTAGCCTAAGTATAAATTTATTATGTCTTTTTATGTCATCTTTGTTGAAGAAACTCAATACTTTGATCATCTATATGATGTTTTCAAGATTTTCAACAAATTGAAGATCCTCTTCCTTATATCATGATTCTTGATCCTATTCCTAGTGTGACTCATATTACTCCTAATCATGGGATCTAACTAAAAATATCTAGACCCAAGTTTTTCTTAAATCATAGATTAGTCATCGTGATTAGTCTAAACCTCCTTTCATCTCATTAACTCAAGAACTATAATTTTATAATGTGAATGAGTAAATTCTTGAAATGTACCAGAATTTATGAACCTTCAGACTAAATTAAAAGTTAGAACCTTAATGGAGGCAGTAATAGAATTAACACACGTAATGGAGAGGCCTTGCATACTCAAAGACTTATGTAATTAGTTCGAAGAAAACTTGTACTATACACTTGTAAAGAGTTTCATTATGAATCTTACACAAAATGAATTGATTAAATTAGATCTAAGATATAGAAGTTATTATATTGTTAATATGCATGTATAGAGCAATCAATATGTTACATGTGAACAGTATGCGGCGAGTGATGTCGTTGTTCAAGACAAATCACAAAAATGGGCATAATGTTTGATATATATAGATTGAATCTTGATGAAATTTGGTTTAGTTGATTGATATTTTGTTCCTCTTTTCAAAGAAATCGTATATATAAGCATTGGATTTCCATAGGATGACTTCCATTGTCACCAAGGGTGAACCATGGTGAAGAAGGTTGAACAATGTTGTTTTCTTGTGATTTTTGGCTGAAAGCTTCTAATCTTCTACCCTTTTTTTGAATTTAAGATTTGTTCCACTAAGATTTTAGGATACCTATTTATTTCACTTTCCCTTCTCTTTGTTCAACTTGTTTTTGGAGCAATGTGTTGATTTATTTTTCCCTCTTCCTTCATCTTTTCTTCATGACCATTTTTTGAGTGAAAGAAAGTTGATTTGACAACAAAAGTTGTTGGAAGAAAGTTTTATCATTCTTTTCATTCTAGATTTTAAAATTTTATTTTATAAAGACATATGAGTAAATACATTTTTTACCAGTTACTTTATCCAATTCTCCATAGGTAACACATTTCATGACTTTTTCATCTTTTCCCTTTCCCTTGCTTCTAGAATCTTTCAGTTGTTTCATATCTAAAGCAATCTTCTAAATTTGAGCATTTATGATCTATAGAGATTTAGACTCAATAGTAATTCCTATAGATGACACCTTCTTTGCTAATCCTCTATCATAATCCATATTGGTTTGCAAGACAGTCATGTTATGAATGATCTTCATGGTCTTCTTTGGGTTCTTTCTAAGGAAGTCGCTTACTGCTATAACATTCAGTGAAGTCCTTTTCGCTGAAGTAAGCCCGTCATAGAAGGTGGTGACTAGAAATCCCTTATCATATTTATGGTGAGGGCAATCCCTTTAATACCCTAGGAATCTTTCCCATGCCTCACACAAGTTCTCTCCTGGCTTCTGCACATATCCAATGATTGTGTGCCTATTTTTGAGGGTTTTCTCACCTGGGTAGAACTTGGTGACAAAGGTGTCAACCAAGGGTGACCAACCATTAATGGTCTTGTCAGGAAGAGGAAGGTAACATTATATAGCATTATCCCTTAGAGAGAAGTTAAATCCCTTGTAGTACATTACCTCTTGCAGCACCCTATTCATTTTTATGGTGTCATAGACATTTTTGAAGGCATCTAGGCAAGGGTAGGGGTTCTCATCTCGAGAATCTCCCCTGATGGTTTTGTTTTGGATCATGGCTGTGATAGCTGGCTTGAATTTGAAGTTTAGAACATTGAACCTAAAGATGATAACATGGCACCTAAACCTATTGGCCCTAGTAGCTCCCAATTCACAAAGGGAAGCTGTCACGGACCCAGAATCCCAGTCCCATGAACCAAAAGTATACCAAAGGCAAAATGCGGAAGTGTAAAGCTTAGCACACATGAACAGATAACAAGGTAAAGGCACCAACATAGTCTCAACATTCAACAAGTATAAATTATCCAAAATGCATTATATTCATGAACTCAATTACATATTTCCATAGTCAAGGTACAAGTCATTCATGTGCACTAAATATGGATTTTACAACAAGTACACCTAGCATAGCTCACCAAGACCATCAACCTTCTAGCCATCTCTAAACCTAAAAACAACATACGAGAAATGGGTTAACGCACGAGGTGTTGAGTATGGGGCAGAAAGATGCACATATATATAAGCTTTGCATATTTTGAAAAGATTTCAAGACTAAACGAACAAGAATAAACATGTTAATTATTTAACAAATGTGAAACCATATTTTATGTCATTTCACTCCATTATACCAACAATATCAAGCATGTTTAAGGCCTTTGACCATCTTCCCGTAGGAAGGGTCCGTAAGGGTGCTCAAGCTTAGCTTACCCTTTTATATGAGAGGGACCTCAAGGACGTAACCAAGAGTTAACCCTTTATCAATAATATTATAATGGATTTCTATCTATATATGTGTTCAAGTTATAAAACTGATGAGGCAAACATCAAGTAAGACATAGCAATACTACATGGCAATATTTGAGAAAATAGACCAACAAGCATACAATATATGTCTTTTCAAGAAAGAAAGCGGTAGTCATATAAATAGATAAGGCCCATACCTAATTCAGAGATTCTTAACTTAACACGTCCATTACCATCTAGATCATAAGCCAACCTGATTAACAACAAGATTACATATATGCATTAGATTCTCATCATTAACCCTAATTAGATGCATTTTAGGGTTTTGGCCAAGATGGGTTCCAAGTTGCTTATTGGTTCAGTATATGATATTGTACTGATCTAGAGGTCATCATGATGGTGTGGCTCTAGTTTCATATCATTCTAAGGTTCCACGGATTATCTATGACCATTCCAAGGTTCAGGTTCCTTAAGTATATTAAAGGGTCACAGACTCATAATAGAGTAATCAAGGTCAAAGATAATCAATGAATAAGAGCCAAGCATAAGGGATGGTTTAGATCAGCAACATAAGGTCATGAGAAACATACAACAAGATTAGGTGGGTGTCCATCAGAAGCAAGATATAGATACATGAATCATATTCAAGAAACATAGAAACTTTGATCAAGATCGTACATTAAAGTCCAAGGATAGGTCACATGGTGCAAAAGGGAGTAATTCTTAAGCTATAGGGGTGATAAAGACCCTCCTATAGATTAAAGATGTACTAAAGATTCTGATTTCATGATTAGGTAGATAGATGATCATTAAAGGTTCAAGTTTTATCACCTAGATGCATTGAATGTACTGAACATGGCTAAAGTTATCATTTTCCAGAAATCAAGGGAGTAAACATTAGAATTAGGAACTGGAACCATGCCCTAGGAGTTGAGAATTATCATTTTTGTAAGAATAAGCGATTAATATGAATATTGAGTAGAGAGGGCTATTTACCAGAAAAGGAGAAATACAAGGATCGTTGATCTTAGGTCAGCACTTTGTCCCGCGCTCCAGATCGACGACAGAGGAGTGGCATGCTCCTGGGCATGTGATCACGAATGGAATGAGAGAGGGAAAGAGGGCAGGTGACCTGTGGCCGTTGATCTCTGATCTTGGTCAGCTCTTGACCGATCTGACGATCGCAGAGTAAGCTCTATGTCCCGGATACTCCAATACCAAAGGAACCCGCTCCTAATGCACCAAGGACAGAAAGGGATGCTTACAAGAAGCATTCTGATGATGCCATTGATGCAAAGTGCTTGATGCTATGTTCAATGAACCATGAGTTGCAGAGGCAACATGAGAACATGGGTGTCATAGAGATGATTCTGCATCTCAGGAACATGTATGAAGATCAGGCACGGCAAGAGAGGTACAATGTTTCTAGGGCGTTGTTCAAGTGCGTCATGACAGAAGGAGATCCAGTTGGTCCTCACACACTCAAGATGATTGGGTATGTGGAGAACCTGCAGAGACTGGGATTTCCACTGAGCCAAGAGTTGGCTACTGACGTGATACTGCAATCGTTGCCAGAATCTTACTGTCAGTTTGTGATGAACTACAACATGAACAACTTTGATAGGCCACTGTCAGAGTTGTTGGGCATGTTGAGGATAGCCGAGTTACAGATGAAGAAGGACAAGCCTAAGTCCGTGATGATGATCACGAGCAAGAAAGGCAAGTCCAAGCGCAAGGGCAAGGGCAAAGCTAAGAAAGGTTCTGAAGCTAGCCAGGAGTCCAAGCCATCTTCAGCTCTCAAGGCCAAGGGAGGCGTGACCAAGAAAGGAAATTGCCACCATTGTCAAAATCCAGGACATTGGAAAAGGAATTTTCCTCTCTACCTGGAAGAACAAAAGAAGAAGGAGGCGACTGAAACCTCTACTTAAAGGTGTCATGAAAGTAAAGCTGTAACACTTTTGAGATATATGATATCAAGATGTAAAGTGTAAAGCATTCTTACTTGGGGCAAGTGTTGCCTTTATAGATAGGAATACTTTAGTTTATTTTCAGCCAATAAGGCATGTAATACAGTTATGAACTGCTATTTCATACTTGCCAATAGATAGAAACACTTTATTTTTGCATATTGTATGACAATGATGGCAATTAATAAAGAGATGTTTCAATTTATAAAGATGTGATCTTTGTGGCAATGCCTTATTTATCTTGTGATATTTGATATGCATAAGATAAGATGATACCTAAAAGTTATAGATAACTCAAACAATTTAATTAGAATGAATCATGAGAAATTCATTTCTAGTTTCCATGTGATGGATAAAACTAGACTCTTTTGGTTAGAGAACCAGTAAGAGACATGAATATCTTGGACATGATTAATCAATCTTCACTAATGTAGTGGGAGAGTGATTATCCTATTAGGTATAATACATGTGATGTGTTTACATACCTATTGGAATAAATGCTAATACTTCAAATGGTGTTTAGAGAAATACCAATATGAATATCTTGAAGTGTTCAAGATTATCATAAATGAAGTACAAATTTGGTAAAGTATTAATTCTTGATGAGATCAATGAATGAAATACTTGGACCAAATGTTTGAGATCCTTATGAGTGATTATGATAGTGTATCATAGTGAACTCATGATTAAGGCATGGTGATGTCTGAATCAAGAAGGAATCATACTCTAAGGAGTTAGAGAATGATTATCAAATAACTGAATTCTTCTTAATAAAAGAATACCCCACACTAATAAAAGAAATTAAGAATCACAAGGGTTGTGAGTTCTTATATCTTTAACAGATACACCTCAATTATCTATGTGATGAGTTGTTCATGTGATGAGTCAACTATCAAGATGAATATGAGGAACCAAATCTTGAGTTATGGTTTAAAACCATTACATCCTAAATGACTTCCATGTGAACCGTAAGGTATGACCTTGATGGTAGCACTCATTGGATCATATCCATAAGTGCAGATGAGTCTTAAGTGTTAAGACACATGGATAACATTTTGAGAAGGATGATGCTTGTTGATTGCAACTTAATGACTAAGACATTTGGCATATGGATACTAAAACCGCATTCCTATGAGGAATAAAACCAGGATGTGTACGTGACACAGCCTATAAGGTTTATGAATCCACTAATGCAAATGAAGTCTATAAGTTACAATGGACTAATCAATGAGATTGATTGAGTACAAGCAACTCAAAATTGGATCTTTATTTTGATGATATAGTCAAAGGGTTTGACTAATATGTCAAAGATAAAGAAGGGATCTGTGATTTAGTGGGAGCGTGTTCACATTCCACATATTGATGTGAAATGGAAATGTTCTAGATTGGAAATCCGAATGTGGAAATTATCTTTAAGGAAGATAGAGATGTCTCCTATGTGATAGGAATAGAGATCTATAGAGATAGTTCTCGAAAATCTCTTGACCTAGAAAGAGAAAGCATACATTGGCAATCTGTACCGAAGTGTTCAGTATGCACAGATTCAGTGGGAGAAAACTTGTCCATGTTACATGGATATTAGTATCCCAAGGCCAAGTGTCCAATTCTTATGAAGAATGGGAACACTAAGAATAGATATGGATCTATCATGTATGTAATCATCCCATTATCTTGCATGTATGACATGGTAAGAATAAAATGCATTCATCATCTTATATGTAGGACATGGCAATATGATGTGCTCATCCTGATAACTCGTATGTGTAACATGACGAGTGGATGTCTGTCTATTTCCAGTAAGGGTTACTGGAATACCATGAGAACATGATAAGTGCTTGTGAAGTACTAGTTCTATGGGGATAAGGAAGAGTTCGATGTAAAGAGTTACATTGATGCGAACTTACGAAAGGACAGAAAATTAATCACAAAATATACATAAGATGTATAAAAGTGAAAGTTTGTTGATAATTGGAAGTGTTCCAATAAAACCATTTAAAAGGAAATGTCGAGTATCTATGTGTTAGAGAACAGTAGTAGATACTATATGGATCTGGAAGTTCATGAGATGAACTTATATTCCGCTCATTGAAGACAAGTCTGGAATCCTTGATCATGCAATGTGGCTAAAGGTTAGCAATGGAATACTAGATCACATATTACGGCAACTCCATCTCATACGTGTGACGTACAACGAAGAGATGAGAGACATGCAATTTACACTGACTTTGGAAAAGTGTTGCCATTTCTCTCTATGTTGGTACTAGAGCACAGTAACATGTGGGACATGTTTGAAGATCACTATGAATATGATTCATGGGTGATTGGCTCGCAGTGCAAGTGGGAGTCTGTTGGTATGTATGGCCTGAGAGCCAATCATGTGATGATTGGTGGGATACATTAAGAATGATTTGATAAACATCAAAGGCAAGCTTTCGATTCTTTCTGGTTCAATCATATGAGATAGTGATAGAACAGATTGAATGTCTAGAGAATGACAGTACTCAATGACGTGTGCCTTCAGGTTCATGACCTGAACGATGAGATCATACAGATGCTAAGAGTTTGTACATTCTTGTTATGTCCCTAGTCGGATGTCATTGTGGAAGGTAGATAGACAACAATGACACACAAGACTAGATTGTGGTGTTGGTTGATGACAGAATCTCATTAGTCATGATATAGATATCAAACCAAACACATAGGTACTTGTTAGAGAACAAGTGTACCGGACAGACCCACCGTGAGTTTGACACATGGAACCATGAGATGGTAGTCACATTCAGTACTCACAGTTATGGTGGTGAGTGTGATTCTTAGACCTGAAATCACTGCACTCAACACATGTCGTTGGGCACACTTTGACATCATCAAACGCAGTCCTGAAACATGGGTTGTTATAAAGGTGATGATTGGGTGGCTTTGACACATGGGGCTTTTGAGGGGTGAGTGATAGATATGGGATTTGTCCCTCCTGAGGGAGTTTTATATCCATGGCCACTTGATGAGTAGGATTGAGAAAGGCGTGCACGCATGTGTGAATCAGTATATGATATTGATGTCATACATATCTCTTCCAGTCTACTCTGAGATCAAGGAAGTGAATGAACGTTGACAGGATGACTGTTCCATGCCTCGAGTTCATTCGGGATATCAGTGACAAAGGAATTATACATTTGCTGTAACACCATTCACGGATTGTAGGATGAAAGTTGTTCTCCAACTTTCTACTTTCACTTGGGTAGCACTGATGTGTGACTAGGCACCGCTCTTTGCTTGTGAAGTCATAAGTGTTATGGACTTTCACTGCCAATGTGAAATGGACCTGCAGGGTCACACACATAGGATTTAACCTGGAAGAGGAGTTTTGTCCACAAAGCAATGTTTAGATTGATTACTAAAAGAGTTTGGTAGTTCAATTAAACACTCAATCAGTCGATGGCTCAATATCGTATGGTTCAAGGTGTTGGACGCATTGATTGGAGTATCAGATTGATTGAAATCGCATTTGACTGATTCTACACAACCTGCACTCCCAACCGATCGGTTCATGTGATGAACCGGTCGGCTGAGGTTGCTGAACCGAGCTGTTCAATTGTTGAACCGATCGGCTCATGCACAAAGTGAAACGACCGATTCAAGTGTTGAACCGATCGGTTCAACTGGTGCAATCGAGCAGCTTGGGAAAGTAGGATTGGTGAGAATTTTCCTTTCGTTTCAAATTGCCCAATTTGATTGGGAATAATATTGGTATTCGATACCAATCGGGAAAGAAACAAGGAAAGTCAATCGGGAACCAAACTGGAACCCCAACCGACCGGTTCATGAGTGAACCGATCGGTTCAAGGGTCCCAAACGATCGGTTCAGTGGTGAACCGATCGGTTCAGGTCCCCAACCGACCGGTTCACTTGTGAATCGATCGGTTCAGGTTGCGAGATGGTTGCTTTTGGTGGAAAATCCTGAACCCTTCTAATCCTGCTTTAGTCCCGCATTGCCCGGGATAGAGAACCCTGTCCCATGACTCTCCTATATATATAGGGGTATTGGGGGCTTCTCACAAGTACAGCTCAGTGCAACCAGTTTCTCTACAAGTTGTCGTTCTCTCTGGTTTTGGTAACCGTGAGAGAGCCCGAGAAAGTGCTTCCCGCAAAAGGGAGGTGCAGCAAGGGAAGGACAACTGCAGTTGCAACAGGAGGCAAGAGAGCGTGTTGGCGACTAGTACGTCAACAGGAGGGTGCGACTCCTTCCACTTCCTTGTGGGACAAGGAGTGTGGAGTTCCAGGTGGTCCGTGTGGACTACTACAGAGGCGGGAGGACACTGCCGCTTAGGAGGACAACTGTCATCCGACAGTCCGGTTCGAGTAGGAGTTGTCATTCCCGGTGCGACCAGGAGCTACACAGACGCCGTCGAAGTCTGGAGTTGAAGACCGCGCATTGCGCGAGGTATTGTCGTCGAGCAAGCCTCAGGACAAGGTATGATTCCACAAACCATCCTTTCCTATTATATAGATGTTGACGTGTTTCCTCGGTATGGGTTTGGGGATAATTTTTTTTTGTTTCCGCTGCCTTCTCTGTCTCCCCTAAAACCCAACACCTTTCTCAGCATAAGCATGATGGTCATGCTAGCTCACAAGGACTGAAGTTCCTAGGTGACTAGCTCTAAGTGCAAGTGGGAGTCTGTTGGTATGTATGCCCATAGAGCAAGTCATGTGATGATTGTAATGGGATACTTTGTAAATGATTTGAATAATAATAAAGGCAATTTCTGATCTATATGTTTTAACTATTTCTGAGATGATAGTGTAACATGATAGATGTCTAAAGAATTGTTTTACTCGATGACGTATGCTTTTGGGTTGAGGACCTAAATGATGAGATTATACAGATGTTAAGAGTATACATTCTTGTTTAGTCCCTAGTCGGTTGTTATTATGGAAATAACCATAGACATCAATAACACTATAGACTAGATTGTCTGTTGGTTGATGACAAAATCTCATTAGTCATGATATAGTGATATCAAACCAAGCACATAGGTACTTGTTTGAGAACAAGTGTACCGGACAGACCCACCTTCAGAGTGACACATGGAACCATGACTTGGTAGTCACAATCAGCTCTCACAGTGATGGTGGTGATTGTGATTCTTCGACCTGAAATCACTACACTCAACACATGTCATTGGGTACGCTTTGACATCATCAAACGCAGTCCTGAAACATGGGTTGTTATAAAGGTGATGATTGGGTGACTTTGACACATGGGGCTTTTGAGGGGTGAGTGATAGATATGGCATTTGTCCCTCCTAAGGGATTTTGATGTCCATGGACACTTGATGAGTAGGATTGAGAAAGGCATGCACATGCATGTGTGAATCAATATGTGATATTGATGTCACAAACATCTCACCTAGTCTACTTTGAGATCAAGGAAATGGATGAACGTTGAAAGGATGATTGTACCATGCCTTGAGTTCATTCAGGACATTAGTGACAAAGGAATTATACATTCGATGTAACACCATTCACAGATTGTAGGATTGAAAGTTGTTCTCCAACTTTCTATTTCAGTTGGGTAGCACTGATGTGTGACTAGGCACCACTCTTTTCTTGTGAAGTCATAAGTGTTATGAACTTTCACTGCCAATGTGAAATGGGCCTGTAGGGTCACACACATAGGATTTAACTTGGAAGAGGAGTTTATCCACAAATGATGTTTAGATTGATTACTAAAGGAGTTTAGTAGTTCAATTAAACACTTAATCAATTGATATCACAATATCATAGTGTTCAAGGTGTTGGACCATTTGATTAGAGTATTGAATTGATTGAAACTGCAATTGACTGATTTTGCACAGTCTGCACTCCCAACCGATCGGCTCATGTGATGAACCGATCGGCTCAGGATAGGCTGAATCGACCGGTTCAAGGGTTGAACTGATCGGCTCAACTGGTCCAATCGAGCGAGTTGGAAAAGTCAGGTTGACAAGAAATTTCTCTTCGTTTCACTTGTCTAGTTTGATTGGAACAAGGATTGGTATTTGGATCAATTAGAAACAAAAGAGGAAAAGTCAATTGGGAGCTAACTAGGGAGTGAACCGATCTTTTCAGAAGTGAACCGATCGACTCAGGTGCCCCAACTGATCAGTTCAGGTGTGAACCGATCGGCTCAGGTCCCCAACCGATCGGTTCATGCTTGAAACGATCGGTTCAGCTGGCGCAATTGGTTGTTTTGTGGAAAATCTCGAACCCTTCTACTCCTTCTTTAATCCCACATTGCCCAGGGTAGAGAACCCTGTCCCATGACTCTCCTATATATATAGGGGTATTGGGGCTTCTCAAAGTAAAACTTAGAACACTAGTTGCTCTCTGAAGTTGTCGTTCTCTCTGGTTGTGGTAACCAGGAGAGCCCGAGCAAGTGCTACCCGATAAGGGAGGCACAACAAGGGAAAGACAACTGGAAAAAAGTGACTGGTGGCAAGAGAGTGTGTCCGTGACTAGTATGCCGACAGGAGGGTGCGACTCCTTCCGGTGCCTTGTGCGACAAGGCGATCGGAGTTCCAGGTGGTCAGTTTGGACTATTATAGAGGCGGGAGACTTCTGCCGCTCGGAGAACAACTGTCAATCTTGACAGTCCTGGTGTGACCAGGAGCTGCACAGACATCGGCCAAGATCATAGGTGAAGACCGCAGAAGCCGCGAGGTAACATCTCTGAGCAAGCCTCGGGACAAGGTATGTTTCTACAAACCATCCTTCCTAATGTATAGACGTTGACGCGATTCCTATATTCTGGGTTTGGGAGAAGATTTTTTGTAGTTTCTGTTGCCTTCTCTGCCTCCTCTAAAACCCAACATCTCCTTCTTCATGATTGTTCTCTTACCCAACACTTCATTTATTTTTCCCTCGAATCTTTGTGATAATTCGGTTGCCTTGTTGAGCATTACTGGGGAGAGAGGAATGAGTATATGATCGACCTTTTTCTTGTGTCCAGAAATGAACGCGGGACAAAGGAAGGAATCAAGCTTTAAATTTATAACCTGAAACCATCTAGGCCCCCACAACTTTATTACGGGGTCAAAGTAGATATACAGGGTCGAAAATAGGGACATGGTGACGTTTAGGATGCCAAAGATCTCGTTCTATAGTCAGATAAGCCAAGAGGATAGTCCATAAAAGTAATTGCTAGAACTAGTATAGCGGGTTGTCTCGATATAAAATAAAACAAAGAAAAGAAAACAAAACAAAACATAGCTCGCGATTCTACTAATCCGAGAAAGAGAGTTCCTGGCTATGTAACCACAAACGGGGCAGTCTATGCACTTGTTCTCGGTCGTAGACAACCCTTGAATACCCAAGCAAGCATCTAGTACGCACGGTGACATCTATCCTATGGGGTCGTCTCACTCACTCTCACGATGCATGACTAAAACCATCAACAATATGTCAATGACCCTCTCTCGAGGAATGACATATCAACACCTCAGAATACCCTATGTTCCCTCTGAAGTCTTAGGATATTCTAGGGTGTTAGGAACAGAATACCTTGGATTGTCCTCCTCTCGGGTTCAGATCCAAACTATCATCTCTTAGCTATTCCTACAATGAATCTCTCGATACAGGCAGAAACAACAGTTCAAGTGAGTAAGAGATCAACCAAACTAGCAATGATAACTTAGAAAGAGAAAATAGAACATGCAACATACTAGATCTGATATGAATCTACTTGCTTAAGGAAAAAGTACATATACGTGCCCATATCAGGCTACATAGCCAAGAAGGAGCTAACTAGCCATAGACAAGCATAGCTGGCACCGAACAAAGATGGATGAACATCGTTTGTACAAGAAATGAAGGAATGCAGTAGAATGAAAGAGAAGAGGGAAGAGATATAGGCCATAGAGGAGAGGTGACTCTCGCTCCTCGGCCTCTATGTAGGCTGGATCTCGCCCCTTGGGTCTTCTCTTCGTCCCTATGGACTCCACACTCTCTCTCTCTAGACCGTATCGAGTAGCCGTATCGGGCAATCGTATTGGGCAGGCCGTATCGGGCAACCGTATCAGGCAGTAGACTTTTGGGGAACTCAACACACTAGCTCCTTGGTCTAGGTACTAGCTCTTATAGGGTCCTCCCTCTGGCTCCTCCTTCTTTGTAGGCTGGTAGCTGCTATTTATAGGCAGCGAGTTGATGGGAGTTGTAGCTTTTATTGGTCCACATGTCCTTCACCCATGGCTTCGATCTTGAGGCATCAGGAGAGCCAATATGACTGTCACTGTAACATACTCGAATATGAGTATGTAGCTTAATTTTCCTTGTCTTAAGTCCACCCTAAATTATATGAGTAATAAATCATTTTCCCTTAAATTAAATAAACATGAGTAAGTGGATCTAAGAAAATATAATGAAAAATAAACTCATCATATAATATTAATGACTAAATTAATAATTTGAGTAATAAATTCAAAATAAATTATATAAATTCACTAATTAAGTAGAGTTGACCCTAATTTATTGATCCAAAAGCGCCATTAGTCTAATTGATAAAATCAATTTGATAAATATGAAATAATACATCAAATTAATTAATAAAGGAATTACATTTTGCAATGGAGTACCTAGCTTAGAAGTAATTAAATTTAAGTAGCGAATGTTACTAAAAGATGAAATTAACGTTGAAATTGGATTCCTCATATCTCTTTAGCCAACCTATCAAATTTCAGGTCAATATGACTTTTTTACTACACATTTAATTGGTCTAGATTAAATATATTCAATGTATCACTTCACTTTAATTAATCAATTAAATTGATTCTAGAAATATGTAACACAAAGCGTTACTTCTCCTTCACCTCTTCATGACGCATCCTACGTTTTTCTGCGGACTGCGAGAGGCAGGTAACCGATGCCCCTTTTTCTTCCTCCCTCTTCTCTTCCGTTTCCTACCTCACAGACTGTCAACCTGTAGCCGGTGGCCGCTCTTTCCCCCTTTCTCTACGTCCCGTCATCTTCTCTTCCCTTCCTCTTCCTTCCACAACCCATTTCTAACCCTAGCTGCCATCTATATATTCACCCTCTCCCTGACCACAGTAACCAGTCTAGGCCTCTCCAAGTAGTGCCACCCCACAACCAGCGTGATGCCTGCAACCATCACTTGCCACCCTCGACTTTTCCTGACACCGCTGTCAGCTTGTTCCCTCGACCCTGGCTTTGTTCCTGACCCTCAGACCTCGACGCTTGATTTCGTAAGCAACCCCTTCAGGTCGTGACCCCTTCTCCTGCCACCAGCACTGGCAGTGGTAGGGGTCACCCTGCTTCACCGCGGTGTCACCAAGAGACTGCCTCAGGTCCGGCGGGTGCCAAAGAACCTCAAAAGCTTGCCTTCTTCTCTAAGATCATCACCGAGATCAGTAGAGCAATCCCCAGTCGACGGACCTAGGAGCATTATGGAAAACAGAACTGCAACAAGGACCTGTAAAACCACGATGGCTAGAAGACTTGAAGCAGACTCCAACCACCGTTGATCCCCCATATGACTGTCATCTGTAGATCACCGTTTCACAGATGATTGTTCGGCAGCCTCAACGCCGCCCTCTCGCAATCATCACACTGATGCCACCCTACTTCCCCTTCTCTTATCCTTCGTCGAAATTCCTTAAACCTAACCGCCCTGCCTTCTTCCATCTGTGGCGCCTTCATGGAATCTCATCGCTGCATCCTCACCCCTTCGCAGCCACCAACAGAGCTTCGATGGGTCTGCTAACATCACCGCTAGGGCCTTTGAACATGGCTTCGATCTCCAGTGATCATCTGAAGACCTGCCATATGGCAAACTCCCTCTTGTGTGCATCACAGGGTCTTTATGAACCTTCCTTCTGGTTACTCAGACCTTCCCTGTTGCCAACATGGATTCTGCTTATCGTCGTCCTCCTCTCCCTACGCCAATGGCAGTGTCAGCTAGGGACGCACTCACACTATGCAAAGGCCACAGAGTGCCTTTTGGTGATCAGAAGCGACAGTCCCATCTAAGCATCACCGGTCTGACTCCCATCTTCTCCTCCGCTGTGCTGCCACTTGAGACTGTGGCTAAATCTAAAGGGGGACAATAAAGGCCCGACGGCAGGGAGTCAAATCTCTGAAACTCCATGGTCGTTCGGTTCTGGTGGCCTCTCCCTTGGCACCCTCGCATGTAGGAGTCGAATCCCCATCTAGGAATTCACATGTAGATTGGTCATCGAAGGTCAATGGTGATTCCATCTCCTCCTGCAGGTCAGTACAATGTACCGCATTTTAGAAAATTAAGTCCTGATAATGACGATTAAGCATCATAATATAGAATGAATAAACCACTCAAACATAGTAGACCAAAGACTATAACAATATGATATATTCAATACATGGAGCATGACATATTATAAAGAACGAAATTGTAATACTAATCCTATCCATATACATAGTAGTATATTTAGAAATACTAGTCAATCTTTCTTTTCAATTTCTATAATAAATAATACGCTAGTTTGTTGGATCAAAGAAACCTAGACTTAACCATATTTTGTTTCATTGATAGAATTTGGTTAGGGATATGGTATTTCATGAGGTGATGTTCAATCATACAACCCATATTGGAAATCTAAAACCCTAGATAGTCATGTATATGTACATACTTGACCGTATTTAGATAAATAATAGGTATAATCACTAATAAGCCTATTGAATTGATGCTAGGGAGGACATTGAATCATATAATTGTGGAGAGAACATTAAGACCTAATTGGGAAGAATACATACTTTTACCAACACCTAATATGATATAGAACTATGTAGACTCATGTGATTGAAGAATTATCTTAGAACTCAAATATATAACTAAATGATCATGTGTCCAGTTAACAATAAAAGATCCCTAATATGTCTTTCGGTGGCCAAATCGGGATAGGAACAATACATATAGCTAAGATAAGAATGTATACACACATGTTCTCCTTGGTTTAACTAACATCCATAATTGTTCCTAGGATGAACACTCAATTTTGGGGACCAAGCATATCCACTGAGTAGGACCTTTAGCTATGAAGATGAGGTATGTACTCCTCCCTATTTATAACTGGGCATTTATGTGACTAAAGTTTCCCATAATGAGGCATCTTTTGAAATACTTGCTCTTATTCCAATTGTTGGAAAGTTCATATACTTTCAACTGGATTTATTATTCTTTTGAAATTATTATCATATTGAATTGGGTTAATGACCCCATATGTGATTGTGCTTAAATCATGCCACATGCTTGTGAAAGGTATATCTTGCCACTCTATTTATGCATGTTAGATAATTCGACTAGTTTAACTATCGTAGACGCTTATGCGTAACCATTAGGGCGCGCTACTGACGCCCGGGGTGTGCTACTTCCACCTTTTTATATACAGAGGCATGCTACTTCCGCCTAGGGTGCACTACTTCCACCCATTTTTACTTAGGTCAATGACTCAGTGGTGTCTTGGCCCTATTATAGTTACTTTAGTCAAATGTATCAACATGCAAATGTTTATATGATTGGATTGTTGATAATGGCAAGATGTGTTATTTCACTTGTTTATTTATAATGCCTCATTATTTTGAAAATTCATTCTCTTATTACTTCTCATTGAAACTTACCTAGCTTTAATGATCCCCTCTTTGACAGGAACACCTTACTTTACTTTTGAAATAAATAATGTCCCGGTTAATTTTCTAATATACATACTCAACTTTTGCTGACTACACTCTTTTGTTTCCTATTTTTTTGGGTGTTCCCTCCACCCAGATTTAGGTGCTTTGTAGGGCCGAGACGTAAGATGATTGGGAGGTCATTGGTGAACATAAGGATAGCTTGAGAAAGCCTTGTTACCCTCTGTAGATGGGCTTGTGTGTATATGGATGTAACATTTTCAATTTATGTACCACCTTAGAGTGAGAAAGTTTTGTACATGGGCATATTTTGTAACTTTGTAAATTGTTATATTTTCTGCTGCTTAATTATTCTATGGCTTGTGTTTATACCATTGAGTGGGCCCACTATCGGGTCCCACTCTTTACAGAAAGGTATTAGAGCCTAAGCAGTCGGTAACTAGACTATTTCAAGTTATCCTAGATTATTCCTTCATTGGTAGGTGACCTTTTAGAGGTTGTTGTCATACCTAAACTCGAAATGTGTTTACCAAATAGAGTTTCAATCCCTATCTAAATTAGTGGTATATATGTATCCCAAACAAAGTATGTGGATGACCTAGTTTTGGGTAAATACTTATCAATCCTACCCTCTTCTTGTCAGTATAGCTTTCCATACATAAAGGTTAAATCTCGTAGGAAGTAGCCTCTACATCCCGCCTTAGGGGAAGACAAATTATCTAATGTAGAGAGTAGGTTGACTTGAACTCACATAATTGTGTGTAACCTTAGTACAAGACATTAAACCTTTTACTTTTGTTGTTTTCTTGCATGCCTATGATACATCCATTGGTGGGCTGAGCATGCATGGATACATGCTTAGAATATTAACACAAGTTTTAGATCTTGAGATGTTCTTGATAGCACGTGATGATATGAACTAGATCCTTAAGGTTAGGCTTGTTTTGCCTATAACATGGAGTTAATGCAACATAGTTGGCTTGTGACTCTCCATCCAAGGGTTGGTTACTATCTTAGTTGAACTTGTGATATCTTATAAATGAGGAATTGTTGAAGGAAGATGTAGGTTTCCAATAAGGGTACTTGGGATTTCATCCCTCACATACCCATGATAGGAATTATGCGTATCTCCCTTATTCTATAAAGGATCGATCACGTGGTTGGATTACATAATAAAATTGTGTGTCATGTCATTTTTCCTAGAGGACATTTGGAGGCCCACTCATATTTAGAAGCTATAGTGGATCCTCTCTTTCTTGAGACTTTGGATGTACACCGAAACTAGGGTTATGTGCGGTAGGTACCTCTAGGGTTGATCCTTAAAGCGTTGACCACTCTCTCATTGCCATTGTGTTGTTAGTTTAAGTAGTTGACTATATAGCTCATATGGGCTTGTAATGACACCATGGATGTGAACCAGCTTGGGAAGTAGAGACATTAATCTCTCCTTATTATGGTTACACAATCTTATAGATATTTGATGTTTCAGGATGTGAGACATGACTAACTGAGGGTTGAATAATAGAGGTTTTTCCTAGTAGGACCTACTAGAAACGAATAGCATGATGGAAGAAACTTGCATCTCCTCCTAACCTAGAATGTGGATATGATTGTTGTATTCCTCTATAATATGTATAGATAAGCCTCTTTTGTGAAGATAAGGTGATGATAGAGTAATAGTATATGTGGTATGTGGTAGATAGTGGTTGACTTGGTTCTCAGATTGATTTTGGCGCCATTTTGGATTCCCATTGCAAGGTTTTTATCATCAAACTTATTTTCTTTATTAAATTTTAATTATACGTATATATAAAAAAAAACTTTTTCAGATTCCATCGATGATTTTTGAACCAAGTCACCACAAGAAGGAAGTTGTAGTAGCAAAAAAAAACAACTTAGAAGTGCTTGTTCAACCTTGCGAACCTAGGTATAAGTGTGATGTAGGATTTAAGAGGAAGAAGAACAAATATAATAGTTATGATCTAGTTGCTACTCCTCTCGACTCTCTGTTTGTTTATATAGGGCTTTTTAAAGGGTGCGGTCTGGCCTAGGAGGGTATTTTGACTCAAGAATTGGGTTGAAATTAATAGTGAATAGACCAAGTGACCCATGGGAAAGTTCCACAATTAATGTCACATATATATAAGTACCCCCAGCTATGATAATTAAACCTTGCAAGATAGATACCTTCGACATTAATTAGATAATCTAGAAAACAAAATGCTCATCTACGTAAGATAAATGTTTAGGTCGAATAGGCACAAATATATGAGAGTATATAGAGCGTACTTGGGTAGGAAATTAGTTAGTAAATAAAAAGGGGAGTAATTTGGTTAATATTAGTCATAATGTTTCTTTAGGTTATGGCTGGGTGGATTTTGGGGATGAAATCCTCTTTAAGGGGTAGAGTATTGTAACATACTCAAATATGAGTATGTAGCTTAATTTTCCTTGTCTTAAGTCCACCCTAAATTATATGAGTAATAAATCATTTTCCCTTAAATTAAATAAACATGAGTAAGTGGATCTAAGAAAATATAATGACAAATAAACTCATCATATAATATTAATGACTAAATTAACAATTTGAGTAATAAATTCAAAATAAATTATATAAATTCACTAATTAAGTAGAGTTGACCCTAATTTATTGATCCAAAAGCGCCATTAGTCTAATTGATAAAATAAATTTGATAAATATGAAATAATACATCAAATTAATTAATAAACGAATTACATTTTGCAATGGAGTACCTAGCTTAGAAGTAATTAAATTTAAGTAGCGAATGTTACTAAAAGATGAAATTAACGTTGAAATTGGATTCCTCATATCTCTTTAGCCAACCTATCAAATTTCAGGTCAATATGACTTTTTTTTACTACACATTTCATTGGTCTAGATTAAATATATTCAATGTATCACTTCACTTTAATTAATCAATTAAATTGATTCTAGAAATATGTAACGCAAAGCGTTACTTCTCCTTCACCTCTTCACGACGCATCCTGCATTTTTCTGCGGACTGCGAGAGGCAGGTAACCGGTGCCCCTTTTTCTTCCTCCCTCTTCTCTTCCGTTTCCTACCTCGCAGACTGTCAACCTGTAGCCGGCGGCCGCTCTTTCCCCCTTTCTCTGCATCTCATCATCTTCTCTTCCCTTCCTCTTCCTTCCACAACCCATTTCTAACCCTAGCTGCCATCTATATATTCACCCTCTCCCTGACCACAGTAACCAGTCTAGGCCTCTCCAAGTAGCGCCCAACCACAACCATCGTGATGCCTGCAACCATCACTTGCCACCCTCGACTTTGCCTGACACCACTGTCAGCTTGTTCCCTCGACCCTGGCTTTGTTCCTGACCCTCAGACCTCGACGCTCGATTTTGTAAGAAACCCCTTCAGGTCGTGACCCCTTCTCCTGCCACCAGCACTGGCGGCGGCAGGGGTCACCCTGCTTCACCGCGGTGTCACCAAGAGATTGCCTCAGGTCCGGCGGGTGCCAAAGAACCTCAAAAGCTTGCCTTCTTCTCTAAGATCATCACCGAGATCTGTAGAGCAATCCCCAGTCGACGAACCTAGGAGCATTATGGAAAACAGAACTGCAACAAGGACATGTAAAACCACGATGGCTAGCAGACTTGAAGCAGACTCCAACCACCGCCGATCCCCCATATGACTGTCATCTGTAGATCACCGTTTCACAGATGATTATTCGGCAGCCTCAACGCCGCCCTCTCGCAATCATCACACTGCCGCCACCCTACTTCCCCTTCTCTTATCCTTCGTCGAAATTCCTTAAACCTAACCGCCCTGCCTTCTTCCATCTGTGGCGCCTTCAAGGAATCTCATCGCTGCGTCCTCACCCCTTCACAGCCACCAACAGAGCTTCGATGGGTCTGCTACCATCACCGCTAGGGCCTTTGAACATGGCTTCGATCTCCAGTGATCATCTGAAGACCTGCCATATGGCAAACTCCCTCTTGTGTGCATCGTAGGGTCTTTATGAACCTTCCTTCCGGTTACTCAGACCTTCCCTGTTGCCAACATGGATTCTTCTTATCGTCGTCCTCCTCTCCCTACGCCAATGGCAGTGTCATCTAGGGACGCACTCACACTATGCAAAGGCCACAGAGTGCCTTTTGGTGATCAGAAGCGACAATCCCATCTAAGCATCACCGACCTGACTCGCATCTTCTCCTCCGCTGTGCTGCCACTTGAGACTGCGGCTAAATCTGAAGGGGGACAACAAAGGCCCGACGGCAGGGAGTCAAATATCTGAAACTCCATGGTCGTTCGGTTCAGGTGGCCTCTCCCTTGGCACCCTCGCATGTAGGAGTCGAATCCCCATCTAGGAATTCACATGTAGATTGGTCATCGAAGGTCAATGGTGATTCCATCTTCTCCTGCAGGTCAGTACAATGTACCACATTTTAGAAATTTAAGTCCTGATAATGACGATTAAGCATCATAATATAGAATGAATAAACCACTCAAACATAGTAGACCAAATACTATAACAATATGATATATTCAATACATGGAGCATGACATATTATAAAGAACGAAATTGTAATACTAATCCTATCCATATACATAGTAGTATATTCAGAAATACTAGTCAATCTTTTATTTTTCAATTTCTATAATAAATAATATGCTAGTTTGTTGGATCAAAGAAACCTAGACTTAACCATATTTTGTTTCATTGATAGAATTTGGTTAGGGATATGGTATTTCATGAGGTGATGTTCAATCATACAACCCATATTGGAAATCTAAAAACCCTAGATAGTCATGTATATGTACATACTTGACCGTATTTATATAAATAATAGGTATAAACACTAATAAGCCTATTGAATTGATGCTAGGGAGGACATTGAATCATATAATTGTGGAGAGAACATTAAGACCTAATTGGGAAGAATACATACTTTTACCAACACCTAATATAATCTAGAACTATGTGGACTCATGTGACTGAAGAATTATCTTTGAACTCAAATATATAACTAAATGATCATGTGTCCAATTAACAATAAAAGATCCCTAATATGTCTTTCGGTGGCCAAATCGGGATGGGAACAATACATATAGCTAAGATAAGAATGTATACACACATGTTCACCTTGGTTTAACTAACATCCATAATCGTTCCTAGGATGAACACTCAATTTTGGGGACCAAGCATATCCACTGAGTAGGACCTTTAGCTATGAAGATGAGGTATGTACTCCTCCCTATTTATAACTGGGCATTTATGTGACTAAAGTTTCCCATAATGAGGCATCTTTTGAAATACTTGCTCTTATTCTAATTGTTGGACAGTTCATATACTTTCAACTGGATTTATTATTCTTTTGAAATTATTGTCATATTGAATTGGGTTAATGACCCCATATGTGATTGTGCTTAAATCATGCCACATGCTTGTGAAAGGTATATCTTGCCACTCTATTTATGTATGTTAGATAATTCAACTAGTTTAACTATCGTAGACGCTTCTGCGTAACCATTAGGGCGCGCTACTTCCGCCCGGGGTGTGCTACTTCCACCTTTTTATATACAGAGGCGTGCTACTTCCGCCTAGGGTGCGCTACTTCCACCCATTTTTACTTAGGTCAATGACTCAATGGTGTCTTGGCCCTATTATAGTTACTTTAGTCAAATGTATCAGCATGCAAATGTTTATATGATTGGATTGTTGATAATGGAAAGATGTGTTATTTCACTTGTTTATTTATAATGCCTCATTATTTTGAAAATTCATTCTCTTATTACTTCTCATTGAAACTTACCTAGATTTAATGATCCCCTCTTTGACAGGAACACCTTACTTTACTTTTGAAATAAATAATGTCCCGGTTAATTTTCTAATATACATACTCAACTTTTGCTGACTATACTCTTTTGTTTCCTATTTTTCTGGGTGTTCCCTCCACCCAGATTTAGGTGCTTTGTAGGGCCGAGACGTAAGATGATTGGGAGGTCATTGGTGAACCTAAGGATAGCTTGAGACAGCCTTGTTACCCTCTGTAGATGGGCTTGTGTGTATATGGATGTAACATTTTCAATTTATGTACCACCTTAGAGTGAGAAAGTTTTGTACATGGGCATATTTTGTAACTTTGTAAATAGTTATATTTTCCGCTGCTTAATTATTCCATGGATTGTGTTTATACCATTGAGTGGGCCCACTATCAGGTCCCACTCTTTACAGTCGCCCGATGACCGTGTTGGGCAGGGGTAGTGTCAGACAGCTGTATCGGGTAGGCCGTATCATGCAGCCGTATCGGGCAGCCGTATCGGGCATACTGTATCGGGAAGCCATATCGGGTAGCTGCTGGAATTCTTGTCTTTTCAGGTTCCGTACTTGAGAGTCCCAAAATTGGATAGTTTCAGTGCCTGCAAGTCAAAAATTGGCTAATTAGCTACATTATTGGCTATTCTAACTACATTATCTAATGAGAGATAGAAAACATAAAACATGAGAAAAGAGTGCATATTAGGACCAAAGTGGCACAAAACTATAGATAAAATGCATAGAGAATATGCACTAATTTGGGTGTTATCAACTACCCCAAGCTTAAAACTTGCTTGTCCTCAAGCAAGACTGTGCTCAAAGAACAAAAAGATAACATCCAAATTAAGCTTGGCAATAGATGCTAAGGTTCATAAAAAATAGTTTAAAACATCTATTCTCCTAATCCATTTCATTTCATAGCAAACCCCCACCAATCATGCACAATCCTGCCAAAGCAAGATCAAAGAGCGCCCAGGAGAGATTAAGCAAATTCACTATAGCCTGCCGATACTCATGAGGGTTTGAATCATAATTATTAAACATGATAGAATTGACACATAGGTGATCACGTAGGTGATGAGAAATGAGCCATTACCATGAATCCATGCAAACCAATCAGGAATACCACACCTCTCACTTATTCATGTCTTAAGAAACAAAGAAAAAAGACTCTAATGACTTATGAGGATCCCGATCTGCATCAGGTTGGTCCATATAGTGACCAGCAGTCCCTGCAATCCGAACCAGTTGGTCCAAAGCAGTGAGATGAACTCCTCGTACTGTGCTCGAACCAACCCTGCTACTGAGACGGTCTCATAGGTCACCTAGGGGGTTCCTAGTGACTCTCTAATGAGATTTTAGAGTGGTACTACCAGGCACGACATATCCGCATTCATGAGCGTAGTCATACACCGGCTGGGCACCATCCTCAACTCTCCTAAAAGAGAAAACAACACTCATTTATTGTTCACACTCATGCTTTTATCATCTGCATTCTATTTGTAGGCTTGGGTGAGAACTATATAGATATTTTGGGATTTTGTGGGCGGCCAAACCTCTTTTGCACATTTTTATATTTTTTATCATTTTGACTCAATCCAATGTGAGAAGGCACGTAGTCCATCAAGGACAAACATTTTATCTTGATTATACCTCAAAACTCATCATGATCTACTTGACACCTGTGTGAAAAGTTGCAATTATGATTCAAGAATCCTTAGAATAGAGGCAAGCTTGTGAAATTCGTAGCTAGGATACTTTAATCGTGATTTAGCTCATTCCAATGGTCCTTTACCATGGATTTTCCATTCACAACATAGATCAAGGGAATTTGGCTTTAAGCTATGAAAAAGGGACATAACCTTAGATTTATTACCAAACTCAAGGAAAGAGTCAAAGAGCAGGCCAAGCAAAAGGTCAACCAATTTTTAAGATGAAAACTATGCAATTAGGCATAAAGTCAAGCATTTATCTATTAGATTCGCACCACATAGCCATAATTCCAAAGCTAATAGCTAATTTTTTTGAAAATTTAAAACTAAATGTAGGAAATAAACATGCATGGAAGAAGGGTGAAGAGAAAGAAGGGCGAAGCCCACCACCCCAAGCTTAAAATTTTTCTCATCCACGAGCAAGACTTAAACTTGAAATAGTGAGGCAGGAATGCATGATTTTAATAGCAGTTATTGAAGTTCTAAAGATGATGCATGGATGCAAGGATATAAAACAGTTAGAGGAAATAAACTAACTAACTAGAACATGAAGAGAAAAAATTATTGTAATAAAAGGGCGGGAGGGTGGGTAAGAGAAAAGGGGGTGGCTGCCCCACGATACTGACACTGGGATCCCAAATTCTATGTTTTGGGACTAGTGTCACCTGTGTCTTGTCGACAGGTTCCTCTGCATAATATGAGTAGAATAGGCGGATGTGTTGGACATGCCGAGTCCGAAGAAGAAAAGTGAAATCTGGCGACTCGGTGAAGTCATCTTTGTGCTGGAAGTGGCTTGAACTGCACTATGATGAATCCTTCGGCATATCATCCTCAGGGTACCTTTCATTATATGAATCTGAAAATGAAGGTCCTGGGATGTCGACACAAGATGAGATGGATGAGAGAGGTTGGATGTCATCTTGAGGACTCATATCTTATCTCTCCATCTCTACACTTGAGGTTGGATGCTGAGATAGATCTTCATGTACAGTTTGAGTCATCCAATCATCTTCTGTGCAAGAAGTATCCCCTGAAGAATCTATTTGTACCACCCCAAGCTTATCACATGGAGTGGAGTCAGGGGTGTCTTCATGCTCAGTAACCATGTTGTAGTGAACCATCCATCCTGCCCCCTTGATGTCCACCCTACCTTGTAAAGGTAAGGGTGTAAATGGTGGCTCGTGCTGCTCCAACTCGTCGTCGTCAGTATACTCACTGTTCCATGTCGAGTAGTTGTCATCGTCGTCGTTGAACAAATTGTTACAAACCATGGTTGGCGTACTGCTCAAAGTGAAATGACAAGTCTTAATATGAGAAATGTCACTCTAGTCTGGTTCAATATCTAACTCTGGTTCCTCAAACCAACTTTTTGGTTGTGAGGTCGATTGTCTTTTCAAGTCTTCATCATCGTCATCATAGACCCATTCATGTCTATGACTCATTTCTTCCATTGGTTCATCAACTAGGTCATCTGGATAGAATGAAGGGCTTCCCCAAGTGGGTTGGTCTTCACAGAAAAATCCTAGTGAATCCAGTTGATGGTCTGAATAGGATGATGGTGCATACTCCACTTCAGACCCAATGGAATGGTCTTGATGACTAACATCTTTATTGTCTTCTGATGGTAGTTGTAACCGAATTGTAACCAAATCGATGAGCTCTTGGAGCCTCCCGCCTTGTTCAACATCTTTATCATGAAGTTGTTGTACTTGAGTAGCAATGCTTTTGAGATCCGTCAATTCTGCCATGCACATATAAGGGGAACACGCTGTATCAAACTGATGCTTTAGGATGAATCCTTGTTCAATAGTTTGAAGCATACTACTGCTGTGGTCTACAACCTCAGTGGCTACTTTGAGATGATGCCCCTGCTTGTCTAATAGTTTTTGGAGCGGATCAATGTTTTCTTGGAGATGAGGAACTAGGGAGGTGAGTGCCTTGACACTTTCTCCAGCTAATTCCACTGCCTTAATCAGTTCTTGATCCCATGATAGCACAGGAGTCGATGGTTGACTGACAATCTCCTTTGTTCGAATTTCAACATATGATGATAGTGGAGGTGAGTATAACTCGACTAGTTGCAGAGCACGACCTTCAATTATTTTCCAGTAGTCGGAACTGCAGAAAAACTCGGGAGGATAGGTGGACAAGATGACTTGTCTTGCAGAAGCAAGATCCATGGCTGAAAAAGGTATGAGAAAAAGAAAAGTGATTTAGTATATATGAACAAGTATGTGTAAAGCAAGAGGAAAACTATGCATGTATATACAGACTTATAGTGACAGAACAAAAATCTACTAGGAGTGTAAATGTGGAAAACCATGTCCCCGGCAACGGTGCCAAAAGTTGACCAACCTTTTTCTCGTGTCCAGAAATGAACGCGAGACAAAGGAAGGAATCAAACTTTAAATTTATAACCTAAAACCTTCTAGGCCCCCACAACTTTATTACGGGGTCGAAGTAGATATACGGGGTCGAACACATGAATGTGGTGATGTTTAGGACGCCACAGATCTCATTCTTTAGTCAGATAAGCCAAGATGATAGTCGATAAAAGTAATTGCTAGAACTAGTCTAGCGGGTTGTCATGATATAAAACAAAACAAAGTAAAGAAAAGAAAACAAAATAGAGCTCGTGATTCTACTAATCAGAGAAAGAGAGTTCCTGGTTATGTAACCACAAATAGGGCAGTCTATGCACTCGTTCTTAGTCATAGATAACCCTTGAACACCCAAGCAAGCATCTAGTACGCACGGTGGCATCTATCCTGTGGGGTCGTCCCACTCTCTCTCGCGATGCATGACTAAAACCATCAACAATATGTCAATGACCCTCTCTCGAGGAATGACATATCAACACCTCAGAATACACTAAGTTCCCTCTCAAGTCTTAGGATATTCCGGGGTGTTAGGAACAAAATACCTTGGATCGTCCTCCTCTCGGGTTCAGATCCAAACTATCATCTCTTAGCTATTCCTACAACGGATCTCTCGATACATGCAGATACAACAGTTTAAGTGAGTAAGAGATCAACCAAACTAGCAATCATAACTTAGAAAGAGAAAATAGAACATGCAACATACTAGATCTGATATGAATCTACTTGCTTAAGGCAAAAGTACATATACATGCCCAGATCGGGTTACATAGCCAAGAAGGAGCTAACTAGCCATAGACAAGCATAGCTGGCACCGAACAAAGATGGATGAACATCATTTGTACAAGAAACAAAGGAATGCAGTAGAATGAAAGATAAGAGGGAAGAGATATAGCCCGTAGAGGAGAGGTGACTCTCGCTCCTTGGCCTTTGTACAGGCCGGATCTCACCCCTTGGGTCTTCTCTTCGTCCCTCTAGACTCCTTGCTCTCTCTCTCTAGACTGTATTGGGAAGCCGTATCGGGAAACCATATCAGGCAGGCCGTATTGGGTAGACCGTATCGGGCAACCGTATCGTGTAGTAGACTTTTGTGGAACTCGACACACTAGCTCCTTGGTCTAGGCACTAGCTCTTGTAGGGTCCTCCCTCCGGCTCCTCCTTCTTTGTAGGGTGGTTGTTGCTATTTATAGGCAGTGAGTTGATGGGAGTTGTAGCAATATCTCACCATTAACATCCCAATCAACTATTAATAAAAATTTTCATCTTCACCTTAATATGCACTACTACTATGCTATTATAATTTATCATTATTTAATATACTTTTAGATAGTATTGATATATAGGTGTCATTTGGTTAATCAAATTATCCTATAAAATTACCATCAATCGGTAATCATAACTGCATTAACTGAGCCCATTTTGATTAGGTTAATATTTAATATATGGAATTATAAATTAACCTAGTAAGCGATGTGAATTAACTATTAATCAAAAAGTTGAGTGAATGCTCACTGCTAACATGAGATAAATACAATCCATCAGTTATTAATACTACACAAATAGAAGAAAAAAGACATGATCATGATAAAAAAATGTGACATATTAAGAGAAAAATGAGGCATAAGAAATGAACATGTGCCAAAGGTATAAAAAGGAGGTGCCAAGCAAAAATTTGGCACAGAAGAAAATGAGGTGCAAACATAAGGAAATGAGATGTAAGGGCAAGAACATAGGGAAAAGAGTCAAAACATAATAGAAGGATGTGTCAAATGATAAAGAAGAAGATGACAGGTGAAGGCATTAAAAATATGCACATATAAAAATAAAGGAGGTTTTAGATAAAAGTAAAAGAGGTGCATTGAGAACAAAAAAGAGGTGTATTAAGAAGAGAAGGATGTGATGTAATAAGAAAATTGAGGCACATTATCAAGACAAAGAGGCATAAAAAAGGTACACTTAGAAGAAAATTGGCTAGGAAGAAGAAGAAAATGAGGTTCAAAGTCATAAAAATGGCACAAACACAAAAAATGAGGCGTGAGATAAAAGTGAAGGAGATGCAAATATAGAAGAAAAGAATAGTTAGAAATACAACAAAAGGAGGTGCATTGAAAAAAGAAAGAGGTGTTAACAAAAAATAAAGCATCACAACAAACTACAATCTCACCGTACAAGAAGAGGTATTATTCATATTATTATGCCTTAAACCCATATGAATTATACCACAACATGTGAAAGCATCACTAAAAGCTACAATCTCACTGTATAAGACTTAAGAGTAAACCTAGGACTCTAAATTTACCAACTACCTAGTCTGCAATGGCCTCATCACATCTAGCCTCGGTGGCTAAACAACTAACTAGTAATATGGACTCTTCTAAACATGGGTACTAAAGAGGAGATTTGAAAGCACTCTGGGTAAAACTATCTACTCCAGTGGTTCCATAAGGACTGGCTCATTGAGTAGTAATTGAATTGGGTACCACTGGGATCTTTGATAAATGTTGGGTACCTTAATGAAACTGTACTGAACGTTGTACCACCAGGATCTTTGGTTAATGTTGGACACCACTGGTATCACTAAAGTCTCTACTTAATGTTAAATACTCCTACTATTTTAATGAGTTTTTCCTCATTGGGCTTAGACCCCCTATATCCCTATAGTACGCTCTAGCTAGACTCTTCCAGTTGGTTTGTCGTTTCCTTCATCGTAGTGAAGACCTCTGTAGGGAATCTACAAAGTTCATGATATCTAGCATCTCATTCACTTTTTAATTTCAATTGTACAATCATCTAGTCATCATTTCTTAACTTAAAATTGCATTGAACTCTTTCATAGCGTTTCTATAATTTGTACTATAAACTAAGCTGCTAAGCTACTCCACTTATCATATTGAAGAACAATGATTTGGAAATACTTGATCTACTGCATACCTTATTCTTAGGGTTTGATTTGCCTCATTCAAATATAACATAACTTACATATATACTTCTATTACATCATAAAATTCAACGGGTAAAAAGACTATTTCTATTAGTTCACATACAACTTGTATATGAAACTCTAGTATGAAATTGAACTAGGGTTTCCACACCATTTCAATGAAATAACGTACATCAAGAGTAAATTAATCAAATAAAACAACAATATTTAAATGATTCATTTTTATTGAATTCCAATATGTCTATTCCATAACTCCCAAATTTTCATTCATATAGGATTTCACCCTCGTTGCTACAATATCATGAACATTGATACTTCAATGAAATTCATAACTAATATTTGACGTATATGTACTAAACATTTAGATAGAGCAAAGATTAATATATGAGATTCAAATCGGGCATTTTCTATACTTAGCTATATACTGCAAATTCAAATATAGCTAGAAACCCTATGTCTCAACATTTTCTTATAACTTTTGCAATAACATTAGGAATCTTGATCTAGGAGGATAGTATACCTTTGTAATATGATTTCATCATATCAAGAAATAATGCATTTCTAAGTCATCTTGTAAAAGATAGACCTGTTAAGTAAATTTAGGGTTCATTGTCACGTATAGAAAGAATTAAATATTTTTGTGGATTTCAATCCAAATTAGTACAATCTACTATTAAATGGAAGTACCCACCCACATGAGGTGTAACACCTTAATGTCATAGCCTAATAAATGAGTTTATTGGATCTATATCAAACTTTAAGAAATCCATCATTTTCTTCTTCCTTATGACTCAAAAAATAGGAATTGAGAATTGTCACGAAAGAACAATAAAAGAGGGAAATATGAAACAAGGGAACAATTCATACATAAAATAAAATATTCACCATGAAAACATATCTAGGGTTGATGAACATACATGAATTCACAAGCTTTGGGGTGCTAAAATCCCAAATCAACATTTCCAACATTCTTCTCCTTCAAAACCCTAATTCTTCTCTCTCTCATACAAATTTTGTATATTTAACATGAATGACGAATTATGGAGCTACTAGGGTGTTATTTTGATCATAGGTGTTTGGAATATTAAAGAACAAGTCTAGGATCTATTTTCAGTCTCTTATTGTATTTATTCAAATTGGTTGGTTTGCCGAGTTATTACTGATAAGAAACTCGCCTGACATCACACTCTGTAGAAGCCATATATCATCCAAAATATTTGAAAATCTAATTGGATGTATGAAATGGAGTTTTAAAACTAAAATTAGTATTTCAGCTTAGTTGTATGTACCAATAAAAAGATAAAATCAAATACATGATTGCTATATTTCAGCTTGAATGGATGGTTGGCCGAGTTTTCCTGGGGATACTCAACCAACCAATAGGTCCATCACACTCCCAAAATTTTTGATAGTTTTCAAGAACACTTATGTTTTATTTATCCAATATAAATCCAAATGTAAATAGAAAATAGAATTAAAGGTAATATACTAAAGACATTAACTACACCATTGGATTGATCAAATTTTGTTTTCACATACTATCAAAACCCTTATTTTGGCTGACTAGGGTTTAAACTTATCAAACCCTAATTATACAAAATAAAGACATGCTTAAAGTTTGTCATTATATTTAAAACATTAAAATTAGACTCTCATTATTAATCAAACTTAAAGAATTATCCCTCTAGTTAATCATGTAATCATCCAAGTAAACCCTAATTAGATGGCTCAGTTGCAACTGGGTTGTCACATATAAACCTGCCTATTGTATGGTTATCAAGAACATAGTCAACAATAAAAATGAGGTTTGATTTCAATAAATCAAAGTGTATTTGTAAAATCAAGTCATCCCTAAAGGCCTCTGTAACGTCCCCGAATTCTTCCATCTCAAGATTTTGAAGGCCCAAGAGAAACAATCTAAAAATGTTAGACAATTGTTTTAGAGAGATATGTGGAAGAAACATATGCATACATGAACATAAAATTTAGGCATACACCATAACATTCTCAACATTCAACATGTATATATTATAAAATGAGTTATTACAACACGATTTATAGTTACATATTGAATAAAAATTCTACCGTATATGAACATGTATGCTAAATAGGATCTACACAATAGGTACAACCTGAACATTGCTCACTTCCTGTCTTTTCTCCCATTCTAGCTCTGAACCTAGAAAATACATGAAACAGTGGATCGAAACAGTGTGTTGTGTATGTGGGTAGAAAGATACCTACTAATATGCTTGTATAATTGAAATATTTGAAGAAAATAAAAGAAAACATTATTTAGAGTGAGAATCAGGTAAGCTAACTTTTTTAAGCATGTCTTTGATTTGGTTGTACTACTAAGTCTGTCTGCACCTACAATAATTATATGTTGGGCCCTCCCCACCCCTTGGGCTATGGGGATGTGCTGACCTTAGTTTTAGAAGAGGGAGAAAATACATAACTTAGTAGTTGCGACCCATCTCTTTATTTATTTTTGTGATGTTATGGCGGGGCATAATACAACTAATATGAATCTAAGAACTATACACAAACAAAGCATCAAATATTCCATACTTTATGCACATAGAAAAGCTATTCATATACTTATAATCCCATGTGCCTGAGATTAGAGATTACATATACATCCATTGTCATCTAGATTATCTGGTCATCACCTGATTAACAACAATTAATCATCATTAATACAAGGTTCTCCATTTATAATGGTATTTAGGTCCATATTACGATTTAGCAAAATTTAGGTTGAAATTGTCCTAAACTTGCTATTAAAATATTTTTATACAGATCGGGAGGTCATTCTAGGGTTATGGTCCAATTTTTATAATTCTTTGATGCTTGGTTTATTTTCCATAATTTAAATGATACTAAAAGTATTACTTTAGTCATTAAAGAAGAAAGGCCTAAAATTTTGGCATTATAATCATATTTGAGTCCACATATAGTTTCTAATTGATTTATGGGGTTTAAATATATTTTTCTAAGAATTTATATCAACTGGATAATATTTATTCTAAAATATATGAAGCCCATAAAGGAACATTATAAGACAAACTAAATATCACCAACAAATATATCTTAAAACTCTGATATGAGGATCCTATAACAAAGTAGGCATTTTTATGAGCTAGGGATAACGACTATTTTCTGTGAATTTAGAAAGATCTGACTATTTATTGGAAATTGAAATTGATTTACCTATTGTAATTAAGTTGATTTGTCAGATATAGCCCCTTGGAGGCCTAGATATGCATCACATCGCTCTTATTGTGGGTGCACGGTCCACAATTAATCACTAAACCGGCTAGTTCATCTGACTTCTGGACCCGATAGGTTCATCGGCCTCCCCCTCTGTGATCACGTCTCCTGGACGTCAACTTCTTGTGCAAGCCTCTTCATACCCGATCCAAGGAAGTGATCTGCTTCCCTGTGGGATGACTGTACACATCTTCACGGGGATGATTGAGGGAGGATCACCAGTGGACATCAGTGGCTAGTCTCGAGCCATCTTCTTGCCTTCTCACGCTGCTTCATCTCTTGAGGTGGGGGTTTCCAGAGAGACTCCTTGGTTAGGCATCGATCAAGGAGTTACTATTTGTAGACATGAGCCCTCTCTCACCCTTAACCTCACCTTCCTCCTTCCCAGGCTCAAGTTCATAAAGCCACCTTGCTTGCCTCCTTTTCATCTAGCCATAGCATCTTCAACTGGGTGTTTCCCTGTACAGGGTAGACGACGAGCGATCATGTCATATTGTCCTTCCCCATCTTCCCCTCACATCATGATGGATCAAAGGAGTGTGGAGGGCTATCTTAGAGGTACAAGGAGCTCTGTGGCCCTACTTCCATATGCTCCTCAATATCCTAGGTGAGCAGGTCATCCTGATAGTTTTCTCCCCAGTGTTCGTTCTAATTAACAAGTACCTAGGGAGCTTTACGAGGACCATTGCCACTTCTCTATTACAATGTTGCTGAAAAGTTCTGATGTTGTAGGCGCAGCCTCGCAAGGAGCAACAAAGATGACCTCTACCCCGTCAAACCAAGGGGAAGACCTATGGCTACTCCATGTGGCCTAGAACTCCCGACGTTGAAAGGCCAATGACATGACAGGCAAGACTTGAAGAAGAGTGCTCAACAACTGAACGTGCAGGAAGGAAAGTTTGAATACCCTTTCTCTAGGGTTCATCTTACACACTAAATCTCATTGTCATCAAATCCACAAGAACAAGAAGCTCACACCGCCCTTAGCACAAAATCAAATGCAGAGATCCTTTCCCCCAACTTGACCTGAACCTACATCACAGAGGAGGAAGACGACGACCATTACATTAGTGTTTCCCTCCCCATCTCTTTCGCCTCCAGCAACATCTATGAATAGAGTTGGGGAAGTTCAAAAAATGGGTTCCTGAAACCTAGTCTCTTTGTTCATGTGACTACACAGCCTATCCTGAAGGTTGTTCAATTGTTCTGAGCTTATAGGATCTAATCACCCAACTAGAATCACGTGTGGTTCGGAGATGATTGGGTAAACAAGGCCATGGAACATGTGGCACTAACATGTTCTTCTCTCAAGCTTCTATAGGAGGTTGAAGATAAGGGTATCACCATTAGATCATTACCCAGGGCCTGGTTCAAATCAGCCTTAATTAGATCTAGGATGGCTGTGTGACAAGGTTCTAACCTGAATAATCATCAAACTTAGTTCTACTTATTTGAAAACTTAATCATTAAATCAATAATTCAAACCTCATTATCTCTTGTTGGGATCATTCAACTTCTATGAAATTTTAACCATGCCTTTATAATGCATATCTCTTAGTCTCAGTCAAGTTTGGGCCACATATAGTTAATCAATCACTTAATAAATTTCACATCTCTTCCTTTATCAATTTCAAGTTTAGTATCACTTAGATAATCATTAGTTTACTTTATCTAACTTCCCTCGATGAAGCTTATCATGCAAGAAAACTTCAAATACGATTAAATTACTCTTGTTAGGTCTAACAAAACTAAATTTCTTCAAGCATCCAAATTCTAGGTCATCACATTCATCCCATATTAAATTGAATTTTGACCTCAAAATTCTACTAATGTGATGCTTAAAAAGATATAGAAGACTCCCATTTCATAAAGGTCATCGCTTCTAGGTGCAAAACACCACAGTTGCACATGTATCCTACATTGTTAATGTAACATCCTTGACCTGGGTTATGAGATAACCCTAGGTGTTTTGTCTAAATATGTAATTAAGATACTTGTGATTATCTTTTTAAATGTAATTAAAGCTTTTGAGGAACATATGTTTACATTTCTGTCCTTTTTAAACAACGGTTTAGTATTGTTTTGTAATACAGGGACCTATGTGCAATTTACCCAATTAGAGGGGTTAACTTGCAATATACACATGTTAATATGTTCCTTTAGTCTTGAGACATCATAAGAGTGAATATGATGAAGTGTGATTGATTCCCCAAGCTTGGGCACTGAGATGCAGCTTGTGGGGCAATCTATGTGCTTAAAAACCCTAATTTTGGTGTAAAGTGCAATTTACCCAAAATGTGGGGTGCAACTTGTAAAATACACTTTGTAATATATCTTTTATGACTTTTGACATCATTTAGAGTAATAATGATGAAGGGGGAACTTCATTTGAATAATCATATAATAAGGAACACCTTTGTAATTAAATCACCAAGTTGTAAGAAAGAGAGACCCTTATGTATATGTGCACCTTAGTGAAAGGTTGACCTTCTTTGCCTTTAGTTCTTGGTCTTAGAAAGAGTTTTTCCTTATAAATAAGTAGAAGGGATGTGTAAAAGAAGAAAGGAGGGACCTAGATGAGAAAAGGAGAAGTAAATTGTTCTTATGTTGGAAATGACCCCAAAGTATATATATACACCTTTCCTTTGTTTGCAAATGAACGTTTCCTTTCTTCCTTCACTTATCCCCTTGCTTGGACCGACTAAAGCAGAGCTCTGGAGCAGAGGAGGACAACCAAGGAGAAGCTAGGTAAGCTTGGGTTATCATCTTGCTCGAGTTCATGGAGGAAAGTGGATTATAAGGTTGGTTTCATGGTTATCTTACTTAGTTCTTTCTTTCTAGCCGAGTTTTCCCAACCTATTCTTGGAGAAATACCCTTGGCCAACCTGTGGAGCTCAAGATGCCATTAAAGGCTTGAATCTTGGAAGCGTGGAGCTCTAGGGACAACCTTAAGGCAGGTTTTATAACTCTAAACCTCTTGCTTTCTTATACATATACTTGTTCTTGAATGTAGTAGTTAGTTATTCTTCTTCCCCATCTTTCCTTTCTCTCTTGCAAGAAAATCCACGAAGTAACCGACCTGTCCCAAGGTTGAAGATGATGGGTGTGAATCCCTAGGTAACTTTACCAAATGACCTTGGACGATTTGGTCTAAACGGTTTGCAAACCGTTTGAAATCAAACGGTCTCAAGACCGTTTGATCTCATATGGTCTTGCAAGACCGTTTAGATTCAAACGGTCTCCAAGACTGTTTGGAAGGGTTGAACAAGTGAAGACCATTTAGAGGTCTGTTGTATACATGTTGAATTAATCAATTACAAAGATTCATGATCTAATTGCAAACCAATCACTAGTTGAAGGCACTTCAACCTTCAAAACCCTAATCGGGTTCAATTGGTGATTCCAATGACCAATTTTGGTGAACTTTGGGTTGAAGGGCCCAAACGGTCTCAAGACCATTTGGGGGGTCACTCAAATGATCTCAAGACCGTTTGGTGACAACCCAAGACCGTTTGGAGGTCTAGGGTTAAGGAAATTTTATGAATTGAGGGTCCAATTACAATAGGTTGATGAATTGATTGAAAGTGCTGATTTTAGACCTAATTAGAGTTCAACCCTTACCAAATCGACTTAGATTTTGATGAACTTTGGGAAAACGGTATTAATACCGTTTGGAGAGTGTCCAAACGATCCCAAGACCATTTGGACCAAGTTTGGGCCCAATTGAAGGTCAATTGATGGGTTCAACATCAAATAGACTCATGATGATCAATGTTGATGGTTAACCGATTGCAAACCCTAATTGAATTGGATTCAACCCTAATTGGCTTTCAATTGAGGGTCAATTTGGTGTCCAATTGTTTAAGGCTAACCCTAATTGACTCAATTTATAAGTGGTTATCAAGGGTATGTCCAATTGAAGGCTTCAACATAGAAAACCCCAAACGATTATAACCTTTGATACACCTTTGAGGTCCATGTGGTTTTGAGCCCTTTTGGACCAGACGGTCTCAAGACCGTTTGGATCCAAATGGTCTCAAGACCGTTTGAGGCCAAACGATCTCAAGATATTTTGGGGCCAAATGGTCTCAAGACCGTTTGAGCTCAAACGATCTCAAGGTCATTTGGTCCAATCGATCTCAAGATCGTTTCAACTCATGTGATTTCAAGGTCGTTTCATCCAAACGTTTTGGAGGTCAACACTCTCAAACATTCAACGCACCCAAATGGTCTCAAGACCATTTGAGGGCAAACGACCTTGAGTGTCATGCAGTCTTGAAGTCAACTATAGCAAACGGTCAACACATCCAAACGGTCTTAAGAATGTTTGGAGGTTGAAAGTGTGTAACCGTTTGGAGACTTTAGGGTTGTGATTGCTTAGTACTTTGAAGGTTTAAATTGGTTCAATGGTGGTCTAATCTAAACCCTAATCATACCCAATGACATCAAGGGGTTAAGTGATTAAACGATTGACCCATGATGGTGATCATTGTGTACTTTACCAATATGCCCTTGAAAGGTTCAACTAGATGATACCTTGTTTTAATCAAACCCTAATGACATGATAGAGGTGATTTAGCTTATGTTATTCAATGATGACTTGACCTAACCTAACCTAGAGTGATGTAATCACCATCTAGTAGTAAGAAGAGAGAGAAGGTACCATTTATGGTTGAAACTCAAGTAACAAACCTTCAATGTATATGAATGTGCATAGTTAGGGTATGATCCACCTATGTGAGATCATAAAAACCCTAATTATGATTATTGATGAGTCTTATCCTAATTGGAAGGCATCAATGATGATGTTTCTCATACATGATGATGCTATGAGTTCTATTCACATGAAATGTGAATAGTAAACCCTAATTCTAGGGTAATAACATGAAATGTGAATAGTAAACCCTAATTGAGGGTGATGAGATGAAAAGTACAATAAACCTTAATTCCAGGTTATGCTTTTAAGCAGAAAGGTACAACTCTTGATATGAATTGTTTATTGTTGTTAATTGAATTAAGCATGCATGTTCTCATAAGATAATAATCATATCCAGGTAAGGATGTTGATATCATATTCATTGAAAGCATGTTGATAGCTTTATGAATAAGTGATATGCTATGTTGCTTAAGAAAAGTGGCATCATATGAGATGATAGGCTTTAAGAGCCATGAGTAACATCAAGGTCATGCTGATTAGATGACTTATGATGAGTTAATATTCAATTGGCAACTGATATGAGTTAAACTTGATACATTTAGTATTCTTCTTGTATAGCAGTGTTTTAATATTTAAATGTTTGGATACATGCATGTGGTTAAAAGAATACTGAAGTGTACCTAACTAATAAAGTATAATCATATCATGTAGAGCCCTGATCATAGATCCATCATTGTCAGAAGCTAAATGATGGTGAGATAGGTTTTCCTAAGGGAACTCCTGGATCACATACTTTTGAGTATGTGGGGGAATATGGATGTGAATATCCTTACATCCTAGTGTAGGAATTGATGTAGATGTACCTTAATCTATTTACCCTTCACTATATATATATATATATATATATATATATATTTATGCCGGGGTGATGTATCACAAATCTCCCGAGGAAATCTTTAAATATCGCATTGATGAGAGATAAACAAGAGATCTTTCGATGACGAAGAGAGTACAAAATGCCACTGTGACTCTAATAGCGAAGTGCCAGAATACCCTGGTAAGCTATCTTAAGCAGAGATATGAGATGTCCTGCATGTTGATCCTCACACTGACTGAGGAAGATGAGGTCATAAGAATCCGGCTCTTTTGATGACCTATGTATGATACCGATGTGACTTAGTAGTGATCGGTTGGAGTATGAGTGGTATACCTCATCTCCGCAGGGCATAATAATGTTTGTAAAACTTAATCAACCGCGTAGCATATCTGCTTAGATTAAATTACGAGAAACAATGATTGGCGCTACATTGTTTATATTGATGATCTGTGCAAGTATCTAGTATACATGTTCTTCATATGGTTTAATGAAATAACTACTTAAGTATGAGATTCTTTGCTTATTACTAATCTCCTGTTGATGTATAAAGTTACTCTGCTTATGATTATTCCTTATATGCTATAACAAAGCTTTTGGTGGAGAGTTATAACTCTCGCTGGGACAATTATTCAGATTGTCTCACTCTGTAGGTTTTAACTTTTTAGGTGGACGTCGAGGACAGAGAAACCAATCCGAGGGTGAGCAGTAACAGGAGCTACAACACCAGGGGCAGCAGTGAGTCTCAGGTGGTGATCCTGGCTGTCCAGTCCTTTAGTTAGATAGTCTTATGTCATCTCTGTACTCTCAGGTCCTTGGAGTTTGTTGATATGAGATTCTAGTTTTTAATCTTGATATTTTGTATCTTGTTGTGTATAATCACTCAAGAAGTGATTTATCAGAGATGTAAATTGTTTATCTTTCTTTTATGAAAGAAGTTTCATGTTTTCAAGATCTTGTCTCAATAAGTTTTAATTTTTTATAATTTTTCGTATTCCGCTGAGTTTATATCGTGTTTTGGAGATCGGAGCCCACAATTATGTTAGGAGTTTATAGCATAAAGGGGATACCCACCCAACCTTATATAGATTGCAACATCATTTATGTCTTAGTCATAACTTGACTTTCTATTATTTTAGAATTTATGTACCTTAGTCACCAGAGAATTCAAGATTTTTTTGGAGTTAAGAAGATATTAATGAATATTTCATCTTTCACCCCATTAACCATTCAATGGGCATCAAATTTCATAAAATTATTTGTTAAATTTATCCCATTTAGCATCATTAGTGTGGGTTATGATCATAATTATACAATAATCTCATAATGTGAGAAATTCTTACTTGACATGCTTGAAAATTAGGGTTTCACCCCATTGTAGAGTTATCCTCAAACTAGAAATTTCGGTTTAGAAGGATTGAGGTTAAGCACTATGTTTGTAATCATGAAATTTATGATCCAAATACATCTTTATTTTTATCTCATGATTTCAAACTTATATATTTTATGCATGATATAGAGGGAAAGAAAATATACTAAGCCAAGAGTATCATGATTCAAACTTGTATATTAAGATACAATGAGGAAAAATAGAATAGGACAAGCTTCTATGAGTCACTTCTCAACATAAATCATCTATATAGCTCAAGTTAAGTTTCTAGTATCATATATTAAGAAAGAGAAGTGGAAGGAACAACATTTATGACTACCTTATGCACAATGCATTTTAATCTCAGAACTGAGTTCATATATCACCTCACTTGAAGCTAATGATGAGATTCACAAATATATGTCACTCAAGCTAGGCCCTAGATCAAACAAAAGGATTTTACTTTCACATTATGAGTCACCTACCCATCATTTTTTACCCAACTCTCACATATATGATTTAATCATGCAAAAGGACTCTTGTCTACTTAGGAGTAATCTAGCTTAGGAAGAATCATTTTGCATATATCTCATTTTCTCATATAGGGAGGCTAGGTCTTTCACGGAATTGGAATCCTAGTCCCATGAACCAAATGAATACCAAAGGCAACATGCAGAAGCGTAAAGCTTAACACACATGAACAAATAACAAGATAAAGGCACCAACACAGTCTCAACATTTAACAAGTATAAATTATACAAGGTACATCATATTCATGAGTTCAATTACACATTTCTAGAGTCGAGGTACAAGTCATTCATGTGCAATAAATATGGATCTTACAATAAGTACACCTAGCATATCTCACCAAGCCCATCAACCTTCTAGCCATCTCTAAAACTAAAAACAAAATATGAGAAACGGGTCAACACACGTGTTGAGTATGGGGCATAAAGATACATACATACATACATATATATATATATATATATATATATATATATATATATAAGCTTTGCATAATTTGAAAAGATTTCATGACTGAACGAATAATAATAAACATGTTAACTGTTTAACAAAATGTGAAACTATATTTTATGTCATTTCACTCCATTATACCAACAATATCAAGCATGTTTAAGGCCTTTGACCATCTTCCCGTCAGAAGGGTCCGTAAGGGTGCTCAAGATTAGCCAACCATTTTATACGAGAGGGACCTCAAGACCATAGCCAAGAGCTAACCCTTTATCAATCAATATTATAATGGAGTTCTATATATATGTGTGTGTTCAAGTTATAAAACCGACGAGGCAAACACTGAGTAAGACATAACCATACTACATGGCAATATTTGAGCAAGTAAACAAACAAGCATACAATACATGTCTTTTCAAACAAGAAAACGATATTCATATAACTAGATAAGGCCCATACCTGATTTAGAGATTCTTAACATAACACGTCCATTACCATCTAGATCATATGCCAACCTGATTAACAACAAGATTACATATATGCATTAGATTATCACCATTAACCCTAATTATCTTCATTTTAAGGGTTTTGGCCAAGTTAGGTTACAAGTTGCTTATTAGTACATTTTATGACCTTATATTGATCTAGAGGTCATCATGATGGTGTGGTTTGAGTTTCATGCCATTATGACGTTCCATGCACTTTCTATGATCATTTCAAGGTTTAAGGCATTTACATACATTCTAGGGTCAAAAGACTCACAATAGGACAAGAAGGGCCATAGATCATCAAGTCATGGTAACCCAACATAAAAGAGGGTCTACATCTGCAAGATAACGACATAATGAACATAGTCAAAATAGGTCAGATGCCCCTTAGGGTCTGGGCATCAAACAACCAACCCAAGGTACCAACATTCTTACATATATGCATTTAGGGCCCCATAGAACAAACATATAGACAAAGGGTTTGGGGATGGAGTTCGTGTCATAGTGAAGCATAAGTTTCTGATTTCAAGGTTAGGGTGAGACCATATGTCATTTCAAAACAAGATTGGCAATGTAGAAACAACTCTATTATTAATGTCTCAAATGAGCCACATATGGGCAATTGGGGTTGATAAGGGGCAATAGGGGTGATTAGGGACCCCATGTAGTTCAAAGGTGCACAACATTTATTGATTTGATAAGAAAGAGAGGTACAAGTGTACAAAAGATTCAAGATTTATCATAAGGATGCACTATATTGATGAACCTAGTCAAAGATCACATCTTTAGAAATAAAAGAAAACTATAAGAGGAAATAGGGTCTTAAAATGTACCCATGTTGTAGATCTTTTTGAGATGATCAATTTGGTATATAGTTTGACTATATTTGGCCTTAGGATTTGAGAGATATCAATTTTTGAAGATAAAAACTGAGAACTATAGTCAAGAGGGGCTAGGAGTTACTAATATTATACGAGGGATCTTGGCCCTAGATGGGCAATCCAGCGGCTCAGGGCGCACCCACTTCTATTCGCTCACCACTACGTGCTGGATGGTTTGGTTGACCTGCGTCACTGGCCACCACTTCAGGTCACTCCCTTAGCTAGCCCTTCTCAGCCACGAACCGCCAGGAGGCGCCACCCACCGCTGCCAAGGGTCCCGAGACCCTACCTACCACTGGCCAACAAGATTTCCTAAAAATTCTTTACTTGTGAGAAATTATAATGGTTGGTACCACTTCTCTTGTCAAGATGGTTCATAGTGTTAAAATCTCCTAGCACAACCCAAGGTTTATTGAAGGATTTACCCATCCTGATGAGATATTTCTGAAGAAGGCACCTGGCATTGATGTGTGGTTTAGCATAAGTGAATATAACTAGAGCCTTGTTGTTTAAGCAACATGAAAAATTATCTATGGTAACTGACAATGTGAACTTTATAGTCGATCTCGTTCCAGCATACCTAAATGCATCCCACAAATCCTCTTGCTTTAACATGAAAAGAATTATTGAATCTAAGGTCTTTGACGGTTATTGTGGATTTTTCTATGTTGATCCATGGTTTTAGGATTCCAAACACGTTGGTTTTATATTGATTCAGATAATCTTTACGAAATTGTCTAGTTTTAGACTTCACAATACCTCTAATTTTCCAGAAAATAATACCATGCATTCTTAAACACAAGTTAGTGAAAAGGATGGGGTCATATGGCTATTAATGGGTTTTAATTCTCCTTGTCTTCATTTTCTTGTGGATCCTTTTGGCCTCCATCAGTAGTTATAGTGTTTGGCATTAATCGTATGATGCTTTCAACTTCTTTTTCTATAATTCTTGGGTTCCTTCGTGGTATTTCATTGGATGGTATGTTTCTGACTCTACCTATTCTCTTCTTTTTAGTGGAGTTTTCCTTGGTTTTTCGTCTGTCTATAATGTGGATTGTGGCTATTGCCTCATTGATTTTGGCTATTTGTGTTGTTAGTATCACTTTTTCTTATTTTGTGAGATTTTCTCCTATAAAAATTGGGGTATCAACAATGTCTACATTAATAACTTCAACTATTTCATTGAGTATAGGGTCCATCGCCACATATTTATCCTTCTTCTGAGCACCTGGTGTTGTGGTATCCTCTTTCATGTTGAAAACATCTCCCACTGTATGTTTGTCTTTCATTTGAATAGTTGGTGTTGTGGTATCCTCTTGCATGTTAGTAACATCTCCCAGCACTTCCCTAGTAGTCTTGTTTGTCATTGCCTGGGTAGTAGGGTTCTTATTCTTCCAAACATTTTTTGGCCACTTGGTGAGATTTTGATTTCCTTCAGTTGTTAGTTGTACAGATTCTACTTGATGTTGTGTCTCTTGGGTGTCCTCAGCATTGAACATTGTGAACTGCTTCCTAGAACTAGGTCTCATTTCTTGATCTCTTTGTTTGACATCGGTTTCTTCTTCTCTTCTGGGTCTGCCATCCTTCGAATGTTTGGCTTGTTTCATGGGTTTGGCATTTGGTCTACTTCCTCCCACCCTCTTCTGCTTCCACCTCTATGTGTCCCATATCCCTACACTCCTTTGAGGTGTGTCCCTCTTTGCCACAGGTTGCACACGCCCATGGGAACCCTTCATATATCACCTCATATTTGACTCCATTAATCAGTTTAGCATGTAAGAGAGGCCTAGTAATGTCCACTTCTAGAGCAAGTCTTGTGAACTTGCTATGTGAGCGGTTAGATGTATGTGTGTCGACCTTTATCAAAATACAAAAGCCAACCCTATATACTCGAACATCGTTGGGACGTATATCTGGAGTTGAAGGTTGAGAATACGCACCTAGGAGACTATCAACTCAGGTGTTTCATCCTTTGGTTTGAAGGTGGGATATCAATTCCAAACCAGTGGGTTGAGAATGAAAATTTTCCATGGACCCATGTGAGACATTTTCATGTTATGCAAGTTGATATATGTATATGTATATATGTATATATATATATGTATATAAATATATATATATATATATATATATATATATATAAATATCTCTGTGTGTGTGTGTGTGTTTATATTTATATTTATATTTATATGTGTGTATCTTTCTATAATAAGATCAACACCTTGCGTGTTGACTTACATGTTTCACATGTGTTTTAGGTTTAGATATATTTTTGGTGTTTGTGGATTTGTGAGCTATGTTCATGTGTACTTTTTGTTGATCCAAGTTTAGTTTACATGTCAAACTTGTATAATGTACAATTTGTGATTGAAAGGTTGTTACAAAAATTGTTGCTTAATAATACTTATTGATCATTGAGATTATGTTGGTGCTTTATTCTTGTTATATGTTCATGTATGCTAATCTTTTATGCTTCCACATCCACATTTTGAATACGAACATGCTAGGGATGGACTTTTGGGTCCTTAATCCATTGACCTTTTAGTCATATGAAGGTATTTATGACTAATAAATAGTTTTTAATGGGATGCCAGACAAATTTTTAGTTATAAGATGATTGTTACAGCCAGTGATTGGGTTGTGTGATTACTTTCTCCCTAGAGGATGTGTGAGATGAATCACTAACTAAGAGTGCCAAAACAAATTGAGATTGGCGATTATCTACTGATAAGGTGGTCTATAAGACATGTTCCTCCACTAGTTCCTCATCTTTTCCCTACATTTTTGACAAGCAATTAACCCGAATTATCTAGTTGTCACTTTATTTGGGCACGCGCGATTACTAAAAGTTCCTTCTAGATGTTAGGATAAAAATGTATGAAAAGTAGAGTTTCAAATTTTGATATTAGGGTTGGGCTAGTCATAGTCCATTGCCCAAAATAAGTTGTCATAAAAAAGGGAGAGGGTGCATATTCTAGGTAGGGCTTGTTGTCAAGTTTAAGGTCTTAGTCTAGGACCCAGAACGAGTTCTGAGAATGAAGCTAGTTTGGATGTGAAAATTTCAACATAATGTGGTTCAATTTTAGGTCATGATCCTTGACCTAAAAGGATTGGAAGATAATGGTACAAATTGACTTGATTTTAGGTCCTATTTTGGGGCCTTGAAAGATAAGAAAATAAATACATGAAATTGGTCTAGATTTAGGTCATAGTCTGGAACCATGGTAAATTAGATATAGAAGTGTTTGATCAGTTTCGTTTTCAGTCATGACTAAGGATTGTAAATATTTGAAGATGAAAGGCAGAATTAGTTCAGTTTTAGTCATGATCTAGGACACAGTAATATGTGGAAAGATAAAATCAAGATTGGTTTAGTTTTAGTTCATGATCTAAGACCATATATTCAAAATTTAGAACCTTGGGTTGGTTCAATTTTAGGTCATGATCTAGGACCATGGATGTGTTAGGGTCTGACCCTTAAAATAGTAAAAAAATATTTTACTTAAGAAATTTGGAAACTTTTAACTTTGAAGGAAACATTTGAAATCTTTCAATTTTTAATTTTGATAGTGTCTTTGTATTTAATGATTTTTCTATATTTTTTATTTATAGAAGGTTTTACAAATCCTACTAAAAAATTCATGTACCTACGTGCAATTCTTGAAAAAACTTTGTTTTTATAAGGAAGGGAAATGAGAAGAGGTTGTATACCTCTACAATTTCTACCATTTTTGAGTTATGGTGGTGGCATCCAAGGAATTCGATTCTACCAATCAATAATAAAGACACCACTTAGAGAGAGAAGAGTAGAATCACATTACGCTAATAAATAGGTGCACACAACAGATAGTGATGGTCAACAACTGATCTATAACAGTGTGGCATGAAACAACTTTTCGATGGAGGCAAAGATTTGAGTTGCCTATTTTGGTGTTTCTTTTAGGGTGGTTTCTGGCTCTATTCACTTTTGGAGAGGTACAATATTCATTCTTGGGCTTTAGTTTGGCCATTTTGGCCCTCAGTAGAAAAATATGGATTTTGTCTTTCTCGGCGTTCTTTATAGTATGGAGGTTCAAAATGAGTCAATGTGTGTTTTTATTTTTGCGATCATCTAGTGTCAGATTGGATGATGTAATTTGTTGTGCAAAACTAAAATCATTGCAGTAGTAAATTTGTAGATGGAAACTCACAAATGGCATGAGGAGGCTGATATTCCTCAAGAGGACCCAATCGCGGATGTTCAAGATGATGGAAATTATGTCGGGATGAAGCACACCTGTGATATACATATGTTGCTTTTGTTTGCTGAGTTCATGTTTGGATATAAAATTTCTAATTTTTGTATGATATGTGAAGGTGCCATAGTGGTTCAAGTCAGATTGTAGAAAATATTCTCCCATTTTAAAAGTTCATGGCTCATCGAGGAGTGTTTTGGATGAACCTACATGACGTGGGTCATCAAGAGGGTGATGAGTTATAACTTAAAACTTTTCTCCTTGTCATTTACATTTGTTTTTGGAGCTTGAACCATGATTTTTTCCATGAGTATGGTTTTTGACTTCATCTTTTTCTCCATCTTTCAGGATCTTAAACTATAGAATGTATGTCTGAGGACCTGTTGGAATGATATTTGGTGTTTCATTTTGGGTTGGTTGCTAAGGAATTAGACTTGCTTGAGGGGACTGGCTCTTGATGTATTTGTCATTGTGGGATAATAGATAGGATTTATCTAATCTCATTGATTCAACAGTTCCTCCTAAAAACAAGTACTTTTTATTATTCTTTTGGTGAGTTATAAACCTTGGTAAGTTTATTGCAATCATATGGTTAGGTTCTTGTGGCACTACCATTTTTAGCTTTCTATATATATAGGAGTGCGAGCGGTATCACCTTGTTGGGATACTGGGACTGAAACCTTATGACATTGAGATAGCTTCTAGATATGACATTAAATTTATGTAGTTACCTATGGCCTTCTTTCATAAGAGATAGAGAGTGGGGTACTAGTAATTCTTTGTATGCAACCCTGAGGTCAAGGTATTCTAGAAATGGAGGAGAGATCGAGATCTCCTATTTTCTTTACTTGGATACAATTATTTCCTTTGACTAGGATGGAGGCGTACATGATCACATATTTACGTGCTTGAGGAGGTGTCTGGTGGGAAACTCTGCAAAGGAAATTATTAGGGATACCAAGAGTTATAACATCTTTGTGGGCCTTATTGTGGTATTTTAGTATATTTTTTTCTATTTAGCTTGAAACATTTGAATTTAATGATTTCACTGACCTTCATTCTACATCTTTGGGGATATGAGCACTTCTAGTGCAATATACATGTTACCTTGAATGGTCCCAAGGGTTATCTACATGTGTTCCTACCTACTTGTCACCATCGAGTTGGATGAAGTAGTAGAGTGTTGTCCTAGCAATGGAGAGAAAACTTGAGATAATGACTTCTGCAGAGGTATGCATAATACTTTATATTTATGATCTTGTATGTCTGTACTTTAGTTAACTACAATTTTATGTGTTATTTCTCGTGTCCAATTCAAGATCTTCTCCAGGTTTTAGACTGGCAAGGTGACTGCCTCGTGTGTGGCCTACTTTACCTCCTTATCAGTGGAGGCTTTCTGGATCCATTTTGAGTCACCCTCTGCGAGTGTCTTCTACATGGGTGAGTTTGTTGCTCGTCCATGGCTTGGTGGCTAGCATATTACCTTTAACCCTCTTCATGATTGGTTCCTTCTAGTCTTATAATCCTTCAACTACATCCTAGGTGATGTATGGTCTGTGACCTATATTGATTCCCCATGTGGTACTATGTGCATGGTCATTTGACACTACTTTCTCAAGAGGAGAACAATCATTTGTGACATGTCCCAACAGTAAGCGTTCACCTTCTTATTTTTATCGACTGATTGTCATATTTTGACACTTGTATTCTATGTTCTTGACTATGACTCTATTGAAGATCAGGATGATTATGGGTATGAACTCCATCAAACACCTCCTTCTGAGGCAGCCTCTCCTCATGAAGCTTCACCTTCTCTGCTACTATTTCCTTTGGGATTTGATGATTTTGTGGGATGAGGGCCAATCATGATTTTGGTGTTGGAGGTTCATGGCATTTCTCAGGCGAAATTGGTGGGACTTCATCCTTCCAGGATGATAATGCATGTACGAGTGTGGAAGGTGGACTCTTTGGTTCAAACATACCACCAATATAAGTACTCAAACATCCTTTGAGGGGACCACATGTATGGGTGATTATTGCACAGAGGTCTCATTGTAGAGACTTAGATCTTGTTGTATAGGTGAAGTCCAGTGGTTCTTTTTCTATCCAAAATTGGTCTACTAGTGCCATTCCTTTAGATTGGGAACATGGAGAATTAGTCTTCGAGGACTTCTTGTTCTGGTCATAGGATTTTGGCCAAGTGCCTATGTAGATGGTTGAAGAATAATCTTAAGAAATGGATATTTGTCCTACATTTTGTCTTTGCATGTTGTACTTTCTTTTCCTAAAAGAAATCATGTACCAGTGTTATTTCAGTATTTCTATGACATTTGAAAGTTATAAGTTTAGAATAGCAATCTGAATTTAATTAGATTTATTGTGAGTTTTGGTGATCTTCCATTCAGAATAAGTTCCTACAAACTGGATTTTAAATGGCAGAGTTTGTTTGGAGAATTTCCTTGATCCGCATGCCAGGCTTCAATGGTGGATTGTTCCAAATAGTGAGGGAGAGGGAGTAGCAGTCAAGTATTCTTTGAAAGTGTGTATGCGGAAATGATGTTGATGAAATTGAGGTATATTGTGTCATTCTATGAAGGAATAGGACAATGAGTCCCCTTATCCCTGGAAAATGAGCCAGTCTTGATCAGATGTCTTGAAGACAATAAAAAGAGGGGCATAGCTTTTCTTATTCTGCACAACTTGGTTTTTTAAAACTTTGAGTCATGGGAGACAAAGTTATAAGTGAGATCCCACTTCTGATGTGTCCTCCCTTTTGTCCCTTGTGTTTTTTTTGGATCATAGATCTTTCTAAGATAGATGAAGTTGAGCATGTGATTTTTTGGCATGACAGTCATCTGTGTCATATGACCTATGTCCATACTATGAGAGAACTGATGTTGATAGAGATCTCCTTTTGGGGTCCTCTCAGACAGTCCTTCCATTTTGGGGATGTCGTTCTGACTCCTACTCTGGAAGATATGGCAAAAATCATTCGGCTTCCCCTACATGAGCACTTCCTATAGTACCAAATAAATCAAGTTGGATGGTAAAATTGGATAATCTCTTGGATGTGAAGAGTCTCGGGCAACTCAATGGTTGACCAACAATGGGCGCTTTTGTCAAATGGCCCCCATGTGGGATTTTTTTCTAGAGCAAAGTGTGACGTGGTGTTGGATACCAAGATACACCTTGTTTGTGAGACTATAATTTAATCATCCTGGATGAGTTGTTCTTTGGAGATATTATTGGCCAAGTGAATTCTGCTATTTTTTCATGTTGAATGTCCAATTTGGTGATAGAAACCATCATTCCTATAATATTGGTCAAGCTGTATGAGTGCTTAGATGACACACAATCGACTGGAAATAGAAGGGGGCCCTTTAAGGTCTTGTATATTTATCTAGGGATGTGTATTATACCTACTATATTAATGGACTCTTCAAACCCTCACTACATAATTGTGAAGAAATGCTTGGCAAAGAACACTTAGGCTGGTGAGCCTTTCCAAATGCATGGTGATTTGGCTTAATGACTTGTTGGTTTGACTCAACAGATGTCGACTAGGGATGGATGAAGTTCTATATGGATACCTCAAATTGTGAGATTGTAATGCTTGATCTTTAGTTGTTGATCATCTTGACAAGATGGGAATGACATGTTGCCTATTTGGCATCGGTGTTGAGATAGTTCAACCACTGCCATTGTGTATATCAAATTTAAGTTCTTCCATCTTTCTTCCAGATGCTAATGACTAACTCTTAAAAGGTTCAAGAGACCCCCTGATGGTTTTTAGGCGCTTAACTTTACGAGCCCCCTTAGAATGAATAAGGTTTTTAGGATCAATATAAGCCTCTTGTCTAGATGTTTGGTACATTAAGGGCGGTTATGACCTTTGGTGTTTAAGGGAAAAAACAACATCTATCAATGTCACATACCTTTCATTTGCTTCCCTTGGCAAAGTTAGAAAGTTTAAACCCAATTCATTTTAAGAAATACCTCATCTTGGTCTCCTATGGGCAGATGATTCTTTTATTTTAATGTACATAACCCATTCTACTATGAGAGGGGCCTTCATTCTAGGGGAGTAGGTGTAATAGAGCTATGTTGGACCTTGATGTCATGATAGGTGCTAAAGTTATGCCATGCAACAATTGTATGAGTGGAAATCCCGTATCTTATTGGGCCAAGTGTCAGAGACTCCCCAGTGAGATTTCATCCTGACGTGCTCTAGCATAGAGATCCATAACAAGCATGTTTCTACCTAGTTAAATGTCTATTTTATGATTTCTTGTGAGATGTCCACTTGTCATGGATCTTGTTTAATTGAATCTTTGAATAGACATTGATGATCGGGGAATTAGTATGAGAGATTATGGTTCCATGAGGAATGAATGGGTTTTGACTAGTGAAAGTTTCCCTCCTTGTCATTTTCGGGTTAATCCATGTGTGGTTTAGTCATAACTCCTTTCAATTAATGGGGTGTGGATATATGCAAGGATTTTTAATTTTTTTTGTTGACCCTCATTGTTCCCCTTTTATGTTGACCCTTATAGATGTTAGTGTTATGCAAACTCCTCTTGAATATAGGTGTCAAGAATCCTTGAATGTGAGGATTGTACCTAACTCACCTTCGGGCACTCATATTTTCAGAACTACTATGATTACTGTGATAGTGATCATGGGGCTTCACCTTACTTTTACCACAATCATGAACATTTGTTGATATTTTATTAAGATTAGCCTATCATAAGGAGTCGATCTAGTTTGGTAAACCATTGGGGACTCAGGATAATGATAGTGCTCCTTCTTCCCAAGGCCCTATGGTTCTACTTTGACCCTTCTATTTCAAGGTACACGAGGGACACATCTAGGAATTTAAATAGATTTTAGAATCATTTGAAAAGGGATGGGAGTTTTTACTCCCTTAAATGGCTCCTTGCAAAAGCATGCACTCGTTGAAGCTTGATTGTCAACAATAATAGCACTTGACAAGGATGGCATTTGTGTGATGAAGATGAACATCTCCATTCCTGGTTCTTCAGACATAGGTTTTTTTATTCATAGATGTCATGGATGATGTAAGGCCCTTCCCATTTTGGGTTGAATTTCCCCTCAAATCAGAATTCTAGATGACACTCAACAACTGATTACCTTTTTGAAAGTTGTAGGGGAATTCCTTATTGTTGAATGTTGAAAATGTCCTTACTTAATAGCATTGTGCATGATGTATAGCTCTTGATCTCCATTCTTATAGAGTGCATTCAATCTTGAACCCACTTGACCTTAGATTCTTTGCTTCTTGTAATATGCTAAGCAGAGGAATCTGGACTTCGACTAGTAAGACCGCCTCCATTCCATATATATGTGAATAAGGTGTAGCTCCTATGTAAGTTTTGATAGAATTTCAATACACCCAGAGAGCCATTGGGAGATGTTAAAGCAAGTTGGCATGTGAGCTAAAAGTATTCTTAATAATCTTTATCAGTCTTGTTGATAGCTTTTGCATCTATGTTCATCTAAGGTCAGTATGGTGACGGTTGGTGGTGCTTAATTCCCAAAGAGCTCATATACTCTCTAATATATTTTGTCTATGAAATTTGTAGTTTTTTCAGAGACGATCTCATGTGATATCTCATACTGTCTTACAATGTTGTTGTTGAGAAATTTATTAGTTTAATAGCTTAAGTGTTAGTGACGGACATGGCCTTTACCCACTTTGTAAAGTATTCTACCACGAACATGATGAAGCAATATCCATTTGAAGCTACAGTATTGATTTTCCAAACCAAAACAGTTCTTCAATAAGAAAATGGAAAAGACATGTCCATGTTGTATATCTAATTAGTACGTGCATGAATGTAGTCACCATGAATCTGGAAGATTGACACTTATAGATGTATTGGAATCAAAATGTTTCCACAGTGTTCCAATAGTATCGTTGAAGTTGTATCTTCTTTGGTAGAATGACCCTACTCATATGTGTGTTGCATAATATTATGTGAGCTTCCATCATTAGGGCTTCTTCTTATGCCTTTCTAACGCACATCAAGAGAGTCTAGTTGTAATAATCACAGTATAGGTGTCCTACTCCTAGAACATATTGTATGGCTCATTGCTTGAGCGTCTCTTGTTCTCCTCAGGTGAGTTTGTGATGACCTAGACTTTGGATACTTGAAGAAATTTATTTATGTTAGACCTAACATGTGTAATTTAATCTTATTTGATGTTTTCTTGCATGATATGCTTCATCGAGGGAAGTTAGATGAAGTAAACTAATGATGAGCTAAGTGATACTAAACTTGAAATTGATCAAGTATGAGATGTGAAATTTATTAAGTGATTGATTAACTATATATGGACCAAACTTGACCGAGACAAAGAAATATGGATTATAAAGGCATGGTTAAAATTTCATAGAAGTTGAATGATCCTAGTGAGAGATATTGAGGTTTGAATTCTTTATTTGATGATTAAGGTTTCCAATAAGTAGAACTAAGTTTGATTCTTATTCAAGTTAGACCCTTGTCACACAACCATTCTCCTGGGGTCAAAAATCTAAGTAGAGAATCACACAAACAGTACATTTAAGATACAATTAAGACTGGTCTAAACCAGGCCCTGGGTAATGATACAATGGTTATACCCTTCTCTTCAACCTCCTATAAAAGAGGAGAGAAGAACATGTCAGTACCACATGTTCCATGGCCTTGTTTACCCAGTAATCTTCTAACCACACATGATTCTAGTTAGGTGATTAGATCCTATAAGCTTAGAACTATTAGAAGGCCTTTGGGATAGGTTGTGTAGTCACATGAACAAAGAGACCGAGATCTAGGAACCCATTCTTTGGACTTCTCCAATGCTATTCATAGAAGTGGTTGGAGGAGAAAAAGATAGGGAGGGCAACATTGGTGTAATGGATGTTGTCTTCCCCCGACTTGATGTAGGTTTAGTTTGGGGAAAAGGATCTCCCTATTAGATCTTGTGCTAAGGGAGACTCAAGCTTCATGTGAACCTCTTGGATCTGATGAAAATGAGATTTAGTGGGTAAGGTGAACCCTAGATCAAGGGTATTCAAACCTTCCTTCCTGCATATCCAATTTTCGATCACTGTTATTCAAGTCCCAGATGCCTTGTCATTAGCCCTTCAACATTGGTAGTTCCAGGTAACATGGAGTAGTTGTAGCTCTTCCCCTTGGTTCGATGGGGTAGAGGTCATCTTTGTCACTCCTCATGAGGCTACTCCTACAACATCAGAACTTGCCAGCAACGCTATAACAGAGAACTGGCAATGGTCCTTGCAAAGATCCCTAGGTACCTGTTGATCCGAACAAACACCAGGGAGACACCCATTAGGACAATCTGCTCACCTAGGATATTAAGAAGCAGGTATAAGTAGAGCCATGAATCTCCTTGTACCTCTAATACAACCCTCCATGCTCCTCTGATCCACCATGATGTGAAGGGAAGACAGGAGAGGACAATATGACATGATCACTTATTGTCTACCCCATACGTGGCGGTGCCCAGTCGAAGAAGCTATGGATGGATGAAGAGGAGACGGGGAAGGTGGCTCAACGAGCTTGAGCCTGGGAAGGAGGAAGGTGAGATTAAGGGTGAGAAAGGGATTTGTTCTACAAACCCTAACTCCTCTATCAATTCCTAACCAAGGAGTCTATCAAACGACCCTCACCTCAACTAGACAAAGTAGTGTGAGAAGGAAAGAAGGTGGGTTGAGACTAGACACAAATGTCCATCGGTGACCCTCCCTCAATTGTCAATGTGAAGATGTGTACAGTCATCCCATAGGATATCAGATCACTTCTGTCGATCGGGTACAAAGAGGCTCACATAAGAAGCTGACGGTCTGGAGACATGATTGTGGAGGGGGAGGCTGATGAACCTATCGGGTCCAAAAGCCAGATAAACCATCTAGTTTAGTGATTAGTAGTGGACTGTGCACCCACAACAAGAGTGATGTGGCTCATATACAAACCTCCAAGGGGCTATATCTGATAGATCAACTTAAGTACAATAGATGAATCAATTTTAATTTTAAAAAAAAGTTAGATCTTTTTAAATTTATAGGAAATAGCTCCATTGGTCAATAAATTCACCAAAAATACCCCTAGACTATGAAAAGTGCCTACCTTGTTATAAGATCCTCATATCAAACTTTTAAGTATACTTGTTGGTGATATTTATTTTAGATTATAATGTTCCTTTATGGGCTTCATATAATTAGAATAAATATTATCCAATTGATATAAATTCTCAGAAAACAATATTTAAACCCCATAATCAGATAGAAACTATATGTGGAATTGGATATGATTATAATGCCAAAATTGTAGGTCTTTCTTCTTTAATGACTAAAGTAATGCTTTTATATCATTTTAATTATGGAAAACAAATCAAGCATCTGATAATTATAAAAACTAGACAAGAACCCTAGAATGACCTCCTAATCAGTATAAAAATATTTAATAGCAAGTTTAGGTCAGTTTCAACCTAAATTTGGCTAAAACCCTAATATGGACCTAAATAGCATTATAAATGGTGAACCTTGTGTTAATGATGATTAATTGTTGTTAATCAGGTGATGACCAGATTATCTAGATGATCATGGATGTATAAGGAATCTGTGAACTCAGCTACATGGGATTATATGTATATGACTAGCTTTTTTGTGTGCAAAAAGTATAAAATATCGGGTGCTTTATTTGTGTATAGTTCTTGGATGCATATCAGTTTTATTATGCCTCGCCATAACATATAGAACATAAATAAAGAGATGGGTTGTAGCTATGGAGTGAGATATGTATTTTCTCCCTCTTCTAAAACAATGGTCAACACATCCCCATAGCCCTAGGGGTGGGGATCCCCCTATCCCAAGGGGCGGGGAGGGCCCAACGTATAAGTATTGTAGGTGATTAGACACTTAGTAGTACAACCGCATAAAAACATGCTTAAAAGAAATGGTTTACTTGATTCTCGCTCTAAATAATGTTTTCTTTTATTTTCTTCTTTCTTCAAATCTTTCAATTATGCAAGCATATTAGTATGTATCTTTCTACCCACATACACAACACATTGTGTTGATCCACTATTTTACATATTTTCTAGGTTCAGAGCTAGAACGGGAGAAAATATAGGAAGTGAGTAGTGTTCAGGTTGTACCTATTGTGTAGATCCTATTTAACATACATGTTCACTGAACATATGGTAGAATTTCCATTCAATATGTAAATGTAAATATTTTTGTAATGACTCATTTTGTGATATACACATGTTGAATGTTGAGAATGTTATGGTGTATGCCTAAATTGTATGTTCATGTATACATAAGTCACTTCCGCATTGCTCTCTGAAACAATTGGCAAATATTTTCGGATTTGTCCTCTAGGGCCTTCTAAATCTTGAGACGGTAGAATCTGGGGACGTTACAGTTAGTATCAGAGCATGAAAAATAGCTACATCTAACCATTGCTAACATTCAAATATAAAACTAAATCCAACCTTTCACTTAAAACTCTACAAACATAGTGAGTTGTTCTATATATATAGGTTTGATTTAACCTCTAGGTTAGAGCCTAGATGTTAGAGAACTAGGTTTAGACAAGTGTATGAAACCCTTTCCATATGGAGCTCATATGTATTGGGTAGCTACACTTGTCTACACCTTGTTCTCACCAATTCACTAGGTGACATGACAATAAACTATCTACTGTGTGTGGGACACTCAGTTTTACTTTCCAATCGACTCGAGCCTCGACTGTTTTGTCCGACGTCTGCTTTCTAGAATAAAAACTATATTATATTTTATTATATGTATATGTAATAATAAAAATGTGTCCCTCTCACATGAGAGTAGGAGGTGTTCATACAACCTAAGCGAAAGGGAGTGGCATCAGTCTAGAAGAGAGAATAGATCTAGATTAGATGTCTAGAGCCTTATTGGATATGTGACAGTTAGAGTAGATCATTGATTTATATATAAAATATGCATGTGTAATATTATCTATGTTTGATCTCTGATGGTCTAAGTTTCCTTATAAAGATTAAAGTTGTATATAATGTTTGATATAGTTATAAGACATGTGAGTTGTCTTGATGATAAAAGTGTGTAGGTTTTCTAACTTAACATAATATAACTTAAGACCATGTACTATATGCATTATCCTCAAGCTCTTTTGAAAAGGAGGACCTCTAGCATTAGGGTGAGATATGTGGTGAACTCTACAGAGAGTGAGACCAACAAGGAGAAGCTCAAAGGACCTTGTTACAACCTCAATTTTCTCTCTCCTCTATTGTACTCCTTCTCTCTCATCAAGTCTCTCTTACTCAATTTGATTTTAAATTCATAGTTGGATAGTTGTGATTTTCCGATTTGGCCACTATGGTCATTTTGACAATGTGCGAATACAACTTGAGTTTTGAACTAAGTATCTTGCACATTATATATCACCAATTTTCAATCAAAATTAACCCCCTTAAATAAACTCTCTTTGATAAGAATTGCATATCACTTTCTAGAGCATCCGAATATGGTTTCAATGGCCCAAAAATCACCTAAATCGGGGTTATAAATCACTAGATATGGCTATTTGAATGTTTCCATCTAATGTAGTATTTTATTTGGGTTTTGCAACCTTATTGGAACCAAATACAAATCGAGGCCCATTTGATTTACCCTTTTCTCCATCCTCTTCAGGAAATCTTTCGTCCACCGCCACCATATATGGCATGGGGGTGGGGATGAAGTACCCCGTTGTAAACCCCCGACCTAAACCATTGGTCCTCTTATGCCCATCCCTCATTTGCTCATTTAATTCCTTTTCCTCCTGCCTCCGGATCCCCCCTTTTCCTTCCCATCAGCAAACGGTGCCCAGTAGGGTACTCACTCAACACCACCCCTCCTTGCCCCCTTGAGAGGTGTGATGGCCATGGCGATGTGCATCAGGTGCACGAACACCCCGACTAGGCCCCTAGCATCGTCGACCGAACTCATCTCGGTCAACTGGAGCTTGCTCGATCGACGGGGATATGGGGAGAAGCTTCCCCTGTTTGCACTCTATTCCCACAGATGAGAAAACAAAGGTCGTGTGAACGCGACAGCGGGAGTCGGGCCACCGGTAGGTAGGGTCTCAAGACCCTTGGCAGCGGTGAATGGTGCCTCCTGGCGGTTCGTGGCTGAGAGGGGCTAGCTAAGGGAGTGACCTAAAGTAGTGTCTAGTGACGCAGGTCAACCAAACCAGCCAGGACACAGTGGTGAGCGACTAGAAGCGGGTGCACCCTGAGCCGACAGATTTCCCATCTAGGTCCAAGATCCCTCATATAATATTGGTAACTCCTAGCCCCTCTTGACTATAGTTCTTGATTTTTATCTTCAAAAATTGATATATCTCAAATCCTAAGGAAAAATATAGTAAAAAAATATACCAAATTGTTCCTCTCAAAAGGATCCACAACATGGGTACATTTTAAGACCTTTTTCCTCTTATAGTTTTCTTTTATTGCTAAAGATCTGATCTTTGACTAGGTTGACCAATATAGTGCATCCTTATGATAAATCTTGAATCATTTGTACACGTGTACCTCTCTTGCTTATCGAATCAGTAAACATTGTACACCTTTGAACTACATGGGATCCCTAATCACCCCTATTACCCCTTATCAACCCCAATTGCCCATATGTGGCACATTTGAGACATTAATAATAGAGTTGTGCCTACATTTCTAATCTTGTTTTGAAATGACATATAGTCTCACCCTAACCTTGAAATCAGTAACTTATGCTTCACTATGGCACTAACTCCATCCCCAAACCCTTTGTCTATATGTTTGTTCTATGGGGCCCTAAATGCATATATGTAAGAATGTTGGTACCTTGGGTTGGTTGTTTGATGCCCATACCCTAAGGGACATCCGACCTACTTTGACTATGTTCATTATGTCCTTATCTTATGGATGTAGAACCTATTTTATGTTGGGTTACCATGAATTGATGATCTATGGCCCTTCTTGCCCTATTGTGAGTCTTTTGACCCTAGAATGTATTAAAATGCCTTAAACCTTGAAATGATCATAGAAAGTGCATGGAACTTCATAATGGCATGAAACTCGAACCACACCATCATGATGACCTCTAGATCAATATAAGATTATCAAATGTACTAATAAGAAACTTGTAACATAACTTGGCCAAAACCCTTAAAATGAAGATAATTAGGGTTAATGATGATAATGTAATGCATATATGTAATATTGTTGTTAATCAGGTTGGCATATGATCTAGATGGTAATGGACGTGTTATGTTAAGAATCTCTAAATCATGTACGGGCCTTATCTAGTTATATGAATATCACTTTCTTGCTTGAAAATACATGTATTGTATGCTTGTTTGTTTACTTGCTCAAATATTTCCATGTAGTATTGTTATGCCTTACTCAATGTTTGCCTTGTCGATTTTATAACTTGAACACACATATATGTATCTTTCTGCCCCATACTCAACACCTCGTGTGTTGACCCATTTCTCATATTTTGTTTTTAGTTTCAGCGATGGCTAGAAGGTTGATGGGCTTGGTGAGCTATGCTTGGTGTACTTATTGTAAGATCCAGATTTAGTGAACATGAATGACTTGTACCTTGACTCTGGAAATGTGTAACTGAACTCATGAATATGATGTACCTTGTATAATTTATACTTGTTAAATGTTGAGACTATGTTGGTGCCTTTATCTTGTTATTTATTCATGTGCACTAAGCTTTAGGCTTCTGCATGTTGCCTTTGGTATTCGTTTGGTTCATGGGACTGGGATTCCAGTTCCGTGATAGATGATATCAGAGCATGAACAATAACTACACCAAACATGGCTCACATGAAACACAAACTAAACTCACCTTACATCTCAACCCTAGAAACTTAATAATATGTCATTTTTGGACTAGGTAGACTTAGCCTCTAGGTTAGAAACTAGATGTTCTAGAACTAGGTGTAGACTTGTGTAATTTACCTCCCTAGACATATGCTCACGACATGTGCTTAGGATATCTACACAAGTGTGCACCATGTTCTTGCTAGTTCTCTAGGTGTCATGGTACTAGACTGCCTCATGAGTGTGGTAACTCATTTTGATTTTGGTTTTATTCAGATGGAGTATGGTGGTTTTCATCGCCTATTTAAACGTTGGAGAAAAACATATTTCAAGTATTATTATATGTACTTATGAAAAATGTTACCACATAGAGAAAGGCAGTGAGTTTCCATGCAACCTAGGAGAAAGAGATGTAACATCAAGTCTAGATAAGAGAGTTTAGATGATAGTAATAGTCTCTAGAGTTGTTTAGAGCCATGATATAGGTTAGGCCAGTGAGTAGCCTAGATAACCTAAGATGATGATGATGATGATGATGATGATGATGATATTATTGATGATGTTGATGTTGATAAGACCCAAGTTTGTCCTTGAGAGGGCCAAGTAGTTTGATGATATGAAATGAGTTTGACCATGCAACCCTAGCTAGACCTATCATCTTGTTGATACATATGACTTGGTTGATGTGCTAAACATAACTAGTGGGTTGGCATGTTTGCTTGTACCTAGTCTTGTGTCTGTTGAGATACGATATGTGACATATAGTTTGAGACCAACATGGGCCTCAATCTCTTTACAAAAGAGGACCTCTAGCATGGGACATATGAATAGGGTGACCTGTTGATATGAGTTGACCCGTATTGGGAGAATATTAGAGTACCTAAACTCCAAAATATTTGAAATGTTGAAAAATATGAATGATGAAATACTTGATGATGAATCCCTAGATAGAATACTTCTAAGTATATGAGTTGAGTGACCTAGTGTGTGATTTCCTTGAAAGTGTCAAACCCTAAATATCCTATGAAAATATCTAACCCTAGAGAAAGAGGAAATTGAAATTTTGATGCTTGCTATATAGGTGAAGGAGTTGTCCCAAGACCCTAAGATGATGTACATGTTGTGTGATATCCATGAAGAGCCTCATACTCAGGTTAGTGGTTGTATATAAAGGAATCTAGTGGTTACCCTTGTTTCTTGAAAGATGGGTAGACATTTTTGTTAATGGTAGAAGGTTGTGGTTAGCATGTCTTTTTGGACATATATATGTCTCATCTTGAGTGGCTTGAGCTTGTAGAGCTCTTTCTAGATACAAGTGAGAAAGTTTTAAAACCTTGACATTGATGATAATGGTGGTCCTCAAATGACACTTGATACATGAAATATATCAACTACGTTCAAAAACTTGAATATGCATGATGAGTCACTCTCATAAGCCAGACCTAGTATGAAATCGAAACAAACATGGAAAATGTAATCATGAACTTGATACAAGGATGCCTAGAAATCTTAGCTCAAATAATCAGGGATGAAAAATGATCAACTCGATATGACGATACTCTTGGAGTCATAACTCGAATAAACACATTGAATAAAAATTTTAATTTTAGATTTGAAAGGAAAAATATATGAACATAATTGATTCAAGTTGGTAGGATTTTGAAAGAAAAAAAAACATGCAAGAAATCTAGTGTAATGAAGTAATACACATCCAATGATAACCTCCTTTAAAATCATGATGAAGAAAATGCTAATTTGAGAACTTGAAAACATAGTCTTTTGATAAAATACGTGGAGCCTGTATGAAGACTTGAACAAAACCCAAATGTGGGGACGATGAGGGAGGGGGAAAACCCTAAGGACATGATGATGTCATAATATGATAAAAACACCAAGTGACATGTATGATTTAGATGAGTATACCCTTTTTCAATGATAACCTAAGTTGCACCCCATTGTGAGGAATGCCTTGACAACCATGGTTGAATCACCAGACCAGATGGATCCTAACTTGAGTCTTAGCTTCTATCATGGATGAATTTCGAGGATGAAATTCCTTGTAACGAGGGAAGGATGTGACAACCTCGATTTTCTCTCTCCTATATTGTACTCCTTCTCTCTCATCAAGTCTCTCTTACTCAATTTGATTTTAAATTCATATTTGGATAGTCGTGATTTTCCGATTTGGCTACTACCATAGTCAATTTGACAATGTGTGACTTTAACTTGAGTTTTGAACTAAGTATCTTGCTCATTATATATCACCAATTTGCAATCAAATTTGAACTCCTTCAATAAACTCTCCTTGATAAGAATTGCATATAAAATTCTAGAGCATCCGAATATGAATCCAATGGCCCAAAAATCACCTAAATCAGGGTTACAAATCAGTAGATATGGCTATTTGAATGTTTCCATATAATATAGTAGTTTATTTGGGTTTTGCAACCTTATTGGGCACAAATACAAATTGAGGCCCAATTACAACTTATGGATCAACCACATGATTTACCCTATGCTCCGTCCTCTTTAGGAAAGATTTTGTCCACGACCACCATATATGGCATAGGGTTGGGGACGAAGTACCCCGTTGTAAACCCCCAACCTAAACCCTTGGTCCTCTTATGCCCATCCCTCATTTCCTCATCTTTTTCCTTTTCCTCCCACCGCCAGATCCCCCTTTTCCTTCCCGTATGCAAACGAAGACCAATAGGCTACTCACTCAACCCCGCCCCTGACCAATTCATAAAAACATTTCCTAACTTCATGGTGATACACATTCCTCACATCCCTTCTGACCATTTCCTTCTTTTGATCAAGTCCACTACAAGGAGAATGAAACAACATCGCTTCTACATGAAGGCAACTTGGTCACATGATCGAGGCTTTAAGAATCTGTTGGAGACAAATGGGAAGAGTAATGTTAGTTTCAACGATGAACTCACTATGGAAAAGGATGCTATTTCCATCTGGGATAGAAATAACTCGTTGCAAACAAAGAGAAACGAAACATACCTACTGCAAAATATAAGTTATGCTCGAGAAGGAACTAACCTCATAATATAATCTAATTTCTCATGAGATTTATATTGATATGAAAGTAGAGCTTGATTCTATTCTCAAACTGGAAGAATAACAACTGCAACGACAAAGCCATTTAAATTGGCTCCAGAGTGGGGGTGTCAATTCTAAATACTTTAGTGCCTATATTAAACAACAAAGAAGGTTTAACACCATCTCCAACTCAAGAATGGAGAGGGAGAATGGATAAGTGATGAATCGACACTCAGATCCCTTGTGCGCAACCACTTCAAAGAGCTACTAATAGATACAAATGTGTCTATGGTGACCGTGTCATAAGATATACCTAGAAATTCTAAGAAATTAAATCCCTCCCAACTATAATTTATTGTTGATTTACTAAATGAGACGGAAGTTCTCACTACAATCAGAAGTATGAATCATAGTAAGGCGACATGCCCATATGGGATGAATGGTAAGTTTCTAATCCATAAATGGAATAAACTCAAAGTTTCCATCCCCACTTACACCGCACATAAATCTCTACTTTTGTTGAGTTTATGTAATGACATTGACGACAATATCAAGATGTTTCTATGGGGGGAACCACAAGGACAATCCATGTCTTTGGTGTCTTGGGATAAATTAACTAGAAAGAAGGAGGACAGAGGACTTAGCATTCACACGATGCGTGAATGGAACTCTGTGCTTTTCATAAAAAACACTTGGGAAGTTGCAGCTAAGAGGGATACTTTCTGGTGTAAGTTTATGGAGTCCAAATACAACCATTACTTAGAAGGTAAGCATTTAAACCTCTCAAGACTAGCGAGGGAGGTAGTGCAAGGGAAAGGTTTCATTGAGAAACATTCCTACACTCAAGTAATGAATGAAAAATCTATAAATTTTTGGAAGGAAAAATGGTTTCAGAAGGATATGACACTTGCACCCGTAGTTCTGTGCGACTTCCTGAATGAGATTTCAGATCTTCAAGTTGCAAGTATCGTCATGGATGGAAGGAAATGGGATGAGGATTTCTTGAGAGATTGTCTAGCTAATACACAGGTCAACCATATCCTAAAAATCACTCCATCATTAGATACTACTATCGACAATATGAAGATCTAGAGAGAAACTAAAAATGGTCACTTTTCAACTAGCACAACATATCATCTTATTAGAGGACCAAAGAACCATCGGTGGAGGGTGAATGGAAGACAATATGGAAGGTAAAGACAACAACTAAAGTCAATTTTTTTATGTGAACATTAACGCATGATGATGTACTCACTAACTGTAGATGTGTTAAAAGACATATTGCTATAGAGTTTATTTGTGAAAGATGTCAAGAATTCGAGGAAAGTAGCCTCCATGCCATCTGAAACTGCAAACATGTGAAAAAAGTCTATCCTGGCTTGCTCCAACATCGAGCATCTACTGAATTCTTCATCTTGAACCTAGGAAATAGAATATAGGTGGGTCTACGGGTGATGAAGACCAACAAAACTGTTTATGATTGCCTGTTGGTACACTTGGAGTTGCAGAAACTCTCAAATTTTTGAAAAGATCCTCAAACCTATCGAACAACAAATTCATGATATCAAGAAGGAAGTGGAGAACTCACACATGTATGGTAGGCTAATGAGGAGATCTTTGCATCGTGTAATAGACAGACATAAGAAGAGCACTGGTGACCTCCACCTACTGGTCTCTTAAGATGAATGTGGGCATTGTAGTAGACAATAAGAACAATGTTGCTGTGATGATTATCAGGGAAACAAATGAATCTTGGATCAAAGGTTGCAGTTGGAATACTCGATCAGGTGGAGTCTTCCTTACATACTGTGTTGATGGCCATCAACTTTGCATTGTAGAAGGAAAAAGATATGGACCTTGACAATCTGGAATTAGAGACAGGTTGCAAGAAGGTCGTGCTGATGCTACAGGAAGTTCTTCTAGTTAACCCTGAGTTTGCAAGAGAAATTCTTATGATTCAACAAAGTTTTCATGAAAATGTTAATTGATTGGAAAATCAGACATGTGCCTAGATTGTGCAATAATGTGGCATATACACTTGCAAATTTCCACCTCAGAAACCAAATTGGTATGTTTCAATATATCAGATCCCCAAACCAGTTTAAAGAATGGTTAGTAAAGGATGTGTGTAGTGGTATTAGCATTATCAATTTGAATTTGGAAAATAATTTTTTTGGACCTTATTCGATGAGTCTTTGCCTTCATGAGGAGAGCAGGATGAATAGATTATCTCTTGACTTTTCCCAAAAAAGAGCATGAAAAGAGTTGCACAATTAAACAAATAAGACTAAATAAGTTCAATATTTAGTAACATGATACCATGTTTCAATACATTTTACTCTAATAATACTAACAAAATCATGTATAATAAGGCCTTTTACCAAATTTCCATCTGAAGGGTCTGTAAGTGTGCTCCAGATTAGCTAACCATTTTTATCGACATGGTTTGCCAAGCTTGATATTTCAAGTTGGTGCCTAACCTTGCGCCCTTACCCTAAGAATGAAGGCAGGTTCACAAGGGTTGTATAATGGAGTTTTATATTATGTTTGCAAGTTATAAAGTCTACTAAACAAAGCATCAAGTATAATACTAGAATACTATATGACAATATTTGACAAAGTAAACAAGCATACATGCATATCAGTTTGCAAGAAATAAAGCCATAGTCATACAATTATTAAAGCTCATACCTAATTCAAAGAATCATAGACTAAATTATCCTTTATCATATAGCCACATGCCACACAGGACTAAGGACAAGATTATATACATATAATAGTTCCCATTATTAACCCTAACTAGTTCTATTTTGGGTTTTAACCAAGTTATGTTTCAACTTGGTTAATTACATATCTGATGATCTTTTAATGATTTAGGGGCCATTATAAAGGTGTGGTTCAAGCTTCATGTCATTCCAAAATTCCATCTATTTTACATGCTCATTACTGGGTTTTTGCCATTTATGTGTATTTTAAGGTTAGAAAATTGATAATAGAGTAACCAAGGTCATGATTTGTCAAGACATGAGGACCAATCATTAAATATGGTTTAGATTAGTAAGATATAAGAAAAAGAAGTACATTCAAGTTTATGTGGATGTCTCTTAGAGACTAAGCATCATAATTCAACACGTGTATCAACATCTCATACATACATGTAAGCATTAAAATATTCACCTACACCATTAGGGAACAACATATGGACTATGTGGAATATCCACATCAAAGGCTTTAAGCAAATTAGAATCAACTCTTATTTGAGAGGGGAGATCAATGTTAAAGTTCATATTGTGGAGTAGGGAACTAACAAAGCAAACAAGTCATATGTGTTACACAAGGTCACCACTAGTGGACCTAGAGTCATATGTAACATCATAGCATAAAAGGGGATGCTCATGAACATTAGTATCTATGAAAGTCATAAGGCTACTAATTTTAAGGATATAAGGGGGTCATATATAAGGAGACCAAAATTTACATTTTATTAGGGTATAATCACACATCATCATAAAGGGGTCACATTCATACATTTATTGTCATATGAGGTGAACAAGAAATAAGTAGTACGATCTTGGACATGTTACATACCATCAAAAGGACTAAATTTTGAATTTGGTTAGGCATTATATGTCATGTAGGGGCATGGTTATAATGTTGGTCAAGATTCATCTACTAAAGTCTCAAGAATATATATTTAGGGTACATTAGCATCATGAAGTCACAAATCATGCAAAAGTAAGATAAAAATGTTTATTAGACTACACAGTGTCATAAGTTATTTATTAGAGTCACAATCATCAATAGAGACCATCATGGACCATTATTTGACACAAAAATGCATTAAGTATGATAAGGAGATCAAAAGAGAACATTTATGGCATAAAAAGAGAACTAGGAGCATATTCAAGTCATGACATCATGCCTAGGTCGTAGATCTTTTTAAGATGATCAATTTGGTATATAACATTGCCTATTTTGATGATGGGATAGGAGATACAGTTTTTTGAACATTTTTATCGCAACTATATGGTACTGCTCAAGAACTTAGGCTAGAAAAGCGGGGTACTACTTTGATAATGACTTGATCTTTTGGAGCCCTTGATTGTCAATGTCAAGAAGATGTAGAGTCTCTCTCATGCACACCCATCCATGTGGATGTGAAGCTATACAACTATAGATATCTAACAGAAGGCTTGTCATTGAACAGTATAACATGGGTCAATGATGCCTTGACCAGTGGGACTCAAGCTTGGTTTGTGGTCACATGAAGTGGATAGTGCTAGAATTTGGGTTGCTCACAAGTTGATCAACTATGGTCTAGCATGAAACAAGGGTGTATGCTTCTCCATCCCTTGCTTGTTGGACCATGCATATCACCTTGATTAGTAGATTGCAGTTAGTTGGATCCACAATGCCAAGGAGGGAGATCCCTTAAGGCTCTCGGGGTGGGGGGGAAGTGTAACAACCCATTTTCAACTTAGCCATCTAATTAGGGTTTCCTTGGATGATTACGCTGTTAACTAGATTGATCATTATTTACACTTGATTAATGAGGCATTAGTCTAAATTATATTTTAAACCTAATGAGAAAATCTAAGCATACTTTTATTTTGAATAGTTAGGGTTTGAGAAGTGGAAATATGGATCATATAAAATTAGGCTTTTAATAGGATAAAAATACATAATTTGATAAATATAGTGGTGTTGTAAATAAACTTTTAGTAATTTATCTATAATTCTAATTTATTTGAAATTCTCTTATAGTTTCGATAACTTAAGTGTACCTTTCTATAAAAATTTCAATGTTTTTGAGTGTTGTTTGTATATGTTAATCAACCAAGTTTCTACCTAGGAAAAACTCGACTGCCATGCATTCAACCTGAAATATAGAAGAATGTTGTTTGATTTTAATTTATTTGTTATATAATCCATTTTGGCTAAAATGTTAACTGACACTTACATAATATAATTAGATAACATGTTAAATTTTCATAATTTTTGCACTATTTATTACTGACCTATCATCCACTGATATATTTATCAAGAATAATCTCGACGGAGGATAAAGTCTTCCCAAATAAAAAATGCATTAAAGGGATTTTTTGCAATTGTTATAGGTACCACATTCGATATATATCATCAACCGAACACCCTAGTATCTCCCATCATCCATAATCTCTATTTGAGATACTAAATTTCTTGTGAGAGAGGGAGAGTTAGGGGTTGAGAGGAGAAAGAGGTGGAATTGATGATCTAGGGTTTCATTTTCTAGAGTCGATGGAATCAATTAAGCTGGTCCTCTTTACATATATTTTCTCGGTGATTCTTCTCACACATTTATAAATTTAGTATTTATTTGAATAAAAAATAAAACAAATGGCCATGTTTTCTCTTTTGTTCTCTTCTATTCTCCTTTTCTAGGATTTTCAAGTTGGAAGGAGGAAGAAATGGAGTCGATAGCTAGAGGCTTGATGGATTTCTTGAATTCAGGTTATATGGGATGTTTTTAAGGTTCTTTCCACCTGAGGTGAGTTATTATATCCCTCAAAATATCTGTATTCATGTTAAAAGCCTAATTCTATTCGTCTAAAATAATCAGGATTCTTGCTTGTATTTGTATGTAGTTGGGCATTCCTTTGGGAAGATATTAAGGAATAAAATGCTACAAATTTAAACTATTTCTCACTTAATAGTATTTGTTTAGATCTTGATCGATTGATTAAAGTTCTATAAAAAATTATATAGATAGAGAACTTTGCTATTTTATATGAACATTGCCTAAAAATTAGCCTAATGAATGATATGCTTGAAAATTTAGTTGACATGTATATGATTATGTTTGAACTTGTTAAGAATGAGTTCCTCACCTGTATATAAGATCATTGCTATAATTACATATGGGATGTACTTATCGATCAGTATAAGAGTTTAAAATGGTGATATTCCATGTCTGGGGTTGGTTTTGCTTGATAGACTCAAATGATCCAAAGAATCAATGCATACTTATTATTGATGAACAAAATACGATGAATGAAAACTAGGGTTTCAATGTGTGGCGATGTAGCCTTAATGAATCCCTGAACACCCTAACAAGATTAGTCAATAATAAGGATCTTATGATGTATTGAACCAAGCCATCCTCTTAAGAACCCTAGAAATTTATTATTGATCTGAGTGAGAGATACATCCTAAAGTTGTATATCATCGTGTAAATGTGATGAAATGCTCAATTATATGATTACTTCAATTGAGGTGATAAGTCTTATTAAGACGATTTAAGCATAATGCATCTATCCTAGTATAAATTTATTGAACAATGAGTAAACTTTACATGAATGCAAGTCTTCAATACAAGTCACATAATAATGAATTTCAAAGATGAATAGAGATTAAGGCATTAGAAGAAGTAAACCATCCATTTTTTCCCCAAAATGAGTAGTCTTATAAGGAGTTGAAGATGTTTTTTAATTACCAAATTGTCGTTGGAAGTAAAAGACATAGTATGCTCATCTAATTACTAGAAATGAAATGGACAAGAATGAATGGAAATTTTGATAACAAGTTATGAATGAAATGCATATAGTGAAGTCTATAATCTATTTGTTTTAATTAGTTGTTGGATGACATGTTATGTTGAATATATATGCTAAAATAAAACTATAAAGTACTTCAATGAGAGAGAAAACATTATGTATTAAGTATATTAAGAATGATTGATCACAATAATACTAGTGAACATAACATGGAAGAAGTTATGACTAATGATTGTAAAATGTAGGAAAAATAAAGAAAGTTAATAATTGGGTCTAATAACCTAACCCTAACCCTAACATGATGAGCTATATGATAATAATGAATAATTTTCTCAAAATGGGGTTTATGGAATGTATATAAGTATAGTTTAATTCAAATACAAGATTGAAGATTACGAATGCAAATTGATCCACAAGAATGTGTTATTGGATTATAATTATTTGTTAGAGTACTTGTACATTGAGAATTGTATACTCCGACGGGCTTCAAATGAGAATCAAACATGTGTTGATTATTAATCCTAACTAAAGAATACTACATAAAAGAAGAGAAGAATTAAGTGTGTTATGCACATTTATGCTTGAATCTCATCTATTGCAACTTGATGGAAAAATTATATGTTGTATGATAAACTTGTTGTGAGCATGATGACGTAAGATGTCTATATGCTTATATTGTTGCTAGTTATAATGACTCTATGAATACTTAATGAGGATTGTGATATGGAATGAATTAATAAGAAATGTGTTGAGATTGAATTAATGTGCATGATTAAATTTGAGAAACCATATTCAGGGTAAATGTTGGATGATGAGATGGTGACTTGAGCTGATTGCCACACAAATGATAAATTGTATAAAATTGTGTGGAAATGGAAAAGAAACATTAATGTTGTAAATCATATATTATTTTAATTCTTGATATCATGTTTGTATTCCTTGTTAAACCTAATATGCTTTATGTCATTCTAGTTGTGTGGGAACATGCACATATGCAAAATGATGATTTGAATATTCTTTAAGATGAGTAAAAAGGGATAAATAACAAGTGAAATGACTACAAATCTAGTTAGGAGCCGTGAACACCATGATTTTTCCATGAGGTCCGTACTAGGGAAATTAAATAAATCTACTTGTGCTAGTTAGAAAATTATGAAAAGGATTCCTACATCATGGATTGAGAAAAGGTTAGACCACCAAGATTTAAGATTGATCCATGTAGTATAACTCTATCCCTAAATCTTTTGAAGTGAAAGTCTATGTCTACGAGGAAGATAATCTGATAAAATGAAGATCGTGAAACATGTGAAATGTGCTAATATGTGATATTCCATTTTGTTGGTTCCTATATCATGTATTCGAGATGACGATGTGACCCTCATTAGGCAATTCTAAGGCAGACCAGGCTTGTTGTTGATATATTAGGGTGGCGGACTAAACGCTAAGGTAATGACGATGAATTGTTCACATGAAAATCAGGCATAGAGACTTTGTCTTGGTTCAATACAAGACAAGTGGCTTTAGGGAAAATTCATAAAAGATGACAAGCCATGTATAATACAAGTTGAATGTTTGTTGCATGTATTTTACTGCTAGATGACAAACCTATGGAAATTAATCATTATTTTATAAAGATAAGATGTCTCTATATTTTTATGTCTGGTTTGAAATCTTAACTTAAATATTACAATTAGTTGATGCTAGAATTTAATATTCACTGTGATCAAGATATGGATTTGCTTATCATATGAATAATCTTGTTTGGTAGACATGTTTTATAGGGACTTTAGCTTCAAGACTGCATGATGTATTCCTGGTTTGGTTGGTGGGGTGTCACATGGATAATTTTATTGTTATATGTTGATTCTAATTGTTTAGGTATTGAATTATTACTCATACTAAAGGATTGTCATTATGAAGCAAGTAGCATCTACTGACTTGTTCATATGCATGCTCCTAAAGTTGTTTTAACATTGGAATTGGCCTAAGTGAATAACTTATTTTATTCATTGGATTATTATAATATGGATGTGTTAAATGCTATAACTATCTATTAGACTTAGAAACATATATATTTAAGTTTCTTATAAGTTCAATACAGTTAATCTAATGCCAATGCATGTACTCAACTTTAGTGGGAGGTATCCACTCACTGGGGATCCTATATGAGTGTCACAAGATTTTTTATAAATGTTTTTAAATCTAATGATATCCATTGGAGAGGTCATGACAAATAAGATGTAAATAGAATTATATATATTAGAATGTCCATGTACTCTCTCATTCCTTGGGTGGATAGTATATCAAGTTTTTTCTTTCATGTAAATGTTTTCGATGTAAATTCCACACCATATGAGTAATAAGATATGATTCGAGTTTTATGGTGTTGAAAAGATTTTTAACTGAATATCTTGATCTTGATTTGACATTGGTTTATGAGCTTTTATGAAGGAAAATAAATTAACTAGTTTTTTGTGTAATGTGTTAATCTTATTTGTTATGAAATAAGTGTTTGTAAGTTATCTGGGTTTAGATTTAGAGTTTTTTTTTTCTAAAGGTTGGCAGTAATGCTGATCAAAAGAGAATAACTGACAAAATTGATTGTGTCAAGTGGCCCTACAGACCATATTTCATCCTCCATTATCCCTAGGCGTGGCCAAGGCAAGAACCCCTCTTCTGGGTGCGACGACGGTGTCACCAAGGTATGGAGGTGGAAGGCAACTATCTAGGGGTCAGTCTAGGGCATGAAATGCTTAGGAAAAAAGGGAAAAAGGAGGTGAAGGGTATGTGAGATATTTGGCGGAACCAATTAGGTGTGATAAGGAGGGAAAGAGGGTGATTGGTCGGTCACAAAGAAGCTGTAACTGTGCTTTGCACATTGTACGACCAAAGGTGGGAGATGAAGTCCGCAATGTTGGATTATAGTGCAATCTGAAGCCACATATCCTAGGCCTCCTATTGGCTGTGAGAGAGGGATCTAGATCTCAGCTTGTGCAAGAGGGGATTTAGTCATGGTTGGGATGACATGCCCAAATGGGCCCAAAAAGGGCCAACCCAAGAAAATATCTAAAAAGGAAACAAAATTCAAATTAAAATCAATATTAAGGTGAAAATTTGAACTATCATAATTCAAGCTTTATAGGTCCAATAAGGATGATTTTTTTGGCGTTGGAAAGATCATTGAATCATTTACAACATGGTTTATAAAGAGATCATGATGAACACATTTATGACATTCAATCTCAGTTGTAGGGTGGTCATTAATTAAAGTGTGACTTGTGTTTGATATTTCAAATCAATGTCACCCATGCTATATTGATCACTGATGTGACTAAAATAGAGTATCACAATAATAGAACTATCAAAATAATATCAAGCAAGAAATAAGGCCACTTCATAAGAGAGAAATATCATAATAGATCATATAAAAAGTCAAATCATCACATCCTTCCCTCCTAAAATAAAAACTTCATCCGCAAATTCTTTTGAGATAATAAGAAAGAGTGGAAGTCGATATTAATCATGTTTAATTAACCACTCCGTATGCATCAGAGAATACCCCATCAAAGGTGTCCCCATCCCAATTACATAAATGCCACTTTATATTTTATGATATTAGGACATTATCTTGACATTATGGTTACATAACTGTTATACCTATAAAATTAAGGTTTTGTTCATGTATTCATACAAGATGATGGTGTGTTATTAAGATAACACGTTCACTATCCCACCTTTCAAATGTGAATATCATTGAATGTGTATTTCATCATTATAATATATTTCTTCCATATTGTACTCCTCCCACCAAATTCTACCAACTCTAATAAATTATGTTCATTTTTTTAATATTGGGTCTAAAGTTAAGCTTTGTGTCTCATTATTATTCAAGCTAAGATGTCAATGCATCTCCTATCAAGTTCAGATCTCAAACTTGCATATTTCATGTATGGTATGGTTTCATATTAGGTCTAGCTTATGAGAATGACTTATCATACATATAAAATGGGAAAAACCTTTATTTGATGAAAATGAAATGATTACAATGCACTCTCTGTTATAGGACAAGAGAGGAAGGGTGATACAGAACTAGGCAATATGGGATAAAAGACACGCTAAAGACAAAGACAAGTTTAAAGCACATAACAAAACACACAACACAAGATAATGCATAACAAAACACTCAACACACGATAACACATAGAGCATATATACTGATACTCCCCCTCAAGCTAGAATATAGAGGTCAAACATGCCCAACTTGTCCACTAGTGTAGAGAAATGTGTCTTGGGAAGTATCTTGGTGAATATATCAACAATCTAATCCTTTGTCATGAAATAAGGAGTGCATATGTGGCTAGATAATACAACTTGACATACTAAGTGGCAATCCACTTTGATGTGCTTCATGCACTCATGGAAAATGGGATTGGTGGCAAATTCCTTGAGGTGTCATTGGACCCACATGAATTCTTAAGCAGTATGGGCCATTGCCTTGTATTAAGCTTCAAAATTTGATTGGGAAACCACATTCTATCTGGTACTACGCCACATGACTATATTTCCTCCAACAAAGGAACAATATCTAGAAGTAGATTATCTGTCACATCGATTGCCAGCGTAATCATAGTTAGAATGCCTAGTAAGTTTGTAGTGCCCATGTCTACAATATAGTAAACCTTTTCCTGGAGATGATTTTAAATATTTGACAATGTGAGACACAACATAACAAGTCGAACAACAAAAATTATATCAGATCTTGTAACAGTAAGATAGATAAGTTTACCAACCATTCATTAGTATTGATGGTTATCATGGTATGTAGGTGAGCATTCATCATCCCAATTGATATTGGGATCCATATGGGTACTAGCAGGAGAACCAAGAATACATGGTTCTGTCATAAGGTCCAACACATATCTTCGTTGTGAGAGGAACACACCAGATGATGATTTGGAAACTTAAATTCCCAAGAAGTCTTTGAGTTTACCAGATCTTTAGTAATAAAATGGTGTTCTAGATATTGTTTGGTGGCTGCAATACCTTTAAAATCATCACAAACAAAATGATATTTTCCACATAAATAATAAGTACAACAAGTCTAGAGATGATTTTTCTAACGAAAATAGAATGATCAGAATGGGAGCACCGAAACAGAAACTTGATAAGTATTTGGCTTAATTTATCAAACCACATCCGTGGGATTTGTTTTAGGCCATATATCGCCTTCCTGAGTCTACGCACTTTGGAACACTCCCCCTAGCTAGCATAACCAGATGGTTGTTCCATATAAACTTCCTCATGTAGGTCATCATATAGGAAGGCATTTTTGACATCAAGTTGATAAAGAGGCCAATCTTTATTGACAACTACAGAGATAAGAACTCTCATAGAGTTGAGGTGGACCACAGGAGATAAAGTTACAAAGTAGTCCATGCCATAGGTTTGAGTGTAGCCTTTGTATATGCGTTGAGCCTTCAATTGTTCAATAGAACCATATGTTGATATTTAATAGTATAAATCCAATGAAAACCAACTGTCAGATAATTTTCATGATGATTAACAAGATCCTAGGTCTTGCGATCAAATAGGGCATTCATTTTAGTTTCCATAGCTAGATTCCAGGTAAGATACTGAAGATCTTGGGTAGCATTCTTTAGAATAGAAATAACATGCAGAGCAGTGGCAAAACATGAAAAACTAGCACCAAGATTAGTGGATGAGTAGAAATTACTAATTGGATGTTGAGTACATGAGAGAACACCTTTCCTTTGGCTGATAGAAAGATGCAAGTCAGAGAATACATGTTGTGTGTTTTAACATGCCAAAGAGAGAGAAATTGGTTGTTGAGGAGCCAGAGGGGGAACCCTAACCATGGATACTTCTTCAGTTGCTTCAGTTTGATCATGTTCTACTACCTCATGTAGAGGAGTAGGATCCACTAACTATAAGGCAACCCTTTGTCATAGTAGTACAACATGTTTTAAAAAATACAACACCCACACTCACAAACCATTGACAATTGACATGAACATAACACCGACAAACTTTTTGAGTTTGGGAATGACTTGAAAAGGTATGTTTAGTTGAGAGAGGGTCAAGTTTAGATATCCCTAGGTGGAGATTATTTAAAAAAAAGGTGCAACCAAAGATGTTGGTGGAACAAAAAACAAAGGCACATCTAGATAGAGAAGGGAGATAGGGACTTCATTATTCAACACATAAGAAGGCATTTGGTTAATTAAGTAGCACATCGTAGACACAACTTTAGGACATAAATGTTTAGGAACATGGTATGGAAGAAGAATTGTGTCGACTCCAAGTAGATGACAATTCTTTCTCTCTTCCAAACCATTTTGTTATAGTGTGTAAAAGTAGCAAGTCTAATGCATGATACCCCCAGAAATACAAAGTAGAGACATAGATTTTTGCAAATTCTAGGGCATTATCAGTTTTTAAGATTTTGATAGTAGTTTGGAATTGGGTTTGGATCTTAGTAAAAAAGATGGTGACAGTTTGCAAAATAGTAATACAATCTTTTTAGAGAACCACCCAAGTTGCCCTGGAATAATCTTCAATAAAGGTCATAAAATAATGATGTCTAGACAAGCTAGACACAAATACAAGTATAAAGAACATAACACAACACACAACACAAGATAACACATAAAAAAACACTCAACACATGATAACTCATAAAGCGCATATACCAGTAATACATATATCAAACTCAACTTAAGTGAGATATTTCATGCATGAAACATCATTTGAGGAACAACACTATCATCAATCTTCGAGGTTTTGGAACTATCTCACTTGTATATAGAACTAGCTTTAAAAGCTTGAGCCACTCAAACTAAGACATATCTGTGTCCAACAAGACATGCTAACTACAACTATCCACCCATAACTAAATTTCTACCAAACATTTTAAAAACAACGACAAGCACTAAATTCCTTTACGTACATCCACTAACCCAAGTATGAGGCTCATCATGAGTACCACACATCACATAAATCATATTGGGGTTCTTGGGAGATCCTCATTTAGATGGAAAACATACATATATTCACATTCCTCCATATATAGGATTAGATCTTTTCATAGGAAATCTAGGGTTAAAAATTATTAAAGGAACACCACAATATGGAACCCAAATCAGATACCTAGAAGTAGTATATCTAGGGTTCCATCATTATGCATTTTTTTTTGGTGAACCTAGCATGCATCATATTCCAAAGCAAGAACTGTGATTACAAAAGAGTGATCCAGAGTAGATCACAAAGAAAAGGAAAATTGTACAGAACAAAAGGAAAAAACTATCTATACAGACTATGGGTATCATTAATGCTCAGATCCCAAATCGAATCTGAACCACTTTCAAAGTTAAGAAAAATCCTATGATTCCTTTCACGCCATATATAATAGAGCACGAAGATAGCAGTGATTCTAGCTTCCCCATTAATCTTCAAAATCTCATCTTTGGAATTAGGACAGGAGCCATAAGTTGTATTAAATTTCCTCCAAATAGCAGCACTAAACCTGCAATTAAAGAACACATGAACTGGATCTTTAGACTCCTCTTTGCAGAGAGAGAATCTCGACACAAAACTGAAACCCATTTTGTTAAAATATTCAATCGTGGGTAATTTGTTCAAGAATAATTTCCACAGAAAACAAGAGCATCTCCTAGGAACTTTCCCTTTCCAAACCCAATCATACTAGTCAACACACAAATTCTTTACTCTGATGAGATTCCAAGCATCCTTAAGCTTAAACGAAACAGTGTTTTCAATCAACAGAGAGTCAGCATGACCATTCGGGCTGGGTAAACTTTGTTAGAAAATAGAAAACTTCTCAAAACCTCGAAACTCTAGTACAGACCAAACCCCATTATAGATATAGCAGCTAAGCTTCCTCTTGGCTTCATTTCCCATTCTGATCATCAATTGCTGCCAGTCCATGACATCCCACAACCTTTTACCAGTAGGAATCCAAGGGTCCTTCCATAAGTAAATATCTTCACCATTGCCAACAATGAACTTCACATGAGGAGTCATTAAGTGTCTGTGATTAAGGAGTTTCTTAAATAACCAAGTAAAACTTGCTTTACTCTTTATCGACCAAACAAAATCATTTTCAAGATACTTGATGTGCACCCATTTGACCCATAGAGATTCTTTATCCATTGCAATTATTCCATAAATTCTTCAAAACACCAACATTAGACCAGTCATCCACACGCCTAATACCCAGACCCCCTTCCTTCTTAGGCCTGCAAATAAAGTCCCAAGATACAGTGTGGAGATGATTGTTATCTTCATTATCACCCCAAATGAAATCCCTCATCATCTTCTCAATTTGTAAGATCACTGATTTGGGAATAGGGAATGCTGAGGTCCAGAAAATATGATACGATGAAAGAGTAGAAATAACCAATTCAATTCTCCCAGCTTGAGATAACAGATTGCATTTCCACGTATCTAACTTGCTTCTAATTTTATCAAGGATGGGATTGCACATAGATTTCGTAAGCCTGCCAGTAAAAAGGGGTAAACCAAGATATCTCACGGGCAATGAGGAGATCTGAATGTTGAGACAACTAGATATGTCATTTGCAAGATCAGTACTTGTGCTTTTACTAACAAAGAGCTGACTCTTCAAATTATTAACCCTCAGTCCAGAAATTTTTTGAAGACCTGAAAAACTTCATTAATCATAAGCACATTACTCTTGTCAGCCTTAACAAAAATTAAGAGGTCATCAACCAAGACTATGTGGGAGACCCTCACATCCTTTAGAGTATGACCAGAATTAATACTACCTTTGGACACATATGCATTCATAAGAGCACTGAATCCCTGCATGGCTATCACAAACAAATATGGGGCCAAGGGATCCCCCTACTTAACTCCATTGGAAGCAGAGAAGGATGAGGAAAGATTTCCATTGATCAATACCTTGTAAGATGAAGTGGAGAAACAAACATCAATCCATTTCATCCACTTAGGAGGAAAACCCATATTTCTGAGAATCAAGAGAATATAATCATGTCTAACAGATTCATAAGCCTTAGCTAGGTCAGCTTTAATACACAACTTGGCAGGACCATGTGCATTAGAGATGGGCCTGAAATAATTAAGGAAAGAAACACCATGGCACTTGGGAATTAAAGTAATGAAAGTGTTATTGCACTCACGAAGAAGCTTGCCCGTTTTAAAGAAACTCATAATGGCTTTACAAACATCTTCCCTGACTATATCCCATTAAGATTTAAAGAATAGACCATTAAAACCATCTGGCCCAGGGGCCTTATCCACCTTTAAACTTTCCACCACAGAGACAATATCAGACTTAGATATGTATTTGTTCAGAATTTCAAATTGAAGTTCAGTAATCTTGGGAAGCTTCAAACATTTAGACCACCTGGCATAACTATCAGGAGCAGAATTGAAAAGAGATGCAAAGAAGTCCATAGTATGAGAACTCATTCCCTCTTGATCATAAATCTTGGACCCATTAATAGTAAGACAATGGATATTATTAAAGATCCTTCTGGTCTTGAGAGAAGTATCGAACAAGGAAGAGTTTTTATCTCCTTCTTTGAGCCATAAAACCCTTGACTTTTTCTTTAGAAGAGATTCCTCATCAATGAGAGCTTTTTCAGCCTGCACTCTCAAATCATTAAGCTTCAACTGAAGAGACTTATTACGAGGATATCTATCAACCTCCCTTTGGACCTGAAAAGCCATTGCCTCAAGTTCTTTTGATTTGGAAAGGATATTACCTACAGTTTTCTTATTCCAGTCTAGTAAGGCACCTTTGACAACATGTAGTTTCTTGTAAACCCTATACATAGGTGGTCCTTCAGGAGAGACACTACTCCAAGCATACTTCACTACATCATGAAAATTAGGTTGGGTAACCCAAGCCTTGATGAATCTGTACGGGGCTCTCCTCTTCTTAAGAATGTTGAAATGGATCCCAATGATACGATGATCACTGACATTAGTCGAAATAAACTCACCCCAGAGATCAGGAAAACTTCAAGAAGCTTCATGTTTCCCAAAATTCTGTCTATTTTAGAAAAGGTAGATTCACCTTTCTTTCTCCTGCTATCCCATGTAAAAAGGGGACCCTTAGGGCTTATCTCAACAAGGTTAGTATCAGATAAAATATCATTAAAATCCTTCATACTCTTAGGAGATGGAGGGTGTTTCCCCATTTTTTCCCTATTTAAACGGACAACATTAAAATCACCCACTATACACCAAGGCCTATAAGTGTTTATAGATCAAATAGAGTTCCATAAAAGCATTATGTCATTATCATCATTAGACCCGTAAACAGCAAAAAGGAAGAGAGCAGATTCATAGAAATCCACCTCATAATTCAAACGATGAAGATCTGTCAACTGCAATTGATGGGGGTCCTTGGTTCGTGGCCAGAAAATCACTTATCATTAAGAAATGGGAATGTGGGGAACCACTTGAGAATATGAAACTCATGGAGATTCTAATCTGGCTTAAGATTCATAACCTTTCCCTTGAACTATGGGATGTAGAGATGTTCAACTACATCGGTTCAGTGATGGGAAGGCCTCTTCGTCCGGACAAGATGACACTTGAATTTTGAACACTAGAGTATGCTAGGATTCAAGTGGTGATACCTACAGATTTCACATATCTGAAAGACCTGCAAATTGTCAGTGATGATGGCCATCAGGATACTATTGAATTTCAGTATGAATGACATCCCTCAAAGTGTTTGAGATGTGGCTTGTATGTCAATGAACCTTCTCTATATGATGATTCCAGTAGTATGGAAGGCAGAGCTCCAAAGAAGAAAAACACGAAGGCCTGGGTTCCCAAAAAATCTGTAGAGGATGGAGAAGCAGAGGTCTTCGAGGATGTTGTTGAAGCTATTCCTGAGGTTTCTGAAATGTCATTTATTGGCCTTACTGATGGTATTCATGTTCCTACAAGTAGTAAGACATCTTCAAATCCTATTAGTTCTCCTGAGGCAGAAAGGAGGACTGAAATGCCGGTTACTGGTCCTGTTGGTGGTAATTATGATCCTGTAAATAGGAAGACATATTCAACTCCTATTAGTTCTCTTGAGGTAGAATGGAGAACAAGTAGAAACAGGTCAAAAGCTGTTCCTAAAGTTGCTCCCAAAAATTCATCTAGAATCACTACGGAAACTCTGAAAAAATATTATCCACTATCAAATTTTAATGATTCTGAGATCCAGAAGGAAGCTTTGATCGCATCTGACTCAGATGTGAGGGTTGAAGAGGTAGTGAACGTTCTTCCAAATGGATAGGCCTTTCACAATGATTTCTTGGAACGTGAGAGGGATTCATAATAAAATTTCTCATGTTAAGGAGGAGATAGATAGGAACAAATTTGATGTCTATATTCTCTTGGAATCCAGACTTAGTAGTAGTGAGATTGATGAGTTTATCCTATCCATGTGGCCGAATGCAAAGTTCTTTTCTAACTCAAGCTTCTATGAGTATACTCGTATTATTGTTCTTTGGTTTAGTTCAATTCTTTCTGTTAACAAGATCATGGAGAATGAACATTATAATGAAAAATCCCCTTCCTCTGGATCTTATTTCAATGGAACCTTTGACCTTCCATAAAAGAGCAATATGACGCACAAGCATCGGCCAATGAGGCTTGAGTCTGACAACATACCCAGTCGCCATCCTGCTCCACCTAGCCAGATTCCTCTCCACTATAGATATCAGATATAGCAACTTGCCTTCAACCAAATTGATCTCCGTCTTGCTTAGATTTACAGGCCCAATATCATTTCTCCCCTTGAATAGCTTAGACCAATCCAACGAGTTCTGCGCGGCGGAGACCCCGATGCTTGGACCTTTTGTAGTATTTCCAGATGAAGAGCCCTCCCCACGCCCATGATCTGGAGGGTCAGACGTCGCCGTCGACTTTGCCGTATCCCCCTCACTCGCCTGGACAATCGCCTGGACAATCGACATAATCTTGCTTCCTTTCCCTCATTATGCATTTTGTCATTCATATTTTCAATATTTCACATATATTTGGAGGTTAGATACTCTGACGTTCTCCCATGTCGGCTAGACCCGTATCAAGCATTCACCCTTATCGTATGACCCATACTAGAGGTCCTTGTTTGTAAAGAGGTTGAGACCTATGCTATTCCTAAACCATAATTTGTTATCTATATCTCAACATGTACAATCCTAGGCACACAAAAGCATGACAAACCACTAGCTATGTGTAGAACATCAAACAAGCCATATTCACCGTACATGGTGCTTGACTTATCTAGGTTTGCATGGTCAAACTCATCTCACATAATCAAATCATACATGTCCCTTCCTAGAAAACAAACTTCAGACATCATAAAGAAAACACATATCATCAACATTAGCATTATCATCATCATCAATAACATAATCATCACGATAATCATAATCATCATCATTATCATAACCATCACCATCACCATCACCATCACCATAACCATAACCATAACCATAACCATCACCATGACCATGACCATGACCATGACCATGAACATGACCATGACCATGACCATGACCATGACCATGACCATGACCATGACCATGACCATGACCATGACCTTCACCGTCACCAGTACCAGCACCAGCACCATCAACATCACCATCACCATCACCATCACCGTCACCGTCACCGTCACCATCACCATCACCATCACCATCACCATCACCATCACCATCACCATCACCATCACCATCACCATCACCATCACCATCACCATCACCATCACCATCACCATACCCATCACCATCACCATCACCATCACCATCACTATGACACACCGTTCGAACAAAATGTCATTAACTAAGCGGAAGCGATCATTAACAGTGGATTAACAAAAATCACTAAAAATTAAAACCTTTTTCCAAAGAGATCCATTTCCAGGAAACTCTTAACAACAACAAGAACCAAAGTATTACATGTACATTCTGGTCCGTAAGTACATACCTTGTACCATCTCTTCTCGAGGATGATATACATCAATTGCTATGTTAAGTCTACACATGAGCAACACAAAACCTCGAGGCATTTAAGCCAAAATCTCAGATTGATTCATTAAAAGTACTAACTACTAACTCCAAGGACCTGAGAGTACAGAGATGACACATAAGACTCATATCTACAAGACACGACAGTCAATATCTCCACCTGAGATATTACTACTGTTCCTGATGTTGCTGTCCTTCCCTTATTGTATGGTTCATGCCTCCTTATCCACGTCTACCTAAAAAGTTGGATCCTACGGGGGCAAGATAATTGAAAATTGTCCCAGTGAGAGATATAACTCTCTGCCAGAAACATTATTATTGTAGTTAAATAGTATTAAACTGAGCAGAGGATAAGCAGTTTAGAACATTCTCATATTTTAAGGCATTGCAACTATCTTTGATAGAGCAGTAAATCATTGATTCTCTTTATAAGGAACAGAAAGAACATGTATTTCATTTATCCATCACACTATATCAACATTTCAAGCTTATCCTATAATATTCATTATCATAGTATGTCATCCATGAATCATTATCATTTCTATCTATTGGCCTCATCCAATCTGCTAACCAGATATTGAATTATACCAGTCATGTGAGTATACATCATCATATTCTGTCCAGGCATTGGACTATACCAATCCTATGCATACATTCCAGGCATTAGATTATTACCAATCCTGTGCAACCATTCCAGGCATTGGATTATTAACAATCCTATGATAATATTCCAGGCAATGGGTTATGACCAATCCTGTGACATTATTCCAGGTATTGGTCTATTACCAATCCTGTGATATTATTCCAGGTATTGGGTTATGACCAATCCTGTGACATTATTCCAGGCATTGGGTTATTACCAATCCTGTGATATTATTCCTGGTATTGGGTTATTACCAATACTGTAACATTATTCCAGGTATTGGGTTATTACCAATCCTGTGACATTATTCCAGGTTTTGGGTTATTACCAATCCTGTGACATTATTCCAGGTATTGGGTTATTACCAATCCTGTGACATTATTCCAGGTATTGGGTTATTACCAATCCTGTGCAATTATTCCAGGTATTGGGTTATTACCAATCATGTGACATTATTCTAGGTATTGGGTTATTACCAATCCTGTGACATTATTCCAGGTATTGGGTTATTACCAATCATGTGACATTATTCTAGGTATTGGGTTATTACCAATCCTGTGACATTATTCTAGGTATTGGGTTATTACCAATCCTGTGACATTATTCTAGGTATTGGGTTATTACCAATCCTTTGCAATTATTCTAGGTATTGGATTATTACCAATCCTGTGCAATCATTCCAGACATTGGACTATGCCAATCATGTGCATCATCATTGAATACCACATCACCTTTACTAGGTATTAAACCTTGGCCAAGCCATCATACTTATTCACATCCTTTATGTAATTCAAGGATTTCCTCTTATCTCCTTTAAGCTTATTCAAAACACTATAGCCCTTATTTGGCTTTAAGCATAAAGCATGCATGCTTAAGATTTCATTATTATTATTGTATCCATTTATTATTATTATGTTACTAAGTTTCCATTGTTTATTTTGAAAATTATCATTTCTTTCATGAGACTTTATAAACATCTTGTTACCTCTCACTAGGCAACAACTATCCACATAGCTCACAAGGCCTATTAAACATCTTATCACCTCTCACTAGGCAACAACCATCCACATGGCTCACAAGGCCCATTAAACATCTTATCACCTCTCACTAGTAAACAACTATCCACATGTCTCACAAGGCCCATTAAACATCTTGTCACCTCTCACTAGGCAACAACCATTAGGGTTGGAGTTTTCCCTTTATAATCGAATAGGGTTTCAAATTCATATCATCAATTCAAACCCTAATTCATTGCTCCACACATTTAGGAGCATACATTAATACCATAAGTATTCAACTATACTTATTTATTCTCATCATTTATCATTAAGTATGAGTTTCTCTCTCATCTTTTCTAGGATATTGATTACATCATACTTTGTTATCTTGGCTTAATCCTTTCTCAAGTTATATTGGCCTACACTTATCAAAGTGCATTACATCTTAATGTAATAATTATCATAACACACTTCATGTGTTACTCATCCAAGTATATTGGATTTAGGGTACATCAATGTGTATCAACCTTGAGGGGCTGAATGTGATATCTATCACATCCCAATATTTCACTTCCCTCATCACCTTGATCTTACTTGAGTTCATTAACTTGTCTTGTATTAGGGTAATTATCATCCTAATACTCTATGCACCAGTTCATCACATAACGTGTAATGTATTGGTCATAAGTCACTCATTTGATTTATTCAACCATTATTGATATAAGATTATCCATTATCAAGAATAGGGATTCCCTTCTTTATCAATTAGAGTTTTGCATAATCTCACTCTATGCTAGGGTTTCACATGCCATCACCCTATATTAGGGTCAGGGTTTTCCAATTCATATCAATCGGGGTTACTCATCCCCTTACACAAATTAGGGTTAGGTTTTTAAATTAGAGTTTCATAATACATAGCATCACCCTGGATTAGGGTTTCATATCTCATTACATCCTTACCTTGAATTAAGTTTTCTTATAACATTTCCCCTAAAATTAGGGTTTCATGTAGCTTTACCCAAAATTAGGTTTTTATGAAGCATTCCCTTAAATTAGGGTTAGAACTCATCAACCCTCTCGATTAGTGTTTCATGATCTCATCCTCATGGATCAAACCCTAATTACATATTTTATTCATGTTGAAAGTGTTGAGGATTAATCACTACATGATTATCACTCATGTATAAGTTTCTCTCTCTCATCCTCTCTAGGATATTAATTACATCAGACTTGATTAAATTAGATTAATCCTTTATTCAAGTGCATACATTTAGGGTTAGCATAGTGTATTGAGGCATTTCTTTCATAAGCATCAAAGATTAACTACTCAAAAGGTACTAACCACTTAAGTACCTTGAAGGTACAACCATTGTAATTACCTTTGATAAACATCATCAACAATCATGGGGTTGATTAACCTTTCATAGCTTTGAGACTATTAGATCTCCAAAAGGTTTTGTTACTTTTGAACCTTCAAACGGTTTTGATCTCCTTGACCTTCAAATGGTCTTGGAGTCACATGACCTTCAAACGGTCTTGAAGTATTTTGACTGTCAATCGGTCTTGAAACCGTTTTCTCAATTTATTATTGAAACCGAATGAACATGAAATGGGTTGAGACCGTTTGCCCTTCAAACGGCCTGAGGACCATTTGATCCCAAATGGTCTCAAGACCGTTTGGACTCAAAAGGTCTCAAGACCGTTTGGTCCAAACCACCTTGAAACTGATTGGATCAAGTAGGGTTTCATCCAACCAATCAATTGATTTAGGGGTTTGTTTTATTGAATCAATCATCAATTGAACCATTGAGGGTACATCCAATTACAACCCTTGGATCTTCAACCATCCATCACAACCCTTGAACTCCAAGCGGTCTTGAGACAATTTGGGTCATTCAACCTTGAAATTGATTCCCTCAACTAGGGTTTCAATCAATTCAATCGATTAGGGTTAGTACTCAATGGATCATCCATCCTTGAATCCATTAAATTTAAATCAATTTGAACCATTGAACCTCCATCATTCACATCAGCAATTAACCTCAAACGGTTTTGAAGTTTAATTTACCCATTCGATCTTAAGATCCATTGCCCATTCGGTTTTGAACTCAATTACCCATTCAATCTTGTAGTCATTTACCCATTCGGTCTTGTAGTTATTTACCCATTTGGTCTTGGGTACAACTAACCATTCGGTCTTGGACTTAATTCCCCATTCGGTTTTGAAACCGAATCAACTCATTCGATTTTGAAACTGAATTAGCTCAATCGGTTTTTGCAAACCGTTTGCCCATTCCTTTGTTGAGGTGTATGCTTAAGATGACATCATCATCTTCAAGCTTCAAACCTTCGAAATTAGTTGTGATTCTTATGATGATTTCAACAACTAATCAAAAGGAAAATGAGAGAGAAGAAAGGTTCAACACAAAATGAATAAATTGCAAGCAATAATGACATTTAAGGGTTCAAGTTATATAACCCGCCTTCAAAATTGAATCCAAGCTTCAAGCTTCACGCCTTTAATGGTGAATGAAGCTTTTTCAACCTCCCAAGGCTCGTCCTCAAGTCTTTGAGTGAAATGAATGGCTAAGGTTGAAGATTGAATGGAGAAAAGAAGAATTTAAGCATTGAATTTATATTTCCACCATGGAATCAAGGTTGAAGATGACTATGGATCTTACCTACAGGTTGGGGCACGTCCTCCTGTTGCTCCTAATCTCCCTTGAGCACGGAAAAAGCAAGGAAAGAAAGACGGGTCAAAAAGGCCTTTCATTTGGGTTGGAAATGAGATGTTTATAAGGAAATTTCAATGAGAGAGAAAGTGATATAATAATCTTTTAACTCCCAAAATTGGTGCCACATACTCCCCTCCATCCCTTGCATATGAATCCATCTCCCCCACCTTGTAATTCCTCTTCATTATCCATGAATTAAAAGAAAACAAATTAAGCACCTTAACCATTATAATAATAATATCCAAAAATTGAGTGGATATTACTTTTCCTTTAACTAATGTGAGTGGGCTCTCCACTCACTTAGATATTTTGTTGCCTTTGCAAGGCAAAAGGACGTCCAATCTTATTCAATTTCAGCCCTCTCATTTTTAGTTGAAGGGTACTTCCATTAATATATTTATTTTTGCATTAAATTGAATTAGGGTTTCAATTATGCTTAAATCTTGATTATTTTAATATCAAGATTCGCTCTCCTCCAAAGAGATTCAAATGAGATGCCCCTATGATTTTCTTGTCTTTAATTGATACCAAGAAACATTAGGGACTCTCTAGAAGTGGTATTTTTCATGTTGAACCCTAGGTTTTGGGTAAATTCCACATTACACCAAAACTAGGTTTTAATGCACAATCATTGCTTAATAAGGTCTTTCTTAGTGCTCAGGCTACCACAAGCCGTACCTCTGCATAATTCTCATTCTTATTATTCTTCAACACTTGAGGAACATTTATCATGTAACATTTGCAAGTTAACCCCTCAACTTGGGTAATTTGCAATTTAGTCCAAAACAAATAAAACATTGTTTCAACATTATTCAAAAAGGACTAAAATTAAAACATAAGTTCCTCTTGAGCCTTAATTACTTTTCAAAAGGTAATGACAAGAATATAAATGACTTACTTAAGCAAAACCTCTAGGGTTAAGTCTTAACCCAGGACAGGGATGTTACAATCACCATCACCATCATCACCATCACCACCACCACCACCACCACCACCATAATCACCACCATCATGATAATCATGATCATCATCATGATCATGATCATGATCATCATTATCATCATGATTATCATGATCATGATCATCATCATTTCATCATCATCATAATTGACTTAGGTCATCTAGTATACTTACTAGCTAACCTATATCATGGATCTTGATAGCTCTAGAGGTTACAAATATCATCTAAACACTCTCATATAGACTGATACTACATTACTTCCTCTTAAGTTACATTGGTACTTAGTTCCTTGCTGTGCGGGGTAACATTTTTCATATCTACATATACTAATACATGAAATATGTTTTCTCCAACACTATAACATACGATTAAAACCACCATACTCATTCAATTAAAACCAAAACCCAATAGCAAGTTACCACAATCATTAGACAGTCTAGTACCATGACAAGCTAAGTACCTAGAAAAATGAGAACCCATGTTTTATTCCATTTTAATCCAATTATACTAACAAAATCATATCTCATAAGACCTCTGAACAACTTCCCATAGAAAGGGTATGTAAGGGTGCTCAAGATTATCTTACTGTTTTTATTAACATGGTCTGCCTATCTTGACATTTCCAGTAAGGCACCTGACCTTGTGTCCTTACCCTGAGGATACAAGAAGGTCTACAAGGTTTGTATAATGAAGTTCTATATTATGTTTGCAAGTTATAAAATTAGCGATACAAAGCATCAAGTGCAATACTACAATACTACATGGAAATATTTGAGCAAGTAAACAAGCATACATATAAATTAGTTTGCAAGTAAGAAAGCCATAATAATTTAATTATTAAAGTATATACCTGATTCGTACATTCATAAACTAATTTATACTTGATCATTTATCCACAAGACACACCTGACTAAAAATAAGATCACATTCATGTATTAGTTCTCATAATTAACCCTATCTAAGGTTTTTTCCAAGTTTGGTTTCTAGTTGGCTAAATACTAATTGACAATATTGTACTGATTTATGGTCCATTATAAAGATGTAGTTCAAGTTTCATGTCATTCTGAGGTTCCATCTCTTATATGATCATTCTAGGTTTATGGCATTTATGTGCATCTTAGGGTCAAAAGACTCATAATACCATAACCAAGGTCATGATTTGTCAAGACACGAGGTCCAATCACTAAAGATGGTTTAGATCAGTAAGATATGGATGTAATAGGTACATACAAGTTTAGGTGGATGGCCCCTTGAATCTAAGAATCATAATTCAACATTGGCATCAACATCTCATACATACATGTAAGCATCAACATAGTTCACCTATAGCATTAGGGAACATAATATGGACTATGTGGGACATCCACATAAATATTTTAGCAACATTAGAATCAACCCTAATTTGAGAGGGGAGAGGAAGATTGAGATTCATATTGAGCTTAGGGAACAAATAAAGCAAACAAGTAATATGTGTCACACTAGGACACCATTAGTGGACTTAGAGTCACATGTAACATCATAACATAAAGTTTTCAGGGGGAAACTGCAAGATTTTTGAATTTAAAATTTGACACTATGGATGATGTTCATAGAATGGCCTTTGACAGAGTTGTTACTCTAGGTGAAGTTGATGATGTGATCAAATCTTTAAATTCTGTTAAGTGCACCGGGTTGGATGGGTTTAATGGCTGCTTCTTTAAGTCTTGTTGGAGTTTTGTGAGGACTGATATGATCAGAGTTGTTTTTCATTTCTTCAAAACTGGAAGTCTTCTTAAGGAATCGAATAGAACTTTCATTACCCTTATCCCAAAGTCTAGAGACTCACATTTGATTAAAAATTGGAGACCCATCTCCCTTTGCAATGTGTTGCTAAAAGTGATTACCAAGATTTTGTGTCAAAGACTTCAACATGTTCTACCTTCTATTATCAGTCTGAATCAATGTGCATTCATCCAAGGAAGGAGCATTCATGATGCCATTCTTTTATCTAATGAGTTGATGCATGACTTTAATAGAAAGGAGGGGAAACATAAGATTTGTCTTAAATTAGACATATCTAAAGTGTATGATTCTGTCTCATGGGAGTCCCTTTTTAAAATGATGGAGTGTATGAGATTCCCTATTTGTTGGATTATTTGGCTTAGGGAGATTTTTTCCACTATCTCTTATGAAGTTTTACTGAATGGAGAGCCATCCAAATTGTTCAAACCTAGTAACGGTTTGAGAAAAGGACATCCCTTGGCTCCTTACATCTTTGTTATGATTGTGCACATCTTCTCACATCTTATCAATAAAGTAGTTGAAGATGGGAATCTTGTTCCTTTTAAGGCCTCAAGAAATTTGAAGGTGTCCCACCTTATATTTGCTTATGACCTTATCGTATTCTTGGAGGCCAATGAGAAGAATGCCAGAGCTTTGAGGGAAGTTCTTGCTGAATTTTATTACATTACTGGTCTGAAGATTAACTGTGATAAGAGTACTATTTTATTTAGTATTGGGGGTGATAAGGAGGCCATCTGTGAGATTTTGGGTATTCTTGAAGGTAATCTGGGATTATTTTGGAGTCCCCCTCTTCATCGGAAAGTTATCAAAGAAGTTTTGTAGTCCTCTTATAGATAAAGTGAAGAGCTGACTTGAAGGTTGAAAAACCAAGTAACTCTCCATGGATGGTAGGGCAGAACTTGTTCAATCAACCTTATCATCTATTCATTTATATTGGACCACAACTTTCCCTTTGCCTTGCTCAGTCATGACGACATTGCGTAGATAACTAGGGATTTCATTTGGAGTAATTTTGAATGTAAAACTAAAGTTCATCTTGTTAAATGGGACTCGGTTACCAAACCAAAAAAGGAAGGGGGGCTTGGTATCAAATCTATTAGAGATCTTACTTAAGCTATTTTTGTATTTCAAGTTTGGAATATTGCTAGTAAAGTGGATTCCTTATGGATTAAATGGCTTCATGAGAAGTATTTCAGCAAGAACTCATTCTAGCTTATTAATGAAAACTCTCTGTATTCTTGGCATCTCAACAGGATTATCAGGGATAGGGATACTATGAAGAACTTTATCTTCTATGAAATTGGCGATGGAAGTGAGATTTCCTTATGGGGTGACCCTTGGATTCCCAAGTCTACTTTTCTTGTGTAAAACCTTGGGAATCAAAGTACCATCAAATTGGGCTATCCTTCATAATGCAAGTTTTGCCTCCTTATGGCCAAGGGATACTGGGTCATTGATAATTCTAGGAGTCATAACGAACTATATGACATTATTTTAAGTATTGGTCCTCCTGCTAAGCTCAGAGATAGAGTTCTATTTAATGGATATTCAAGAGTCAATCTTAAAGAAGTGTGGGAAGTGATTCATTCTAAAGCTACTGATTCTGCTATTTTTGGATGGATTTGGAAGTATAGTAGCCCTAAATCCTTTCTTTTACATGCATGGAAAGTGGGACATGGTAGATTTATTACTAGAAATTATGTCATAAGCATGGGTTTCAGTACTCCATCCATTTGTTTTCTTTGTAGGAACAAGGAAGGGAGCTTGAATCATTGTATGTTTACTTGTGAGTTTTCTACTAAGATATGGGATGAAGGTGCTAAGCTTGGTATTCTTTGTTTTTCGAATGGATCTGAGGATCTCCTTGTATGCAATAATAGGAGAAGTCATGCTTTGTCATTATGCATCTTATTTTGGCTTTGAAAGGAGAGAAACGCCAGAGTTCATGAGAATATTGATGTTAGTGAGACTGATCTGTGGATGGTGATTTGTAGAGATTTTAAGATGGTGGTGGATGGTTTCTGATTCAGCTGCTATGGTTGTTCCCCCTTCCTTATTTTCCCCTGAGTGATGAGAAGCTTGAGTCCTTCTGTTGATATGTTTTTGGGCATGCTTTGTAGTTGTTTGAAGATGTTGTGTTGCTGATATGTTTTCGGGCATGCTCTGTAGCTGTTTGAAGATGTTGTATTCCTTTTGGGGCGTTTTTGAAGAGATTTCTAGGACATTCCCTTTTCTGTTTTGGGAGTGTTCCCCGTTTGTTTTTGTTTGTACATATTTTCTCTATTGTGTATAGTTATGTGTTGCATTGTACATCTCAAAACACAAAAATAGTAATACAAAGGAACTTGTTTCACCAAAAAAAACTAGTGATGGTAATGATGTAATGCTCTAATAATATAATGGTGATGAGCCTAAAACTCTAGTTGTATTAGAACTTATAAAAGGAAACTTTAAATCTAATGTAAAAACCATGTTCCTTGGGTCCCAATTAGCTTGGGTGCCAAGTTTGAGATTACATGGATAATCCTTTATTACTTAGTTTCATTAAGGAAAGAAAATATAAGATAAACTCAAAGATATTAAGTAATATACTTGATGACTCCAAAACTTGAATTTTCATGATGAAAAACAAATTCTACATGGAAAAACTAGGATAGGTGCCAAATTTGGTAATAATTGAGCAATGCTTGATCCCTCAAACGAAGTAGGAAAGAAAAATAGAAACCATTTAAAATAAGTTGCATTTAATAGATGGTATGTCTAATATATCTCAGATTAACACTTGTCACACTATGTTTGGTACTTTCCTCTTTGGATTTCATTTGCATCCATCAGTTTTGGATCAGATGGATGATTAGTCATTATCTTCCTCATGCTAGTTTTAGAAACCAATCGTAAAGTACATATTAATATGTTTTTGTGATTTTTCCCTCTTCACTACATCTTTCTTCAGGATTTTTTGCTAATAGGTTCCTTAGCATATTCTACATTAATCTATCTAAAACTCAAACCCTAAAACTCCTAATTAATGAAATTCCTAATTTGACACCGTGTGACCTCATCTCCATGGCTAGGTACATCCCTTGGTTCCATTCCATACCCCTATATGTAACCAGAAACTACTGTCAACCCATGTGTTTCCCTCCTCCATCCTCAATTGGCCTCAAGACACCATGGGGTAGCACCATGCATTCAATCATTTCATCGGTCATTGTAGTTGTGACCCAGTGATTCTTGTCCCCTCTGAAAAATTAAACCCATAGTAGGATTTCCTTAACTCCCCTCTTTCTATCCTATATATTATAATGTTGTGTGATTTGGTAGCATGGTTGTCACATATTTGACCATCTCCCCTATTTTTGAGTCATTCGTGTTGCCGCCTTGGGGTATTCTAGGACCTTTTGGTTAGGGGGATCATACTTGAATGTTTGCCTTGACTTTGAAAATTTGATCTGATTATTTTCCTTCTATGACCTGCAGTGTTCTTGCTTTTTCTTTTTCCTTTAGTGTCTACTTGTACATACAACCAAGGCAAAGGTAACATGGGAGTCTCTAAGCACCCCTCATCCTGCTTGTTGGATTTAATGACATTTTCGGGTCTCAAAGCATGCTAAGGGTTCATCTTTAGGCAACGGGGATCCGAGATCTTCATGTTGGATCGATGGGTTGGATCTATAGAATCTTTGTGCTTCACGCAAGCAAAGTGCAATATGCTTTTATGTGTTTTATCAGTTTCACCCCTCTCCTTTTCTTTATTTCCTTTTTTTCCTATAGGTGTATTTCTATACTTTCACCGATTCTGAGTTGTTGTGTTATGTTTCTTTTTGGGAGGACCCATTCCATGTGGGTCCCTCTTCTCTAAAATAAAAATAAATTATGCAAGTGGGTTTTCTACTATTACGAATTGATCGAGTTTTCTAGAATTCACAGTAAATCAGTTGTAAGTTGTAAAAATAAAATGAAAATATGTTCTAGAATCAAGAGATCATTCTCCATCCAATGGTATCAATTTCATCACCTAATTTCCAATCTAATAAATATATGATATTTATGGATTTATCAAATTGATTAGATTTTATAAATTTCAAAATTAATAATCTAAAAGTAAAAAAAATAAAATAAGATATTGTATGAACTCAGTACAATGTAATCTATAAGATCATATGGTTTTGATAACCTCATTCATTGATGATAAAAAGGAAAACTTTTATTGTTGATGATTAATGTGAACTTAACCCTAATTTCATATATGCCTTTAATGTGGCTTGTGATCATGATATGAAACTAAGATTGACTTTGGACATATGTAGACTCAATATGAGGTACGTTGCATCCCTTATTATCATATTGAGCAATCACCTAAATTTATCTCTCTCTCTCTTGGTCCTTTGGGGCATACTATCCTATGCACATTATCTCTCTTCTGAGATGCTGACTTATGTGAGAAATATGTGTTGATATGGATCTTTTGATCATCTAATTTTGTTGGATATTCTTGTTGAATACTAAATGGTATCTTTATCATACTATTCCATGTGAAATCCACCATTTTTTAGGTGATGAATTTTATGGTCTTAAGATGTATCGAAATTTTGTATACAAACTATTTACCCACTTTTGTGGTGTATGTTTCATATAATCGATTTTTTTGATGGAAATATCATTAAATATATTTATATGATTGAACTTTCACTTCACTCTACATGTATGCATGCTTTGTAATTCAGTAGCCCTAGAGTAATATAATTGTGGCATCCCTAGATTTTCAACCCCTTGACCGCACGTGTGACATCCAAATTGAAACCCTCACCTAGAGAGATCACAATCTAAGCTCACACACTAGGCCAAGAATATCAGAGGAGGTCAAAAGGAAACCAAAGTAGCACATTCACGTGAACAATAAACAAATCACAAAAACACGAGCTCACCATTCAATATATAATTACAAAATGATTTATTACATATTGAATAGTTAATTACATATGAATGCACTACCCCTAAATATGATCTTTTATAAAATAGGTCCACTTGTTCATCTCCTCTCCACACAACTCCCAACTATCAAGGTCTTCAAGATCATATAACCACATACCTAAATAGAATATTACAAGTGGTACACATCATCACAATATTCTAAAATATTGTACTAAGTATTCCTACATGTTTCATATACCTCTCTGACACTGTGACTTGGAAATAAGATAAAAATAATACTTTTTGACAAAAAAATATAAAAAAGCATACTTCGAACAAAAAAAAATATTAACAAAAGAGAACATATCTTTTAGGCACATTTTCCATTATCTCATCCATGCATTTACTACCTGAGAGTTGAATGCACTGATGACCATTATGATCTACTACCAAAGAGGTGGATCGTTATACAATGTGATCTACTATCAAAGAGTTGGATACTTTCAAGTACTTTACTACAAAAGAGTAGAAGTACTTTACTTTCCAACACTTTAATACGAAAGAGTTGAAGTGCTTGGATATAATGGAACATATATATTATGTTTCATGTGTTCAAGACTATATATAGAGAAAGTCGAGAAAGGTAGCACACAAGACCAATTATTTCATCCAATAGCATATGCCAAGTGTTTTGTACGCACATAATACAACCATATATAGTAGGCCAAGTAAGAGGTAAAGCGTACCATAAAAAGAGATAACCTAATCATCACATTTTTGATGTCAACTATATCTTGGTCAAACCTTGATTAAGACAAGATTACATATCATGCATTATGTTCTCATCATAACCCTAGGTATGTCCATGTTTGGATTTTACCTATCTCATTAGGACATTTCCATCATTATGTGTCTTATATTTATCTTATAATGAATAATATTACACATTTTTACTACTTGACTTTTATCATATAATTATCTCTCTGATGTTATATTCCATTATTCATTTACATGCATCATTAACCCTGATATTCCCATGCACTTTAACTTAGGGTTTCTAACCATGTATTATGAGTCATTATCATATGGCATGAATTTTGTGTGTAAGGTTGACTTATTGGTTAAAAATCATATTCCATATATTTTTATGAACATATTCTATAAATTGAAACATTTATTAAGCATAAGCATAATTATTGTATTTTATGCAAGGTTATCACCCCTAATAATACATATGAAGAATATTACATGGTTGCATGTACAAACACCATCATACATAACATTACATGGATTCTAGACAATATTTCAGATTTATCTACTCATTGCCATAATTTATGAACATCACTAATATATTATTATACATAAAATTAGCATTGCATCTTACATGATATATTCTAATATTATGCATCAAAGTACTCGTATTATGATTTTTTGGTGTTCTACATAAGTTTAAGAGTTCTGGTATCTTGTTTGTAATTGTCTGATGTTTGTGGTAATTATTGTGAAATATGTAAGATCTAGGAATATTTACCTTTTTTGCCAATCAGAGGATGCCACATGTCTATCAATACCATTTCTAATGCCTCCTTGGCTCACGCTGAGTCGACTCGTTCAAGGCGATTGGGCTAGGTCTAGGATTTAGCTGATTCAAGGCACTATTTTTCCTTTCTCTATGTGTTGCATTCTGTTAAATTCTTCGAGTGTGAGAACCAGGTTCTCAGAGTCAACGTTGTTGCCTTGAGTATGTCTCTAGCAAAGAATACACAAAGAACAATACTTCTCTTAAAAGCATTGTTCACCTTACATGGAAAAGGGTAATCATTCATCGAGCTTCGGTCTCCCTCTCTTCCTCGTCGGGCCCTAGATCTCAACAATGGAGGAGCTCCATCGTGTTGTATCTATTATGATGGACCAAAAAGGGAGAAAGCATCTCATGGGTCCAAACCCCTCTGGGATAACTTCAATACCTTCATTGAGGCCTATTCAACTCATCTTGATTAGTAATACAAATTGGATAAGCTCCACACTATGCCTTCTCAAGCCATCTTCATCCCCAGTAGCCTTCACTTTCTTAGGCATGGAAATCATAGATAGAAGGGAAAATGAGGTATATTGATAGGTTCAGATGAATACTGAGAATGTTTCCATTCCTCACATTCTTCTAAAGATCCCTAGACTCAACTCCTTAGATCCCTCTTATATACAATATTGTAACTAGGAGAGGAGATGTATAGGAGAAAAGGAACTAGTTCTCCTCTTAACCACACACTATGAGTAGAGGGTCTCAAGATAGTTTATGATGTGATGAGAATAAATGCTTAGTTGCAAACTTCCCTCATTCCATGATCTTGATGATCGGAGGTGAGGACTATCATGGAAATAATTGTTCCCTCTACCTTGTTCTAACTGAAAGGTTAAAGATGAATTAGTAACCATCAAATCGCGTCTAGGGGTTATGATTATCCAACACACTTGCCTAATCTGTGGATCAATTAAGTCAAACATTACAGTGACTAGATTGGATATCTATGGTTTCCATCAGTCTATGCAGCCTGCCCAAACCAAAGGGGTGTGTGACACCAGATAAAATCTCAACTTTGTCCTATAAATCATCAATGATTCATATTATTTTGTATCATTCAAACCCACATAACGTTGTCTAGGAACCTCCAATCAGCTTGAAATATGAACCATATCTTTATCACAACTAAATATACATTCTACTCAAATTTGGTACCAAGTTATCAATATTTGACCAATCAACCACTTAACCCAAAATGGCATATACTTAGGGGTATTAATCGTGATATTAGCATAAAATGACCTTCAAATTATGTCAAACCAATTCTTCATATGATGAAAACACACTTCAGGGACTATTATTATGTCATTATAATATTTCAAACCAAAAATATCAAAATTTCATTCTATGACATCCTACACACCTTAAAATAAATTACATCATCAAAATTAGGCCAAAATACAGTCTATCACATCATATACATCTTTAAAAAAAATGCATCCTCAAAATTAAATCATCATCTAACTACAAACAAAAATTGAGAGGTCTTATCTACATGTAGGGTACCACTCTAGGCGCAACTCTATACAAGCAAGATCTCTAAAACATTTTAAACCACTCTTATCAGGCTTTAGAAGCATCTAGGGTCCAACATCACTCCACACAAGGTTGAAATAAGGGTTTAGAAGCTTAGGTTATGTCATCACATATTTCATATTTTAGGATTTACATCCTCATCTTACCCAATCATTAGGGTTTGATTGATACATTTATCATATTCAAAAAGAGTTAATTATGGTTAGCTCACTTTATCCATCTAGATCATATCAAGGTGTCATCATCATTATATTGTGCTAAGTAACATATTTCTTTTTAACTATAATCAAAATCTTTGTTAAGCACTAACATTAACACCTCATTAACATGTCCCATTACCTATAATCTCATTTCTCTTTTCATATTAGGTTGCAATATTTATTGGTGATTTCATTACAATATTAACCATCCATATTACATTATCATTATTCATGTATGTGGTTAACCATCTATACATAGAGAGCTATCATGCCATACTATTGTTTTTTACATCATGTCATGTCCATATATCACATATCAAAACTAGATCACATTTATTATATCATGATTTTTCTAAACAAATTTATAAGTGGCTTGTCAAAGATATATCAAAATTTCATAAAGCCTAATTGAGGTTCTCCTAACCCTTATCATGAGGGTAGTTCCATGATCAGTTTCTCTAAGTTCACACATCTCTTTGAGTTTCAAAGGTACTAGCTTTATCATTCCTCTTTAGTATAGGGTTGTCATGTGTACTTCAATGGCATTAGTGACAAGATCTAGCCACTCAAGCACAAACTAAACCAAAACATGATATGAATCTATATTTATAGGTCTCTACCCATGAAATACGATTGCCCAACACTCTCTTATATACATGACCACTAAATTCCTATAAGGAAATACCAACCTGAGCACGAGGATTTAATAAAACTAACACAATCTACCTCATCTTTGATCTTAGGACTCTCTCTCCCTCACCCAGATGGTAGGTTCTCATATTCATATTCTCATGTACAAAGAATCCTCTCTCAAACTCTAGGGTTTGGCCTTCCCAACATATTTGGTCAACAAAGCTATATGAATTATACATAAAGCAACTCAACTCATTCACCCAGGAGTTGTTTAGTTTAGGACATATTTTATCATATATTTCTCATATTTCTCATATCTGGGAGGTTAGGTTCTCTGACCTTATCATTCTTTGTCTCACTCTCTCTAGAGCTAACCATACAACTGGTCCTAACACTAGAGGTTCTCCTACCCAGAGATATTGAGGCTTTTTCTAATCACATCTTTTCTTAACTTACCTGATCTTATCTTAGAAAAGAATACATACTTGCATCATTAATTCTTAAGTCACATACTCAAATCTAAACTCAAATTATGAAATCCATCATTGATCATCAACATATTATCTCATCATAAAACATAATTATATTATCTAGACTCATTTCATCTATGCCATATATCATATATTCCAACAAAGCTTTAGACATCTAATCTGGAACTATTCTCTCTTCTAGACCGATGTCACTCACTTTCACTTAGGTTGCATGACTACCTCCTACTCGTACATGTGTGAAGAAACATTTTTGTATTTACTTACATATATAATAAAATAGTATGTAGTTTTCCTCCGATATAATAAGAGTAAGAGAAAACTTTTGAGACTCGAGCCGATTGGAAACAAAATCAAATCAGCAAACTGAGTGTCCCACACATAGTAGAGAGTCTAGAGCCATGTCAACTAGTGAAAATGGTGAGAACAAGGTGTAGATTAGTATATCCACTCAAAAAATAGATGCATTATATTTCAAGGGTTTCTCTTATCATTCATCTCAAAATAATGCAATGCCCCATACCTCCACATTATAAGAAAAGGATGACACCTCAAGACCTACTATACAACAAGCACCAGTCCAGACCTTGTTATTAGACATCTAGGCTCTAAGTTAGATCTAGTCTCTTAAAGATGACTAATCGAACCCTAAATATTTTTAAGTTCAAAATGTTCTTTAGGTTTGAGTTGCATAATAATAAAATGCCAGGCTTTACTATTGTTCCCACTCTAATACCACTTGTGGCATCTCTGGATTGTCAACCCGTCGACTGCACATGTGACGTCCATATTAAAACCCTCACCTCAGTGAGAATCCCAATCCAAACTCACACACTAGGACAATAAGAAGAAAATCATAGGAAGTCAGAAGGAATCCAAAGTAGCACATGCACATGAACAATAAGCAAACCACAACAACACAAGCTCACCATTCAACATATAATTACAAAATGATTTATTACACATTGATATTACACATTGAATAGTTGACTTTTATATATGCATGTACTACCACTATATAGGATCTTTATATGACATGTCCACCTATACATATGCTCATCACACAACTCCCAACTATCAAGCTTTTCAAGATCATATAACCAGATACCTAAAATAGAAGATTACAAGTAGTACACATCAACACAATATTCTAAAATATTGTATTGAGTACGTCTACATGTTTCATATACCTCTCTAATACTATGAATTGGCAATAAGATAGAACTAATAGTTGGAAATAATAAAATATAACAAATGCAAACTTGAACAAAGATGTTTATTAACAAAAGAGAACATGTCTTTTAGGCATATTTTCTATTATATCATCCATGCATTTACTACCTGATAGTTAAATGCACCGAAGGACTTTATGATCTACTACCAAAGAGTTGGATAATTATACAATGTGATATACTACCAAAGAGTTGGATCATTTTCAAGTAATTTACTACCAAAGTGTTGATGTACTTTACTTTCCAATACTTCACTACCAAAGAGTTGAAGAGATCAGATAAAATGGAGCATATATATTATGTTCATGTGTTCAAGACTATATATAGAGAAAATCAAGAAAGGTAGCATACAAGAACAATTATTTCATCGAATATCATATGCCAAGTGTCTGTATACATATATTATAACCATACTATATAGTAGGCCCAAAAGAGGTAAAGTGTACCTTGAAAAGCGATAACCTAATCATCACATTCCTGATGTCAACTATGTCTTGGTTTAACCATGATTAAGACAAGATTACATATCATGAATTAGATTCTCATCATAACCCTAGCTATGTCCATATAAGTATTTTACCTATCTACTTAGGACATGTCCATCATTATGTGTCTTATAATTATCTTACTCACCAATTATATTACACATTGGTATTACTCTTCTCTTATCATATAACTATATCTCTCATGTTATATTCCATTATTCATTACATGCATCATTTACCCTAATACGTCCATGCACTTTCACTTAAGCTTTCTTACTGCGTGTTATTAGTCATCGTCATATAACATGAATTGCATGCATATGATTGATTGATTGGTTACAATTATGTTCCATATATTACTATGAACATATTCTGTGAATTCCAACATTTATTGAGCATAAGCATAATTATTGAATTTTAGGTAAGGTTATTAGACCTAATCATCCATATGAAGAATATCACATCGTTACATGTTCAAACATCACAATATATAATATTATATGTATTCTATATAATATTTTAGATTTATCTACTCATTCTCATAATTTATGAACATTACTAGTTTATTATTATCTATGAAATTAGCATTATGAATCGTATATGATATCATCTAATTTTATGTATCAAAGTATTGGTATTATGATTTCATGATGTTCTACATACTTTTTTGAGAATTACGGTATCTCATTTGTATATTTCTTACATTTGTGGTAGTTACTGTGAATTGTGTAAGATATGGAAATATTTACCTTTTTTGGCCAATCGGAGGCGGCCATGTGTCTATCAAGACCGTTGCTCATGCCTCCTTAGCTCACACTAAGTCATACAATTCAAGGTGATTGGGTCAGGTCTAGGATTTAGCTAGCTCAGGGCTCTCTGTTCCCTTTCTCGCCGTGTTGAGTTCTGTTGGATGTCTTTAGCGCAAGAACCAGGTTCTCAACATAAGTGTCGTTGCCTTTAGGATGTCTCTGGTGAAGAATCCATCATGCTCGATCCTTCCCTTGAAAGAACCGTTCACCTTCAATAGAAAAGGGGAAATCGTCCATCAATCTCTGGTCTCCCTATTGTCCTCGTCGGGCCCTAGAACTCAACAATGGAGGAGCTCTGTCGTGCTCTATATGTTGTGATGGACCAAAAAGAGGGGAAATGATCTCATGGGTCTAAACCCCTCCAAGATAAACTTCAGGAGCTTTGTTGAGGCCTATTCAACTCATCTTGGTCAATAATATGAATTGCAGAAGCTCTGCACTATGCCTTCTCAAGCCATCTTCATCCCCAGTATCCTTCACATTGTTAGCCATGGAAATTATAGACAAAAGGAAAAATGAGGTAGATTGATAGGTTCATATGACTACTGTGAACATTTTCCCCTCCTCACCTTCTTCCAAATATCCTTGCACTTGATTCTTAGATCCCTCTTACAAACAATATTGTAAAAAGGAGAGGAGATGTGAAGGAGAGAAGTAATTGGTTCTCCTCACACTCTTGACCAAACAATATGAGTAGAGGGTCATAAGATATCCATGATGTGACGAGAACAACTTCTCATTTTCCATCTTCCCTCATTTCATGATCTTGATGGTTAGGGGCGAGGAAAATCACGGCAATAACTTTTCCCTCTACCCTGTTCTAACATAAGGTCAAAAATGAATTAATAACTATCACATTGCATCCAAGGGTTATGATTACCCACACACATCCCCAATTTGTGGCTCAACTAAGTCGAACGTTAAAACCACTATATTGGATATCTTCGGCTGCCATCAATACATGCAGCCTGCCCAAACCAAAGGGGTGCATGGGACCAAATAAAAATCACAAGTTAGGCCTGTAAATCATCAATAATGCATATTATTTCATAACATTCAAACCTACATAACTTCTTATTGGAACCTCCAATCGCCCTAAACTTTTTATCATATTTCACAACCAAATATACATTCTACTCGATTTTGGTGCCAAGTTATCATTATTTGACCAATCAAGCACTTAACCTAAAATAAATCATACTTAGGGGTATTAATCATGATATTAGCATCAAATGACCTTCAACTTATGTCAAACCAATTTGAGTACCTTCATCTGATCAAAACGCACTTTAGGGATTATTATTATGTCATTATAATATGTAAAACTAAAAATATCAAAATTTCATTCTATCACAGTAATACTTTGGTTTTAGGAATTTATTCCCCTTTATGATATTACTATGCACTGAGATTTCAATCCTCCTGCCATGCACTGAGGTTTTATTCCTTATGTATTATTATATATTAGGATGAAGGATTGTATGCCCCATTGAAGGATTTTATGCCCCATACCCCAGCTTGTATGCCAAGGGAGTTTGGTTATGTGTTGTTCTAAGTCAAGTTTTAGGTTAGGTTCTGGAACCTAACCTCCATTAACTTTTATTTACACTATGCTATGCCTATCTCACTTCCATGCATGTTGAAATTGTTGATGATGGGTTATGTTCCCTAACATGGTTGATTGTGCTTATGTGTCACATATGGTTATGTTTATGTATGGCAAGTGCATCTTTGTAACCTTATATTGTGTTCTCTTTTATATTCAATTGGATGTTCTTTATCCCTCTTAATCTGGGGAGCCTTGTATGTTTATTTGATGTACTTTTTCCCTGGTGTTTCTCAATCTCTATTTATATGCTCATATTGGCATCGTTATGTTGACAACATCAGTTTTGTCTTCTCTTGTAGGGTATGCTTCCAACCCCTTAGGTGAAGGACATGGTGGACCTGACTTGATGACCTGGATTGGATTAGAGAAGATGGCTCTTGGGAGATAGACTTGAGAGAGTTTGGACTTCCCTCTACCTAGTTGTTGAAGTTTAGTTTCATGTAATCCCCTTACTGGGAGATTATTATAATCTTTCAGAATAAAAAATAGTCATTACATTTATTTCCTTGCCAGATTTTGGTCATGTTTACCATTCATTTGAGAAAAAACAAATACACCTATTCCAACATACTTGCAGGTGTGTTTGGATTAGAAGGGTTTCTTCCTCAACTGAGTAAGGAATAGATCCCCTATTGGGTTCCACTCCTTACAAGATGGTATCAGATCCATGGTGGTTGGAATCTAACTATTTGAATATATCTCCTTTAGGATTCTTGTTCTGTCCTATAAGTTCCTAAGTAGGATCCATACCTTACCTAATCACCCCCTAAGAGAGATGTTTACCCTACTATGTCATACATGAGATGATGAAAGGAATATTTAGACTCATAGGGGATACACACTAGAATTTAGATTAGTAAACCCTAATGAGATGACGATATAGGTGCTCTTAACCTACCATATAGGTTAATGTCGACATATCTCTATGGATGTTAAGATTTGACTTTAGGGTGGTTTTTAGGATGAGAATCAGGAAATAGTCATTAAGGAGATCTTATATGAAAAAAATTATGACTTGGATCTCACATTGAATTGGAGCTCATCTTGTTTTACATCATATGATTTTTCTAATAAAACCCTATTTTCCATTATACTACTATATGGGAAAATAATTTCTTTGATTGTATATGTCATTTCTAGAACCAAGTCACAATGAAGAGATTGAAGTTTCATAGAGAAATCTTAGAAGTAGTTTAAATGGAAATTTTAAACCCTAGTTTTATGTTTAGGTGACTACTATAAGAAAGTGAGGCTTGTGCTATAGATTTAGTTGACCTACCCCTTTGTATTCCTTAAGTTGTATAAGGTTGTACCCAATGACTTTTTGGTTGCCCATGTGGATTTAAGTTGTTAGGTTAGAAACACAAGGACCTGAATTCAACCATAGGTACATGTGAGCATCTTATTTAATGCATGACATATGTACATCATAAACACGCCCAGTTGACACACCCCTAAAAATGAATCTATAACCCTAATACCTTGGTGTTGTTTAATTTGTCTTACTAGGTTAAAACTTTTTTGGGGTGGAGATTACTTAGTTCATAGTATAAGGATGGTTGGATTTCAGGGACGAAATCCTCTTTAATGATTGGAGTATTGTAACTTATTGAAACATAGCATATTGAGTCTAGAAACCCTATTCCCATGATTAGGGGTTTGTAATTTGTAGTTCTTTAGATTTGAGAAACAAGGTTGGCGTTATACCTTAATATAGTTGTTTGTAACTGTAATAAATATAGTTAATTCATGTAACATGAATAACTAACACTAACATATATATTCTTGCAGCAAATGTAGTGCATTTATTAACATCAGGTTATATTATTAACATCACATATCATTATACATACATATTAACCTATTAACCTCAATATTTGCTAACATGTAAGTGAGTTCGTGAAATATATCTCATATGCTTCCCCACTACTACTATACACATACTGGCTATTATGTTTCTAGTAAGAGGTATAATGTGCCTTATACATGATTTGGTATAACAATTTGAATTTTCATCAGCCACCATCTAAGATTAGTACTGAATTGGTGGACTAAATAAGTAAAATATGAAAATTCATGCTTAATAATATAATGAAACTCTTTTGGTAATGATGTGAAGATAATATGACTCCAATTAAAAAATAACTATAGTATTGATGTACTGTTATAATAATATAATGTTGTGATGAGCCTAAAACTCTAATTGTATTAGAACTTATATAAGGAAACTCCAAAGACAAAATCTAATAACAAAATTGAGTTCCTTGGTCCCAATTAGCTTAGATGTCAAGCTTGCGATTACTTCAAAATCCTTATTTACTTAATCTCATAAGGAAAGGAAATACAAGATAAACTCAAGGATATTAAACAATATAGTTGATGACACCAAAATTGGAAATTAATGGCAAAAATGGATTCTACATGGAAAATTTAGGCTAGGTACCAAATTCGATAATAATTGATCAATGTTTGATCTCTCAAATGAAGTAGGAAAGAAAAATAGAAATCATTTCAAATTAAAATGCATTTAATATATGGTATGTCAAAAGTATCTCAGATTTAATACTTTCCACTCTATCTTTGGTACTTTCCACTTTTGAATCATGCATGACATCTTTCGAGATGCCATTCAGATAGATTAGTTGTCATCTTCCTCACATCATTTTGGATACCAACTACACAGTATACATTAATTTGTTTTTGAGATATCTCCCTCCTTACTACATCTTTCTTCGAGATTTCATGGCCAGTAGGTTTTTAGAAGATTCGGCATCTATCCATCTAAAACTAGAACAGTAAAACTTGTAATTAATGAAATCCCAAATTTAACACCATGTAACCTCACCGCCATGGCTAGGTACATCCCTACATATTGTTCCATACCCCTATATATAACCCAAAAATAGACATCACCCCTCGTGTTTCCCTCCTCCATTCTCAATTGACCCAGAGATGCCCTAGGGTAGTACCACAAAGTTAATCTTCCTCACTGGTTGTTGTACTCATGAACCATCGACTCCGATCACCTCAAACAAATTAAACCCATAGTATGATTTCCTTGACTCCCCTCTTTCTATCTCGATTTTTATAATGTTGTGTGATTTAGTCTACTTGGTTGTGGCATCTCCAACCATCTCCCTATTTTTGGCTCATCCACATTGCCCCCTTGGGGTATTTTTGGGCCTTTTGTTCAGAGGGGTTGCACTCACACCTTGACCTTAACCTTGAGAATTTGATCCAATTTTTTCTTGAACCAAAGAAAACTGTATGAGATATATGTAAGCTCAATATCACATATTGACTCACATGTGTATGGTCATACTTTTCTCAGTCGCATTAATCAAAAGGCCTTGGATATCATACTCCTATAGGAGGGACAAATCCCATCTCTATCACTCACAACCATTCCCCATGTGTCAAAGTCACCCAATCATCATTGTTATAACAACCCATTCTTCAGGACTGTGTTTAATGATATCAAAGTGTACCCAATGACATGCGATGAGTGCAATGATTTCAGGTCCAAGAACTATAACCACCACCATCACTGTGAGAGTTGACTGTGATGTCCATGATGATGGTTTCCATGTTTCAGTCTCACAGTGGGTCTGTTCGTTACACTATTCTCTAACATGTATATGTATGCTTGGTTTCATATTTCCATATCATGAATAATGAAATTTAGTCATCAACCAATCCACACTATGATCTTATGTGTTATTGTTGTCTATCAACCTTCCACAATAACAACCGATCACGACATAATGAGAATATGTATATGTACTCTTAACATATGTATAATCTCATTTGTCCAAGTCTAATACTTGAAGACATACATAATTGAGTAATATTATTATCTAGACATTTATAATGTTACATCATTATCTCATAAATGAATTAAATAGAATAAATTGGAAGCTTTCCTCTATAATTAATCAAATCAATTACATGTTATGCCATTACAATCATAATATGATTGGCTGTCTGGGCATACATACTAACACTACCTATTTACACTCCTACATGGCAGACCCAATTGACAATATATAGGTGACAGTGGTCCTAAAACATAGGATTTGGGATCCCAATGTCAGTATCATGGGGAAGCCACTCCCTCTCTCTTATCCTATCCTTTATTTTCCTTTAACGTGTTTTAATTATATATTTCTTTCATAAATTTGTCTACATATGAATTTGCATGCACGAATCATTCTATGATTTTGATAAATTTCCTTCCCCACTATCCTCTATATAGGTCTTGCTCGAGGAGAAGAAATTTTTTAATCGTGGGGTGGTAAGGCCATTCTCCCTTCTATATTTTCATTTATTTTCATGCATGCATGTTTAATTATTTACATTTTCCATTTCTCTACATTTATTATATTTTTTTCTTCAAAATATATCCCATCATATATTCAAATAATTCCTCTTTTCAGCATTTTAGTTTAATCCTTACTGATAAGTAGGATCTTGTCGCTTAATTTGTAGACTTGGAAATTAAGTCTATGAGGTGCAATTTCATTACTTAAATGCTTATCTACACATCTAAATCTCAAGCATCATATTATTGTCTTGATCTCTAGATCTGTTCAATGCATTGACTCTTTCCTTAAGTTTGATGATTGATCTAAGATTATGCACCTTTTATAGTTTGAAAACATCATTTTCATTTATTCATGTTGTGAAAAACAAATCCAAGGTTCATGACCAATTGGATGAAGTTGGAGTATGATCAAACTCTGATATGTGTATTCATATATCCAAATATATTCCAAGGACCCTTAAACCATACCAAAGAGTATGATAAGGTATCAAGAAAAATATGATGAGTTTTGAGTTTTAATCAAATTGGATTGTTTTCCTTTCACGATCTACATGCCTTCTCACACTTGATTAACTCAAAAAAAATTTAAAATGTGAAACATAGACTTGGCCACCTAAAGTTACAAAAACCACTCAAAATAACTTAAGGAGACCAAAAATTTAATACATAACACCCATGCATACAAACTAGAATCCAATAAATAAAAGCTTGAGCTTGGATAAAAGAAAGAGCATTTATTTTCTCTTTTAGGAGAGTCGAGGATGGTGCTGAACAAATGTATGACTGTGCTCACAAATGTAGGTATGACGTGCCTGGTAGTGCCACCTAGAAAGCTGATTAGAGAGTCCTTAGGAAACACCTATAATATAATCCCAGTAGCAAAGTTGGTTCAATCATGGTACAAGAAGTTTGTCTTATGGATTTGTGCAAACTGGTCAAACTATAGGGATTGTTGCTCGTCGTCTGGACCATCCTTAATGTAGAACGGGATCCTTGGAAGTCATTAGAAAATTTTCTTTCTTCTTCTACTTTGGGACATGAATAAGTGAGAGGCACACCATTCCTAATTGGCTTACATGAATATGTGATGACAACTCTTCACTCACTTCATTACATGCACAGTCAGCTAGGTGGTCATGCCTTAAATACTAAAATATATGGTTAAAGATCCCATGAACCATGTTATATTTTAGTGAATTTGCTTAAACACACTTGGTCATTCTATGGTAAGTTTAGCATGTTTTTGTTGAGCACTAGGGGTTTGATATGTAACAACATGTTTCTAGATATTCATAGATTCAAGATGTTTTTCCTATCCTTAGCATCTATCTCCAAGCATAATTTGGATATTATGTTTTTATTCTTTTAGTTGTCTTGCTTGAGGAAAAGAAAATGATTAATTTGGGAGTGGATGACAACACCCAAATTTGGGCATTAATGCTAAGTAGTTAACTATAGTTTTTCCTATTATAGACTTGATATGACCCAAAGAACTCTAGATACTTAACTTTTCTTAATTTATTCCTTTTTGAAGATATAGTTTCTCAACTAGCCAATTTTGGGACTTGTAGGCACAGAGCTGAAGAGACATCGACTTCCCAATACCAAAGGCAAAGATTGGAAGATTCAAAATGATCCACCAGTCTGGCCTGATCAAAACTGACCCCAATTCAGTCAAATCAGGTCGAGTTTGGTCCTAGATTCAATAAGCACCCCAACATCTTCATAGACCTAAATCTTCCAAGTTCATTTCATGAAACCAACCCCATTTTGTGTCAAAGATTCATAGACCCTCTTTGACTGATGACAATTGATGAACATCAAGAAACGAAGCCTCAATGAATGAAACATTGACTCAGGATGTTCATCTATGGTGTCTGCTAAATGGACCAACACGTTCACTCGAAAACCAACACTTAATGGGGTGAACCTAGGATGGGTTCATGAACCCACCCCCAGTTTGTCAGCAAAGAGTCATCACATGAACCCAGGGTGGGTTCACAAAGTTGACCCTAGTCCATCAGCAGGAAACCATCACACAAACTTGGGGTGGGTTGATGAATCTGGCATGGTTTGTCACATCCCTACTGTCATACAAACTAGGGGTGGGTTTACAAACCACTGTAGTTTTCCAAACCCTTCATCATTCAAGTTGCCAATGACATATACCAATGGATAACTTCATCGATGTTCATTCCACTTACCATTTCACAACTGATGGTACAAAACTGAGGTGGGTTTACAAACCCATCCTCGGTTCACAAAGACATGTCATCGACCAAATCACTAATGGAATCCAACCAATGGTACCCTCTAATGGTGCCAACCGATGGTCAGCTCCAAGATGACCTCCAATGATATCGACCAACAACTTCAAAGACTTATGGAAATATATGGATACCAGACTAAAGCCACTAAATTGGCCCCAGTTCATACGAATTGGGAAAAAGCCATTAGTCGATGTTCAATTATGCTTAGCATGTCTTCACTCATTTTCAAGAATAAAGTATGGAGAGAAATTTCACTAGTGACATTCTCCTGGTGAGTTGTATTCCAAGTATCCCAAAGGCTAAAACACATAGCTCGAATTAACTACATAAAAAGTGGTTTCCTCACAAAAAATCATTTAAAAAGGTACCAATGCCAAAATATTTCTATTAAAGGGATAAATGGATCACATCTGAACAAGGTAAAAGATCACACCAAAAATTCTCAAATACACACCACATTTGTACAATTGCTTTGATTTTTACATTTCACAAACTACATTTGTCACATCGTTTGTTTCATACTCAAAATCTATGCTAGGCTTATAAAGGCATGCTACTCAATTGGAAACCTAAAGAGATGGAAAACTAGAAAACATTAGCATATATGATTTATAGATTATGTAACTTCCAACACTATATTTTGACCAACAATGTGAACTCAATATCATGAGAAAACAATATTATTGATATTTCAAATCATTGATGGATATGTATACATGCAAATCACATGCAACTACTAGTGTATATCTATATATATCAACACAATCAATTGATTTTTTATTAGATGATTTTCCTCAAAATGTTGAACATGTTGAGCTATTATCTCTTTAATGTATGTTTTATGATGGGGATGAGCTTTGTACTCCTCACTATCCAGAGAAGGAAGTAGTTGAGCCACATGTTATTTCTCCTACATAGATGCTATTGTCTCCTTACTTTGGTTACCAAAGCAAGATGAACAACTTCTATAGAGAATTCATCTAGAATTTTCTCAATTTATAGGATATAGCATAACATAACAATATTTACCTTCAATAAGTATAATAAGGGTACAAATTTCTCATGTGATTCTTCAAGGGAAAGGTAAATGATGAGAGAGGATGATGGTTTAGTTATCACCATGAGTGAAGGAGGCATGATTATTCATCATTTGAGGAGAAAGGTCATGATTATGAGACATGACGAAATTAGAAATTAACATTTAGGTGGAATGTGTAGGGAAAGGGAAGAATCATAGTTAGGATACTTATTACATCTTGATTAAAGTTAAAATAAATGAGAAATGTTGTTTAATTATTTTAGGGAGCAAAGGAAATGATTATACAGAGCAATATGGTGAATAGGGGAAGGGGTTAAACAAGTAATTAGGGATGTTTTTTGAATCAAAAAAGGAAAAGGATATTCTGATTGAGAATATGGGAGGAGTGAGAGAATATACATGGTATATGGTGAGAGAATATCATAAAGGAGAGTTATTGAGATATATAGACACTGAGAGAGTTATGAGAATAAGTGATGAATAGGGAGACTGAGACAGTTAGGAAAATAAGTGATGAGAGTTTAAAAGGAGAGTTAATGATATTTTCTAGTGTTGATATAAGATCAATTTTAATTTAACCTATTTTATGGTAATCCTAGATGTTTAGTATTAGTTTCGTGCTTTGTTTTGAGTAATCTCACTTTGTGTGACGGTGGGCGTCATAGTTTAGTTGGTATCATAGCTTTAGGTTCACTGAGTCTACATGGACATAGGACTAGGGTTTGTGTCTATTCTAGTGTTATCTGACATATTTAATGGTTACTTTTGCTTATGCGGAAGAAGAAGAAGAGAAGAATAGATATGTCTGCAGAACATGAAGAAAATGTTGAGAGAAATATGTCCACACCAGGATGTTGTGCCAGGAGACAAGAAAGGGTTGATAGAGTGCCTGAGGAGCCTTGGTTTGACCCAAAAGCTGTGGCCAATCCCTCTTTTCAGTTCATGCACAAGGATAGTTAATGGCCACAAGGATGACCCGAAAGCCTTGGTTTGAGAGAAATATGTTTGGATAGTTAATGGCCACAAGGATGTATATGGTGGATCGGATGCCCATACCCCAAGCTAGAGCAGATATCCAAAATGCAGAATCCCATGGTTCTGGGAAGACCTTTGAGAGGTTAATGTAACATCCCAGGATTTGAGGCCTTGGATAAGTTGATCTTAAAAGGAATGATTGGACTACCCATATCACCAAGGTGCACCTCCTTTTCTGGGAGCCCATCACTAGGAACTCCATAGTTAAGTGTGCTCAACTTGGAGTAGTATTGGGATGGGTGACCTGTCAGGAAGATGATCCTGGCATGCACGTGAGTGAGGACAAAGCACACAGTTAAGGCTAGTGGTGGTATGTGGGGACAGTCGTCATTCCTGAAGCTCTACTAGAGCCTTGGGCAATGGGCCCGGGCGTTACTTGTGGTTGACTGAGCTGGAGAGGGCCTTCAAGATCCTCAATATCCCTAAGGAGGATAAGATGAAGCATGTAGTGTACCTATTCAAAGGGAGTGTTCACCATTGGTGGGCCATTTAGGAGGAGAAAAAGCCTAGTGTGGTTATCAGTTGGGAAGACTTTTGGTAGGAGTTTGTGAGCCGATACTTCCTGGAGACCTCCCAGGACAAAATGATCAAGCAGTTCAAGATCCGACAGGGATAAATGACGATCAACGAGTATGAAGCCATGTTCATGGAACTTTTGAGGTTTTTTCCACATATTGATGTAACATATAAGGAGACAATCAAATGCTTTGAGAAAGGTTTGAGCTCCAAGTTGATGATTCTAGTGTCATCTCTAGAGAACATAAAGAAGTTTGCCATTTTTGTGGAGTCGATCTGGAGGATAGAGCGGTCAATTGTTGAGAAACGAGAGGCAAATGCCAAGAAGAGATTGTCACAAGATAAATGACAGTCATCTAGAGGCTTCAAGAAGCCTAGGTTTTCATCACGTCAGTCACAACAGAGATGGACAATTTAGTATCAGTGGTCGTTGATTAAGGGCAAAGGTCATACCTTTCCCCTCGGCAAGAGCTCATAGTGTAGTGTTAGTATTAGTAATGGGGCCATCTAGGCCATAGTATAAGACCAAGATGTGCCAAAAGTGTGGGAAGGTAGGACATCTAAGGTGGGTATGTCCAATGAACCATGAAGAGGTGATGCAACAGTCGAGATAGAGTCAGCAACAATCACAACAGTGACAATTCAACAATGGTGGAGGCTGAGGATGCGGTCAGGTGTCGTAGGCTAGTTTTTATGGGGAAGATAGAAGAGGATGGGGGAGACAATAGGAAACAACTCAATTCTATATTATGAGTCAGTAGGAAGGAGTAGTCAACCCAAGGGTCGTGGTAGTTCAAATGGAGTTATTTCATTTTGATTTGTCTTCTTCCTGCTTTATATCTATTTTGGTTGACCCAGGTTAGATGCACTCGTTTTTTATTGGTGATCAAGAGAACCCACCTCGGGTGACCCCGACATGGTAAACTCTTGAGGCATGAGAGGGTGTGGTCTAGTCAGCCCCCTTCCGTTCCTAATCAACATGGATTACCGTTCACAAAGTGCCTTTGGTGAGGTTCAGTGACAACATGATTTTCCTCTCTCCTATTCTGTACCCTTTCTCTCTCTCCAAGTAGCATCTTACTCAAATCAATGTCCAATCCATAGTTTGATGGTTATGGGACTCCAATTTAGTCACATCATTGTTCACTTTTAACTAAATGTGGCATTTCAATGTGTTTTGAACTATGGCAATTACTTATTATGTATCCATCTTGCATATGAGATTGAGCCTTCTTAGTATGAGCATTGTGTCTCCTACTGTATTAAATGTAGGAGAAGGGCTCAATCACCTTTCTAACGATATAAAATCCACATTGATTGGACCTTCAGAGTCCATGTTATGATACCTTGAAATTTGGCAATTTATGCCCTTTCTTAGCACTTTTTATGCCTTTTTCTCTTTTGGGCCAGCCTATACAGGCCCAAATCAAATTGTGGCCCAGGTGCTTGTTCTCTCCTCCCCTTCCTATTTAGGAAACTAGTGAGGTGGCTGGGAAAAATCTTCCCCGCCACCACCCAGATTGGGTAACGGAAGGGGGGGCATGACCTCAAACCCTAGCCGCCTTGTTCAAGTTATAAAACCCTCTCATCTAACCCTAGCCCTCCCCCTCGTTTCACCTTTCTCCTTACTTTTCTTTCCTATCCCTCCTCTCCTCCGCCTCCCCAGTTACCAGTGTGATGAAGCCACCTACAAGATGCTATCCCAGCCCCCTTGGGAGTTGATGAAGGGCAGGGACGAGCCACCGAGCAGCTGGGTCATGGCCGGCATGCTCTAGACCCTTGGACACTCCTTGTACTCAATTCCTTGCAGGCCTTCGCAGGTGCATCAGCCACCGGTAGGATGGAGCACGAACCCCTGTTCTTGCTCTGTTCCGACAGAGGGAACAGAGGTCGCGGGGATGATGAGGGGGGGGGGGGGCGAACCTGTGCGATCGACTGGCCATTGGATCTGGAATCCACAGGTCCAGAAGGAAGAGGCCACTAGATTCAGAGACGCAGATCCTCTATTCGTCCTCTGCTCCAATGCTAGAATAGGGGAATCTTGTGGGGGAGTCTGCGAGGGTGGGCAAGGCAGCTGCTGACCATCAGATTGATGGCCTAGCAAGCAACGGCCCAAATCGGTCAATAAATTATCAAGGTAACACCCAATGTGAACTCCTATAGTTTGGATTGATATCTTATAAAATGCATAGCTCCTAACTTCCTTGGCCAAATATAGTGAACCTATATACTTTTTTTGATCCTCTCGACAAGAACTGCAAGTTGGACCAACTACCAGACCCTATATCTCCCCTTAGTTCTATTGCCTTGTTGAAATATGAAGTTTGACCTTGTTGACCATGATGAATGCTTGATTATGATTAAAGCTTGAAATTTTTGATGAACCTGTACCCTCCTCACTATGAAATCAGTAATCTTGTGATGTTGTGTGATAATAATGCCTAAGGTCAGACCCTCATAACCTATGATGGTGTGTATAACCCTAAGTACCCTAGTAGTTACTTATTTGAATTTTATCACTTACTTGTTTTCCTTGTGCCCAAAATGTGATATGGAGCCTATCCCTTGTCCTTCCCCTTATAAATAAGGAAATCCTTTCTCACATTTATACCTTGGATGAGTATGTTCTACCTAAGTCAAATATTGAACCTTGATGGCCTATATATGAACTACGTTGATGGTTGAATGTATGTGAATATGTTGATGATACCATGTTGGTTGTGTGGTGCCCAGACTCTAGGGATATCCACCTATATTTCAATAAGATTCTTATGACACTATTTGCTGATATAAACCATATCTTATGATTGGTCCTCTTGCCTCGATATATCTTGACCATGTGTCCTCTATTATGGATCCTTTGACCCTAATATGTAAGCAAGTGATTCAAACCTTGAAATGCTCTTATAAAATGATTGGAACCTAAGAATGACTTGAAACCTGAACCCCATTATCACGATGAGCTCTAAATTAGTACAAGATCATCTAATGAACTAATAAGAAACTTGGAACCCACCTTGGACAAAACCCTAAAATGCACCTAATTAGGGTAATGATAAGAATCTAATGTGTATATGCAATCTTGTTCTTAATCAGGTTTGGCATATGGCTAGATGGTGTAGGATATGTTAGGTTATGGAATCTCTAAATCAGGTATGGGCCTTATCTAGTTATATGACTATCACTTTTTTGCTTTAAAAGACATATATTGTATGCTTGTTTGTTTACTTGCTCAAATATTGCCATGTAGTATTGCTATGTCTTACTCGATGTTTTCCTCATCGGTTTTATAACTTGAACACACACACACACACACACAGATATATATATATATATATATATATATATATATATATATATATATATATATATATATATAGAACTCCATTATAATATTGTTGATAAAGGGTTAACTCTTGGTTACGTCCTTGAGGTCCCTCTCGTATAAAAGGGTTAGCTAATCTTGATCACCCTTACGGACCCTTCTGACGGGAAGATGGTCAAAGGCCTTAAAAATGCTTGATATTGTTGCTATAATGGAGTGAAATGACATAAAATATGGTTTCACATTTGTTAAACAATTAACATGTTTATTCTTGTTCGTTTAGTCTTTTAATCTTTTGAAAATTATGCAAAGCTTATACATATATGTATCTTTCTACTCCATACTCAACACCTCATGTGTTGACCCATTTCTCATATTTTGTTTTTAGGTTCAGAGATGGCTAGAAGGTTGATGGGATCAGTGAGCTATGATAGGTGTACTTGTTGTAAGATCTAGTCTTAGTGCACATGAATGACTTGTACCTTGACTCTGGAAATATGTAACTGAATTCATGAATATAATGCATTTTGTATAATTTATATTTGTTGAATGTTGAGACTGTGTTGGTGCCTTTATCTTGTTATCTGTTCATGTGTGCTAAGCTTTACGCTTCCACATTTCACCTTTGGTATATGTTTGGTTCATGGGACTAGGATTTCGGTTCTGTGACAGGTTCAAACTTGGGTCCTTCATTGGGACTTACCGAGCTCTTACCACTCGGGCTACTATGGTCAGACTGAGATAGTTCGAACATAGGTCCTTCATTGAGATGCACTCTTTTATCACTATAGAAGTGATTCCTAGATATTCTTTGACTGTTAATCATAGACATGATTGTCTTTGTTTAGAAACCCCTTTGGTTGGTTCCTACAAGTTGTCGGAGGTGTGTCCTTCCTGCATTCTTTCTTTTTTAGGACATAACATTAAAGTGGATCTCCTACCACTTGACATGCATGGATTTGATGTGATCCTTGGAATTGATATTTGGAGAAGTATTGAGTAGTCTTGGACTGTAGTTCCAATGTGGAAACATTTTTGACAATGTTGTTTCATGGATATTCCAAGGAGATAGGAAAATTCTCCCAACACTCCTGGTGTCATTTATGACAATGGAGAGGCTGATGAGACTAGGATGTGAAGAATTTTTGGCACATGTGATGGATCATAAGGTGAGGAGTCCTAGTATTCAAGAAGTGCCAGTTGTTTATGAGTTTGAAGATGTGTTTCTCGATGAGTTTGTAGGTGTTCCCCCTCCCTGAGAGATTGAATTTGAGATCAATCTAGTTCCTGTTACATAGCCGATAACACAAACACCGTACAAGATGGCACTAGCTGAGATGCAAGAGCTGAAGAAGTAGTTGCAAGAGTTCCTTGAGAAAGACTTTATCAGAACAAGAACATCCCCTTGGGGTTCTCTAGTGTTGTTCGTAAAGAAGAAAGATGGATCCATGAGTTTGTACATTGATTACCGACAACTGAATAAGGTGATGATCAAGAACAAGTATCCTTTGCTAGGGGTAGATGATCTGTTTGATCTGTTGAGGGGTGTTGTAGTGTTCTCAAATATAGACTTGAGTTTAGGTTATCACTAGTCGTGGATCAAGGTGGATGACATACTCATGCCAACTTTTAGGTCTCAGTATGATCACTATGAGTATGTGGTTATGCCGTTTGGGCTAACCAATGCACTAACAAAATTTATGGACCTGATGAAAAAAGTGTTCATACCTTATCTGGACCAGTTTGTGGTGGTGTTCATTAATGACATCCTGATCTACTCCCATGATAGCCAACAGCATGAGTAGCATCTGTGACAAACATTGACCTTGTTGAGACAACACAAGTAATACGCTAAGTTCAGCAAATCTGAGTTTTGGCTGAAAGAGGTGACTTTTCTGGGACACATGATATCTATTAAGGGTGTATTTGTGGATCCAAAGAAGGTTTAGTTTGTGTTAGAATGGGAACAACCAAATACATCGACAAATCTGAGCATAGTTTGGCCACAAGAAGTGTCATGGCTTCCATGAGTCAGAGGATGGAACAATATGTTACCATGGTAGAGCAATGGTACATGATGTGGATGATCTAAGGAAGTTGGTTCTAGAAGAGGCTCACTCTTTAATATATGCTATGCATCCAAGTAGAACCAAGATGTATCAGAACTTAAAGGACCTATATTGGTGGATTGTCTTAAAATGTGATGTAGCTTAGTTTGTGGCTAAGTGTATAGTGTGTAAGCAGGTTAAGGCAGAACATGAAAAAATTGTAGGGACTTTGTAATTGTTCCCTATACCACAATGGAAATGGGATCATATCACTATGTACTTTTTGGTCGTACTTCCTAGGACATACAAAGGCCATGATTGCATTTGGGTGATTGTTGATAGGTTGACCAAGTCAACACATTTCCTTTCTGTGAAGACAACATATACGGCAGAAAAGTTAGCAAAAGTTAATGTTGATGAGATAGTTTGTTTGCATGGTATTCCAGCTACCATTGTCTCAGATAGAGAGCCTTAGTTTACCAGTCTCTTTTGGGAGTGTATGCACATAACCATGGTACACAATTGAGGTTTAGTACAATGTTCCACTCATAGATAGATGGACAATCTTAGAGGACTATACATACTTTGGAAGATCTGTTGAGAGCTTGTGTCTTGCATATTTTGGGAAGTTGTAATATACTTCTTTGTTTGATAGAGTTTGCATACAATAATAGCTACCAGAGGAGTATCGACATGACACCTTATGAGGCTTTTTATGGGATTCATTGCAGATATCTACTCTATTGGTATGAGACCAGTGAATATCAACTTTTGGGTCCTGAACTTATGCAGCAAACCATAGAAAAGACAAAGATGATCCAACAACAATTTAAGGTAGCACAAGATAACAAAAGTCTTATGTTGATAACTGTCACATGCCTTTGGAGTTGCAAGTGGGATACATGGTTTATCTCAATATGTCTCCTTGGAAAGGTGTGATGAGGTTTGAGAAGAAGGATAAATTGGCTCCCAGGTATATGGGACCTTACCCTATGGTGGCACGTGTTGAGAAGATGGCTTATAAGTTGGATTTTCCACCTACGTTGCACAGGTTGCATGCAATGTTCCATGTTAGTATGTTGAGGAAGTTTCATCCTAACAATATGTTAGGTTTACAACAAGTGGAGGTTGAGCTGGATGATGATGTGTCATATATAGAGGGTCCTGTGTTGATCCTAGATAGAAGGATCAAGAAGTTGAAGAAGAAGATATCATTTTGGTTAAGGTTTTGAGGCATCACTGTGGCATGGAGGAAGCCACATGGAATCTTTTGGAGGACATGCGTAGGAAGTACATGTCGCTTTTTGTATAGGATTTTGGGGACAAAATTCTTGTTAGGGTTTATGGTTGTAAGGCCCCTGACCTGGCTTAGTGATTGATTGTGCTTGAATTTCTTAATAAGATGCTTGAACCTTAATCTAATCTCTTGAGAGGCCTTATTAACATGTGACAATCTTATGTTTTCAGTTGGGTCATGTTTGGTTAATGTTTGAGTTATGTATGATTGTTTTGGACCAAGTTGAAATTTACCCAGGTTGAGGGTTTATAATGCAATTTTTCACATGTAGGTTGTTTTTCTTTTTCCTTAGCATCATGAGAGAGAAGATGATGCCATGGGCCACCTTGTTGGGCCTTGGTTGATGGGATAGCATCTTGAGGTGATATTAGGGTTTCACATGAGTTGCATGGATGGTGGTGATAACCAAGTATGTTCTTGAGTGTAGTGACCAATGTGGTGACCTTGATGATGTTCCTTGAGAGTGCTTTTACCGATACACTAGGCTTTTATGGGTTTGATTCGAACTTGGTGCTTTGATCTTTGGTTTTAGTCGAAAGGGTTTCTTTTGTGTGTGTGTAGCGGCTGATGCCTTGTGTGGTGATGTGTGCGATTGCCACACTCTCTTGAGTGGTGTTTTGTGATTGCTACACTATGTTTCCATCATCCTTGATGTGTTTGGGGATCAAGTGGTCACTACAACACTTTGGTATTAATGTTTCTCTTGCATGTGCGCATGCATGGCGATCCTTTGTGGGACAAGTGTCCTTTTGATTCTATAACATCTTGACACCTCATATCCTTACCTCCCTCATACCCCATGTGTATATAAGCTCTCTCCTCACATGCAAGCAATCCTTTTCACTCCCTCTCCTTCCTCTTCTTGCTTGAGCTTACCTTGGAGCTTGGTAGAGCTAGAGAGGGATGATCTTGGAGATTTGGTGGCTGATTATCCTTGCATGTGGTGATCTTGAGATTGATCATCTTCCCTGTGGTGATCTTTGGTGATTCTCTTATTGGTAAGTGGATCTATCACCATGATGTTGTTTCTTTTGCACCCTACCTTCCTTCTTCCTTCATTCTCTTGGCTATGAGACCATGGTTCTACCATGGTGGTTATTTTAAGGGTCTTCTCTTCACTAAGGTTGGAGACTATGGATTCTCCTTTTCTTCCTTATTTTAGGTACCTAAGTGAGATGAAGTTTCCTCCTTTTCTTCCTTATTCTCTCTTGTTCGACCTAGGGTTGAGTTTTCTTCACCTTGATCTATCCTTTGACCTTGGATTAAAAAATACTCCGATATTATTGTTTAAAAACACTTTGATGGCATAGTTGTACTTGCTTGAACAAACTCAATATACATAACATATTCATATATAGAGAGAGATAAAGAGAAATACATAGTCTAGTTAGATAATACTCGAGTATATAGATCACATTTTACACTCAAGTTCTGTTTACCTATTTAGAATTTTTATTAGATAATTTAAGGCATGATTTTTTATTTTTTTAACAAATATAGGTTACATATTAAAATTTTTGTAAGTCACTCATTTAAGGACAAAAAAATCAATTTAGACAACTTACTTAAGTGCATCTTTTTTTTTGGTCTTAAGATGGATGATCTTAAGTTTGCACATGAGTTAAAATATTATATATATGCTATTCATAGATATTTAAAAAAATCAATGGTTTAGATTTTGAAAACAATAATTGCATGATGGAAAATTTGTGTGCATGTTTAACATACTCAATTCTGGGTATCTAGCACAATCCTCCCTTACCTTATGACTTTCTAATAATATTGTCCTTAATATACTTAATCTTGATTATAATACATTAGGAATTTTAAAAAGCTATAAACATATTGTTCCAACTAATAATCATCCTATTTGAAGGTTAGGCATACATAATTAGGATATTATAATTAATGGTTACTTCTATATTATTACCACTGTTATAGACTCGAAATAAAATTGACTCACTAGAATTTACCTATAACTAGATGTGTAAAAATCGGGCCCACTGTATGAGGCTCTAGTAAAGTTTTAGGAATGACAAATGGTTCCACAGACCACCACTAGCCTTAAGTGCACACTTTTTCCTTATTCACGTGCAAGCCAAGATAAATTTCCTGACTGGTTACCCATCCTAGTACTACTCCAAGCTGAGCACACTTAAGTATGGAGTTCTTTAGTGACGGGCTCCCCAAAAAGGAGGTGCACCTTGGTGATATGGGTAGTCTAATCATTCCTTATAAGATCATTATATCTGAGGCCTCAAATACTGGGATGCTACAATCTCCCCCACTTAGACCCTTGACAACCTCATCAAGGCCTAACTATATGGCCTCATAATATTTTCCCATTTCAGTGCAGACCCAGAATGGCCCATGGGCACCTAGCTCCCGATCATGGTATACCAGTGAAAGGGTGGCTACATCACCATAGATAGCCCTTTCCAACATGCCTGGACCATACGGCTCAAGACTGGCATGCCACATGCCCATGTGGGCCCCACCTATTGGAGGGGTTTTGGCTCTGATACCATTTGTAACGACCAGGCCCACTGAGTGAGGCTCTAGTAGAGTTTTAGGAATGACAAATGGATGCATTGACCACCACTAGCCTTAACTACGCACTTTATCCTCACTCAGATGCAAGCCAGGATAAACTTCCCGACTAGTCACCCATCCTAGTACTATTCCAAGCTGAGCAATCTTAAGTATGGAGTTCTTTAGTGATGGGCTCCCAGAAAAGGAGGTGCACCTTGGTGATATGGGTAATCTGATCATTCCTTATAACATCATTATATTTGAGGCATCAAATCCTGTGATGTGACAAGATGAGAGAAAGGAAAAGTCAAAAACTAAATTTTCCAATTAAATGACCAAAGGAAGAAATAAACTATTAAAAAATTGCACCCTAAGTTCATGGTTTCATATTTTTAAAACTACCATAAGTGGAATCTTGAGTAAAATATTGAACAAATGGATATAGATTTTAATGAATGTGTTTAGGGGCCGTTTGGCCCCCATCATTTAAATTACCGATATTTTCTACAGAAACTAGGGGGCCGTTCCCTGTTAACTGCTGTTGCCGCAGCGGGTTTCAGTTCACCAGCTCGTCCGGGGAGCCCGGAGGCGACAGAAACGCGGTGGTTAAAAAGCCTGCCGATTTTGATGTGTTTTACAAATACCATTTATATATATTAAATTGGAACGCTGCTGTATTTGTGAACACCAGTTAGTTAGTATACTTCAGCTGCTGCCCGTACAACAATACCGCAATTAGAAATTTCTGTCCCAAACTAGGCCTAAACTACATGGGATCTTTACTCGGGCTTCTAAATCCAGACTACGTAGACTACCCTCCCTTGCTAAAGACGTAGTGGTGACAAACAGCCTGTTGACTCGGCTTCTAAAAACAACTCCTTCCAGCGTGGATTTCGCCGAATCCCTTCCGCACCCAAACGAGGGCAAGGTGTTCAATAACCATTAGGCGGCCTCCTTTGGCGCCTAGGGGCCCTGTCTACCCGGCTAGCCGTGCGACTGCAGACGAAGCAGGCGACTTGAGAACTCCTCGACGGCCTGACGAGAGTGGGCACGACCGTAGCTGCACGATACTGAAGATCTGCCGCCACCGCCGCCTCTTCCTCTCGGCGGCTCTGAGTTTCTTCCACAACCATCAGCTGCCGTAGCTTGGCAGACGCTGGTTCCGCCGCAGCTTTTTGGGAGCAACCCGTGAGCTGTCTCTAGATCTCCTGGGCTTAGCCCTCCCTCCTGGCCTCTCTTCATCCCGGCAGCTGCAGACGTTTTCGAGGCAAGGTGGCGGGAGACACTGCTACCTGCGCGACATCTGGCTCTACTGGCATCTGTCGATCCCATCAATAAGACCATAGGTTAGTCGTCAAAGGCAGGGCTATGATTACTAAATTGTGCCTGGTTTGTGATTTGTGCATTACAATGAACAGATTCTGTGTTTATGATAACCAAATTGGTTATTTCATCAAAGAAATTTCGGTACAGTGCTTCCAAAAATGCACGTTTTAACCTAATTACTCCGCAAAACTCATACAAACTACATTCAATATGAGAAAAGCTCTTAGGCTACCATTTTTGTTCTCTTCTGGAGCGAACCATTGAAATTATAGAGATAATGTACACACCCACATCCACACCCACCTTGAACAGAGTAGGAAACGATCTTCTTCTGCAGCTCACAGTAACTAGATGAACTTGGTTGTGAATTATATTAAAGTTAATTAATACAGGTTGGTAAATCACATAAATTTGATATAAAGCATTAAAGTTGTCATCTTGCATACAAAAAACCTCCAAGAATCAGCCTTTCACCTGTTCAATCAGGTTTCACCCGGCTATCGGGTCAACCATTAACAGAGGATCATTACAGTGACAATTCTATTCGCTTTGAATCTTTTTGCTTATGCCAGTAATTGGCTCAAGCAAACCACTTTCAATCACCGATTCAAACGGTTTATGCCAAAAACGGAAAGGCTTTTGCTCTGATTTGCAATAGTTTTAGAAATTCGGTTAGTGCCATGACAGCCATGGCCCATGAGAGTATAAAGACATGGTGAATTCTGGGAAGGTGGTACAAACGGAAATTGACATGGGAGAGTAAGTCTCCACTGAAAATATGTTAGTCTTTAACCAATAGACCGCCACATTATCCAGAAACATGAGCTAAACAGTTAGAGATATTTGCTTCACGTCATTTAATCCATGCTCATTTTTAGGGGCTCCCATGTGAGAATATGCTGATAAGATGAGTGAACTCACCTCACTACTATTAATAGTAGCTAGTTGTTCATTAAATACAACTAGATATAGCCCTTTTGATATTTTCCCAAAGAAAGTGAAAAAATAATATCAGATGCTCACACTTAGAGGTAAAACCCCACTGCAAGCTTAGTCACAATTATGGGGTTCAGGTAGGGCTGTAAATGGGTACGGGTAGACCCGCGGACCCGCAAATCCAGACTCTTTAAAAACCCGTCACGGGTCTAAAGTTTTGTACCCGCGTACCCGTGGACCCGCATACCCTTGGACCCGCACATATGCGGGTCTACTAATGGGTATGCTTGGACCCAGACCCGCTAGACCCGCGTACCCGCTATAGGTGAATAACTATGTAAATAATATGTTATTTATATCACACTTTACTAGTCCAACTAATATAATACTTGAGATTATATCATACGATAATTATGATAAGGTTGAGACTAGTAAGATTAACTATGTGAGCAGTCCTAGTAAGATTAACTATTGATAATTATGCTATAGGTGAATAACTATGTAAATAATATTGTAATCGATGAGTTGGAAGTCAATTGTTTTTATTTGGTTCTAGGAAGATTAAACTAGCAGACTTGGTTTGTATTTGTTTGGTTCCACGGTGTTGTTTGTTGAGCAGAAGGCGTAGTATATTGCTGGCATTATTCACCTAGTTGTAGCAAGCACCTAGGCCAAGTAAAACCAATGAAATTTTGGGAGGGGACGGAGTAGAAGAAGACAGATCGGACAAGCTGCACACATTGGAATTGGAACTGCGTCCAAAACTCGAGCATTCTATTTTCCCAGATTTGTATAGAGCAGGAGATCTCGCATGCAGTTTGTTTCCAAGGTGTTGGTTCGAACTAGGTCCAACCAAACGCAAATTGTTGGAATTGCCGTGTACTTGCAACTGGATGAGCTGGTTTACAGCCCAACCAAACGGGCCATAATATTCAAAACAGAAAGTATTACATTATTTAATATAACTATATCATATGATACATGATAGCAATTCTCATTTTATTATAAGTGATAGAACATATCTCTAATTTTTTTTAGCAAAACAATATGATGTTACATAGAGAACCGCTTACCCGCATACCCGCACCGCATAACCGCTATTATTACGGGTACGGGTATGGTGCGGGTCTAGATTTTTATGAAGCGGGTCTAGAACCGGAACCGGACCCGTAAAATTAATTAGGGTAAGGGTATGGGTATGGCTAGACCCGCACCGTACCCGCACCGTTTACACCCCTAGGTTCAGGGCTTATTCGGCGAGGTTGCAAAACCGAAATTAAGAAATTATATGGGAGATTTGGATAAAATTAGGTAAGGATTCAGTAAAAGTTTGGTCAATGATATGCAAACATTGAGAAAAAAATGAACTTTACAATATATAAATATATTAGTACACATGCAAATATTATATGAACGATACACACATCGGTCTTAGGGTGAGCAAATATCGGTCTAGACCGTAAGACTGGACCGGATCGGACCGGCTAGACCATTACGAGTTCGGTCCGGTCCGCGGCCCACACATTTTAGCAGTTAGGTCTTCGGTCCGGTTCGGTCCAAAACCGGTCTTTGCAATCCGGACAGTGGACCGATTTATATACATATTAAGTGGTTATTTTAAGTATATATTTAAAATAATCTATATATGTAAAGCCACTATTTTATATATGTGATAATTCTACTACAACAATGTTAAAAGTAATTGAAATGACATTATTTTTTTGTTAGATACATTGCATAACATATAAGAAGTCTGACTACGGTCCAAACGGTCCGGTCCTAATCCGGTCCGATCCGGTCCAGTCCTACTCTAAAACGGTCCGGTCTATGGTCCATGATTTTTGATCAATTCGGTCCTCCGTCCGGTTCGATTTGGTACCAATGCTCACCCCTAATTGGTCTATTGTTATTTATATGCACTCTTGATTTGCATATTGTCTCTCTATTCCTATTTTGCTAACCATCGTCATATAGCGATGTTTTTATCTTAACAAATAATCTGGGAACCTGAAATAATCTGTGCAACTTGAGAATGATTTTGGAAATTTTGGACACAACATTGTTGCAAAAAAAAAAAAACCGTAAATAATTCAAGAAGTCGGTAAACATTGTGACGAAATAAGCTCCCAAGTAAAGTGCTTGGTTGCAAAAAAGAAACACATCTAAGGTAAGAAGAGGAGACTCTTTGTAGAGCTATTGAGCAAAGTTACTGTTTTCTGCTGCTGCCTCACACTAGTTCCTCTGGCTAGTGCCTCACCAAAGTGAGGGAAAAGGTACCATCTTTGCAATTGAAAACGGTGGTGGTATGATGATGTCAGAAATAATGAATACACGCAAGTTGGAGACTTGAACGTAGATTAATCACAACATAGTATGAGGAGGTTGCGTGCAAGAAACGACTATGGATAGATGATGATGAGAGTTGTTAATGTGAAATTAATCAATAAAATCCAAACTAATGAAAGTATGATCAAAGAATATACAATATCATCCAAATTATAGTTATCAAATCTACCTTCTAAAAAGGCGTACAAGGCCTATGCGTCTAGACCAACGCGACTAGAACATTAGCCAAGTGGGACTAAACAACACAATTTAACAAAAGCTCAAAGTAGTAAAATAGCAATTAACTTTTAAGGATTATGCAAACAAATCCTAAATAGATAAATAATGCACATTCGTCCTAAATCAACCGCATGTCAGTCAAACCTCATTTGCTATTGATTAGACATGGGATAATCTTAATGAGAATATGACATGTGACATAGCTGATTGGAAAAGAAGGATCCATGTAGCCACACTAAACATGGCTGCGTATGAGGTTTGGATGATGATGACGTGCGAATAGTCATATATGCGGCTAGGTGGTCTCTTTTTTCTCAAGGGAAGCCTAGGGAGTCTAGGCGTTTCTAGGCGTTTTTGCTAATATTTATTTTTTCATATATAGTAACATTTACATGTATATAGTTATTATCAAATAGATACATTACCGTGTATATTTCTAATGGTTATATCTAAGTTGTAACAATTATATTTGACCTAAATCACACCTAACATGACCTAAACTAGACCTGATTGACCCTAATTTGACCTATTTTGATCTAAATTTGGAGCTAATCTGACCTAAATCTAACCTAATTTTTAATAGCATAAACTTCTTAGACCTTAACTTTCCATAATTTATCGTAAATTTACCTAAATGAGACATAATTTGGCCAAATCAGACCAAGTTTCCCCAAAGCAGATTTATTTCCTATTAGAGAGTCTGTTTATTATTGTTATTAGTGTCTTTGTTATATGGGCCCAAGTATTAGTCTTATATATGTACGCTTCCCTGTCCTCCTATTTATAGGAGCAGGGTTTCTTCTATTCAATACATCGCATAGCCGTCTTTTACTTTCTAAGATGGTATCAGAGCAGCGATCTTGAGCCGCCGCTGTACGTGAGAGAGAAAGAAAGGAGCACCCCCTCTTGCGGCCGGCCGCTGTCCTTGGCGGCGCTTGGCTGCCCGTAGGGAATTCCTTCACTAGTTCCCTGCTTTATGCCTTCTTCCTCTATGCCTCTCTGACTGCCGCCGCCAGCTCTTGCTACCTGCCTGCCGCCAATCACCCGCTGCTGTTGCGCCCTTCTGACATGCGCCCCGCTAGCCCTGTCCCCTACTCCACCGCTGCCTCCTGACACTATGCCTTCCGCCGCTGCCTATTGACCCGCATCATGTGTGCTGCCCTGCCGCCGCCCTGATGCTCCATGCGCCGCTGCCGCGCACCCTATGTCTGCTGCCAGTCACTCGTCTCTGCTGCTGCCACCACCCTACGCCTGCCGCCGCTCCACTTTCCGCCAGCCATTGTTGCCCCAACGTTGCTACCTGTCCCTGCCATTACTCACCGACAACTGCTCCCTGCACATGTGCCTGCGTCGTGGACCTTGCGCCCCCTACTGCTACCGACACCCTACTGCGGCTATCCACCCTACCCATCTGCGGCTGCCCACCACTATTCACCGCTACCAAACAACCCTATATTAAATCGTATCCCCTCGATATTTTTGCTGCCCCCTATATACACTACATATTTTGTGCTAATCGGATCCAATTTTTGCCTAACTGGATTTTCGCAGGGGCTCTACCCCCGCACCCTCGGATTTGTTGCCCTAACGGGCCAAACAAATCCCCTTTTTGGGTAAGCCAAATATCCATTTAATTTTCTATCAGGATCTGCCTATTTGGGTCATTTTCTACCTTGACTCATGTTGTCGGTTACCTCCTCCATATATTTACCTATACTAAACCTTGACTCTACTATTGTTTTGACTCTCCACGCCAACCACTCTTTGACTCCTTCCGTGCTTGGCGTGAGGGGGAGGATAGAAGATGAAGAGTAGAGGGAAGAGATGAGATGGAGGAGAGATGGATAGAAGAAGAAGAATTTTATTCTGCTGTTCTATTAGACTTCATGCCACACTGCTGATATATGGTTTCTTCTGCTGCTATGTGATGCTTGCTGCTGCTATTATTGCTTATTCATCATCTACGTTGACTACTGCTATGAAGTTACATATTAGGACGTCGTTCTTACTACTTGTGCTATTGATTAGCACATTCTATTTGCTACTTTGTGCTTTTGCACTTCTGCTGTTCGTGCTTTATTTGCATGTTGACTTTCTTTTGTGGACCAACACTATCTGGACTTTGACGTCTGCTACCGTGATGGATACTTGATGAAGAGGGAAGATGATGAAGACATTTGTTGCTGACTTTACATGGAGCTTCGTCTACTGGAGTTATTTATTTTCTTGCTACTCTGCCTACTGGTCTTCGATCTGCCTATGTCGTTGACTTTTGTTGTTGTACGCCAACACTCTCTGGCATGTCCGTGCCTTGTTTGCACGTCGACTCTCTAATTCTGTGTGCCAGCATTCTCTGGCTCATCCGTGCCCTGTTTCGCACGTTGACCCATCCGTACTTTATTTGTACGTTGACTACTCCTGCTACTGTGATCCATCACTCTCTGGGCTCTGCTACTCTGCTACTGTGATCCATCACTCTTTGTGCTCTGTTACTCTGCCATTGTGACCCAACACTCTCTGGATACTATGACGATGACTTTGATGAAGACCTTGGTGCCTATCAACTATTTTATCTTTTGCTCCAGATGATTGTGTTGCTCCAGATGATCGAGAAGCTTCTGTGACTTGCTTCCCTGCTTGCTTGGAGTATCTACTTGAGGGGGAGTGTATGAGTGTTTGAGTGTTTGAGTGCTTTAATTGTAAAATTGAGGGGGATGAATTTCTTGTATGGGCTTGGTTTATCCTTTTGTTTTGTTTCTTTGTTTTCTAGTCTGACTCTCTGTTAGCAACCTGATTTGGGATTCTCCCAACTTCAGCTTGAGGGAGAGTGTTAGAGAGTCTGTTTATTATTGTTATTAGTGTCTTTGTTATATGGGCCCAAGTATCTTGGCCCATTAGGGTTAGTCTTATGTCTGTACGCTTCCCTGTCCTCCTATTTATAGGAGCATGGTTTCTTCTATTCAATATATCTCATAGACGTCTTTTACTTTCTAAGATTTCCCACAAATCAGTCATCGTGATTTCCCTAAATCAGACCTAATTTGGCACCTAGGGCCCGTCTACTTGGCTAGCCATGTGATTGCGGACAGAGCAAGGAATTGAGAACTCCTCAATAGCTTGACGAGAGTGCCTACGACCGTAGCTGTGCGCTACCAAAGATCTTCCGCCTCCATCGTTTCTCCCTCTCACCCATTCTGAGTTTCTTCCACAACTATTAGCAGCTGTAGCTTGGCAGACGCCCATTCTGCCACAACTTTTTGGGAACAAATTGTGAGCTGTCTCTTGATCTTTGGGGATTCACCCTCCCTCTCAGCCTCTCTTCATCCCCGCAACTGCAGGTGTTTTTGAGGAAAGATGGTGAGAAATACTATTACTTACGCTGTGTAACGTCCCATGTCCCGAGGCCTCGAATAAAATGATCTTAAAAGGAATGATTGGACTACCTATGTCACCAAGGTGCACTTCCTTTTTAGGGATCCCATCTCTAAGAAGTTTGTGGTTAAGCATGCTCAACCCAGAGTAGTACCGGGATAGGTGTCCAGTCAGGAAATTGATCATGGCTTGTGCGTGAGGACAAAGCACATGGTTAAGGTTAGTAGTGGTCTTTGGGGCCGGTCGTCATTCCTAAAACTCTACTAGGCCTTGGGCAGTGGGTCCGGATGTTACAAATGGTATCATAGCCAAAATCCCTCCAGTAGCTGGGCCCCACATGAGTATGTGGCATGCCAGTCTTGAACCGTATGGTCTAGATATGTTGGAAAGAGCTATCCATGGTAATGTAGCTACCCTTGCGCTGGTAGTCGTGATCGGGAGCTGGGTGCACATGAATCATTTTGGGTCTACGTCTGAAATGAGACATGTATGAGGCCTTATAGTTGAGCCTTAACGAGAACGTCAAGAGTCTAAGTAGGGAGATTGTAACATCCTAGGTCCTAAGGCCTTGGATAAAATGATCTTAGAAGAAATAAGATTAGACTACCCATATCACCAAGGTGCACCTCATTTTCAAGGAGCCCATCATTAAAAACTATAGTTAAGGTGCTCAACCCAGAGTAGTATTAGGGTGTGTAACCAGTCGGGAAGTTGATCTCGACTTGTGTGTGAGTGAGGACAAAGTGCGCAATTAAGGTAGTGCTGGTTTGTGGGGTCAGTCCTCATTTCTAAAACTCTACTAAAATTGTGGGCAGCCCAAGTGTTACATGGGACATTTGGCTCTACTGGTATCTTTCGACCCCATTAATTAGACCATAGTTAGTCGTTAAAGGCATCACTATGATTACTTAATTGTTTCTAGTTTCTGATTTGTGCAATACAGTGTACAAATTCTGTGTTTATAGAAACTAAATTGGTTGATTCATCTCAGAAATGTTGATACATGGTTGCCAAAAAGGCACATTTCAACCTAATATTGGTCTCCGTGAAACTCATGTTGACTATGATGCATCTTTCTTAGGCCAAAGAAAATGAGAAATCTGCCAAGCTATCATTTTTGTTCTCTTCTCGAGTGAACAATTGATTTATAGAGATAATGCACACACCCACATCCACACCGACTTTGAACAGAGTAGGGTTCTCGATCTTCTTCTGTTGCTCACAATAACTAGATTAACTTCTTGTGGATTATAATACCGTTGAGAATAATGAATAGACGATATATTCACAATGTTTTTCATGCAAGAGAGAACCCTCTCCTTTTTAATATAGGAGAAGGTGGACATGACTAGAGACTTCCAGACTTGATTTGACTCCATTGGGCCTACAAACTCAGATCCATATATGATGTGACTTATACTTCTAAAACTCCCCCATAAGTTGGAGCATGGGAGAATCATATGGCCATCTTAGATGACAGACAAACATAGAAAAAAGTTATGACTAAAATATGATAGCCCCCGACTTTGCACGACATCTGCACTCCCCTCACTTTAATATCTTTGACATCTTTGACTTCGAAGCTTCCCCTGAGAATGATAAACACCGGAGATTGATGCACATTGGATCTTTGAGCGAGATTGTAAACACCGAATCTTTGAAACATTTGGAGCTTTGACTAGGTTGGAGGTTGTATCTTGGAATGTGTTGAAGAAATATGTAAAGATCATCTGAGTCAGTTGCTATTGTTGTTGAAGTAGTTTCCAGGATATGTGCCACATGAAGACTATGTAGTAGATGATCAACGTGCTCGACATGACACATACGAACATCAACGTGTTTGGCATGGCATAGACAAACGTCAACATGCTTGACATGGCATGGACGAACATCAACGTGTTTGAAAAGACACGAACGAACATCAACGTGTTTGACAAGGCACAAACGAAGATCAACATGATTGATAGGGCACGAACGAACATGAATGTGCTTTATAGGGCACAAACAAATGAGGAAACGTTGTTGACTGATACACATCGAAGAGCACACCAATTCACTAAGATGATTATCCTAGAGTTTAATCATTTTTTTACTTTCTAGTTAAGGCTAGTATAGAAGGGTCGATCCGACAGGACAATGTTATTAAGATCGTTCTCTTTCATCTTGATTGATTTTTGAAATATTTCTTTTTGGTATTTTTGAATAAGGAACATAAAGTCAATTCCAATTTGAGGGTTGATTGATTACACTAGAACAAGAATTAAAGTGCAAAAGAAATAAAAGATTACACTAAAGCATTGTAAGGAAAAGATTATTGTAAGACAAGAAAGTAAAGAAAGAAGATTGTTAGCACACAAGATTATCTACAACAAGAAGTAAACTCTTCATCATCTTCCCTCTTTGAAAGTATCCATCACAGTAGCAGACGTCAAAGTCCAGAGAGTGATGGTTCACAAAGTCCAGAGTGTTGGTTCACAGTAGAAAGTCAACGTGCAAACAAAGCAGGGACAACAAATAGTGCAAAAGCACAAAGCAACAAGTAAAATGTACTAATCATAGCACAAGGAGCAAGAATTACGTTCCAGTATGTAACTTCATAGCAACAATCGAGGTAGATGATGAATAACCAATAATAGCAGAAGAAAGCTTGACATAGCAACAAAACTATCATGAACAATCCACATAACAATAGAAGGATCCACATAGAAGAAAAGGAACACCACATAGTAGCAAAAAGTTTCATATAGTATATGTAGCACAAAGATCCATAGAACAACAATAAAGTGGCATGAAGATCCATATAGCAACATAACTAAATTCTTCTTCTTCTTTCTTCATCTCTCCTCCATCTCATCTCTTCCCTCTACTCTTCATCCACTATTCTCCCCCTCACGCGAACCACAAAAAGAATGAAGAGTGGTTGGAGTATAGAGTCAAAACAATGATAGAGTTAGGGTTGTGCAGGAAAATATGTGGATGAGCTAACAGATAATGCGAGTCAAAGTGCAACATGATCCGATTGCAAAGATTCAGATAGAAAATTGAATGGTTTTATGACCCGATTTTTTTAGATTAGGTCAAAAAATAATATAGGGGGGTAGGACAAGTATTGAGGAGGTAGGCAAAAAGATATGTAAGGTTGAAAGACTGTGCATTGTAAAGAAATTATAAAAATGTTGAAAAGGGAAGATAATTGTTGCTGGTAAGAGAAGGATAGAAACACGCAATATATAAAACCTTCCGCAATGAGTAGATGATCTAGCACACCAAGAGGTAGCAACAGGAAGCAGCGGACACGCCGTGTCGGTGAAGAGACATGTCGTGTTGCACATCAGTAGATGGACCAACAGTAGTCAGTGCCAACAAGACATGTCGTGTCGATGAAGAGACACACCGTGTCAATTGACACAATAAGCAGCAGAAGTAGGCGACATGCCGTGTCGATGAAGAGACACACCGCACAGTAGCATGAATCAGCGCCAACAAGAAGCATGCGACACACCATGTCAGTTTACATAGCTCGGGGCACTAAGGCAGCAACACGCCGTGTCATATATTGACACGCCTTGTAGGTTGCACGACATAAAATGTCAGCGAAGTAGTATCATGCCGTGTCAAAATTTTGACACGTCGTATCGTGACGACAAATTTGTCAAAATAGATGTGTCTGATATCATAGTAGCAGCAGTCAATGCTGGCAAGAAGCAGGCGACAAGTCGTGTCAGTTGTAGAGCTCAGAGCAGTAAGGCAGCATCACGTCATGTCGTATATTGACACGTCATGTAGGTTGTGCGGCAAAAAATGTCAGCGAAGCAGTAACACGCCATGTCAAAATTTTGACACGCTGCGTTTCGTATCATGCCGACAGATTTGTCGAAGCAGATGCAAGTCGACACGCCGTGTTCGCGCGGCAAATTGTCAACAACAAGCCCAAGCAGCAACAAAACGATGGAAAAATCCTTCCTAAACTCTACCAAAGCAATAGAGGATGATGGATCTCCAATATTAGCAGAAAACATGAGATCTTTTTCTTGAATTAGGATTAGATCTCAATAAGGGTGGGTGCATGAATGATGTATTGTAGGGTAGCGGCGGCAGCATATAGGGAGGCAACGACGGCTCCTCCAAACGGGCAATAATGTTGGCGGCAACATGGAAGGCAGAAGGCGAAAACTACAACATCAACAATGGAGGCAATAAAGATCTTGGCGGCGACATCATAGTAAGCATCAACTTCAAGATGCTTTTGTTGTTGTTGAAGACATAGACGGCTCCATGGAGACGCTCCTAAAAGATGCAGGGGTAGAGCATCCCAGGGGCTTGCAGGCAGCCAAGCAGCACCTAGCGGTGACGACCGCCTGCAAGGGGAGGCTTCTCTCCTTTGCGCTTTCTCTCTCTCTGAGTTAGGAGCAGCGCAAGACCAGCTGCTCTGATACCGTGGGAAATACGATGAGTGGGGAAATCCCCTAGTGTAGATTTTTCTTATTGATAGTAGGCAACCACCCTTTCCTATAAATAGGATAATGGGAAAGCCAACAGACACTAGACAAACCCTAATGGGCTAAGATACACTCTAACAAAAATGAGTCCAGGTGAACTAATTTGACCAAATCCAGATCGAATTAATGTCAATTCAGCCTTTAAATGGCTTAATTTGGATTTGAATGACCTTAGACGCCAACTTAATACACTTAACATGCTAAGCGTCTAGTTTGAGGCGCCGTGCCTAGCGCGCCTAGGCGGCAAATTGATAACTAAGGCAGGAGTAAAAGTGATAAACATGAGGTATACACCCATTTGTTAGCATCACTTGCCATCCAATGCCCAATGAAATACCACTTAGCATTAAATTACGTAGATTCAACATAAGAACACTTTAGTGGTCACTTTGACCAATTAAAAAAACACATGGTTCCTATAGAATGCAAGGAGATGTAACACATGTTATAACATTTCATATTTTAGCCAAAGGCCTAATAAGAATAACAATCCTTGGTGTATAAAAGCAGATTTGAGGTGCTGACTAACATAAACTTGAAAATGGACGCAAACTATAGAAAGCATTAGTGATAAACTTATCAAGCATCGTTGTTAAGGTGGCAGACCATAAAGGCGCTAAGATCAGACGCCTTAGCTCGCCTAGGCGACTATAGAAATATATAAACTATAGATTTACATATGTTTTATGATTATCATAAGCATTCCCCCCCCCCACCATCATCATCATCATCATCTAAGGCTCAGTCCCAACTATGTTGGGGTCGGCTTCATGGATCCTTCATTTCCATTCAGTTCTATCATGGGCCATATTCTGGTTGAGATGTAGAGATTCAAATCTCTCTTTATAAGCATTCCCCCTCATAGTCTTATATTTTATGATTATGTATGTAGGTATATACATATAATTTTGGTTAATTCTCATATACATATATTTTGCTTTAGTAAAACATAACCAACTTATGTTTCAAATATTTCCTGATTAGCAATAATATCAAAAACTAAGAGAATAATTATAAATATATAAAATATGAATAATTAATCAATGAATTGAGAATTAATGTCATGACTCTAAGTCTTAAGGAAATCCATGACTATTCTTCATAACATAACCCCAAAAATAAAATCTGAATTAAGGGTGCATAGTATTAAACCCAAATATAAATGATATTTGGCACAAAATATAGACAAAATATTCAATTTAAACATTAGGATAAAACAAAGAACAATAAACCCATATAAATGCCCCAAGACTCGCAAAAAGACTCAAGGCGACATATAGGCCAGGCATAGAAAAAGACTCCTGCTCGGGACGCCTTGCCACCCAGGCACACACCTCAAAAAGTATGTTCCCACAAGTTATCTATATAACCCATGCTCGGGGGTTATTGTCCTACAATGTTGAGTTAGATAAATGGGTTTGATTTTGCAAATTGTTAGCACCACTCATGCTTGTGCACAACTATTTTACAAGCCAACAACCAAACATGACCATGTTACCCTATAGAGAATGGAGTCTATTCTATTAAGTGAGTAAACAAGTTTAAAATACCTTCTGTTTTATTGGACAAGAGAATAAAACAATAAGCAAAGCTAAGCAATATGGGATAAATAACAAGTAGAGTACAAAAATAACATATCTCTTTACTCCCCCTCAAGCTGGAGCATAGATGTCGAAATGCCCAACTTGTCCACTAGAGTCTTGAAACGAGCTTTAGGTAGAAGTTTGATGAAGATGTCTGCCACTTGTTTTTCAGTATTGAAATGCGAGGTATAGATGCAACCACAAATAACAGATTCCCGAACAAAGTGGCAATCTACCTCGATATGCTTTGTGCGCTCATGAAAGGTAGGGTTGCTCGCTATAAAAATAGAAGCCTTGTTCTCATAGAACATCGAGATAGGACTAGAATCAGATATATCAAATTCTCTGAGAAGGCTTTGCACCCACAAAAGTTTACATGCAGTGTGAGCAATGGCTCGATATTCTGCCTGTGCACTTGACCTAGCTACCACAGTTTGCTTTTTGCTACACCATGTAACTAGGTTGCCACCAACATATCCGGATGTAGATTTGCGATCACATCTACTCCCTACATAATCAGAATTAGAGAATCCGAAAAGATTACAATGGCCATGTTTCTTGTATGATAAACCTTTTCTTGGGGAGCTTTTGAGATATCTCAGAATGTGACAGACAACGTCCCGGTGACAATGTCTAGGTTTATCAAGGTATTTGCTTGCACGCCCTACACCAATAGTAAGATCAGCTCTCGTGACAGTAAGGTAAATGAGCTTACTAACCAATCACCTGAATTGGTGGTGATCAACATAAGATAGGGAGGATTCATCATCCCGGTCAGTGTTTGAGTCTAGAGGGGTGCTGACTGGCTTGCAGCCAAGCATACATGTTTCTTGCAAGAGATCCAAAACATATTTATGTTGGGAGAGACATAATCCTGCAGATGATATGGATACTTCAATACCCAAAAATATCTCAATTTTCCAAGATCGTTGGTGAAAAATGTTGTTCTAAATATGTTTTCGTAGCATGAATGCCCAAGGTGTCATTGCCAGATAATATAATGTCATCAACATAGACAATAAGTATGACTAGACTAGCCGCAGTTTTCCTGATAAACACAGAGTGATTTGAATGAGAACGACAAAAGATAAATTTTATAAGAATCTGAATGAACTTGTTAAACCAGGCGCGAGGGCTTTGTTTGAGGCCATAGATTGCTTTCCTCAGCTTGTAAACTTGCGAATAATACTCCCCGTGAGCAACAAAGCTAGGTGGTTGCTCCATGTAAACTTCTTCCTGCAAGTTGCAATAGAGAAAGGCGTTCTTGACATCCAGTTGAAATAGCGGCCAATCTTTGTTTACATCAACAGATATGAGAACACGAATAGAGTTGAGCCTAGCGACTGGAGAGAAGGTCTCAAAATAGTCCACACCATAAGTTCATGTGTATCCTTTTGCTACTAATCGTGCTTTTTATCGTTCAATAGTGCCATCAGGTTGATATTTGATACTGAAGATTCAGCGGCAGCCAACCGTAGGGCAGGCAGAAGGGCGATCAATAAGATCCCATGTCTTGCGATCAGAGAGTGCCTGCATTTTAGCTTTCATTGTTTGTCGCCATGCAGGAATTTGAAGTGCTGTTGGAGCAGTTTTTGGAATAGACACAATAGAGATAGTAGCAATAAAGCACGCAAAATTTGGACCCAGATTACACGATGAACAAAAATGACTAATCGGATGTTGAGTACAGGAGCAAACACCTTTCCGAAGACTAATAAGAATGTGCAAGTCAGAGTTTACCCGAGTTGTGTTGTGATCTTCCGCCGAAGGAGGAGTTGGTTGTTGCGGGGCCTTGGAGGGGGTAGTCGGCTTGGGTCTTCTTTTCTGACTTGCAGCGGTAGTTCTTCAGGTGTCAGCTCAGACGGTGGATCAACATCCATAATGTCAGGCAATGGAGTTGGTGCAGAATGTCACAGGATAAGGAAGCCCCTTTATTAGAGTAGAAAGACAGATGTTCAAAGAACACTACATCTGCACTCACATACCATTGTCGCATGATGGGACCATAACATCGATACCCTAGGAAGCACGGATACAGATACGTTTTGGATACGGGTACATGTACGGGGATACGACAATTTTTGAAAATATAGGATACGAGTACGACATGGATACGACAATTTTTTTTAATATTATTTAAATATTTAAAAAAATAAATAGAATATTTATTTTTAAAATAGATGAAGGCAGTCAAATATCATTTATAAATCACAATATATCTAAAGAAAATGGAAACCAATTCCATAGTATCGAACAATGATATAAAAAGGGGTCTTTGATTCATATTAATGTCAGATATATAGAAATAATATGTTATTTACTTATTCTGCTGTGTTTTTCCTCCTACTTCTTTCTTGTATTAGTCCCATATTGCTCGCTTGTATATGTGTCTCAACTCTGTGTAGCTATATAAGAGACTACCCTGTAAACCTTTTTACTCACTGAATAAACAACTCCTTTACTATCTACATGGTATCAAGAGCAGGTTCTTCTTTTCCCCACCCATCAACCCACCCATGACGTGAGCATCCCCCCCGCCGATCTCCTCCTGCCCGCCGCCCAACCCTCCCTCCCCTCCCGTCTACGTCTACGTCCGGGTGCTCTTCGGATCTACGATCGGACATCCACTGGCCGACTAAGTTGAGAGTCCTTTTGTCTCTCCATTCTATCTGCTTGCGCCTCATGAAGGAACATTGAGTTTTCCTCATGACGACGTAGGTTTCTCTATGCATATTCTGCCCGATACGGGTTTTCTGATCTGACGCGTCAGATCCCTGCTGCTGCTATCTGCCCTTTGTGGGTCTCTACTCTGCTACTGCACCAACTCCTACCTTTGCTATGGCCTTCCCTGAGCCTCCGTGCTCCCTGTGTGTCACCACGGTGAAGCTCGACGACGGCTCCAACTACCATCTTTGGTTGGCGTCCTTTGTTCTATATGTCAAAGCACAAGGACGGATAACCACCTTACGACAGAGCCTCCTGCTGTTCCTACTGCTTATTCAGATGACAAAACCAGACAAAGCTATGCCCAATGGTCCAAGGATGATTCCGGCGTCATGTCTTGGATCCTCAATAGTACCGAGCCTCGAATCAGCCAATCTCTTCTCTGCCTTCATGATGCTAAGGCTATGTGGGATCAACTGTCCCATGTCTATTCTCATCAGGAGAATCCCAAGCGTGTCTTTGAAATTTTCAAAACTCTGGCGAAGAAGGAGTTCTCTACTAATACTTCCATTGATGACTTCTACAATCAATGCTCGGCTCTGTGGAATGAGTTTGAACTCTACAACCCTTTGACGGCGGACATCAAAATTTCCCAGAAGCAGCGCAACGAACTGCAACTGGTGCAATTTTTGGCTGCACTTCCTGCCTCTTTTTCTAGAGTGGTTGACCAAATCCTGTCAAGTGACCCGCTGCCAACCCTTCGAGATGTTCTGAAACGTGTCCAACGCATGCCGTCCATGACTCCTACACCTGCTGTTGAGCATCCTGCGCTTATTGCTTGCTCTGCTGATTCTGGCCGTGGTCGTGGTCGCGGCCGTGGCGGTCGCCCTCCTTCTTCAGGAGGTCGAGGCACATCTACTCCTGGACGTGGTACTTCTCCCGACCCTCGCTACTGAAACTGGTGTGGCCGGGACAATCATACTGAAGATTGCTGCTGGATTAAGCACGGCAAGCCAGCTTGGGCTAACCAGGCTGCTACAGAAACTGCTGCCGACTCTACCCCTGACGCACTTGCTGCTCCAACTAACACAGACTGGTTACGTTCGGTGTTTGAGAAGATGTTCCAGGAACGTCTCACACAGATGCCATCCTCGTCTACACCAGGAGCCTTTGCCATGCTTGCCTCTCCATCATCTGGTAACAAACAATGGTGCATTGACTCAGGTGCATCCACTCATATGGCTGGTGATCTTCATCTTTTTTTGAGTCTCCATAAAACTACTCCTATATCATCTGTTACTGTTGCAAATGGATCTAAAACTGCTATTCATGGCACTGGCACGGTTCCGCTTTCACCAAAATTGCACTTGAATTCGATTTTATATATTCCAAAGTTTCCTGTTAATTTATTGTCCGTTAGTAAGATGATTAAACAACTCAAGTGCTCTATTAAATTTGATCCTTCTGGCTGTATTTTGAAGGATCTCCGCACGAAGACGAGGATTGGTTCGGGCCGTGAAGGACCTGATGGGCTGTATTATCTGGATGGACCTCCTAATGCTGCATCTATGCTATCTACTTCAGTGACGGGATTACAATGGCACTTTCTCCTGGGCCATCCATCTGCTGCCAAATTAAAGCATTTATTTCCTACTTTATCTGAGCATAATTTTTTCTGTGAAACTTGTGTTTTGGGCAAACAAACTCGGTCTGTTTTTCCTGCTAAGAAAGTTATTGCTTCTAAATATATTTTTGACCTGGTTCATGCTGATATTTGGGGACCGTGCTTTGTATCCAGTCACTCGGGTGTGAAATATTTTATGACCTTTATTGATGATTATTCTAGCACCACATGGTTGTTTTTGCTTAAAGGTCGGGATACTGTGTTAGATACTATTCGCACCTTCTTTGCTGAAATTCACACCCAATTTAATCGACCTATTAAAATTTTTCGTACTGATAATGCATTGGAATTCATGCAACGATGTGTTACATCTTTTTGTGCTGCCCAAGGAACCATACATCAGTCCACTTGCCCTTACACCCCTCAACAAAATGGCGTCGCTGAAAGAAAAAACCGTCACCTTCTTGAGGTTGCTCGCACCCTTCTCATACACTACAAAGTACCCCATCACTTCTGGCCTGAAGTTGTCTCTACGGCATGCTATCTTATCAATCGCATGCCTTCTTCTGTTTTGTAAAATCAGGTCCCGTACGCCATTTTGTTTCCTGATAAACCCTTATTTTCTCTGCCTCCTCGCATTTTTGGGAGTACTTGTTTTCTATACTTCAGCTGCTGCCCGTACAACAATACCGCATTTAGAAATTTCTGTCCCAAACTAGGCCTTAATGTACAAATAATCCCAACACAGTCAAAATTTCCAAACACATAACCAACTAATAGTTATATTAATTTTTATTTCAAAAAATGCCAAAAAATCCATAGTAAGCTGGAATCACTTAGTGTATGATCTTTAGATATGATACATAGGTTAAAATAGATGCCACACCTCCAAAAGTATATGGACACACTACACCACAACCACCACCATTCTACCTGACACCTACCTCAACACCATGTACAAAATACAACATACTAAAAGCCAAACGAACCGATACTCTAATCATGACATATTGAAGATGGCCATCATATGGGTCATCTGGTCTACCACAAACAAAATTATTTTTGACAACTTCACCCTATCCATACAGCACACCATTCAATAGGTGGACTCAACATATCACCATTTCTTGTGTACCAAGTCACAACAACAATAGTGGAAGTAGAATCCAAAAGGACCCATGCAACATGATGCATGAAAACAACATTCTAAGGAACCTGGCGATAGGACAGATGGAGGGAGCTGGAAAAATTGACGTGCCATACCTCTAGTAGGAACCTAGAGTCTGTCTCTATTGAACGCCACCCTCACATGAGGAATGGATTTGATTTTGATGAATGATGTTTTCCCTAGAAAAATTATATGTAATTAAACTCCTTTTTATCACGCTCCTGAGGAATACACCACTGGTGATTAATCCCAGCTTTTGGTTTTATTTTGGGTGATATGTAACCCCTTTAACTCTTTGATATTGCCTCTATATTTTACTCCCATAGACTTATTGCGGACATGCATAAGTCTTTTTTTATCAATACATGGAACATATTATAAAAGAATGATACATAGGTTAAATTCATATAATAGTCATCATAGTTTGGCAACATGTCAAATTTCACTTTAATGGATTAATGTTAGTTATCTTAAATGAATTATAAAAGCATATAACAAGATGATGATAATAGACCCGTATGTCTTAAACATCATTCTTAAAAGTGAGAATTTACAAGAAAATCAGGATCCATGTGCTTTGATTAGCCCATGTGTGAACTTTCATCCTAATTAGACAATGGTGGATAGCTTAACTAGAATAATAAAAGAAGAAATTAAAATTAAATATAAAATAATAAGAATAAATATCTAATGTTTCTTTGTCATGTTTGATTTTTAATTTTTCCCTTAATCAGGTTTTAAGGCCGCCATACAATCATGACCATGGAGCATATACATCTTCTTCCTCCTTTTCCAGGTTTCTTATTTTTTGAAACTATAGGGACAAATTTTTTTCACCTCTAATCCTCCCTCTATCCTCAATATTTTCTTGCAATTTTCATCTCCTCTTATCTTCTTTTTGCATTGATTAAACCCTATATTGAGGGGTCGTTGATGCATGCAACTCTCTAGCAAGCCATGCATGCTGGTTTTCCCTTTTTTTTCTCCTCCATGTCCTACATGCCCTTGCATGTCATCCCCGATACATATAATTACTCATCACTAATATTTAAACCCCATAAACTCAATGAAACCAACCAAGTTCCCTTTTGTTTTGTAGACATATATTCAAACTCTATCTTCTTCCTTCAACCACTGGGAGTTTGGGCGGGCATTTACGACCATTACACCTTGCATAAGTGGCATGTAACTTCTCCTCAACCATCATAGGATCTCTAAAACTTATAAATTTGGTCCCAAGGTAGCTGATTTGCCTTTCCCTTTTTTGTGTATGCAAGCAAACAACGACAATTCTCGACCTGCCCATCATGGTTTTCCTAGTTATTCTACCAACAACTTCAAGGTGCCATTTCAAATCAACTATGATGCAAGGTCACCACTCCTTTTTAGTCTAGGGAAATGACCTGAATTGCTTCTCACCTTCTCTCATGGAGGGAGGTAGTGTTTCTTTCTCTGACCACCTCAGGGTCCATGTAATGGGCCACTAAGTTTGCTGGCACATGTAAATACTACTCTGGGATAATTTAACTGTGATCATCTGCATAAACTAGAATTAGTGTTTGCAATTGTAGCTCTGTTATTGGTGTTTTCTCACATGTTTTACCTAGAAAGATTCACCAAATGAATTACAATTTTGACCTCTGAGCATTTTACGTCTATCATGCAGATGTGAGTCTGATTTAATCTATTGACCTTTTTATTGCTACTTTAGTGATGCATTTTGATTTTTGGGCAATGACCAAAAAGCCTTGTTACATGTATGGTTAAAAAGTCATATGCAAGGGAAATTTGTCATTTGGCCTTATTTTTTGAAGTAAGTCCTCTAAAATGAATTTACATGTAAAATTCATGTCTTGATATATAAGTCACAAAATATAAGAAAATATGTTTTGGAACCAAATAATTATTTTCCATCCAATGTTATGATTTATATAACCTAATTTGATATATTAATATGGGATTATTAGGACTTTTCTAGTTGGCCGTAAATGATAAAATGTATAATAATTATGTGAATATAAAATATTTGGAATTAAAAAAAATTATCTCCTAGTAGTGTAATTTTTATAACCCAATGCCATTCAAATAAAATAATAATTCTTAGGGTTTTGTAAATGTGTGCAATTAATCTTTTTGATATTGAATTTGTCCAATAGATGTATCGTGATCTTAATGTGGAATTTGGTTTGGTTGAGATTATTCACATTTACTGCTTTATAATTGGGAAATTACCTAATTTCCTCTATATTGATCTATATGATGACGTGATACCCTAATTGGTGCCAATTGTATCTCTTTTGAATTTTTTTATTAAAATACCCTCATTGATCACTGAAACTTTTAGATCTTTTTATTAATCCTCTAACCCCATTTGTTATATGCATGTTAACATCCCTATAGTTGAGTTGCACTTGTTTTTACTTTTATTATACAAAATGTTGTGACATAGGAAAATTTTGACATGTGAGCTTTTGTGTGGATGTGATAAATTGCCACAACTATACTTGTACAAAGGTAATAATTCCTAAAACCGAATTTGAACGGAAAATATATGTATCATGTCCTTCTCATAGAATATGTGTATCTTTTCTTGCTCACCCCATATTACAAGGCGTATGTGTATTTTTCTTGCTCACCCCATATTATAGAGTGGATATGCATTTTTCCGACTTGCCCCATAATATAGAGAAGATGTGTTTCATTTTAATTGCACCCCATATTTATTGTATACATGTTATTGCTTGCATGCGTTTTTATATAGTATTGGTATTGTCACATGAAAAAATAGTTGGATGTTTTTCTCATGGTTATTATTCAAGTAATTGGGATGTTTCATCATGAAATCCTATAGATGCTTTATATTTTCTTTAGTCACCTTATGATGATATTTTCTTTAGACATCTATTTTGATGAGTGCATATATATTTGATCGGGAGCCTTGATAAATTTTTTGTTATCTTTTTCCTTATTATTGTCCAATTCCCTATTATATGCTCTTACCAGCTTTAGCTAACTACTTGTGCGGGTTTTCTTCCAACACATTAGGTAAAAATAACTTGGTATGGATATCTAAGTTGACCACAATTTTCAAAATGTATTTGATTTTCTTTGGAGATGGAGTTTCTAGATTACCCTATGCATCCAAGATTAGTTATCATAGCTTTTGCCTTATGTAATCACCCATTTAGGTGTCATCACTGTAATGTTAAAAATTATATAGCTAGTAATATTTACTTCTTCTTCTAAATTTTCAGATTTGAACATACTAGCTAAATATATTATTATATTTCCATGTGTGTAGAAGAGGAATGATATATATAATTTATTGAAAGTATTTTGACAACATGTTGGATATAAGAAAACACCTCTTATTCATATAGGAGAAGGTGGACATGATTCTGGAAACTTCTAGAACTAACTTCCAGACTTGACTAGATTCTATATAGGCCTACAGACTCTGGCCCATAAATGATAGACTATTACTCCCTTGCAAGATGAAGCATGGGCGAATCACATGCCAAACTTGGATTACAGAAAGAAATAAGACATAGAAAAAAGTAATGACTAACACATACCCCTGATTTGGAAAGATATGGACTTTCACATGTTTGACTTTGAAGCTTCCCCTGAGATTGATAAATAAAGAATCTTTGAAAGAGATCAATAAACACCAACCCCTTGATACATATGGATGTTTGACAAGGTTGGAGCTTGTATCTTGGAGTATTCTAAAGGAACATGCAAAGATCTTCTGAGTCATCAACTATGTTTCTACTATTGTCAAAGTAGTTTATAGAAGAAGACCACCATGTAGTAGCCTTGATAGGATCTATGTCATAGAAATACTAGGGTATAGTAGACACTCAATGTGCATGACGAGGCACCGATGAACAAGGATGAAACATTATAGGCATATCTGACTGAATTCTCTTTAACAAAAGGCATGTTTTGTTGGACTGTCACACAACCAAATGTGTAAATTATCCAAGATGCTTCATTTCCAGAAGACCGAAGTCTATCCAAAGTATAATGACCAAGACAAGGCCTATTAATATACATATTATCATGATGTAGAAATCCAATGACATCCAATTGATATGAGAAATAATCTTGTTTAGATAATTACAAGTGAGAAGATGAATTCTGAATGAAAATCCATGCTTGAAAACTCAAAATCTGAATTGTAAGGATGGACATCAGCCTTGAAGTAAATAGTGAGATTTGGAAAACACATAAACTACACAAAACTTCTTATGCATACAAATATCTCATTTCTCTTTCTTCTTTTGATCTCTATATTTTACACATCATCTCTTATCCTCATCCTCCTTTTCTCATATCCTCTGTAACTCCCTTGCACACCAACCATGAAGAGACCACAACATGTTAGGGTTCACAAAGGAAAAAAGTAACTCTCATGTGACAAGACTTCAATAGAAGTATGGGACATGTGGTGGAGAAGGAAGAAACCAATGGAGAAGGATTTTCTTAATATGTACAAAGAAATTGTGTCTCTTGGATGCTTGACATGCTTGAATGACTTTGACCTCACATTTAAGAAGGCTTGACTTTGTCCTAAAAGGGAACAATCCTTGCATATGAGAAAGTTAGATCTTGTTCTTGAGAGCAAAATGCATCACACAAGTGACTATATGACTTTGTGTTGGTGCTTTAGAGAGGTTGATTTTATAACCAAGTTGTAGTACAAGAACCGTTAATCAAATTCAATATAGTATGCTACCTAATAACATGAAGTGAAGAAGAATATAAATGGATCATTATGCAACCAAAGGGGGCCGAGACTCTGCGATATGGACTTGGTCTACCAATAGAAGCATTTAAAAATCTAACAAAGATGGATTTTTTATGGACTAGACATGACTTGTGGGATGGATGACCCATAATGTGTGAAGACTCGTTGGGGATCTTATGATCTTCGACACAACATTTGTGATGATATACATGACATTTCAAAGTTTCCTAGAGATTTGATCTAAGACACAACATGCTTGACATATGATAGAATTTGTTAGCCGTAGCTAGAAGATGAAAAATCCTAGCAGCTACACATAATGCTGATTGGATGATATTACGTGTCATCCACCATCATTGATGGGATTCAAAATATTGATGGTAATATGTTATGCCAAATACTAAGAAAGTGTGTTGACTAGAAGCAGATTTCTTGTGATAAGCCATGCTATCATCTGACATGGTGTGCTGATTGGAGTATATTTCTAGTGACATCTCGTGTTGGATATTGAAAAGATCTATTGACTAAAGTAGATTTTTTGTGACACACAATGTTGGATACTGACACAGTGTGCTAATGAAGAGCTCCACTGTGGATGAAGTTACACTCAGTGTAGATGACTTATGAACTATGTCACTTGCTTCCGGGGTAGTTTTGACCCATTAATTTGGCCAAGACAAATGTAGAAATGATAGAGGACTTCTGCCCTATCTCCATGGATGAATTTTGAAGGTAGACACTAACCTTGGATGAATGATCCTAGGACTTATATATGAGGCAGTAGGTAACAATGACTATTTGATGGTGGAGATGACTTCCACCATGGAAAAGATCACCATGGGGTTGTGGATGTTGGAGAGAACTTCTTCTTGTTGGTGCAGCTACACCCTGACTGGTGCAACTGAACTTGTTGTCATTGATTGACATGATAGCATCTGGACATCAAGCACGTAAAATACAAACATAGGGAATATGAACCCAAGGACGATGGATACATGAGGTATGTCAGACAAGTACAAAAATACTTGTCATATTTGGACTTGATGGAGACAGATGGCGATGGAGATAGAAGTGCTCCTACATAGAGAGGGAGATAGGGATGGACCTATAAAAGGGAGATGGGGAAGTCTGCATGGGCAACCAGCCTAGATTGGGTGGCCACTCATGAGTGGAAGACATTACTCTCTTGGTCTATAAGGTTGGGATCAATGCTCTAATACCATGTAGAAGAAGAATGAATATGGATGATAGATTGTGTGTTTGTTAATAATAAGTCAGATACAAGAGAACCTTTCTCCTTTATATAGGAGAAGATGGGCATAATTTTAAAGACTACCAGACTGAATAGACTCAGTATTGGAGTATAGACTTTGGCCCATATATGATATGACTATTACTTCTATGTGTATTGGTGTTTTTCTTTGGGATTATTCCTTTCTCAATTGAGTGAGGAGTTGACCCCCTCTTCCATCTCATTCCTTACAAGTATGGTATTAGATATGGGTGGGCGAATATTTGACTATTTCATTTTGATCTCCCCTAAAGTTCTTTATATGATCATCACCCTAGGACCTAACCATTAGAGTTATTTATTTTGACTTATTAGGTTAAACCTGAAAACATCCAATTTTTTGGATGTTACATACCTATTTTACCCTTACTTCTCTTAACTTTTCTATTTTTATCTTTCTAAATCACTTTTGTTTCACTAGTTCATGAATAATGACTTCCCTAATTACCTTCTATACCCCTTTTTTTAGGAAAACCACTCTATTCAGCCTAGTCGTCGACCAAAGACCAACAAACTTCATACACAATGCAAAAAGGCTGAATGAGATATGTTAGAGGAGCCATCTAGCTCACTATATAGAGTCAAAGTTCAGCTTGACAATCAGTCCTTGATCAATGGAATAATCACAAATAGAAATGCCAGGCTGATAATTGACCATATCCTGATGGAGAGCCGGCCTGACGAAGCACAATCCAACGAAGTACAACCCAATAAGGCCACCTCAATGGCTCAGTAGCCCGTTGGTCCCTCTCTTACCAATCCCATAGACTAATAGGAATCTAGTTGGAAATTGCCTGATGAGCAATTTATCAATGAGTAGATTACTTGACAAAGATACTGGTTGATGACAGTCCAAATCTGTTGACCAAAGTGCCCTATGAATAAAGGACACCACCTCTATAGAATTTGTTAAAAAGTACATGCCCCAAGGTACGTGCCCCAAGGTCTAAGGCATGGCAAGTACCCTACACTCAAATGCATTAGCTACATGCAATGATGCCTATAAATAGAGGGTCAAGAACTCCAATACTGATACTTCGTCTTCCACCATGAAGTGCACCCAAATTATTCCTAAATCCATTGGTCGATGAAACTAGATAAGAGTCAATCTTTGTTGATCTCCAACAACCATCTCCAAGTGCTAATGATCTTCCTCAAGAGAAGAAGAACCTCCAGATCTCACCACGCCATGCTCCAACTAGATCTCATGAATAAGGAGATCTTCACCCACTTTCATTCTATAGAGTTATTGTTTGTTGTATGTTCCTCCTTTCCTAGTTTATCCATCTTCCTCATTACTTTGTCATGTCATAATATACATGTAAATGAAAATTTCACTCACCAACATGATTGGCTAGTCCATTAACTTTGGTTGGGAGTAGCCACAAAGGCTCTTCCAACATGTAAAGACTTATATCTATTGATGTATATACTCTTGGAAATGTTTATATCCATACTATTATTTCTAATGCTTCACTTGCATGATTCTCTGCCATCTTGTGTTGATGCCTGGAGAGAGTAGCACTAACCTATATCTAAGAGTTATGGAGTATCATGAATGCATGAGAGTGTTGGAATGCTAAATATAAGGATCATATGGTTTTATGTTGTTTGTTTGTTTGTCATCTTGAGAGAGACAGTCATACAATCTAGATCTATCCTAAGATCAAAAGAGGAGGAAATAAACACTTATGATGATTGCATGTAAACTTTCTAAGGGTATACAATGGGTATAGGTTTAGCATATTGATGAGAGATCTTAGATGGTGAAACCCAATACAAGTTCCATCCTTCCATATATTTGAAAAAACATTAAAGATTCTTGTCCCTCTTTTGTTTTGTCTTATTCTTATTTATTTTTCTTCAGTTGTTATCTTATTGCTTGGATACCACCTTTTAATAAGGAACACCTTTCTTGCTTTGGGTTTGGTGTAGCTACTCCAAGTCTTAATATTCTTAACATTTACCATCCTTTTCCCCAAGATTGACCAAGTCTACTAAACAAGGCCCCATAATCATCGTTGTGGGTGCCTAAGTATCAACTTATAAATATATAGTCTGATTACTGTTGATCCATTCCATTTTAGATGTGCGATTTTAGGCGACCAACTTTTGGCTCAGTTATCATGGACAAGGAAAACCAATACTATTAATAACACTAAGTTTACCTAGCATACACCCATGCCTTAATTCTAGTAATAGACTTAACTGCGCATTTAGATCTTACAAAACCTACTTTGTTGGATACTTAATATCAAATGTCTAGTTCTAACCTAGACCGTGTGACTTATTTTAGGAAGTTATTGTGATCCAGACCACTTTTCACTTTAGCTACAAGGATCATGCCTCCTTGTAGAAGAGTCATACTTAACATGTATGAGCATGCCGAGGAGCATCATGAAAATCATCATGAGGAAGAGGAAGACAAACATTTTCACAAAGCCAATGGACACAACCCTCATGTACCTCTAAGGCCACATTATGAAGACAATGATAAAGAAGATAGAGGCCCATTTCTTAGAGACTTTTTAGCCACCTGAGCCAATGAATTTAGGAACCTTGTAGTCATATTGAGGTTCAATGATGCCAACTACATCTAAATACAACACTCATCAACATTATACAAGGAATAATTTTTGGTGGAAACTCCCTTGATGAGAATCCCCCCACCATATGGATTCTTATAAAAACATTTATGACACCCTAAAGATGAATATGGTGTCGTAAGAAGTAATCTATTACAAAGGTTTCAATTTATCTCTCAAGGATAGGGCCACTTCTTGGTATCTTTCCCTAAAATATAAAAGTATCATCAGATGGGGACCTCTTGCTGACACCTTTGTCACAAAATTTTATTCAGTGGAAATGAACCTACACAACTGACATAAGATCATTGGTTCATGTAGAAACCAAGTGAGAATTTATATGAGGCATGGGAACGATTCCAAGAGTACCAGAGAGACTTCCCTCATCACATCTATGACAACATATTTCTTGTGACCATCTTCTATAGTGATATGACCTCTACTGAAAGGACTTCACTAAATTCTAGTTCTGAAGGTGACTTACTAGGAAATAAAACAAATGATTGTATGACTATAATTGATAATATGGCTATTTGCAAGCTTGCATAGACTATGAAAGAGGTCCAAGAGGTAAAGTTTCCACTGTAGGGACAACTACGAATGAAAGGCCCTTGAATATATAACTACTTAGATTCAGAAGATTTCCACTGACATTTGCCACATGAAAGATTCTGGGACCAATGGGAAGAGTAGACCCAGAGATGAAGTGTGTTACATGCATGGAAGTGTGACACGATCTAGACCACTTCATATATACCCATGAAGAGGAGGACAACTAGGACAATGATACTGAGAACATCTTGTATGCAAGTTTTAAGAGACATAACCATCCTCGATTATCTTACGGGAAAAAGGATGCTTCTGAAAATGCTCAACAATTGAATATTCTAAACAAATCTCCTAAAAAACTACCAAGATTTGCAAGGGGAGGTGGACCGTCTGGGTTCAATCGTAACACAAACTATCAGTTGAACAAGGACAAATTTCAAGGTCATGGCCATAATCAAAACTCTAGAAGTTCAAGCAAAGGTTAGAGCCATGGCCTGACCCAACAAGATTTGATGTTCAAAATGTTTGCGTTCACAAAAAGACAGGAAAACATAAATGAATATTTGAGGCAGAGTGCTATCAACCATAGAGTCCTTTAAATCGTAGGCAATATATTAGGAGGTGTCAGTACGCAGATGGATGATATGTAGGCGTACATCAAAATGATCGACCAAGAGCTATCAAATCTTTCTGATTTGATCAAGAACCCTCAAGGGACGATTCCATCAAATACCGGGCATAATCCAAGATGTTAAAAGTTAAAAATTGATACCATTAGGTCAGGAAACGTCTTGAAGAATGAAACATCAAAGGTTAAACTAGAGAGTTGTCCTATCCTAGAAGAATATGATGAAGCTATATTTTTCAACAAAGAAGAACCACATAATCTGGTATTAAAAACACAAAGTAGGACAAGGGTAAGAAGAACCACATAATCTGGTATTAAAAACACAAAGTAGGACAAGGGTAAGGAAATTGACACTGTGTGGAAGCCATTTGGAACAAAGACCCATATGCACCAAGGATATCCTTTCCATACAAACTAATCAAAGCACACATAACTTTAAAAGGTATGAAAAATTTATTGAGGTTGTAAAGAAATTGCATCTTGACATCCCCGTGATGTAATTGAAGAAATGCCCACATATGCAATGTTTTTTAAATATCTAAGTACAAAGAGAAGGCGTGGAGATGTGATAGAAACCATTAAGCTTTCCAAGACGTCTAGTGCCTTTGTACAAGTAGTGATGTCGGCCAAGCAAAAAGACCTACAAGCTTTCACTATCCCAATTCACATGGGAGACAATGAATAAAGGAAGGGATTGGCTGACTAGGAACCAACATCAATTTAATGCCTTTAACCCTTGTACAAAGGTTGGGTCTTACAAACTTGGTGAAGAATGGAATGCACATCCATTTGGTGGATCACACTTTCACTAAACCCATCGGGGAAGTGGAGTACATGCCTATCCGAGTTATGAGATTCTTCATCTCATGTGATATAGTCATTCTCGACATAGTAGAAGAACTAACGTGCCTAATGATATTTGTATGACCATTTCTCTGTACGGGAAGATAATTAATTGATATAGAAGTTGGTATCATTACCATAAGAGTTGGTAATGATCATATTGATTTCAAAGTCTAGGATTCTATGATGGAACATTCCCTCTTTGAATTAGTTTATTTCATGGACAACTACAATCAATTCTACAAGGAAGTACAGGAACAAATTGTCATAGTCGATCCACTAATGAGGATTCTGAATGACCCCAATCCGATCCCTGATGACCCAATAGTGATATAATTATTTGATTATCTGGATGGACTGACAAGTAACTATAGTGAAGATGAAGACTGTGTCATTGAAACTATTAAGTATACTCTCCCAAAGAAATGCCTGAAGAAAAGGAAGTAACAAAACCTAATTCAGAGCTAAAGTAGCTCCCAGAAGATTTTAAATATGAATTTCTTAATGAAGAAGGAAGGAATCTATTCATTATCAACTCTTCTTTGGCTGAAGATGAGAAATAGATGCAATTATCTGAACTTAAGATGATAACTACATGCACATGATTCACCTGGAGCAAGACCCAATGCGCCTTGTCTAAGGTCAAAGAAAACATAACCATAATTGAAGGGAAGTGGTAAAGAAGGACGTCTTGAAACTTCGAGATGTTGGGATTATCTACCCTATCAATGATAGTATATGGGTAAGCCCCATTCATGTCATACCAATTAAAGGAGGAATGGTTGTAGTAAAGGGAGAAAATGAAGATGAGATAGCAACAAGGATGATTACTTGTAGGAGGATGTGTATTGACTGTAGAAAATTAAATCCTGCTACCAAGAAGGATCAATTTCTCTTGCCCTTCATTGATTAAGTCTTGGAGCATCTAGCTCATCATTGATATTTCTTCTACTTAGACAGATAATCTAGGCTGTATCAAGTCCCCATACTTATGGATGACCAAGAAAAACTACCTTGACATACATATGTAACACCTATGCCTTTAGACATATGCCTTTTAAAGTTTATAACAGCCCGATGACATTCGAAAGATGCATGATATATATATTCTACAAATTATAGGAGGAAATAATGAAACTTTTCATAAATGAATATTCAATTTATGGAACTTCATTCAACAACTACCCAAGAAATCTCTCCTTTGTATTGAAGAGATGTGAAGAAAAACACTTAGTCTTGAATTGGGAAAAGTGTCACTTCATGGTTCAGGAGGAAATTGTTTTAGGAAAAAATGTTTCTACAAAAGGTATCAAGGTTGGCTTTAGTAAAGTAGAATCCATAACTAAACTTTCACCTCTCTTTGGGAAACCACAAGTTAAACATTAACTCTCATGTTTTCATCTTTACTCATTTTTTGACACTCTTGAGGATAGTGTGTATGATAAGGTTTTTTTTTGGGGGGGGGTGAACAAAAAAGCTAGGTACGCCTTCTAACCCAACATCCCCACCTCTACATGTATACACATTTTTTCTTTCCATTTTCCATTAAATCTGCAAATTTTGCTTTAAAAATGTTTCTAGTTTTACATATCTTAGCTAGATAAATCCCGGCGTAGGAAACAATTTTGCTATATGTAGATTTTAGATCCCATTTTCCTGGATGGTGTATTCACTCTAATCTTAGACTTTCTTGTCTTCAAGATGCTCCTTAGTGTAATCATTTCAAGAGCGGTCATTTTTTGCTAACAAATCACCTAATAAAAAACCAATTGACTATGTCTTTACACCATCTTTATGACAAGACACTGTAAGAAGTAGAAGAATGCTACTATCCCTAGGAGAATGCTCTGAAATAAGGAGGATTTAAATTAGTACACTCCCAATCTATCACCCTAGCCACTGAGTACATGTTGGAAAGAGCATACATCTCACAAAAGGGAAACAACTACCCTTCTAGTTCTCAATCCCTCCTAGAGATCAAAAAAGGCTTGATGGCCCACACATCCTAAAAATCCTATTTCCCTAAGCCTTGTGAGCAAGAATAAAAGCTAAGTGTGAGTAAAAGTATGAGAGTTGTGCCTGATAAGATGATGAAGGCATCTGCTTGTCCGGTGTATAGCTACACTCAAGAATGCAAATATGTCGAGGCCAAAAGTAGAGCCCGGAAGCCAAAATATTACCCACCTATCTTTTAAAGGCAAACTCACATAACCACCTAAAACTACACTGGGACCAAAAATTGAGTAACACTATCATTATAGCAGTAATCAAGGCTGAGTAACACTGAGAAGGACAAGTAACATGGTAGCCTTAGCCCACCCCAGCATAGCTACCTAGGTTATCCAAAATAATAAAAGTTGGGTGTGAAAGTTACCTCTAGAGAGAACCATGCAAGATTACAAATAACAAGATTACGAATAATAAAGAGGCTTTAAGTAAATCGTGAAGGAGAAATAATTCCTCAAAGAAGGTTGTAACAGATAAAAAGTCACACAACTCAGGACCTAAGAGAGTGAAACTAAGGAAATGATTAAGAAAAACAAGCACTCAAGCATATATCTTGTCTTAAAGATGGCATAAGGACATGGTCAATTCTAAAAAAATACTAAATTAATAAAGTCATCAACTATCGATTGATGTTTTGATTATGTTTATTAGCTTAAGGATAAGAAAAATTCTAAGATGGGGGGTGATAATATCCAATGTTTTGGATGTTTCATGCCTATGCTTACCCTTAATTTTCCCCAATATCATAGATTTACATAAAGTTCCCTGCAACACTTGCATGTTTTCTCTGTTTACCTTAAAGAGACATTGACCTTTCGCCTTCATGTAGAAAATCTATCACTTGATGGTTATACAAAGTACAATAAATGGAGTCAGCCAATTCACTATTTGAATGATCCACTTTAGAACAGACCACAACACATGGTTGCATCACATCACCTTTGTATGGTTCCAACCAACATACAAAGCAGAGGAATTTCCTAGCTTAACTACCCATCATGTATCAAAACTAATGGCATGACTGACTTCCACCTATTGGAGGTGCTATAGCAGGTCTAGAATATGAAAAGGAATTTTATTAGATTCTAAAATATGTATAATAGACTCTCTTATATAGGAGTTTAGAGAGTAGGAATAGTCTAGAACAAGATTATTATAGAATAAAGGAAAGAGGATAATGGCGTAATAAATAAAGACCCATAATACAATGATAAGAGATAAATAAGACAAATAAATCCAGGAAAATATATATACCAATACTCCCCCTCAATCTGGAGCATAGATGTCAAGCATGCCTAGCTTGGACGTTAGAGTAATGAATATGGCATTTGGAAGAATTTTAGTGAAAATATCTCCAACCCGATCCATAGTAGGTGTATAAGGAGTAGAAATATTACTAGATAAGACATCTTCCCAAATGAAATGACAATCAACTTCAATGTGTTTGGTGCATTCATGGAAGGTGGGGTTTTTGTAAATGAAGATAGAAACTTTGTTGTCACAATGCATTGGAATAGATGGAGCAACAAAAATATCAAAATCTCTTAGGAGACTGCGTACCTAGATTAGTTCACAGGTGGTGTGATCCATAGCTCTATATCTAGCTTCACCACTAGAGCAAGAAACTATAGTTTTCTTCTTGCTCTGCCAAGTGACCAAGTTGCTAGCTACAAGGGTGCAATATCCAGATGTGGATCTATGATCTATCCTACTTCTAGTGTAGTCAGAATTAGAACTTCTAGTAAGGTTACAGTGCCCATGTTGTTTGTAAAGTAGGCCTTTTTCCAGAAGAAGTTTTTAAATATTTTAGTATATGGCATACCATCCCAATGGCATTGATAGGGCTTATCCATATATCAACTAACCAAGCCAACAGTATAAGTGTTGTCATCCCTAGTTACAATAAGGTAGATGAGTTTCCCAACCATTATACGATACTAATGATGGTCAGGATAAGGAGGAAAAGTGTTGTCATCCCAGTTAGTGTTGGGATCCAAGGGTGTATTAGTTGGTTTAGCCCCAAGCATTCCTTTCACATAGAGGAGGTCTAAAACATACTTGTGCTATGACAAATAGAGTCCAGAAGAGGAACAAGAGACCTCAATGCCCAAAAAGTACTGTAGTTTGCCCAAATCTTTTGTAATAAAGTGCTTCTCCAAATATGTATTAATAGACCGGATGCCAGATGAGTCACTTCTAGATAGGATAATGACATCAACATAGACAATGGGAACCAAAAGGCCAGATGTAGAGTTTCTAACAAACACAGAGTGATCAGATTGAGAGTGATCAAAGCCAAAATTTTGAAGAATAGAACTGAGTTTGTCAAACCAAGCTCGGGGAATTTACTTAACACTGTAAATAGGTTTATGAAGGTGACAAACTTTTGAAGACTTCCCCTGAGTCAAAAATTGAGGAGGCTGCTCCATGTAAACCTCCTCATGTAGGTCCCCATTCAGAATTGCATTTTAAACATCTAATTAAAATAAGGGCCAGTCAGAGTTTATAATTACAGAAATAAGGATACAAAGCAAATTAAGCCAAGCCCCAAGAGAGAATGTTTAAAAGTAATCAACTCCATAAGTCAGAGTGTATCCCTTGGCTACTAAGAGGGCACTATGTCCCTCAATAGTGCCATCAAGTTCATATTTGATTGTGAAAATCCATCTCCAATCAACTGGGGAGAAATCTGGTGGTGCATCAACCAAATCCCACATGTGTCGATCAGTGAGTGATTGCATCTTAGTCTCCATGGCTTTTCACCATGCTGGATGCTGAAGAGCTCAAGTAGCATTCTTAGGGATAGTAAAAACACTTAGGGAAGAAGTGAAATTTGCAAAATTAGTACCCAGGTGAGCAGTAGTGTAGACATTCCCAATGGGATGTTGGGTGCAAGACCGAGTGCTTTTACATAAACTAATAGGTACAAACAAGTAATAAAATAGCTGAGAGGTGGATGGAGTTGTAGATGAGGATGTAACACTTGGTTTCCAATAACAAAATAAGGTATGCGATTAATTAGATAGCACGTAGTGGAGACAGCCTCTGGCCAAAACATTTGAGGAACATGATAATTAAATAAAAGAGTCTGCACCAACCTCAATAAGATGGAGATTCTTGAGTTTAGCCATGCCATTCTACTAGGGTGTATATGCACATGAGGTTTGGTGAATAGTACCCATTTTGGTGCAAAACATATGGATAGATTTCTGCATAAATTCAAGAGCATTATCAGTCTGAAAGATTTTTATAGATTTATCAAATTGGGTATGTATCTAAGCAAAGAATGATGTGATAGTATCAAGTATATCATATCTATCTTGTAGTAAAAATAACCAGGTAGTTCTAACAAAATCATCAATAAAGCTTATGAAGTACCAAAATCGAGAAAAACTCACAACTAAGTATGGTCCCCAAATATCAACATGCACAATATCAAAGGGATGTTTTGAACTAATATAGTTTTTCTTAGAAAAAGTAGATCGAGTCTATTTCTCTAACTAGCATGTTTCACAATGAAAAATAGAATAAAAAATGTCACATACTAATTGCTTTAATTTTGTCAGCAAAGGATACCTGAGGTAATAGTGCCACTGGATGCCTGTCACAGAAGTAGTCAGACAAATCATTTTTGGTGCATCCAAGTAGTAAAGTCCATCTGGTCCATGATAGCCCAAACCAATCTTCATATTTGTGCATAGATCTTGAAAGATAACATCATTCATATCAAAGGTAATTGAGCATTGTAAGCTCTTAATAGTTCTACTCACAGATAAAAAGTCGATAGGAAATTTAGGAACATAAAGTGCAGAGTGTAAAGTAAGACTACCATAAGTATAGATATTTCCAATCCCTGAAGAAGGTGTCTGAGAACCATCTGTTATAGTGATGGGAACAATAGTAGCAGTTTTATGCAAGGTAGAAAATAAATACAGATTTCCAATAATATAAGAAGTGGCACCAGAGTCAATAACCCATGTATTTTTACCAGATTGTTCTAGGAGAGCAGATTGTGTCAGAAGATTAGAACTTCCAGCAAAAGTGGTTTCAGTAGAGGAGGCATGACAATCCTGAAGCAAATTCTTGAATCTATATAAGAGCAAATCAAGAGAGGGTAGAATAGTTGTAGAGTTAGCAGTGTTAGGTTGCTCTGAAAAAACCTGATTTTCCCAAGTAGGTTTGTCGTGCTTGATCCAACAACGGTCTTCAATATGATTGTGATGCTTGTAAAAATTACAGTAGCAAGATTCAATGATGACATCAGAGCCAGATAAGTGTGAACCACAACTAACACCAAGAGTGGAGTGACCGCATCTACGGTCATGACCATGGCCTTGACCACAGAAGGAGTCCCCTGAGCGGACAACAAGAAAAGAATTATTAGACAGATCAGGTGTTGCTTGAGATACAGAAGGCAAGCGTTGTACGCATTTTAGAACATCACATAAGGTGGGAAATAAATCATTGGAGAGAATTTGATCAACTACACCCATAAAGGAGGGTGGTAGGACAACAAGAAATTAAACAAGCTACAATTCGTTCCATTGTCGATGGGCTTCCTTAATATCAAAAGATATAGGTTGATAAACATCAAACTCATCCAAGATGCACAACACTGATTGTAGTAATCTTCAGCAAAGTATGTAGTAGAATATTTCTTCTTGGCCAGTTGTTTGAAAATATCAAACACCTTCTTGGGATTTTGTTGATCAGAATATACGTGAGAGAGTTGGTCCCACATATCCTTAGCTGTGTGCAGGCGCATAAGGGTTTGGTAGATTTTGGAGTCCACATTGTTGACCATCTAGATCATAACGCCAAAATCATCCTTAGACCACGGGTCATAAGCATGTTTACTCTTGTCATTAGCAATAGCAACAAGTATGTCTGGTCCTTTAGTAGAAAGATGGGAATAGCATCCCTGAGCCTTAACATAGAGAGAAAAAGATGTTGTGCAGAGGTGATAGTTAGATCCATCCAACTTGACAATTGTCACACAAAGATTGCAAAGAGGATCAAAGTATGCCATAGGGAATACAAAAGTAGGAGACACAGTAGCAATTTGTAGCAGTCAGAAGAAATATCTGAGGCTGGTACACAATAGTCAATAAACAAAAGTAGTAGAAACCCACATGGGTAGATCTAGAAGAACTTGTAGGTGGACATAAGACAGAAGAAGGAGATCTGACGCATCAAATCTCAGAATCAATGTAAGGGTAATAGTGGATATAGAAAACCTACGCCAACATGGAGGAAACTTATTCTACCATGAGGCGTAGGAAGAAGAGCAAAAAAATCTGAATACACCTTCAACATGTTATGACTAGAAGTTGGTCCAGAGATGTACAAGAAGAAGGTGAAAAGAGCTAGCACAAAATTTATCTAGATGAGAGATATTGTGGGTGGATGGGTGTGTATGGGAGGAATGTGGTGGTGGTGATGCGGTAGGCTGTGCGGTTGTAGGCAATCACATGTTGGTGATGCGATGGAAGAGGCTTGGTGATGGTGTTTGCATTAGTGGTGGTTGGGGATTAGGCATGGGATAGCTGGGGATGATGTGTCGTGGTGCAACGAGTTGATGTGGTCAGATCTGGGGTGGGGAGTGATGCAAGTGTTGCTGCAAGTTGGTCGAGCTATTAGGATTTGGTATTAGGTGGTTGGTTGGGCAAGTTGGGTTGCAGAGGTACTGGGAAGTTGACTGTGGGACGAGAGGTGTAGGTGAAGTGGTGAGGACAGGGAGCGGTGCTGGTTGGTTGTAGATTTTGTGGATTGATGAAGGCTTCTAGAAGTGGATGAGGATGTGAGCAGGATAAAAACTATAGTGGGATGACAACATAGTAGAGTTGATAGTAGGAGCGGCGATGGGGTGCAAGTAGGTTGGGGTGGGGAGCGGTGGTTGCAGGTGCATGCGTGGATGGCTTATGAGTGGGATGACACAAGGTGGTGACAACGGGCTATGCTTCAGGTGGTATGGGGATGATGAGTGGCTGGGTGTGCGTCGGGCGGTGCAGGTGTCAGGATGTGGTGGTGTCAGGATTCATCGATGAGAAAGGATCGGGTGAAGGATAAGTGGGTGGTGGTTGTGGTGGTATGATGAGCGGCTAGATGGAGGAGTGGGAGTAGGGTGGTGGTGGCTGGTATGGGCGGGAGGGAATAAAGAAGGATGGTGTCTAGGGTTCAAAGGGGGGAAGATGGATCATGCTCTGATACCATCTAGAATATGAAAAGGAATTGTATTAGATTCTAAAATATGTATAAGAGACTCTCTTATATAGTAGTTTAGAGAGTAGGAATAGTCTAGAATAAGATTATTCTAGAATAAAGGAAAGAGGATATGGGCTAATAAAAAAAAGTCCCATAACACAATAATAAGAGAGAAATAATAGAAATAAAGTCAGGAAAATATATATATACTAATAGTAGGATCATCTCCAGATGGCTTCTCTTGGCACCACCAGTCGAAGGCATGAATTTCGTTTCTTGATGGCCAAGCGGGATGTTACAACCCCAATTTTCAGGTTGTTTTGGTTGGAAATGCAATTTCCCCAATAAATGTGTGATTGTGTAATCATGTGATTTATGTGCCTTAAATGGATTCCTTTGATAAATAGCCTTGTATGTTTGATTCTGTGGGCCTTGTTGGCTATTGGGCCCAATAACAAGAAAAAGGAAATAAAAAGGAAAAGGAATCAATTAATAAAGGAATAACTAAGATAGTGAGAAAATAAAGATGTGGAAGCATCTAGAAGGCTAAGAATTATCCTTCAAGGAGGGATTTCATATCTTTAGGATTTCTTGGGTTCCAAGGAGTCCAAGTTGCAAAGATAATAGGAGAAGAAAGAGATAGAATCAAATAAAGCATTATTAAGAAGGAAAGTTGAGATAATGATGAAAATATAAGAAATATGTGAAAATATGGATAATGGAATCATTATGAATGTGATTTCAACTCCACATGGTTTCTAATGGTAAAAGGAATCAAAATAAAAAAAAATAAAAGATTAAGAGAGAGAAAATATGCATAAAATTTGCCTTAATAAGTGATAACTTGCATATAAATAAAAGTATCTCATACTTTTGAGTTTGAGTTCAAAACTTGGCACACAAGTAGTTTAAGTCATGATGGACTTTCATATAAATTTGAGATTAAAAGGATAAATGGTTTGGGAGATATGAATTTTGTAAGTTTCCTAAAGTGTAAAGGATAACATTAAATGTCAGAATTTATCTTGGACTCTTGTTCTAATACGGGGCCTGATAGCCGTTGGATCCTTGATCCAATGGTGACTTCTTTTCATTTGAGATTAGAAAAGGGAATAGTAGACGAAGAATTCCCACTCGATTCTCTCCCCATACGATCAACGTACAAATTTGGAAATTGTCCCATTTGATTCAAGAGGTGAAACTGAACTAAGCAATCCTAATCTTGCCCAGTTTGACTCTGGGAAAGGGATTTGCCCAAATCCCTATTGAACTGGAACTCCAGGGAGAACCAGAGTCTCTAGTACATTACCATACATGTCTATATAAGATCCCCAATTTTTTTTCCCATGATATTGGAACCAATGTCGTGAAGGGTAAGATGTCTGAAGCCTGTTGTCTACCCATGTTTACGCCATAGGCGAGGGATCCGAAGGGCGATAGCCATGTTTTGCTGCTTCTACCGCTGCCATCCGAGGTAGAGTTCTTGCGGATGGGAGGACCTAGAGTGTGTGGTTCGTGCCCTCATGGAGGTGGCGTCGAGCCATATAGAGCAAGCTCTGCAGGAAGAGTGAGGGAGGGTCGTCACCGAGGACGGAGCAGCCGATGCTTTTCCTTTCCACAGAAATAGGGGAGCATGGTCCTGTCTGCGCGGCGCCTATGTGAGGATGAAAGGAAGGGGAGTCAGATCAGGGCTTCCAGGTAAATGGACCCAGGAAGGGATCCGCGAGCCAAGTCAGCCGCTGAAAGGGCTATGAAGTCGGATGGCTGACGTGGCACTCTGTCATTGGTCCAGAGGTATGTATCTTGTGAAATTCATATCTAAAGATTGGTAGGTCTAATCAAGACATGTTATATATATAAATTGATTATAAAAATTCAAGGAATCCAATAAATATATATTGAGTGCCTGATTCTGATCCTAGTTCAAAAAGTGGTAAAAGATGCTAACCTTAATGCCTTATAATGTGGAAAATCCTAACTTGTTGATTCTATGAAATTGGGATGATTAATAGGGATAATCTACGAGCCTATTAACCTATTGTTAATAAAAAGATGTTTTGAATATCTATGTAGATAATCCATGGACAAAATAGCTTAATTTAGGTTATGATATGTTAATATGCATTAATGGGCATAGAAACCCTAATCTAGGTAATTAATGTTTTCTAATGAGATATATTTCGAGATTTCTTGTATGAAAGTAATACTAAGTTTATCCTAAGACTATTAGGAAGATGTTAATGAGGAAATCAGTGTTTCCTCTCAGTCTTTCTATTTTTAGGGTTTTGGTAGTTATAATGATGAAAAGTGTACAAAAACCCTAATGAAACCCTAAAATGGATTAGGAAACCCTAGGAAGCAATTTCAAGTCGAATAGATAGATTCTTGATAAAGTGTGTAGTAAATAGGTTACCTATGCTTTTTCAAGAATTCTATGATTGTTGAATTGCTTGCTTGGATTGATTTCTTGGTTGGAAATTGCTATTAGCTTGTGAAATCTAGTGAACATGTATGTGGTTACTTTATGAATAATCGCCTTATGTTTCACGACATTTTCATGAAGTTTCCAGATTGGTATGAAACCTAAACTATTGATTGTTTTAATCTTGCAATCTCATAAAATGACTATGTGTATAACAATTAATTATGAGTGTACTTCTCAAACCTACATACCACCCTGATGTATGATGCAAGACCAAGCCGCAGAGGGAAGGTCTGAGTTTGTCAAGCCCTAGAGGGAAGACCATTGGGCACCTCAAAAGGTGACCCTAGGAACCAAGCTCAAGATGGAGAAGGTGGCCTTATGTCCCTTGCAAGGACAAAACCCTAAGAGAGGGTAATCCAGGGTTTAGGGTAAAAGTGGTTGAGAAGTTACATTGAAAACATAATTTGGATTTTTAATCAACTATTTGCTATATTTTGGTTGTTAGAGCCTATTTGTGATGTTGTGTTTGTCCCCACATACCAATATAGTAATATACTGACCGACGTATTGTTTGATGGCGTTTTAGGTATTTTTGAAAAAGGACAAACAATAAATTGAAATATTGTGAAGATATAATTACTTTGTTCAAGGAGGATTAGTTAGATAGACTTGGTCGGTATATAGAAGTCTAAATTCAAAATTTCAAGGTATGCAAAAAGATTTATTTTATTTCTAGATTTTCAATTTAGAAATAGTAGAATTTGATAATTATTTTTGATTAAATGTCAAACCATGGATCCTGAATTATTGGGATAGCATCTCTGACCTTTTGGTCTCCCTTGATTGGGGGTTACCGGGTGGCGGGGTCATTACATGAGACGTCGTCAACCGACGAACACCCAACCAGACTCATGTGCCAATGGCTCGGCCGGGCTTCTACCTACCGAAGGTTCAGAAAGCCTCTCACCTTCTGATGGTGTGACTTCCTTAGTCAGTTGAAGGAATATCTGCCATCCTCATCTACTAATGGCCCAATAGACTTACTTGTTATCTCACCCTTATTTATCGCATCTTCATTTGGTTACCCTCATTTTGTAAGAACATATATCTTGGTTTTGGTTAGGCATAACTAAGATAAGGCTTAGGATTCCTAAGACCTTCCACCCTAGTCCTTAAGATTGACCCAGTATACTACACAAGGCCCCACTATTATAGTTTCAAGCACCTAAGCATCAAGTTATAAACATAAAGTATGATTACTCTAGATCTGCTTATTTTTTGATGCATGATTTATGGGGATCAGATAGGTTAGGGAAACATTGGGCATTTAGGCTCAAAGCATCATGCAACTCAAGTGATGGGTCTATTGACTCAGTGTGGAACATGAAGTATGTTAGAGAAAAATTGAGAGCCAACATCGCTTGAAACTAAAGGGATGGTGTGGGGAGCTGGAGAGGTTGGACTGATCTAATGTTATTGTGGAAATAATAGAGGTAGGTGATGACTTAGTGCCACTACCCAACTACTAATGTGTTACCAGTTCATGTGAACGTGTGATAGGTAAGGATATCCGAATCTAGATCAAAATATCCGAGAAACTAAGGTCTAAAACAAATTAAATCACCCTCACTTATATATTCACTCACAAACTACCATAGAGGGTGTATTTAACATCTGATTAATCCCAAAATTGGTTGGTTATAGAACTTGGGTATGGGGTATGTTGAGGCCCACTCTTTTGATCAGTATAAATACCAACCATTAGAGATAATCACAAAACCTAAACCCATATTATGAAATAAAATAATGAATTCTTGATAAAGGCGATTAAACAGTATACGAAAAACACAGATAAATTTTTCCTTTTTATTTCCTCACAAATTTATAAATCAATGTCACATCAAGGACATCACATTCAGATATCACAAATCTTATTCAACTCCATTAAAACCAGAATCAAATCTTATTCTCATATGCAGTTTAGTTTACATTAGATACATGTACATTGATGAATAAACATAGTCTACAACCCATCATGGGAAAGAGAGAGTACAGGGACATTCTAATCTATCTAGATTATGCTATCTATATCTTCTTTGTCACGACCTCTCCGTCGGATAGCATTATACGTAAAAACATTTAAAACAACCTCATGAGACTCATATAGAGCCCCAGTGAGTGGATACCTCCCACTCAAGCTAGGTACATGCATCAACATCAGATTAAGTATAATAAACTTAATAGAAACATATAGATATTGAAAAGTCTAGCAGATAGTTCTATCATAAGTCATATCTCACTTACAATGGTAATCTAATCCAACATACAAGGTAATCACTTAAACCAATTATAAATTTGAAACATCTTTTAAAGCATGTCTGTGAACAAATCAATAGATACTTCTTAGTTCATATTAAGAATCGTACTGCATGAGTAATAAATCAAGTTCTTAGCATTTTGAATCGATACATAACTATAACATTATATTTGTGACACTCCACCAGCCGGGCCAGGAACACATCCTGCAGTCCTAAAGCTGAAGTACACATAATACATATCTACCAAGAAATACTATCAAATAGTAGGCAATCCAGCTCATATTCAAATGGATATAAATCCCATCATTTATAACTTGTCAGGATGACATAGCATAATATGAAATAGAAAATGTCCATAGCAAGATGATTACTTTTCACAACATGAAGCTTAATCAACAATGAGAAATCATCAACTAGCAATATAAGGAATGCAATAATCATTCAAATCATGTTCTACACGGCTTATCATCTTTTATTCATTTACCCTGAAACTACTTGTCTTGTACCTCACCAAGTAGAAGTTTCCATGCCTAATTCTCATGTCAACGACACACTGTCACTATCTTAGGGTTTAGCCAGCCACCCTAAGATATCAACAACAGACACTGGCCACCTCAGGGTCATGTCCACATCTCGAGTACACGAGATAGGAACCAACAAAACAGTATATCACATATCATAGTATTTCACATATTTTTCATTTCACATTTCACATATTTCATTTCAACAGAGTCTATTCCATCTGGACATAGACTTTCACAACAAGGATTTAGGGCCAGAGCCACTCCAGATGACTCACTCCTAAATCCTGGTGGTCTAACCTTTAAGGTCTCGATCCACACTCTGGAAATCCTTCTCATAATTCATCGATTACTACAAAGAGATCCATTTTGTTTCCCCAGTGTGGTCCTCAGGGGAAACTCACGGTGTTCAGGGCACCTAACTAGATGTTACATCATTTCACTTATTATTAATCTCTTTTACTCTTCTTACAAGAATTGAAAACATCATATATCAAATCTGTGTATTCTCGCGTAACTAGAATAAAATGAAGCGGATTAAGTTTATCAATAAGGACAATGATCAAAGCAAGAAGCACACTAAATATGTATATTACAACACATATGATTATTTCTATCTTCTACATCATCTCATAGAAATAATCAATAGTGGGCCTTCAGCCCGAGACATAATCTTATTGTCCATCATTTACCCCATCAAGGTTTTATCATCATCAATGGGTTTTCATCCCTAGACATAATCTCATTATGCAATATTTACCCTTATCAGGGTTTCTCAATGTAAGGAGTGGATATTAAATTCAATTTCAACATAAATCTTATCAATTCATTGTATATCACAGTTCTGAACAAATATTAGCAGAGGCATTAGAACTAGCAATAGTAAAAGCATATAGATATCATGTATCATTCCTCATACTCAAAATAGATTTATCATACAACATATACTTGTTCCATCCAATCTGAATAGATCCAATAAATTTCATGCATATACATGCATAACAGACTTAGTTCTCTTCTTCTTTTATTTCACATTCTTCATATGGGGTTACTAATCAACACATGTTGATTATCATTTTAATTCCATCAAAATAGTTCATTCTCATAGTACAAGTATTCTATCAAACAATCACAATACAAGAACACATTCTTGCAAATCAATTGAAATGCTTGAACCTCATGTTTTAATTGAATTAAACTACAATTATGTACATTCCTTAATCCCTCATTTGAGATTGTTAGTCATTAGCACCATTTAGCTCAACATTTTAGGGTTCGAGTTTGTTTCTTAAATTTGTCTACTAATTCTCATTTTTTCCCTTCAATTTCATATTCATCAATCTCAACTTCTCTCATGTCATGTTCATTAAATTACCGGAACCAATCATTTTTAACTCACTTGACATACAATACTTCTATTTTTGTTGATATCCATCAAAGTCTAGTTTTAGTATGTTTCATTCAATTTGGATTAAGCCACATGTAATTAAAACAAAGGATTAAAGACTTCATCATAATAACTTCATTAGTTTCATCTTTAACTTGCCATCACCATCAATACATTTTTTTCTTCATATCATTTCTTATATTTAGATAAGTGTACCATGTCATTGAATTCTAATGTCATTTCTATAATCAACAATGATCATTCTTTATTATACTAAAACAAATTCATTAGACTTAGATGATATTAATAAGACTCATCATATTCAATTGAAGTATTAATACTTTCAACTACAACATTTATCACATTTACAACATCATATACAAGTTCTAGCTTTATCACTCATAATATTCTTAATAATAAACTTTTAGGATTTTCAAGAAGTCATTCCTTAGTTCAACATATCATAAGAATGATATCATTCAGTAATCCAATCATGACTCAAGGGTTCATTAGGGTTATTCACAAACATGGAAACCCTAGTTTCCATTTTCACACATTCCATTCATCAATCATAAGTATACATTGATCAATTGACTCATTTGATTCACTTCCTCAACAAAAATCCTAATCAGGATATGTGGTCATTCAATTCCATTAACATTCAACAATACACTTGTATAATACAATCGAATACAATTCAAATATGAATCTATCCATGTTAATTCAATTCCAAGCATATCAGCCATCAGGCTGACATTTAGGCAAAATTCTCATGAAATAGAATTTTCATCTATCCGTAGGATTCTACATGGATCCTCAATCAATATATCAGGAACTAATCAAGTTCTAATCAATGAGAAATAATCAAAATCAGTAGAAGTCGATCCCCTAATATCTTTCCCAAATCAAATCCAATCACATACATATACAAGCAGGGTTTCTGATTGTTTTAGCCAGATGGAATTAGGCTTTCAACTTGAATACAAATATTAAGAGGGAGAAAAACACTCATCTAAGGTGCCAAGCACCTTAAAAATGTAGGTCAGCCTCTGAATTTTTGGAAACCTAATCAAACTCTCGCAAAAGAATCCAATTCTTTCTCCTCTCAACTCGGAAATCCTAGAAATGGGGATATGAAGAGAAAGAGTGAGAAAAGGGGGAGATTTGATGTGATTTCGAATCAAATAGAGGAGGGATGGAATCTTGACATGTGAGAGAAGATTCACCATCAAATTCTCTGCAAATAAGCTAAACTTACTTGATTTCATCATATTTTGGATAGAGAAACCCTAGGTCAACATCTCCACCACTTTCTCTACTCAAAACCCTAGCTCTCCTCTCGCTCAAAAATTTCATTTCTTTGATAGGAAGGACGAGTTATGAGAGCTCCTTGTGTGTTAGGTTAGTCATATAGATGAATTGGGGTGCTTAGAACAATTGCAAACAAGCCCCTCAATGTATTTTTATTTTTCTCAGACTGGTTGGTCGGATGAGTTATAAACTCGACAAAAACCACACTTTTCAGAACTCAATACTCATCAAAAAATTATCAAACATTAAAACTCTGTCTAAAATTGAGTTTATAAGAAACTTTAAAAATTTTAGATCATTTTGAATTACCAATAAATTAATAAAAATAAAATACTACACTACTATATTGCAGTCAGCAGCATGGTCAGTCGAGTTCGTACTTCACAGAACTCGACCGACACCCTTCTCTATAGGGATCAAAAATCATCAAAAAATTACACCAATTTAATAGGATGTCTATAATATAGTTTTTCAACTAAAATTAAAATTTATATCAATTGGATATACCAATAAAAAGATAAATTTCAATTACCAAATTTCTATATCAATCTAAAAATATGGTCGATCGAGTTTGAAACTCGACCGACAAATAGGTCAGAACATTCTTCAAAAATTCTGATATTTTTCAATAGTGTTCAAATTTGAGATATACAAATTACATAAAAATTTGAATTAAATATGAGTTACAAATAACATATAAAAATTATTTAGTGAGACACTATACTTATCAAATTATGTTTCATATGTCATCAAAACCCTAATTTGGGCCGATTAGGGTTTCCAAATCTTAACCCTAATTATGTGAATCAAAGTATGATTAAACCTTCTCATTATATTTAAAACATAAAAACTTAACTACCATCACTAATAAAGTTTTAAACAACGATCAACTTAGTTAAGCATACAATCATCCAAGTAAACCCTAATTAGATGACTAATTTCAAAACGGGTCATTATAGGGTAACCTAAACTTGAACCTAGATTTGGTATTTGGGATTAATTCTGTTACATTTTTTATTATGCATTAATCACATAATTAGGGTAATAAACTTAGCCTAATAGTAAAAAATGGTGAAACCTCTTATACTATCTAAAAAAATTGTACCTCTAAGACTCTAGGACTATCCTAGTTCGTATTATTATGGTAGTATATTTAGATTACTATTATTACTCATTAATTCTACAATTTAATTATTACGGTAATAATATCCTAAGATTTCATATTTACAAAATCCTAATGAGTCAACTAGGTTAAGAGATCTAAATATTATCTATTCCATTCTATAATAAGAAAAATGAATAGTAAGAGTTACCTAATTGATTAAGGGACATGAAAGGAAAAAGAAAGATTTGTACCTCAAATTGGGGATGATACACAAAATACAAATGGAGAGTATTGACATTGGCCTTGAACAAAACATTGAGATCTGGACAAAACGTTAAGTACACAAAACTCGATCTACAGACAATCTTCTTCTTCCTCTTTCCTATTTTGAGCTTTGAACTCTACACCTCATCTCTTCTCCTCATCCTCCTCTTCTCATCTCCTTTATCTATCCTTTGCACACCAACCACAAAGATACCGAAACATTTGTTGGGGGTGAGAAAAGACAAATAGAAACCCCCTGTGACAATACTTCAATAGAAGTAGGAGACATAGGGTGGAGAGGGAAGAAGTGATTGGAAAAATATTTGCTTGATACGGCCATAAATGTCGTGTGTCTTAGATACCTGATAGGCTTGAAAGAACTAGACCTCACTCTTAATAAAGCTTGACTTTGTGCTTGAAAGGAAAGAATCCCCACACATGAGAAAGTTTGATCTTGAGAGAAAAATTGTGTCTGAAATGTGATGATAGGACCTCATGTTCGTGCTTTAGAGAGGTTGACATGGAAAGGAAGTTGTAGTAGAAGAATGGATGATAACCCCCAATTTTGGGATGATATCTTAGTCTTTTCTTTAGTTTTCCACACTCTTTCATAATTAGAATTAGACATAATACCAAAATATTCCCTCTTATTGTAAATATACTATTAGACTAACTTTTCCCCTTTATATTTGCAGAAAAAGACACAAAAAAATCATAAAAGACTCACACGGTCCCAAGACCGCATGAAGCCAATCGGTCCCGAGACCGCATGGAGTCACACGGTCCCAAGACCGCATGAAGTCACACGGTCCCGAGACCGTATGGAGTCACACGGCCCCAAGACCGCATGGAGTCACACGGTCCCAAGACCGCATGGAGTAACATGGTCCCAAGACCGCATGAAGCCAATCGGTCCCGAGACCGCATGAAGCCAATCAGTCCCGAGACCGCATGAAGCCAATCGGTCCTGAGACCGCATGGAGTCACACGGTCCCAAGACCGTATGAAGCCAATGGGTCCCGAGACCGCATGGAGTCACACAGTCCCAAGACCACATGAATCCAAACGGTCTTGAGGTGCAAACGGTCTTGAGGTCCAAACGGTCTCAAGGTCCAAACAGTCTTAAGGTCCAAACGGTCTTGAGATCCAAATGGTCTCCAAACCATTTGGACTTCACTTAAGGCCTATAAATAAGACCCTGAGGGTCCTCCAAAGGGGAGGGAGTTTTCAGACGTCCAAAGGCTGCCTCAATCACTCCAGAGCAAATCCAACTTCCATCCTCTACCCAGGGGCTGCCAGTCTGAGACCCACACTCCATCTCGAAGCTGCTTTCTCTCTCTCTGCCAAAGAAGGTGGGAAGAGGGGATCTCGTCATCAAGAAACCTATGAAGTTGGTGGATCGTTTCTCTCTCTCTCCAAGGGGTTGAATTTCCTCTATCCTTTGTGGGGATGATGCTCTCTCTCTCTCTCTTCTTGCCTCCTTCTTTGTCCTAGTTATGAGTGAGTAGTCTCTCTCACTAGGGTGCGGGGAGTATCCCCGCTACCCATGTTTTCATATCATGTAAATGTAATCCATAGTTTGTAATATAGAGTTTATATCTTTTCAGTTCAGCATCAAACGTTTAATGAATACTTGTTGCTTGATCACCAACTTGTGTTATCTTTTATCTTTTGTATGAATTGTCTACGTTTGTACTATTAGATTCGAAACTCGTTTGTATGTTGGTTCTTGGTGCATGTATTCACCATGCATCTGTTTCGGTATCTAGGAGTGTCTTTCAAGAAGTGGAGTATACTCACTCCCATTGTTGTATTTTCATGCTATGAAATGGAATCATTTGATGTGTGAAAGTACAACCTTGATGAGTCGAGAAACACACTTTGCGAAGGGAATGATGCAAAGTAGTTGACCATTCGTTCGGGGATGGCTGACTTTGCAACATTCCCACACTTCTCGTAGTTAGTTCTCTGAAAGGAAACTAAATCTACAAAGATACTAACTGACTAAACTCTTGTTGCAGGTTATGTTTTATTTTGCATGTCTTGATCCATGTGTAGTGGTGGTGAAAAACCGATCACACCCTAGTGACTTCTTATCATTGTTAACAACCTAAGTTTACCTTCTTGCCTTTATTTTACTTGCTCTTAGTCTAAAAACAACCAAATCAACTTCTTGATCTAAATACCAACTATTGAGTGATTAAGTGAAATTCCAACGTTTTCTATCTTGTTGCTCCCAACAAGACCGTTGTCCCGTGGATTCGACCCTTAACTATACTACGATAAGACTTCCATGTATCTTAGCATACATGGGTGGAGTTCTCTATCTATTATAAGCAAGGCTAAACCTAAGGATTTATCATCTTTAGAGTTTTTAGTGGTGCACGCAATTTCACGTAAGTGGAAGCTCCATCAAAAATTGGCACTGTTGTCGGGGACAACGGAATGTCTTAATTTCATTTAGTATCTTGCTAGTTGGTTAGGATTCTACACTTTCTTTTAATCATTAGTTTGTATCTTCTTGAGATCATTATATCCTTATCATCATCGAAAAAGGTGTTCTCTTTTCTCTTCTCAGGTAGAAAACGTGTATGTGATCATCGCATAACCTCAGATTCTCCCCTGATCCAAAGTTTGACTCTGAGGTAGAGAGAAGCTTCCATCGTCGCATTAGACTCAATCACCAAAGGGCCAGGAAAATGGTTGAAAATCAACGCCAGGCTGCATTGGTGATGGAGAGGGTCAATGCCGCCATCGCCGCTCAAAGAGCACAACTCATCACGGATACTCGTGCTCAGATTCAAGCGGAGATTCGTGCAGAAGAACATGCCCGCATAAAAGCTGAAAATGAGGCAGCAAACCAAGCTGCTCAGTTGGAACTAAGGAACAAGCAGTTGAGGGATTATGTTGTCCCAAAGAACTACAAAGACAACCATCCGGTCCGACCTCCAATCATCAACATTCCTAACTTTGATATCCGAACCCAATGGATCCAGATCATGCAGGGCATCTCATTTTTTAGAGGTTTAGGAGATGACTGCATGGATCATCTGAAGAGGTTTAAGGCACTATGCCGACTGGTCCCGCAAGCCAGAGTTGTCTTTGATGCAATAATGCTTCATCTGTTTCACTTCACTCTATCTGGGAGAGCTCCGAGCTGGTATAACTCACTTGACAGGGAGACAATAACCACCACCTGGGCTCCCCTGGAAGAAAAGTTCTTGGAGAAGTTCTTCCCCTCTTCACTGACTTACGAGATCAGGGGGCAGATTAATCACTTCTCTCAACTTCCCAGAGAATCCCTTGCTAAAGCATGGGAAAGGTTCAAGGAACTTTTGTGAAAGTGCCCTCATCATGGAATCTCCCAGAACCAATTGATAGAAACCTTCTATCCGGGAGTGAGTGATGACATAAAGCAATTTCTAGATTCCTCATCTGGAGGAAACTTTATGAGAAAGAATTACGAAGATGCCTGGAAAATAGTCACACTCGGAGCTGAGAATCAGTCCAACTGGGGACGATCAACTGGCAAAGGAGTCCTCAAGGTCTATATACAGCCGAAGAATCAATAGAGATGAAGGCTATTGCTGAAGCCTTGAAAACCATATCTCATAAGCAACAAGCTCTCGAAACTTCTCTTGGAGAATTTGACAAGATGAAAAATTCTCATGTTCAACAGGTCAAGGCTGCCGCAGGGACCTGTGAAGCCTGTCATGCTTCTGATCATCCAACCCTTTTATGCGGAATGTTTTACAATGTGATGATGGATATGCATCCACCACCACCACAATATGAACCAATCTCTGACCAGTCCGAAGAACAATTGCCAGAACAAGTCAACTCTATTCATACCATTCCTGGATAAGTCTATTATAACCCTAATCAGCCAAGGAACCACCTGGGATTCCAATACGGGAACCCTGCTGGGACCGCAAATCCACAACACCAGATGCAGGGCATATCTTCCAGTAGGTTGCCACCTGGATTCCCAAACAACCTCAATCAAAATCAAGGGAACGCCAGGAATAACTTTCCGAGATCCAATTACCCCAGGAATTTGTCTGCCTACTATCAGTATAATCATCTTCCTCTCCACCCACAGCTGCACCCCCAGCTGCAGCAACCTCAGTTAGCGCTGCACTTCGCAACAACCTCAATAAGGACAACAACAACTTCCTTACAAGAATACTCCTTCTCATCCGGAAGACGAAATGAATTTGATAAGGCAGATGCTGCAATCCCAACAGACTATGCTAGCTAATCAACAAGCTCAGCAAAAGGCAGTAGAGGCTCAACTTGCCCAAATTGTTGCACAACTAAAGCCTCCAGCAGGCCCATTTGTAGGGTAGCCTGAATCGAATCCCAGACATGGACAAAATAGTCCTAAACAGTTGAATGCTTTTACCACGAGATCTGGACGCACTCTTCATGAAACTACAAGGATCACTCTTGATGATGATGATACACCTACCTTCATGAAGAATGAGAGCCCGAAGCCAGGAACGGAGAAGTCCACATAGAATGCAAAGGGCAAGGGAAAAGAACAAGTGTCCACGGACCCAAAAATCTTACAGTATAAACCAAGGATCCCATATCCAGGAAGACTGCGAGAAATGAAAATGGATACCAGGTTCCAAAAATTCAAGGAGGCGATGAAGAAACTTTACATCGATATCCCACTCCTTGATGCCCTCTCTGAGGTACCAGCTTGGGCAAAATACCTCAAAACTCTGTTATCAAGGAAGTACATCACTGAGGAACAAGAAACTATCAAGCTTGCCCAAACCACCTCTGATATCATCCTGAATAAAATGCCAAAGAAGAAGAAGGATCTAGGTTCCTTCGGAATTCAATGTTGCATTGGAAATGCATCGAACAAAAAGGGATTAGCGGACCTAGGGGCCAGCATATCCATTATGCCCTATTCTATGTGCAAACGATTAGGTTTCACCGAATTGCTGCCTATAACAATGACAATTCAATTAGCTGACTCTACAATCACTGCACCTCTTGGAATTATTGAAGACATTCCAGTTAGGATAGGCAATGATGCCTATGTCCCGTGCGACTTTGTCATCATGGATATTAAGGAAGATCTGAGATACCCGATAATTTTTGGCAGACCCTTCCTCGCTACTGCCAGGGAGCTTATCGATGTTGAAGCTGGTACAATCATTCTAAGACTCGGAAAAGAAGCAATTCAATTCTGAGTCCTCAACAGCATGAAAGGCCCCAGCATCCAAGAGGAGGTTTTTCTTCTGGACACAATGCAGCAAATGTCTCAATTAGAAATATCTGAGCCATCAGATGAGTTAGAGAATGTCCTAACCAACCCAGAAGTTGAATTTTCTACAAATGAGTTGGTTCAACAGTGTCTGCAACACCTAGGAAAGGCCGAAGAAGCACCGACGACCACCTTTGAAGAACTTAAAGCTGTCACCATTATAGAAGCAACTGAGCCACCTAAGGCCCCTGAAATGAAGACTTTACCCAAGGGGCTTAAACATGATTTCTTGGACGAGGAAAAATTATGCCTGATCATCATCAACTCTACCCTTACAGAAGATCAAGAAGAAAGGGTTCTAGAAGAGCTGAAGAAGCACAAAAAGGTCATTGGATATAAGATAACTGACCTGACAGGCATAAATCCAGCCCTGTGTATGCACAGACTTCCAATGGTTGAAGAATTTAAGCCATCTCACGAACATCAAAGAAAATTTAATCCTAATCTCCAAGAGGTGGTTCGCATAGAGGTCCTCAAATTACTTAAAGCTGGCATAATCTACCCTATTTTTGACTCCCAGTGGGTCAGTCCCGTCCAAATAGTTCCTAAAAAGGGAGGCACTACTGTCGTGCTCAACGACAAAAATGAGTTAGTACCTACTAGGACGGTAACATGGTGGAGGATGCGTATCGACTATAGAAAACTGAACAAAGCCACGCGGAAAGATCACTTCCCCCTGCCCTTTCTCGATGAAGTCCTAGAGCGTTTAGCTCATCAGAAATACTTCTGCTATCTCGATGGTTATTCCGGGTTCTACCAAATACCCATACACCCGGACGACCAGGAGAAAACTACTTTCACCTGCCCTTTTGGAACATACACTTTTAGAAGAATGCCCTTTGGGTTGTGTAACGCGCCCGCTACTTTCCAAAGGTGTATGTCCGCCATTTTTGCAGGATTAACAGAATCCATAATGGAAGTTTTCATGGATGATTTCTCAGTTTACGCAGATTCTTTCAATAACTGTTTAATCAACCTTGGACAAGTTTTACAACGTTGCGAGGAAACGAACCTTATACTGAATTGGGAAAAATGCCACTTCATGGTAACTGAAGGTGTCGTCCTTGGGCACAGAGTGAGTGACAGAGGGATCGAGGTCGATAAGGCAAAAATCGATGTTATTTCAAAGTTGTCACCACCGAAAGATATAAAAGGCGTAAGGGCTTTCTTGGGTCATGCGGGGTTCTACAGAAGATTCATTAAGGATTTCTCAAAAATAGCAAAACCCATGACCCAACTCCTGACCAAAGATACTGAGTTCATCTTTAACCAAAAATGCATGCAAAGTGTCTCCACTCTCAAAAATGCTTTAATTTCCGCACCTATTCTGAGAGCCCCAGATTGGTCGCAGCCATTTGAAATCATGTGCGACGCAAGCGATTATGCTATAGGGGCTGTATTAGGATAGAGGATTGACAAGAAACCTTACGTAATTTACTACGCATCTAAAACGCTAGATGAAGCACAGAAGAACTACACTACTACAGAGAAGGAGTTCCTAGCTGTCATCTACACATTTGAAAAATTCCGCTCCTATTTGATTGGATCCAAGGTTATCGTTTACACCGACTACTCCGCCATTCGATACCTAATTTAGAAGCAAGATGCTAAACCCAGACTTATCCGCTAGTTGTTGATGCTTCAAGAATTCGATTTGGAAATTAAAGATAAAAGCGGAGTGGATAACGTTGTAGCCGACCATATGAGTCACATTGAAGTTGAAGATAAAATCCCTATCTGAGATTCCCTTCCAGACGACCAACTAATGAAAGTTACTTATGGATTCCCTTGGTATGCGAATATTGTCAATTATCTAGCTACAGGAATCATTCATCCATCTGCTTCCCACCATGACAAACGGAAATTCCTCCACGACATAAAGCAATATTATTGGGATGAACCTTACCTGTTTCACCTTTGTGCTGACGGACTTTTCCGTTGCTGCTTACCAGAAGAAGAGATCACCCCCGTCCTAGAGCATTGTCATTCAGGACCCACAGGGGGGCACATGAGTGCAAAGAAAACTACTATAAAAGTTATGCAATCTAGTTTCTTCTGGACAACCATAGCAAAGGACTCCTATGATTTTGTGAAATCCTGCAACAAATGTCAATTTTTTGGTAACATATCTAAAAGGAACGAAATGCCCCTCACAATGTGGCAAGAAATTGTGTTATTTGATGTGTGGGGGATAGACTATATGAGCCCTTTTCCTTCTTCCTATGGTTTCTCTTACATCCTGTTTGCGGTAGACTATGTCTCGAAATGGGTCGAAGTTGTACCCACTGTATCTAGTGATTCAAAACCAGTTATTAAATTGTTCAAAGATATCAGTTCCCCCAGATTTGGAGTCCCTAGAATTGTCATATCATATGGCGGGACCCATTTCCTAGAACAGAGTTTTGAAGCCCTGTTAAAAAAGTACGGAGTCAACCACAAAGTAGCAATGCCTTACCATCCACAGACCAGCGGTCAGGTTGAGGTATCCAATAGACAACTAAAGGCGATCCTAGAAAAACAGTCAACAGAAACTGCACTGACTAGTCCGCCAAGCTTCCCGATGCCCTTTGGGCATACCGTACAGCCTATAAAACACCAATCAGGACAAACCCGTTCCATTTGGTATATGGAAAATCATGTCATCTTCCAGTAGAGCTGGAACACAAAGCCTGGTGGGCCATCAAACAGCTAAATTTCGATTTTAAAAGCGCCAGAGAAAATAGACAACTCCAGCTGCAGGAGCTCGAGGAACTTCGAATGACCGCCTATTAGAGTGCCAGAATCTATAAGGAGCAGACCAAAATGTGGCACGACGGTCATCTTAAGAGGAAAGACATCGCCATTGGCGACCAAGTACTCATTTTTAACTCCAAGCTCAAGTTGTTCCCCGGAAAACTTCGAACAAAATGGTTCGGGCCCTTCACCATAAAGAATATATACCCAACTGGAGCTGTCATAATTATCGACAACAATGGAGGAGAAAGGACGGTCAACGACCATCGTTTAAAGAAATACTACACCCCAACAGATAAAATGCCAAGATAGACCATTGAAATCAAAGACGCCAAACCATCAGCATAACAACGTCAAAGCTTCGTCGAGCCAGCGACGTAAAACCCAGGCGCTACTTGGGAGGCAACCCAAGATTTTAGCTTCTTTTTTTTCCATTCTTTCTTTTACCTTAGGTTTATCCTCTGAAAATATAAAAATGTCACATAACCAAAACAAACATAAAAATATAAAAATCCTTTTGACCTTAATCCTCCCAAACGGTCCTGAAAGTGTTTGGGACAAAACGGTCTCCAAACGGTTTGCCGTTTGGGACCAAACGATCTCCAAACCGTTTGGAACCAAATGGTCCTGAAACCGTTTGGGACCAAACGGTCCTGAAACCATTTGACCTGGAGATTTTGTAAGGTCAACCCCCAATCCCTATAAATATAAACCCTACCCCCTCCTTCTCCTCTCTTCGACTCTCGAGTTTTCCCAAACTTTCGCGCAAGCGCTATTCCATTGCTTCCTTCCCTTGCTCCCGCGCGACCTCACCTTCGTCGACCTAGCTCCATGTTCCTTCGTGGTGACCTCACTCCCGCCCTCTGCTTCACAGTCGTCATCTCCGTTTCCAGCTGCAAGGTAGTCCAGCCACCTCGGCAACCTGGCCGGCCTTTTCGTTTCCGCAACCTTCTTTACCGCCGTCAACAACTTCGGTGTCGCCGCGACGTTTCCCCTTCTGCTTCGCCACCTTCGTTTCCACTTCCACCGGCTCCGCCGCAACCCTCTTTATCTTCATCTTTATCGCCGTCATCTCCTTCCATCACGGCCTTCGTCTTCATCGCCGGCGCCTCCGCCTTCCCTTCGTCGTTTGTTACCTGACATTTCACCTTCCAAACGGCCTTGAAACCATTTGGAACCAAACAGTCTTGAAACCGTTTGGAACCAAACGGCCATGAAACCGTTTCGAACCAAACGGTCCTGAAACTGTTTGGAACCAAACGGTCCTGAAACCGTTTGGAACCAAATGGCCTTCAAACCGTTTGGTTTTTTCAAATATATGTATATATATAAAACCACATAAATACAAATAAAATCCAAATTTTTATAAAACATGTTGTTCGAACTCATGATCTCCCATTTTGTAGATATGGCATCACCAGCAAAGAAGGCCACCGGATCTGAAAATGCTCAAATCTGGACTAATGAGCAACTGAGGGCAGATCAAGCCAAACTCCAGCAGATCGTTCATGACTACAACAGTACTGGAAAGGCCCCGCCAAATGTCAAAATGATGCAAGTCTTGTGCGACCTTGATCGCCTCAACAAGTGCCTTGCTGAGGCACCTGAAGAAGAAATTCAAATTTCTTCTTCTGATGATGAAGGCTCAGAATACAAGCTAAACTTCGAGGAGGAATCGCCAGCCGAAGAACAAAAGGGGAAACACAAGGTCCAAGAAACTGCAACCGAACAACCCTCCAAGAAATGAGCCAGAAAGCAAGTCTGGACTGCCTCTGCTAGGGACCAACCCCTTGCAACACTTACCACCACCATCCCTGTTACCACCCCCACCTTCTCAATTCTCACCACCACTGCACCCCCACCAGAAAACCTTTACATCCACACCATCCCATCCATCGAAAAAATCCTAAAACATACAAAGTACGTCTGCTCAAGCGTACTACTGAAGATGGGGATCTATGACAGAGTCCTCACAATGCTCAACACCGCCAACTTATCCAGACTCTATTTCATCCCCGAAATCTCTTATGTCGAGCCCACCACAGAATTCTTTACCCATCTTACTAAAGAAATGGTGGAAATTGCACACAGAGCAAGGGATGGTGGTGATCGCCGGCTAGTCACCAAGCTCTTTGGGAACGACATTGTGATAACAGAAAATCTTCTAAACGAAATCTTCATCGACAATCCAGAGCAGCTCAATAAAGCCAAAGCTGCAGGAACGAAGGTCTACCCGTTTAATGAACACACCTTCTGGAAGTCACTAACAGGGATCCCAAGCTACGAGCCAAAGACATGTAAAGCCTCTAATATTCACTCATGGTTCGTGCGCACGCTTCACAAAATCATTACCAGTGCGCTGTTCCCCAGATCAGAGGGAGGAAACGTTATTTCTGCCGACCTCTTAATCCTATGGTCAATCTTGCACAAAAAGCCGGTCAATATCGGACGACATTTGATACAAAAGTTCTCCAACTACGCCATAGGAAAGGAAATTTGCATAAGGGGCCATGTCACATCCATCATAAAATACCTCAAGATGGACAAACCCCCACCGCACTGCACGCAAATAAAGGGCGACATCCTTACTAATGAACAAACCTTGAAGAACTCCTTTATTATTAAGGAAAAGGATGAGAAACTATATTACGTCTTCTGCCCTATAGTCAAGTCATCTAGAACTCTCCTCCCGCTTTCGGAGCTCGCAAATTATGACACAGAAAAGCTCCTCTTCTCTGACGAGGAGCTTACACACCTCTTAGCTTCGGTTAAAGCAACCGAAAAGAAAGCAAAAGCGGGACAGACGGAGCTAAGTATCATAGCCCCGACACCTCGACCATCAAAAATACCTGCAAAATGACCTTCCAGAAGGTAGTTGTAGGCACAACAGTTGTCGGGGACACCGACATCAAGACCACATCCAGAGGCCGACCCCCTCCAAGAAGAACACATCACCACCTCATCAATCGACTCTTTCATTAAGAGTCTAAATGATCAGCTAACCGCCACCACCACTCCACCCTCCACCTTTCCAACATCCACCACTCTTCCTTTCTTCACCACATCCACGCAACCACTCGCACCCTCTTCTTCACCCCTATTTCCTTCAGGCTCTCCCTTCTCCACCCCTATGCCCGACTTTACCACTTTCCCACCCACCTCCACAATCGCTACCGCATCGCTATCACTCCCCCCACTTTCACCTGAGATACCACCACCTTTCACATCCACCACCACCCCGACACCATTGGTGACCCCATCCATAGTCACCACGCAGTTCAGGGAACCATCAGTGTCTCTTCCGCAAGACACTACCACCATCCCACACAGACCCCAGTTATCCCACCCCTCCGCTTCTGGGGTCCCCTTTTCCAGCATCGGTGAGGAATTCAGACGTCAATTCGACGTCGTCTGAAACCTCCTCACCGATCCTTCTAACATTTTACATTCTATTTTTTCTTGTGTGCAGGGTTTATCCAGACAGGTGGCCACAATTGAGGAATAAAACCGAGCCTTGCCCAACATCCTCCAAGGTTTTCAGCAACGACAAGATGAGGTGGCTAAGCAAGTTGAGCACATCAACAGCCACTACAACAACTTGCCGGAACTGGTCCTTGGAGCGAAGCGCCAGCAAGAAGCGACGTCAAAGCAAGTTGATGAGATCTCTACGCAGACTCAACATCTGCCCGAGACTCTCCACGAGCTCCAGCAACAACAAGCAGTTCTGAGCACGTGCTTGGACACCATCAGCAACACCCTCACACAACTACATAATCGCCAAAGGAGTCAACTAATAATGAAATCCATCAACTACGTGCTCAAGTAACAGATCTTACAACACATCTCGTCTCTGTCGAGGGCCGATATACTGACCTCAAAGAAACCTACAACGCACTGCTCGAAACACACGATCATGTGCAAGTAGCTTTCGATGAGTTACAAGCCACCCACTGGCGGTGCAAAAAGACCGCAAGCAAAAAGCTAGCAGACAAGGCAGCGGCTGACAAAGATGGCGATAGTGATGAAGAAGAAGACTCCGACTCATCTGCTAATTCAAACAATGATACCACCTCCTCAGGTGATAAATCTGACGATGGGGAGGACCCAGGTCAAGCAGTAGAACCTTCTCAGAAAGGTTCCGACAAAGGTCAACAAGACGGTGGACATCACCCCAAGTCCCCCCCCATAATGATAACGTAAACATGTCATATGGGGACCAATTCCTTGATTATTCTGCTCTGGGGTCCATCGGGGAGTTAGCTAAAGACGCAGCTTTCGTTGAGTTCCACCAATGTATATTAGGAACCAGTGCAAGCCCACCCACAACAACCGCTCCACCCTTCTCCGCACCTGCCACATCAGTGCCCTTCCCACAAGACCAGGACGAGGCAGAACGAGTGAGTTTAGATACAGATGAAGAACTCAATTCTGCCTCCGATTTGGATGATGATCTACAGGGCTATGCAGAAGTCCTGGAACAACCTCTTTCCCCCCCTCCACAGGAGCTTCCCCCGCCACCACCTCTACCGCACAAAATGCATGATCTGGATATGGCAGCCATCTCCACATTAGAAGCTCATGACATTTTTATACTGAACACTATTGTGGACGATGCAAAGGCAGGGGAAGACATCATCTACCATAACACAAAAACTAAGTGCAAGCTGACACGAGAAGACTTCCGCAACATCCTGCGACCACGCTCCACGATGCCAATGGCAATCTTCTGTTTCCTGCTCGCCAATTGTATAGAAGTATACAGAAGCTCTAAGAGGCAGCAGCCAGTTTTTAACGCCTCACCTGCTCTATCTATCAGCCTTTTATACAAAGATATATGAGTAAAATCCATAGAGCGGTTGCGTGCCGGTTTAGCATGGCGGGCACGTTATCTCACAATGCCCTTCCAAGTTTCGGACCAATGGCTTTTTATGATTGTAGACACCGAGGCACGGGACGCCAAGGTTTATAATTTTTGCGGCACTGAGCTACCTGCCGGTACAATAAACTTTGTTGGTGAAGAAGCATGTGAAGCCCGATGCATACCTTTCCTCCTTCTCAAGCTAATTTGGGTTGCACGCCCATCTCTCTGCCAAGACTGGAGCCAACCCTAGTTCCAAATTATAAACCCAAATGTTCAAGCTGCTGAGGGATCTGGGGACTGCGCTTTTTGCACCATCCGTCACATCTAAGAGCTGAACCAAGAAATCCCTTTTGCTAATCTAGTCGCTGAAGATTTTCACTCATTGCGAGGGCGTTACGCCATGGAGCTCATTTGTGATAGAAGGTTCTTCAAGGACCCGACAATGGCACCTGATGACGTCCCTCGTTACCTTTTTTCAGCAGTATAATGCCCGCAGAGGTGACCTTTCTGACAAACTTTAAAAGAGTTGGAGAAATCTAAGGACCCAGCCACAACTCCCGAGCAAAGAAAAAGTGGCATAGATCCTTTGTCTACCATTGAACCAACTTTCCCGGACTTTGACCTCAGTGCTTGCAAAGGTCTCTCCGGCATTGAACTATGCCTCATCATGTCGAGGCTTTCCTCCGAGAAGGATGAACTCGTGTTCATGTCTAGTGACATTCTAATAATGGCAGACACGCTTCGAGAAACTATTCAGTTTAAAGGATCTCTCTCCGTAAGCCTAATGGCCGCTTATCAATTTCTCCTCGGCCAAAATAACCCCACAACATATATGGCGTCCCCATACATGAAGGATGATCTTTTAAAGCTAAATCACTTCGGCACAACTGATGCACTGATCTCCTTTCTACAATACACAACACCGAAGTTCATCATGCTACCCTTCCTTTATCATGAGTACTGGTTGCTCCTGGCAACAAACCTACCAGAAGGAACAACTACAATCTACAATAGTTTTGACAGCCAATACAATCCATGACAGAAGAACTATATCGTGACACCAAAGACACCCACGGAGATAGTGGCGAAGGAATGCACTGACAAATTAATTGCCTTTTTAAGTCAGCACACAAGGTCTTACGACAAAGAACATTTTCATCGCCCTTCCTTCAGCCACAAATGTCCCCAACAAATTCGGCAATCAAATGACTGCGGCTTCCACGTCCTCTTCTGGATGTACACCGTCATGGTCCTTCAAAGACCAGTAGAGGATATGACTGACGTGGATTATCACGCTCTACGTGGCCAATTTGCAGCTAATCTACTTCAATCATCAGGGGCAAACTCAGGATTAACTTAGCCTGTAGCCCTTGTCATCGTACTTCTCAACCTATCACTTTGACACTCTGAGGATAGAGTGTGTGATAAGTTAGGGGGGGGGTACATTAGACAAGGGCGAGGTATCATTTCCATATCCCTCTTTCTCCATCTTCTCCTTCATTTTTGTACAAATTTTCTTAGTTTCCTTTACACATTTAGCTCCCATTTCAAATAACTCATCTTTGGAATAAAGTCACCCTCAGCTAACTTTAGAATCACGTTAGTCCTCAAAAGTAAATAGCACTTAGACATATAATGGCGACTTAATAATATCTCTCCACTATTGATTTTCATGCTTTTGTTTCACTTCTACATCTGACTCTCCACAGGTCAATATCAAGGCAAAAATAAGCCGAGCTCTCAAGGATGAGAGGGGCATCAGGCGACTTCTAAATCAAGAAGTCTTGCAAGCGGACCACAAAATAAGTGCATGTTGAAAAACTCTAAGAACAACTTTCCTCTCTTCAAATAAAAGAGGCTTGGCCGCCCAAAATAATTTCCCGAAAAAAAACCCCAAATCCTAAGCATGCGAGTCTACGAATAAAAGCCAGAGAGTTGAATAAAATTATGAGAGTTGTGCCATAAATAAGGATCTATATAAAGAACTGATGAAGGTATCACCCGGCCGGCACATTCAGCTGCCCTCACAAAGGCAGATGTGTCGTGCCCGGTAGTGAACCCCTAAGGTATCTAAATATATGAAAGGCTTATAAAAGATTCACCTGGCCGGTACATTCAGCTGCCCTCACAAAGGCAGATGTGTCGTGCCTGGTAGTGAGATTCTAAAAAAATAGACAACCCCTCCCCCACTTAAAAGGGGAGTTACACTTCAAGCCTGTAGCCAACCCTCATACCCACTCTAGTTTCCACTAGGTTCTTCAGAGAGGTATAAAGCTGATTAGAGTCAACAACATGCACAGAATAAAAAGTGGTCCCGATGCAAGCTACGAGATACGGAAGGAACCTGAGACCCAAGCAACTCTCAAAAACCTGAAAGAGTCAAGGCAAGCAATAAGACCCGATATGAACTTAGGATAACTTAGGTTGAGAATTGAAGCAAGAGTATGGAAATCTTAACTAAATAAAATTGCCTCGCCATTACATGCCTCATCTCTATCTAACTTGAGGACAAGCTAGACTCTAAGTTAGGGGGGGTGATAACCCCCAATTTTGGGATGATATCTTAGTCTTTTCTTTAGTTTTCCACACTCTTTCTTAATTAGAATTAGACATAATACCTAAATATTCCCTCTTATATTAAATATACTATTAGACTAACTTTTCCCCTTTATATTTGCAGAAAAAGACACAAAAAAATCATAAAAGACTCACACGGTCCCAAGACCGCATGAAGCCAATCGGTCCCGAGACCGCATGGAGTCACACGGTCCCAAGACCGCATGAATCCAATCGGTCCCGAGACCGTATGGAGTCACACGGTTCCAAGACCGCATTAAGCCAATCGGTCCCGAGACCGCATGGAGTCACAGGTCCCAAGACCGCATGAAGCCAATCGGTCCCGAGATCGCATGGAGTCAAACGGTCCTGAGACCGTATGGAGTCACACGACCCCAAGACCGCATGGAGTCACACGGTCCCAAGACCCATGGAGTCACACGGTCCCAAGACCGCATGGAGTCACATGGTCCCGAGACCGCATGAAGCCAATCGGTCCCGAGACCGCATGAAGCCAATCAGTATCGAGACCGCATGGAGTCATACGGTCCCAAGACCGCATGAAGCCAATCGGTCCCGAGACCGCATGGAGTCACACGGTCCCAAGACTGCATGAATCCAAACAGTCTTGAGGTCCAAACGGTCTTGAGGTCCAAACGGTCTTGAGGTCCAAACGGTCTCAAGGTCCAAACGGTCTTAAGGTCCAAATGGTCTTGAGATCCAAACAATCTCCAAACCGTTTGGACTTCACTTAAGGCCTATAAATAAGAACCCAAGGGTCCTCCAAAGGGGAGGGAGTTTTCAGACGTCCAAATGCTGCCTCAATCACTCCAGAGCAAATCCAACTTGCATCCTCCGCCCAGGGGCTGCCAGTCTGAGACCCACACTCCAATTCGAAGCTACTTTCTCTCTCTCTGCCAAAGAAGGTGGGAAGAGGGGATCTCGTCATCAAGCAACCTGTGAAGCTGGTGGATCGTTTCTCTCTCTCTCCAAGGGGTTGACTTTCCTCTCTCCTTTGTGGGGATGACACACTCTCTCTCTCTTCTTACCTCCTTCTTTGTCCTAGTTATGCGCGAGTAGTCTCTCTCACTAGGGTGCGGGGAGTAGCCCCGCTACCCATGTTTTCATATCATGAAAATGTAATCCATAGTTTGTAATATAGAGTTTAAATCTTTTCAGTTTAGCATCAAATGTTTAATGAATACTTGTTGCTTGATCACCAACTTGTGTTATCTTTTATCTTTTAGTATGAATTGTCTACGTTTGTACTATTAGATTTGAAACTCGTTTGAATGTTGGTTCTTGGTGCATGTATTCACCATGCATCTATTTCAGTATCTAGGAGTGTCTTTCAAGAAGTGGAGAATACTCACTCCCATCGTTGTACTTTCATGCTATGAAATGGAATCAGTTGATGTGTGAAAGTACAACCTTGATGAGTCGGGGAACACACTTTGTGAAGGGAATGATGCAAAGTAGTTGACCATTCGTTCGGGGATGGCTGACTTTGCAACATTCCCGCACTTCTCGTAGTTAGTTCTCCAAAAGGAAACTAAATCTACAAAGATACTAACTGACTAAACTCTTATTGCTGGTTATGTTTTATTTTGCATGTCTTGATCCATGTGTAGTGGCGGTGAAAAACCGATCACACCCTAGTGACTTCTTATCATTGTTAACAACGTAAGTTTACCTTCTTGCCTTTATTTTACTTGCTCTTAGTCTAAAAACAACCAAATCAACTTCTTGATCTAAATACCAACTATTGAGTGATTAAGTGAAATTCCAACGTTTTCTATCTTGTTGCTCCCAACAAGACCGTTGTCCCATGGATTCGACCCTTAACTATACTATGATAAGACTTCCACGTATCTTATCATACGTGGGTGGAGTTCTCTATCTAGTATAAGCAAGGCTAAACCTAAGGATTTATCATCTTTAGGATTTTTAGTGGTGCACGCAATTCCACATAAGTGGAAGCTCCATCAATGGATAACCATAATTCAATGTAGTATATGAACCGATTAAACGATACAGAGAAGAAAATGAATGGATCTTTGTGCTACTTAAATGAGGAAGAGCCTATGTAATATGGATGAGGTCTAGCAATAAATATGATTTAAAATCTGGGATACATGAATCTTTTCAATACTAGAAATGATAGTGGGATTGATGAACTATTGTGTGAAGACTCATTGGGGAGCTTGTGACCTCTGATGACATGTGTAATGATAGACATGATGTCTTTAAACATGCTTAGAGAACTGATCTAATGCACGACATGTTTAACATTTGAAAAATTGTGTCAGTCATCATTGGTAGTTGGAAAACCCTAGCAACAATGTGTTGACTAGATGGCACATTATTCTAATGATCACCACTAAGTGAAGGAAGCCCTAATGGTGGCATGTCGTGTTGGAGTATTGAAATGGCATGTTGACTATAGTAGATTTTTGATGACACACCAACTTTGAAATTGACATGGCATGTTGACTAAAGTATATTTCTAGTGACATTCCATGTTGAATACTGACACAACATGTTGACTGGAGAATTTTTTTGGTGATATGTTGTGTTGGACACTGACAAGGCGTGTTGATGAAGAACTCTTGCTGCAAATGAAGTTACATGTTGTGTAGATGACTTAAGAATTATGTAACATGCCACCAAGGTAGTTTTGACCTAGATATCGGGTCAATACTAATATAGAAATCACACATGACTTCCTCCCTATATCCATGGATGAATTTCAATCATAGAGACAAGCCTTGGATGAAAGATCCTTGGACTTATGTGTGGAAGATAATGTAAAGGGGACTATTTGATGGTGGAGATGACTTCCACCATGGAAAACATTATCATGGGGTTGTTGATGTTGGAGATAACTTCCACTTATTTATGTAGCTAGATATTGATTAGTGCAAATATACTTTTTATCATGAAGGAGGACTACAACATTAGGACTTAATGCTTGTAGAAGACAAACACAAGAAGATGAACCCAGGGAATACTGATACATGTGGATGCTAGACATTGATGAAGGAACTTGTTAGATTTAGACATGATGGATATATCAACAAAGATGGTGATGGAAGTGGCATTACACACATAGAGAGATAGGTTAGAGATGGACATGTGCAGAGGGTGATGGAGATGGCCCTATGGGAATCCAGTCTACACTGGGTGGCCACCACGAGAAGAAGATACTGCTTTGTTTCTCTCTAAGGTTGGGATCGATACCGTGATACCATGTATAAGGGGAGTGTATATGTATGATATATTGTCATTTTGTTGATAATTTGTTGGATATAAGAGAGCCCCTCTTGTTTATGTAGGAGAAGGTGGACATAACTCTAGAGACTTTCAGACCTGACTAGACTCTATATTGGCTTATATATTCTGGACCATATATAATATGACTATTACTTATATAAATGTTTGTGTTTGTCACAATATTATTCCTTTCATTCAATTAAGGAGTCGATCTCCTCTCCCATCTTATTTCTTACAACTATGGTATCAGACATAGGGTAGACAATTATCTGACTGTATCAATTTTGTCTCCCCTAAAGTTCCTTATAGGATCCTCACGCTGTCTGGAAACTCTCTAGATGACATGTTTACCAATAGACATGCCTATGTTGACCATATGATGATGGAAGAAAGATATAGAATCTTACGAGGTACCCTTAAGGGCCTTGAATAGTTAACACTAATGTGATGGGACCCTTGATGCTCATACCCTATAATGTAAGTTGGTTGACTATGTAGCTCTTGTAAAGATATGAGATTTGACTTTAGGAGGATTAGTTAATGAGTATATAAAGTAGTAGTATAAGTAGATGTTAATATGGAATATATGTGACTTGGTTCTTGCAGTTGATTGTGCTTCCATAGTTTGTTTTATATCTTATAGTTTTCATCACCAAAAATTACTTTCCATTATACAACTATATGTACATAAAATGCTTTTGGACAAGTTAATGATTTCTTACACTAACTTACAATTAAGGAATGTATGAAGTTGGTAGAACTACAAAACCCTATTTTCACAATATAGTGATGATCACTAAGAAGATGTATCTTGTACCTTAGGTGTAGGGGACCTGCCCTATTTTTATTTATTAGGTGGGTGAAGAGTTTAACCTAGTGAAGTACTAAATGCTCATGTGAACTATAGGATAGTTATGAGACATGAAAACTTAGCCTTAGTTGAGATTTTCTAGTTGGAGGCATGAACTAAGTACACACTAATCACACCTCATATTCACAAATAGAAAGATGTCTATATAACCCCAAATACCTTTATTGTTATTTAGTTAAAACTATTCAGATAAATCTTTTTTTTGTATGGAAAGTAGTTGGTTGGTAGTGTATGTATGATCATATTTCAAACACTAAATCCTATTTAAGGGAATGAAGTGTTGTAACATACCCAATTCTAGGTATTCGACCTGTTCCTCCCTTACCTTAGGCTTTTTGACGATGTTGTCCTTAATATCCTTTTTCCTAACTTATAATACACTATGAAGTTTAGATATCTTCTAACATAGTGTTTTCACTATTAATCAACCTATTTGAATCTTTAGTAAGTAAAGGATAACATTATTGTTTGGGGTTAGTTCTATTATTTACCACTATAATAGATTTACATTTAAATTTGTTTCTCTAAAATTTTCCCTAGAACGTGATGAGAGAAAGGGAGAGTCAAGTATGAAATCTAAGAATTAAATGACTAAAGGAAGAAATAAATACAATAAAAGATTGATTCACCTTCACTTCATGGTTCTATGTATATAAAACTATTATAAGTGGAAACTTGAGAAAATTTTGAAAAAGAACATATGTTTTAGGATATATGATTAATGGATAAATAATCCCAAAAGAATCATGACTGCAAAACATGATAACCAACTAATAATTATAGTTACATTTATTTAAATAATGCCAAAAAGTGCATGTAAGCTAGATGTAAGCTAGATGTATTATATTGAAATAGGAGGCATATGTTAAACTTGCATTGCCATCATAATTAGGCTACATATCAAAATTTAGTTAATTTGGGTAATGTTAATTGCCTTAAATGAATTATAAAATAAAAAAAAGATGATGTGAAAGGAAAATAATATATTAAATTACGTTCCTAAAATGTGAGAATTTGATAGTAGTATTAGACTTATGTGTTTTAATAGCCTGCACATGAATTCTCATCTTAGTTAGACAACAATGTCTATATTAACTAGAATAATAAAAGAAAGAACTTGATAATAGGAATTTAAATGAAATATCATTTTAATTGGATGAAATAACTAGAGTTATTATATCACACTTGATTTTAAAACTCTCTTTTATTTTGGTTCAGATTTTGAGGAGGATGCATGATCATTGTCATGGGGAAGAGTCATATGGGTAAAGGGTATCTCAACCCAGTTACTGAGGAAAAGTTAGTACCACCTAGTTCCCACAATAATATAATGGGTAACTCAACACACATATATGGAATAGACATCACCACTAAATTCCAAAACACACTACAAGAATCATCACCTTAAGTGTAACAAGTGCTTACATTTTTCTAGTCATCAGAATTTCATGCTTATAAAAAATAGGAATATGTGATTATGGTTTATTCATACTTATCACAAAGGACTCATTCTAGGATTACTCCTTAAGAATGTCTAAAATACTATTGTAATTACATCCTGAATTTTAAATCATAAAATGTGACAATGATAACCAAGTAAGAATGTGTCTTACCAAACTTGCACGCTTAAATAAATAAACAAAGACAAAAGACCAAAATTCCCCATATAGGGTGTGGCACATAAGATATTTTGCTATTTGTGAAACAATCATTAGGGTAGCTAAATTGTTCTCAGATGAACATCTCATAATTGAAAAATCTGGAGGAGAAGTCACCCAAATGCCCTAAGATGTAATGCATTATGGAGAAAGTGCAAAGGCATGGGTGGGAAATCAAATCAAATTTATTTGTACACCTATGTCTCACAAAATAGAAAGAAACATTGCTTATCACCAGTATTTCCCATGAGACGGGAGAACAAAATCCAAAGGTGATGAGAAACAAAACCAATAAGACAATGGCTCACCCTTCTGAACATGTCCAAATGAGACTAAAACAAAAGAAAAACTAAGACAGACCACTCCCAACACAAAGATTCAGCTCAATAATACAAAGCATCAAGGGGAGGAAGTCAAAATGTGCTTTTTCCTATAACTACAAATCTTGAGGTATTAGGAAAGCTTCATGAACGATCACTGTATATGATAGAAAGGTTTCTATGTCACAATCGGTCAGTATGTCAGTAGTAGAGTAGCTTCTCCTTTATTCTATAATTGGGGTTGGGAAGCATAGGTGAAAATTTGAAGAAAATTGAATTGTGGAAAAATCTACAAGGAGTTATAGAGGTTCTCAATGGACAAATTAAGAAGAGAGATCTCTAGTCAGTTTTCCTCAAATCAATGGTCACAAGGTTAATGATGATCAGATGGAGTTAGATTCATGGCACAATATAAAAATTGACACTTAAAACGACCTTCATGAGGTTCTTTGCTATATATTCAATCAATCCAAACACAAAACAACAACACAGAAGAGTTGCCATCACCTCTATAAAAATGACTAGAGAAGAGGAGAGAGATATATATAGGGGTGAAAATTGATAGTAATGTATCATGTGAGGAAATATCCTAACCTATAGTCCGAACAAGGGTTGATCATCCTGTAGACAAATTAGACAGCTAAAATAATCCCTAAGTTGACATGACTAAAAATGTGCAACATACAATTAAATTGGAACCAAAGCCTGGCTATAATCTTTTGATATCTATCGTTAATTATAAATGAATTATATTTTCTAATTAGATTGGGGTAATTAATCCAGACAACATGACATTTGATAACTAAACTAATTTCAACATGTAGAATCCTGTTGTTGGACCCAACCTAAAAAAAATCCAATGGATCCTACAGTCATGGGAACAAAAAAAATGTGTGGAGGAAATGATAAATTGATAAATGTCAGTTGCCACCCAGTTTTATACGTAAAACAAGGAGAACATGAAGTTGGCATTCAAATCAGTGGGAAAACACATAAAAACCCAAATTTGACTCCTCCCAGGGGAGGATAACAAAGGTATGCATTAATGCAGAGATCAGATTCAGGGATCCTGTTACAAGTGGGGATGGTATTAGCACCCCCATCTTTCCTTATGAACAATATTGCAACCTTTTTAGTCATCTCTGATTTAAAAGGTGGTGATTTAGGTTGTTGTTAAGAAAAACTGTCGGTAAAAATGATATGAAAGCCATTTTTATTATTCACAGACCTTTGAGACTGAAGATGACCATGGCTTTCCCATCATAGCCCTAAAGGTCCTAGTTTAGGTGTGTTGTGGCACCAACTTCCCAAGGACCTCCCACAATGGAAACTCATCATTGGCATGTAGGACTGATACATAGGAATAAAGAGAGGTCAGAGACATAGATTCAATATAGCAAGATTAGATCTATGAGAAAGATCATGCATATATGAATAGATTAGAGAGAGCAACAATTACTGATATATATAAAACACAAAACTAGCAGTTACTATTGAACAACCTATCAACATTAACAGAGCAGTTGGTGTTAGAGGAAGGACCCTCTAAACACATGTAGAAAATAAAAGGGGGAGACAATCTATTCTATGGATTCAAAAGAGATTAAAGGGCATGAAATAGATTGTGTATGGGGGTCTATTTATAAGTAGATTTTATGATTTGAGATTCTAGACAGATCATTCTAGAAGAGGTGGCAGATCACCACAATGCACCCATGGAAGGGTACATGGATCCAGACGATCTGCCATGTGTCACACCATGAATGGATACAACACACCTAGTGTCCCTGGGCGGAAAAGGTAGTCTCCTATTTTCCCAGTAATTTTAGGAATGTTTTGGTGAAAATCAGGTAGAACTTGCACATAAAGATAAGTCAGAGTTATATCCCAAATTTTCCTAGACAAGGTAGTTGGAAAAGGAATATTTAACTCCATAAAATTCAATTAGGAAATTTGGAAGAGTAGCCTATTTAAGGAAGAATTGAAGGAGAATTGCACTTTCAATCTGAAAGAAGGTTTCTTTGCAGAAGGGCCAAAATTGGGCAAAAAGGGGTGGATAAAAGCTTTTGAGAAAGTGAAAAAGGGTGAAAAAGGTATATGTGGAAATTAGGTAGGATGCAGAACAAATTCCATCATTACCCAGATGACTAACATTTATCGTGAATTTCTACTGAGTTAGCAAAAATGGGGTGTCAATAGTTTGCCCCTCTCATGGAAAGGTTCTAAATAAGAGTGAGAACATCATTCTTGAACCAAGTATGACCCCCATTTATGGTCATAGAAGGCCAAAAAGGTTGGACTCATGAAGAAAGTTTTGACTAACCTTGTGTAGGGTGAAAAGAGGGTGTGATTTGGGGTTTGTAATAGAGACATAATGATCATGAGTCTATGATCATTGAGAAATAGTGCCAGTTGCTCTGCCTAAAACATATCTTGGAGAAAAATAGTAGTCATCCCTCTTACTGCACATCTTTTGTTTTTTATTAAAAAAATTTGAGTGGGCCAATTTAAAGTTAGGACCAGAACTCTTAAAAGTCATTGTAGGAAGAGTTTGCCTATAAAAAAGGGATTAGATCATAAATATTGGTGGTTTTATTTTAGACTAGCTTTTTAGATTGAAGGTAACCTTTTTGGCCAATGAGTTTTATTTTAGACAAGATTTTTAGATTTAAGGTAACCTTTTTTCCAATGACTGTATTGGTTAGCTGTTTGATTGATTAAGGCATCTAAGATTGAACTAATGTTGGATGCCTTGGACATTACCCAATGAAAGGAATTCTCCATAATGTGTTCCCTTATTGGTTCGCCTTTCATCTTCTAGATTGTCAATGCTTTTCAACTATATAATTCTCAATCTTGGAAATTTGATATTTGAGCCACATCTTAGAGTCATGAGTCAGGGTCGCAGTTTGGTTCATCTTTGAGTCATGATCTAGGATCTTGATAGATTTGGAAATATAAGTGTAGGATTGGTTAAATTTTAGGTCATGATCAAGAACCATATGTTGATGTGGAAATGAAGGCATGAATTGTTTAGTGTTAGGTAATGATATAGGACCATTGATTTATGTATTAGACAAATATCTAGATTTAAAGCATTTTTTATTTTAAAAAATGTTGAAGATAGATAATCTTGAGCATTAGACAAATTTCCAGATCTAAGGTGGCATTTATGGCCTATGACTACAAGTGTCATTTTTCTAGTTATTAGAGCATTATCTAGCCATTCAAAGAGTTCCATGTTTCTTGAATGGATCATTGAAAGCATTTTCTTTGTTGTTCTAATCTTCAAACATGATCAAGATGGATACTTTAGGTATCAGACACGTTTTCAAATTTAAAGTGACCCTTACAGCCAATTGGTGCATTGGTCATATGTTTAATTTTTAGAGCATTTCATGTATCAATAAGATTGATAAAATTGATAGAATTGGGCTCCATACGTAATTTTCAATTTAAGGTGGCCTTCATGACCAATGACTATATCAGTCAATTATTTGTTTTCAAAAGTTCTCAAGATAGATAAAGTTGGGAACGGGACAAGTTTCCAATTTAAGGTGGCGTTTACGACCAGTGATTATGTCAGACAACTATCTATTCCCAGAGCATATCTTGAATACAAGATGGTTCAACATGATAAGAGAAAGAATTCCTACTCTACATAGGGCTTTGATAAAGGTGCCCATCTATTGATAGGGATTTTGCAAGGAGTGACTGCTCAAATGAAGGGTTACGTTGGGTGCACCTACCTGAATGTAGGGCATTGCAGGATGTGCTTATTATAATGTGGGACTTGAGTTTCAAGGAGACACCTATTTAGGATAGGGCTTGGTTCATGAAGAATACTTACTCAAGATTAGAAACATCAAATTTTTTAGAGGCGGTTGATGCATGCATATTCAGAGCAGGGATATAGTGTAGATGCATATATGAGTATAGGACTTGATCTGAATACCTACATGATCATAGGATTTTTAATCCATAGGGATACCTATTCATGATAAGATTAAAGTAGGGCTTAAACTAGAGGGAATGCTTATTCTTTATAGGTTGGGTCAAGGGCGCCTACTGGATGAAGGGCTTATATTGGAGGAAATACCTATGCATGATGAAGATTGTGGAAATCCCTACATGAATGTAGGGTTTTGGTCTGTGTACATATATAAAATATGACTTGAGGTGATGCATATCTGAATGTAGGGCTTTAACCAAGGGAGTTTCCTGTATAGAATAGGACTTTTAGAAGAGGAGATGCCTATTTAGGATAGGGCTTTAAAACATGGATGTATCATGGTCATATTGAATAATGATCTTTTAAATTTGAGTAGAATGGACCACAATCCAAGATTTAGGATCTAGTGATAGGTAGGCATCGGGGGCGATCAATATATTAATATGTGAGTGCCTACGTGGGGTAGGGCTTAGATCATGTAGATAACTATTAAATGTAGGCCTTTGAGAAATGAAATTCCTATTCTGGACAGGTCTTGAGAGTAGGGGTGCCTACCGCTAAGAGAGCTAAATGTAGGTGCTTACCTGAGTGTAGAGATTTTTCATTAGAAAACAAGGTTCCTATTTAGGGTAGGGATTTGAAGCAAGAAGTACCTATCTAGATAGGGCTTTGAAATTGACAAGATCCTACTCCTTATAGTGATTTTGGAAGTGCAAAGTGTCCATTCAGGACAAGGCTTATAAAATCTAGGTGCTTACTCAAGGTAGGGCTTTTAAAAATGCCTACCTAGGATATGGATTTTGAAAGCAAGGTGTCTACTTAGGGTAGGGCTTTTGATAAATAAGTTCCTATTTAGGGTAAGGATTTTTAAGTCTGATACCTACTCAGGGTAGGGCTTTTGAAAGTATGAAGAGCGTATTCGGGATAGGGCTTGTGAAAGTAAAGTGCCTACTCAGTGTAGGGTTTTTGAAAATACCTATTCATTATGGATAATTTGAAAGTGAGGTCCCTACTCGGGTTAGAGATTTTTAAGGTAAGGTTCCTACTAAGGTTAGGGTTCAATGTGGGTTGGTCAAGTTTAAGGTCCTAATCTAGGACCTTAATTAAGGTTGTCACCAAAAAGAGGAGTCTGTACATGACAAGGCTCGTGATCTAGTTTAAAGTCTTAGTCCAGGACCGATAAGAGATTTGGAAGTTAACTTTGTGATTGGTCCAGTTTTAGGTTATTGTCCAGGACGCAAAAATAATGGAAGAGACCATTAGCACAAATGGTCATGATTAAGGATGCCTAGAAGAGTAAAGGACTTTTAAATCGAGGAAAATGCTCAAGTAGGTGCGCATACACCAATGACATGGTTAATGACTCCAGGTGTCATGCTTTAATTATGAAGTCAGATGCAGGTTGTTAGACCTCAGTTTCAACTATATTAAAGGGAAGGAATGCCATTGCAAAATATTTTACAATACTAATGTACTAGAATCAAGACCTAACATATCATTTGGTTTGCTTGGTGATGTGACCTTGATGCTGCATTTTTGATAGGTCTCTGGTGGGCCTATGCTAACTGATCAGTGCATCTTGATTGGAAGGTAGAGGCTTGAAGCTATTCTAAGGCCGTCATCAATAGATGTTGTCTCTACTATGAGAGAAGTTCTTTGAGGAAACATGAGTTCATCATAGTCAAGTTGTTCTTTGACAACGTCTTTGGACCATTTTTCCTTTACTGTTTCATTAGTTATTATGCAGAGAGCATGACATGTGAGGCCATGATAATTGATAAGAGGTAACCCTTGTTCATGAGTTGTAGGTATGTCTTGGAGAGTAAGTAAGGTTTTAGTGTGGGTATGTATGCCCAGAGAGCCAATCATACGATGATTGACATGGGGCATAAGATATCTGATTTGATAAATATAAAGGTAATTCTATCTATTATGTTTGTCTCAATCATGATATGATGACATGGACTTAGTATATGTCTAGAAAATGATGTTGATGACATATGTCTTCAGGTTGAGGACCTGAACAATGAGACTATATGTATGATAAAAGTACATACATTCTTGTTATGTCCCTAGTTAGATGTTACTGAGAAAGCAGAATAGAAAACAATAATACATAAGAATAGAGTGTATGCCGGTTGATGACATAATCTCATTAATCATGATATGTGACATCAAGCCAGGCACATAGGTACATATTAGAGAATAGTGTATTGGACATACTCACCTTGAGAGTGATTCATGGAGATCATGGGATGGTAGTCAAAATCAACTCTCATAGTGATGGTGGTGATTGTGGTTCTTAGACCTGAGGTCACTTTACTCATCACATATCATTTGATGTACTTTGACATCATCCAACGTGACCTTGAATAAATGTTACTATAAAGGTGATGCTTGAATACATTGTGACACATGGGGATGAATGTGAGTGAAGTAGATGGGATTTGTCCCTCCTACAAGAGTTTGATATCCATGCCACTTGATAAGCGAGATGGAGAAATGTATACCCATAATCATTTGAATCGATATATGATATGATAGCCCACATGCATATCAGACAGTCTGCTCTAGTTCAAGGAACATGGATTGAACATTGAGAGGATGAAAATTCCATGCCTCGAGTTCAATCAGGATATCAAAGAAAAAGGAACTATATGACCACTATAGCACTAATCACGGATAGTAGGTTGAAGTTGTTCTCCAACTTTCCAATTACTTGGGTAGCAATGATGTGTTGCTAGATACCACTAATTGCTAGTGATGTCATAAGTTGGTTATCAACATTCACTGCCAACGTAACTTGGTACCTATAAAGTCACATGCATAGGATGCACTTGGAATACGAGTTTATTCATAAATAATGTTTAAATTGAGTTATAAAGTGTTTAGGTGTTCAATTAAAACAACAATGATGAAGAATTCATTGACTGGATTGTGAACCGACCAGTTCAAGTGTTGAACCAATCGATTCAAGTGTCAGGTCAATTTAACTGAATTGGATGAACTTTTCCAGAATGGGGCATGGGCCGAGCAACTCACTTGTTGAATTGACCAGTTCATGGTTTGAAACAACTGATTAAACTTGTGAACCGCCATGTTCAATGATCAATAAAATTGGATCAAGGATTGATGTTGATGTCATTTTGTGTATCAATCATCACATTGAAAGCCAACATGTTTGCAAATAGGAAACTGGTAAATGAACCAAATCAACATGTGAATCGATCAATTCAGCCATAAACCAACCTGTTCAATAGTGAATTACCTAGTTCAACATTCACAACTTCTAAAAATTCATGAATTTCCTTCTCTTCGACTCCTAGATGAATTGGAATCCTAACCCTAGCCATCCTACATAAAGGGGGGTAGTCTAGGCTTTCAAAGACACAACAATAAGCTATGACAATTGTTCTCCACTCTAATTGTGGTAACCAGAGAGCCTAAGCAAGTCCTACCCATAAAAGGGAGGGACAACACGGGAGAGACAACAAGGCAAGTCAATGCTAGCACACTGACATTTGAAGGGACAACTCCTTCCTGTTGATCTGGTAGCACAACGTGGAGTTCCTGGTGGTCTGCGTAGACTACTACAAAGGTAAGGAGACCTTTGCCACCCTCTAGGAGGATGATGTCAACCACCATCCATGGTGTTGCACCAAGAGGCCATTTCTGATGACTGCTCGAGTACTGCTTGAAGAAGAAGGACTATATTGCAAGAGTTGTCTAAGGACTTTCTCTAGGACCATGTAAATCTATTCATACCTTCTTTCCTAGATACATTGTTGCTGAGGCGATCTGCTAGTTTGAGAATCTGACATTAATTTTTTTTTTCACTACCTTATTTGTTGTATCGATTTCTAAATAGTGGTATCAGAGTCATGTCAATTTACTGTGTATCTGGATTTAAATCGATATGATTGGATTTATTTCATTGCATACAATGTGAATATTTAAAATGATTAATGTGCATATACAATTAAGTATCACATACGATCCCACAAATATACATATACACCCATATATATATGATATATATGAAATCAATACATGTTACCGTAAAAGGTGTTTTGATGGTGAATGTTAGCATGGTTATGGCCATTAACCCCCTAAATCATTGTTCTTGGTCGGATGGTTGTTTATCCTATTTTGTATCTTGGTTTGCATACTGAGCCTCTCTCTCCTTTTCCATACATAAAAGTACTAATTCTTTCCTTCCTATGATCCCCTCGAACGTAACTCAAAGTTTCCCTATTACCATGTAATATGTTAAATAGGATTAGGATAGTTTTAAATCCTACTATGGAAAAGAAGACATTCTATTCCTGACCAACCAATCATTTCAAAAGTCAAACTGGTCAATTGGAGGACCAAGGAGGCCAGTCAACAGGAGGAGCTGACCGGTCGGCTGGTGGCCCAACCAATCGACTGGAGGAGTCTAGATTTTTTTTAAACCAGAGGCAAGAAACCATTACAAAAGACCAATCAACTGAACAGGAGGCCAATGATCAGTTCAAGAGTTGAATTGATCGACCCAAACTGGTTCCTGCATAGATCTTCATCAACAACAGTTTGCTAGATTTGATGTAGACCTTAGGTGGTATTAATTCCTTGTGGCTCCAATGAATTACATTAATATGGCCATAACCATCACTCATATCTTTTTTGAATGTATATATTTTGTTTTAGATGTAGCATGTATATGATACATAGTATAAGTATGTGGTGATTAGATATGTACATGTATTTATATATAAATCTATCAATAAAATATTAAGTCTTAAATGCTTTCAATAAGCAAAACACATGAAAAGCTTGATCAACTAAGCATGGGCATGCCAAGCATGGTGCGCTGTCCATTTCATGGAAGTGTGATGGTAGTCATGTGGGCCTACCAAGTAGGGTGTATTACTACCATGTTGGCTTTTGCGTCAGACTTAACTAGATGATATTAATGAGATTAAGTACCTAGAAGCATGCAAATGACTATGGCAAAGAGTTGCACATACCCTCTACCCAAGAATTGTATGAGATGCAATTGGTAAAAGTTGCCTACCTTAATAATTGATTATGGATGTTGGAATTGGATGGGTAATAACTCAATTATTTTGGATCTTAGATAATGAGAAGGTTGTATGCCGCAATCTTATGGATTGGTAGTGAGGGTTGTCAGTTTGAAAAAAATAATGGAGCAATAATTAATTAAAGGCCTAATAGTATTGTCAAGCTTATCAAATCAAATTAATCAAGAGTGTTTTGACAAAAGTTACCATTTTTCTTTTGTAAAATCTATTGGCAAATAGAAACACGTTATCTTTTGTGATCGTCCCTTGAGAATGAAAAGTTGAATGGGAATAACTTCTACAACTAGTATAGGCCATTGAGAATCATTCTCACTCAAGAGCACATGCTCTATGTCCTCGAGACACCAGAGACAATTGAACATACTCCCAAGGTTCCTAAGCCTAACAGGGATGCTTTCTAGAAGCACTTTGAAGATGTAGTGGATGTTAAGTGCTTGATTATATACTCAATGAACTAAGAGTTGGAGAGACATCATGAGAATATGAATATTATTGAGATGGTAACACATCTTAAGAACATGTACCAAGATCAAGCAAGGCAAGAGAGATATGATGTCTCTAAGGCATTGTTCGAGTGCAACATGCCAGATGGAGATCTAGTAGGTCCTCATGTACTTAGATTGATTGGATATGTGGAGAACCTTACTATACTAGGATTTCCCTTGGGTCTAGAGTTGGCCACAAATGTGATTCTGCAGTCACTGCCATACTCATATTACTAGTTTGTTATGAACTACAAAATGAATGATTTTGACAAGCTTTTGTTAGAATTATTTGCCATGTTTAGGACAGTTGAAGTGTAGATGGAGAAGGAAAAACCCAAATATGTGATGATGATCAACATATCAAAGTACTAAGGGAAGGGAAAAACTAAGAAGAGTTCCAAAGCTAGCCAAAAACTAAAGTCTTCAATATTGAAAGCTAAGGGAGGAGAAAATAAGGAAGGAAAGTGCCACCATTGTCACCAGCCTGGACACTGGAAAAGGAATTTCCCTCTTTATATAGAGGATCTCAGGGAGAAGAAGGAGATGGAGTTCTCCACTTCAAGACCCAAGAACAAGTAAGCTAGAACTGTGCGGAGCAAGAGTTGCTGCCACTACAGTTGGAATTATCATTCATGTAATGGGAATCTAATAGAATTAGTGAAATGATATTATGTACCTTCCATTAATGAAAACATCATGTATCTTGTATGGATGATAATACGATGAATATATTTGATGTTTTTATTTGAAAGATAAGATCTCTTATGGAAGTGACCTCAATGTCTCATAGTTTAATTTGATAGTTCTAGATATGATTATATATATATATGACTCGATGACTCATATGATATATACCTATAGCATTGTCATATAGAACACATAAATGAGAAATGTATTTTTGGAATCCATAATGATGGTTTTCTAGATTCGTTTGGTTATTTAACCGATAGAGACATGCAAGTATTATTTATTGGGCAATATGACAAAAGAACCTCTCACTAGATGTAGTGGGAAAGTAAGTATTCTATTACGGCTCACACATATCAATGTATGTCGACCTTTTGGAATAAATGCCAGAGGTAGTTACTAGTACCTCATTATATTTATTGATGATCTCAGTAGATATGGTAATTTGTATTTAACGAAATACACGTATGAATTTCTTGAAGCGTTCAATGAGATTATGAAAGAAGTATGTAACCAACTTGGTAAAAGTATTAAAGCACTTAGATATGATCGATGTGGAAATATTTTAACCAAGATCTTGAGGTTTTCTAGGAAACCATGATAGTGTATCATGATGAACTCCACTTGAAACACAATCTTGGTGTTTCAATAAGAAGGAATCACACCCTATTATCTTGGTGTGATAATCAATAAATCTAGATAATCTTCTAATATCCTTTTGGGCACATGCTTTACACCAAAACAATGTACCATCTAAAATGTTAAAAGGACACCATATGAGATATGGCATAGGAAGTGTCCCAATACATATTTTATAAAGATTAGGATTGAAATATTATATAAGAAAATAGTTTCTTGAAAAGCTTTGTCCACAAATCACATAAATTTTATTTTGTTGAATACTAATTATATTCCAATCCAACAACAAAATTGTTTGTTTCCAGGATGGCTGTATTCCTAAAGGGAACTTAGTTCCCAAGGAATCAGTGGGAGATACGTAGAACTTGAAAAGTTTGAGACCAATAAGAAAACATTAAACCTAAAGAGGTACAACAGGAACAAGGAGAACCACAAGTTGTTGTGGAATCTACAGTTCCTTATATAACACAAAGCCTCATAGATCTAGTAGGACACACCTTGAGTTTGAAAGATTCTGTTATCCTATAACTCAAAAAGGCGGTGAGTTGATCATAGGTGATGAGACAACAAACTACCTGGAAGCTATTGAGGGACAATAATATGAAGATGACGTGAGGCCATGAGATCCAAGATCGACTCCATATACACCAACAAAGTATGACCTTCATAGATCCACCTAAAAGGGTAAGACCCATATGGTGCAATTGTGTCTATAAAAGAAGACTGACATGGTTAGTAGTGTACAAACTTATAGGAGCATATTGGTTGAAATGAACTTCAAACAAGTTCAAGGTCTTGAACATGTTGAAATCTTTTCACCAGTTGTCATGGTTGAATCTATTTCCATTGCAACTTAGTATGACAATAAGATTTGGAAAATGGATGATAAAACCACATTCCTTAATAGGAATATTGTAGAGGATGTGTGTGACACAACTTAAAAGGTTTTATAAATCAAGTTATTGAAAATAATGTCTATAAGCTACAAAGGTCAATCTATAGTTTAAAGCAATAATCTCAGAGCTAGAAGTTTCAATTTGACAAGGCAGTCAAAGAGTTTGACTTTAGTCAAAATGAATTATGTGATTACAAAAGATTTAGTGGGAGCATATTTATATTGCACATAATGATGGGGAATAACATCCTTATGCTACAAATGTTAATACCTGGAAAGGATGCACCTTCTCTATGAAGAGATTAGGTGAATCATCCTATCTGATAGGAATTAGGATATATAGAGATAGATATTGAAATCTTCTTGACATAATTAAGAGAACATACATTGGCCAGATGTTGAAGGTGTTCAACATGCATGACTCACTGAGAGAAAGTATGTGAAATTAGTCTCTCTAGAGTCTAGTGTCCTAGTTCTTTTGAAGAATGGGAAGAACATGAGTAAGATACCATATGCAATCACAATTGGATCTATCATGTATGCAATGTTGTGTACTCATCCCATTATCTTGTATGTATTGGACATGATGAGAAGATATGTACTCATCAAATTATCTTGTGTGTATTGGAAATGACGAAAGAATATCAGTCAGAATCCAATAAAAATCATTGGACTGCCATAAAGAACATCCTTAAGTATATGAGAAGCACTAAAAGGACTAGTTCCTTAATTACAGTAATGGGGAAGGATTGGGTGCAAAGGGTTACAAACATGCAAGCTTCCAAAGTGACAAAGTAGATCACAATCTAAAATTATGTTTGGCCTTAAGATATAACTGTAAGATGGAAAAGTTCTGAGCAAGAAACAATTGTTTTCTTCTACAATAGAAGTCAAGTATCTTGCTATTTTGTGAACACAACAGAGGATACCATATGGATCTAGAAATTCATATAAGATGAACTTTTGGGTGATTCCAACCATTGATGACATATTTCAAATACTATGACAATAATGAAGCTACTGGATAGGCAAGGAACCTCAGATAAGATACTACAACACTTCCATCTCATATAAGAAGTCATATAGTGAGGAGATGTGAACACTTGCAGTATACCTATTGGACGAAAACATCACAAACCCTCTATAAAAGCACTTGTTCTATAGAAACACGATGGACATGTTGAAGAAACCTTTGAAAAAGATCCGTTGGTGATTGGATCTAAGTGCAAGTGGAAGTCTATTGGTATGTATGCCTAGTGAGCTAATCATATGATGATTGACATGGGGCATGAGATACCTGATTTGATAATTATAAAGGTATTTATGTCTATTATGTTTGTCTCAATCATGATATGATGAAACCAACATACTAGATTTTTAAGGAATGATGTTACTCGATGACATATGTCTTCAGGTTGAGGGCCTAAACAATGAGATCATATGCATGAGAAGAGTACAAACATTCTTGTTATGTCCCTAGTCGGATGTTACTGAGAAAGAAGAATAGGAAATGGTAATACATAAGAATAGAGTGTGTGTTGGTTGATGATAGAATCTCATTAGTCATGATATGTGACATCAAGCCAAGCATATATGTACACATGTTAGAGAACAATGTATTAGACAAACCCACCTTGAGAGTGATACATGGAGACCATGGGATGGTAGTCAAAATCGGATCTCATACTGATGGTGGTGATTGTGATTCTTAAACCTAAAATCACCCACTCATCACACGTTGTTCGATGTATGTCAACAACATCCAACATGACCTTGAATAAAGGTTATTATGAAGGTGATTCTTGAATACATTGTGACACATGGGGATGAATGTGAGTGGTGTTGATGGGACTTACCCCTCCTACAAAAGTTTGATACCTAGGCCACTTGATAAGTGAGACTAAGAAATGTATGGTCGTACTCATGTGAATCAATATATGATATGTGAGCTCACATGCATCTCAAACAATTTCATGCCTTGAGTTCAATTAGAATATCAAAGACAACGGAACTATATGATCACTATAACACTAATCACAACCCTTAGGTTGAAGTTGTTCTCTAATTTTCCAATTACTTGAGTAGCAATGATGTTTTAGTAGATGCCACTCATTGCTTGAGATGTCATAAGTTGGTTATGGCCAGTAACTACCAACGTAACTTGGGACCTATAGGGTCACACACATAGGATGCACTTGAAATGAGAATGTGTTCATGAATGATGTTTAACTTGACTATAAAGAGTTTTAGGTTTTCAAATTAAACAACAATGGTTGAGAATTGGCTGACAGGTCTGTGAACCGACTGGTTGAAGTATTGAACCGATCGTTCCCATGTGAAGTCAATTTAAACTGAATTGGCTAAACTTTTCCTAAATTGGGGCATGATACGACTAATTCGTTGTCTGAAATGACCGATTCAACTTCTGAACTGCCCTGATCAATGACCTGTATAATTGAATCAAGGATTGATGCTGATGTCATATTGTTGCATTAATCATCACATTGAAACCCAACATGATTGTGAACAGAAAACATGGTGAACCAACTGGTTCAACATGTGAACCAACCGATTCAATAGTGAACCGCCCAGTTCAATGTTCACAACTTCTAGAAAGTTAATGGAATTTGGTCTCTTCGACCGGATGAATCGAAACTTGACCCTGGCCATCCTACATAAAGGGGGGGGGGAGTCTAGGCTTTCAAATACACAAAAACAAGCTCTAAAAATTGTTGTTCTCTCTAGTTGTGGTAACCAGAGAGATCGAGCAAGTCCTACCCATAAAAGGGAGAGATAACAAGGGAGAGACAACAAGGGAGAGCAAGTCCGCACTAGCACATTGATGTTTAAAGGGACAACTCCTTCCCATTGGTTATGGTAGCTCAATGTGGAGTTTTAGGTGGTCAACATGGACTACTACAGATGTGAGGAGGCCTTTTCCACCCGCTAGGAGGACCGCCGTCTGTGGTGTTGCATTAGGATGCCATTGCTGACGACTCCTCAAGTGGTACTTGAAGAAGAAGCACGATGCTTCAAGAGTTGTCATTGGACTTGCTCCAAGACCAGGTATATCTCTTGCATACCTTCATTCCTAGATAGATTGTTGTTAATGTTATCTTCTAGTTCGAGAATCATGCATTAATTTTTTTGTTGTCTTATATGTTTCCCCGATATAGTACCTCGAGAGATGATATGACTTGTTTGACTCTTTCTAGGAAGATATATGCAAGAATTATTGGAGATAGATTTGACTTAGAATCTATCTCTATAATGTATAATTCATCTTGCCTTTGGTGTCTGCAATCTTCTGCCAATAGTTCCCTAATGGAGTTTGCAGGAGGGAATATGTCATGATTATTGAAGGAGGCCTGCTTGATGTTGGAATAATCATGATGCTGATGCAAAGCAAGCCACTATCATCTGAGATATCCCATCTTCATCAGTCTTTGTCGAGGCAAGGGGTTATCATGATTTGAGTTATGGTGTTAGCATTTTGTCCTATTGTTTTGTTTCAAAGGTTTTGAATTCTTCTTTTGACATTAATGTAATCATGTTAGTAGATAAGAAGTTGTTTTTGAGGTTGATTTTCAATTCAATTTTTGAATTAATATACAATGGTTTATGCATTATTATGTAGCTAATTATCGTGTAAGATGTTAGGATTGGACCATTGGAGGGTTTTTGTTGTTTGTTTCTTTCTTTCTTTTGGGCTTAGGTCATTGGTAAACATTCAAGATTTCTAGACTAAGACCCCTTTGATGAGTTGGTGGTAACCAATGCTAGTCAGGAGGCCTGTCATGAGATGCAGGGGTGGTCATGTAATCGTTGTAGCTCATCCGATGGCAAGTGACAACTAGCCTGCTCACCCCACTTTCCACTTTTTAGTACTGGAATTTAAGGTGATTTGAGACCCCAAGCATATTTAAGCATGTCCAAAGTCTTCTATGAATTAATTGGTTCTTGGGATGATCACACACAGATGTACCACTAGGGGAAGGTTTGTTTAGGGTGAATTCGATGTTGCACTATCTTTTGGTTTCATGTTTGTATGAATCAAGTTGTACCATGTAGAGAGCTTCCGAGTGGTAATTCCCTACCCAGTTAGGTTGAGGTGCCAGGTGTTATAGACACCTATATGGTCTCTATTCTTAACACTTGTTGGTGTATGCAGCGTGTCACAAGCTTGGATCCACATTGTCAGTTGTCCTTTAGAATTTGTTTTTTTTTAATTAATAATTTTGCATTCAATCCCAAGGCCATTGATTCTTAGAACCTTAGGATGGTAGTTTTAGAGTCCACTGGTTTGGGATGTCATCCTTTATAGGCAATTCACCACAATCATATGTCCAAGTTAGGGTGCCCTTTGGGCTTCACAGTTGATGTATGTTTGGTTAATTCTTTGATGTTGTGGACATTGATGCTCAAAGCCTTAGGATTGGAACTTGAATTTTAGATTAATGGAAGTTTCCTAGTGAAGGATACACATTTATGGTCCCCAAGATAGATCATCCTGGAAAATGGTGAGACACTGACAATGCTACAAGGGATCCAATTATCCTTGACATCTAGATCACTTGTCTTTATTGGGCTCTGTGAGTATGGTTGATGTCATATTTGAACATCTAAGTTCATGTAGGGAATGTCCCCTAATTGTTTTAGTATTTCTTGACTTGGTGGGTCTTTTCAAACTTGCCTCTAGTTTCTCATCTTGAGAAGACCAAAAAGAGGACATTTGTTGATTTTCATGTGGTGTCATCTTGCAATTGTAGCATTAGATTATTTTATTGATGGAGTGTTTTTTATGGGTGAGATTAGGTTTGTGAACCATTAGGGCCTCAAGATAATGGATGTGCTCCATCCATCCTAGGACCTATGGTTCTACATTGACCCTTCCATCTCAGAGTGCACAGGGAGACACATCTAGGCGCTTAAGTAAATGAAGTGGATTTTTTTTATGATGATGATTTTTTTTTCAATTTGAAAATATGAGTTTTTTTTCATTTTTCATTTTTGATTTCTTTCTCATTTTGAAATCTTTTGATGATTGTTCTGAAAGTATTCTTCTGATTTTTCATTTTGATGATGTTTTTAAAGGAAAAGTTATTACATAGATCCCTCATGATCCCCTAATGCTTTGGGAATTGTGAAAACTATGTGTCTCAGTGCTCTCTAGCAGAGCTCTACCTTGAGTGGATTCTCAATCAACTTTGTGATTGCATTCGCTGGTGTGTTCCTGTTGTGCTATGGCTTGAGAAGTGATTCAACCAATTCTACGCTGCACCTGGCTCTTTTGTGATAGGCTTTAGACTGACTTCTGTAAGGGCATCTATTTGGACCAAACCAACATCAATTAGGCCTTGAATGTCATTCTTGAGGTATATACACTAATATATTTTGTGCCTCTTGTTGTGATGGAAATCACAATAAGCGTTGGAATTTTAGCTCTTTTGCAGGGCATTTGAGGGATTCCTTATGGTTGGAAACTTCAAAAGGTGCTATGAGAGAATGCCACTACGAGAGGCCTCTAAGGACGTGAACCTTCTTTTTCATCTGTGTTTCAATATCTCCTATGTGACAATGATGGGAGCAATAGTTACTTTTGCAAATGTACCCCCCTTTCATCATGCATTAGTAATCAGGCGTTGCAATCTTCTGGTGGTGAATTTTGAAGGTGTCTATTTTTACAATCTTTACCTCTAGATATCCTAGTTTTGGCATAATTTCTATCATAGTGTGATAAACAACTTTTCAAATCTACGAGCGAATTGTGACTGTCAATGCTACGACCAAACCTAGATGAGGCGAGTACCCATACGGTCTTGAAACTAGAGGATAATTCCAAGTGGCAATGGAGGATGTGTTGTGTGATTGACTCCATAAGATCTCTTCTTGTGAGACAGATTTGTAGTCTTTTGAGCCTTTGCATCTATTGGCTTTCTGCTTTGATTAATAATGACTTTTGATTTGTCACTGGATTCTTCAATGTGATCATATGTTTGTCTATTCAATGGAGTGATTGTGTATGTCATTGATGTCTCCTACAACTGATGCTCAGATGTAAATTTCTTGTGTTGGTATACCCTTAGTGGGAGTTGTACAATATGGTATATTTGTTTACCCTATAGGTTGTATGGTGACAATAATTGTGCATGACCTATGAGGGAGAACACCTATTTCTTTCAATTTGGATGACCCATGTTAGTTGTGACTTTCTTCTTACTGCCAAACTTGAGTGTCTCTATGAAGCATGGTTCATTAGCCCATTGTGTTTTCTAAATGAATCCTATGTCAACCCGATTCTTCCCTTCACCATGAGAGTCTTCAACTAGTGTCTTCATAACCTCACTAGTGTTGGACTATTCATTGGTTCTTGTCATATCAAGAAGCACTTTCTGAGGCTGTCAGTAAGCATTTGTTGTCTAAGATTTTTGTGATGCCCTCCTCTGTGTTGAATGTAGAATGATTCATTGTTAGGTTCATGAGACCTACATGGAATCTACCCCTTGTGTAGAACATAGTTTAAAAGGGAGGAAACATGGTCGTAAAGAAGCTACCCCTTGTGTTAGGCACAAGATTCAACATATGGCATTTATGTTTTATGTAGCCCCAAGTTACTAGTAGAAATAAAAAAAAACTAGCCCTTGCACATAAGAGGATTCCAAAAAGCACAATAGACAAAGGTTAACCTGCTCCTTGCATGGGGGAGGAGACACAAATCATGTAAAAAATATGGAAGTTCACCCTTTACATTGAAAGGGAATTTTCATGTATCAATGGAGATTGTATCCAATGGTATGAGGAGAGGAGCATGCCCTAAATTGAGTTATATGGAAGGATATTTCCAGTCTTGTCATGAGGTATGTCTAGTAGAATTGTGATAAAGCATGATGATCATGGTTGTTGGCTGAAGAGGAGTGATGTTATGATGGAATCTAGGGACAAGGTGACCCACTTGGGGCCAGAGACTGTGGCTAGGGACTGATGCTGTGGTTTCTCTTTCCTCATGGGTGACTTTATGAGAGAAATGCTCACGAGGAAAAGGGGTATCCAGGGATAATGTGACACTTTATAGGCCAGGGACTATAGATTAATATGGGTGTATGAGTTTTCTCTCTCCTTAGGGCTGACCTTATGAGAGAAATACTCATAAGGAGAAGGGGATATACAGGGACAAGGTGACCCACTCAAGGCTAGAGATTGTGGCTAGATAATGGTGTGTGAGATTTCTCTCTCCTCAAGGGAGATCTTATGAGAGAAATACTCACAAAGAAAAGGAGTGTGTTAGAGAAATTTTAGGTCATGGTTCAAGATTGTAAAAAGATGTCACCATGAAAGCATGTAATGGTCCAATTTTAGGCCATAGTCTGGGACCATATGGATATGAGCATGAAAGCTAGGGTGATGGGCTAATTTAAGATCATGGTCTAGGATCGTCAAAAGATGTGAAGATGAACACATGGTGATTTCCTAGTTTACAGTCGTGGTTCGGGATCATATAGTTATGAGAATGAATGCTAGGGTGATGGACCAATTATAGGTCATAGCCCGGGACCAAATATATATGAGTGTAAAATACAGGGTGATAGCCCAGCTTTAGGCTATAGTCAGGGACCGTATAGATGTGAAAGTGAAGGTGCATTGATGATCCAATTTTAGTTCATGGTCTAGGACCGTGGTATTGGGTAGGCAAAGATGGGAAGACCATGTCTAATGGGTGACATCTCAGTCAAGATAAAAATTACTTTGGATTAATTAGAGTTGGCATGCTCGGGGCAAGAGTAGATATTTCAGTCACAATTTGGAAGTTATGTCCAGCATTTGAGGATTGAGCAACCTTTCAACGTAATAGTAAAATTTGTTTTGGATGGATCAAGCTGAATAAAGTCCCTTCCATGAAGTATTTTGTTAAGTAAACATGGTATGAGTGGTGGATCATGAGAAGAGACCACAATCGGGCAACCTTTCGACATGAATCAAGTCAAAAGATTTTTGGAAAGGTATTCCAACATTGAAAAAATCTTTCCTTTATTTTATTTGAGTTTTGAGAACGTTTTTCAACTTTTTTTTGATAGGCAGTTCAACTTTGTTGAGTGTTGAAGGATATACATTTTTCTTCTTCAAGAAAAGATTGTTCTTTCTTGGAAAAAATTTGTTCTTTTTTCTTTTGAAAAGATTGTTCTTTTTGTAAATTATGTGTTCTCTACTTAAAAGATTTTTATTTCTTATTTTGAAAGTATTTTTCTTTTGAAAATATTTTTTAAAGAATTTTCTTTTTTTATTATGAAAGAAAATATTGTCTTTTTTTGAATGTTTGTTCAGTGAATGTTGTTGAATAAACAGATCATTTGAGATTGCTGGAGATCATTGAAAAAATTTCCAGTTTGGAAAGATCATGGAGAAAAAATAATTTATGATTGAGATTGTTGAAAATCATTTGGTATCCTTTTAGATCATTGGAGATTTTTACTTTGAATTTGTTTGAGATTGTAACACCCTCCCTAAGAACACACTTGTACATAGCGGAAGCAACACTGAGTTATCCATAACTCATGCACTCAAGGGGGTATTACGTAAAACTGGCATTGATAACAACAATATAATCAATCACGCAGGCTAAAGTATTAAAATATTCTGATGATTGTTCTTACAACAGGAACATAGATGTTATTACATGGTAAATTTATATAACATCACGAGTCTCTACTATAAAGTTCTAAACATTGAAACATATAGCTGAGTCTATAAACCTGAGGATCATCGTATAGTTGGCACCCCACCAGATCTTATCTTGCTCTGTCCTTGTGCTCTAAATCTCTGAGATCTACTCTGCTCCTTCTCTCGCCTGCGGACATCTCATCCCCAGCCATGCATTAGAAAAACGATTGTTAGTGTAAGTGGCATGATTATTCTAATATACATATTACTAAGAGATAAAATGCTACAAATATCTTTGAACACTATAAACATGATTCTAACATTAAAACTTTACAAAAAAGAAACATAAATATCTCTTCTTACTTTAGTTTATCTTTTTACTTATCTTTCTCTGGAGACTTGTACTCTGGTACCTGGGTCTAAAGACCTGCATCACAGTGCATGGGTCATACTGATCTTATCTAATTCTCTCTCATCATACTTATGGATGAGATTATGGGAATCTCTAATCTAAGGTATCTTTTACTTACGATTTTTATCTGACTGTGGCCACCATTATACAATAAGTCCTCCTGAATTGGCATATCTACGCCCTGAATTGGTACCAAGGTACCCTGAAACGGCACTACATGCCCTGAATGACATCGAGGTGTCTCTGAATTGGCATGACTATGCCCTGAATTGGTGCCGCAACACCTCTGAATTGGAGTAACACTCCTCTGAATTGGCAATAGATGCCTCTGAATCGTCCCGGGACTAACTAAATGAGGACTTATCATATAATGTCTTATGTGAAGGTTTCAACTTAATTATCTTAAGTCTAAACTTACTTAATTCTTAATCTGAACTGAAACTGAATACTGATATCTTTGCTGAATACTGAATCTGAACTTATGTTATATTAAAATTGATAACTGAACTTATCTGAGATTGATTACTGATGACTGAGCATGTACTGAATTCTGAATTCTGAATCTGAATCTGAATCTTTTATTCTTAAGTGATAAATTGAAAATACAACTTAATGTGGATATGGATCTCAATTACTTCATAATTGAGATTGGGTCTAAAACCCTTATCATGTATCTTTATTTTGGTATCTGGTTACTCACACAATGAGTAGTCTAAGTAGGAATCTAAATCGGATGTCCTTGTTATCTAGATACATCTTAATTTGAAACCCTGATTTATTAGAATGACCTCATTGATAATAATTATATGACAACTGAGTCTAGAGGCCTAGGAAAAGGATCTGAACTAAATATGATAATACGAATTATATGAGAGTTCTCAAGTATCAAATATCTAAAAGAGTGTGATTTTTGACAAGGTAGCTCAATTTCTATAAAATCTCATTAAATATGATCTCAACACATTCATATGAACTTAAATCTTAAATCTTAAAGTAGAAATCATATAGACTCTCATCTCAGCAACTGAATCATGACTTAATGTCTCATAATCATAAACTCATGTTATAATATATTCTAATCCCAATAGTACATTTACCTTGGAAATTGGGCCATGGTCTACCATGTGCAACATCCATACTATCACATAACTGAACTTTTAAGCACTAATCTTTCTAAGAAATCTATTTCACTTCCAAAATCTTAGATCGCTACATATATATAAGAAACCTTGATGACATGTTCCTACTTGAATTCTTAGCACACAATTACATTTATAAATGAGGGGGATCATAACAACATGTTCTACTTGAAATCTCAATACATTCTTATCCCACATTATCATGTATGACTATCTTGGTTGCATATCTTATCTTGTAGTCATATTCATCAATATGAATCATTACTAATAGTTCTTATAGAAACATAAATCTCTAGTTTTCTCATGAACCAGGTTCATGAGTCTCTATCGTTCTTATAAATCTTAGTAACATATCTCTTCTCGAGATATTAGGCAAAGGAAAATAGCCATGAATGTATGAAAATCTTACTTGCATATCTTAACATAAAATCTTAGAACAGTGGATCACATAAAGTATGAAGTCTTATGAAAATATGCTGAGTTTGATAAATATAAATACTCATGGGAATGAACCACTTACCTGTATTAGAGAAAATAACATCTTCATCTTGGATTCCTCTAGTCGGGTGTAAATCCTGAAAAGACACTTCCAATCATTAAATCCCATCTGAATCAATGTATCCTTTCTCATCCATCCCACCACTATAATGTAATTAACTTCTAGGGTTTATCCTTAATACACACATGTAAATCTCAAATATCCTTCTACTCACATTATCATCTCTAAATCATATCTTACACAATCTTATGGCATGCATGAACGCATACACAATACATCATATAGGATGAAAAAAACTTCTAATCATGATTGGTCATTTCATCATACCTATTAAGATTGTGGTGCAACACTTGCTTGAAGTTCAATGATGAGGTCCACACCTATAACATTGATTTAACAAAGCATCAACACATACAATCATATACATCTTTACATAAACATAATTACCTTACCCATATCTTTTTATATTCTAGAAAATCCCTCAAGGCATTCTTTGTATCTCAAGCTTTCCAACGAGCCCTCAAGCACCCTATTGTGACAACCATATCAATCTCTACGAATCCCCAAAGCTTATAACAAATTAAATTCAAATCAAACTTATTACCTTATTTTCCTATTCATTTTAGCCTGACTGGGCCTCAAACTGGAGGCCCAGGATGGAGGGACCCGGACCCCTCCCTCTCCTTCGCACACAATGATGCAAATCAGGGATCGCACGCACCTATTTTTCCGTGAAACAGGGCGTTGACCCCCGCCTCCTCTCCAGCAAGCGCTAGCATTCACGGCCGATCCGGCCACTGTCTTTGGGCCATGTTGCCGTTGAGCCTCACCTTGGCGCAGAGGACTGCAGAGAGATGATCTCCAAACTCGTATCAACCAGGTTCTGACCGGGAGTCTTACCGCCCCTGTTTCTGGTGGCAAGGACATGGAACCTCCCAAGTGGTCTGCAGTTCACCTCCTTCCTCAACGTTGCAGCTCACTTGGGGCATGGCTTCTCACCTCAGCACAACCTCTCCCTCGCGTGTACAGGCTACTGTGCTAGCGGCAAGAGGCACCCCGTTATGGTTTGGTCCTCTTGAAGCCACCGCAGCTAAGTTTCAGGCACCACTATTGGCATGGGTTCCTCACATATACATGTTTCTCTATCCCTTCTCTTAGGAAAACCCTATTTGATCTTGCCCTCAGCCGCTATTCTATAAGGCATTTATAAACTCTCTTCCCAATCTTAGGGTGAGATTTGATCTGTATTGGACTGTGCCCGAGTCTTGAAAGAATGAGACTCTTGATACCTCTGATTTCTTTTTATTAAACGCATTCCCATCCAGTGAACCGAGATGTGCTCAAACGAGCTAGTCTATGAACCAATGGTTCGATGCCAAATTACTTGTTTTAGAGACTAAAAGACTAAGCATATTATGTTCTTTCAATTGATCTCAAAATTCAACCGACACTACATATAGATATTATCTTCTTGTAGAAAAATCCGCACACTCTAATTCACTACCTAGACTTCTCTAGTGTAGTGAATACAATTCCACTCATCCCATGACCTATTTCAACAAATTAAATCACCAAAGCTATGTCACCTCTTATGTCATTAAGAACATCTAATCAATCCTTAGTTTCATTGCTACATACCTTGGAGAGCCTAACATAGAAAAAGCCTAAGGTACTCTTAAGTATGTTATATAATCCACTAATAGTTAGAATGTCCTCAAATTCTAGAAAAAGCTCATTATGACCATATTAAACAACCTTAAATTTTGTATGATCTTTCTAACATCCCATGATGATCAATTCACCAAAATGACCTTGGGCTCTAGATATGCATACCTAGACTCTACTACATGATAAATTATGTAAAACTTGACTCACTTGTCTTGATCTCACATAACTAGGGTTTTCCGAGTATTACTTTCATTCACATGGATACCTAATAAAATTTGGGGTGTGATAGAGATCATGTGAGATCATAAGATTGTTGATTGGAGATTGTTGTTTTGATAATATTGAATTAACCATGAGGATGTTAAAAAATGATGAACAATCTAGCATGATGGTTACAAGTTTAAATCATAAATTTTTCAACAATCTTAGAATTATCAAAACACACAAAAATATGAAAAGTTGTAAAACAAGGAACCACAAAATGCATATGCAGAAAATAAAGTCCCTCTTTTATCACATGAGTATAGATGTAATGTTTCATCCTCACTCAAGCATGAGTTGGGGTAGGAAGGGTTGGTCCTTATCTCCTCTACAGCAGATGACACTCATTGTGGGGATAATCTTGGTTCAATAGATATGGGTCCTACTCCCATACATCTCAATCGTGAGTTCTAGAAGAGGGTGTTTTCAAGACCTTTGGAAGCTCAAATTACATTTCACCCGTACCTTTTACTTGCACCCCACACCACTTTTAGATATTCAACGTGAGTGTTGGCACCCATTCCATGACATATGGGATTGTAGGTGTTCATTATTCATGTCTAATATGTTAATATATTTTGACGCTATCCCACAATAATAAATTATGAAATATAAATGATAGGTGCATAAGAAAACAATCATGCAATTATTAAGAAAGAGAAGATCTTACTTATTTTGAAGATATCTCTCATCTTTTTCTCTCTTTCCTTATTTTTTTTCTAAATTAATTAGAAGAAAATCGGAAAGAAAAAGAAAAAAAGGGAGGGAAGCGAAAGCTAACCCCAAAAAGAAAGTGGAGGTCAACCCTAGAAGGGAATTGGAGTCTAAGCCTAAAGACTTCATTCAATAGAAAATATGATAGTTGTTATACTGCCAAAAATTGAAATGATGTAAACTAAAGTGAATTTTCTTTTCACTGTCGAAACATATGATTCTGCCGACTTTGTCAAGATCCAGAAAAACAATAGGTAGTGATAAAGAAAAACTTTCTTCTTTTTGGCAAAATAGAGTGTTCCTTTGGTTTTCCTATAGGATAAAAAAATCTATTTTTTGGGAAACGTTTTTTACCAATGGATTGCTCCTATCCACAGTCAATTTTTTTGTTGGAAAAACTCTAGATAATTGTAAAAAATAGAAAGAATGTAAGACAAATGAAAAAAAAAGTATAAACCTCGATTTATTGACAAAATTTGAGATGATGAAAAGAAAAACACAACTCGGATAGTCTGAACATTCCCCAACAGAGTTGCCAATCTGTTGTTCCCAACCTGAAAAATCCAACGGATCCTACGGTCATGGAAACAACAAAAAAAGTGAGAAGAAAATGATAACTTGATAAATCTTGGAGTCACCACCCTATTTATATGTGAGATAAGGATAAGACAAAGTTTCCATTTAAATCCACGGGAAAACAAATAAAATCTAAATCTTGAATCCACCCAAGGACGAATAAGAAAGGTATGCACTAATGTAGAGATCAGATTCAGTGATCCTATTACAAGTGGGGAAGATATTAGCTCCCCATTTCTCTATATGAATGATATTGTAAACTTCTTAGTCATCGCGGATAAGAAAAGTGGTGATCGAGGTTGTTGTTAAGAAAAATGACGGTAAAATGATATAAAATCAAACTTTATTGTTGGTGGATCTTTGGGGCTAGATGCGTAGATTAGATGATAGAATGATAGTTGAAATAAGCATGTGAAATCTTATCTAAGTTTGATCTATGATGCTATACATTTCCTTAAAAAGGGTCTAAGTTGTTTATGCATTGAATCAAAGTTTGAAGATTCTAAGCTAACTCTTGATGATGAAAGTACATCCCTTTTCTTATTTAAGATAAACTAATTTCAGATAGAGTTGAATAGCATGAGCCTCAAGCTCCTTTACAAAGGAAGACCTCTAGTGTTAGGACAAGATATGTGGTGAACTCCAGAGAGAGTGAGACCCACAAGGAGAGGGTCGTAGGACCCACCCTAAGATATATGTGAAAGGATATGTCCTAAGCTGGGTTACTCCTAGGTAGATGAGTTGAGTCCTTTTGCATGATTCAATCTTATTTGTAAGAGTTGGGTACAAATAATGTTATGGGTAGAAAACTCAGAAGTTGAAAGTCAATCCTTTGGCTGAGTTAGGTCCTAGCTGGAGTGACATATTTTGTGAATCTCATCATTAGTTGCAAGTGAGGTAATATATGAACTCAAGTTATGAGAGTATGATGCTTTGTGCAAATGATACTCAAAATACATGTTCTCCCTTCTTCTTCTCTTTCTTAATATATGATGATAGAAACCTCACTTGAGCTATATAGATGATTTAGATATGAGGAGTCACTCGTATAAGCTTGACCTATTCTATATTTCCCCCCTATATCATACATGTAGCACACAAGATTGAAATCATGATAAGTTTGACTTTAAAATATTCTCTTCCCCTTCATATGAAATACGAAAGATATGATGCTGATATCATGGGATAAACTTAGTATATTCTCTTTTTCCCTTCACATAATACTTGCAAGACATAAAAAGTCTAGTTCATGAACTTGATATAAAGATATTTTTGGATCATAGGATATATGATCAGAAATATAGTTCATAACTTTGATCCTCCTCAATGTATGCTTCTAAGTTGAGTAAGAATATCACACCATAGGGTGAAACCCTAATGGTCTAACATATTACATAAGCCTTCTTAAGAAAAATTCTAATATCAAGGATGAAAATGAATCTCCTTTAATACTGAAATCATTGTAAGATGTTGATCATAAAACATATTAATGATGTTAGAGTTGAATGATCTGAATGTCATGGCATATAAATGAATTCCTCCTGAACATTAAAAGCATGAATAAAACTTGTACCCTTAGGGGTGACGTAATCCTAAGATATCATAACGTCATGGCTAAGACTTTAAGTGATGCTTCCACATATATGAGGTGGGGTGAACACACCCAAGAAACTTTAAGACCCTAAGTTGACAACTTAGAGTGCATGCAACTATGGTGGCCTTAGAACCTAAGAAATAATGACGTATATAAAGCTTGACCCAAAAATAGCCTCTTAAGGATGAGATTAGTTGAATTTCGAGGGCGAAATTCCAAATAAGGTGGGGTGAATGTGATAACCCATATTTTTGGGTTTAGATACCCCATATAGAAAGTGAAGACTATGAATGTTATGTAGATGTTTAGTGCCAAATTGAGGGGTTAATCATTCGATTTTGGACTATTTCACTTAAAAAGGGAGATCATAGATGCAATGAATGATTATTTGATCTACTTGACTTCAATATCTTAACATGTGTACAAATTTGGAGTATCTTAATCAAAGGGTGAACAAATATTTGTTTTGGTCTTATATGATCATTGGTTAATGATATACAAAGGGAATCTATGTTTTAAATTTTAAGTGATTTGATGTCGTAGCTAGAGAGATATCCAATTCAAATTAAGGTTTACCTTAAATACTAGGCTTCAATTTTGTTTAATGTTTGGCCCCTTATGAACCAGCCATCATGTTTCCTTTTCTTAGGAACATAGTATTAGATACTAGCTAGGCCACACATACGACCATAGAAATATGTTAGTCGAATTGAGAAGATATAGTATGGTTGTTAGACGGTTTCTACATAACTTGACCTCGTCCTCCACCTCCGCAGGGAACGGATCGTATAGGTCCAACGAAAGTGGCAGGACTACGATCTTTTGCCTTCCTCCCCTCCGTCATCTCCATCACCCACCACACCAGGACCCTCTGCACTCCACGAATCCACCCAGCTCACCCCTCCCGGTGGCAGAATAAGGGAGAAAGTCCTCTTAGTCTCCCTCTTGTCCCTGCTGCTGAGAGCGAACAAACAATTCCAAGCCTTCCATGGCGGCATCACGAAGGCACCATCGGCCTTCCAACCCGGCTAGTGTGGGAATGTTTTGGATCCTCCAAGGTCGTTGGAGACTACAGAGTAGCCGCTTGCTTGCCAGAGACCTTCCCATGGCGGCGACCATGTCTATGGAGGAAGCAGGTGCCGAGCAGAGAGATAGTGTGCGCCGGTGTAATCGTGGAGGAGGAGGCGCATGTCTGAAGCTTGTGGACGTGTACGGTTCATGGGGATGAAGAGTGTCCAGAGGACGGTGGTGTGGAACCAAGGAGATCCGCACGGAGGCACACCCTGGCGTCGAGAGGAGATCGACACGGCAGCCCACCCTACTGAGAGGAGAACCGAGTTTGGCCAGGCTCAGCACATCCGGAAACGGAGACGCCGGCGGAGCCCTAGGTGGTCCGCTGGGTCTTTTGGTGCTGATCGGAGCTCTTGAGGAGGATGGTTGGGAGTACGCCTGCTCGCTGGAACCAGCCTGGCGACGGCGGCTGAGAGCGCAGGCACCAGCGCTTCGTCGAGATCACGAGAATGAAGGTGGGGGTCGGGTCCCAGCCTTGAACCTTGAACCGGGTTCAGACGAGTCAGACCGGCCGGCCCAACATAGGTCAACCAGCAAGAACCGCCCGCTCAAGTAAGACTAGGGGGCGTGAGCTGCAAGCTGTAGCGGCCACGTGGCGGATCAGGATTGGTCCAAAAAGGTATTTTACTCCCAGAAATATGTATATCTTAGATAAATCACAGTAATTAGCCTGCTTATCAGAAAATTACGAACAAGGTACCGAAATTCTCAGAAAAATGCGTAGAATGTAGTGGAGGCATAATATCTGTCTTTTTATGCACCAATCTCAGTTATATCATATAAGTTGTGAAATGCTTGTTTAATGGAAAAATAAATATCAAAGGATGACATAAAATCATGGAAAAATGTCAGTAATTCTATAATAATGTTTATAATGCTTATGATGTCAGTAATGATCATGTTGATGCACGAAATTGTGTAATTTTCTCTATATGTCTAATTAGGGCTAATAAGGCTAAATAAAATGTAATAAATGCATACATGGTCAATAAATGATGAAATTCACAGAGTAAGCTTATATCAGTATTTTGAACCTCAATTTTAATTATGAGATCATAAAGATGAACAAAATCCAAGTTATATGAAGATGAATATTAATACATGGTTTAAAACCCTAATCTAGGTTAATGATGTAACCTAGGGTTAATATGTGCACAAAAATAGAATATGGAACCTAATATTCAGATGATGAATCATAATCTGTAAAATGACATCAGTAGGATAAATATGAGACAATAATGTAAGTAAACGTTGGAATATCCTAATGAGATAATATAAACCCTAATGAACATGACTAGGGTTAAGATGATGAGAATCTGATGATAGTATGTGGTCTTGTCTTAATCAGGTGATGACCAGAGATGTAGATGATCCAGAATATAAGTATGAATCTCTGAACTCAGGTACGTGGATATAATTATATGACTAGATTTGCTGGATGTTAAATATATGTACTTGCTTGTGTGTACTTGAAATACATTGTTGGATGTAGGTCTATATGTATTGTCATTTCCTCCTTGAACAATAAGAACACTAAAGAAAGAAAATGGAATGTAGTTACTGATGGTTCATTAATCTCCCTATTAGAGAGGGAAAGTATTAATGTTGACTAGCACCTCCCTAATGGTACAAGGTACGCGGGGAGATCCCTAATGGTACAAGGTACGCAGGGATAGGGCCCAATATTTATGTTTGTGCTAAGTCCACCATAGTAATACATGTCCATTGAAATATGATAATTAACTTGGGATTACCTGATTTTCTGCCTTTAAATAATGTTTTCTTTCTCTTTCTTCAATTTCGAGTATTTTATATGCCAACATAGTATAGCTCTTTAATTCCACGTACCAACTTTTGTTGATGAATTTGTTTCTCATATTTTCTAGATTCAGAGCTAGCATGTGAGGAAAAGAATAGGATGTGAGCAAGTTGTACAGGTTGTACCTATTGTCTAAGATCCTAGATAGCATACATGTTCATAGATTGTAGAATTTTTATTCAATATGTAAATGTAAATCATTTTGTAATAATTCATCTTGTTTAATATACATGTGAATGTTGAGTATGTTATGGTTGTATGTTCATGTATGCGCATATTGCTTCCGCATCGCTCTCTGATATGATTGGAAGATGTCTTCGGATTTTGACATCTCATTCCCATTAGGGTTTGGAGAAGGTGAAAATCTGGGGACGTCACAGTGGCTTTTTCATCATAACACTAAAGGTCTTAGGTTTCATGTGTTTTGTTATCCCAATCACCTCAGTACCTATCAAAGTAGAGATCCACATTTATGGTTAGGACTGATGCATAGGAAGAGAGAGAGAGGAGAGGGAGAGAGAGATAGATTCTATAGAGCAAGATTCGATATTTGAGAAAGTGCGTACAAAATTATACAATTATGAACAAATCAAAGAGAGAAGTAGTCATTGATACATATATAATAGAAAAAGTAGATATTATTGTTGCACAACCTACTAACATTAGTGTAACGACCCCATCCCCCTGTAACCCCCAATTAAGGGAGACCCGAAGGTCAGAGCCGTTATTCAATTAACAGGATCAAAGGTTCGACAAATAATCAATAATAATTAAATAAACTTTACCAACTAAAGTTAAAAACTGGTATAAAATAAAACTTTGTTTACCTTTTTAAAAGATGGGATTTCTAAACTTCTATCCATGAAGATGCTACTCTAACTAATCCTCCTGTGCACGTTAATTCTCATTTAATTCCACATATGCCACTTTATTGTTTGTTCTTTTCATTTGTACCTAAAACACCGACAAACAAAACGTCGGTCAGTATATCGAAATATACTGGTATGTGGGGACAACCAAAAGTTTGCACATATGGATAACAATTTAAATATCACAATCAAATTATTTAACAAGCCAATTTACACTTTTTAGTATGACATTCTCCACCGCTTTTGCCCTAACCCTGGCATACCCACCTTAGGGTGCCCTTTGCCAATGACTTAAGGCCACCTTCTCAATCCCGAGCTTGGTGCCTGGGGGTCACCACTCATGGTGCCCACTAGTCATGCAATATCATAGGCCACCTTCTTGGTGCCTGGGGTCACCACTCAAGGTGTACATTGGTCTACCCATCTGGGCCTGACCTTTGGTATCATCCATCAGGGTGGCATGTAGGTGCGAGAATCCATACTTCTATTATTAATGTGATAATCATAGTGACTTTATAATTTGCAAATATGAACATCCAAACTGATAATTTGCAGTCAATGCGATCAATCATCCGGCAACCACGCGGGAAACTAATGCGGTTATTCACAAGCGTAACCACATACCTGATCCAGAGCAACTTGCTGTCCAAGCAATAATGATAAAGAACAAGCAACAAGCAATCAACAAGTATCCTGAAATTAATGCATGACATCCAAGTGTTATAATTTATCCTGAACATTCTAAAGCTAGACTTGGATTCCATCTTAGGCTTTCTAGACCACATTAGGGTTTTATTAGGGTTTTTGCTTTCATGACGCTTTTATCATATTAACTGCTCTCTTAATTCATAAACCCTAATTTCAACATCATAAGCCCAATTAAAGTCGATCATTTCTTTTTGATACCAAAATTACCTTCTTTAACCCTTTAAGTTATTTCAAGGTCATTAGACTCAATTATCACCTTTAGTTCCTTTCGGATTAACAACTCATAATTTGTTATGGTCTAATTCCATATGAACTCTATTTAGTATTAATTCTACCTTGATTCAATCAGAAACCCTAATTTCTATATTAAGGTTATCTTTCCATAAATTAGTGACTTTAATGCTCAAAATATAATATTCCAACCTTAATCATGAAATTAGTCAATTACAGCCATTAAGAGTCGAATTCACCAACATTAGGGTTTCAAGGCCCATTAAAGCTTATTTATGCTCATGAACTCTCAATTAAGCTACTTATGTGCAAAACTCATCCTTTTTATTCTTAATGTTCCTTTTTATCATTAACATGATAATATCAACATTAATCATCAATTAAACCCTACTAATCACATTAATTTTATCCAAATAGGGTTTCTGAATCATCATTACACTAAAGTTAATAACTTACCCTACTTTTCAAATTGTAATAGGAAATAGTCTCTAAACATATTTTTATTACATTCCTCTCATTTTTCTGAGCAATTTCCATATTTTATGCGTACCAAACCGAGCTACGAATAGAGAGATACGAATTTTGCAAGGTTTTACTTACTTGAACCAATGGGAACATGCCACGTCACGAGGTTCCTATGCAAGGCACCCGCGCAAGATGGAAACATAATCAAAAGACCATTTTGCCCTTGATTAGTTCATTGGTTCTTCAGCCCGCCGAGGGGCAATTTGGTCCAAACGTCCGGACCTTCATCTTCCTCGCGAGAACCCTGGTGCTGCCGACCTGTAGCGGCGCGGGGGGTGCTTCCTCCTCCAACCTGGGATCTAGGGACCGCTGCAGAGGGCCGCCCAAGCTCCTACACCTCCGACGCACCTAGGGCGTCACCCAGGTCATGCCATAACTGGCCAAGGAGAACGTTCTTGACCTGTCAAGAACGGCTGCCATTGTTGCCAACCTGCAGCACTTCGTGGGTTGCATCTTCCTTCCCCGACCATGGTTCTTGCCAGAAATCATTGCCCTAACTCCATTGTACCCTCATGCTTGTGGGGCGCTTCTGACCTTGCGTCCAACACGGTCATCTTGAGTTGGCCAAGAGCACGACCGAAAACCAGAGTGCTGACCTTACGCAGGCCCTGCTTGACAGCTGCAGCTATAGAGACGATGGTCGACCATCTCGAACCATCGTGGAGGCTTCATGCCTTCAACGAGACTTCCTCCCCGCTCTTTGGTGCCTTTGGGATAGGTCTAAACTCTCATTAGAGTTTTGATCATGTAGGAGCAAGAAGAAGGTGAGTAAGAGGGTTGGAGATGCGCCATCTCTCTGGAACTTGAACCAGAGGGGCTAATCTTTATATACAGGTGAGGCAAGAAGCCTTAGGTCGGATATACATGAATCAAGAAGTTCCTTTCCAAGTAGGAAAACAATTCCTTAATGAAAAGTAAATTCTCCCTCTCCTCTCTATCCTTGGGATATTCCCTTTTCTTGTGATAATAGGATTTCGAAAATCCTTTCCTTTATCTTCTTATTACTTGCCTCTTAATTATCCATCACGAAATTATATTTTCCTCAAATAGGAAATACTCTTTTTATCAAAATTACATAATTGATGGATCATGTATTCCCATTATCTCTTTATTTTATAATTATGGTATTTTCTCTTTCTTCTCCTTTATTGGGGTCCCTTGGATCCCAAGGAACTCAAAGATCTCGAAATTTCTCATTAAGGATACTCATTATCCTTCTAGATGCATCTAAATGCATTATTCTCATTATCTTGTTTTATTTCTTATTAAAATATTTCCTTTTTGTGGATTTCTCTTTATTTCTCTCTTATTTTCCTCATTAGTGTTCCTTTTATTATTAGGAATCCTTGGGATACGAAATCCCACTAAGAATTATCCAATTATACCTCTTTTCACATATTTTCCCTATTTCATCAATATTTTCAATTTCTTTATTAACAAGGAAATACTTAATTGTTGTTTTCTTTTCTTATTGCCTTTTCTTTGCAACTTTGGGCTCCTTGGAACCCAAGGAATCTAAGAGGCACGAAATCCTCTTTAGATTTGCCTTCTAGAGGTTTCCACACCTTTCTTATCTCAAATTCTCAGTTATTCATTAATTAATTGAATATTCTTGTTATTGGCAATAAAGCCCACAAATCAAACAACAAGGCTATGAAATCCATTTATTCCAAAATAGATTATTTCATTTATTCATTCAAAAATCTTTAATATGAGAAATTATATTTCTCAGCAAATGAACCCAAAATTGGGGTTGTAACATCCTTCCCCTCTTATAAGAATTTTGTCCTCAAAATTCCACCAAGCAAGAAAATAAACTGGATAATCCATTCATATGTCCATCAGGGCTACCATGTGGCTTTACCCTATCCATGGTACTTTCCAAGAACCTTCATCATCTCATATTCTTCCATCTGAGTTCTTTCTTACCTTGGTATATCGTACCCTCATAGGTGACTCAGGACATCTCAGCCTCTCAGAAGCTGAATAGGTTCAAGGCTCAACACATGGCTTGGGTACCTCACATAGTGCTCTAGATCGGACTTACATTACACATCATGTTATCCTGAGGGGTAAGGTTAAACACAACCATCTCCACCAATCCATCTCAAATGGACCCATATATCGGGGATTCAACTCTCTCAGCTGTATCTTAGAGGGGTCGGATTTTCACATTATATTCCTCCATAGTGAACTGCATGTCAGTCTACTTTGCATTAGCTCGTGACTCATGTCACCACTGGGCTCTCTCTCAGCCATTGCACGATCAAAGTGACTTCATATGCACACACTTGGGGTTCTTTTCTGACCTTTGTGAGGCCTCCTTCACCAACATCATCATAATGAAGTGGTGACCGACACAACCTCCCTATAAACTTCTTGCATCCCGATAAAGGCTATGGTGGTTAACATTACATCTTAAGAACGGTCTCTATGTATCACCCTAAATGAGCACACATGCTCTCATCAGTCCCTCTAGTCTGAATCATACTGTCCATTAGTATGGGATGATAAACTGTACAAACACTGAGCTCTTCATGTGTCTACTTCCACCTCATGGAAGTGAACCTTTGGGTCACCTCAAAAACTTTTGAATTCACATCATGGTGTAGTTGAACCATCTCTTTTCATATGTAGGTTAACCAGATCTGTCCCTTGACAGAACTCTTCCTTTCTCATGTCATCTTGGTAAGGCGATCTACCATAACCCATATTGTATCTTTACCTTCTTGGTCTAGTAGAGACTCACAACATCCATAATGATGAACTCTCATTCCTTCTTGGGAACTCTTTATACTTTACATCCATGCACTGGGTTAATGGTGTTCGTCCTTCACCTCCTGGCTTGCATGGCCACATGCTACATGCAACTTTGTTTTAAGCATCCAGAATGCTACCATCACTTTACTATCTTTGTAGTATCAAGGTGTATCATGATCTTAAAACCATGATCTTCTGTAAGTCATGATTCCTCGAGATCGATACCTCAGAAACCCTAAACTATTTTCATCAGGGTTTTATTACCTCCCTATCCAAAGAAGTGTATCTAAGGTCTTATTACCATCCTTTTACTACATCAAGGACTAATCTGGCTAACCAAACGACCATTAACTTGTTCAATCATATCAAAACACATCTTCTTTCCAACTTAAGGTTAGCCAAACAACCTCCAGTTCTCTAGTTTCCAGCTAAACTAGGCAACTATACTTCAACCAGAGTATTTATTACCACCTCTTATCCTTAAGTGTTAGGTAACATACACCTTCATGCATTATACTTGTCATCTCATCTTAAACTCTACGTCTATTTTTATTAAGAAGCTCTGAGCTCATACTCACTATGATCGAACTCGACCTTGATTAATCTGCAAATTCCACATAGTTCCTGATAAAACATTCCCATAAGCTGACTAAACTACCTCTCTTAGTGTTCGCGAACCATCCATGTATAGACCACTTCACAAGGTTATGTTATCATCTCTTTCATCATTCCTCGTAGCAACATTCCAACTCGCAACATCTTTTATTCTTGGTGTAAGGCATGCAAATTGTCCTATCTCTCACTCCCATAACAAAAGGAAATAAGCATTTGGTTGCAGTCCAAATACAGAGTTCTTCCTGTTCCAAGAGTAGAGATGGTACATCCCGCCTTGCCAGTACACCTTCAAATCTAAGTTGAAAAGTTCCACATATCCTCCTGATATCAGAATTACATCCATGGAAAACTAATCCAAAACCTACTTGGGCCACCACACAATCCTTGGTCATCTCCTCTAGATCTATAGGGTGCCGGCACTTTTGGGGTCATCCCTCTTCCCTTATGCATCTAGAGAGTGCCCTACTCATCTGCCCTTTGGGTCCCATGAGTTCATGAAGGTGATCAATCTCCTAACCCATGGCCCTCGGACAATGATAGTTGTTACCTCTTGACCCTATGGTGATGCGCAACTAGGGAATTAGGCAAATCCATCTTTCATCGGTCTTATCCCTACCTGACCCTAGGATAGACTTGGGATTCTCTTATAGTACATGTCTGACTTAGAACCTTACCCAAGCCTTCATCATCTCTTTCTGCATTCATGACTGACTTTCATCACTTCACAGGGGTCATGGCAACCTGCCTACCTTGGTCAGGCCCCATACCGGTTACTCCCATGGTAACACGTCCATGCACTTAGAGATGGTTATCTATGGGCCTATAGGTTCATTTTCATACCATGTACTCTTCACTTAGCTTCTCAAGATCCTATGAGACCTCTTTAGGTCACCTCAAAACCGACAGAACTGGTACACACCCTACCAAAGGGTCCTCTCCCAGGATGGGAGGAAACTACAACCCGTGACAGCAAGGTCACAACCATCCTTAGGGTTTACATCCGTATGAGCATGCTTAAACCAACAACTACTAAGGCACAAGCGTACCTAAAAAACCATGCTAGGTCACACTCATTCTCTTTCCTCATCATCATATCAACTTATTCGTGAGGGGTTCATCAAACATACCCTTACCTGAAGGGGTTTTCCTTTACCTCTACACATTAAGAGTACCATGCTCGAAACTATAGAGACTCAAATCTCAACATGAGCATTGGGTACACCGCTTCCCCTCTTAGGCCTAGGAACCCTAGGTTCACCTCCAGGTGTCCAACTGCATGCTCATTCTCTTAACCAGGAATCCAACATGTCCAAGATATGTCATGTACTCCCATGATCTTTCTACTTAAGCAAAACTTCAGAGTTGATTCCTCTTCCTGGACAACTACTAGGTATAACGCCTCACAACTGGTGCCCTAACCTCCTCATGGTCTAAAGCACTCTCTATCTCATCTAGTAGGTAATCACTTATACCATAGGTACCAGAAGCATCATCCTCCCTCTAGGGTCAAGCTAACCAAGACATCATCAACCTCCAGGGATCATGCATGAGGCAACCATTATCATCCACTTAGGTCGCATCATTCTCGACTCCCACTGTTTCTCAAGTTTCGGGGTTTTAGGCTTCCCACTTTCTTGGCCGAGGTCTGCTCCCTCTCTCTAGAGCTAATCCTACAACCAACCTCTATATAAGAGGTCCTGTCTTAATGAAGTATCAAGCTCATAAGCATGCCCCTACCTTAGTCAAGCCTATACTCGAACTTATGTTTACTCAAGGTCATCCATAACCCCTTATGCTTATCTCACCATGATCCCTTGACTAGGGTTTCATCAAGCTATACCCTACCTGCCTATGCCTATAGGGTAACTATAGGTTCTCCTCTAACCTCATCGATGAAGGAGCTATCCTTCACTCTAACATTCACGACCCTCTCTAGGGTTGGGTCGCCAAAGGTACTAGATTATCCAACCTCTCATGGCTCGTATGACGATCCCAAAGCATGTCCAACCAAACACTCAGTCTAACTCATCATGTCATCTCTATCTCTACCCTTCACTTAGGGTTAGGGTTAAGATCATCCTCAAAGAATGTGCCAGGTATCTACTTTTAAAGGAGGTATCTACCTCTAAGACTAACTCTCTCTACTCATCCTCCTGCCAAGGAGGTCTATCCTCAAGTCTCTCCTGAGGGAAATGACAACTCGTGTCATACGACCTAAGCATGTATCTATTCCTTTATGATTACTCTATTAAGCTTTTGTCCATGACATCTTATTTACATGCTTTTTATTAATTTGGTGGAGGATTCTTTAATCCTTATCAATCTTGCCCATACCTCAAGAGGGTGAGGAAAAGAGAGAAAACCCTAATCCTTAAGGTCCTTAACAGAATTTGAGTTGAGAAAGGATGAACGAGATGAGAGAGTCCTAAAAGGTATCTTATTTCGATTCATACCCTAAGACTTTGGCCAGACAGTCACACGGATCCGGGAGTCCTCATATTCTGACTAGTGGTGCGGAGGAAAATCTTGCCAGCCCCCGGTCGTGATCCTTTTCTAGACACCTCTATCTTTCGGATAATCTTCTAATAACTCCCTCGGTTTCTACAGAATTTGTAAAATTTAATAATTATTAAAGATTAAATGAGGAACCTATGCTCTGATACCAATTATAACGACCCCATCTCCCGGTAACCCCCAATTAAGGGAGACCTGAAGGTCCGAGCCGTTATTCAATTAACAGGATCAAAGGTTCGACAAATAATCAATAATAATTAAATAAACTTTACCAACTAAAGTTAAAAACTGGTATAAAATAAAACTTTGTTTACCTTTTTAAAAGATGGGATTTCAAAACTTCTATCCATGAAGATGCTACTCTAACTAATCCTCCTGTGTACGTTTATTCTCATTTAATTCCACATATGCCACTTTACTGTTTGTTCTTTTCATTTGTACCTAAAACACTGACAAACAAAATGTCGGTCAGTATATCGAAATATACTGGTATGTGGGGACAACCAAAAGTTTGCACATATGGATAACAATTTAAATATCACAATCAAATTATTTAACAAGCCAATTTACACTTTTCAGTATGACATTCTCCACCGCTTTTTCCCTAACCCTGGCATACCCACCTTAGGGTGCCCTTTGCCAATGACTTAAGGCCACCTTCTCAATCCCGAGCTTGGTGCCTGGGGGTCACCACTCATGGTGCCCACTAGTCATGCAATATCATAGGCCACCTTCTTGGTGCCTGGGGTCACCACTCAAGGTGTCCATTGGTCTACCCATATGGGCCTGACCTTTGGTATCATCCATCAGGGTGGCATGTAGGTGTGAGAATCCATACTTCTATTATTAATGTGATAATCATAGTGACTTTATAATTTGCAAATATGAACATCCAAACTGATAATTTGTAGTCAATGCGGTCAATCATCCGGCAACCACGCGGGAAACTAATGCGGTTATTCATAAGCATAACCACATACCTGATCCAGAGCAACTTGTTGTCCAAGCAATAATGATAAAGAACAAGCAACAAGCAATCAACAAGTATCCTGAAATTAATACATGACATCCAAGTGTTATAATTTATCCAGAACATTCTAAAGCTAGACTTGGATTCCATCTTAGGCTTTCTAGACCACATTAGGGTTTTATTAGGGTTTTTGCTTTCATGACGCTTTTATCATATTAACTGCTCTCTTAATTCATAAACCCTAATTTCAACATCATAAGCCCAATTAAAGTCGATCATTTCTTTTTGATACCAAAATTACCTTCTTTAACCCTTTAAGTTATTTCAAGGTCATTAGACTCAATTATCACCTTTAGTTCCTTTCGGATTAACAACTCGTAATTTGTTATGGTCTAATTCCATATGAACTCTATTTAGTATTAATTATACCTTGATTCAATCAGAAACCCTAATTTCTATATTAAGGTTATCTTTCCACAAATTAGTGACTTTAATGCTCAAAATATAATATTCCAACCTTAATCATGAAATTAGTCAATTACAGCCATTAAGAGTCGAATTCACCAACATTAGGGTTTCAAGGCCCATTAAAGCTTATTTATGCTCATGAACTCTCAATTAAGCTACTTACGTGCAAAACTCATCCTTTTTATTCTTAATGTTCCTTTTTATCATTAACAGGATAATATCAACATTAATCATCGATTAAACCCTACTAATCACATTAATTTTATTCAGATAGGGTTTCTGAATCATCATTACACTAAAGTTAATAACTTACCCTACTTTTCAAATTGCAACAGGAAATAGTCTCTAAACATATTTTTATTACATTCCTCTCATTTTTCTTAGCAATTTCCATATTTTATGCGTACCAAACCGAGCTACGAATAGAGAGATACGAATTTTGCAAGGTTTTACTTACTTGAACCAATCGGAACATGCCACGTCAGCAGGTTCCTATGCAAGGCACCCGCGCAAGATGGAAACATAATCAAAAGACCATTTTGCCCTTGATTAGTTCATTGGTTCTTCAGCCCGCCGAGGGGCACATTGGTCCAAACGTCCGGACCTTCATCTTCTTCGCGAGAACCCTGGTGCTGCCGACCTGTAGCGGCGCGGGGGGGTGCTTCCTCCTCCAACCTGGGATCTAGGGACCGCCGCGGAGGGCCGCCCAAGCTTCTACACCTCTGACGCACCTAGGGCGTCGCCCAGTTCATGCCATAACTGGCCAAGGAGAACGTTCTTGACCTGTCAAGAACGGCCGCCATTGCTGCCAACCTGCAGCACTTCGTGGGTTGCATCTTCCTTCCCCGACCATGGTTCTTGCCAGAAATCATTGCCCTAACTTCGTTGTACCCTCATGCATGTGGGGCGCTTCTGACCTTGCGTCCACAACGATCATCTTGAGTTGGCCAAGAGCATGACCGAAAACCAGAGTGTTGACCTTACGCAGGCCCTGCTTGACAGCTGCAGCTATAGAGACGATGGTCGACCATCTCGAACCATCGTGGAGGCTTCATGCCTTCAACGAGACTTCCTCCCCGCTCTTTGGTTCCTTTGGGATAGGTCTAAACTCTCATTAGGGTTTTGATCATGTAGGAGCAAGAAGAAGGTGAGTAAGAGGGTTGGAGACACGCCATCTCTCTGGAACTTGAACCAGAGGGGCTAATCTTTATATACAGGTGAGGAAAGAAGCCTTAGGTCGGATATACATGAATCAAGAAGTTCCTTTCCAAGTAGGAAAACAATTCCTTAATGAAAAGTAAATTCTCTCTCCCCTCTCTATCCTTGGGATATTCCCTTTTCTTGTGATAATAGGATTTCGAAAATCCTTTCCTTTATCTTCTTATTACTTGCCTCTTAATTATCCATCACAAAATTATATTTTCCTCAAATAGGAAATACTCTTTTTATTAAAATTACATAATTGATGGATCATGTATTCCCATTATCTCTTTATTTTATAATTATGGTATTTTCTCTTCCTTATCCTTATTGGGGTCCCTTGGATCCCAAGGAACTCAAAGATCTCGAAATTCCTCATTAAGGATACTCATTATCCTTCTAGATGCATCTAAATGCATTATTCTCATTATCTTGTTTTATTTCTTATTAAAATATTTCCTTTTTGTGGATTTCTCTTTATTTCTCTCTTATTTTCCTCATTAGTGTTCCTTTTATTATTAGGAATCCTTGGGATACGAAATCCCACTAAGAATTATCCAATTATACCTCTTTTCACATATTTTCCCTAATTCATCAATATTTTCAATTTCTTTATTAACAAGGAAATACTTAATTGTTGTTTTCTTTTCTTATTGCCTTTTCTTTGCAACTTTGGGCTCCTTGGAACCCAAGGAATCTAAGAGGCACAAAATCCTCTTTAGATTTGCCTTCTAGAGGTTTCCACACCTTTCTTATCTCAAATTCTCAGTTATTCATTAATTAATTGAATATTCTTGTTATTGGGCCCAATGGCCAATAAAGCCCACAAATCAAACAACAAGGCTATGAAATCCATTTATTCCAAAATATATTATTTCATTTATTCATTCAAAAATCTTTAATATGAGAAATTATATTTCTCAGCAAATGAACCCAAAATTGGGGTTGTAACAATTAGCAAAGCAATTGCTGTGAGAGTGAGGATCCTCTGATCACATATAGAAAATAAAAGGGAGATTTAGTTGTTTCTCTGGCTTTGAGAGAGAGAAAAGGAATCTAAATAATATTGGGTATGAGTGTTTATTTATAGGTAGCATTTAGGGTTTGGGATTCTGTGAAAAACCTTCTGGAAGAGGCAGTGGATCACCGTGATGTGGCCTACAGAAAGGCACATGGATCAAGAAGATCCACCATGTGTCACATGGAAGATGGCTACAATTAGACCTGTCAAACGGGTGGGTGGGTTGGGTCATTGCGGGTGCGGGTCTGGCGAGTGCAGGTTGAAAAGATACACTTCTAAATGGGTGGAAGAAAAGCACACCCAAATCTAACCTAGTGGGTTGTGGGTTGCCTGCGGGTGCCCATGTAAAATGTGTCCAATCAATAATAAGTTGTTAGTTTCTTTCCTTAACACAAAAAATAACTAAGGCTGGCAAAACTCGACCCGACCCGACTAAAGCGGGTTCGGGTCTTGATTTTTTCGACCCGACCTGAAATGACCTCAACCCGAAAAACTCGAAATTATTTACGGGTTGAGTCCGGGTTTGCAATTCTCAACCCGCAAAATCCGATCGACCCGAAATTATGTCTTCATATATGTATATATATATATAATTTTTTAGCCATACAAAATTTAAACACATTCAAACATAAAAATAATATAGTTTATACAAGTCTTTGCTTGTAAAATACTAATTAACCAACAAATTCTGCAACAATTTCGGGTCTAATGGGTTTTTATTTTTGGTTTTTTCAGGTTTGTATTTTCAGGTTTTCCGGGATTGTATTTTCGAGTTTTTTAGGTTTGCATATAACATGGTATTTTCGGGTCCATCAGGTCAAACCCGCAAATAGTAATTTCGGATTCGGGTTGAGGAAGTATGACCCGAAATTATTTTTGGGTCGGGTTCAGGTTGAGTGTATTTGATCTGACCCGAATTGAACCGAAATAGGACCCACTCAACCCAGACCCGATTGCCACCCCTAAAAATAACATTTAAATCAGCTTTTAACTATTATTTTTATGTCAATAGTGCAAAGGAACCAACCAACTACTATGTTTGATGTCAAACCATTCGATTAGTTATCGAGATATGTTTATGCAAACTTAAAGAAGTAATAACAACTAATTGTTGTATGTTGATGTAAAACTGATGTAGTTTTCATAGATATATATCACAAAAAACAACACATAATTTTGTCATGTAACATTAGACATTTCTGATATTACAAGTACTTATTATTGCCTATTACAAACACAAAATAAGATAATACAATTGTTTTCGATAAAGGTAAAGAGTTAACTTGTATGATATAAGTATCATCTTGCGATAGGTCTATGTGTATGTTATATATATAAATATACTTGCTTTAGTTAACTGGGTCACCCACGGGTGCCCGCGGATCACCCATGAAACCCGCTAAATGAACGGGTGGGTATGGGTTTGGGCGATTTTCAGCGGGTGATGAATTTTACCACCCAAACCCAACTTAAATGGGTCGACCCGTGGGCGCCCGCGGATTTTGACCCAGTTTGACAGGTCTAGCTGCAATTCTCCCGGTGACCTGGGTGGAAAAAGATAGTCTCCTATTTTTCCTATAATTTCAGGAATGTTCTGGTAAAAATTGGGAAAAACTTGCACAAAATGATAAGTCTGAGTTATCTCTCAGATTTTCCTAGAAAAGGCAGTTGGAAAGGAAATATTTAATTCTAGACAATTCAGCTGGGCATTTTGTGAAGAATAGCCTATTTAAGATAGGATTGAAGGGCAATTACATATTTGGTCTGAAAGAAGGTTTCTTTACATAAGGGCCCGAACTAGGTGAAAGTGGGTAGAAAAGGGTGGATTAGATATGCTAAAACTAAGAAAAAAGGAGGAAAAATATGTATATGTGGAAACTGGGTAGGATGTTGAACATATTCTCTCATAAGCCATAGGATTAACATTAATCATGAATTTCTGCTGAGTGAGAAAAAATGAGGCATCAACACCTGTTAGGTTTTTATTTTCTTATTTTGAGATCATTTAACCTAGTTACTAAATAATTTTGATATTAAAGTTTATTGATATTATTACCACAACTACCATCCTAGTCGAGATATCTCTCAAATATATAATAATTAGAATTGTTTATTGTGTTACCCTATGAAGAATTACTTTTCTAAATTCTTACAATAAACCATATCTACTATTTAATTCAAGATTTGTCTTAATTATCATTTAATGATAATATCATTTAATTTATGAAAAAGTAGTTCTCCACTAATATATATATTTCCACTTATGCATGTTAGGGTGTTTTCCCGTCATTATTGTTGATATCAAGACATTTCATCTTGTTGTAACCATTACTAAGCTCATTAGTTGAATTAGTTACATCACATATGAATATATGAATGAAAAGTATTATTTCTTAAATAACACTTATCTTGCATGACATATATTGTAATATAGCTCTCCACTAGTATGTTACTTTGTTATTGCCTTTACCAATTTAGATGTAATTAAAATCTACATCAAGCGAGTTATGATTTATTATGAAAATTTTTAAATAATTAATTTTGTTTATTAAATATTAATATTGTAAATACTACCTATTATCATCATATTAAGGTACCATGTTTAGAAATTTCTCTTAAACCAATCCCAAAGGAAACTAATCCTTAGGAATAGGGTTTTAAGTGTAGGAAGTCAAGTATCATTATGCTACAATTTCTTTGTAGCCCTAAGATATAGTCATGTCGGAACCATCTCGTAAATTTGAAGATACTGGTAACCATCATCAAACATATCTTGATAAGGGATTTTGTTTAGCAGGGATATTGATAGTGGGGAAAGTCGACACAAAAACAAAAAGATGATTTCCCATATCAAGGGAATCATATACTATAAAAATATAAGGAATCTTACATTAACTAGATTTTTCTATCTCTAAAAAAACTAAATTTTTCTAAAGAGAAAAGATTATTCATCGTAGAAGAAGTAGCACACATGTAAATGAGGTTATTAAAATCCTTCATCACTTACACAACCTCAATAAAAATAAGAAAAACATGTAAACTCATGAATAAACCTCGGTGGGGTTCACACTGCCAGATAAATGATCACTCTAGCTCAGTTAGAATTGATCTTTCAAAAGGATCCCTCTCCACCTACACTACTTCTGACTTGGTTTCCTGGGCATCAGAGTGGATCATCTAGTTTGATTATTCTTCAACCATTGTGAAGACGTGCAAGGAGAGCAAAGGAGAAGTTGAGAAGATCAATGTTACAAGAGGTGAGTAGTAGGAGGGTAGGAGAGAAGAAAATGAGGGGATAATGGAAAATAATAGTTTGCGTCCACCATATATAAACATCCATAATGTACAATATTAGAGAGATGAATCCACCATTAGTTGGCATCTCATGGAATGATGGTCTGTCATGCATGTACTATGTGGTGTGGAACTAAGGAGTGATTGCTTAAGATAGCTTGTGTCTCAATATACCCCTCACAGGTCAAACAGAATAGGTTAAAACTTGAATAGATGTCTTTACTATTTTTATTACGAGTATAAAAAACACAATTGGTATTTTAATTTTCAAGATAGCATATTTGCGAGACAATGTGTTTCAAGGACACATTGCTCCTGGTGGGGGAATGCGTCCATGTGGGAGACACATTGCTACTTTAAAAGGCAATGTGTCCTTAACAAGGCTACATTATCTGTAGAAGAGCAACATGTTCCCATGGGAAAACATTGTTTTCTATTTTTCTTTATTCTTGTTATGATACCATTTACCTTTTTTAGTTATATATTAATCTACTTAATGACCATAACATATATATTTGAGTATATATTTAAAATTATGTAGAAAAATGATAGAATAATAAAATAATACTATAATACTTAAATATATAATAATTATAAATGTAATACATACAATATTAAAATTATATAATAAAGTATAAAAAAATAGATACACACACCATTCAAAAAACTTTGAAGCAAAAATATAAATTTAATATGATAATATAACACACGGCTACACACGCGTGCGCGCGCACACACACACACACAGATATATATATATATATATATATAAATATATAAAATTTATATGTTACCATCTCAACTTAAAATAAATTATATCAATATTTTTAACCTCATTATTCAATTTTGTGGACAAATACAATCCAACAAAATAAAATATATTGTAAATTTATTATACGATGCATTTAAAATCATATGTATCATGTGTTTCATTTTGATTATTTATTTTTACTCTTCTTGTATATTTATCTTTACATTGTTGACATGTTTGTCTTTTTCTAATATTATATTTGTTGTCTTTATTAAGGTAGCACTTTTCAAATATATGATACACATTCATATTTTATTATATGTTATATCTAAAATGTTACTCTATTAAAGACAACAAATATACCATCTAATAAAATATATTAAAATTCATAGTATATTTGACTCTTGTTAAATTATATTTTGTCCAAAAAGTTGAATAAAGAAGTAATATTAATATAATTTATTTTTTAAGTTGAGACGGTAATTAGATTTATTATAACAATTAATGTAAATATCTTATTGTATATTTTTATGCATATAAACATGTGAGGATAAATTATATTATTTTAGATTTACAAGTTTTGGTATTTCTTTCATTTCATATTTTACTATATAATTTTCGTATTATCTGTACTTATCCGAGTCATCTTTATTCACATTTATAAATGTTATGTATTTATAAAATATAGTATTATTTTATTATTATGTTGTTTTAGGTATCATTTTAAATGTGTAACTAAATGTATACTAGTTAATATATATTAGTATTATTATATAATGTAATGCATATAACAAAAAACGTCAATGGCATCATAATTAAAAAATACAGTAAGAATATGAAATTACAATGCCTACCCATTAGGGACACGTTGCTCTTCTGAGAGCAATGCTTACCAATTAAGGACGTATTTTTTATTTTAAAGTAGTAATATGTCTTCCGCGGGGTGGTATTGTCACACTGGGTGTAATGTTTCTTCTTTAAGAACGCATTTCCTCTTTTGTTATTTTGATACAAACTATATATTTGTTAGTAATAAAAGTAGCAAAACAATTATCTATATATTTAAGCCAACGTAATATAAGCAGTCATATGTTAGTCGAACCAATGGACAATGAGAACAAAGCATTTAGGACATCCTGGAAAAAAATGTCTAAGACCAAATACGAACCCCATCGAATCACTGGCAAATTAGCTTTGGTCCATCACTACCAACGATGGATATGGGTGGGGTGCATGTTACACGGTGCCGTTGCATGTGGTGTAGTTGTTCGACCTTCTGGACGACATCTAAGATGGAAGCTTTTTATATATCATGTTAAATCATTCTTGTGTTAGACCCATTAGCGGATCCAAAAAATTTATATAGGTGAGGTCAAATTAACTCATCTTAAACACAAATCCCATACCTTGTTTAGAGATTAGAACATTAACTAACATATTTTAAACAAAGTTTACCTTTACTAACTTTTTAGCACCGATCGTTAGTTATCGAAAATCATTGTATAATATTTCAAATAGGCGTGTATATCATATTGCCCATTACCATGGTTCCTAACGACCTAACTCTTGCATTATTTACAAGAAATCAAAAGCATAAAACAAATTGTGTTCTTAAAGGAACAAGTAAAACAAGAACCTGCGAAAACTTTAATAAAATATGTATTTTGTTTTGCATTTATATGGTTCTCGGAAGTAATATAAGAATAATTATTATGTCATAAATTGGTTTTAAACAGGTTTTGTATGAGGGCACTTGTAATGGAAAGTTGACATGTTTGTTGTGGATTGATTTCATGGCTCCAATTGCGTGACATCAATAAGGAGTAGCTAGGTGTGGGGTTCCAGGAGGTTCAGTTGTGTTGACCAAATCAGATGTGCGCAAAACAATTAATGCTTAACGATATAATAGTGACAGAAGAAATATGACGATTTAATCTATTAGCTCAGTCACACCTATGGTAAAAAATTACTAAGTTCAGTTTTTGATTGCTTTAAAACATCATATTTGTTGCCTTCTGTTGTGTTCAAGTGCCGTTCATGGGTATCCATATTCTATAGCATCTCAAAAGTTATTTTTAGAGTGATGATGTCAAAATGATGACCGCATGATTTTGGAAACCGTCATTGCGCTTAATGTATCATTTGGGAGGGTATTTCATTTCATCGCTGGCAGGCAATCAGAAGAGAAACTTGCGATGAGTTTCAGGCTCATCGCTCAGTGCATAAAATATAATAGCAGAAAAGTATGACCAGGTCTTTGGACACAACGTTTCCCTCCTGACCGTAACTTTACATGTACTTTGACCGCTGCCATGTTGCTGAACACAGCATAAAACTAAGACTGGGCAGCGGTGAGGCGGCTGTAAATCACCGTACACTAATAAGCCCGGCTTCACGTCTTCGTATATGCGCCAGTACGAGAACATTTTGCATCTGGGCTGTAGTTATTCGGCCTTCTAGACGGCAGTAAGAGACCGAAGGTTTCTATCATGTTAAATCATTCTTTTCCTGAATGACGCCATACATTCCACGGTACGAGGGTACAATTGCATATGGGCTATTATAGTTTGTGTGGTCTTCTAGAAGGCAGCTAAGATCAAAGCTTTTTATCATGTTAAATCAATTTTGTGCTGAACCACCCCTTACATGCGCCAGTACGAGACTACCGATCTGTTCCCTATATATATGGGGTGAACTGTGCATGGCCTAACAAGTCACTCAACCCTAACTTCTCTTCCTTTCGCCATGGCAGCCTGCATTCCCGTTAAGCCCGAGAGCCTTGCTGCCGAAGGCATCATGCCCAAGGAGACGGAAAGGAGGTCAGCTGAGTACATGCCGAGCTTATGGAGTTACCAGTTCATCCAATCACTTGAGAGTGATTTCCCGGTATCAAACTAAATACTACTTTTCACAAAAGGTTTTTTTTTTCTCATTCATGATAAGAAAACCAAAAAACACTCATGTTCACTTTTGTTGGACATGGATTTCTCACTAGCAAACATGGAATGATTTGCAGTAGAATTGTTTTAAGATAAAATGGGAACGATCAAGTATTTTAGTTTATCACGCGTTAAACAAGCTGAGGCTGGAAGGTAGAAAGAGATCTGGCTCCTTCCCTTTCTTTTCCTTGAAGAAAAAGTTGAAAAGAATATGGTTATCAGTCATCATAGATGTCAATAAAGGCGAATTGTTGGACAGGTTGCTGAAGCTGAGGCATTAAAGGCTTGACGTTGAAACTATTTTTTTTTTTAAAGTTCAACGAATTTAGTATATGTTGTTCCTTTTTTTTCACGTTTATTTCTTTGGGTGTTGTGGATGTTTTCTCGAGAGGCCAACATGAGGAACCCACCCAGCACATCCAATCAAATTCATTTTTTCTTATAGGAAAAAGAAATCCGGGCCATCTCCTTTACGTATTTGGAGTTGATAAGACTTGGGAAGAGGAGATGACATTTTATAGGTAGCAGACACTATTACCAAGAGTTAGACTATGACTTGTAATATCGAGTTCTATTTGCTGCCAAACGACATAGAAGCCTATATACAGAAACCATGAGGAAACCATCGAGAAAGTCCTACCATTTATTTGTCGTTGATGTTCTTCTGAGATAGAAAGTGCCACTACATTGGAGAAATTGGAGGAACTCTCTCATGGGAGAGATGACCAACAATTTTGTCTTGAGATGAAAGTATCGGCTTAGTAGTTGGTGACACATTTTTAGTGCATTGACATTGGAGCTCTTTTACAAATGATATAGGTCAACAATTTTACCTTGACGCGATCTTACTACATAACTTCTTAAAGACAAATGTCAAATCTCTGATCAATACTTGTGAATTTGTAACCAATATGTCATAGTCAGGGTCAATCTTTATCTTTAATTTCTTAAATAAAAGTTTACTAACATATACTAGTTGCTCAGGTCATATCCATGACCAATAGAGTTATCGGCCTTGACCAACCAATTTCCAAGATCTAAATTATATCCTTAAACACCCTCTAGCCAAGGTCCATTTTGACCAAAAAATATCACAACCGTTCCCATTAAAAAAATCCATATTTGAATACATACAACGTTCGCTATCCAAATACAATCTCTGTGCCAAACTGAAATGATGTGAAATAAGTTCAATATTTGACTTCCATTACATCACATGTGAAAATCGTTATATGTAACTTTTCAAACAAACACCATTTATAATGCTATTCATGTTTTTTGCTTAAATTTTGTTATTTGTTTATAATGTAAAGATAAAGTAGGCATGGAAGATATTTTACCTTGTCCCTTATTGACAAACACATACATACCCCATCCTAATAAACATTATCTCAAAAGCACATTGATTCACATCATTGTATTCTCTTTTGTTTGAGAGACTAAAACTCACGTTAAAATCCAAACAAACTACTTCTAATTCCTATATAAACATACTTCAACCCATGTGCAGTAGCACTCTTGTATATTCTATGATTTTTTTTTGGGTGGGGGATGAAGTTCTTCATGGGATCCACACTAGGTGAGTTTTGGTTTCAGAATTCTACACTATCAACATTTATCTCATAGTCAAGAAAATATGTGAATTTCTCAAAACACAAATCATAAAAGAAAAAGTTATCTAAGAATGTCCATGGATTTGTACATATGTCATCAAGGTAAAGATGAAAGTTATTTTCTAATAAAATAGAAGGTAATAGATAATGAATGGCCTATTTATTAGAAACAAAACTAAGTGTACCAATACTTCTAACAATCGATTGAAAGATAACATACGGAGTGTCTTTTTCCTTTTAGATTCAACTTGGCAATTTCATGTAGCTCACAAAAAGAATGTATCGTCTTAGCAACAATTAGATTAAGCATATCACTTTTTATAGAAACTATTTTTGTTTGACCTTCTAATATTGTCAAATACAATAAGGAGATGGAAATATGAATCCACTAATCAATAACCAAAGGTGTGTTTGTTCATCCTACAAACTTGTTGCTCCTTAAAAGATTAAAAAAAACCCAGAGCTTTCTAAAATCGAGGACAACCACCTGTGACTACTCTAGCCAGCCATTATCAAATTTGATGACTTTCTTCCATTTTGAAAATGGTTATCTCCAATTAAAAGCATCTTTTATTCTTTTTAAAATAGCATGACACATAGTGAATGCTTTTTATATCGTTTTGTATACATTTTTATTTTACAATTATCTGCTTACACAGTATGAAAATGTCTATTTTAGACCACTTTTGGGTTGGATCTGCATCCAGGCTATTGCAAACTGCCCAATCCAAAATCATTTTTTAGAAATCACAAGACTTGATCTTTTAGTGTTTAATAGATAAGGAACCTAGGACTCTATATTCTTTGCATAATCATGGAATATTACTTCACACCCCATGTTAAACTATGTTTGTCCAAGTCTATCAACTGGAAGCTAGTTTAGATTGAAAAGATTAAAACCAAAAATTAATCGAAATTTAATTCAGATATAAACTTCTAAACTCCAACTTGACCCAGATTGACAACCCGAATATCCAAAATCCTTTTTTTCAAGCTCGGTGAACTAGGTTCACATGTCAAGAAAAAAACCTAATAGCGATAACTACTTGTGTAGTACACAAAACCATTTCTTATCGACTACAACAAGTTAGTCAAGCCACACAAAAATATGACTTTTCTGAAAATTTATAACAATTTGGGTACATATTGAGTTAGATAGTTTTTCAAAACCTACCACAATTAAAGCCAAGTTTAGTTGGATATACAATTTTTTCCTAAGAATTCCCAACATTAGACCACTTTCACTTCTTTTTCCAAAACAAACAATAATTCAAATAAATGTTCATTAAATGATCATTTGCTTAGAACCCTCAAAATTATAGTTGAAACACAAAATAGATTTATTTGAATATAACATCAATATTGAGATTATGTTGATCTTATGTTTAAACTCTTCAATGTACATCAAGTTAGGGTAAAACATTTTGGGAAATATATGCTCTAACATGGGGTAAAAAGTAAAGTTATATGACTATATTCATATCCAATATAGTTTTGATTTAGGTGTTTCTTAGACATGATAATTATGGGGTATATTTTAGATTAGTGAAAATTCAAATTTTAGATTGAACAGTTTGCATTGACCCGGATATGGGACCCAACCAGAAAGACCATGTTTATTGACTCTTGACATGTATAGAATCCACCATATTTTAAGATTTTATATTTGTATCTACATCCAAAATCACAATAAACAATATTTTTCGTATTGTGGAAAATATTAATTTCAGGTCCTTTCATAGGATGTCTATAATGCAAAAATCAAGACCTGACCTAGATCTATGATGTACAACATTGATATCAAATGTTGATTTCAAAATTGTATATAGTAGTTATACATATACTTATAAAATAAATATTAGTATATATGTTATTCCTATAAGTCATGCATTGTTGAAATGCTAAAAAATTGTGTTTGTTTGTATCTAAATGAAATTATATCGCATGAACTCCAAACCCACAAGACACATAGAAGAAATATGTATTAGATTATTTCAATTATTATCATTGTTAACACAAAAAGGTTCTCAAGTTTCTTGCCTAGGTTATAACATTAAGTCTTTGATTTTGTGACCAACATGGTATACAAACACCAGTATATCAAGATATATAACATTACTAGATTGTTTGTCCTTAAAATAAATGTTTAACTTTAACCTCATGTTGAGTACCATTACTATTTTATAATTCTTTTTTACTAAAATATGGTGTAAACCATAAAATACTATGTTGATGTAAGAATTTGACAAGCTTAACAACTACTTTCACACAAACAAATATGTTCACCTTTCATTTATTTCATTGTAGGACTATTTTATTGAAATGGACTCTTTGTCACATATATTTGTTGAAATTACTTTTCTTCATAATAAACAATCATTAATACTAAATTAACATAAAAAAATATGATTTAAACAAGACAAAATTTTAACCATATAGATATCCATATATAAGCATGGTCTAGTTGAAGAATATCTAGGCAATTATATGTAGAAGGCACAATTTATGCTCTTTTTGTCGATATACATGTGGTCTAAATACTTTTTTAACAATCTATTAGTAATATTGAATTAAGGTATTTTACTTTTTAGCATTTTCTCATTTACCTAATGTCATAATAAAGATTACATGAAAATTTTCAAATGAACTTCTATTTTACAAAATTTTAGTTGCAACATACTTATTGATGAATAACTATGTAAAAGTCAGTTTGATAATTTGTCTTAATGATACACAATAAGTTAATTTATTAAAGAAGTTTTGAAAATTGTTATAATGTCAAGTGAATTGGTTTTACACTAAGTGTTGTATTAAAATATTAATTGACTGCACGATTTTACATTATTTATTTATTGTGAAATAATATTTTATATTGATTTTTGAATTGGTATCAAAAGAATACTATTTTATGTAAACATTAATAATGTATTTTTTAAATATCAACTATGCTACTTTTACATGCCTGTAATATTACTATGCTAACTCAACTATCATACACATGATTCTTGTGTGCGTTCTGCAACTCTATATTATATATAAAAGTTCATGGGAGGGTAATTGTAACTACTTTATTATATTTTTTAATTTCATATTGGTATTTGTGATGTGTAAATATATATTTTACTTTATATTCATAATTATGAACTGATCCTTTTGTATGTTAATGAGTAATTTTAGTGGTAATGTTCTTAAAATAGTACAACACACATGCTGATGGGAATGATTGTGTACAATGTTTCCCTATATTTCTTCAAAAATTCCATGTGAGGGAAGAAATGTGTAGATTGACATGGTTAGTGAAGGGTGCATGTGTTTCCCTCTCTAGATTGCTCTCATCTCTCTCTAGAGTGAGGGCGATCTATGGTGGGTGCCGCCTAGGGTGGGGTGGGCTCCTCCACCTCGTCCTCTACCTTGAATGCTTCCGGTTGTTGGGGTGACATGTCCATGGATGTCACCGTGGGTCGGGGCTGGACTTCCGCGGTGGCCAGGACGTTAGTGGTGCACCATAACCTCACCCCGGTTGCAGCACTAGGGGATCCTAAAGGGCCTAGCTTCAGGGTTGATGATGGGCGACCTTGGATGAAGATGCTGGAGCCGGTTGTTGTTGAGATGGATGAGTTTCATAAGTTCTCAATGATTGTTCAAGTAATGGGTAGCAAGTGTATCATCAACCATCTATACGGGTGGATGATCCGTAGATGGCGGCCGAAGGGGGAGTTGCAATACTCGACTTTGGTTGGCGGTCTCTTCCTAGCTTGCTTTGCTTGTGAAGAGGATCTGAGGGTAGCCTTAGACAAGGGCCCTTGGTTTTTTGATCGCAAGCTGGTGATCACAAGGCGATGCACTCCATAGGCAGATATTAGGCGGGCCTCCCTCACTTCAGTTCCCGTCTGGATCACCCTTTTAGAGGTCAAACATCACTGGTCGAGGAGGGTCATCACCATCATCTCCCATGAAGTGGGTGAGCCCAAACTCATTGACTTCCATTCTGAAGGGCGATATGAAGGCGTTGCTCATGTCTGTGTTGAGGTCATGGATGATCGGAAGTCGTCCGAGGTTGTGATGGTTGAGATGTCAGATGGGAAAGAGCTCGAGTACAAGGTGGTTTTCGATGCTCTGCCACAACACTTTAGTGAGTGCAAGGTGTTCGATCATTTTACCGGTGACTGTCCTGGTGAAAGAGCGGCACATCCTACCCCCCCCCCCCCCGTTTGCTCGGGGGTGAGATACGAGTAGAAGACTTGATCAATCCAAGCGAGGGAGATCTAGAAGACCCACTCATAGGGGTAAGGCGACCAATGCCACTAGTTCAATGGGGAAGACTACGACATCCACTTTTATGGAGGTTCTCAGACCCTCCTCTGAAGAGATCGTTCGCACTGGTTCCCAAGCTGCTTCAGATGGGGTGGTGATTGAGGGTGAAGGGAATGGGCTGGAGACGACTTAAGAAGGGGTTGTTACTCAGGTAGCCCTTGCTACTGAGATTGTGGGATGAGAGGAAGAGGTTAGTGTGGAGAATGGCCAGCTTCATAAGGAAGGGGAGGTCTTCAAAGACTCTGTGAACCCATTTCAGGTGCTGGAAGACCAAGAATCGGAGGAGGTAGTCCTACAGAATGCCAGAAGAGTGAGCACAAGGAGCTATAGTGATGCTAAGAAGATGTAAAGAGGGAGAGGTAGGTGCAGAGGTAGAGCCGGAGGACGTGGTTGCTTCCCTGTGAGAGGGGAGGTGGTTACGGGTGTCCAATGAACCTAATGGTATGGAATGTGAGGGGTGCTTCACGTCCTGGGAAGAAATTAACCCTCAAACATATCATCTAGGAAAGAAAGGCATCGCTGGTGATCTATTTAGAAACAAGGATTCAAAGAGAAGTGGCGGAGAGAGTAAAGGGTATGTTCCCTGGTGGTTGGGGTTGTTGCTCAAACTTAAATAGCATTGAAGGAGGTAAGATTGCAGTTGGGTGTAATCCTTTAATTTGGGATGTGCAACCGATCTTTAAGAGTGACCAACTGGTCACTGTAAGTTGCATTAACACAAGAGGTTTCCACTGTGTTCTTTCAGCAGTGTATGGGTCTAATTCGGAGGTGGACAGGAGAAGGTTATGGGACACCTTAGTTCAATCTACTCAGCAAGCTCTTCCTCAATTGGTTGTGGGTGACTTCAATCAAGTAAGGAAGGATAGAGAGAAATGGGGTGGGCTGTCGGTACCAGAATCCATCCTGAACAGATTCAATGATGCAGTTGATGCTGCAAATCTGTTTGAACTAAACATGACTGACAGATTGATCACTTAGCATAACAAAAGGAACCCGATCAGATGTATATCCAACAATCTTGATCGTGGTTTAGTGAACGAGGCTTGGTTAGACATTTTTCCAGAGGCTGCTCTTAAGCTAGGGGGTCATCCTAATAGTGACCACTTGTGGATGGAGGTCCAACTAACAAAGCATCATCATGCTAATCGGTCGTTTAGATTCCTGAATCACTGGTTATTGTGGCCCTCATTTGATGGGGTGATCAAGAACAACTGGAATGAAAGGGTGGTTGGTAATCCTCTTTTCATGGTGGTGGATAAACTGAAAAAAGTCAAATTAGCCCTGAAGGCTTGGTCCAACAATCTGGTTGATTTACCCAATCTGATCAAACATGCTAGAGAAGAGTATGACAGAGATGCAACCGAGCTGAGGATGCATCCTAATGATCCAGGATGTATGGAAGTGGAGAACAAGTCTGGAAAAAGGGTTACCCAACTCGAGAAAGCTCATGAACTATCTGGGTGGCAGAGGAGTAGGTTGAAGTGGCTAAAAGATGGTGATTACAACTAAAAAATTTACAATGCTGCGGTCAAAAGAAACAACATGAAGGACCACATTCATAATCTGATTGATGCTAATGGAAAGCTTGTGGATGAAGTGGCTAAAGTGGAGGATATGGCTGTCGGGTACTTCACCAAGCTTTATAATAGAGGTGGGAATGATACTTTCAACAAGGTGTCTTTGCTGGACAAAAAGGTAACTGATGAGATGAATAGAGACATGCTAGAGTTGACGTATGATGAGGAAATCAAGAAAGCTACTTTCTCCATAGGCGCTTCTAAAGCCACGAGACCCGATGGGTTCAATGCTAATTTTTTTCAAAGATGTTGGCATATTATTTGCAGGGATGTCTGTAATGTAGTGAGGTGGTTCTTGGTCAGTGGGAGAATGGTGCACCATGTCAATCACTCTTTCATCAGGTTGATTCCTAAGAAGTCGGGAGCGACTTCTATGAATGATTTCTGACCAATAGCCTATTTCTCAGTGATTTATAAAATCATATCCAAGTTGTTGGTGAGATGCATGAAGAATATCCTACCGGTCATCATATCCCTTAACCAGGTTGCTTTTGTGAAGGGTCATGATAATGTCCTCCTTGCTACTGAATTCCTACGTGAGTTCCAGGTTAAAGGAAACACCAAGAAGGCGTGCATTAAATTAGATATCTCGAAGGCGTATGACCACATGTCTTGGAAGGGGTTTTGGAGTACCATGGAGGCTTTAGAGTTCTCTAATAGATTCATTAATATACTTACGCAGTGCATACAAACTACTTCTTTCTCTGTGCTTATTAATGGTGTACCTAAAGGCTTGTTTAGAGCTTCTAATGGTCTCAGGCAGGGGGATCTGCTCTCACCCTTGCTGTTTATGATCATTATAGAGAACCTCTCTTGTTTAGCCCGCAAAGCTGAAGAGGAAGGGTCTATTAAACCATATAAGGTGCACGGAATCAAGGGTCTGAACCATATGATTTTCACTGACGATTTGATGTTTTTCATCACTGCTCATGTGAAAATCTTCAGAGGGGTCAGAGTTGTGTTGGGAAGGTTTGCGGACATGTCTTGCTTATATATCAGTGATATCAAGTCACATGTTTTTCTATCCAAATCTTGTGATGCAAGGAGAGGGCACCTGAAGGCTGCCATTCCGTTGGATATTGGATATTTTCCTACCAGGTACTTAGGCATTCCCATCTCAGGAGGGGTTGGGAGAGGCTCTAATTTCAACATGTGTTTGGACAATCTTCGGCTTAAGGTGGAAAAGTGGGTTGGCCTTAAAATTTCCATGGCGGGAAGAGTTGTTCTAATTAAAATAGTGTTGCAGAATATGATTGGTTTTTGGTGTAGGCTGGCTGATATCCCAGAACTTATTTTGGGAAGATTTAGATCTACTATGGTAAGTTTTCTGTGGAGTGGTGGGCATCATGTTGTTGCTTGGGCTGATGTCAGTCAACTGAGGCATGGGGGGGCTTTGTTTGATGGACCTTCTGATATCATGTGGGAAGCCACTACAAAAAGATTTTATAATTTTTTGATGGAACCAGATAGTATTTGGAGTACTTGGATGAGAACCTGATATGGTTCTTGCCTAGACAGTGGAGCTGATGGTGTGGCTGGCATATCTAGCATCTGGTGCAACATGTGCGTGCTTTGGGATAGTTGTAAATAGAACTTCAACGAGAATGAGGGAAATTGGAAGCTGGTTATGGGGGGTAAACCATGGCAGATTAATCGTAACCAGCCTCAAGTTCCTTGGGACCAGCTGATATGGTGCAAGACCCACTACCCCAAGTGGAGTTTCTGCACTTATAGAGCTAATTTCGGTAGACTCCCTACTAAGGATAGGTTGAGTAGATGGGGTGCCGTTATGGAGCCTGTATGTTCTCTTTTCCGGTAGGAAAATGAAACATAGGCACATATCTTCTTTGAGTGTGTATATACCAAATACTTATGGACTCGATGCTCCCTCAAGCTCATGTGGGGCGGTGCCCCACCCCCTAGTCTACAGGCTTCCATGCTATGGATTTTACAAAGGACTAAAGGGGATAGACATATGAAAAGGTTTGCGTGCCTCGTGTGGTCCAGCCTGATATATCTTGCTTGGCAGGAGAGAAATAGTAGGATTCACGACAAAAGGAACAGTGATAAGTTCCAACTTTTTGATAAAATAGTAAATAACTTGGTTTGGTTTTTGTAAAGCAAACCCGGGTACCTTGATTAGGGTCAAACCCGAGGTCAGGTTGATGTGGGGTCTGGTTTGACCTTGTATAGTATACAGAGTGGGTTGTACTCTTATACGCTCTTTTGTAAGCTCTTTTGATGATTTAGTAATATTTTACCTTATCCAAAAAAGAAGAAATGTGTGGATTATCTTCATTTTCTAAAATATCAAATTGAAAATGTTACAAAGTGGCTCGTTTGTGTGTAAAATACATTTTTATTTATTTTTTACAGTTTCTAATTGGTCTATGCGTTTGAACAAGTATATACATCCTAGAATTTTAAAGTTCTTGCAATGTATATATATATACATATATATATGTATATATATATATATATATATATATATATATATATATATATATATATATATATATATATGGGAGGGGTTATGTATACTTTTTAAATTAAAAAGTAGAATTAAGAATTGCTCCTTGTGTGTAAAGTACATATATGCCTTTCTTTGGGGATTATGAATTTGCTCACTTTTTTTTGATAAGTATATATGCCATATATTAAACTCTTGTGTGACGTAATTTTTTTTGACTTCATTTCTAAATTGTGATATGGTCTTTGTGTGTGTAAACTACAATTTTATCTTTATTTTTTGAAATTACGAATGTGTAGGTCTATTTTTTAAATAGATACACTTGTAATTTTCTTAAGCATGTGCAACACACATGTTTGTGTGTGGGACTGTTTGTAATATTTTTGTTTATTTTCTAAGTACCAATTAAAATCCCAAGTTGATCATAGTTTGTGTAAAATATTTTTCCTTATTTTTTGAAAGTAGGAATTGGTATTTAATAAGTATGTGCAAGTGTTGTGGTCTAATGCATGCATAACAATATGTTTCTAGGAGGGGTTGTATAAAATATTTACTTTACCTTTTCTAATTAGAAATTATTCCTTCAATTCTAATAAGGGGTCATGTAATGCATGGGTGTGTGCCTAGTGAAAGTGAATAAAGTGATGACAATTGATGGTACATAGTGTTAGTAAAATGATTTCTACCTATTATAATGTGAAGCATAATTATAGTAGGAGATGAAAAAACAAACATAGTGCCCCATTGCAATATGCATGACATCAGTGACGTAGATAGTGAAGCTCATATTGACCTTTATTAATCCAAGTATTTCGTTGACTCCCCAACATATCTTCTTTCCTTTTCAACTTCTTCAGTTGTAATTTGATTCAATCCTCCTTCTCATTAGTTCAAAGGCTTCCATGAATTCCACCATAACTTCCTAAGTTTGATGCACGATGAATGTCAGGACTTGTCCCGCTAACCAAATACCAATTTGTCAATGGGAAATCCTCATACAAAATCCAATTTAAAACTAGAAACCATCATACACTGAAACCAAAATATCAAAATAAGTTGAACTCTAAAAAGACCCAACTATGAACAATAATAATTTAAACTTGCTTGATGGCATATTGTAACTTACTACTTGTTATCAACATTGTACAAAATAGAATGCCTAATAGAGAAATGAACCAAACCACTTTATTGATCTATCATAAAGGATTACAAGAAGATACAAGATCATGAAGATACAATAGTATATGATTAGTAAAACTCATTACCAACTTACAATCGTAAGGAAACATTGAAAAAAATAACTTATCATATTAATGATATACTACCCACACGTTACTCAAGAAAATAACAATATAGGGACATTATAGAAATAACTATTTTTTTATTGTTAAATCTTGATCAACACATCCTTTTCGCTACACCATCATACCTAAATAATCTTGGAAAGACTGACTCAGATTCTTAGTCAGAGGATTACTCCCACCAAGATATATACATAAAGACACAACATCTAAAGATGAATTTTAGATAATAGAGAGAATGGTATTGTTCAGTTCAATTTCCACTTATCCATATTACTTCACAATTTGGAATATAACATCTTTATAGATACCATCTTTGATTTATAAGACTCAACTAGATGATATTAGAAAACTATATAAAAAACATTTCACTCCTCATACAACATGTTCACTCGCCCTTAAACACAAGTCTCCAAAAATGATTTGTTGAAGCCACCTTTAAAGTTATGCATTGTAGGTTGGAAATACTTGAGATTTAGAAAAGAATGTGCATATGGAATGAAGAACATCACCATCAATATGGAGCAGATGATTAAAACACTATGAATACACCATCTTCACTGGAAATGAATGTATGATTGGAATAAGAACAATTGACACATCCAATGGTGTAGTGATAGAGGTACCTTCAAAATAGATATGAATAGGTGATAATGACTACAAAATGGATCCATCTAGAGTGTGACTCTCAAGGGGTATTGATGGGAGTGAAAGACACCATCAAGGAAAGCCCAAGTACATTGCTAGAAGCACCATTTTGGCACTGAAAGACTATAGATGAAACTTCAAGAAGATATGAATACAATAGCTTAGTGAAGATAAAATATAACAAATCAACAACCTTGTAGGTGTAGTATTTATAGGATTCATATTGATAAGCATATGAAAAGTAACCATCCATCTTTTAAAATGTAGCAAAATTTCTATTAACTAACACCAAGAGAAATAAGAGTCTGGGACAAGAAAATCAAGCTTTGTCCATATATGTGTCTAAATGTTGTAACTAAGACCTTCAATATTTCCTGAAAATGGTGGCCAACTATAGAAAGCAAAGCACATATAGCAAACCTACATTGATATCAGGACAATAACACAAAGAAGCAAAGTATCATTTGGAAAGAGATATATCGATGATGCATTAGAAGTAAGATTCTTAGTAGGAACGAGGCATCACAAAGAAAGTGATATAACCAATAATGAGAATTCTGACACATTAATTACAATGTGAATGAGTAGTTGGTGTCAAAAAGAGTGGAAACGGATGTGCATATTAGGGGTGTTAGGATGAATTAAATTATCAAAGGAGAGTCATTGTATCTTTTAAACATAGAGGTGAAAGGGATTCTTGGTAGATGGACATTGATATAACCAATAATGAGAGTGAATGTGCTACATGACCTAATTATACATACCTGGAGAGAAAAACAAATGGATCTTTGTGCAACCTAAAAAGGCACTTTGACCAACCCTTAGGTCGACAGATATTGGGGTTGCATGGTGGATCCCCATGGTATGAATTAGGTAAAAATTCATATCCTATTAGAGATCCAAATATAAAAGATATCAAAATAGAAATAGGTGTAGTGCATATTTAGGGATCACAAAAATTATGGGTAGAGTGAACTTAATTTTCAACAGTATTAAGCTGGTCATCTGCTTACTTCTCTGCTTCCTTTTCTAGTATCTTTCCAATTGCAGTGACATATAGGTCCTTAATGATCCTAAGCATCTACCTGACCATGGTGTTCACATCATGCCTCTCTGGATTGTACAACTGTGATTATGAAAGTTCAAAAGATGTTCACCGAGAACTCCATACGGTCATATAGGCCTTTTTCTTGATCTTTGACTTCATGGTGCCAAGGTTCATGAGGCACTTTACAATCAAGTGGTAATGATGTCATTAGAGATCTTGGGACAGACAAATATTGTTAGAGATCCAATGGCACTAGAGAAGAAGATATTTGTCAAGGCAGTGAACAAATTCGTGATATTGTGCTAATAGTTCAAGACCAATGACCTATTCATGAGTGATGTTTATAGAATTCTGAATGTTGGACTTGGATTTAATCTAGCCATGATGTAGATTTGTAAGAGGCCCGTTGAGAAGCAAATGATCATTCCAATGAATATTGCTCTTACAAAAATGAAGACATGTGTAAGGATATGAGGACAGAAAGTGGTGTTGTGGGCTGTGGGAGATGGTTGATCTTATTTATTATGTTGGGAGAAGATGCCAAAGTTGTTTTTTGGAGAATAGACTTGGGGAAGGGACAACTATACATGACTCTTAGGAGGCGATAACGACTAAGAAAACAAGCATTGATATTGAAAAATTTATATGAAGGAATAAGGGAGGAGAAGATATGGAGGATGGGATGAGGCCAGGTATTTGGACAAACTAAGAGTAGACGATGATCACCCGTAGGAAGATACATTCTCTTTTTCTTCCTAGGGTTATGATGAATTCTCTGATACCATGTCGGAAAAAAGATGTGAGGATAATAATATATATCATATAGATGGAAAATATGGGTTAATATATATAGAATAGGAGGCAAGTAGAAGAAATTGAAGTTAATTAAAGGGCCAAGACAATTAGTTCCATGCAACAAATAAGCCTATTAACTAATAATTGGTGCAATTCTTCTCAAGGCCACACACTAGACAACTAAAGGTGGCTACATGCAACCCTAAGGAAAAACACACAGATCTCTCAAAATTTGTATATGGACCTAGTCCAACGCACAGGCTCACTAATCACATGTACCGGCAAGCACACGGGGTTGTGTTGTAGTATAGGCTAGTGGTAAGATTAGGGTCGATCCTCAGGGAGAGAGGGGGCACTAGAGCTAGGTTAATGTTGGCTATGTTCCTAAAGTGAAGATTAGGGTTTTGAGGGTTTAAAGTTGGTTTTGTTTGATTATTCTATGATTGCAAGAAAGAAAGAGCAAGAAAGAAACTAGATTGACAAAAACCCTAGATTACTCTAAAGAGGTTAAGACTAAGAAACTAGGAAAGGCAAGCAGTTAAGCTAGAGCACAAAGTTACACTATACTAGCAAGCTAAGTTATCAACTAAGTTGCAAGCTAAGCAATGAGATAAGCAAGAGCCTAATTTATCACTATTTAGCTAAAGTAACACAAGCAAACTCAAAGAAGCCCTAACTACTTGAGCAAGAACTAACTATCTAGAACAAGGCAATTAGCTAAGAATTAACAAAGGCAAATGACTACACTAGCATTAATAAGCTAAGAAGGCAAGGGTGGAATTTTAGCAATATGATGGACAAGTCGGCCTTTTGGTAATGAAACTTTAGTTGGTGGGAAGGTTAACATAGCATGCATTTCTCATATTTCAATCTAAATTACCAAACCAAACAACAAGGAAAGTGCTATTGGAATGTATCCTATGCTACTAGTTGGAGAACTAGGGCTAGGTGTAATTCTAATAGGACTTGGCAAGTCTAGGTTTCTAGGGTAAGTGGTACTAGGGCCATTGAGAGCCAAAGGGTAGGAATGGAAGTAGATATGAGGGTGTTTCACCTCATGTTAATTTCCATCTAGAATTTAGGAAACTCTAGGCAATTTCACTAATCACACTTACACTGGCTACTTAGATCTCACACTCACTTGTAGAAGAAGGGAAATGTATGTAGGAACAAAGGGGGCTATCTAGGGATCCACTAATTGGACCTAGGATCCATTCCTAAGATTGCCACATACATTCCATTTTCTCCTATAAGCTAAGTGTCATCAAGCATCACAAAACAAGAAATCTATGTTTATAACCACAAATCACTTGCAAGATAATGGGAAATGTGATAGAAGCAAGAGGTAATTATCATAGAATGAAATTATGTTCAGTACAATTTATTTTCCCCATACATGGTATCAAAATCACATTTTAACCCCAAACAACCCACCACTAGGGGCTTAACTAGACATGCTCAAACAAAAGAGAAAAGAAATGAGAAGAAGGGGATATGACTCCATTGAGCTCGAAGTAGCTTCTTCTTATTCACCTACTAGCTATTGTAGAATGACCTCCCTCCTCCAAGGTCGATGAAGGGCATGGAAATGAAGGGGGTTATTGTAGAAAACCTAGAAAACTAGGTTTCTATGGTGGAAATGAGGTGGAAATGGTGGGTGGATGGCTTGAATGCAAGGAAGGAGGCAATGAATGCTCTAGAGTAGGTGGAGGGGAGTAATGGAAGCTAAGGAAGCCAACCTTCAACCTCTAGCCACCTCCAAGGCTTGGTATAGGGATTCTAGGGTTAAGTGGGGGAAAAATAGGGACATAAAGTGATAAAATTGGTGGGGCTCAATGGTAGCATGGCCATGCTGGTCAGCACGACCATTCTGGCCACCTCCCAACACGACCCTTTCGGTCCAAAATGGCTGTTTTGGCAATAAAAATCAATTTATTCAAGTTCTGTGAAGAGTCTGTGATTGGAGCATGTCTCAAGGAACGACTATTATAGGGTCCTTCCCATGCATTTGGGTCTTGAACTTGGACATCCATGAAGGTTATTGCTTCAATACATTCTTTGACCACTTGGGGTATATTAGGAGTGGTTTTGGCCTCATTTTAGGCTCCTCCAAGCCTGGGGAAACCCTAGATTAGGCCATCTTCTTTCAATACCATCAAGTAGTGGTCAAAGTACCTACATAACATGCAAAAAGCCTCCATAAGTACATTTGATAATTATATGCATATTGAGGGAAGTAATGTGCATTATAACATGTCTAGGTGTGAATAAAGAACAAATTGGCACAAGATGAAGCCCTAAAATAGGGCTGCATCAATAACACTATCTAATATCTTACAACTTTTAACAAAATTGAAGTGCAGTTTCCCCTACTTATTTTTTGTAGCTCACATTACACACACACACACACATAGACATACACACACACACACACACACACACACACACACACACACACACAGATATATATATATATATATATATATATATATATATATATATCTTACCCACTTTGCTTCGTCAAATGTCCTTATTATGGTACAAATAATCTCTACAATTTTAAGCATATGTGTCATGTTTTACTGATAATAAATATATTATCTTAATACAACATTAGCCTTATATTCAGTCAACTTTACATTTAGATATAGTGTCTCAAAACTAATTTAATATTAGTTACATGGCATGTCCATCATAAGTGATTGGGTAGTCATATATCAATGATTACCAATATTTATTATTATTAAATGTATACTTTTCTTCTTGATAACTCATAAATCACACATGATATTTTATGACAATGAATAATTGTTTCATGTAAGGAACTAAGTCACTAGATATAGCTTGGTGAGATGCTTCTAATCCAAGCACATCCTTTGTATTTTAGGGATGTTAGTTTTTACTATTCATGTTGTAAGGGTACATCTCTACATGTACCTAAAGTTTGGTATTCAATGAAATAATCATGCTTATTTGACCAAAATAATAGTTGTATATGAACTATGTTCTTCTAATCTGTATTTGAATGAATGTTTCTAAGTGGATATATAAATCTTACCAAGCATCTAGTTGTAGACACCTAGCCATATTTACATATTTTCTGTGATATAGAAAGTTTACTTACCTATCAGTGTAGGCCCCGAAGCCCCCCTTATGTTCTCTTTAGACATACATGCATACACACATATATACATGTTTTTAGCCGACAAGGAGTGGCTCAAGTGGTCAAGCACGGTGTCTCCTCATGAAGGGACCCGAGTTCGAATCCTAGCTGCTACCTTGGTTTATCACCCTCCCGGACGTTCGGCCTCCGTCACGGGCATGGGAGAGGGGGAGAGAATGCCTCTCTTTATCCCATATATACATGTTTTTACATACAGAAGAGAGTGGTAAGATTTTGTGAGATCCCTTCAACGATGAGAAACTTAGATTCCTTCCATTGAATACAAAGATAGCTTTGTTTCTAAAGTACACCCTACATGGGAGATGAACATGTCTTTTATCTTCAAATGAATAATCATTGTGATTATTGTTTGTTATCTTTTCCATGCATACTTTTTAAACTTCTTTAATATAGCTAGGGAACTTTAAAAAGCTTTTCATTGTTGTGGATGATGCATAGAGCATGTATCTATGATACTTTATTGACAGTTGGTGAAAATGGAGAAATATGAATCCATATGGTTGCATCATGAAAACTAAACCACATAAGAATTCACTCAATGGCTCTCCTGATATTACCATCATAGGCCCCTCACTAGATCACACCATAATATGTGTGCTTTAGACATGTCATGCAAAAAATGTTAAGCTTATATCGACAAGTATAATCCATTTACTGAAGCATCATTAAATCAATTACCTAGATCTAAAAATTAGTTGAAATACAGTACCAAAATATACTTAATTTAGTTAAATATTAGTCATAAGATGTTGATCAATATCCTATATGATTTGAATATTATTTTCAATGAAATTATAAGTGAATATCATGATCTTATTATTGAAGTTTCGTTTTACAAGTATAACATAGAAAACCATCGATATATATTTGAACTTTGCAAGAAACAATTACCTTACTCAAGATAAATAGTTAAAGACATTTCCAGAGATAGGGTGGGATTAGGAGCTCTATACTCAGGTGAAAATGATCATATACCACATTCTCATTTGGAACTACTTAAAACCTTAAAATTGATCTATATATGTACACATACAATTTATCAATTTGCTAAGATAATTTACAAGACTTAAAATCAAGCCACATAAATGTTTATATGTTACTACAATTCCTACAGGGGAAATAGAATCTATCTCCAGGTTGTTTTCTATGTTTCTCTACAAATCTTATAACCTGATCGAGACCACTAATAAACTCTGTAGACATCCTTGATCAATCCATTATATGATCAAATGGGATATGAGTAGCTAATCAAGTGTTAGCTAATAAGTTAATTTCAAAAACAAACATTTGAATTGATCCCTAATCATCTATTAGCATTCACATTTATGAATGTGTACCACCTATACCTTTCTTGAGCACTTCATCTCACTGGTAAGTGCATTATGCATGTTTGATTTCATTAAATTTTGGTAGAATTCCCCACAGTTATTCAAGTACAAAGATGTAGATGGGTAAATATCCACCTACATATGTACCCAGAGAACAAAAGGGGAAATGTTGTTGAAATTTATTGAAATTGAACACACATTAGGCACTTAAATCCTAAGTGAGATGAAGTTCTCAAGAATAGTCTCAAGTTGGGGACTATCAAGGTTTACTCCTAATTAGTAAATCTTGGATGGGTTTCTAGGCCAACAACATGGTTTAGAAACTAGGGTTTATAGATTAGAGTCTGTAGATTAGCATTTACATATTAGGGTTTAGAAAAAAATTTCAATTCTAACTAAATACATAAGTACAAATTAGAGACCTAACAAAGTCAAATAATCAATAGCAAGCATGTAATAATCCTAACAAATCCAAATAATCAATGACAAGAATGTAATAATTAATCACAATCTCCATTAATTCATCACAATTTTCACACAAATTCATATGATTTGTTCTCAATTTCATCAGTATTCACTACAATTGAAATCATAGAAAATATTCCTCGATATAATTCATCACAATTCCCCTGCCTTGCACAATTTCTTCTCGATATTGAGAAGAAATCATGGGGTAGGGGAAGGAGGAGGGAGGAGGAAGGAGGAGAGGGGAAAGGGAGATGGAGATAATTGGAGGAGGAGAGAGGAGGAAGGAAGAGAGGAAGAAGAATGAGAGGAAATACCTATGGAAGTGGCTGACGATTGTGGAGCCAAAGGACGATGGCGCTAGAGGAGGAGGTAGTGAGCAATGGAGGCTGATGGAGGAAGCTCTGGCTAGCAGATGAGTTGGAAGCATCAGAGGAGGTAGTTGTGGTGGTAGTGGGGGATATTGAGCTCCATCAAAGGGGTTGCGGGAATCATTTGAATTTCTAGAGTTCAGAGATGGTCTCGTGGAGGGAGTGAGCAATCGTGGGGAGGGGAAAGAGGGGTTTCTTGTAGGTTTAAGTAAGCCATACATCATCCATTATTACAAAGAATTGACCACACATCTTACATCATAAGTCAATATCCAAAAATTGTCGACAAAACTTGTATCCGAGAGAACCTACGTCATCGGTCAACTACAAAAAAAATTAATGACTAACAATGCATCCAAGCGACACCTACATTGTTAGTTTCATTCATAACAACTGTTGATATTATCCAATTTGGGGGAAACTTTTTGTGGGATGTTTGCCTCATACCCTTTCCCGTCGATTATTGTAGGCAAAATGAATGATATTAGTTCAAAGAGTTATGCTCTATCCTTTCTTTTATTTTACAAGGAACTGACGAGATATATTTTTATGGAGGGAATTGAAAGCTCTCCTAAAATTTTAGGTGAAATTGTATTTTCATGGGGTGATCTACGTCATCAATTACTTTAACTAACAATTGACAAGATAAATAAAACATACCCCATGTTCTTCTAGTTTCCCAACCGAGGAGGTTTTCTTTACAGAACTGATGAGATATATTATGTCGTCCGTTTCTTTTGGAGAAAAAAACTAACGACATACATCATATCTATAGTAGTGTTTCCCGACTAGGGTTTAACACTTGTAGGATAAGGATGTCATTCCCCATCAATATGTGGAATATAGATATGCTCCCACTAACCTTTTGTAAACATAGGTTTCATCTTCATTTTGACTAAAGTCAGGCTCTTTAACTGCCTTGTCAAATTGAAGATTCCATCCTTGAGATGCTTGCTTCATTCAATATATTGACCTTTGTAGCTTACATACCTTATTTGTATTATTTGGATTTATAAAACCTTTAGGAAATGCCATGCATACATCCTCATAGATGTCCAGCTAAGGAATGCAATTTTAACATCAATTTTCCAAATCTCATAGTTAAAATAAATTGCAATGGCAATCATGATCTTGATGGGTTGAACCATGGAAATTGGTGAAAATATTTCATCATGTTCAACACCTTAAACTTGTTTGAATAGAGGTTTGGCCAAGTTATTCAAGTAGTAGTACTCGACAAACTAGCTATATGATTCAGGAAATGATTGTAGAATTATATATGTGACCAAATCTTGGTGCAAAGGAAATCCCAGTCTCTCTAGATGATCCACATGCCCAATCATATTGATCACATGGGGCTCTACTGGATTCTCCTTCTATAATCTTTCTCTCAAAGAGAAACTTGGAGACATTGTACCTTTCTTTCTTTGCATGATTCTTAAGATGTGTTACCATCTCAATAACATTCATGTTTTCATGTTTCTTAAGCAACTCATAATTCATACAACCTAGAATAAGGTCTTTGATGTCTGCAACATCATTGACATGCTTCAAGTAAGCATCCATTTCAGCCTTAGGCGTAGTGGGAGAGGGTTCCTCAGGCATTGGAGTTTCCAAGACATAGAGTTTACACTTGAGCGAGAACAATTCTCAACGTCTGAACCTATCATGGAAAGTGGTCCCATCTAATTCGTCTATCTTAAGGACTGATCTCAATGAGAATGTGTTTTTCAATTATTTCTACAAAAGCAATTTGCATTTTGTCAAAATATTTTTGATTTGATTTGATTTGATTATATTAACCATATTGATTAGACATTTTATTAATACCACTCCTACTATTTTGTTCAAATTGATAGCCCTCACTATCAATTCAGAATATTGCATCAAACAATCTTCTAGTGATCCAAGATCTATGTTTCATCAAATCATGAGGCAGCTTTGGTTGATCGCCCACAACTGGACTATTTAGGTAGGTAACTTTTACCAATTGCATCTATACAACTCTTGGATAGATGTTGTACACAACTTCTTGTAGCATTCTGTTTGTATGCTTCTACTCACTTAATCTCATGAAAGATACCTAGTTAAGCCTGGCCCAAAAACCAACACGATAGAATATTCACCTTGCTTTGGCAGACCCACATATCTACCATCACACTTCCACAAGATACATGACACACCATGCTTTGGTGTAACCCATGCTTATTCAATCAAACATTCCATGTGTGATTCTTATGTAAATTATCTAATACTTAATAATTATTGAGGGATTTTATATATAAATAAATATATATATCCAATCAACACATACCCATAATATGTATCATATACATGCTATATCCACAAACAAAAACATTCAATCACAAACACATAAGTGGTCAAATGGGCACACTAATGAAATATTTGGAGACACAAAGAGTTTCTATCCACCTAAGGTCAAACATCATATGTTACAACCTGTAAAGGAAAAAGTGCTTTGTTGTAAACAAGTTGATCAGTCAATTAGACTCTTCCAATCGATTGATTCATCCGCCTGTCGATCAATTGGTCTTTTTTAGTCGGTCCACTAGATTTTATCTCAAGTGGTTGTCCAACCAGTCGATTGGGCCTCTAGTCAATCAATTGGCTTCTCCAGTCTACTACCTCTTTGGGCCATCAGTCAATCAACTCGACTTCCCAATTGGTCGACTCGCTTGATGAAGAACTCCTTTGCTTTCACTGATATAGAAATTAAACCTAATTCTTTTTATTTATTACATTGTAAAAGGTGAAACCTCAAGTTTCATTTGAGGGGAGTATAGGGAGGAAAGCATTAACTTACATATGGAGAAAGAGAGAGAGACTCAATATGCAAACTAAATTTAAAAGACTGAAATTAAACCATTCAACCATGCACACAGATCCAAGGGCATTGTCCATAACCATGCATAGACCCACCATAAAAATGATTTTAAGGCGACATGTATGAATTGCATATATATATATATAAATATAAATATATATATATATATATATATATATATAAAGAGAGAGAGAGAGAGTCAGGCTAGAATACACTCGTGTATTTGGAGAAGAATACACTCAAGTAGTTTTTCAAGATGCAATATTTTTTTCAAAAATATAATCTGTTGATCTTCTTAAACATCTTATGAATAGCTCATATAAAAAATTTGAGCACATTTGGACATTTATATGTCATGTTATAAAGACTGTTAAAGTTATGCATTTCAAATTAGTTTCGTGCATCAATTTTGTTGCCCTTGGATGAGTGACTTACACTCATCCAACTGGACTCAAAATTTATATGTAGCCTAATTATAGTATGACAGTGAAGATCAATGATTTACATTTTGCAAAGAAATAGTCTTGATATACAAACACACTTGAGTGTATTCATGTGATCTGTACACTTGAGTGTATTCTAGCCTGACTCTCTCTCTCTCTCTCTTTATATATATATATATATATATATATATATATATATATATATATGATATACAGTTAATTCCCTAGCGTATGTGATTTTAATTAGATATGCACATTAATCCTTTATATTATTCACATTGTATGTAAAATAAATTCTAAAAGAAAAATCGATGATATCGATAAATCCCAAAACATAGTAAATTGAGGTGGCTCTGATACTACTATAGGAAAATATGGCGATAGAGATGACAATAGAAACAAACAATTTCTTGTTATATTCTCCATGACCAACTGATCATGTCAATAATAATGAAGTGAGAAGGAGGGTTTTAAGGCATATACCTTGTCTCGGAGAATGTCTAGTGATTATTTTTCCTATTCATAAAAGTATTAGCTTTCAATGCAATGATTAATGCACATTATGACGTCAACATCAATTCCTTGATCCAGTCCTACTGATCGTCCAATCGATCAGCTAGACTTTCTAGTTGGTCGACTAGACATCAATTGACTTGTACTCCAGTAGATCAATTGGACACTCCACTCAGCCAACTATCAGGTAGTGTTGTTTAAGTTGATTACTTCAATATTTTATTAACCAATTTAAACCATATCCATGAGTAAACTCCTATTCCAAGTTCATCCTATGTGTGCGACCATATGGGTCCAAAATTACATTGGAAGTGAATGTCTATAACTAGATTATGACATCACAAGCAATGAGCAATATCTAGAAACACATAATTGCTACCCAAGTAATTTGAAAGTTGGAGAACAACTTCAACCTACATCCATGATTAGTGTTACAATGATCATATAGCTCATTTGTCTATGATATCCAGATTTAACTTGAGGCATGGAATCATCATCCTCTTAATATTGAATCCATGTTCTTTGAACTAGAGCATACGATGTGTGATGCATGTGAGTTCACATATCACATATTGAATCACATGAGTGCGGAGATACTTTTCTCAGTCTTGCTTATCAAGTGGTCATGATAATAACTCATGCACAAGGAACATATCCCATCCACATCACTGATTATCGATCCCCATGCATCATAATGTATCCAAGCACCACCTTTGTGACAACCCTTATTCAAGGTCATGTTGTATGGTGTTAAAGTTCATCGAACAACATGTGATGAGTGTAGCGACTTCATGTCTAAGAACTACAATCACCATGATCACTTTGAGAGTTGATTCCGACTACCATTACATGGTCTTTAAGTATCACTCTGAAGGTGGGTCTATTTGTTACACTGTTCTCTAACAAGTACCTATGTGTTTGACTTGATATCTTATATCATGACTAATGAGACTTTATCATCAGTCAACACACATTCTAGTCTTATGTATTATTGTCATCTATTTTTCTTCCACATTAATATCTGACTAGGGACATAACAAGAATGTATGTACTCTTATCATACATATGATCTCATTGTTCAGGTCCTCTCCCTGAAGATATATGTCATCAAGTAACATCATTCTTTATACATCTAACATGTTTGTGACATCATCTCAAGACTAATACAAATATAATAGACATAATTATCTTTATTATTATCAGATCAAGTATATGATACCCATCACAACCATCATATGTTTGGCTCTCTGGGCATAAATACCAACAATATTCCTGTTAGTGAACAAATGAAAACTGAAGATCGAATTGCTCAAGAAAGTTGGGTGCTATTGATAGAATTTTGGAATAGTCAACCAAAAAAGGTAAAGACCAAAATTTTTCTGAATTATCTTGATATGTTTTACTATTTATACTCATATTAACTATTGATATTAACTTGTTTATTGAGTAGAAAGAAGCACGAGTGAATCAAAGAAATCAAAGTGTTTTAAAAGCTACACACACAAATGGACCAATATATTTTGTTGAAAAGCATCTCAATGCGGTAAGATTTCTAATAAAATTTAGAATTGTTTAAATAACTTATGCTTTTAATATGTTAGATATGTAATTTTTTTATTTAGGAGAAAAATAGTGAAGAATCCACACTCCTACAAACTTTTGCTGATGGTCATAAGAAAAAGAATGGGGAATATGTAGATGAAAAAATAAGAGAAATTTCTATAGTATTTATGGCATCACATGCATTCTTCTAAAGTAAAAATAATAACTTGATATATGAATTTACCTTACAAAGAAAGGTAATAGAAATGTGTATATGATTGGGATTGGAGAAGACAAAAGATTCTCTAAAATTTGGTCATGTTGTAGGCTCTGTGTATGGATCTCACCATGGAGGATATGACAGAGGAGTAAGTGGAGATATTACTAGAAAAATTTGAAGAAGAAGAAGAAGAAGAGGAAACTAGTAGAAAATTCAAATGGGAGTGCAACAAAAGCATGGGAATCACGATTCCAAGAAAAGGAACATCAAATTAAAGAATAATAACCTCATGTTAAAGAAAAAGAACGTAAAATTGAGGATTTACAAGCTCAGTTGAAGATACTAGAATCACATGTATTGTTTAAAATTTTAAAGTAAGGACAACTATATAGAATATTTGGATTTATTTATATTTTATATTTATTTTATATGTACATTGTAGGACAAGGCAACAACTCCTAAATCTAGTTTTGACATGGCATAAGAATCCTCAATATATTAGCTATTTTGATTTATATATATAGCTATATATTCATATCATTGCTTGAATAATAATTGAACATTGTTTTTTAGTTTCCAAATATAGGAAGAAATGTGTTATGGTTCTCCTGATTTAGGTAAGATTTATTTTTTCTTTTACCGTAATAAGTAATATTTTTTATTTGGTTAATGTGTTGCTTGTTTATTCCTTCTTGCCTCATTGTTGGATACTAAATGAAATGTCAAAATAAGACATGTAATATTTTACATGTCATTGAATGAATATAGATATATACATCTTTAATTTTACTTCTACATGGTGCAATTGTGTTTGCATTAATTACTTTGTTATGAAATAATAAATTACATACATAATATGACATTTGTATACAATTATAAAAATATTATGAACTTATCTATATAAATGAATGTTGAAAAGTACATTTTTTATCATGTATATTTGACTTAAATACTTTTTTGTAGGAATATGACTATTGTATAAATTATTTGATAATGAAATGCACACTTTGAGAGACATAATCTGTAATTAACTAGAATATTATACAACATTATTGTAGTTACTGCTACTGTGATGCCATATCATGTCAGATTCTTAAATCACTACATTTTGTATTATTTAAGTTCAAACTTGTAAGAAAATAATATGGTATTTTTAGATTATTGGAAATGTGTTGTTCATGAACTCGAACCGATGCAGATTGAGATATCATAATTTTGAATTGTTTCAAAGATATGAATATTATTTATGATATTCACTTTGATTGTTAAATAAAATATCATACAACGTTGTTACATTAAGTACTACGATAATAGCACAACATGTTAGATCCTTGAATCACGTATATTATAATTTAAGTTCAAACTTATGTGAGGATCACCGGTAGTGTGTTTCCCTTAAAATTGAACAGAGTGTAATTGAAGTATTATGTTTTTTGAATACTTTCAAACAAACAAATATTGTTTTTGGGATTCTTTGGGATTGTTAAGTATTAAGCAGTGTAATATCTAAAATGAGTACATCTTGTAAAAATATTGCAATGGATCAAGGTTTTTTTCATGTAATATCCAATTTACATGAGGTTGGATATTTACAATTTCGCTGGGATCTTATTTTTAAAAAATTATTATAAAAAAATAAAATAGTCCACGGTTTTCATAGTCTACTGCAAGGTTTTTATTTATAATAAAAGATAACAATAATCCATGGCTATTAAAGTGGACTAAAGTATTTTTCATTAAATTAAAGGAACAACAATAGTCGACTATAAAGTTTTTAATTAAAATAAAGAAATAAAAATAGCCTACAATTTTTTATCGGTCAATGGATTCAATCGTGGAATATAGAGAATATCTACTAAGACCTAATCTACGGTGATCAATCCACTAAAATCATAGATTATGAAACATAGTCCATAATTTTATTTGAGGTCAATGGACATTTTTCCTCTAGCAATGGGTTCGAAAACATTCATTGGGCCTCTGGTATGAGTTTTCTTGATAAAACAAATCATTATCTAGGTAGGGAAAAGGTGGTGATATCATCGAAGTCGGCTAGAACATGCTGATAATTCTTGGAACTTTGAGTAGTATTTTTTATGAAACCGAACTGGCCATCATTAACCAAGTGCGTCATTGTTATGTCTGAGATTGTAGAAGTTCAAATGAGGATCCCAGAACCACTGGAGTTGCTTTTTGTATTGATATGCTTGACTAGTTCTCGGCGAAAGATTGTATCCGCTAAACAAAGACCTTTTCCCCATTAGAATAATAGGGGTCAGTCTAGAAGCTCAAACCCATGCTTGATAAAACCAATCATTATCCTCTGATTTGAGTTATTAGCGTTCGTTTACCCTCAATTTCCCGCGTATACTCAAGGAAACTAAAAAATAGTGAATTAAATTGATTATTGGATGCATATAAAAGGAGTTGAACTGTTGGGGATTTGAACAAATTCCAATCACTTTAATGAAGAAGTTAAAATGTGGTGTCTATAGAGTCGGCCATGAAATTTCTCCTTCCACAAGGATTCATAGGAAGAGTTAACTGTGGATCACAATAGGAATTAGTTATATTTTATCGGAATCAACCTCATAAGTAGTCGGAGTTGTTGCTTTCTCTTTGTCGTGATGCCTTCAACTAAATTATTGGGTTGGTGGCAAAGAGCAAGTTCTCCTTTGCTAGACAGCAAGTACCGTCAAGCGCAAGACACACTACCATGCGAGAAAGGAACTTCCACATTTATCAGGTTATTCACAACATAAACCGCATGGAACGAAACCCATCTTATCCTAGGATAGATGTGTGTACTAACACGAGGACTAATTTTCTGTTTGTCTCTTGTTCACTTCTTCGCAGACCGATTCAACTTTTGAAACAAAATATCTTTCACAAAACCACGGGCCGATTAATTTTTTTATGATAAATAGAATCATTGCATGTACACTAAAAATAATAACAATTCTAATCAACAGAGTCATAACAACTAAGTAAATAACTGACAAGAAAATAATTCGGTGAAACCGAGAGCAAATTTTATCAAGTAAACTAACTTCAAAGGATTATTTAGATTGTTGTTCTTTCACAATTTCTTACTCGTTCTGTTCCCTTTTGACTATTTTTTTACTTTTTTTTCAACCAAAATCTTGATCATGTTGACACACGATGTAGTGGCATGTTGCACGCGATGTTTTCACAATATCATACGGTGTTAAGTGTTATTTTTAGGATTCCCATAGTACGTAAAGCTATTTTGAAAAATAATACTTTATGCAGATGTTATAGTTATATTATTTAAAAATATAATGAGATACAATGCACACTAAGTAGACTGAAAGAGAATATAAGATTTTACAATTATTAGACTCTAAACATATTGACTATCCCAATACTCCATAACAATATTACAATTCTAAATAATAAAATAAGATATTTATCCCAAACCTAAATGTTTGGTAATGCACAGAAAAGTCCCCTCCCAGCTGCTACAGCCGTGAATAGTCTCCCACTCGCCCATAGGGACCAAAGAACGTCCTCCTCCCTTCTCGGTTCCTCATCGGAGCAAGCCCAAAATAGCTAGGTAGAGAGAGTTAGAACTCAGGGAGCAGCCGTTCGTGGTCGCGATGGTGTGAGGGATCGAGGGGTCTCCTTTATATAGGCTATGGGGGGTCCCTGTTAGGGTTCCCAATCCTCGTCGCAACCTGACTCCTAGTCCAATTGGGCGTTTCGTGAAATTAGGATAAAACTCCAACAAATCAGGGTCGGGAAGCTTCCTTTCTTCCTCCCAAACTCAATGGGACTCTTCCCATGAGTGCACATGCAACAGGTTGATTGGAATCAAGGGGAGAAGTTTCCCCTTCCACGGCTGAAGTCCTCGTCCCACTGGGACTTGGACGATGGACAACGCCCGTTGGATCTGAATTCAGGCATTAGATCAAAAGGAAAGAAATTTCCTAGTATTCCGAATTATATTCTAAATTCAATGATAACTTGGAAAAACCATAACTCTCAATTCGTAGTTCCTTTTTAATTCAAATTTTGAAGGAACCTTGTTCATACTTTTATCTTCCATCCTGAAAAAATTGGGATCATTATATCAAGGAAACGTTTCCTTTTCTTTAGTTGCAATAAAACACCTATTTATTCATATTTTCCTCATATTTTCTATTTCCTTTGCCATTATATTTTTATCCTGAGTTCCTTGAACCCCAATGAACCTTAATATTTTGAAATTCTATTTTGGAAAATATTCCTTAGCCTTTTATTCTTCTTTCATTTATTTTCTTATGTATCCCTTTATCCAATTGAATTCCTTTTTCATTTCTTTTTCTTTTTCTTTCAATTGGGCACAATGGCCAATAAGGCCCATTAAGAAAGCATACAAGGCTATCATACACGAAATTCATTCAAATCAATACATCAAATCAACCATTGATTTTATTTATCTTTTAAAGGAGATTTACAAATCTCATCACATGTTTTGGAAAAGTGGGGTTATAACATCCTCCCCTCCTTATAGGAATTTTTTCCTCAAAATTCATCAAGCAAACAAATAATTCAGGATAAGACTTTTCCATGCCCATCGTTGCCCCCTATGTGGCTTTACCTTATCCATGGTGCTTCCAAAGAACCTTTATCATCACATATTCTTTTCTCTGACCGAGACGACAAGGAGGTCAGTTGACTACATGCTGAGCTCATGGAGTGACGAGTTCATCCAATCACTTGACGGTGATTTTCCGGTAAGAACAAAAAATGCTGCCTGTTTAGAGTGTTTTTTTTCACCGATCTTAGTACCTCAAAATCCCCGGTACCCACTGCTTAGAATAGTTTAAATATAAGAAGACATAACATGACTCAATTTATCTATCACTCCTCGCCATTAAATGGCCTGTTGTTCGTATAAACAACAAGCGTCGAGTCATGTGAGGTCAGCTTGGCAAGGATCCGGACGTATAGGATAGGCGGACAACAAGTGTCCAAATTTGTTGTTTCGATACGCACGTGTTGCACTAAATTTCAGCCGTGAATACACACAATTATTTTTTTAAAAGTCGATTTTGAAGTATATGTAAGGTTAGGATTGAATGAAACAACAAGTGCAGTGCAGATTTGAGTTTGATAAGGTATAGATTTAGGGTTTGTTGAGTGCCACCAAATCTGCTGTATTGGACTTGTTGTTCCGGTTGTGTCTTATAAAATCCTTGTCATTGATTTATCCAAAAACTGACCCCTAAAAAAATTAATGAGGTGTGAGGCAGACTAAAATTAACAAAAATTAACAAAGACACGTTGGGACAACATGCTCGGGACAACATATTTGAACCCCTGTTGAGTACGATGCAATCAGATGACAAATTTCGAGTTTGATGTACATAGTTACATACATATTCACACAACTACATCCAGGGAAAGTGTCAGCCGAATTTCGAAGAGGGTCACAAATAAAATTAGTCGTCAACTAATATTTATAAGAAGACATAACATGTTCCAGTTTATCTATCACTCCTCGCCATTAAATGGCTTTCTGTTCATACAGACAACAAGCACTGAGTCCTGCGAGGTCAACTTGGTGAGGATCGCGAATGTGTAAGATAGGCTGACAACAAGGTTTAAAAATTGTTGTTCCAATACAAAAGTGTTGAATTAAATCTCGGATGTGAAAGCACACAATTTTTTTTTAAAAGTGAATCTTTGAGGTATATGTAAGGTTAAGATTAAATGCAAAAACAAGTACAACAGCGGATTTGAGTGTGATAAGATGCATATTTAGGATTTTTTAGTAGACGGCAATCATATGACAAATTTTGAGTTTGATATATATATTTACATTACAAATTCATACAACTACATCCACAGGCGGTGTCAGCCGAATTTTGAAAGGGGTCACAAATAAAATTAGTCGTTAACTAATATTTATATCAACAATAACAGTAGTAGTTGTCAACTAATATCTAAACCACACTCAAACTAATAACATTATAATATACTAATATATTCCAGAATGAAAAGAAGGATCTCATTTGACATAGTTTCAAAATTTTCTTTAAATATTCATATCATACACAAATTTCACTATTACTTTATTATTAATAGTGTTCAATACTTATTTGATAAAGACAATCATTGAGCCATTGAATCACTTATCGTTCATCTAGTTGCGCCAAAGAGTTTCAATAAAATTCATGA